>CM054380.1:52608346-53858346 GCA_028858755.1 Ara ararauna | reverse complement strand
TTTTTTAATGGAAAGTGAGAGAAAATGGCAAATCAGCCAGAGAGAAGGCTCTGCCGAAAACTGCAGCTGCATCAGTGTGACTGGGTAAAAAAAAGTGTTTTTAAAACAGAAACTGCTGACACAGCTTTTGGTGAAGCCTCTGCAGCAGCTGTGATGGCTTTTAACTTTGAGTTTTCAGTGGGGAAAAGATGATATTTCTTGCGTTGCCATTTTTATGAATTACACAAGCGGGTTTCAAAATGCCAGGCCAGGTTGAGGAGCAGATGTAAGGTTAGCTGTGCCTTGGACTGGTCTGAATAGCCAGGACTAAGCAATTTGCTGAGGGTGGTAAGTACAGGGAACACATAGGTTGTCTTTCCTCCAGCTCAAGTTAGCTTCAACACAAGCTGATGTTGGTGCAGTGTGGCAGTGGTGACACTCAGGAAGATGTCTCTGAGCATCTGCCTCCAAGGGAAGCCAATATGCCACATAGAGGGTACAAAGCAAAAAAGTACAAATCACATGTGAGAAGATGTATGGCATCTTAGGGCATGGACATCTTCCTTGCATGGCAGAACTTCTCAGACTCTCAACAGTCCACACAGGAGAGGGTGGCTCTGGGGCAGTGTCTCGTGAGATGTCTGAAAAGATCTCTGAAATCAGTCTCCTTTTGTGCAAAAAAAAAAAAAAGACAACGAAGCAGTTGGTTTGAGGCACCATGGCTCTGGATTAAAATCTGACCCTGGGAAAACAGAGGGATGAGAAATGCTTCTGCCAAAAGCTGGCTGAAGACCAAATGCATTGGTGAAAAGTTCTGGTTTTGAGGAACAAATGTTTTCAAAAAGAAATTAATAATTTCTGATTGTCTCATTAGTTTTTCCTGAATCTATTCTAAGGAGAAGAAAAGGATCCTGCACCTCACGGGTGGTTCATATTGATCTCTCAGAAAGACCCTGAATTTTCACCCTAGGAACAGAAACACTCCCAAGAAGGGACACTTTAGACTTCAATAGCTATTCTCTGTCTGAGAGAGCTGGCAGTAATCTTTTCTTTCTTTGAATATGTAAGAATAGCAGTAAGGGTATGTTACTGGGAAATACAATTCAATTTCTCAGGGATGGTAACCTTGAACCGACTCTGTTTCCCTGCTAAGATGTATTAAAAGTATGATTTGGGATTTGTTCAAGCATGAGCCAGGGACCAGGAGTCTATAACAAATTTCCCTAAGTAACACTATTTTTGCCCACCCCTTTCAAATTTCCTTCCTTGCTCCCCATGCAAGATTCCTAGCCCTGCAGACAGCTGGTGGATGGAAGTAAGAGTGTGCCCATGTCAACAGGGCTGCATGCTAATGGAAAAGAGTAAGATTTGCCTGGGACTGGTAAATGCCAAAGACACACATCACCTAGTGACATGTAGCAAAAGCAACAAGTCTGCTTTGTCAGTTGTTGTGGGAATAGATGTTAATACTTCCACTGCAGATCTGCTTTTTATTGGGAGCTTGTTGAAATAAGAGAATAGGTATATTGTAGCTGGAGTTCATTCTCAGTGGGAGAAAAATAAAACAAGGGGCCTGGCTGCATTTCCTGTTTGGAAGACTCTGGAGGTGGTTTCTTATATTTCTGTATTTTGTGAGTGTTTATAGGAATAGGAAAAGCAATGCAGGACTGAAGATCAACCAATATGATATGACACCACTGACTGACCAAACCCAAGACTTCCTCCCTGACTCCATGCTGAGTTTTTGATGCTAAATTAAGCATTATGCTGTGTAAGATGCTTACATTTAATGTCTTTACTCGGTTCCTTTGTTTAGACCATTTTTTCTGAGCCATTGAAGTGACCTTTTTGTTCAACATCTTTGTCAGTGACATGGACAGTGGGACTGAGTGCGCCTTCAGCAAGTTTGCCGATGACACCAAGCTGTGTGGTTCGGTTGATACTCTGGAGGGAAGGAATGCCGTCCAGAGGGACCTTGACATGCTCGTAAGGCAGGCTGATGCAACTTCATGAAGTTTAACCATGACAAGTGCAAGGTCCTACACCTGGGTCAGAGCAATCCCAGGCAGAGCTACAGTTTGGGCAGAGAAGAGACGCAGAGCAGCCCTGCGGAGAAGGACTTGGGAGTGTTGGTCAATGAGAAACTTAACAGGAGGCAGCAGTGTGCACTCACAGCCCAGAAAGCCAACCGTATCTTGGGCTGCGTCAAAAGGAGTGTGAACAGCAGGTCGAAGGAGGTGATCCTATCCCTCTACTCTGCTCTTGTGAGACCTCACTTGGAGTACTGTGTACAGTTCTGGTGTCCTCAACATAAAAAAGGACATGGAACTGTTGGAACAAGTCCAAAGGAGGGCCACGAGGATGATCGGGGGACTGGAGCACCTCCTGTATGAAGCTAGGCTGAGAAAGTTGGAGCTGTTCAGCCTGGAGAAGAGAAGGCTGCGTGGAGATCTCAGAGCAGCCTTCCAGTATCTGAAGGGGGCCTATAAGGATGCTGGGGAGGGACTCTTCGTTGGTGACTGTAGTGATAGGACAAGGGGTAATGGGTTCAGACTGAAACAGGGGAAGTTTAAATTGGATATAAGGGAAAAATTCTTTACTGTGTGGGTGGTGAGGCACTGGAATGGATTGCCCAGGGAAGTTATGAATGCTCCATCACTGGCGGTGTTCAAGGCAGGGTTGGACAGAGCCTTGGGTGACATGGTTTAGTGGGAGGTGTCCCTGCCCATGGCAGGGGTGTTGGAACTAGATGATCTTAAGGTCCTTTCCAACCCTAACTATTCTATGATTCTATGATTCTATGACCTCACTAATGTTGTGGTTTAACCCAAGTAGGCAGATGAGCACCCTACAGGCACTCACTGATTCCCTAACAGTGGGGTGGGGAAGAGAATTGGAAGGTTAAAAGTGAGAAAACTTGTGGGTTAAGATAAAGGCAGTTTAAAATTAAAAAGCAGAAATCGAAATCCCACAGTAAGGAGGAAATCAAGGGCAATACAGGAAAAAAAAAGAAAAAAAGAAAAAATAAAAAAAATTGACATAAAAAACCCAATTGCTCACCATGAACTGATTGATGCTGAGCAAGGCCTTAAGCAGTAGCAGTCCCAGCAAACCTCCACTCTCCCCTGCCAGTTTTATTGCTGAGACAGCACCATAAGGTATGGAAAATCCCTTTAGCTAGTTGGAGTCAGCTGTCCCAGCTGTGTCACCTCCCAGTTCCTTGTGCAACCCGAGCCTGCTCACTGGCAGAGTGGTGTGAGGAGCAGAAAAGACCTTGACTCTGTGTAAGCACTGCTCAACAATGACTAAAGCACCCATGTGTTGCCAACACTGTTTTCTTCACAGATCAAAAGCATAGTCCCATACAAGCTACTAAAAATAACTCTATCCCAGTCAAAACTAATACAGCTAGTCACATCTTTGTGACCTGAAAATCTTGAAAGGACTGCTTGGATTTGGGATAGAATTTCCATGTCTTCCTATGGGGCTATCAGGACTAGGGTTATCTCTGCTTTCTGTGTAAGACCCACAAGTTCATTTTCTATCTCATTTGACAGCTAAATTAGGTTGTCTGACACCTGCTCAGAAGAACCTCTTCCAGCCAGACAGTGATTCTTGGTCCAAATCTGAAAAGTATCCAATTTCCCAGGCGCAAAAAATTTGCAAGGTTTATTTTCCTTCTCTAATCTCTTCCTTGGAAAGTCAGAATGAAAGGACTTGGAAAAATGCTAAGTTTTTTCTGAATGCTTGGAGAAAGAAGCAGAAAGATGGAACATTTTCTTCTGTATATAGAAGAGACTCATGACCTTGAGGACTCAAACCCTCTGTTTTGCCGTGGGAGATGAACCAACATCGTTGTGATCTGAAACCATCTGACGTAAGTCTTGCTGTGATGGGATCAGGGATCAGAGCAAAATGGATAGAGTTGGGGCTAACTGCAAAATGGATTTAGGAAACGGGCTCTGCTACTACTGCACAGCTCAGAGGAGACAAAAAAAAAAATCATTTTTCCCTGAAGTTGTTTACCATCTGCGTTCCCGTTGCAACAACAGGCAGCCTGTGTTTAAGATTTCATTGGAATATACGCCAGGGTTTCCATGGATTTTCTTTAATATTTGGTGGAGTTTTCTCAGTAGATTGAGCTGGATTTCCTTAGAAATTTTCAGACCTGAACAAAGGGATAATTTGATTAGGCTGATTTCTATGAAATTCTTTCCTTCTTTCCATACTGTCCATTTTGTCTGGACACTGATTTGATTCTCCTTATTCTTTATTTTACTCTGATTTTCTTCTTTTCTCTGCTGCTTGAAGGTTTGGTGTCATGACAAATATTCCCAAACAAGAAAAGTTTGAGTTGCGATCCTGTCAGGGTCCAGCAAAATAACTCATATTTCAGTTAACAAGCTAACTTCTCTTGTACGGGTAATTTACTTTCAAAAAAGAACCCAGTATATATGTGCCACTGACAACAGCAAATGTCCAAAAATTTAGGATCAATCACTCCAAATGTTTAAACTGCCTTCAAAACATGAATTTGTTAAAAATTAAAAAATCTGCCTGTTACTCTTTGAGCCTTGCATGTTCCATCAAGCTCTTTGACGTTTGTAGGTATGAGAGCAAGAACTTTGCCTTAAGAGGGTGAAAGAAGACTAAACTGAGACAGTCTTACGTTTAAGGATACCTCAGGGTCTGCACAAAACTCCAAGTATCAAAGAGCTCATGTTAGGATAATGCTTGAGAGAGTCTGAATTCTAGAAAATGGAAAAAACAAAGGGGTGGCAGAGAAAAAAACATTCATATCTTTTCTTCTCCTGTAGCAGACTGAACCTGACACGGTTGTGCAGCTGCCTGCAGCAGGCTGAAATAAAATATGAAACTGTTGGAACAAGTCCAAAAAAGGGCCACGAGGATGATCAGGGGACAGGAGCACCTCCTGTATGAAGATAGGCTGAGAAAGTTGGGGCTGTTCAGCCTGGAGAAGAGAAGGCTGCATGGAGACCTCATAGCAGCTTTCCAGTATCTGAACGGGGCCTAAAAGGATACTGGAGAGGGACTCTTCATCAGGGACTGTGGTGATAGGACAAAGGGTAGTGGGTTAAAACTTAAACAGGGGAAGTTTAGGTTAAATATAAGGAAGAAGTTCTTCACTTTGAGGGTACTGAGGCACTGGAACAGGCTGCCCAAAGAAATGGTAAATTCTCCATCCCTGACAGTGTTCAAAGCCAGGTTGGACAGAGTCTTGGGTGACCCGATTTAGTGTGTGGTGTCCCTGTCCATGGTAGGGGGGCCGGAACTAGATGATCTTAAGGTCCTTTCCAACCCAAACTAGTCTGTGAATGGCCCAATATAAGAAACAAAATCAGATCAGTTCTGCTAGGTTGACTGAATGGGTGTGCTGCATCTCTAGATGTCTGTAGTTGAAGAAAAACTATTGCAGAGGCACCAAGTAGATGAACAGCATTTGGCATTTAGCTTCCAGGATACTAAGATCCATATTCAAATCTTTGCTTCCTGCCAGAGCAAGGTCTGCAACTTCAATGCACTTCTTGCAAGACTGATGTCTCCTTCAACCAGTGACAGAAGTTTCCGCTAAACAGTCAAAATTTGGTTGGAATCTAGCTGTGAACAGCAGCACAGAAGCAGAAACCATTTTGTGTTGCTTGGGCCTGCCCCTGAAGAGAAATTTGAGCATAAGAACAGATGCTTTTAATTTGAGCAGGAAGTGGGAGCAGAAGGCAGAGCCCTCTGGGGCAGTAGCAACCAGTGTTGTGCCTGTGGGTGCTGGAAAGTTGACTGTACCAGGACACGTGCCATCCACTTCTTCTTCTCTGTTTTAGTTTCTTTCTTTTTCCTTCCTTACCTGATGTTCATCTTCTGTTCCTTGGCCCTGTGCACCCACTCTGATGTACAGGCTAGCTCTGATCCATGAGTATCCTCCTGCAGAACTTATCTCACCTTTTCTCTCTTGTACCCTCTAACTATTGCGCAGACTGACTGGCACAATGCTTGTCTTTGAAATTTTAACAAATGCATTTCTTGGGAGCCCAGGTGAAGGAAAAGGACCAGGATTAAAATTAGCTCCTTCTTTATTCTTCCTCACTGAACAGGTTAGGAATTGATCTGTAAGGTTTGGGGATCGTTTGTTTCCAGTGCATTGTGCTAGGTTTTGAACATGAACCTGAATGAAATTCCACTGATGACTCTTTTTCCCAGAACACTTGGGAACAATACGAGGCCAGTGCAATGGCATCCTCCATGCCTTCAGGAGCGCTGCAGCCACATTATCTGATCCCCTCAAAAAGGCTTTACTTCAGGGCATAATGCAGCCCTAAATGGACAAAAAGATGCAAAAGTCTTATAAAATTGGTAATGTTATTTAATGGTTTCAAGTAAAGCTGACAATTATGTGATAGAACAAAAAATATATATAGGATAACCTGTTTCTAATATGAACTATCTTAGCTTGTCTGTAAAATTCTAAACACAGCAGAAGACAAAGAGATTAGGAGTGTATGTGCATACTAATGTTCGTCAGCATGTACCTGACTAGAAGTTTTTCAAACCAAACTAGAGATGAAAATGCATGCACACAGAATGAATAAAATGGCAGCGGTAACCCTCAGACAGCCATTTTCACAAAAAAAAAAAAAAAAGCTTTAAACCAGCATCTAAGTCACAATTTGTTTACTGAAACAGCAGGAGCTTATAATAAAGCACAATGCTTTAGATTTCTCACTGACAAGCAAGCAATGACCTCTAGATACAGATGTATATCAAGAAATACTATTTAATACTGTAGGATCATTAATGTATTATCTTTCATTGCAAAGGCTGCTTAAATAATTAGTAAAACTGATATAATGAAATAAACATATAGAGAAGTAAAGATTTTTTCAAGGAAGATAAAATTTCTATTCCTTCATGTTATTGTAAAAGATTTGAAAAACAACATGTTCTGGCCTCAAGTATCAGACTTACATTTTGTCTTTTGTTACCACTTACAATAGCATTGCTGCTTGAATACCCAGCCATATCAAATGTAAGTTATTTGTATATCTCTATCCTCTCAGGAATTCTTGACCTTGAAATAGAATAAATATGTAACATGTGTATTGGCTTTGCGTGTTCATAGCTAACACCACCAGTGCTAAAATCCATAGACATTGAACAAAAAGATGCAGAAGATGAGCTTGTGCAGTGCTATTTGACTCATTGTTGCAAAATGAGAAATTACAGTTTAAATGTTTTGCTGTCTTTGAATGACCCTTCATTTGTAATTGATTCAGCTCAACAGACTACAACTCTAAAACCATTGAGATACGGAACTTATTTGTCCCATGTTTAGAGTATGCTTCAGTCACTTTACCAAAATCAAACTGCACAGGATGGGACCTTCTCTATTTGAGTGCTTGATAATGTGCCATATTAACTTAGTCTGAGATGACTGGTTATTCAGATTAGGAATAAACACCATACTTAGCCTTTGTTGACCAGATCCATAAAAGGGAGTGGATTACATAAACTAAAACCTATAAATGAGCCCACAATGTGGAAAAAAAAAAAAATTTCTTGAATGACTGCTTAGACGACTTTGAAAATTCCCTGTGAGTAGCCATACTTACAGACCCATAACAATACTTGAGGTGCTTGTGTTGATAACAAAGGACACGATCAGCTGCAATCAAACTGGTACACTTTGAGGAATGTGATTTTTACATGAAGACTTGAAGGTCTGTGCTCCTGTGTAAGGCCACAGCACAAACGTCTGGTGGCAGGAGAGTGGACTAAAAAATTTTCCAGTACACAACATGGGTCCTTCCTTTCACCACTACCCCAGTGTAAAGGTCAGCTGTAGCCCTAAAGATTATCAAAGGCAACAGATATCAACTTTAGATATATGAAAGATGAGCAAGCAAGGTTTGGAGTCAAGGGATCATATAGTAATAAGTTTGACTCCTGAAAGGTATAAAAGTCCTATCCAAAATCTTGCCTGTTGTCACCAGCAAAAAGGAACACAAGAGATGTAGTGAGAACTCAATAGCTAGTCTTCTTTATCTTCCTGGTCATACACAAGTGATCCTGGAGATGCACTGAGTGCTTGTGAATATGTGTATATGAGAACACCAGCAAGCGAAATCCATGGGAAAAAGAGCATGAGTGACTGAAGTCAGTTTTCTTTAAAACAAATACCACCGTTGCTTCCAGAAGGTCTAGAATTGTGTTTGTTAGATTCATTTTCTTCAAGAGCACTAACACATCAGTTATAAGTTAGGTACTGAACTGAATGATAAGCACTAATGTGACAAGCTGGGGAAGGTACCTAGAGGGTTCTTACAGAGACTGAAGCTAGCTCTGATTTTATTTAATATCTTTAGTGTGATTAATAAAAAAGAAGATTAGAAACACACTGATGGCATTTGCAGATGATTCTTCCCTGGGAAATGCCCCCATGCTTCACGGGAGACATCATGTTATGCAGACATATAATAATATGAAAGGACTAAAACAGCCTGGGGAGACAGAAATAAAAACACAAGATTGATCTAGGGAAATCAGAAGGTGCAGAATCTGAAGGAAGAGAGGAAAGCCCAGAGCAAGGCTATCCAATGGGGATAATGAATCATATTTTCCTCCTTGATGATGCATACATTAGCAGTGGACAGAAAGTGCTCACTGAAATGTGCTATCCAACAAATGCTTCTCATGCTACATGACTAAGGAAATACTGTAGCTGTCTTACTGATGCTATGAGCAGCAGGACAGCCATCTAAACTAGAAAAAAAAATGTCCTAATTAAGAAGTACAAACTCAGGAAATTAACCTTGTTTCTTAGTCTTGTATTTTTATTTCAAATTATGAGTAAGAGAAGGGCAGGGAAGTGAATATTTGTAGCAATATACCACACCAACAGATATAATTTCAAAAGCTACATTGCTACTAAATGGTGGGTGGGAAGTGAAGGTGGTGGAGGAAAAGAGGTAAGGAAGCTTTGAATACAGGCATGTAAGATAAGGGACTTTCAATCTTGAGCAAAGAGACATAGATGAGAGGGAGAAAGGACTGACAGCCCAGCATTCAGCTGCCTAGGCAGTACCACTCACAAAGAGAATTTAAAAACACCACTGTGATCCCCAGCAGTTATTGTGCAAGGATGCTGGTGATGACCGAAAGAACTAGGTTCAACACACCTACTTAGATGTATCAATATACAGATTCCTACTCAGAGACAGCTATATAAGCTGTTTTTCATAGGCAATACAGGGAATGCAATATTCCTATAATGAGTCAACTCTTTACAGCATAGCTGTGTAAAACAGGGCAAAAGAGGACATCTGTAGCACAAAAATGTGACAGAGTATTATAATTAAAAGTGATGGAATAACAAAATATGTGAATAAAAGCAGCAGCTTGCAATAGAAAGAAAAAACAAAACCACCTAGTTTTAACATTGGAAAAATTGAAGGAGGGGCAGAAGCCTCAGGAAAAGCAATGAAAACCCATCCAAAACAAGATAAAGCATTAGAGAAGGAAGAACCAAACCTCCGCTGCTGCAGCTGTACTACTGTGAGTGTAAACCACAACTGAGACACATGCTCGGGTGACCATGATGGTGATGTTCAACAGAGAGTCTGTTGCTCTGGGCTCAGGTCTCCCCTGCTCCAGCCAGTAGTATATCATCTTCAGCAAAGCAAGTCTCAAAAGAGGCCAGTGAAGAAGTGAGGTGCTAACAGGCACAATGGGGTGAAGGCACTAGCCTTTAGGGCTGATAAGTTCATTCAGATTCCCTCAGGAAGCATGGTCCTCTACTCCATTTGAAAAAGAGACAACTCAACCAAGTTGTCTGCTTAGTCCTGTTATTTTGTGCAATTCATATGTGAATAGTATAATGAAGTATAATATACTGCATTTTCTAGCACATTTGCTCCTCATTAAAATTATATATTTGAGCAAGTGAAAATGGCAGAGTTCAAGTTTGTTTTCTCTTACTTATGATTCATCTGTACACAAATAAATTAGGCAGTCACAGGAGACCATCAGAACTACCAGATGCAGTGATTCAGAAGAGTTACTTAATCTGGGCTAGTGGAGAAAAGAATTGCAAAACTGGATGATAAGAAGGAGTAATCCAACATATTATCAAAGTTCTCAGCTACCAGGAGGTTGCAAACAATAAAAAAGTACTTTTTTAAAAATGAACATTGTCTGACACATCCTATATTGTACCACAAAGCTTTAAACAATTGTGACAATAGGCTTTGCTTTGTTAAAAATATCTTGTCCCTGACTTTTCTCTCAAGTACTCCTGGAGTAACTACTGAAGTTGATACAGTTATATTACAGCCACATACCCTTCAGACTCCAGCCCTTTGACACTGCTATGCACATGGATGGAAAGTAAGGAAACCTGCCCTTTTCTGAAGAGAAAAATGAAGCACATGATGTAGAAAAGAAATGAGACGTGGCAAGAATGAATTTTAAAGAAATGATTACCAGAAAGAAACTAACCTTGAAAGAAATGAGTGAATATAGAATATTTAAAAGTATAAAGCTTCTGTGTTCTTCACTCATACAATCACTTTGAGAGGGACTTTATCATGTAAGTGGATACTAGAGATGAATTTTTTTTCAGTGTTGCATTCAAACACTCAGGAAAAGCTTCAGCCACATCTAATCAAGTCCCAGACCAATGGAAAAAGCATGTTTTCTCCCAATGCACCAGGAAAACCTTGGCTCCACAAACACCAAAGCAAAGGAGCATTCTCCCCTATGTCCTCATGATAGCCTCTGCTGCAAGTTGTATTTCATCAGACTGCCGTCTGTCAGCCATACCACCTCCTCACCTTGTGGCATGCCTCTTGGGCTATGTGAGAGGAAGAAAAAGGTGTTTATGACCAGTTTCACAGGCTCTCTGAGAACAACTGAGTTGGAGTAAAGGTGAATGGATACAAATAGCAGCCACCTCACCTGGAGTCAATCAAAAGCTATACATCAGATGTAGCTATACACTGTTAATATTGATTTGATGAATTGCGTTTGAAGTTAAAGAAAGAAGCAAAAAGAGTGATCACTTCAGTTGCAATGGTGACCACTACCAGTTCTCTACCCTTTCTCTACGTGGACACAACTCTATACAACCAGTAGAAGTTATGTGTGCACATAAAGGCAGGAAGGTTTGAAAGTGAAGAGCTTTACCTAGTATTAATTTAGATGACTAATCCAAAGAGAAAGACCATAATGTACAAAAAATAATACCCATTGTAAAACTTGGTAGAAAACATTTCCTGCGGAAAAAAAATAGAGGAGATGTTTACCTTTCTATCTCTGGAGCTGTTGACTTGAAAACAAGAAACAAAGGAGCTTTATACCGCACTAATAAATTTAAGACAGCAGATGTTTTATGACAGATTACAGTGTGGCTATGGGTTGTCTTACCCAAAGTATTCCACACTGCTCTGCTTGAAAGTGATAGTAAATGGTCTAGTTAATCAAATAAAAGGGTAATTTGTGTGCCTTATATGGACAAAGTGGATTTTGTTTTTCAGTAAGACCAAAATGCTGGAGACATTCTGATTCTCTATTAAAGACCAAGCATTTTGGAAAAGCATCTTTTAAGAAAAATTCAATGATACTATAAAAATGACTGAGGGAAACAAATATACTTGGAGGAACTATAAAGAAAACACTACTAGGTTTTTTTTATTAAATTATTTTTAAACTAGTAGAGAGAGAATAATATGTTAAAAAAAACAATCCAAGACCCACATCCTCAGGTCTGCTAGAGCAAAGGCATCCACATTTTCTAACTGAGCCTTGTAATACCACCAGTTTCTGGTGTTGTATCACAGGTGACTTCACACGACTCAGAAATATCCCTCTAGAAAACAAAGACCTATTGCTCAGCTGGGATAAGCAGGACTGCTGCCTTTGGTAATGCGTCAGTTTTGCCACAACAGTGATGAATAATGTAGTCAGTTCAGTGTAATGATTATCTGAAGGCTTTGTAATGCAGTGAAACAATATGGCTTGGCCAGACTCTGTAGTGCTCAAGAGTTTTGCAGTCTAGATCGTAGCGTTGTTCATAAATGCAGATAGGTAGCATATAGTAACTATAGCTGCAGCCTAAAATTTCATTCTAGCTGTTTTCCAACTACCTCCATTCCCAGTTGTCTGAATTCTAGGGCAAGAACCTAAGCCATACTGCACTTTGGGTACAAAACTCCCTAACAGCTAAGGATGAAGCCCTTCTCTGACAGGTAGCAAATGTAGACATTGATTGGCAAAGGAAAGTCAGACACCTTTTAGTGCCTGGAAAGCGGTTATAACATTCCTACGTAAGGCCTATTTACTACTGCTGTGGTGACAACATGACTGATTTTCCATTCTGGTTTATCACTCCACTAAACTGCATTAATTAACACCACTTATTCATACAGGAGGAAAAGGTTTGTGTCAACTATTTAGCTTGTGTGATGAAGCAGGCTTCCACCAAACACTTGATGTTCAGTTGTATATTTTGAGAGGTTTCTTACCACCAGGTTTCACCTCCCTGGAAGGAAACAGACTAACAGGTTTTCTCATGGACTTTTAGTTGCAAAAAACAATTTTAATAATTCAGAGTAATTGAGTTTTTTAATTTAAATTTGAGGTGATTGCAAACTGAAATTTCTCTCTCACAGGAGAATTTGATAGTTCTCTTGAATCCAGACCATTTATCAAAACATCAAGAGTTCTGGTGAAATTTCTGTCTCTGGGGAAAAAAATAAAAATTGATACTGTCTTTGTTTCTGTACTGAAACAGAAAAAAGAAGATTCGTGGGAGAGAAAATTTAACTTCTGATAACATCAGACTGTAAGCAGCAATAAAGCTGGGAAATGGTGTCCTGTCTGAAGGATAGAGAAAATTGTGGGCAAGCAACACGCCTAAGGAGTTTCTATTAGATTTCCTCAGGAAAAAAAAGATGCCAAGTCAGGAAAAGAGAAAAAAAACAAACCTGCTGAAAATGATGCAGTGTAGTCTAGCTTTAAACTTGACAGACTTAATTGCAGTATAATAGATGACTCTTTACCTAGTTGAATGTAGATAACTGCAAGAAATAAACAATGGAAACATGGAAAAATCATCTAGATCAAAGAAATAGGAGTGGTGATTGAAAATCACCTCAGCTCTGGTGCTTATTTAGGGGTTTGATTATATAAGCAATAATTCTGCTTTTCTAGTAACAGACACTGTATGTCTAAACCCCTCCTCTAAACTTCTGGGTCACAGATTCCCCTGAGATGCTAGCCCTAACATATCTCTAAACTCACTTCCACAACAGTTTATTCAAGGCCCTTGAAGATGAAGTACAAGGCCATTTGTCTCCAGCTTCTCTCACAAAGCTGTGCCACGGACCTCAAGTGTTGTGAAGAGTCAATATAAGGCTACCAAGTAAAATTAAGGGAATAACTACTCTTATAAACTAAAGTGCAGCAAGGCACTGAAGTGCCACCATGTGTCAGAATTTCATGATCAGAAAAAAACCCAAACAATATTTCAATGCTCTAAAGAATATGAACTTTCAAATGATGCTTCATTAAGGGAAGAATTGGAACCCTGTACTTGGTCTGTAATTCCCTCTCCTCCCCCAAAGGCAGTTGCCAAAATAGCATAACTGAAAGTATACTGGATGTTGACTCATATTTGATTACAGCTACTGAACTGACTGCATCATTTTAGTATGGAGCTTATACATTTACCCATCTACAAAAAACACTGTGCTCCACAGAAGGAAGTATTTCTTTTGCTTTCTCACTGCATTTCATGTAGATTTGCCGGAGAGCATTTTCTGTGGTCTGTTTAACAGGCATGTATGAATGTGCATGCTATGTTCTGACATGTGATTTCTTCCTCTTTTTATAACCATTTTTATATAAATTGTATTGAATTCTGATTAAAAGAATAATCCATCAAAACATACTTTTTGTTTTAAAACCAGAGGTAAGAGACACTGTCCTATTAGAAAAGGAAGGAATACCTGAAAACAAAGCATTTCTATGTAGAAGAGGGATCAGAAGTAAATCTTATTTTCTAAGTAGCCAAGAAACCAAATCATGTAAGAATTCAGACCTCTGACCACCTCTGAAGAGGAAAGCTAATGGAAACAGCACCTCACTAGGGACATTACTGCGTATCATCACCTAACAGTGACCCTGAGGGAAATGAAACTGAAGAGAAATGGAGCTGTGTGCAAGGGAGGTGGAACTTTTCTCATTTCTGAATCTGCAGTAGAATAGTCTAATTGGATATACAACACAGCAAAATGAATAAATACCAGAGAAAAAATATTTTCAAGCTTTATAAAGGAATAACATGCATATTGAGGGGATGGCAAAGTCCTGCATTTCTAGCTGTTTTTTATAAATGTAGGATGCATGATGACTTAGAAAATGAAAATTTAGAGAAGCCCATCAGCTCAAAGGACTGCACATTCAGCAAAGCATTACACCTTGCAAAAAACAGGCCTTGGGGAGCTGAGCATCCAAAGTTCATTTATAAGTTTCTACAGAAAGATAAAATTTTGTAGAGGTACAAACATTTCACACACTCTTTATATTTCTTTCCCCCAAAGTGAATGTTTTTTGTAATTCACAGTTTTCCTAGGCATGAAGATCCTGCAGTCTGTGTAGTACTGCTGCCACTCAGACTGCTCTGTGTTACATAGAAAGGTGCTCAGCTGTGAGGCTGGTACCTGTACACAAGTTGTCCCACAGCCTCTGCCACCAAAGTCAGCTCCTACCAGTACACTGCCAGTGCTGGTCAGCTGCTGAAACTGGGGTAAGAGGAAAAGGAGAGGAAAAAAAGGCAGTGTGGATGGGGAAAAAATTGAAAGTTTATGGTTGGCATTCTAGTGCTGGGAAAGGTTTGATGAGAGGCTGAGGAGCTGGAGGTGGGATAGGCAAAGTCACAGTGCTGACACAAAGTCAGTGCTGGCAGCCTGTCGGGAGCCCTGGTCACAGCTGAAACCAAGAGCTCCGGCTGCCATCCCTGTCAGCATCAAGGGCTGCTGCAGCAAGCAGTACCCAAAGCAAGATCTGTTTGGAAACCCCTGCTTCATGTAATATGTATGTCCATTTGATGTTTCCAGGCTGCATTTTTTACTGAAAAGGCACCAAAATGCAATAATGAAAAGCAAGTACTCTTTGATAGGTTTTGCAGTGCAAGCTTTAAAGGCTGTAAGAACCAGAGGCTCTTCTCACTGAATCTAAATGTAATACTTATTACTCTCTCTGGGGGAGTCCTGGGCCACAGGTGGCAAAGTGGCAGGACGGACCCCCTGCCTGCCGGCGATGGCAGAGCGTTATGTGCTCCTGGGGCACAGCCAGCAGCCCTGCTTGCAGCTGCACGAGGAAGAACTGTGGAGCTGCGGGGTCACCTCCGTATTTTTGCTCTTGACCTTTTTTTTAGTTGCTCTGTACTCAGTACAGGCACAGGGACCACTGGGGGCTTCATTTGTCTGAGCATCAAGCTGCTCTGGCTGTGCATGTGCTTTTTACCAGAAACCGCGCCCCTATGCCTTGACAGAAATCTATGCTAGCTGTGCTGCCAGAGAGGTCAGTGAGGCCAGACAGGCAGCAGGCAGATTTGCCTGCATTCATTTGTCAAAACAGATTTCTAGAAGGTCACATGGATTACAGTGGCCTCACCTATTTCCCATATGACCATGAACTAAATCTTTGCTTCTTATGCTATCTCAAAGTAAGCATAAAATGCTTCCTTCCTCACCCTAAGACTGTTAATATTCATGGAGTATTTTGAGATCCTACAGAGAAGGGATGGAATCATCAAGTTTATTCACCTATAAGTCTTGTCTCTAACACCTGGACCAATCTGTGATGCCCTCCCTGCCTTCTGGCAACTTCCCAGAGCATATAGAACCTGAAGCTGGCATCCCTGTGGGGTGCCAGAGCCGGCACAGCAAATATTGTATGTCGATGGCAAAATGGCTTTCCTCCTTAGTCCTGTGTTAAGTGCTCACTGAATGAGTTTGACTCCACAGATTCAAGGACAACCAGCTCAGGTTGCTTCCTCCAGTACTAATATGTAAACAAGTTACTCAGTTGTTTTTTTTCAGTTAATGTTTTTCTGAGACAGTAAAATGCTGTATTCATTCTGATTCCAGTTGTGGAAATGGAGCATGTATAATTACCAGTGTGGGTAGCAGTCCATCTCATAGCCTTACTTATGCCAGTGAAGGATATTATCTCATTATATCAGCTTAGCAGTCTTCTTTCCCTGGAATTTGAAATAAGCAAGGCACATAAAGGAATGATGAAACAACTAATTATAAAGGACATTATTTTAAAAACTGAACAGTAGTCAAAATCCATTAATGGACCATTTTACATCATTAAACTACTTCTAAGAAAGTATCTAGGCTTTTTCACCATAAACATTTCTACACTGAAAATGTAACTTGAACCTAACTCTATGGTTAGCTATTTTTTGAATGAGTATAATATGTGCTTTCATTTATGACAGGGCAAAGATGAGTGAAATTTTTAACTTCATTATGTCTATCATTCAAAGTCATTTAGAAGATAGTCCTTGTTACATGGAGACTCTTATGCACTAGAATGCTGATAATGACTGATGTCTGGGGAAACATAATATTGAGCTGCTAGCAAGGACTTGTTTTAGCATATTTTTTAAGATTTTTATTTGAATAGAAAGTGCTGTTCTAATGCAAAGATAAAATTATTCTGGACCTTTAGAAACTTCTTGGGTGCATTTTTTGGGTTACAATACAAATACACTTTGTTTTTGTTTTCCAACTCTAGGTCAACCCAGTTGAACCTCAAGCTGAATTTCTGTAAGGCTGAGCGCATCTCTTGTCATACTTGCAAGACATTTTGGTCAGCACTCAGTTGCAAATGGAACCATGCTACCCATACCCTAGTAATAAGAGAGCCAAAGAATCCTAATCAATGGATCAATAAAATGCCCAAAGTGAAAAGCATTTGCTGCTGAGGGAAATAGATGAAAATGAGGGTGTAAGTTGATTACAATAAAAGAAGCTCATTTATGAGCAGTTCTGTTCCTCACGTAACTGCAGAAGTAGGTAAAAAGTCCCTTTCCAACTGGGTCCTTTTTTTGCCAAGCTACCCATTCTTCTTGGGAGTAGGAAAAGGTGGAACACTTTGATGAAACTTTTGCTTCACCTTCACCTTCCTTGGCAAGAGAAATATCCTGGCAGATCCATACTATGCACTGTGCAGCTCATATTAACAAAAGTATTTGGCAGAGTGAATGTCAAAGAGTGAAAACCAAACCAAACAAACAACACCCATTGCACCCACTGCTCCCAGTAGTAATTCAGTACTGCAGACAGCTGTAATACACTAACCATCATCTCCATTTCTTGCATAAAATAGAAAGGTTCTGCTTCCATTGCTACGTACGGCAATACAGATGCCATTGGTGTTGGAGTGAGTGAGCCACATACACTGGCTTTGCAACACTCTTTCAAAGATACAGCATTGCAGGGTAGTCCAAATGATGGAACCTGATCTGGCCTCCAGGATGTCTCTCCATTGCCTTAAAGGTGATGTGAGCTGTTGTCAGAATAGTCAAATTCCTTCTGCGGCACACAGATCCTATGGCAGAGCATCCCTGACATGTATGTCATGCATACAGCCCACTGTACAATGAGTCTTAGAGACCCTATTTACAATAGGAAACTCTTGAAAGAGTGGTACCTAGAAATTGAACTAGATGAAACTGGCAACTGAACTGAACCCTTTCCTGGCAAGAGAAATGCACCTGCTATATCAGCATCCTGGGCCATATATATGTCAGTAGCTGGTTAACAAAACACAGATCCGGAAACAATGCTGCAGAGTGTATAGCTTTTTTAATGGGTTTGGTAGCAGGACCAATAAAGTTCATTGTTGGGTTTCCCTACAAATGGCTTCCTTTGTGCTGCAGCTTTTTATATCAGCTTTTAACTAGACCTACCAGTTGTGCTAGTCAGACTGAGGGCATGATCTTCCCAGAGACTCTGGTTCCCATGAATTGAAAAAGAGACTTCTGGAACATCCCTAGAATTGCCTTTGGGCTTCTAAAATGGTCCTCTTTGCCTAGGAAACCTGTGTCCTCTCTCCCATGGAAGGAACAGAAGAAAGTCAAGGCAGAGTGAATTGAGTTTTTTTCATTTTAAGACTCAAGGGAAAATGTTATTTTAAGGCTCACATGAGAAACAAACAAATCCACCTGCCACTCACTGTGGCCAGTTGGGTCAGTCTGGCCCTACCAGGCCACCTCGCTTACTTGCCTCAGCTCTACATCTGAGTACTTCAGCCCCCAATGGCACAGCAGATTCACCCCCCACACTCAGAAAAGAACACCGGCAAACAGACTGCTCCTTCAGACTGGATACTATGCTCAGCTCCTATGGGATGTACAGGCTCAAGGGTGGGAAGCTGGTAGAGAAAAGGCAGTCACTCCCAACAGGCAGTTTTTGAGCAAGCATCTTTTGTGTACATGACCATGAGCTGTCAAGAGTACAATTTGAAACTGTTTGACTGTGGTGCTCAAAAGCAAACACTTGGAATGGACACAAATTATCAAACAGCTTCTCTTGATCCAGTAACAGGCAAATTGCAGATACTTTCCCAGAGAGGGGGAAGAATCCCGCTCAGATACGTCTAATGGAGGGTGCTGAGGAGGAGCTGTGGTAACATTAAAAGAAGCTAACCCTTCCCTCTTGGTCTGGAGCAATGCACAGTGAGGAGGGGGGAATATCCACGCAATTACATCTGTCTCCTACGATGACGACTAAGGAAGATCTCATTCCGTTTCCTCGTGTATTCGTTTTTGTCCTGGTTCAGCAGCAGCCGCAGCAGGCCAGCGGGCCCAGGGGAGCCCACCCGCCGTCACTCCCCAGGCCCTGCTCTGCACTTCCCCCGGCGGCCAGCGGAGGCTGCTGCGGGTCGGTCGCCTCCCCCCCAGGGCCTGCGGGGTCCGGCCTCCGAGCGTCCTTCCGCGGGCACAGCGGGCGGCCGGAGCCGCGGGAGCTCAAATGCAGCGCCCCCACTTGCAGTGGTTACCCCTGCCAAAGGGAGAAGAAAACAAAGCCAAAGGCACAACGGGGCAGCTGACAGCTTCCTTCCGAATTAAAGCCCCCGGGGGAACTCAGACCAAGGCAGAGACTGAAGAGAAGAGGGAATGCAGAGGAGGATTTAGGGACAATGACCGGAGCGTTCGGTCACTCCAAAGTCAGTGACAGCAGGGTGGCTGCGGACAGATCCTCTTGTCGCCGCTCACTTTGTGCTGGTTCCCAGGCCGCCGTGGGGATGCCGGCGGGTATGTCGGCCTTCGGCTGGGTGTTGCGGCCCGGTACCCTGGGGCGATGAGGCAACAAGGAAGGACCGGGACTCCTCGCAGCCCTCCGGTAACTTCCCTCGAGTTTTGCTGAGAAAATAAAAGCAAAGCAAACAATTCCCTTCCCCCCAGCCAGAAAATAAAGCTCGGGTACCACCCGTGCTGGTCGAAAGGGCTCCATTGTCGTTTTTAAATGAGGTATCTTTGCAACAGCTCGCCCCTCCCCGAGCCAGCGGGGAGCCGCCAGTATCCCTGGAAGCGAGAGGTAGCGGGGAACAAAAGGCAAACTCCGAAGTGACATTGAAAATAAAAGGGAGCTTTGGTTACCCCCAGGGAAAGGTCGAGGGGGAAAGGTCGTCTTCCCGTCAGCGCACGTACTCCCGGCGGGCGCGGGGGAGCGCTCCGACGCCTGGCCGCCAGCTCCGCGGGACCCGCGGGCCCGGCCAGAGGCCGTGCGCCGGCCTCAGAGGCCCGAGGGCGCGGAAGGGCGCGGAGCCCTAGCCCCACAGCGAGCCCAGGGCAGGCTGCAGCTGCCCTGGCCCCTAGACGGGGCAGACCGGGAGCAAGGGGGATGTCTTCCAGATCAAAGCAGGGGGCATTGAGCAGCGCGCCCTCTCCCCGCCAGCCGCTGCCAGTCACGCTGAAGCCTGCTGCCGAAAACGGCCTGCACCCACAGGCACACAGGTGTCGGTCCCCTTCGCGTCCAGCCCCAACCGGGATCCCGGAGCCGATAGCCCCTTAGCCCGGCGCCGGCGCGGCCTCGGGCCTGGCGGAACAGCTGCCAGGTCAGGAGCCGCCCTGGGCCCCGGTGGAGCCGCGGGAGGGTGAAGGTAGGGGAAGGGAAGGCAGCGAGGTGACCCTCTTAAAAGCTAAGTTGCTTTTTGAAACACTTAGAGACGACAGGGTTGACGGCTGTGAACGTATGCGTAAATATATACTCAAGCATACCCACTGCAAGAGGTATGCACCTTACATCCATAGGTGCATGTGTGCAGGGACATTCTGGATGTACATACAAAAGCACATAACTCCTGAACTATCTAATATACTGACAGCTAGACCTAAAATCAGATAAATAGATGGATCCCGGCAGGACTGTGTTTGCAGGTATCTACTGATAAAAAGTATTTATGTATGTATTTATATCTATGTAAGACTTTTCACTATCTTTATGAAACAACTTTTGGCAAATTGTCTCAACAACCATCTTCCAGCAGAAATCACCCCTGGCTCGGGTGTATCAAAGATGCTTCGGGGCAATGCTGCATCTTGAACTTGTAGTAATAGTGTTGTGGAGGTGGCAGTCCGCTAACACTAAAGAAGCCAAATGTGGAGGACATTATATCAATTGCTAATATTAACAATACCAGGATGGGGATGGGGGTCAGACGACACTTCAGACACATCGGCGGGAGCACTGCTGCTACCCAACCCCGGCTACTGGGGCTCCCGAGCCTGCACCCAGCTCTTTCCCGGTCCCCAGGCGGGGCAGCCTCGGAGGGCGCGGTGTGGCCTCCGGACCGAGGCGTGCCCGGGCCCCCCCGCCTGGCACGGCTGCGGCTGTAGCCCTTCCCTGGCACCCCACACCTGGCCCCACCCTGGTCCTCTTGGCCAGAAACGGGCCGGAGAAGGAAAAGCGGGGGAGGGGGGGTGTCTGAGGATTAGGGCAGGAGGGCTCATTCGTCCGCCAGGAATTGGGGAAGGAGGGAAACGAGCTGCGAGAAGCACGGGACCTCGCGAGTGGGGCCGCCAGTCACGGGTGAGGAAAGGCCCCCGAGGAACCCCAGATGCGAGATGCTCCACGCCCTGAGCAGCTGGAGGAGCAACTGTGCGTGCGCTGCGGAGGGGTGAGGACTTGCTCTTTAGCTTTTGATGGCTTCACTTGTTTTCTTTTATTCCCGCGCAAGGGGCAGAGATTTCGACCGGTACTGAGGGGTGTCTCCCACTCGAACGAGATCACTAGTGCGGAGGGGGGGGGGTTCCCATAGAATTGTCCCCATGAGCCACAGCAAGAGTTCCCCCCCCCCCCCCAAACGCTGTGTGCCTAGGGAGCTCTTTCAGGGAGCGTGTCTGGGCAGGACTCCTGCCCTACACACCCCAGCATGTGTTGTCCAGGCAGGGAGCAGGTCCCAGCACCCTGCCCTCCGCCGGCAGTGGCGGCGGCATCGGGCCATCCTGCTCGCTCACTGCGGAAACCTCCTCTCCCTCCTTCCTTCCCTCCCCCCCCCGGCGTGGGCTAAGGGCGCATTATGCTGGGCACATCTTCCATTTGGGGCGGGGGGCTAAGGTGGCAGGAAGTGTATGACGCCGACATGCAGAAGAAATCAGTGATGAAGTTTCTATGAGCTGGCTAAGGGGTGGGCCGAGAGGGAAGAGTTGCAGCAAGATGCGCGGTGGTACCCCTTTTCCAGGTGCGGATCTTTGGGAAGGCAATTTAAACCTCTATATGAATGTTAGAGTTGTGCTGATGACCAGGAGAAAAGAGTTCTGTTCCAGCTCTGATCTTGTCCCTTTAACTCAGACTTCTCTAGGAGCTGCTGGCCCCACTGCAGAGCCCGGCAACCCCCTTTCTTACAGCAGGGCAGGCTTCAGGGCTGCGGCAAGGCCGCCCCCTCAGCCCCGGGAGCTGGGCGGCAGGGCTGGGCAGGGTAGGGCAGGGGTACCAGCCGCTTACCCGTGAATCGGCCAGCGGAGAGCATGGAACACCTCAGGCCTTTGTATCAAAAAGTTACGCCTAGAAAGTGTCTCTCCGGTTGAGAAAGTATTCACCCGCCGGTTGCGTGGGACCCTCCCCTCTCCCCTCCTAGCCCTTCGGCAGCTCTGGCTCGCCGAGCACATTCGATTCCCCCTGGGGAGGCACAGCAGCTCGCATAAAAAAAGACATTGTTGTCTTTGGAGAGCCCTGTGCGCACTTTCAAAAGCTGATCCTTGAGTTCCCAGCCCCCGCAATCCAGTTGATGAGGAAAAGCGCTGCGGTCTTGGTGGCACCGTTTCCATTGGGATTGGCACCATTTGATTGACAAAGTCTCCCATTCTTCCACCTCTCGAGTGTTATCAAACGGATTGTGTGGGGTCAGAAGCTATTGAAGGGACGTCCGTGTAACCGCATTTCTGCAAACACGGGGTGAAGACCGTGCCTTTCTCATGAAAATGCTTCCACCAGGCAAAACGCATCTCATCTGCCTTGCTCTCCTTAGCATTTTTTTTTAACTCGAGCATTTTACTAAGCAGCAGCACCAGGTAAACGAACACATCAGCAGAGGTAGTCTAGGCAGGACCCTTCTGGGGCTGCAGGGAGCTAGCCCTGGCAGGACAAACTTGGGTGGAGGGTTTCAACGAGAAGGGGAAGGGAACGGGACAAGGGCAGCAGCGAAGCGGTTTTCTGGCCAGTTGTCCGCGGTTTGACTATCCCGGTATAGCTCGTTTGGGGCGGGAAAGGGGGGGCAGAGGTTGACCTGCTTCCTTTTCACTAGCTCGGTCTAGAGGGGCTAAAAAGTGCCGTCGGGACCTCTCGCGTCGGTATGTTCGTTAAGAAGCGGTCAGAGCTACACAGAGAATTCCAGCCCGCTTTCCCACGAAGGGGACATGAAGGGCTCTCGTATTAACTTCCCTTTACGAGACCTGTAGCAGCCAGGGCTAGATTCCCCAGGTTCATCTTAACTGAGCAGTGCTTCGGGGGCGGTTTAACCTGCGCTCATCCAGCGCCAGGACAACTATGCTCCCCCAGCCACTGCAGGCGGTGAACTGGGTCGTTCCGGGAGCGCCCCCGGGAAGGCGCTGGCGGACGGCGGGGGCCGTCCCCCCCCACCCCTTCCTCGCCGCCGAAGCCGCCTCTGGTGCCTCCCCACCTCGCACTCCGGGAGGGAGAAACGCAGTCGCTGCCCCACAAATTGCGCGGTCAGTCGCTGTCGTTCACCTCTGAGCCGACCGCAGCGTAATTTTGGTGGATCTTGTGGTATTTTTTTTTTCCCTCCATTCATACCCTCCTTTTTAACGGTAATAAAACAGATACGGAACTGATGTGCCTGAAAAATGCTGGGAAAAAGGAACAGGAAAAAGTAACACCAAGCCTCTAAGGAAAGGTCGAGTGTCTCTCTCTGTAGGAACAAACTCAAAGACCGTTTTGAAAAACACCCGCGGAATGTGGGAAAAAATCAGACGCGGGGCGGGGATGAGGGTGAGAAATGTTCCAGGATGTGGAATGGCAAGATCTAAAGATCAGGAAATAAAAGAGGGAAGAAAAGAAGTAAAAGCAGTAGCCTTTCTAGCCTAAAGTCTCCCTTCCCTGACTTTGGTGACCTAGCAGACTCACAACGAGCCCACTTCGGGGTGTTCAGCCTTGAGAGAGCTGGTACCGAAAGAGGCGGCTGAGATGATGTAGGAGAGCTGGAGGCCTGATTGAAGGAAAGTTCCCCCGATTATATTTTTGTGGAAAAGCTCACCTCTTGCAGAGCTCTAAAGTGCAATCAAGGCAGAGGCTTACACTTGAAGGATGTTAACTCTCATACGGGAACCTACTTTCTCCTAAACGGTTTCTTGCCTAGTGAATGAGAGCCTCCCAATTGAAGCAAAATGATCCTTATGTACTGATATCAAGCACAGTCACAAAGCGACCGGCTATTTATGCTGCCACTTTAGACAAAGATATTTAGTTATTCCCGGGTAGCAAGTGCACTTTTGCATTTTTAAGCACGAACCAGCCGAGCACAAACATATTTACAAGTGCCATTACCAAATAGTTACTTGACACTTCGAAGTCACTGGGTTAACTGTACCTTCGCTGTAATTTTCTTAATAAGTCAGGTAATTGCTGTATTAAATTGGGTTTGCCAGGGCCGTAGGCCGGGGTGTGAAACACTCAGGGGAGGTTTCTCTCCCCTGCTCGGGAACACCCCGAAATAGAAGCTTTGGAAACATAGACAACTTGGGAGTTTTCTTCAAAGACCCGAGTGACATTAGCAGCCGCTGCCTTTATGAGGGGTAGGTTTGGGAGGGGGAAAACAACGACGTCTGTGAAGGGGCTTGCTTTTGTTTCTACACTGGATCCGGGAGCAGATCCGAAAGTGCCAGAAATTGCAGTTTATTCGAAACTGCAGGGAATTCATTGGCAAGGTCGCGTAGCAGATGACCTGAGAGGTCTTCTCCATCAGCTCCCATGCTGTATAAATAACCTTAGAAAGCAGATTCAGGTTCAGAGCGACCACGAGAGACTGTGGCAGTCTTAGCCTTTGAGAATAACTAGAGACATTTTGAACTAACCTATTTTTCAACAGTCTCTCGTCCCAGGCAATTAATTTACTGGTCGTTTTTGGAAACTTGCATCTTCCGCCTCTCCCTGAGTTCAAAAGAAATTAAAATATCCCTAGGTGAACAGAACTGATGGCTTTAGGGAGACAAGCGATCATCGCCCTGGGGGTCTCGCCCTGGGGGTCTTAGCAGATATAGGAAAGATTCTCGAGATGCTGAATCCCAGGAGCTGTTCAGCCACCAGCCGACCGCGGAACCGGACAAGCCGGGGCGGGGAGTGCTGAACGCTGGGACCGCGGCCCGGGCGAGACGGCTGCACTCGGGGAGCTGCCCGGCGGCGGGGCTGCCGCCACCCCGGCTTCGCGGGGGAGAAAGGGACTTGGTCCTGCAGCTCAGCGACATTCAGCCCCGTCTCCCTAGCGTTCACAAAGGCTGGGCTGTCAGCCTTGCCACCCGGGAGCTTATTTTAAATCCTTTCACCCCGCCAAACGGGGGTCATTTTGCCTTGCCTTCCATTTCCCATCCACTATATTGCCACCCCCGAGAAAAATAAAGCGAGTCGTGCTCACGGGGTCTGTCTCCTTTTCCCTTTCTCTCTCTCTCTCATTTAAGAAAAAAGAAAAAAAAAGAAAATCCTGACAAGGAAAACTTAAAGGTGTTTACCTTGTCATCAGCATGTAAGCTAATTATCTTGGGCAAGATGTAGGCTTCTATTGTCTTGTTGCTTTAGTGCCTATGCCCCGCCTCTGGTGGCAGCCTAAAACCTGGCGTCTGGCTAAAACAAACGAAAGGCAGCCCTGAGCCTCCACTCAATCCAATTAAGGCGGACTTCGTCCACTCGGTTACGTGTACATCCAACAAGATCGGCGTTAAGGCAACACCAGAATATTTGGCAAAAAAAAAAAAAAAAAAAAAAAAAAAAAAAAAAAAAGATTTGCCTCCCCTTCCTTTTTTTTTTTTTTTTTTTTTTCCCCCAGCCGCCGAATCATGTCGATGAGCCCAAAGCATACGACTCCTTTCTCAGTGTCTGACATCTTGAGTCCTTTGGAGGAAAGCTACAAGAAAGTGGGCATGGAGGGCAGTAACTTGGGGGCTCCCTTGTCAGCCTACAGACAGTCTCAGGTTTCTCAGCCGGCCATGCAGCAGCACCCCATGGGCCACAACGGAACAGTGACTGCCGCCTACCATATGACAGCGGCAGGGGTCCCCCAGCTCTCCCATGCCACGATGGGGGGCTACTGCAATGGGAACCTGGGCAACATGAGCGAGCTCCCGCCTTACCAGGACACCATGCGGAACAGCGCTTCGGCGACAGGATGGTACGGCACCAACCCGGACCCCCGCTTCTCCTCAAGTAAGTCAGCCCGCGGCTGGGTGGGCGGCGGGGGGTGGCCGCGCACCTGCCCCGCAGCACCTCGGGCGATGAGTGCCAGGGGCTCCGCACCAGGGCAAAAATCTGTCCAAATCGCGTCCGCCCCCCCCCTCCCCCCCCGCCGCCCCCTCAATTCTTCCTTCTGCCCGAGGATCATGCCTGGTCCCTTCACCCCGGCTGGTTTCATGTCAGCCGCCCGGGGCTGCTTTTGCACGGGGAAGGGGGTAGGAAACCCCACAGCGGAGCGGAGAGGGAGCTCGGGGCTCGCCGTCCAGCGGGGCAGCAGCGGCACAGACCGGGGCCCGGGAGGGAGACGGCGGTGCCCTTCCGCCTGCGCGCCGTCCGGCACAGGGCGAGTGAGGGGGGAAGCCGGAGCCGCGGGAGCCGCGTCTCGAGTGGCGCGGGGGGGAGCGTACGAGTTCTCCCCGGCCGGAGTCAGCGGAGCCCCTGTCCCCTGGCGCTTCCGCCGCGCTGTCACTTCTGTACTTGCTCGGGTGTCATCCCCCGGGCAGGGAGAGGGGCGAGCGGTAGCTTTTGTTCACCGGGGTTGGGTCGGGAGAGAAGGGGTCCCATTGCCAGCCGTTCGCCCAGGGGACGCGGGTCGTTGTTTGGGAGCTTGGGCGCCCAGAGGCCCCGGCTGGGCTGGGCTGCCGAGGGGCTGCGGCCCCCCTCGGGGGCGAGCAGCGGTGGGTGCAGCCGGAGCGCGGGGCCCCGCTCTGGCCGGGCCGGGCTGAACAGAGCCGCCTAAACCGTGCCGCCTTCTCCCTTGCAGTCTCCCGCTTCATGGCGCCGTCCTCGGGCATGAACATGGGCGGCATGGGCAGCCTCGGCTCTCTGGGAGACGTGAGCAAGAGCATGGCCCCGCTCCAAAGCACGCCGCGGAGGAAACGGAGGGTCCTTTTTTCCCAGGCCCAGGTTTACGAGCTGGAGAGACGTTTCAAGCAGCAGAAATACCTCTCCGCCCCGGAGAGGGAACATTTAGCCAGCATGATACATCTCACCCCTACTCAGGTCAAAATCTGGTTTCAGAACCACCGCTACAAGATGAAACGCCAGGCCAAAGACAAGGCTGCACAGCAGCAGATGCAACAGGAGAACGGCTCATGCCAGCAGCAGCAGTCTCCCAGAAGGGTGGCGGTGCCAGTGCTTGTAAAGGATGGCAAGCCCTGCCAAGCAGGCTCCAACACACCCACAGCAGCTATCCAGAGCCATCAGCAGCAGGCTGCTACAACGATCACGGTGGCTACCAATGGCAACAGCCTCGGACAGCATCAGAGCCACCAGACAAACAGTGCGGGGCAGTCTCCAGATATGGGACAGCACTCGGCCAGCCCGTCCTCTCTGCAGAGCCAAGTCTCCAGTTTGTCTCACCTAAACTCTTCTACTTCTGACTATGGCACTGCCATGTCTTGCTCCACCTTGCTATACGGTAGGACCTGGTGAAAGGATTAAACAGAGCAAAAGAAAAAAAAGGGGGGAAAAAAAGAAAGGGGAAAAAAGGCAGATTTTCCCAGTCACACAGATCTCTGTCCTGTTCAAACTACTGGGTGTCTTTTTTTGGGTTTGCTTTTGTTTGTTTTTTTTTTTTTTTTTTTTTTTATTCCCTTTTCAACGCTCCCCCACTTCCCTTCACTTCACTGAGTGGTTCTCTGAGGACTTCTAAGAGTGTGAGAGAGAGAGACTTGGGTTTTGGTTCGGTTTTATTGTTACTCTTGATGGTTTTGGGTGCTTTTATTTTTTTTCCCCCAATATTGTTGTACGGGGTGTTAAAAAAAATCTGACTAATAACTACGGAGCAGTCTGCAGAAAGGGGACCATAGTTAGGCATGGTCCGAAGGCTTGAATTTCAGATGTACACTTTGCCAGCGTCTAGGACTTGCATGTAAATATAGAGATTTTGGGGGATGGGGTGGTTTTCCCCCCAAAAAACCGCATTCGCCTCACCCAGACACAAGAAGCAGCTTTCCCCCCCCCCCCCCCCCCCGCCCCGGTCTCCTCTGGCAGCCCCGCCGCCAGGGCCAGCGGATGGAGACGTGGAGTCATCAAAGGCTTGGCTTCTATTTTCCTCCTTACGTTTGATGTGAACCTGTAGCTGTATAATGCTGTCAAAAGTTGGACTAAACCCATAGTTTTTAGTAGCCTGTATATTTTGTTGTATAAAGAAAAAGAAAAAAAAATACAATCAACCAAACCAACCCCCACCTTTTTTATGGACACTGATCGCCCCGTCGTAAATCCTCTGGCAGTTTGTTATTTGCGCACGCCGCCTTTTCCTGTTGTAACTTATGTAGATATTTGGCTTAAATATAGTTCCTAAGAAGCTTCTAATAAATTATACACATTACGAATATTCTTTTTTTATTTCCCTTTGGTTCCCCCTCTTGACCCTCCCCCGCATTTTTTTTTTCTTTTCCCGTTCCTTTTTTTTTTTTTGATTGATGGAATCCCCCCGGTATGCTGCCAAACTCCGAAAGGCTCCCACCCCCCCGGGGCCTGGCCCTTGGTCCCGAAGGGGAGCTGTGACAGGGAGTTAACAGGATATAGGCTCAGTCCTCAGCCTCCAAAAGTGACCAGCAAATGCGTGGGATTCGCAAACTAGAGAGTGAAAGGATCGAGTCCAAATTCATTAGCCCGATTATTGGGAGGGTGAGGGGTGAGGGCCACCTCAGAGGCTTCTTGCTAGAGAAAGCAAAGTATTCCGAGAGTAGAAATTCAAATGCCAAAGGCACGGAGGAGAAAGAAGGTAAAAGTCTAACGCCACTAGAAACAAACTAACGAAGAACCTGCTGACAGCATAGAACACGCGGCCGATTTAAAGAGCGTCCAGTTTTAATACCGTGTTAAAAAGAAAAAAAAAACAAAAAAACCAAAACAAAAGTATAATAATTTCTACCAGGTTTTCCTGTGTACTTGTATTTTAAAGGAAGTACAGTCACCTTATTTATAATCAAAATAAAAAGATAGTTTATTGCGTACGACATGTAGTTTGAATTAACTTTCTTTACCAGACTGTATTTAATTTTCGACACATACCAAGCCCTACAAGCACGCACAGCCAGACACACAGGCACGCAGACACACAAACACACAGACACGACCACGCAGTTCCTCCCGCACGTCTCCTCCTCACTGCCCCGGTGAGAGGTCAGCCGCAGGCTGCACCCCAGGCGAACGGACATCGGCTTTGCCTGGGGTCTGGGGCTTTTTTGTGTGTGTGTAGCCGTTTGGGAAGATTGTAAAGGAGGAGATGAGGAGAAAGTGCGTATGTGTACACGTGTGCACGTGTGCGTGTTTGTATGCGTGTGAGCGAGGTACGCGCCCGGCAGAAACACCGAGGGGCGGTTGGTAAGAAGGTGGATATTGTGGGCAATGCAAGGCAGTTAGATTTTAACTTTGCTGTAAATATATAAAGCGTATCTAGTTAAGCAGTTCGTATCGGAAAAGCCCGAAATACGCTTAGCTCGCTGTCTTTCGGGTCCCAAATATGCCTTTTCGTGAGTGTAACAGAATAAGAAGTCCTCCATCCTAAAAGAGACCTCGTAGTGTATTCTCCTTCGCATCTGCTGCTCTTTTATATATTTTTTTTTATTACTGTTTTGTTTGTGGTTTTGGTTGGGGTTTTTTTGGTTGGTTTTGTTTTGGTTGGTTTTGGTTTGGTTTTGTTTCCCTCTTCCCCCCCCCCCCCCCCCCCTCAGATCCCCTCAGTTAAACCATGGAAGCATATCGCGGTCATTGAAAGACCCCTGAATTACAGAGGTATTATGAAATGCTCGTATATTTGAAGAGAAAGCAAGTAGCTTGCCCGGGATGGAAACATCCCTATCTCCAGTTCAAGTAGCAGCTTTCGAAAGCTCCAGTCTTTTATTTATCCAAGATAGCCGGTGGCACTCGGACACCAAGTGCTAGTCTGGATGGAGAAAAAGGGAAAAGAAAAAAAAAAAAAAAAAAAAGAAAGAGATTATCGGATTCTTTCTGCCTCCCCCCCACCCCCCTTTTATTTCTAACTGGAGAACATCACGTGTGTCAACAGGAATTTCGAGACCTTTCATTCTTTATACTATGTCATGCTTTATACAGCGACATTCCCAACTAACCCAAAGCATATTCGTTGATTTATTTTTCTTCCTTTCTCTACGCGAAATACTCATTCTAGATCTATAGCACCATGTTAAGCATGGCGGGAGGCATATAGAGCTTAGTGTTGTTATTTCTGCTAAATGAAGGAGGTGTTGGGAATGCCCGTGGTTCAGCGCTGCAGCTTCTGCGGAGGGAGCGAGGGCAGGCTTAAGTCTACGTATTTTTTAAGTTAAGGCTAGTTTCTCCCGGAGTTAATATACAAGACCGAGGGGAAAGTACGGTGGTTAAGTCGACATTTCCGCTTCAGATGTAATTAACGTTCGTATCCTTCCAAATACAGGAACTTTCAAAAGTGAGGAGCACTGAAAGGCATTAATAGAGCCGAGAAATAGTATCTCCATCCTTCCCCCCAATATTGGAGTTAGCATGTTCGATAGAGATCCAGCCAGTGACTTTTCATTATAGACTTCGAGGGAAATAAATGAATTTTATTGTGTCTCGACAACCTCATAAACACATATTCGGTGGTGGGTGTAATTACTGTAATGGATTATTATGTACACTGACTTATCTTTCTTAAACTAGATTTAGTTTCGATTAAATAAACTCGTTTCCACTTTGTCTGATGTCGGCTTAGTTTAAAGTCTGTTTACTTGTTCCACAGAAAGGTGAATTCATCTCTTTATTAAGCACTAGAGACCGAGCAAACACAGTTCAAACTGTATTTACATATCAATCAGGAGAAATGCAAACAACTGCTCTTTACCAATTTTATAGGGTTTTTTTATGACATTGTGTTGTTGCCTTTTATCATAAAATTCTTCGTATAAACCAGTTATGCCTTGGTTGGGATTAAGATATTTCGGGGGTGGAGGGGGTGTAAATACATTTTAATCTCCAGTGTCCCTCGAGAACACTCACGGGAACTTAGTCACTGTACAGCTTGTCTAAATTAAAGTATGTGCCTCCGTTTAAACTCCTGCTTCTTCCAATACGCTGATTTTCAGTCTCCTGGTAATCAATGCAGAACTTGGATAATGGAATGGCGAAGGGGAGGGGCAGCATGATTCAAATCTGAAATGATGGAAGAAGTACATGTTTCTCCGTGCAACAACTGCTTTATCGACGTGGGACAGTGAGCACCCCATCTTTGGAGAGAAGAAGGGATCTCGTGCAGAATGGCTATGCCCTCCTGCTCCCCCACTTCCTGGCACTGCCTCCAAACGTAGGAGAATCGCGGAGGGCATTTATTCCCTGCTGTAAATAGGAGTTCATGCTTGAGTGCCATGAAGTGTGCGTGTAGTGGCACAGCAGGCTGTGAAAAAAAAAGAAACAAAACCCAAAATGCAACAAACCACCATCGCCACCACTACCACCGCCACAACAGCAACAATAGCAAAAGGCTTCTTCATATTTGCTGTTTCATATCAAAACGGGTTTTGGGGTGGGTTTGGGTTAGTTTTTTATTTTGTCACAGTAGCCTGATAGCATCAGGGATACTGGAAGGAAAGGCTCCGGGAAGGCTGCGGAGCCGGGGCCTGCACTGGCGGCTGACGGAGCAGAGCTGAGCTGGGACTGCTCCTGAGGGAAGGGGGGGGGGGGGGGGGGGGGGGGGGGGGGGGAACAGAGATAGGGAGCTGATCTACACTTATATTGCCTGCATCTCGGTTCAAAAAGCAGTGTAGGGCCCTAAGATAGTGCTCAAAGTGCAGATCCCAAACAATGTAATCTGAGACAGCTCTGAGATGACACCAAAAGAAGTTGCCACAGAGAGGGGGAAGAAAAACAGAGGGGGAAAAAAAAAAAAGTATTTTAGGAGTTTCGTGGAGGAGCACAGGTAGAGGGGCCTCGCTGGGAAGCAGACCCAGTCCAACTTGTCGTGACGGCTGCTTTTACAAAGGGGACCTAGAGGTAAAGACCGAGTGACTTCTGAAGAACTTCAGTCCTTTCCTGGCCGTGTCGAGAGCAAAGCTGAGAAATATTCTTCATTTTTTTTTGGTTTTTTTTCCCCCTGTCTGACCCGCTGTTCCTCTCATGAGCCCTTTCAGGGGGGGAAAACCCTCCAAACCCTAAGTAAATGGGAATACTGTTTATATGTATCCAATGTGTACAGAGACCTGACCCAATACGGCTGCACCTATGAAGTAGAGAGATTACCGTCTCGGGCAAAGTGGTGAATAATACGAAATTACTTTCCTCCCCCCCCCCCCTTTTTTTTTTTCCTGGCTGCGAGCACATTAGGGAGCAGGTAAGGTCAAAGTTTTCTTTATCCTATGTCTTTCTCTCGAAGGCTTCTGATCAGCTATATAAATAAAACGGTGAATAAGATGTATTGATGCTAAAAGAAACTGAAATTCGTTTTGATGCTTTAAACAACTTATCTTGCACAAAAATTCTTGAGAAACCTAGAAATGAAAGTTTAGCTGTGACATTTAATCTTCCATGTAAAGGTTTTTGTTAGGGGGAAGGGGAAGAAGGAAATCGGTATTTTCTTTTCTTTCTTTTTTTTTTTTTTTTTTTTTACAATAACACAGACGTAAAGAAGCAAAAAGCATTTCCAAATGGCCGAGTGCCCTTGCACTACCTGCCAAAGATGGTGCGAATCCGCTGCCCTGAGCTGGCATATGGAAATAGGAAAAAAGAAGTTTAAATTGTATATTCTAAAAATATTCCCCAAGTGACTAAGGACACTTGGGTCTAGTTTTACTGGCTGGCTCCATTTCTTACGCTAACAACTAAATGTGAATAAGATGTTTACTGTATTCCGAAATATATTTCTATTCGTTAAACACAGCGGGATTTTCCGAGTAATTTTAAATTAGTTTGTAGGTTGCGCTTCTATGGCAATGAATTTTTACAGCTGATTTTCGCGAACTTATTGGACTTATTTCATTCGTTCGATAAGAACTCCCTATATCATTCTGAGTAGCGCTCCATCGATACAGGGGTTCCTTAAAGTATACAGGGAAAGAATAAAGCGCATGTACACACGAGGTTGTTGGTTGTTTTTTTTTTAGCTGGGCTTTGGTTGGGTTCGTGTTGGTGTTCTGTGGTTTCTTTTCTTTCTATTTTTCTTTCCTTTTCAAAAATAATAAAAGGATAGTTGCAATGCTTAGAAAACTAAGCAACGTGTAAGATCTTCGCTTCCAAATGTTCTGATGGGTTTCACCGGAGTTCTTCTCTATCAAGTAAATTTGGGCAAGTAATAACGTGCTAGAAGGCGGCAAACTTATACACCTGGGATCTTGCAGGGGGCAGACTTTTTTGCTTCGTATCAAAGGTGTTGCTGAAGTGGCTGAGTTAATTTCAGTGTGTTACTGACCTAATACAGTGACTCCAGGACACGGATCTTTCGGAGTTTCTTTCTGTGTTTTTGTTCCATAAACTTTTTGTTTTCGGTACTGCTGTTATTCAGAGAAGCTCTTAAAAATATTGTATTTTTCTTGAGCACTTTATTGCTCTCGGCTTTTGCTCTTAACCTGCGCGTTACTTCAGAAACGCACTGTTGCTACTGCGAAATGGAGTGCACGAAGGTCCCCGTCCCCGGCACCTCTCTCTGCATTCGCTCACCGCAGGGGAAGAAAAAGCCCCTAACAAGTGGACAACCGATGCGGAGCATTTACTCTACCTGTGTGCATCTATATAAAAATTATATCTGTAGATGTGTGCATCTGGTGGTATATGTAGGAGCTGATGTGCCCGCCAGAAACTCTGGTCTGGGGAGCAGAGGCGGACAGGAATGGGAAAACCCTCCCTTTGAAAGACGCATTGCCAGCCGGCCTGTGCCTCCGCTCTTATTATTATTTTACACCGAGGAAATCCTGCGTGGACCTTCCGCCTCTGCCCTGCCGGGAGCGGCCCCGCTGCGCAACCCCCTCCAGTCCCCGCGGGGAGCCCGCAGCGCTGCCCCTCGCCACGCCGCCTACCAAAACAACTCCCGGCGCGGCCAACACTGCGCTGGAGCTCAGCTCGGGGTTCTCCGTCGAGGGGAACTGGCCTGATCCTGCCCGTTGCCCGCGGGCTCTGCGGCCGCGGGGCTGCCCGCTGTCCGGCCAGTTGTCTCTGCCCTCCGGGGCCAGGAGCAGCCCAGCAAAGGTCTCGCCCGCTGGCTGCGGGCGGCCGAGGGCAGTGCCTGCCTCGCTCTGTATTTTTTAAACGCCAGCTAAGGCAGCCTCTGCCTGCGCTGCCAGGCTGCCAGGCTGCAGGTGCTGCAGGGCAGATCCAGCTGTGCGCACCCGCAGCTTCTCCTTTCCTTGGCACACGGGGCGATGCCCCTGTGGGAGGGCTGCGAACGCCGGGCCAGGAACCCCTTTGACTTCCGTCCAACAGCCCTGAGAAGGTGTTGATCGCCTATGGCGCCTTGCCATAGCCAGGGCGAGTGGCATGGGGTTCGGGGACCCGGTGCTGCCCCGTCACTGCAACTCACACCACACTTGCTTAGAGGGGTAGTGGCAGGGAAGTGCGCGGCACCTCTGCGGTAAACCAAAAAAGACCGAGGACGGGATACGGCCGGACGAATTTGCGTCTTCGCAAAGGTACTGTGCAAGTTCGGGCACGAACGGAGGACAGGTCCCAGCACTGGCATCTTCTGAACTGTCAGAGGGTTCCTGTGCAAACACTTTCACGGGACTCTGCAGGGTGGTACCGGGCCGCCGCTCCCATCGCGGTGCGCAGCGGAGCAGCGGTCCTGGCCCGCCCGGCCGCGGGGGCTCACTGCGGGCACGCAGGACAGGGCACCCCACCCCCGACGAGCTCGGGTTGCGTTTGGTTGGTTTAGGTGAGGGGAAGGCAATCACGCAGGAAGCACCAGAGAAAGTTTGTGAGGGCTCGTGTGCGGCGGGACGGCGGGGGTGGGAGAGGGCAGCCCGGGCCGGACATGCGGGATCCGGGCTGCCACCCCCTTCCTAGGGAAGCTGTGGGGGAACCCCACACTCTGCCGCCGATTTCTCCCTCTCCAGGGCACGGGGGGCTGCCCGCTTTCTGCCCGGTGCAGATCCCTCTTTTTTCTCTTTGCTTTTTAATTACCCTTCTGAATTTGAATGGATTATTCTTTGGAAGATATGACAGGATTTAAAGCTCTCATTACATATCAATAGACGGAACCTTTGCACGAAGGTTGTCTTCAATCTTCCGCGTGTGAGCAATAGCTGTTGCTCCCTGGTTCTGGCTTTTCGGTGCGCACACACACATACACAGCCTGCCTGTTTTTAAAGAGTAGCTCACGAAGCAGGACCCAGATGTGGGAACCGAGTAGTCCCGTGGGGCTCGGGAGGGTGCTGGTGGGTCGTGTGGCTCTTGCCTGGTGTCAGGGGCAGGCTGTGTGTGGCGGCGGCGGGCGCTGGGACACGCCGCGGGTGTGTGGCTGTGGCTGAGCTGCTGCGTGGGGAGGGACGGCGTGTTCCTGCCGTGCAAGTCCGAGAACGGAGTGGGCTGTTCGCGGAGCGGGCTGCGCGGGGAAGGCGGAGGTGTGTGCGCTGGGAGCGGGGGGGAGGGGGGGGGAAGTATGTGTGTAGCGGGGGAGGGGGTGTTTGTGTGTCAGTGCATCGCCCTTCCACAATGGCAGCGTAATTATCTAGCTGAAACATTCACAAATGGCAAAAAAGTTGTAAAATAGATCGACCTCCCTGAGGTGAGAAGGAGCCAGTTTCAGCGCTGTTCAACCATCATGCTTTTTTTCAATACATTTATACAAGAGGATCTAGCGAGTGATTCCGATTCAATACACATAATCAGTTTGGAAGTCCTATTTCCATTTGAAAACAGGCCTATTTGCAATCATGAGAGCCGGACATGCTGGAAGATACAGGACGCATTCAGAGTAGGTGGTAGGTGAGAGAATCTGCAGACGGGCACCAAATATTTTCTCCCCGCTGCAGACCTTTTACGCGATACTTTAATCACGATGTATTTTTAATCTAATATTCTTTTTTGAAAATATGACCTAATTGCTTTAGAAAGCAAAGGTTTGACCTACAGCCAGAGTCCCTGTTGGAAGAAAAGAAAAAAAGCTACAGCCAAGGGAACAATGGTGATTGGAAAAGCATGTTGATTGTCCTATCAGCCTCTTAGGGTTAACAGTCATTTAATCAAGAATACACCGGGTAAATGATCCCTAGAAAATTGTAACTTGCTTTTTAAAGTAAGGTGCGGGGGAAGGAAAGTTGCGCGGAGGTATAAAGGGGACCGGGAGCCCGCCGAGCCAGGCAGCCAAACCGGCCGTGCGCCGGAGCAGACCAGTCCGTCGGAGAGCGGAGCAGCCCTCAGCAACGCGGGAATCTCCAGCTCCTGTGCCCCGGGAGCAGCGTCCTGCCCTGTCGAGAGCGCAGGGGAAAAAACACACAAAAGCCGGGCCGCAGAGCCTGGAGGGCGAGTTGGCCTCAGGAGGGCAGACCCTGCTCCGGGCAGGCACAGCACCCCCCGCCCCTGCTTGCTCTGGAGCGTTTTTCTTATTCCTCAAGTGCCCGAAGCCCAGCGAAAGCTGGAGGCCTGCGCCCCCTGCGCCGTGGTCATCCTGCAGGAGAGGAGTGGGCAGGAAAGTTGGGGCCAGCCTGCGGGTAACCAAGAGCGAAATGAAGGCTCTCCCAGCCCCGCGCATAGCACGTTCCCTTTCCCCTCCATCATTCGTTTGTGTGGCGGTGCTTGCTGCGGGCAGCGCCCAGCCCCGGCCTCAGCACTTCGCCCGGTACCTGCCCGGGCTTTGGGAGCAGGCACTTGCTTCTTGCAGCTCAACACCGTGGCCCGTCCCAGCAGCGCTGCTTTTCCTGGCTCCCACCCTCCGCCACTCTGTTTTATTCCCTGCCACTTCAAAGGGCCAAATCAGCTACCAGGAAGGGGGGGTGTGGGTGGGAGGTAAATAAATAAATATTTGACTAAATAAGGCAATGTCGTAGAAAGCTGAATTATCCCTGCAAGAGGTACACTATTATTACCGACTTGCAAACCGCAGCCACACTTGAGAGGACGAGAGGTGGGTTTGTGCCTACCCGGCTCCGTCTGGGGGGCTCGTTCCGAGGCAGAGCTCTGACGAACCCCCCCCTCCGCTGACCCCAGTCCCTTTTCCCCCCTCAGCTCCGGCTGCCCTCAGCACCGCCCCCCCCCCCCCCCCCCCCCCGCCTATTTCACCCTTTCCCCGGTCAGAAAAAAAGAACAGAGAAAGTTATCTCCTTAGGGAATTCTACCTTGATACCCCCAGGAGGCAAAGAAGGACCCCGCACTCCTTGCCCCCCCCCCGGCCAGCTAATTAGTTCTGAGCCCTATCTAGGGCTCGGGCCAGAGGGCCCGGCAAGGGCCATGTGCAGAAGGTCCCGAAAGGCTTAGCTAGGGGTTTTGAAGTGTTCTCTCCCAGGCTCAAGGTACCACAGTGACAAACCTGTTCTATTCTGCCCCCGCTTCTCTCTCAAAAAAAGGGCGCATTGATCGCTCGTGGTACCCTTCCATGCCCAGCTGGGCACCGGGGACAAGGAGCTCCTCCGGGCTGATTTCACTCTCATGAAGCAAATTTGGGATGGGGGAAGCCGCTGGACACTTTCCAGGCACTTTTGCGGAAGGAAGGGACGCCGGGGCAGCCGGTACCGCTTGGCGGTGGGTGATGTGCTCGCTGCGTCGACGGGGGTTTCGCGGTCCAGCTGTTGGAGAGGGTGAGCAGCTTTCCTCCAGCCTCTGAGCTGGAGCTGATTCTCCCACGAAGATCACGCAGTGGGGAGGTGAGCACGGGGGCAAAAGAGGAGAAAGAAAGGGGACCTGTCCCTCTCAGGAAAAGTTATTGCCAAGACAACTGAAGGTTTTATTCGCATGTGTTTTCCCCTGAAATCTGTGTGTTAGTAACGGGGAGCAGGCAAACAGGTTTTGGCCCCACATGTTTTCTCCTCTCCTCGAGCCACGGCGGTTGGCTGGTGTTCCATCCCTCTGGATCTTGCTGTTACTTATCGCTTGGGAAAAGCATTCCAGGGGTCTCAGCAGAGCGGGGAAACGATTCCGATCCGATTTCGGATCTTTCAGAAAGATCTGGAGATACATTGCCTATTGTCGGGGGTCAAATACTTACCCACATCGGAAACACAGCCCCAAAACAGAAGCGGCCACTTCACCTCCAGAAGCAACATCTATTCTCCAAAACAGTCTTTAGTTCCCCTCGTCATTTAAGAATACCCCCTTTCACCTCCCTTCCTCTCCCCCCATGCATATTGCTCTCCAAGAGAACATCAACAAGTGACCCGTTTATTTTGTTAGCGGAGATTTTCCAGGGTGGGATGGAAGGTCTGATCCCATAGCGGCAAGGTAGGCAGGATTCCTCCTCCACCTAACGGCACCCCACAAGCAGGCTACAGCACCTCTCTCTCCCCGACACCCCCCCCCCCCCCCCCCGCCCTCCCCCTCCCCCACATTTCCGGGCAAAAGGGACCTTACCAACAAAAGTGACCCCAAATTAGAGGTGGAACAAAAAAAGTGTGTGTATCCCAGTGTTAACAGATTTGCAAAAGCGTGATGTACGCATGGGGGTTAAGGTATGGGAGATGTGTGCTCGCGTATGAGGGTGTTCGTGTAGAAAAGTGACAGCTTTCGCGTTAATTTGAATTATTCAAACGTACACTAGAGAGTCTAAGCAAATCAGGGTGAGATTTGCCGGGAAATAGAGATAATCCAGTATACAGCGAGTTAGAGAGGGGGTAGGGGGTGGGGAAAAGGGGTGATCTCATTAAAAACAAAACTTAGGAGAGGAGAGTGTCATGGAAAAGGCCGCCTAGTTCTGTGTATCGTTTGCCAATGCACAGATGGGCTTTTTATTCTTCTTTATTTAAATATTCGTTTGATTCAAATATTCACTCCTAGACACTGGTCAAGCTACCGATGAGATGGAGACATTTCAAGGTATTTTGAGAAGATACCGACTGCTGCTCCGAGGTCCCTGCACGCGTTTTGAAATGAGGGATCCTGAGGAAAAAAAAAACAAAACCAAAAAACCACCCAAAAAAAGCAGCGAAACGGCACCCGTCCAAATGGCTAACAATTACAAAAATGCTGTTGCTAATATTTCAAAGAACAAAGGGATGGATGATGGATGATGGATGATTCCTTTGCTCAAGGAATACAAACTAAATACTAAAGCATCGTTAGGAATAAAAAAAGAGTAGATGATGTATTTTTTAAATATTTCACATACAAAAAAAAAAGTATACCTTTTATATGTACTTGTCCTTAACCTTTAAAAGCAACTGCTGTAAATACAAGATCCGTACTTTCTTTAATAGATTTTAGTAGGAGCTGGTGACAGAGAACTGATTTCTTTTCTATTAGGCTTTAGTACATCTTTGTTGAAGGCCTGCAGAATGACCAGGGATTAGATTTGCATCTCTTAGACTCCCTGTGTGGTCTTTGTGAGGAGCTTGTAACTGTTAAAAATGACTTGTTAGGAAGCGTGTGGGCTCTCATCTCTTTGCTTTTGACAGAGTGATTGTGAAATTCAGATTGTTCTTATAGGCTTTAGCCTGCAGATTCCACCTGAACCTTAAGCAATTAGAGCCTAATCTCAGTGCAATCATATAAGAGTTAGGATTTGTTGCACTTTGTTTACTTCAATTAAAAAGCTACGGAATATTTCGGAGTAATTTTTAAGGGATATTCTGGGGGCTTTAGGGAATTTTTTTCAAGCCCTGAATGTCATCCTCTCGGCCCCATCACTTGGCGGTTTGGAGTGCAAAGCGCTCTTCGGGTTCCGCCGGCGAAACTGAAGAGGAAACAGCAGGAAACTAAAAACAAGCTGAAATTCCTGGCTATGCGGAGAGGAGAAGATGCTTGGGGCATCCCCTTCCTCCCGGCGCCGGCAGGACCTGCCGTGCCCCAGCGGAACCCTCGGCTTACGAGCTGGTGGGGAAGGTGGGGGGAGAACTACCAGCCCCGGGATAAGGCCGTTAAGATGTTAGATACGGTTAGATGATGTTTGATGTTAGATGATAAGATGTTAGAGCTGTTGCAGCGGCGGGTGTTGGCGTCTGGGGGAGCCTCGGATCGGTTCGTTACCGAGGAGAAGCCCCCGCCGCCCCCGGAACTGCGCCACGCGTGCTCCGACCCCACTGGGCACCTTCAACACTCTGCTTCCAAAAATCCACCCCGGCAAAACACCACCTAACCACGCCACCTGCCTGCAACTGTCCATAAGCTTATATTCACAATAAAAAATGGGGAAATACGGAAAAAAATATACTCGGAGGGGGTCTTTTCTCTCTCGGATGGCAAGTTTCTATTTGTGCTCAGGTTTCCTATGGCCAGCCTAAGAATGATGCTTTTTACTACCGATATTCACATAATTACGGTTTTCAAGTGCCATTCTCTCACCTCAGAACTATTTTCTTCAAACTGAACCACTTCCTTTCTTTTTTCTTTTTTTTTTTTTTTTTTTTTTCAGTCCTTAAGATTTTTCAGGAAGTCTTTATCAAGACTGTGATTCAAAGCCGAAATTTTCCAAAACGTTTTAGAACTTTCGGTCATTCCGCTAAAAACTCGGGGACAAATTTTCTCACCACTTGAGACATTCGTAATGGGTATCCTGCTTTAGGGCTGTTTGGGCCCGATGCTGTTGCTCCTGAAGTTGTGATGCTAGGTCTCCGGCTGTCAGGAGAATGGGATCAAACCCTTCCGTGCTAATAGAGGTTTAATAGCATCAGCACATGCCCAACAACCACCATTATAACCTTGACCTGGTCAGGTGCAATGATATTACTCCTCCTAAAGTTATTCTGCCTTTCCTTGGTGACAGCAAACAGCTCTTTATCATCTCTCACAGCCCACAATAACCCACAGGCAGTGATACCAATAACCCACTGTTCTTTTGTAATCCTTTTCCCTCGGAAGGCTACCCAAGTAACAGTAAAAAAAAAATAAAAATTGTCTGCATCTTTGAGCCCCACCAACCTATAGTGCTCAGAGCATTTCAGTCCGAACGTTTACTTATAGCTGAAGTAAAAAATCATGTTTTTAAAAGTGGGTTAGTTACCCTCTGTTCAATCTCTGTCCTCGTGATGAGTGCGGAACTGAGCACTGGAGTGGAGCATTAAGAGCTCCTGTGCGTATCCTGCTCCACAGCTTTGCTGCTAGGCTTGCTCCGTTTGACCTGAAAACGCCTTTACACAGAGCGTTGGAGTAGTCTAGCATTGCCACTTTAAAAACTTTATTTCAAGGCTGTAAGAGGGATACAAGCCAGACCTCTCTTACATATTTCATATTTAAAAATAATCCTGTAAGACTGCTGCAAAGGTGCAACTTCTGTAAATATATATTTATATAGCAACAGTTCTGCAGGATTATTTTTAAACCTCAAATTTTCACTCCTTCCTTAGACCCACTGTGATTTACATTTTGTCTTTTCCTTTCAGTTCATAACCACAGACACCATTTTCCCTTAGAAAACTTCAGATTTACTTGAGATGACACATCTACATTTCTGCAAATTAAAGTGGTCTTCATCCTTTCCTGTAGTGGTGAGATACATTCACCAACTAATTGTTACTCCAAGAAAATAAAATAGTAAAACTCAAGGGTAGTCTCTGCAAAATGCAGGATGCACCCAATCAACTGATTCTAATGTTAAGAAAAATATTCTTATTAAAATGGTGTCATGCAGGTAAATATGTTCTCTTCCTGCAGTGTGGAGGAACTTCTTGCCTTAAAAGGCTGTTTTACAGATGAAAGCAACTCAGTCCACAACTTAATCTGTTTTAAATCAGGCTTCAATAGGGCTGAAAGAGTGATGTAATGGCAAGATTTTTTTTGAGTATCTGTCCAAAAGTCACCCAGTATCTCTGTTTCCTCTCCTCTTTTCCTTGCTTTCAGTGCCTGTGATTGTGTGTATGTATATTAGATATTCACAGAAAACAAGGCAAAAGCAGCTGAATTAAAGGCAAAGGTAATACAGCAAAGGTTCTACTTTGATGAAAGAAACTGAAGTACACAGTACTATTCTTGCTTGAGACAGAACCACAGATGAGAGAAGTATTAAAGCAGGGATTAAAGCTGATACTTTTCTCAACATATTGGTAAATCCATGCATGTACTGAAAAACACTTGTAGGTTAGGAAAAAGCAGAGATAAGCAAGCATTTTTTCCTAGCATTTTCTGATGCAAAATCAGAATAATGAGAGGAGCTGCCGTAAGAATGGAGAGCAAGCATGAAGAAATGAGGCAGGATGATGCTAACATGTGAAAGGCTCTGCAAAAAAGGCATGGCAGATAAGGACAATAATCCTGTTCTCCAAAGACTCCTTATCAGTCCTTATTAGAAACAGGAGGTAGATGATCAGACTGTATGCAAGTGAAATCAGCCCACAGCCTAGTTGGATGATTTTGGCAGCTCACTGTCACTGGGGAAGGACAGGTTTTCCAACACGATAATGCAGAAAAGTTATGTGCTGAAATCGAGTGAGCAAAGGGGTTATGGGTGTTAAGTCTCTGAATTGTGCCAAGAGGGATTCCAGCAGGCTCTTTCAATATAAGTAAAATACAATCTGCAAGCTTCCTAGGTTGCAGAGAAGGCCTTTCCAGCTAAAGACAGGGTGGACCCAGTGTTATCAAAAACAGATCTGTGGAAAAGTCCAAAGTAGGGCTTCAAAACATCCAGAAATGGCCTCCTTTTGCTTATGCTGAAGTTAATGGGAAAGCTTTCTTGGCTTCTGAAGAAGCAAATACGTCACTCCTCCAGTGAGTATTTTAGGAAAGCTCAGAGGTGAAAACAGATTTGACTGCTGCAGAAGCCAGTGAGGGCCAGAAGCCAGCAAGGGCCAAAAGCCAGGAGGGCCAGTCACACAGGTTTTTTTTTTTTTTTTTTTTTTTTTTTTTTGTGTGCTCTGTTTTTTGTTTTAATTGTGTTTTGTATTACTCTGAAGTCCTCTGTGTCACGGGTATCTTTCAGTGAAGAAGCTGAATTATGATTTTTACTGCTTTTTTGCTAGGGCCATTGCTACTTGGATGCATTTGCTGATCGAGAGTAAAACCTGGTCTGCTTAGTGCTGGCTGATACATTCTCATGCAACAGTGAGTGATATGTCTGTAGAAACTAAGACCTCAGTGGCAGCATCATTTCATAATTTTTTCTTGTTTCTCCAATCTAACAATTTAGTGAAGCCAAATCCAGACCTCAGGACTGCTTCACAACACATAAGACACAGATCAATCATGTCCTCTAGCAGTACAAATAACGACACACATCATTTGCAATCCTTGACTTTCTAATATGCAGTCTTTATTATTGACTGTCCTAAGACAATGTGTTCAGAGCAATCAAATGAATCTAGTTTTCCCACATTTTTCAGTAGAAAAAGTATGCCTGGGTTGCAACCTGAATTTTGGCAAATAATGTGAAAGGTAGGTGTCCCTAAAGAGGATAACAGATGTCTTTGCAGTCACATTCCTTTTGGGTGTCTTGTCTCACCCAGGCAAGCCTAGTTCAAAACAGTCAGGAAAATGAGTGAATGATCCAGAGTTTGCTTTGAAAAAAGAATATGCACTGTAATGCATGATCCCAAAGCTTGGAGGAATAATGAAAGGGAGATGGTGTATTCTGAAAGTTCTCTGCCTAGAATCCTGGCTGATGTGAGGACAACTTCTGCCACTCATTTCCAATAAGGAACTGCAGCAATAAAAAAAACAGGCTCTAATGAAGGGTTAAGGCCCATCCTAAGGGGATGTATAGGGTTATTACAGCTTAGACAAAAGTCCTGGTACTACTGCAGATACAGGAAAGAAATGGGGAGGGTATGAATATTCAAAAGATCACAGATACTAGAACATTCTTCCTAAACCAATGGTTAGGCTCAGAGAAAAGATTGTATGGAAAAGTCAAAGTCAAACGAGACTCAATATAACTCAGTACCCTGAGTACCTCAGTATACTTTCCTCTGACAGTAGTACTACCTATTGCTTCTAAAACAAGATGCTCAAAGCAAGTATAGAATAATTGGCTTAAATGAGAGCTTTCTGACTAATTTCTGGTAGCTTTCTGAACTTCTTGTACTTTTCCAGGGGTATCCTGAAGCAGTGAATTACATCTCTAATCCATGACATGATTTGCATTTGGCAGTTCAAGGTCCCTCCTTTCTGGAGCTCTTAAACAGGCAGACTCCATAGGGCAACTTTCTTTGTGGTGCTGGGTTAGAGTTGCCCTTTCTCACAGTACTTTGTACCTTGGAATAATTCCTACCATGATCTTCCCATGCGGTTTCTAATGCAACTTTTTTTCCAGAAGCAGCAAAGAGTGGAGGGACCTGGAGATGCTACTCTTCTTCCTGTGGACTCAGTAAGCAATGCTGTAAGATCCAAAGATCTGCCCTTATTTCTGATGTCCTCATTGCTGTTATTATCTCTGTTTTGAGCAGTACAAATATTACCCTGAATAGTTAATACATCCCCTGAAGAAAAAGAACTGCAAGTTTTTATGAGTTTTTTCATACTGTGAAGAATCAACATTTGCTTAACTCGCATAGCAACTGGAAACAAAAATCTGTGCCATAATCTGAACTCTTTTCTTTCCCTCCATGATGCTCTTAGGAATGTATTATTTTTTATTTCACTGCAAATACAACCAGTACCTTCCATTTTGTTCTCTCTTAAACACTATTTCTGTGTCAATCCAGAAGTGACATTTTAGTTATATTTATTTAAGGAAAATGAGAGTCTTTTTCAGTATACAAAATCAATGAAGTGCATTTTTCCAGGACAGCAGCAAAGAGGTTGAGATGACACTGTCACAGTCTACATGTAACTAAGAAAAGATTTCCTATACTAGATGTCTTTTTAATTTAGTAGAGAAAAAGCACAATGACACCTTACAGCTGAAAGATTAGACTAAGCAAGGTCCAGCTGAAACAAGGTGAAAATCTTTAATAGTGAAGGTGTAAGAATGGTATGATAGATCCTCCACCACTTTAACTTCAAGTTATATGTCTTTCTGGAGCATGAACAAAACTCTGATGCAGAAATTACCGGGTGACATATGGCAGCCTGCTGTGTGCAGGCAGTAAGACAAAAGATACACACTGTCATTTTCTAGTCTTAATTTCTGTGACTCTGAGGAATCCTAGACCAAAACCTCTTTGTCCTTGCAAGGACTCAATACTTTCCTGTTCAGAAAGGGTACTGCTGGATTTCAGCAACACTGATCATTGAATTATAGAGTTAACACTGGTAACCTGAGATCTGCATTTATGCTATACCAAGCTTGAATTCCATATACAGAGATGTCTGCAAAGCTTTTACCCTCAGAAAACTCTGAAACAATAAATAGGAGCAAATGCTTCAGTTGAAGAAAAATACTTCTGTTCCTATGTTGTACTGACTAGTCCATCGTTACCAGTCACCTGTATTTCACAGCATGTGAAATCCTGGAGCCTTTCCAGGAACCAAACATGAGTTCCTCAATAGAACAACCCAAACCTGCCATCACACAGGCACATGAAGCTACTGAAACCCTAATGGACACTGAAAAGTCCACGCTAAGAACCCCATAAATCTATAGTGCCTGCTATAATCAGCTGTTACAGGGCTCCAGTACTCAGCCCTCAGACAGCTCCCTTGACAATCTCACTCTACTTGGAGAAAGCAGACACATAATGAAAACACAAAGCAACTCACTTTTCCTAGTCTCTATAGAGGCTACAGTTAGTCTGGGCTCTTTGGATATGTGACTCAAGAGGAAGAGGTCTCCAGAGAGCTTTCACCACCTGTCTACAGCTAGAATTAATACTTCTCTTACTGCTATAGCTGCCCCACTTTTCTGCCTCTATGTTCTGAGTGTTTTCCAATCAAAGTATTTCTGCAGGGAGAGAGGAAGTGAGAAGACAGAGGTGTAAACTTTGCTGGAATTTCGTGTGGGTCTACCAACAGTTAACTGGGGTGGAAAAATCTACCTTGAAAGGCTGCTGCAATGAGCCTTTAACAATACCAGTAAACAGAGTTCTTGAGACTCAACACAGGGAAAGGGGAAATTCCAATTAATCTGAAACACGGTTTTTACTTTTGCCTTTTACATTAACAATCAGACTACCTTTTCTTATCAATTCTAGCTTCACAACTGGAACAGTATTATTCAAATGAGATTTGAAGGGTGCTTTTGGATCTCTTTGCTACACAACAATATTGCTACTCCCAAGAAGAGGACTTCTAGAAAAGAGCTACATAGTACTTTCTAATGGAAAAGGTGTGACCTGCCTTCAAGGTGGAGCATTACTAGATCCATGTTAACTAAAAAATTATGTCTCGGAGACCCAAGACCTGAGATGTCAAAGATAAAGCCTATACAATATTATCTTAGTGACTCGGATTTAGGGTGTACAGGAGTTATAATCCAATTTTCAAATGCTTCCAACTCTGAGTCAACCAAGCATAAATATAACAAGGAAGCCTTCGTTAGTGCATGCAGAAAACATGAAAATGAGCACACCTTATCATCCCATTACAGAGATAATATCAATTTTTGTTGTCAAAACCTTAGTAGATAAAAAAAAGGGAAGGAGACAGGATGTAAAAAAAGAAAATAAAGGTGATAATAATGGGAAATCAAATAGCCGCAGAGAAAGAGGAAGATGTAAAAACAAAGGAAAAGCTAAAGCCAGAGAAAATAGAGGAGGTAGGAGAATATAGAAGAACTGGACTATAGTGTCCTGAAAGTAAGAATTTTTCTTTCTGAATCTTTAGCATCATAGGATGATGTTTAATGTAAATAGGTAATTGAATACTTATTTCTTACAAGCAGTACCTATTCTCTTCTTAACCCCTCTGGAAACCTCCTACAAGGTGCAATTTCACTGTATTCTTCTGCAGACTGAAAAAGAATGAAAAACTGACCGTGATCAGAACTGGCATGGATTTCTGCTTTCTCCACTGGATAGATGACCACTGTCACTCATAGGTCCTGTGATGTTTCTTACTTTCTTCTTTCTGGTGCAAAGGTGATGATGATGTATACACAAAGCTGAGCTTAATCACCTCACTGCAGTGCCTAAACGCCAGAAACAGCCCCAGCTTCAGAGAAAAAGAGTGAGATAAACAGTTTTACCCTAATAAGAAAATTGAGCTAGATATGAAGAAACAGGCTTAAGGCTGTTCTGGAAGTCTGTAGCATGATAGGGAACAAGAAAGGCTGCCACTGTGCAGCTAACATCTCAGTCACAAGTCTCTCCTTCCTCTCTTTGCCCTCAAATCCCTAGAAGCACCAGGAGCAACGTAACAGAAACAAAAGATGTAGTATGCTCTCACTGACCCCGAGCCTGAAGAGGCCTCTCAGCTCCAATTCCACTTTATAGAAGTGTGATTTCATAGGGGTCCAAGAATATGTCATGGTTGCCTAAGGGGCATAACAGCGGATTGCGAGAAAGTATGGGGGAGCAGCTAGGTCCTACCTGCTGTTAGCACAAAATACACATAGTATTTCAGCTGGGATTGATTTCTTCCACAGACCAACAGCTGACAGCTTTCACTCTGGTATTTTCACTGTGGAGTTTTGTTTTAGCCAAAGGCCTGTTCCTCCCTGAAGGCCTCCTAAGCCCAAGGAGAATCCGATGACCCCAGAGGGGCAACAAGAGTGGTGAGCACTGACTGATCACAAGATATGGCCTCAAAAGATGCATATTCCAATAACTCCCATTGCAGTCAAGGGACAAGCTCCTATATGTTGCAGAGCCAAACTGTTCTCAGATTGAAATTTTTCAGATAACTTGGTTTAGACCCTGTGATTTTCAGATGAATGCTGCCTTCTGACTGCTTCTCTGAGTCAGTATGGGCAGGAATGGAGAAACTTTGTAGCAAAAACAAAACATAACTTTTGAAACAAGGATAAAGGATTTGGAAAGTGGCATGAAGAGGTGTGCAACCAATAGAAAATCTGAGATGTTTTAAATCAAATTATTTAGAAGTGGTGGTTTGCTTGAATATTAAATAAAATTCATTGTACTGAACTTTCTCTAGATATTAAAATTTCAATAGCACCAACTAAAGGGAAAACAGAAATTCTTATGCATTTCACACATCTTCAGTATTAAAACAGTCTGATTTGCACAATAACTAAATGCCTGAATGCCTGCCTCTGCAGCACTGAAATGGCTTTTTACTGTCTCAGCTTCTAACACCCTGAATGTATGTATGTATCTCCACAGATACACAGAGGTAAATGTAGGATATACAGGGTAACAGCGTCTGTTACTGATTCAAAGTCAGCTTGTATATGAGGGAAAAGGATCTAGGCTCGTTTTCTTTGTATACATGTCTAAAAAAACTCATCTCTGAGTTGGAAATGCAATCACAAAGTAGTACACTTCGCATGTACACTGTACTTATAGAAGAGGTCTGCAATAGTAAAGCAAGTATATAAAATTGTGCTTTATTTTAAAACATAAAATCAACATGCCATTGGAAACATTTCTAGTGAATCTGTTAAGAACATATTAAAGAAAAAAAGGGTTACACTTGTAAGGACATTGAATTAATCTTTTTTAAGCAAAAATCTATTGAATAGCAAAATAAAAGATAATGTGCTGTGTGTTCCTGCTTAAAACTGAACAACACTGGAACATCACCATTAATTAGCTCCAGTCAACATGAGATGCTTTATGACATTTCTCACATTGATGCTTTATCTGGGCTTTAGAATAAACATTTCTCACACACTGCATTAAGAAAATATCTGGAAAATATATAGCTTAATCATTCAAAATATGGAGGTATTTCAGACAGTTTTTCGCACCCCAGAGAAGAGGTTTCAAACCATTTCCATAAAAACAGAGATTAAGCCACTGAGCAGTGTGGTTTGTAATCCTATTTACTTAGCATTTGGGGAAGGTAATATCTATTCTTAACCGTCAAATCATACATATTGTTTTTTGAATGATCTCATAGCCTTTATGTATTTATTGTAATTTTTGTATAGTTATCTGTTATGCAAGACAACTGTCTGCTCTGTAAAGGCATATAAAAATCTCCATTTAATGCATTATAAATAATGAAGTGCTACATTACAATAATTATTTCCATATTAACTCAATGCACAGCTGAGTTACCTGTATTAAACATCTACACTTGGCTTAATGCCTTTAAATAACAACTGATTCACTCTTCTTGTTGCAACTATTCAACTAATGTTCTGGCTCAGAGGAGGCTGCAGAGTTTACTTCCATAAAGCCAGTGACTTGCCAGGGAGAAGTACCCTATTGAATGCATTTTATTTATTTTATTTAATTTTGATTTTACAATGCGTATGTTTAAAAGATTAAGACTCTTTGCATCATGCATTAGTAATAGGAATGTAAAATCAGTTTTGTTTTACAGTCTCAGAAAGGCACTAAACAGCTTCCTGTTTTACCTACCCTATATTTATAAATACATATACCATTTTTTGAGGTCAGAGGCAGTGCTTCCAAGCTCAGACACTTGTTTTTAATCCAGGATATATATCAGAGAATGCAAAAGACAAGAATGTTTTTGTCTAAAAAGCCAGGCTGAGTGCAACATCTTTCTTGTGTATTTTCTGAATCTTGATAACATGTTTTCCTCAGTCATTATTTGGCATTTGTTCACTGTTTGTTGCTCTGGATGTAATACAAATAAATAGTATTAAGACATTTTCTGTTGGTCAGTGGTAAATGTACTAGACCAAACCGAACAGGGGCCACCTTTACTGCAAAAGTGAATGGGCTTTAGGGATGGGATTAATTAGGAGGAGGGAATGTAAGGACTCCCACTTTTAGAGGCAACTACCTTGTATCATTAGTTTGCTTGGTTTAGGGGCAACAAACAGGAACAAACAAATAAAGAACCCTAATCTCAAACCTCTTGCAACAAAAAATTGTAAACAGAATTTAATGCATTTTCAAAGACTGCTCTTTAGCCTCTCTGAAGTTTCATTAGTATTTAATATACTACTGCTATGACTGCTATAGAGCATTTGCCTTCAAATTATTTAATGATTCTATTACAGAAGAGATTCAAAACTGACCAGCAGGACAATTGTGCCATTCACATTCATGTTTCAATTAAACATTTGTGAATGTGACATTGCTTGCTTGTAAAGACCTCAGTGTTCTTAACACTGACGGCAATTTTATGTTCAGTAGTTGATGAAAAATTACATTGCTCTTTTTTACTTTACACTGCCTTTTTAGTAAATACAATGTCTGTGCCATAATGCTAACTTTGAATATTAAAGCAGTCAGAGAATTGTCTCTGGACCCATTGTTTCTTAAAGCAAATATTTCTCAGGGAAAGGTCAAATGGTTTAGGTAAAAATAGTTTAATCCTTTGGATAGACGAAGTTGTAAAAGGAATGATGTGAAGTTCTGGAAACTTGGGATTAGACTTTGGCTCAAAATGATATATACTGTATGAGCAATTTTTTAAACAGAAGTTTCAATCACATAATTTGTCATCATTTTCAACATGCAAAACTATCTTCTGCTAATGAGGAGAGAATCTGGTGCAGTGTGTACAATTGAAAAGAAAAACATTTGAAGGAAAAAAATCACAAGCACAGAGCAGTCTATCAAACACTTCTATCTAGAAAATACTGGTACTTAATTCTGGTCTTCTTCATGCTCCTTGGCTGAGGATCAAAATTCTTATTTGGACAAAACTCTTGCAGATGTCTTTCTCTAGATTTTTGCCTAAGCAGAAGTGACAAGAATTTGCCATTCTGTACACCAGTCTGGTTTTCTGCTCTCTCATACAAATTTTAAGCCACTGGCTTCAGCTGAATTATTTTTGGTACACATTATTTAATGTGAAAGAGCTGATCCCTTGGATTATACTTCTTATTTACATAATGTAAATGTAACTCTATGTCTTTAAAAAAAATTACAGATAATGAAGCCCAGGAAATTTGTTGATGGACTAGGGAAATCTTTCTGCCTTAATCTTCTCTTTTGTGTTTTACTTATTGTAATAGAATCAATAAAAACAACAGAACTGGGAAAGGAAGTAAAAGAAAGAAAACTCAGAACTGCAGGAAAGTCCATTTTTCCATTAATGGCTAAGCATGCAGGCACAAAGGCACAGAAGACAGCAGTGCAGGGATGAAATATTGTATACAGAGTACTACTAGTCAGAATGAAATGAATGAGCCATATGAAATCCAGCTTCAACTCTTAAATTAGTATAAAGAGAACTTCTTTTTAAAGTACGCTGCTTACAATTATGAGAAGAAACTGAAGCACCATGTATTTTAGTGTTACAAGTAAATAAGCAATAAATTAATGAATGAACATTACACAATTATCTATTTATAAAACCTATCTAACCAGGCCTCATCATGAAGCCTGTTTAGGGTAAGATTTCCATTAATACAGTGTTCGGCTGTAAGAACTGCAGGACTTGGATCCAACAGCTGTGCCTGCAATTCTTTAATTAAAAAGACGAATAATTTAACTTCTAACATTTTCTTAAAGAAGATGACTTTTCTGCCATAACAAACTATTTCTCTTTCTGGAAGAAATGTCACTTTTAAGACCATACATTTTAACTTTTAAGGTCTTAAAAAGATTACTAAACCATGCCACCCAAGGCTGTGTCCAATCCAGCCTTCAACACCACTGTGGATGGAGCACTCACAACTTCCCTGGGCAATCCATTCCAGTGCCTCACCACCCTCACAGTAAAGAACTTCCTCCTCATATCCAATCTAAACGTCCCCTGTTTAAGTTTGAACTCGTTACCCCTTGTCCTCTCACTACAGTTCCTCATGAAGAGTCCCTCCCCAGCATCCCTATAGGCCCCCTTCAGATATTGGAAGGCTGCTATGAGATCTCCACGCAGCCTTCTCTTCCCCAGGTTGAACAGCCCCAACTTTCACAGCCTGTCTTCATATGGGAGAATGCTCCATCGCTGGCGGTGTTCAAGGCTGGATTGGACATAGCCTTGGGTGGCATGGTTTAGTGGGAGGTGTCCCTGCCCCTGGCAGGGGGGTTGGAACTAGATGACCTTAAGGTCCTTTCCAACCCTAACTATTCTATGATTCTATGATTCATGAACAGATGCCTAAATAAGATGTGAACCCGCAGAGAGAATGCTGATAAAATACAGAGTCCATCTATCTTGTTTGTGTTTATTAACAGCAAACAAGTGAAAAGATGCTTCAAATCCCCTTTATTTGGCCAACCAGTTCAATGGAAATAGCTGCACTGGTTAGAAGAGCAGAATTTTTGTGAAAGGTGGGATCAGCTAGACCTTTATAAAGAGCACAGAAGGGGAGAAAACTCTAGTGGGGTGCTTCCTCTGGGGACAGAGTGGTTTATTGACAAAGCAGAAACATAAAAATTGGATCTGAAATACACAGATCTTACAGAAGTTCAGGCATACTATGTAGACTCGCTTTTATGTTGCATTTGGTTTAGGAGGGGATGAGAGGTAGCTTTCTCCCAGTCTTTACTGTAGACAAAAAACCCTCAGAAGGACCCCTCATTTGGTTTCTGGTGGCTGAGTATCCACCCTGGGCTTTCTCCTTACGTATGGATCTAGTGAGACATGCTGCTACTGAATTCAATGAAATTGAGCCCTAACTGTGATTGAGATATGAGGAGACATAATTAGCTGTGTTAGAAAACTGACCCTCGGTCTTTCATTAAGATGGAATTTTACCCTGAATGAATAAGTAAAGACATTTTAATCAGGAAAATAAAATAACCGAACGATTCTCCTCTGTTGTTATTTTTATACTGCAGTGAGACAATGGTAGGGAAACTCACTTTAGGTGATATCACTTAATTAAGAAAAGCATTCTAATCAGTTCCCCCTACAATTGCAATAACTGTGGGGAGTCAAGTACATTTCTCTATCAAAGTAGCAAGCTGCAGTGAAGTATAGATATTGATATTTTAAATTGCCGTACAAAAGCAATAACAGAGAAAGTACAAACACTAAGAAATCAAACTTGTATTCTCTATATCCCCAATTTCAGGATTGCTTCTGAAAGAGATATATTAGAGCTCTTATGTCAGTTTTGCACCTCCACTAGTTAAAAAAATGCTAGGACCAGTACTTCCATAGCCAGGACTTAATGGCTAATGAGGGCCATGGCACATAGACTGCTCCCATTGGTGATGCAATATAAGTAACAGAGACCACCTCAGTCCTTGCATTTTCCTGATATTTCTGTCCATCTCACTTGGATATATGGGAAAGCTGGAGCAGGATATGGATACAGTGATGATCTGTTGCTGCAAGGTTCATGTGGTTAGTACTGTTGGAAGCACAGTATCCCCACATCCTCTGATCCAATGCAGTCCTTTTTTGATAACTGTGGATTAACAGTACAGTTAAGCCTTCTATATTTATAAGTATGCTTACAGTTTCCCCCTCTACATTCATCTCCAATTCTGTGAGTGCCTATTAATGATAGCATTCTACAGCATTCAATTCCTTGCATAGGAAAAGTAGCTTTGGCTTACAGTACTTGATACTCTGCCTTCTGCACTGGACTAATGCAAAGCTTAGGAACTTTGGAAATCCCCTTCAATTTCAGAGTAAATCTTAGGGTTTATTTCAATGAAATGGGTTTTCAGTGAGGCACCTCCTCCTGAACTGCAAGTAGCCATGCATAATAAAAGCCATACATAACGGGAAGGGAAATAAATACTAAAGTACTACCAATTATATGCAATTAGTTGCATTGCCAACACCAATCATTGAAAAGTTACAAAACGGGATTTAAAATAACAGTTTTTAATATATGTGTAGGATCCTGTTCATGCATTTACTAAATTTGAGTGTTTGGTTTTCCCCTCCAGCTTTTCTAAGCAAACAGCAGTTAGTAACTCCAGGCTTACTTTGAAAAAAACCCCACAAAACCCCAATGCTCGTGTATTGGCTACACAGTCTATGGCAGATTAAAAAAAAAAGGGTTTTGGTAAATTTCTTCACTGAAGACTCTGAAATGAAGCAGTCCTGGTATAAAAGGGTAGGTTCTCTGCTTAAGGCACAAAAATAAATGTCTAGGTTTTACTATTTGATGAAAAATATGGCTGTAGGTTACCTACATGTTTTAGTTATCTGTCCAGAATACCTGTAACTGACGAGAAAAAGGAGGGTGTCATGAGAAAAGAAAGACTGCTGCTAATCTTCAAGCTGTACAAAAGTAAAGCTGATTACAGAGTGCTATAGAAAGATATCAAGACATTTAGTGACAACTAAAATTGGTGATGAACCTAATGTTGATATATGCAAAGTAACAGATTTGAAGAAAAACTGTCTCCTTACATGGAGTTCTATGTACAAATATGGTCTCCAAATTAAGCAGCTGTGCAGGAAGGAGCTTTTGGCAGTCTTTTTGTACTGTCCCCTGAAAATACCAACTCAGTGGTCAGTATATGTGGTACATGAGATGTTAAGAATTACTGGAGGGTATAGAGAAGGAAAAGGAAGGTATCTCCTTGCCAGTGAATGAATTCATACTGCAGCTGCATATTAAATAATGGCCATAGAGTGAACCCACTACAAAGGAATAGAGCAAGGTTACAACAGACTCAGGAGAGGAAAAAAAAAAAAAAGGAAAAAAAGAAAAAAAAAAAAAGAATTATCAGAAGAATAAAATAGCTTCCTACCAAGTCTGTTTAATATATCATGCTCCTTCAGCTTGGAAACCAAGACTTATAAAGAGTGACATGAAGAAGGTGAATAAGGAAGAACTATAGGGCATTCAGTGAAAGGGTGAAGTAGCAGGTCTAAAAGTAACAAGAGGAGATGCTGCCTAATCTTATTGTAGAATTCATTGTTTTAGGATTTCGTGATGGCAGTAGAAAGGGGTTAAAAAAAAAACTTATACAAATTTAAGGAAGGAAACTTTGTGTAGTTACTAGCCACAGCATGACCTCTGCAACTTTCTGCTCAGGAAATCATTAAACCATTGAACACTTAGATGTGGAAGTGACAACACAGTAATACCATGTTGTACTTTCCCTATCGATTAGATTCTGAGAGTCTGCTGTTGGACACTGCCAGACACTGCGTCCTTGATTAGTTAGATCTGATCCAATACAGCCATTCTCTGGATACATTCACATGAGAATTTTTTGGTTTTTTTTTGGGGGGGGAAGAAAGCTGGTGTTTTCAGTTAGTCACGTGCTCCCAGAAAACAGAAATTTAAGGTAAAAATAAATATTAGGAGATTCTTGATAAAATTGCAAGATGTGAAAATTTCAATGTGACAATCTGGAGAATCTGTATGGAAAAATTCTCATTTATTTTATTGAACCACTATGGCATTGTTTTAACTTAAAGGCTGCAGAACTGGCAATTTTTTATCATGGCTGTGCCATGTATCCACCTAATGAGACACAATCGAAAGTAGTTTTGAACCAATGGAACATGTCGTGGCTGAAACCATTAATTTCCAGCCTTTTTGAAGGATTTGGAAAGAGAACAGGAGCTAACAGAACCACTTTTAAACCACACAGTTTGAAAGACTGCAGGGTCACTCAAAGGTAACTTGCAGACAGACAAAGGATGCTGGGGCAGAACAGATGGGCACACTCCCAAAGCAGAATGGTTCTGTTTAACTTCAAGATCAGCTGAAGGAAAAAGAAAGTGTATATACAGAAGGGAAATTCTATGATTCAGGGTAAAACATATAAGGGCAGGGTAGGAAAGTCAACTCTTATTTGAACGTGGAAGACATACATGAAGTGAAGAAACACATGTAAATGTTTGTTATTTTAGTCTACAGCTGTATTGGGCCAGGTATGGAGCAACTGATTTTGAAACCTTTACAAACTTTTTGTTGTCTTAGTTACAAATGCCCAGGAAAGGATAAACTGGAGACTGGAAATTTGGAGCTTCACTGTAATGAGAAGCCTGGTAAGCCAAAGCTGCTCTTGCAGGCTTATGGCAGGTGGCCAATAAGAACCCATTTTTGTAAAGGGATTAAAGACAGAAAACAGATGCCTAGGATATGTCAGAGATGTCAAGGAAAGAAGCAGTGCTGCAGCTTACTCAGACTAAGGGAAGCTTAAGAGCAAACTGATCCAAAAGGCTAGGATCCAATCATGGAGTGTCTAGTGGGATGAGCTTTAGTAGGACTGGGTGACAGAGTCAGTGAAATAAAGATTTGAACAGGGGAGAGCAGAAAGCTTTGAGGACTGGAATTCAACTGCCTGTTTGTATACAGCCTGAGAGGCTGCAGTGCTAACCTCCTCTAGCCGACGGACTGAAGGAGAAAATGCAAGCCGCTACTGACTAGTTCAGTATTCAGTGGTCATCTTGGGGGGAACGGCCAATGCTGGGATACAGCACCCGTCCCTCTGGCTCCCACTGAGCACAGAGTGACTGCTGCAGAGCAGTCACTTTGTTCATGCTCCCTGTACAGACTGTTAGGTTAATGTAGGAAACAACTCCCTTTGCAGACCCTCTGCTCTACAGTGAATTTTGCCTTGAAGTAAACAAATATGATTTTACCCCTCTAACATTAGAAGTGATGTTCTGTAATGTGTACACTACCCATACATTTTACTTGCAGCATGTGCTGAATAACTGATACTTTGAGGTTTTCCATTTAAATAGAAAGATCTACAACTCAATCCAAATCTGCCACTCAGTTATGCCTTATTTAGAACGACTGAAGGTCCTTTTTGAAAGCTTTTCTAACCTTGCACATCTGAAGCATCTTCTGAATAAGCTGATATTCTAAAAGATCTTTGAAGCTTCATTTCTAAACAGACCATTATTTCCACGTGTCACGTCGTTTATAAGGACATCTTAGTCTGGTCCTCTATATTCTAGGTCAACACATATGGGCGATGTTCATGTTCTAGCAGCGGTGGTCTAAGGGTGTGAGAGCTGATGGAGCTGGGAAAAGCAGAAAGCTTAAAAGCACAAAGCCTTGAATTGTCTATTTTTTTTTTTCTAAATGGTGGGTCTAATGAAAGATACTATCTCTACCAATCTCACTTCACATATTACAGACCTGTACACTGTTACACTGGAAAACATACTTTTAAAAAGTAGTATTTCCTAGCTAAAACACTTATGTATTTTCATGCTCCTTTTCACTGGCAGAAAAAGATGAAACAATAAATAATATTTTAGATCTACACTAATCTCAGTAAGTATGTTTGCAGTATTTTATGAAGTTACTAGAAAGTCTTTATTTGATTTTATCTAATTATCACATAAATGCAGGAACATTAAGTGGGCTGATGTCAGCAATCAGGACTGCTTGTTACACAACATCAGTAACAGGGGCTCAGGTATGAAACAACTATAATTATAGGTATTTAGCCAAAATTTATGTCAGTTCTAACTGATTAGCTGTGTAAGTCTTTATAAGTAATTGAAATACTTTACAAATAAAAATTGCAAACTTAGCAACCAACAATATAGACATAATATAGATGTTTTATTGGTTGTACAATGATACTTAATTCTCTGTCCTTTTCTTCACTCTTGCTGATTGTTGCAAGCTTGTTCCTTCTTCAGATTTCATTATTAGATAGTTTTGTCCTCCTCTTTTTGTGACTTTAGTTTGTTTGTGTTGGGATTAACATAACAGCTAAGGGAGGTTAAGTCTACATAACATTCAGCACACATCTATCTTGCATGGCCGTTAAAACTTGATTCCAACATGGCACACATAAAAATAGTGTCTCAAAAATATTTCAACAGGGTTTCCTCAAGCTCTACAGTACAACTAGTCTGTAATTTTCGATGAATTCATCAGCATGTGCAACATTTTGTCAAGTGCATGTTGCTAAGGTATTTATCCATTCAAGACCATGTTGTGGCTATTGCCAACTGAGGTAGTTAGCTTGTCATGATGCAAACCAACCTTTATCAATATTTAAGCAATTCTCTTTCTTAGGAACAAAACTTAACTGCTGCTTTTCAACCAGGGATCCAAAAGTACAGACAGCTGCAATGGGATATATACCATACCAGAGTGATATAGGTATACTGATGTAGTATCAAACATTTATTTTCCATCAGGACCAGCCACATCTCATCAGCTATGTGATTGCATCAACTAATCTATAGCAAAATGCTTTTCCCTGGAAGGCATATGAAAAATATACATTTTGGTTAATGCCAGTTATGTCACATTTTATAATCACACGGTATTACTTCATGTCACATAGGCCTCCCAAAAGAAGTCTTGCAGCAGGTCCTGGCACATTTTGTATCATACACTAACCCCTATGCTATTTTGTATCATACACAAACCCCTCAAAGCTCAGATTGCTGCACATTTGGTTGCTCCCACATGTGCAGCAGAGCAGGTTTCTGCTGCTTTGGCTGCTAAAACACATAACTGTTGCGTACTTGCAACAGTCTATCTAACAGTACACTGAGAACAATGAGCTAAAACAGATGCAGACAGTGGCCATGGTAAATATCCCTAATTTCTAATTAATTTCCAATTCAGCAAAGTATGAAAACCATCGTCACACACTCTTCCCCAGCATCATCACCTAATACCATTTGCCCACAGAGAAATCACACTCAGCCAGGCAGTCTTGTAGGTTTGGTTCCTTATATTTACTTATAGCTTCTTCAAAAGATTTAATTTAGGGTTAAGCCAGTTAGGGCTATGTACAGGTGCTGAAAGGTTTGCTATCAGACACCACTGGTATAGCCAAAGCTGCATCCCAAGCCATTCATGTGGAAGTATTTAGTTGCCTGACCTGAAGTGAGCTGTCACAAATTTAAGTATGGCTAAAAAGCATGACTCACTGCTATGTGCAGTTCCGAAAAACCCTTAGTAGAGGAAAACATGTGACTTTGCACTTGCTAAAGCAGGGCCACTCTAGAGTTTACAGCTGCTATCAGCCCTCAAAGCTCTTCCTCTTCACAAACAACAGCGCTTTATGCATGAAGACTGTCTCAAGAGCAAGACAGAGGAGCTCTGATGGAACCATATTCCGTTGAAATGTGCTATTTTATCAGTTCACTTCAGAGGAAAAAATCTGCTTTATCATTTACAAGACGTCTCTTAAGCACATGAAGCACATGTAACAGGAGCTGGGATAGCGGGGGGGATAGTGCTCCCCAGACTGCACTCTTCCAACAGCTCCCTGCCCCCAGCAGTCTCCTCTCTCCACATCATTTAGCTTTAGTTTCCTGCTGTTGCCCGTCCTCCTCCCTCACACCATGATCCTAGCACCACTTGTGTTGCCAGGACGGTGCTAAAGACCTGATGCCAGCACTGTGGGGAAAAAGAGAAAGAGACTATGTGGATTGAGAAAAGCTGATAGAAGAGGCATCAGGTGTGTTGTAACTCTGCTGTCTTCCTTTACAGTAGTCCTTGTTGTTCCTCTTGAGGATGTGTATTTTCACAGGGACACAGCCTGGGGTACCCATTAACCATGTTTTCAGGAAATCACAGTGAAAATCTTCTCTCCATCTGTAGTGTTGACACTGAACTTCACCCTTTCATCTCTGGCTGTGAAGGAGCCAGGAACAAGCGGTTGTGACAATGGGCTGAAGAGCAGGCAGGAGACATGCTGCTTGCTTCAGCCAAAACCATGCTCACTGGTGCATAGAGGAACAGGAGTTTAATCCTGTTACACCTGAGTTTTACTTCTCCCCTATTTTTAAATTTCATCAAACACAAAAAGATTTGCATATTAGACATGCTCTGGTAAACCTTACAAATGGTCTGGTTAGGAAATCATGTGGCTACAGTAACAATGTTCCTTCTGCACTGGCCAAAGGCAGGCCCAATGCATGACTGGCCCCAAGGGTGCCCCCCTGGCACCTCCAGGTGCAGAGGAGTGGCACAGGGATGAATGAAGAGAAGCTCATATGACAGCCTACATCCTCCCAGCAGGTCAGAAGAAAAGTACACGTGTCCTGGGGGCTTGCCTAGAACTCTCCTCCGTCAGTACAAGGCCTCACAAACTGCCCACCATGACTGCAATGAGCATCATTAGGTAGGTGATAAGGAACTGTTGGGAGGGGACTCTCCTGGGCAGGACACCAAAGTTTAGGGCTCTTGCTGCTTAATCAGCTCAGAGATGAACCCTGTGGTCGTCGCCCCAGCGTTCCTGATCTTGCCCGAGGCTGGGCAGCGGTGCCCCAAAGGCAGCCACCCTTGCCCAAGAGGGTAAACTGGTGGCCACTGTGAGATGCTGCTCTGCCCGAGGCCGGGCAATGGCATCCGGGAAGCCCTGAACTGCCTAAGACAAGGGAATGACACCCGTGAGGGGCAGTGAGATGGTGGCCGTTGGGTGCTGCCCTGCCACAGCCAGCAGACTGGCGCCTGTTGGTCACATCTGGCGGCCGGCCGCGCTAGAGACGGTAACGCAGTCCCTGCGGAGGAGCGTTCCCAGGGCACGGGGGGGGAGACTCGACGGCCGTGAGTGGGAGAGCGCAGTAGTAGCGCCGTGGGGGAACCGCGCAGGGCTTCCTGCGCTCCTCTTCTGTGCTTTCCGTTTCCTCCCAGTTAAAAATAAAATAAAATAAATCTATATTCTCCATGAGTGCGGCCCCTGGGGCTCAGGCTACTCGGGCGAATCGGCGTTTTAACCGGGGGGCGGCGGGGCCGAGCGGGCGCGGAGAGCCTGGCGGGGCGGCAGCGGGTGCCGGCGGGGCGTGGGCCGGCCTCGGCTTCCCCGAGGCACTCGAAAGATACTTTAAAGGCGGTGAAGAGACACTTGGCGGGGCTGATCCATTAATTTCGCTTTATTAGCAGCTCGACACGAGAAATCCAAAATTTTAGGGCGATAAGTTTATGTTTGTTTGCTTTTCGCTCACAATGAACCCAGCGCAATTGCCACTCTCGGGAGTGCCAGGCGGGGGGCTGGGAGCGGGAGGCGCGGGAACGCGCCGAGCCGCCGGCGCTAATGGAGGGTTCTGTTTGTTTCCAATATTACAGCTATAAATAATAATAGTTAGGAAAAAAAAATCCTGACAAGTTCGGGTGCTTTCATTCGCCGTGTTCCAAGGGTTTCTCCGGCGGCGCGCTGCCGCCCTGCGCGCCGCCGTCGCGGTTTTATTTCGGGCGGATCTGACTCCCTTGGCCCGGCCTCCTCTGCCTCCGGCTCGTACCCGGCGCCGGGGACCGAGGGATCGGGGGCCGAGACCGGGGCTCCGCGCCCCCGCTGCGGGCGCACCTGGGGCTGCTTCTGCAGGCCGCCGCCTCAGCCTTGGCCCTTCTGCGTCTCGTCGTCCTCCTCCCCAAACATCCATCCCGCCCTATGGAGCTGCAGCCCCGTCCCTTTTTAAGCCGTGCCCTACTTTGTATTGGCAGGTGAACAAGCCTGAAAATGGATATTACAGCTTTTTATGATATAATATCCCTCTAATTGGTGCTTCATAGGGCCGTGCCTGAATTCTTTTCAATTAAGCCCTAAACTACAGCAACTGTTTCTCTCGGTACATGCTGGAAAAGCCATTCACGAGAGAGGCGACTGGTACTGCACAATTTCAAAGTACCTTTAATGTGTCAAAAATGTTTTGTGAAGAAAGCAACACTGTAAATGCAATCACCTACATTGGTGTCCCCATTGTTAAGCGGGAGCCAAAGTATTGCTAATTGTCCTGCGTTTTAGCTGGGTTTTTAGAGCATTATGTAGTAAGTACACCGAAGGGTCAATTTGTGAAGTGAAATACTTAGCATGCAAAGCGTAATACAAGATGCTGTGTAATACTTGACCTCTCAGCATAATAAATGTAGCAGTGAAACGCTGTGCATTCAGGATTCGCTGAATAGAGCCTCCGCAGAGGAACAAAACCAGAAAATGTTCTCTTCATTCCTTTTTTTTTTTTTTTTTTCACTAAGCGAAAATTATTCTTTATAATGGCCATTGCAGCAATTAGCCAGCATTTGGGGAGAATAAATGTGCAGAAATAGCAATTTCTTATTTTAAATGAGATTTTTGTATGGAGCCAGCAAATTACTTGGAGGTATATGAATAATTGTTGCCTTAGTTTTATGCTACAGAATAGGGTGTGGGTGGGTATAAAGATTTCCTATTTGCAGTTAAATGTTTAGACATTTTATTATTTTAATTTCACTCTCAGTCTGTCTCGATTGACCCTGCTTTCCCCACTGATCATTTCATGTATGGCAGGAAGCAAGTACTCAGATGATGGAAGCTTTCCAATTAGGGCTTTATGGTTTGGGGGTGTGTGTGTTGGGAGGGAGTGGGGGTGCTGTTCCTCCCCTCCTCACCCTCCCCCCCTTTTTTTTTTTGGTTGCTTTTTTATGAATGTGACATGTAAGTGCAATCAGGTTTTACTCTGGAAGCTACTATGGTGTTTTGAATTTAGCCTGCTAAATCAAAACATTTTAAGAATGTAGCATATTTGATGGGCACTTCTCATTATCCTCTGGAATGGTAAACCTAATTGGTGCTTTATTTACACATTTTAAAGGTTTTGTGCTCTGAAAAAAAAGAGAGGCAAAATTCTTTCTCTTGGGCCTTCCAGATTCCTGCATTGAGTTTCAAGTGGGTTGAAATTTTTGTGCTTCACTTCCTAAAGTGAGAGAAGTTTTGTGAATATGAAATTAAAACACTTTCAGAGAAAGCATGGGAAGTTCTGACAGCTAGAACCTATTAGGAACAGTTTGCTTTGGAAAAATCAGTAAGCTTCATTGTGCATTTCACTAGAGCAGTGCTGGAAGTTTATACCTGGGTAAGGGAATGTCCAGTATAACTCTCATTTGATGAAGAAAAAAGCTTGGATAATTAATTTAGAATATATAACTTCCGCTTACTTCAACTTACTTGACCTAAACCTTTCCTCCACTGTGTGAGTTCTCTCCCTGCTCTCATATTCACTCCTAATAACCTATTCTTCCTTCTCTAAGTTGCACCTTAGCAGAATTACCTCTGAAAGTGTGACTTCTTAGGTAGTGGAATAACATAGTCTGGAGACAAGCACTGGTCTCCTACCCAGTTCATGAAACTGAATGGCCCCAGAAAATATGGATTCTTTCATAGAACTTGCCAAATATTTTCTATAATTTTTATGCTTTGATAGTGTTTGGAGGGTTTTTTGGTGTTTTTTTGTTTGTTTGTTTGGTTTTTTTTTTTTTTTTTGGTTATTAGGTTTTTTTTATTATATGCATGAATAGGTTTAAATTAATAATGCAATCCTGGTATCTTGTTTAGGCCTGTGTATTTCAAAACTCCTTCCACTTCATTAAGGTGTCTTGTCTGCAGAGATTTTGGGTTGCAATCCTGAGCTAAATGCAGTTGGTTTTTATTTCATATACCTTTATAAGCAATTACCATAAAATTTGTTATTGACCACAAGAAACACAGTTGCATCATATTCTGTTAAGGGGTCATATTCTTTTTAGTAACCTTACTTTTTTCCTATCTTCCAACCTCTGTTTTTTAATGGATCTTTTTGATAGAAGATGAACAACCAGCCCACAAAATGAGAACACATGCAGAAATTACTGGTGAGCAAAACTGTAGCTTTAGATCTTCATCAGCTTCTAGAATGAGTATTTTGTAAATTAAAAGCATCACTATCAACGCTGTATACAGATTATTTTTCTCTTAATTTACTGAATTATATTAAAAATGGGTACTGTGAGTTTATGATGTGCTGGTAAAAGCATAGGTTCCACATCAGTGATGGTAATAATGTATGACACTTCAGTGTCATATTTACCATGTATTTATGTCAGCCTGATGTGCTCCCTGCCTACTGTGGTATTTTCTGTGAAAACTCAGGTCATCTTTGTACTTTTGAAAGAAACTTACCTTCCACAGAAGCATCCCATTTAACTCAAACTTTATACTCTTTTAGGACTAATGTGTCCTCATTTGAGTTGGAAAGTGGTCACTGTTTATTCTCCTCTAAGTTTGCAGTTCTTACATTACATCTTATGTGAACATCTAGTAAAACATCTTTGTCTAGGTTCTCTGCTGAGCTATATTATATGAAGCCAGTTACTCTGCAAACTATTTGTCTCCCAGAGATTTGTATTACTGGCAAATAAAAATTCTATCTGTCCCAATGGAATCCATTGGACTAGCTTCTAGCTTCCAACTGTCTCAAGATATTAGGTGAAATCAAGTGAATTAATTGCTACGTGAGGTATATGCCACCCAATTTTTTGAGGTATACATAATTAGATGCACAGTATAAAGAAAGTTGGCTTTAACAGAAGATAGAGAAGACAGCAGACTCAATAAATTATCTGAAACTCACCAGCATGACAAAAATGTCTACAATTCAAAATACAAATTAGAAGATCAGACAATAATTATCACACTTATCACATAAACTCATATCTTGTGTCTTTTACTTTTGTCTTTGCTGGCTGCTGGGGAGTGTGATGATGACTGGTTATGCTAAAGCACTCATGGTATTCATTTAATTAAAAAGATGGACTAATTTTTTTATTATCCATTTGTGATTAGTGCCTTCATAATGGTTGCAAGGAAAAAAATCTGTCTTTTGTGATATTTCTACAAAATGTTCACAGGTAACATGTTTTCAGTACATACTGTAGGAGCTCCAGTATGAAGAGGGACTTCACAATGGACTTTTCTTTCTGTTAACTTTGGGAAAGCACTCAGTGGAGCAACAGAGAACACGTTGCTTCTTCAGCATTTTTCGTCTGTTGTGCTTCTTAGTCTTTAATGCAGTTTATAAGGAAAAGTAGTCAAGGTTTGTTAAAAGCGCATGCTTTCAAATCAGTGTATGTCTCCAGGAAAAGTAAGAACTTAGCTACAGCAAGCCCTGACAGCCATCAGTAGTATTGTTCAGCCAAAAAAGCATAAGTGAAGGAAACAGTTTCTTCTACCTCAGTTTGTTGCACTTTAGCTACCTTTATGACAATATTACTTATACATTTCTATGCTTCAATAGTTAATTCTCTTATTTAATAGTTGATTAACCCCAAATAATCTAAACAATGGTCAGCTTATGCCCTTAAACTTGGTAGATGTTTCTAGATATGATGTCACTAATAATTTCTTGATACAAAAGCAACCAAAAGTAAAATTTTGTATCTTTGCTGCTTCATAAGTACCATGGATAAGCTTCAGAGATACAGTAATCTTAGAACTGATGCAGGGGCAACCAATAGCCTGACATGGTATTTAGCAACGTGTATACAACCAAAAGACAGGCACCTAATTCACTGTATAAACCTGATTTTTAGAGTAAGCACACATTTCTCACCACTTGAGAAAAACTTTAATTTATTGCCATGTATATATATATTCAGGAGTCTCATTTTAGGTAACTAGTCATCTATTTGTATATGCTTGCTCATTTCTAGAAAGAGGGAACTAAGTCTTATGTTGAGATCAATTTATTTACTGGGACAAAAAGCCCTCTTCAGCTATGATAAGTCATATCTATCTGTCTTGTAAATTAAATTCAGTTTCTTTCCCAAAGATGTGCAAGGAGGAATGTGATCAGTCATTGCCTGATAATATGATATGCATGCTTGTAAAATGACTTAGGAAACAGAAATAATTTTCCTCACCTTCCATCTAATAATTTTTTTACGTGTAGAAATATTATTTGATTCAATGTGCTCTATTCAGTAGAGGCTCCTGGTTCTTGTAAAACAGAAAGTTATGGCTGGTAGGCAAGATGAAGTTCTTTGGTTCATTGACTTACTACTAGATGTTAATAAGGAATTTTAAATTTAGATAGGCAAAGAGGCAGCTTTGCAGTTGCTGTCCATGAATGCCTCCCTTCAGTGTTCTTGCCGATTCACCCTCATGTGTAACTTTTCCCCACGGTCAACTTCAAGCGCATGGTCAATTAAAATAATTAAAAAGAATTAAAAATACTGAATCAAGTATTCCATTCACAGAAACAACGCATATGCTGTGACCTCCTAACTCTTTCACTTAGGCAGATCCATAGTGTAAAGAAGTATAATTGATGGTGTACTTAACAGTTTTGATTCAGATTTGTCAAAAAGAGAACTGTATTAACAGGTGTAGGAAAATAGTCTAACAGAGGATTAACCTGACCTTCAGAGGTAACCAAAGGACATGTGTTTCACAAGACAGGATGGTGGGTTTAAATCACGACAGGTGGGAATATCTATCAGGATGAAAAAAGTTAAGGAAGATCCACCTGGCTTGTCTTGTGTCTTCTACTGATATTTTTCCTTCCTTCAACTTCTTTCTATTTTTTTTTTTCATCCACTGAACTGTTGAATTGATTACGTTTGCACAAATTACAGAATACTCAATCAAAGCAAGTCAGTCATTGCACAACTTAGTCTTACTGTCTGATGTATTCATACTGTATGTGATATTTTCTTCAGCAGTCCTGTTACCTACAAACAAAATCCAGATTATTTCCATAAGAAATATAATTGCTTATACCAGAGGTCAAATTTTTCTCCATTCTTATGGTGTCAGCTCTGTATGAAACCAGCAGGAAATGTACTGGTATGACTGAGAATGGAATTAGCTCCTAGACTGGAAATACCTGACCAAAGGACAAAAATCTTCCAAATGTCAATGTGTATGAGAAAAAAGGAGACAATGTAGAGATCTATATAAAGAAGCAATCACATTTGTTTTAAACAAAGATTGTCAGTAAAATGAAAAAATTAGCAAAACTATAGAGAGCCATATAGGGGGCAGTTGCAATAAATGAAATGGGAAAAAAGTCAAAGTCACTTAAAAGATGATGGCATAAAAAGACACAAGATAAACAGAACATGATTGGAAATTGGGATAGTTTTATTTGCCATATCACAATAAGCATAATAAGATGTGTGAAATTTGTCACTTTCAATCTGCTGTTTTCTTTTTGTGGAACATCATGAAGATGTTTATCCAGGCTTTTTCTCTGAATTTGCTGATGAATCCTAAAATTATAAATGAATGAGATCTGGGTTTTGAATGAGCTCTGGCTTCAGGCTGAGATCAAGTGAAACCATTGATTTACTATGAATTCAGTACAAACAGATAAATACGGACAGGTTCACCCACTAGAATTTGTGTATTTATGAATCTCGACAAACTATCCAGGACTATTGAGTTTTTAATGAGATCAAATCTTAACAAGTTTCATTTGGCTGCATTATTAACTCTTGAGTATTTTATATAACTCCAAAATACTATTTTGTTTTCCCATGTATCCATGTGTGCGTGCAAGTGGGTATGTATGTATAGATAGATGTAGATATTCATATTGTATGCACCAATAATTGACTCTCTGAAGAGGCCTATATCTTACGTAGCATTCATTATGTATAAAGAGAAAACATTTTAAAAAAGGTAATGGTTATACATGTAGCATTATCTTACGGCATATTAATTCATATAATGGAATTTATCAGTAAATTTGAAGAAAAAAAAAAAGAAGTCTGTGATTTTGGTCACATATTTTTTCCAACATTTAAAAATAACAAATATAATAGTCTGTCAGATGAAAGCGGAACTTTGACCTATTGCAATGGATTCAAAGATGTGTTTTACTTTTCCAGTTGCTAAAAAGCTTGAACTTTAAAGTAAGTGGGTTTTTTTGTATGAAACAGTAAGCATTGCATGGGTTAATTAGCTGTAGACTTCGTTTTCCTCACATATTTCATTTGGAAAGCAAAAATTAAGGATCAAGAATTAATTAGCTATGTACAAACTATGAAAAATTGTTGAGGCAAGTGCTGTCTTGGTAATTTATGACTATATTTAGACATTGTAATGATTAGATTTTTAAAGAAACACACTAATTAGAACATTTTTACAAAGTCACACAGAGGTCAGGGATGACAGCAACCTTATGTAAAATGGAGACTAAATATCTGCTATTCTGCACGTTGTATGGAACTGGTACAGTAAGGCTAAAGCTTTTTCCTGTTCAATGAGTTGGAATTAAACATGCTAATTTGAGATCTCCTTCAAGTATTTTATTTAACTACTTTGGCCTTTAATTCTTTTATATTGCATCATTTAATGTAATGTTATTTATATATACTAAGCACGTTATACTTATTAACCAATGTGCAAAAATCTAAAGTACAGATTTTATGTAATGGGCTAATTACAGGACTTTAAAGCCACCTACTGAGTTTTGCTAAGCTTAACAACAGGTTCACTGAACTGGATAAATTTATTCAAACTTGTGGAAATGAACCCCATTCTATGTGCGACCGTACTGGGAAAACACACAAATTATACCTCAATACCAGTTTAATGGGTCAAACAGTGAACCTGAATACCAAACTTATCTACATCTTGCAACAGCAGAGAAGCTACAGGCCCTGGGTGAGAAGAGGAAGTGCCCATTCATAGTTTCTTCCTCAAGTTTGTAAATAACTCAGACTCAGTATATGGGATGAGCCAGATTTTCAGGATATGTAGAATTGGCTTAAGTTTTTCTTATGGTGGCCGTCGAAGCTGTGGTTTTTAAATGCGATACATGTATCTTATGCAATTGTAGAAGAAATGTTAATATATGATCCTTTACTATATCTTCCTATTACACCTGCCATGTGCATGTTTTATTTATTTATTTATTATATTTGAATAATTTTAAACCAAGGTTGCTTCAATCAGTCATTTCGTATGCATCCATTAGGTCTGAACTTGATCTAACCCATTTGTTTGCAAATTGGGTCAAATTTAATCAAAGTTCAGTGACTGGACCTTTGTCAAAATTGAATGAAATCAGAGTCATGTCAAGAATGCCTTATTACTATACTTCTAAGGTAGCATTAAATTTTTGGTTCATTATTTGAAGAGTCTGGAAGAGGCTTGGTTTTCCTACTTATTGTTGAAAGTTTTACAGAGGTTCACAAGACTTCTACTTTCTGTGGATATCCAAAGTGACCTCATTGTTTTCCATCAAGTTACTCTAGATCTATGTCAGTGGAATTCAGCAAACTATGTCCCCTAGTAACCCTTTTTTTCCAACTTTGAACAGTATAGAAATAAAGCAAAATTAAAAGGCCAGCTTTCTTATTGTAGCCATATCCTGTCCTTCAAAAATGACAAAGCAGTTTTCTATTTTAAACACCACTGTAGGCTAAGGTTCATATGTGATTTTTTCATTTGCATTGTTCTTCAAAAGTATCAGGCTGATTATCTAATAAAATCCTTTTCTCAGAAATTGAGTATTCTGTTGCTGAGATTTTATGTATCTATATTCTGTTTTGGATAACTATGCATAATCTATTCAGAAGCTGACATTTGGGTCTTGATAGATACATTCAAGCATGTACTTTCAGGAATAATAATGCCAGTGTGCTGTGTTCTACAATGTGTGCAATGAAAATGTGCCTCATAAAGCCCATAATTGTTGCTTAAGTTACAAAGATGATTTTTTCCCCAGTAAATGAGGAACAAGCCACATAATCTTGCTAACACTATATGCCCAGGAAAGAAGAGTTTAAATAAGAAATGCATAAATTTAGCAGACTGCTGTAACAAATGAAATGGTGTAGCATTGAAAACATTTGAGGCAATTAATCAATGCTGTGTTTGCACATATCATTAAATATATTATACTAAGTTTAGATTTGATTTCTATGCTTCTTTTATAAAGAGTTAAAAGAAAATACATTTGAATTCATGCTGATACTGAAAACATGCTCCTAGCTCCTAGTTTCTTGGATTTCGAATCATTTCCATTAACAAACAGCTATTTGCCCTCTAATAAAATATGTCATTATGCGTCATTCACATCACACAAAAGAATCACTGAAAAATCGCCCCAATGATGGCCAATAATTACACATTTTGCTCCTGCACGAGCAATGAAGAAATCTGTTCATTGGAGAAAGCAGGTGCTGGGGCATCATGCTAATAGTCAATGTGTGCCACAGTAATTAGCCATTGCAATTGCTAAAATTAACAATTAGCTAACATGCAATTCTCTTTTTGCAGGCTGCAGTTTACTTTGTATAATCCTTGTATGTTCTTAGTAATTATTCTGACAGCTTATTATTTTTATTTTTTCTGGTTTGAACACAGCTTTAACATTTGAATCAGTCTACCCAAATGTTCAACAGGCAGTATGAAACAAATGCTTCACTAGGCAATTTCTAAGGAACAAATTTGGTTTTATTCTCAACTTTGTATTGTTCAAGAAGTACACAACTCTTTTGTAGAGTAAGAACTTCTCATCTGATTTGAGAGCTTGGGACCATAGCGAAGGTAATAAGGCTTTTTTACACTGGTAGAACATAGGGTCATCCCAACTTTTTGGAAAAATTGCTATGAATTATTCTTTGCAGCTGGGTTCCTAGTCATTGGTTCATGGCCACTGGTTATCTGTGGAGCTCCTGTGGGCAGTCTGTGGAAACTTGGTGGTTCACAAAGCTCTAATGCTCTTTATTATTAGTGTTAGCTAAGTAATGCATAAAGAATCATGGAATATACCAACCTCTTACAGCTTTTCATGTGAACACATAGTGGTGTTATCCCTGGCGTTGTTTGATTTACAAAGGCCTTCACAATCTTACTAAGAATCCTTCAGAATTATCACTAGTGTATGGTCTATATTGTAGAAATGAATATCAAAAAAAACCAACCAAATAAACCCCAAAGCCTAGAAAAGAGTAAGGACTATCATGCACAAACTAATGTATGCCCTCATCTTGAATACTCTATGTTGGTCTTGCAAGCCACCTCAAAACAGAATAGCAGTAGACAGAAAATAAATTCAACAAGGATGAGCAATGGTGTGGAATGGCATTTGTATTGGGAAAAACTAAACAGGTTGGTCAGTGTGGAAAAGACGACTGACTGGGACTTAGTAGAGGTTTATACTTTTCTTGGTGGTGTGTAGAAAGTGAATGAAGAAAACTAAGTGTGTCTTCTTAAAAAATGTTTGAGGGGCATCCAATAAAATCACTGAGTTTAAAAGGCTCAAAAGCAATGACTTTTTCTTGTGGTGCATAATTAAGCTGTAGAACTCATTGCTGCAGGATGGCATGGAGCAAGTGGCTAAACAGGCTGAAAGAGGAAATGCATGGATTCATAGCTGGTAGGTCCCCAGCTGTTCCCACGATTTACTCATGTGGCCTCTGGCACTAAGTCTCTGAAGTTGGCAGGATATGTAACTCTATAACAGTGAAAGCTTCTTCCACACACATATAGCTTTTTCCTTGAACATCTTACACCTTGTTCTATGTAAGCCATTATACAGAGAGGCTTCCAGAGCTAGCTGAAATGTTGGTTTGACCTGCTGTACTCATCTTTTGTTTTGTTCAGCAATACACGCTGTATAAAAATCTCAGTAATGCACTACAACAAAGATTCCAAAGAGCTGGATTTTTTCCCTACATATTCAGGTCAAAATTCAGCTGACACATAAATCTGTGCAACTCAGTTGAAATCAGTGAAGACTGAAGCATTTACATAAACAGATCGTACCCTGATGTTTTTGCTTTGGGTATTTTTATTAGGTAGAGATAACTGGACCCACTGAAAACACTGAACCAGAACGGCCATATTCTTCTCCAGCACAGGCTTACACCTGTGTAACTACGGTGGAATTCTTCCCAATTTTATAGGTGTAAGTGAGAGGGTAATAAGGCTTGGGGAATTTATGTAATCTTCTGTAATCAGCATAGCATCTGTAGCTGGCACCAAACCAAGAGCATTTTTTTAAGTAGTTCTTTAAGACTCCCCAGTGTTTTTAAAATGTTTTAAAATGTCATTTGCTCTTGCGCATACTAACCAGCAAAGCCCTGTTAGAAGTAAACTGACTCAGCAACTGTAGGTTTTGACCTTATTTTTTAATAACCAAGATCAACACAGTTTGAGCTAGAAAGAGACAATGAAAACATTCTTCGGGATCAGTCTGATTTTCCCAAAGAAGACAGTGAGGTAGGAGAGTGAGATTAACCTATGGACCCCAAACCTTTAGTTAAGGCAATAATAGTAGAAGGATCAGTTACAAGAGTAAGCATGTCAGTCAGGCATGTTTCGGCTCTACCCAGCATGCCCAGCTCAGTAGTTCTGTGGCTTCCATGCAATATCACGGTCAGTGCCAGAGAACAACTAATGAAAACGAGAATGGAAAAGGAATTCCATTTCTGAAGAGCAATGTGATATTGAAGGTAATATTCTTGATGACCATAATCTCTGTGGACTTCAATGAAAATATTTTCTTATACATCAGCTAAGAAACTAAACTCTATAGCCACAGAAAGAATTAGCTACTCATGAGCGGTTTAAGTATCTGCATCAAAGGGGGCAATCCTCAAAGCTTCTAAAGCCACAAGCACTCAATGCCTATTGAGACTTAAATTTTAGATGGAAATAATCTGTGCATGTCTAGATTGCTGTTTATGTCATGCTAAGAAGAATTTGTTGTCAATAATAAGCAGCAGTGGTAAGCTGAGCTTTGCTGTGGCCCACAATATGCTGCCTGCATTCTCTTTGAGGCAGAGTCCATTACACAGGAGAGTGTGATTTTAACTCTGCTAGTCAGAGCTGGTGCAGAGCTCACAAACTCACATTTCAGCTTCACCCACAAATGAAGAAGGACTTACATTAACATACTGAGCCTCGTGTTGTGTAGCTGAAACATTGGTGCACACTTCTTTTTGTTGCTTCTGATACTGAAGTAGGAGACTGTGTCACAAGTGCTATTTTCTCCCTGGGACAGTTTTTCCCAGTCTGGTTCACCAGGAGGTGTGTGTCAGAGATAAAAAGCTTTAAATAGGTGCTGGCCTTTGAATTTGGTTTCCTTAGATGAATGTCCACTGTTTGAACATTTTCACAGGTGCTTCTACAGATTAGGGAACTTAACTAAGTTGAAAAAAGGAGGCTTTTAGTTCTTCAGTTATTTGTACCTGTTGGATAAACTACAGAAACACCCTTGGAAGGAGGGAATTCAGGACTTCTTCGAATTGTGCTATTAACCTAAAGTGCTAGGTTCAGTTATCATACATCTCACATTCCTTTTCTCCATCCTAGCACATTTTTAATTGTTTTTAGAAAAGTGGAATACTGTCCACAGAAGTATTTGTATTACTTCTTTTGTTGGGCTTGATGCCTCCCCTGGGTGCATGGAAACCTCATTTCAGGGTGAAATCTGGGCACGTGCATTTGTCTTCTGTACAGCTCTTCATACGGTCAGAAGGGAGGTGTGGCCTTTGGCAGCTAGGTTCTTTTCTGGACGCTAAGAGGCCAGAATAGTGGACCACCCCATTGTGGACCTAGGCATAAAACTTGACTATTTGAACCCAAGAGAAGAAGATTTAGAAGGTTTAGGAAACAGAATTTCCCCTGTAAGTACCCCCACATTAAGCAGAAAAAAAGATTTTACAGAAACTGACCAACTACATAATAACCTTACTGACAACATGTTGGCTGTTGAATTTACTCTGTGACGGATTTGTTAGTTGTGATGAATCCCATGGCCTTTGTTTCACAGCAAGCTCTGAAACTAAAAGTGAAAAGTAGAATCACTTCTGATCATTGCTTTATTGTCACATTACACAATATATTGTTGAGAATTAAATGTCATATCTCAATCTTGGTACGAACAAAGAAGAGAGAGGAAATGAAAAGCTTAAGCTTGCATAGTGACAATACATATGTATAGCACACAGATTTCGCTGAATTGGAGGAAATTAATCACTTTAACATAGCAATCTGCCTCTATGCGTATACTTTATTGAAAGAGGTTAGCTCAGATTATCCCCATTAAAGTCATCTTAAATTCCTCCAGTCACGCACAGTGGTCCAAATGATGGGCTGCATCATGTCATTTAGGAAGGTTCAATTCACATCATGTTAGGATACTTGCTTCTATACAGCTCACATTTAGTCTAATCTCTAATCCAGTTTAAAGGTTGCAACTGAAGTATGCTTGGATGCTAATCTTAGTTCTCAATAACTACTGATATCTTTCCCTTTGAGCACTGCTGCTTGAAAAAATTCTTTTTTTGGGTTTATCTTACTGAATCAAAGGCTGTGGAAGTGAGAGATCTTAATGTCTCCGCTCTCTTGCGCTATCTCTGCAATGTCTTTATTTTGCTATTTTTAAGCCTCTGGTCTGCCATAACTATTGAATGGTTGAATCATCTTGCTCTCATCCCAGACTTCCCCCTGCACGTATAAGACTTAAAATACAAACACAGGGGAATTAAATTTTATGGTTTCTCTTACTTTACAGCTACATTATGTCACCCATATGGTACAAAATATATTTAATTACCAAATTAATGTATACCTAAGTACCTACTTTATATGAATTCAGCATGCTGATGTCATAAGGCCATATAATACAGAAAGAAATAGATAGTGATCTGCTGAGTTATAAGAATTATCTTGGTATACATCTGGTATTTGGTATATACATTCAGTATACAATGGTTCATCATTTGTAAATAGGGTAGCAAAACCAAATTGCATAGGCCATCCCAGAACAGCAGTGACATTTTTAGAGGACTGTATTCTATACCTGGTGCATGCCAAATGGTTGCCAAACATAATACCAAAATATTTTTGTGGCTGTTGTTATTTTTCTTTCCATTATTGAGACTATTTCTTGTTTCTTACTATAAGATCAAGGGTTTCATGAATTTTGGTCTGACAGGGATTTGAGAGTGGGGAGCTGATTTAATTGAGACCTTTAGGATGACCTGAAATTCAGGATGAATGCAAGATAAGTCACAGCTGCTCTATATTTGTATCACTACAAATACTTTGAAATCAGCAACTTCTAGATCATGAAAGTCATGAGCTACCAAGTTTTAAACTTATTTTTGAACTAATCTGAGCATCACCAATGTTGTATTTCAGAGATATATCATAGTCCTTTTCAGAAAAAAATAGTCATAGCGTGCAGGCAATTTACTGCAAATAATCTTTATAAAAACTCAGCAAAAATACCTTTATGGCATTACAAATTTCAAATCCTGGCATACTGAGTAAAGTCTAGATTTTTGAGATTGCTAACTTGGTGCCACCAGTGCTACCTGGAGCTTTAAGTCTCTAAGAGCAGTGCATGCTGGCTCACCTGGCAATGAAATCTATGTTTCCTGTTGAAATGACAAATGGGTTCTCAAGAAATGAATCAGGAAAGTTGAGAGGCTCACCAGCAAAAGCTTCTGAAATCAATGAGAGGTTTACTGTTGCCTTCAAAAGGCTTTGGACCAGGCTTATGTAGAGATCTTCAGGTAGATAAATGTTACATGGCTGATCCCTTTGAGAAAGGAAGACACATAGTAAGGGCACAACATCATGATTCCTGAGACCCTGTAAGTAATCTAAATGCCTGTATTTAATTTCATTTGTATTAGCTTCCAACACAGAGGCACAAAATACAAATCTAAATAATCTCCAGAGCCACGATCAGTTTTAGAACTATGAAGCCTGTTTTATTTTACCATCATGCCTGTTAAATATGTGCTAAGGATTACAATTTTTCACTAAGAATGTTAAGAAATTTAAAATTAATTGCACTTTAATACACATTAACTATAAGAAGTCATCCTAAGAAAGGAACAAAGCTGTTAACTAAATTAACTCACTTTTTTGCAAATCAAGACATTTAAAATGTGTAATGGCATGCTCTCTGGAATATGTATGCTATGGGGTAAATCTCTTGCAGTAAACAGATAAACATGTTGTAAGCTTTTTTATTTAAGATGTTGCTGTATATAAACCAAGGCATGTAAAACTATAGTATGTTTCCTTATATAGGGCCATATAATCAAACAAGAACAAATCTACCACCAACTGCTTCATACTGTGTTGTGCTTTGATAGCAGAGGAAAGCCAAGTTTCTAGTCTGGGTCTAGCCTGACTCAGGCCATAACTTGTGAGTCCTGCTATTCTAACCCTTTCTCTTGATCTGCTTTTCAGCATGTCTTAGAGTACACAGCTCAAAGCAGCAGGAGAGTTTCTTAGCAAAGGGCCACCCACTTGCATATTATTCCTTCCTTGCCTGTGACATGACACAAGAACAAAGTAGACATTAACCGCTACATTAAACCCAGAAGGAAAGTAATCAGTAACCTGTTATTCGCTTAATAAAGGGAAACACATGCAGTGTGAAATCCAGAAGACTAATCAATAGCCCCAGACAATGCAATGTGCCAAACAAATTGCAAATCAATTAGAATCCTTGTTTTCTTTGAAATGGTTCACTATACCTAAAGCAATTACTCGTTCATTAGACCTAATTTAACAGCATGACTGCCCTAGCAACAACTGGCAGCGTCTGGCTATCAAATGGAAGAATGGCAGCTTATTTCTGTCTGTCTGCGAGTCTAATGCCAATCAAAAAAAAAAAAAAAAAATTGAATTCCTTTATATAAGACAAACTTTCATTAATGGATAAAATATTTTCTGTGAAGGAAGAATCAAGTATCCTATTTGATTTGGCTGAGTTTGGTTTTATTAACTATGTAAGGGAACTGATGTAGACTTCGTATGAAGAAATTCTGAAGTCCTTTAAATGTTTCAGTAAGTTGTGATACTAAGATATGCAAGAAAAGGAGGAAGTTTTAGAACTCCTTCAATAAGACCTTTGGGATTTGAAAAAAAAAAAGTAAGTCCTATATATGTTTGCATCAGCTGCCATGTTTACTACAATTTAAAAGGCACAATAAGTTTGGTAGGGTCCGGCACAGGATGACACAGATTCATCAGATGGTCCGTAATCCCTTTGATGGGCTCAGAAGGCATTCAGCATTTGATAGAAACTCTCCCTATTGTCTTCCGCTGGCATTGGTTCAGGCCCCTAACACACTAACTACAGGTTTAAAGTGATGTTTTTATATGTTGTTTGCTGCTCTATTCACTGTTATAATAACAGCATCGCCATATAGGCCTTGAGAGATTTTTAAAAAATACCTTGCCTTTTAACATATGTTCTTTTTCCCCTTGTAAATTTCATTATATAATTTTTCCCCCTCTTCCTCTGTTGTAGTGCATGGCAATCTTGTGATGAAAGGGATGTATCTAGAATAGGGTCAGCTGGCAGGAAGACACTTCCAGGAGAGGGGACTAGCTGCTTTGCCATGCTTGAAGTATAGATATTTCTAGCCCTTACAGTGAATAAAAGCAAATAAGAATGCTACACGCCTTTAGTGTTTGGTATCAGGGGTGTTTACATGACCTACAGCAAGTTCCATATCTAGCTGGGGCTTTTTACTTTTTAATGTTACTGGGACAAGGTACTGCACTGTCAGGTACTCCAGGGTTAAGATACTGCAATGGCAATCTGTCCAGGATTAAATCCACCACAATTTTGATCTGTAAGCTTTAAGCACAAGGGAGAAAAGGAAATGCTTGCCAAGAGGGTTATTTTTAATGGCCATGATTCAAAACCCTTACACTGTTTACTGACCTTTAAAGATGTGACATTCTTCTGTAAAAATTCTTGTAAACTCTTCAGTGTATATACATGCGCATATATATAAATATACATAGCCTAAATATATATAGCCTAAATATATATAGAGCCTATACACATATAGCCTAAATATATATGGATATATTTATAGCCTCAGTGGAGTATATTTTCGTATTAATTGAAGTAATTTCTAATTTTCAGCAGATAAAAACCCCTCAAAATTATTTTAGAAAGCCTTTAAACATTTTTTAGGGCTATATTTAGTGTCAAGTTGATTTAATTACATTTAGAACAGCTGCTGTTACAGGGAGATGGAACTGTTAGAAGTGACCATAAGTATTTAGATAAAGATATTCAACTTTGATGTTCAGTCTTACCAGGCCTGCTAGAATTTTATCCTCCGGGGTCTTGCCATCCTTTCTGGTGGTGTAATGCTCTCCCTCACTGCAGAAATGATTAGTGAGATGATATTTTAATTTTCGGATGAGAATATTTTTCTGGAAGTTTGTCTGGTTTTTTTTGTGGCAATCAAGGGCTGCTCAGGAGATGGAAATGTAAGAAGTAAGTGCAGTGATCATAGAAGCATAATAAATTATCACAGTTCCATATTTTACCATATATACCTTCTTTGAGTCTGCATGTATATGTATATTGATGCTTTGCTGTAAATCCAGAGATGACTCTCCATTCCTTACGTCTCACACAAACGCACAGTAGCTGAGCTTTGTCTACTGTGATTTAATCTGGCATTACAGACTCAAGCAATGCTCAGGGTTGCTAGAAGGGCCAGATACTGAGGTCCTATCTGAAAGACTTTGGACCACTGAAACCAAGTATTCCTGAACCTCCTGGTCCTTCTGCAGGCTAGTCTTTTCTCTGGAGTACAGACTAAGGAGCCATGAAAGGAGCCTAAAATCAATAAAATGTGTCATTAAGATTTTTCCCTGATGTTTTAATATAGATCTTACAGCTCACATATGCTATCCAGTACTGAGCAGATGCTTAGCTTTTAAAAAGGGTGAGAAATCTGAAATCACTTTATAACTCAAATGGTCTGAAATTGAAGTTCACAATAATCTCTTGCAGTGGCTCTGCCAACATTTAGAGTTCACTGAGAATTATTTTTAACACTTTACCACACATACATCAATAGTCGAAATATGTTATTGAGTGTGACTGAACAATTGGTTGAAATTGGTTGGAAGCACTTAGCTAGAAATGCTACCTTTGACTGCTAGAGCAAGTGCTGTGAGACATCTTGAACTTAATAAGGATCATGAAATTAATTACAAATTACCTATAACTTCTGTCCTTAACATATTCAACAAAGTAGGACAGCCGTTCATGCCCTCGCTTTGATGGAAAACTTGGGCGTATGTGCATGTCTATTCTTTTCCGACAAACCAAAAGTGGCCACTAAGCAATGGACTTATTGTTCACACACTTATATCTCCTTAAAGCCTATGTGACTCAAGACTGTACCAGCGTTTTATTGTGTAGGTACAGAAACTTGAAACATGTCCTAAACTGGATACAGTTTCTTCCTGTTTTGCCAGCATTTGAAACCCAGCAGGATCTGAAACTAGCCAAAGGACATTTTAGTACTTGTAACTGAGATATAATCATTATGTGTCTGTTGCGAAATAAACTTGACATACAATAAATGGTGCCTTTTCATTTTGTGGAATTCCTTGCAGGTGAACTCTCTATGTATTTACATTTATCAGATTTCATACATTTATTAGATTTTAGCGCTGATCTGAATTTGAACTGAAGTCATCTGTAGGTAGCTCTATCACTTTCTCGGTTTTGCACAGATAATGTTATTTATTACAAAGCTGAATGCATACTAGAAGTCATCTTGAGGTAAAGAAAGAGAGTATCTGCCAACTGTCTCCATGCCTTGGCATCTGGGCGAGGGCCCTGTTTATTGTCAGGGCTCCTGCCGAGTTCCTTTACCAGCCAGACCAGGACTTGGCTGGTGGGAAACTCCACATGAACCAAGAGTGGATCAGAGAAGCCCACTGTGTGTCACATCTTGTGAGGGTGCTCCTGCGTGCAGTGCCCTGACACTCAGTGGATCACATACAGACTTTTCAAAAACCACTGAGCAGATGACACTTTGACTCCCTGAACTTTGCATGTAGGGACTGAAGGTGTATGCTGGTATAGGTGATGAACAAGCCATATGTGGAAAGCACCCCAACACAAGCATTAAGGATTATTATTGCTGTTTCTTATTCTTTTAATAATATATGATTCCCATTTTACAAACTTGAGTAGAAATCAATACATTTTGCTCTGCAATTACATCTGTGTCATTAAGGGCTGTAACAGACAAGCTGAAATAACTGCAGCATTTTTAGAATTGTTGCTTAAGCTCTCTGGGCTACATCTATGGCAGGGTTTACTACTGCAGTTCCCATGTCAGAGGTAACCAACACTTTAGCAGATGTATCAGAGCAGGATACATATTTGTGCCCCAGTACATTTCGGTTTACTGCTCAGCATCTCATCTTAGAACATCAATGAACTATACATTATTTCTAAAGACAGAAATAATATCTGTCTAAAAGTGAGGCACCTGAGCTGCCAGTCATTTAGGGTCCTTTTGCAGGAATTCCAGAGATTATAAGATAATTGAACCCCACACTGTGCAAACTGTGCATTTAATATTTAGCTTAGCAGCACTCATGATATGCATATAATATTAATGTCCATTTAGACTCAAACATTTGATATTAGACTACAGCTTCCCTTGAAAAACAATGCATCCCCTGCTTGTGTCTAAAACAATGATTTTGGTATTTCTTTTTTTCGGTTTGTTTTGTTTGTTTTTGTAAGAACATGGCTGGAGGGATACCACTGTCATCTTCTTATCTTTCAAAATATACATTTTCTCTAAGGACTTAAGGGTGGTTAAGTACTATTTCATTGCCGACACTACTTTCTTCAAGTAACAATCCATTTATCATCTTGGGTTGACTTTTGTATAGTTAAAGACAATTCAATAGCAACATCTAAGTATCACTTTTCTCATTCATGTTTGGCAATACAGGAAATACAAACACAGATAGATGGCAATTGGATTTATTTGTTTCCTGTTTATTACAAGGGTAATAGGGCTGGAAGAAATCTCAAGATGTCATCACATTGATCTTCCAGCCTCAAGGCAGAATCGACTGTATTTTGAAGTTGATTAGGGGAGGAAATGTAATCTGTGTTTTGTGTTCTGGTAATTAAGCATTTTACAAAGATGTGGCTGTAGCTAATCTGAAGAATGACTATGCATATACATCTGTATGCTGTGATGAGGCATCTCTCTATGCAAGAAAGAGCTGGTCCTAATAGAGATGCACATGTTTCAGTCAATGCATATCTAAGAGCTATATTGATAATGTATGAGTCAAAAGGGGATGGATTCATCCTCTCATAACAGCACTGGTTCAATAGTGAAAAAAACTCACTTCAGTGTTTCAATGGACATATGTAAAGAAGAATCCAGAGAGACAGAATAAAGAGCATTCAGAAAGAGACTCTCTTTAACACTTTCCATATAATTCCACTCTATATAAAAGGCTGTTTCCAGGCTATTGAAAGGGCTTCTTCCAGGCTATTGACAGGATGATGACAATCACCCAAATTGTCCTGTTGAACTTATTCCCTACACTGAAACTATTTATTATTTCCTAGAATGCAATTGTGGCTTGAATAGCAAAAAGTTCATATTTTTTCAAAGCTTTTAGGGCATGATCCCTCTTATCTTTGTTAGAATCTATATTATAGCCAGTATCATAGTAAGGCCACTGTCATCTTTGAAGGTCATGGAGATCAGGGGGAGGTCCATGATAACTAAAGAAGGACAAATGCTACACCCATCTTCAAAACAGGCCAAAGGGGCAATCTGGGAAAGCACAGGTCTTGTTTCAGTCTCCAGGACAATCACAGAATACGTCCTCTCTGAATGCATTTATGGATGTACGAAGAAGATGGTGATTGGAAAGTCAGTAGATGAAATCGTGCTTTTCCCAATTGTTTTCTATGGTGCACTGAGTAGATCTGTGGATGAGGGGAGTGCAGTGGATGTCATTTACCTAGCCTTTAGCAAGGCTTTGGATAATCTCCAAAACATTCTTCTGTCCAAGGTGCAATGTTAAGGTCTAGATTGTTGCACAAATGGAAGACTAAATAACTGGTTGGATGGTCAGGTTTGGAAGGGAGTGATTAATGAATCACACTACCTCGAGGCTGCTAACAAAAGGACTACTATGACAATCTGTCACCAGACCTATCTTGTTAACCACCTTTATCAACGACCTGAAGCAGATGACAAAGTGCCTTTTCAGCAGGTGTGAGCTGACACCAAACAGGTGGGACCAGTTGATACACTTGAGGGCAGAGCTGCCACCCAAAGGAACCCAAGACAGACTGGAGGAACAAGCCAATGGGAACTTTGTGAAATTCAACAAAGACAAATGCAAAGTCCTGCCTTTGGGAAGGAATAGCCCTTTGCAACAGTACAGGCTGGGGGCTGCCAGGCTGGGGAGCAGGTCTGCTCCTCAGGGGAGCTGATGGTCTTGGTGGGCAGTGAGCTGAACATGAGCTTGCAGCATGTCCCTGCACAACAGAACCCAGGGCAGTAGTCACAGGAACACAGCCAGTAGTCAGAGGAGTGATTATCTTCCTCAGCCCCAGGACACGACATCTCAATTCTTTGTCCAGTTTTGGGAGCACAAGTAACAAAAAAAGTAATCATCAGCTGGAGAGAGTTCAGCAAAGTACCACTAAGTTGGTCAGGATTTGGATTACAGGGGTTGCCCTGTAACAATAGGCTGTGGGACTGGGGCTTGTTCAACCTGGAAAAGAGTCAGCTTCGGAGGGGTCTGTGAGTGTTTTGTTCTCACTACTTGTGGGGTGGGCATTGCTTTTCTGGACTGACGTCGTAGCCTTACCTCAATAGCCTCTGGTTTCAGCTTCAGGAAGGATAGCTGGTAGTCATGATGGTGACACTGGGAAAGTCATTCAGCTCTGTGTAAAGGAAATAGAATTTGGGTAGCGCTGCCACACAACCAAAATAACATCCTGTAGTCAAAGTAATCAATTAAACAGATCTGATTTAAAAAAAAAGACAGAGAAAGAGAAAGAGAAGGCATTGATAAGGTGTTAGAGTAAACCAGCATTTCATCATCATAATAATAAAAAAAGTATTTTCAATTAACAAGCAATTAAGGAAATTTTGAACTAGTACACAGGGAGAGAGTTACTTCCAGAAATACGTAGGTAAATTTACTCATAACAAATCCAGAATAGTCACCAATTCAAGACATTGGAAACCCTCACTTGGAAAGACTTTAAATACATTTTGAAGTCTCCAGTTTTATTTATTTTTCATTTTCTCCTGTTCACTGCAATCAATAAAAATTAATGATACTTAGTAATTCACAGAAGCTCCCCAACAATTTGAAGGACTGGTACAGCTGCAAACTCTCTGAGAGACTTTGGGAATCTGGGCAAAGATTCTTATTTGAACATCTCTTAAAGGTGTGGTCTGTTGTCCAGGGCAGGAATAATTTAAAAGGTCTGAAAGTTTATAATCCGTATTCCAACATACACAATATGACCATACACCATAAAAAATACTGCACTATAACAAAGGGTAAATATTGCTGAGACAAAAGCAAAACCATGTTTTGTTCTAAATGTGTGATGTTTCCAGAATATCTAGGCTGTAAATTCCTACTTGGCATCTTCATTGTTATTGCAATAAAAATTATAACAATATAAGGCAATTAACTCCAGATACTTGAATAAGAAGTGAACAATACTTTCAAACTAATTAAAACAATTCAAACTAATACAGATTACGTCTGAGAACCACAGATAAAAATACTTGGCAAGAATCTATACACATAAATAAAAACCAGTTTAGAACAGCCATTACATTTATATGCTTATTAGTAAATTATTTTAGTGTTTTCACAAAAATGTGTGTGTCTACACATAGGTGTATGCATAAATGGTCTCTACTATCATAGGGCCTCAGTGCAGCTGAAAAGATCACAACATGAGCATTTGCATTTCCAAAATTTGTGCATGTTTGTTATTAACAAATTATTCATCATTTTTACAAAATTCATTTTATATATGATATATATATGCTCAAGCTTTCGAACGCACCTAACGTTTGTGCAAAATGGTGCATAGAGAAATTCAGGCAAGAAGCTTCTCTGTTTTAAAAAAGTTGTTCTATCATTGGTTATTAATGAGCAAGTTTATTACAAATGTTTTAACTTGGTTTTGTGAATTTTCCTGTACCAGTAACATTACATGAAAACCCTAAAATCACAGTGAAAAATTCAGGGTGATTGAAGACAGCTGTCTTGAGCAGACCCTGACTTTTGAGGATCACTCTATTCATCAAAAGGAAGGAAAAATTCAGCTTGACCATTATAGTGAAAATTAAGAAATAGGTAGTATGTAACATTTTGATGAAGATGGAAGCAGTGAGGTTTTATGTATATGAATCATTATTTGTTTTTCTCTTACTGGAATTACTCAAATTGTCCACTAGCTTTCCAAAAAAAAAAAAAAGAGAAACCAAACCAAAATTAGCTATAACACTATTATAATGACAAGCTTAAAGAGATCCTCTTTCATTATAGTTCTTCACATATTGCCAAGAAGAGTCTGTCAATATTTATGACTGATAGCATTTCTGGCACCTATCAAAATGTTTTAAATGGCTTTCTCTTGCAAGAGACTTGCCAAAAATTAAGGAGATTTTCTATATGTGATATATTTCACTTTACTCCAGTACATGCCTCAGAGACCAGATTACTGGTAAAGCACAGATAAAAGCTATAATAGAATGGTGGTCAAACAATTGGAGCCTATAAAGTATGCACTTCTCTTTTGTTTGCTGCTATACAAAAAGTGAATAGACAAGCCCTTTTGCAAACTTGCAGAGGACCAACTTTTTCCCTACCCCCCACTCCTGGGAATAAGCCATTTTAATTATTGAAGTTTTTTTGTTTAATCTTCCACCAACAAGTAATATGAATATTTTATACAACGCTGATGAATGCTTAACTAATACAGTTCTTCATACAAATGCAAACTTCCTTTTACTGGCCTCTGGTGACTATGCATCTAGTGCCAGAGTGGCATCATTCAGCTCCAGTTGCTATAGCATTTTCAAGAACCTCTCTGTTCTTGTCATAAATTATCTTTAAGTGAAAAAAGCTCCAAGGAGGTCTGCAGCAAACTGTATTAAATAATGAATTTCTAAGCTGTGGTAGAAAACACTCATCTTACTTATATTCTTCTACTATTGATTGTTTAGTGACCCTTCTTTGGGATACAGATGAGCATAACCCTGAAAAATGTTTGTGTTGTCTTTCTCTTGCTGGCAGCCTGCAGCCTGCGTGATCTAATAAATATTGGCAGGACCAAATGAAATAATATAGAAGAGCTTCTCTTCTTTAAAGTCCATAGACCAAGAGACTCTTGTCACTTGTTAATATCTCCATCAAACACTGAAGTGTTAACATATGTGATACGACCACGCAATCAAGTAAGGACCGATTTGTTGACTAATTAAACCAACACAACAAGCTCTTTAGCACCTACAAGTGACAAGTTTAGAGCAGGCAAGTGGAAACTCTCAATTGAGTCCCCTTTTATGAGACTATCATGCCAAATTCAATTCTGACTGAGTAGTATTTGAATGTACTTGACTTCCACTATGTGCTGACATGCTTACAATAATTCATCATGTGTGACAATAGCCCAATATTAGAGATTTATGATATATACAAAACAGTTACAAATGAAATGTAGCCCTAACATGTGTCTGCTTTACTTATCCACAGCCTATTGATATTATAATTAATGGTCAATTACTTAGGGATAGAGAATAGAAAATAGTCATTACCAGTTTCAGTCATCATCTGTTTTTGGCAAATTCTGGAAGTAAATGAAACCATTTTCATAATGTTTGGCGGTTGCTGGAAAGTACACTGTTGCTCACTGCAAGAAGAACGTGTTTCCTATCTATTCTGCAGTTGAAGAGTTATTTTAGGAACATAGTATTTATTTTATAATTGTCACAATGTAGCTAAGTTTTTAAAAGTGTATCTGGAAAGAAGAAAATACAGTGAACATATGAATATTTTACAAAGTGTATATTTTACAACAGTGCATATGAATATTTAAAAAAGATTGCTGGCATTGGCCAATTTTACACACAGACGCATACACAGAGCCAATCCCTGAAGCAATTAAAAAAATGTAAATTCAAATTCAAATTAATTTCATAGAAAAAAGAAAGCATGAAAGTGAGCACTTTCTATTAATCTTTCACAATGTTAAGGCCTGTCTTAATATTGACAAGATTACTTGAGAGTCTAATAGTCTAGTTTAAGGGGAAGCTCAAGCTAGAGGGGACAAAGGAATGTAAATCACTTTTAGGTCACTGACTGTGCAGTTACAAATACTTTTCAAATTTAAATAGTTCCACTGAAATCAAAGGGCCATTCATATGCTGAAAATTATGGATATATAATATATATGTGTGTGTGTTGCAGTATGTGGACTCTTGTCTATAACAAGCAGCAGTCAAAAGTCCAGACCTTTCCAGGTTCTTGACAAACTCATTCCAAGGTTACTCCTTGCAAACTTTCAACTCTGAGGGGACACTGGATGTTTTCCATGTTCAGGAGAGAGTCAGATACTGAGGAAAGTATTTTCAGCGATCAACCAGCTAGGAGACACCTTCCTAAGCTCCCAGGAAGAAGAATGTGAAGAGAAGGCGCTTTCCTGACTCACCCGTTGAAACCTGTTGGTGGGCCACAGGAAAAACCTCCTTAGCTCAGATCCCTCAACTATAAGCCTCCCTGGAGTTAGGTCACAAAGATGAAGTACCCTTGGGAGTCTGTTTTAGAGGAAAAAACATCTTCTCCAACACAAACATTGTATTAGGTCAGGATGAAAAAAAAAATAGGGAATTCAGAACAAGCAGAAATAACCTGACTAGTGTCTCCATTTTGAAGATATATTTAATTACTGACCTGGCACCTTTGAAGCAGATGGTTGCAGTAACGTGCTTGAAAGAAAAGGGGAAGAATGAGAAATAACCTTGGATTTATACTGAGCAAATTGCTCTGTTAATTTCAGCACTAATGTTTGCACAGTGCTTTGACATCATCAGTTGGAAGAACTGCAGAATAATTTTTTTTCTGCCTCAGAAGCTGACAGTGACAAAAGGAGTTCTTTGCAAGTGCAGCAGATAATATTTATAGTGAACCCTTTTATATGTTACTGTTAAGTGTCTATCACCAACCAAACTTTTAATATGAATTCTTTAATGTCTTTAGAAGCACAATATTTTGTCCCTAGATGGAAGTGTATAATTTTTTTTAGTATTCTCAATTTACTTTAAAATTATATCCAAATAAATATTCCTAATTCATCAAACATATCAAAATAAATTGTCAGAATTTTGTATAATAATGATTTGGAATCTAGATGAGTACATTTTATTTCATAAGTGCAATCATTCACAGCTGGCAAAGAAAAGCTTTGATTCAGTTCTCAGTGATACTGGTACAAACAGCAATAATACAATACTGAGTTCATACAATTTAACTCCAGCTTTAACATATAAATTCATTTAGATATTTTATTACCTAAAAGCCTAAAAGCATTAAATAAAAATGCAATTACTTTAGTAACCTTAAAGGAGATGAGATCTTACAGACTTGTGTTGATACCTGCATCTCCAGAGGAATCAATGCAATTTCAACAATTGTATCACATTGAGTTGTTTCATGTAATGCCACTGAAATGAAAGAGGTTCACAAAGGGTTGATTAAATTTAAGTGGAAGAAACACAATGAGCAAAATTCATCGGCGGTGTAATTCTGCTGTATCCTGCAGTTCCACCATGAATGGATAGGGCCCATGACAGTATGAGCTTTTTCGACACTTTGGCAATTGAATTAGCTGAATTAAAATCCTTTAAATTGTAAAAAAATCCCAACAAGAAAAAGTCTAATCCCTGCTCCCAAGTATACAAACAAAATTAAATTAAAGAAAATTAAAGAAAAATACACTGAAAGAATGTTAAGAATTTGATTTGTTTAGAGAGAGCATATAACGAGGAAGCTCCACCGTTAATGTGCACTGTGATCAATATTGACCTTGTAGGTCAATGAAAAGTGTTTCAAATCAGTCTAAAGATACCATGTGCATGATAAAGCTACTAATACGTTTGAGACAAATCCACCTTCTGGTTTTGGGTTTGGTTTTTTTTTTTTTTTCTATTTAGGGAGAAAGAGAGCAGAGGTCCACGATAAACCTTTATCTCAATTCTTAAACGATTCTTAAAGACTATTTCTAAAAGATACTGAAGTCAACAGGAACGACAGGGAGTTGTTATTTCACAGGGCTAGGCATTTAATTTCTTTTCACAATTTATCATGTGTAAGACCCAGCAGTTGCAGTAGCAACTGTGGTAGTGGGTCAATACAGAGTAACTACGCTCTATAGGATTTATGTTTACAGATGTACAAATGTGTTTAACAAGTGAAGCTATTCTGAAATGCAGTTAACACTAGAGCTCATTGCACCCAGCCTGTATTTCTTATGAAGTTGGACAGACCTTTTCCCTTCTCACGTATCTCAGAATTATTTAAAGTCATATTTCTAAAGGGACTTACCCACTACTTAAATTAATCTAAATCACATCTTTCCGTCTCTTATGAAAGGAATAACCTACTTTTATTGGAATGGAGTTTGCGTACTAACTCCATCAATGTAGTTTGAGTAATCACACAAATAGCTGCATTCAGATACTTATTAATTTAGGCACTATAATTGGGAGGCCAGAAAATCTTCCAAAAGAAGAGGTAAGATATTAGGAAAAAGCCCCTTGGATTTCTTTTAAAACAAAGTCAGCACATTTCTTAGTTTGTAGGCTATTTGATTTGAATGTAAAGGCCTCGGAGAAAGGAATAATTCTGTGAGTATCAGAATTAGGGGACCTGGCTCTGCGGTGTCTCTCCTATGTTAGCCTTCATGTCTTCTGGCTTCATGGCTGATGTTGTACCACAGTCTTACTGGCAATGGGAACATTTTAATTTTATGCCCTTGCCCAGCTGTCTACTTTCATGTATCTCTTACTCAGCTTGAATCTGAAATCTCTCTTTAAAGAATTCCAAACTTTCTGTATAATTTCATTGAAATTAGACTACATCTTGAGGAAGTACTAAGGGGAGCAGGAGGACAGACAAAGCAATTACACAAATCTTTTTAACGTTTAGAAAAAAAAAAGCTAAAAACCTCATATTACCTAGGCTTCTGTGACCTCAAAAAGTAAATTTATTTCCCTCTTAAGAAACACAGTTGAATCAATATTAGAATAACTTGGGATTCTTTTAATTCCAATGTTTAAAAAATACTAAACACTAGAGAAATTGTTCAATCCATTTTCAGTATGCCACACAGAGTTGTCCTGCAGACTAGAAAGGTTGCAAGACAAGAGCCCATATAGGATGTCTGCTAGTATGTGTGACTGGGATTTTCCTGGAATTTTGTGTTTAAGTTGAGACTTCATGTTCTCAGGATAATCTTGGGACATGTTTCAATTAAGAATGAAGTACTGTATCAACAGGATCATGGCTGAAAGGGTATAGTTGGCCATAGATTTGCAAGTACAATGATCTTTGCATTTAAGAGACAGCACTTGGGTATGATCGTACTTGTATCCTGTAAAGTTTAATTAAGTTAAGCTCATGTTAGTTCTGGACCAGAGTTGTACTTTTGCCCCAACTTGACTCAAAAATATTGTGTAGCCTGTTTTATTTAACCTCCATTAAAAGTAAAATATAGGTCAGATGTTGGATTTTTCATGCTGCTTTACATAGTGTCTTCTATTTGTAGAATTGTCTTATTCCATTTACACCAGTTTTGTACTTGGATTATATATAATTTTCAATTAAGTTATGCCTGGTTTCTGCTGATAAAGATTAATTTCTAACTATGTTGGCAGATACCATCAGGTGTACCCACCACAAGTCACTGGGTAGATCAAACTATTCATAATTTGTGTTGCCTATAACATAGCAGTCTGAGGATGTGAACTTTAAACATACTGATTTATAAGCATATTGGATAACTCTGCCTCGAAGAGTTCAAGACCCACTAGGGTAGTATTAGGTGCCTAATTTTAATGTGTCAGCAACAACTCTGTCAGAGCCCTGAATATCTTGGATATATGCCTGTGTTCCAAAGACAAGGAAAGGAAAAAGTAAGAGATATGTTAACTCTGAATGACACAGTTAAATAGCTCCAATAAATTAGCTTTCTCTTCAAAAAATCATAGAATCAATCATAGAATGGTTTGGGATGGAAAGGACCTAAAACATCACCAACTTCCAACCTACCAGTCATGGACAGGGACAACTTCCACTAGACCAGGTTGCTCAAAGCTCCATCTAACCTGGCCTTGAACACTTCCAGGGATGGTGCATCCACAACTTCTCTGGGCAACCCATTCCAGTATCCCAACACTCTCATACTGACTGAAATAGGTCTATACACACATAGGTAGGTCCAGTGCTACAGCATACCTTGGGCTTTCAGACCATATATTTGTTGTGCCCTTGGGTAGTCTTATGCACCATGGGATATACCCATTAATGATGCCACTGACATTACATGGGAATGCTGTAGTGTGAAGCCTTGCCTGCTTTGAAGTCAAATGCAGAAACATGATTGACTTGAATGGTGGCTACAGTCTCTCTCATCAGCTTTGTTCCACTTGTGGATGTTAACTGTAATCTACTGCAGGTCATAGAGTCCTGTTGATTTGAATAGAGTTTATGTAAGTTGTGGATCTAGTCATGTCAGTGGGCTCACTGCAATCCATTGTTATAACTGTGCACATGAGCCTTGATGGAATAGCACTTGGGAAGAAATGTTCCACAGAGATTAGCATTGGTCTTGATCTGATTTAGTCCTTATTAAAACAAAACAACTGTGATTTCATTTAAATAAACAAAGTTATTGCAGAAACTGTGGATTCCAAAAAACCGTATTTGTGACAGTCAAACCTCCTGAGGTGTTATCTCCATTTCTCTATTATGACCTCCACAGGAAAGGAGGACAAAGACAGCATTTCAGACAGTGAACTTAAAATGTAGTCACATGATCTTTTCTGCTTTGTTACTACAGCAGCCGTAACCTTTGTGAGGAAGGCGCGGGAACATCTGTGTGTAGTTACACCTTAAAGCAGATCAGAAAGATTTGCCAGTGACATCCCCAGGCACCTGCAGAGATGCTTCCTTCAATAAACTTCAGCTCACTCCTGCATCTGAAAAATAAATAATGCTCATGCAAATAACAACCAGAATAATATTTTGTGGGCTGTGATTTTGTGCTTGTTTTGTTTTGTTTAATAGGACCTTGAAATTGAATAGCAGAATTCCAGCAGCAAAGCATTTTTTTTTAGTAGAGATAAGCTTGAGTTTAAAACCCTTCACCTCTGGGATCTTGAACTGAAATATTATTCATGTCACAAATGAAAATTTAGTGCAGTGACACGACCTACTAGCATGTAGGCTGCGATTACAAATCCTTCTCTCTTTTCAGTAGGGTTGTTGGCTTCTGTTTAAGTGAAGGCCAAGAACCTGAACAGTTGGGATGTCTGAACCCAGGACTCAGGTGCATTAGAATAACTGGAGGATACTCAACAGTTTCCATCTCTAAAAAATAATATTAGGATTCATGAGACAAAGAAACCAATGTAGGACTGCAGTCTACAAAACAATTAACATTCAGACTTTAATACTGCAAAACACTTAAATATATGCTGCTACTGAGAGAAGAAATCTAAGATATTAATGTGGTCTTAATTGCTCCTATCCTTTTAAATGGATCTAGTTCCTACAGCACTCCCCATTTTGCAAACTTAAAGTGAGATGGAGGCTGAGAGACCCACTTTTGTACAGAACAGTAAGAAACTGTGGTAGTTTAAGACATTGCTTGTCCCATCTATTCTCTCCTCTCATTTGCAGGAAGTTGCTGCCACCATTGGAGAAAGAGAGAGGTTTGAATCAAATGTGTGCTCATTTCACAGCTGCTGCACCTCATACTAAAGTCTCAGTGCAAACTCCAACAGCCATAAAGTCAATATGCAAAGCTGAGAACTAGAATAGCTGAGCTACAGCCACATGCTCATTTTGCCATTTTGCTACAGACTTAGTTACCTGCAGGAAAGAGATGAGGTGGGGAAGCTCACAGTGGCAATGTGTAAATCTGCCCAAGTAATATTCACCAAAACTTACTCTTGCAGCTTGAAGATCTAGTTTGATCTAAGATCATAGCCGTCAAAGGTACAACTGTTACTCCCTCAAAGACCAAGATTAAAATCCTCAAAGTCCTTGTCCATGAAGTTGCCTAACATCCACCTAATTTCCTATTTTTCTGGTTTTATAACTGCTGGGATGCCAAGTGTATCCATCTCAATAGAGGTAAACTACTCCATTACTACTAAGACCTATCACGACCTAAGAAGTGTTCCCCTGTCTGTCATTCCTGGATGTTGTACATATAGATCTCACAGAGCACACTTGTAAGACAAAGGTCTGAACAAACATGGACAGGAAAGAATACAGTGCATTTCATAACGTAGAGAAGTAAGTAGAGGATTTTGATATACTATGTGAGATTTTTATTTGTGTTCTATCCCAGCTGAGGACTTAGAAAGTCCATCTCAAAATACCAGAATACTTGTTCTAGGCTTGGAGAGCTCTCTCCATCCTGCAGAGCTGTGATAGATAGCCATGAGATGAAAGCAACACATAAAAAGACAGGATCCTGCAGCTCAGCTTAGCAGGACAATATGAAGGGGAGAGGAAGGCAAGTAGTAGAGTTTTAATAACTCCTCTTTTGACTATGTATTTTATACTAGAAATATAATGAAAAAATAAGTGCATTTTGTGAGTAGTATTATGGTGAATTTCTCTAGGTCAGAAGGGAAATCTATGATGGACCTCAATAGGAAGTTTCCCAGCCCAGCTAATGCCCTGGGTTGTGTTTTCTTTCTGAGCAAGTTATCTTACTATTTATCAAAGCTATTCAGTAGCTTCAGTATTTCCCCAGACCATAATGACCATCTTCCAAGATAAAGCTCGTAATTCCTAGAGTGTAGCTAGAAAAGAAGAAAAAGCCCAAGCATGTTGTTTGCCTTATCAAAACAGTATCAGAGCTGGCAGAAGACAGAGACTGTAATCTTAGTCCTACAAAGTTGTTTGTCCATCTGCAGGAGTAGTGATTAAATTACCAGTTGTTGAGAATCAGTCTGTCCTAAGCAAAGATAAAGAAAAGTAGGGTTTCTTACTTTTAAGCAGAAATTTAGAGAGTGAGCTGAAATGAAGGGGTGCAATTTAAATGAGGCAAGGGGAACAAACCAGCACAGTTTGTTTCATTTTAGAAAGTAATACCAAGACTATTTTTGGTATATTGAGACCCTGCCTAAACTCATGTGGGAAGACTGCTGTACGCCTATGCATATGCATATGCCATTTGGCAATTCACTAACTACGGCACGCAGCCACCTACTAAATAATAGAACTTAAAAATGGAAAATCAAAAGACAGAAAAAGCTATTTCCAGGTATTTAATCAAAGGGAGGATCTGAGTACAAAGCTCAAGACAGGCCCAGCTCACAACTCTGGCTGAACTGTCACTCTACAGCGGGTTTCAACATCTGCATTACTTTGACTGAAATACCATGAATAATTTATAATAGAATAAAGAATTTAAGAAAAATAAATTAAAAAAAAAATTAATACCCCACAGTGATCACCTGGCTTCATGTTTATTAGTTAGGTGCTCTGCGGTAGAAAACATCATTGATTTTATGAACCTTTGGGAGGTTTCTTTTTAAAAATTAACATTTCAGCTTGATATTATTTTAGTATTTACCACTCAGTATTGTCTTAGATGTCATCTTGGCAAAGGGCTCCTAAACAACTGCCACTTTTAGCACTGCTGCCAAAAGGCCCCCTTTCACAATAAAGCATGCTGTGCTTTGGCAGGAAATCAATAAAGTGAAAATCTGTTCTCATCATCCATACATTTACCATCACAATCAACAATCAAAGGCAAGACCTGGGTTCTTTATCCACAGGCTCCAGCCTCCCAATTTTCTGCTATGAAAGGCAGCATAAATTAGAACCCTTGGTTCCTGTTAGCTGGGCTTAATGGGTATGATTTATGAACCATTAAATGAGGTTATGTAAATTGATCCTTAGCAGAATGCTAGCACACAGGTGACAGGTGCAGTACATTTGAATGATGAGTCCACAAGGGTTCTGTACAAATCAGATTTCAGTGACATTCAGTTTTAGGAAGGAGAAATATGTTGTCAACAAGGAAGTGATTTAAATAGTGCCCTGGGTTTGTCAGCAATTATGCTTTTCTTCTTAATTGCTGCAAACTATATAAATTCTAATAGGAAATAAATTACTGATTTACCAGTTAATGACAAGGGGGTATAGACAAGAATGGTTTAAACATTAAAAAAAAAATTGCCTTGTGAGGCCATATTCAGTGATGATTTCATTTATGCTGTTAAAGTTAACAGATGCTTTAAAGTCACACGATAAACTTTGACATGAGCTAAGTTAAATTGTTTTTATTGTTTAGCTAAAGAAAACTGGTTTTGTGCTACTGTAATGGATGTTCTTAAAAGGATGAAGTAATGCATTTACATAGAAATAAAGATAAATTTTGTCTGCTATTTTTTGCTTGTTTGTTGTCTTAATAACCTTTTCAAAAATCAGATCAAATTACATTAACTAGATTTAAAGTACTCTGGCTGACCCTGGTAAGATTTTTATCCTAATCGTGAAAATGATCGCACCTAGTGTTCTGGTGCTCGACTCATTTTCTTCTCACTGCTGCACAAAGTGACCGTAATGATTGACTAACTGCCTTATAATAAAGTTTATACAGGAAAAAATGGGCTTTTTTTTTTTAATACATTTAAATTGGTGCCATCACTGTTCAGGCTGCTTTCGTCTGTGTAGGAGGGCTCCTGGAGAACTAGATGTATTTGTGTGATATTTAAATTCTGCTTTTCCTTAGTCTGGTTAATAGCATGTTCCAATTAGTGGCCTGGCACACCTCAGCCTAATGAATGTTTGCATCTTTCTTTGGAATGAAATGTAATAGTGCCAGGGATAAATTGTGTAAGTCTGTATGTAACTCAAGGCTTTGAGGGCAGCAGCTCTGGAGGAAAGATTGTACAGGAGGGCACTAGAAATACATAGGCTAGTAGGATGGTGTGAAAATACTCTCAGATGCTTAGCCATGTTAGACCATTCTCATCTGCAGAAGAAAATATAAAAGATGAGAAGGAACCAGAAAAAAACACCACCAGTAAGGTGGGAAGCCTACTAAAATCTAAGGCAAACTGTACTGACTCAAGGTATTAATGTGTGTCTGTCTTTGCCAGTGTGTTCGTTGGTTGTGTATTTTCTGCCTTTTTTTTTTTCCATCATTCAGTGAAGTTTGTTCAAGCAACAAGCATCAGCTGATAATTGAATTAGCCTCTCCTATTGTGTTTTACTTCAATGGAGATTCTCTTCAAGGTTCAGCTGCTTACTCAGTACATTGTTCTGTTCAATGCTCATATGTCGCTCCCAGCAATACTTCCTCTTTCACAGAAGCCATCACTTTCATTTCATTGAAGAGGATCAACAGGAGTGAGTCCAGAGTGTGCAGTGCTTTTTTGGGTGCAGTGCTTTGTGGAATGCAAATTAAAAGGATTGCAAGGTTGCAATGTGGGTAATGCAGAAAAAGTATGATGCAGTTTCATTGGTGAGGAGATGAAGTACTGGGTTTTACTCCAGGTATTAAGGAAGAATTCCATAGCCTTCCTATCAATATATATATGACAAAGCTACATTGAAAGAATGCAAAAGACAAGCTCTCAAAAGCTAATGAAAACCTCACTGTGCTTGTCTATGCGAACCTCATTCAGTATCTTCTGTGACTGAATTATAAAACAGCCTTCATCGTACAGAATCCACTGCTACTTTAGAAGGTCCTGTTTCCATTTCACACAGAAGGCACTGTGTACCCAAAGACAAGTCAGCTATTTTTAAAGGTATTAGCCTTATCTAATCAAAATTATCTTCTTCCATCACACAGCTTGCCTTAGGTTGCTCTCTTTAAAGATCCCTGAGCTAGCCAATATTGACCTGGACTAGCACATCCACACAATTGAGAAAAGCTCTATATAGACTCAGCAGCTCAGGTTTGAAAGTAGTCTAGCTGTGGTGGTGCAATGCAGTTTGATTCAGGAAAGACAGAACTCATAAATTAACACTAGTATAGACACAGAAGCCAAATCTGCAGATTCGGCATAGATGTGTTTGCATCGTGATAGCAGGAGAAGCATCTGATTTAAGTTTCTTTTAGACCTAGTTATAAGTTCTTCAGAAACGCTAAGAACTGTGCTCATCCTTCCCTGAGGGGTGACATTATCCTTCCTTTGTTCCAGATGGGTAAGCAGAAGGCAGGAAAAGGGGCATCCCGTTGATACAACCCAATTGTCCAGGTAAGCGAATGTGACAATGACTCTGCTCACTGAAGTTCTCTTTTGGACCAGATTTATGGGTTTATTTCAAGTAAAATGATGCTAGGAAAAGGGACTGATGTACAGCCACCTCTGTGAAGTTTTCTCCAGCACTTTGGAATTCCATAATGCAGACATAGGCTCTGACATTAAAGCCCAAATTGGCAGTGACACGTAAATGTGTGTGCCTGGTTTAAAGGACCAAGAACCTCATTTTGTTGTATCTTACCTGTGTAAGACACTTCATTTTCACAGTAGAGCTTCTAAGGGCTCTAAGATGCAAAGGTCAGAGTTTGGTACAATAGTGGAGCACAGACATGATATTTGAAAAGTGACAAAATAGTTGACTTCTGTGAAAATGGTGCCTTGGGACTTCTCAGCATCACATAGGAATTTCTTGGCAGAATTTGGGATATGGAGCAGTTCATTAGGACAGCACTTCATTTCCTTATTCATCAGGGCACCCTGTGTTCCCTCCTCCAATTCCCTTTCTCACCAAGTTCATGCTTCCTCAGATTTCAGCAATGAATGAGACAGAGTTACTGAGATGATGGTATTCTGAAGCACATAACGTGGATTCATTCTCAGACTAGCCCCTATGTACAGTGAAACTAAGTTAAGATGTCTCATGCGGAAGAAAGGTTACAAAATCACAGAATTAAAGAGTATATTATTATACTCTTAATAACAAGAGCAGTCTTAATTCTGGTAATCTTTATTTTGAGTGTTTGACTATTTACATGTGGATTTTTATTTTTTTTTTATTTTTTTCATGATTTCCCAGATTATAAAATCGTAGACTTTGGAAAACCAAACTTCACTGTACATCATTGCATGACCTCGCAGAGAATAGGTTATTTAGTTGAACTGAAATATTTAGAGCCACAGAACCTTTTGGAGCTGATTGAAAGGTGGATGAGAAGGTCATCTGAAGTTCTGGTTCCCTGGGTCCCGCCTCACACAGACAGCTTCTGCACTTATTGCTCTTTCTCATGTCCCTGTAGTCTTCCTCTTTTGCTGTTCTTTCTGTCTCATCCTCATTGACAGTTGCCATTACTCACATCCTCCCATCCATTTTCTGTCCTGCTCCTAGCTTCTTCCTGTTCTCCAGTTCCTCTGCATCTATCTATCCTTCTTCATTCATGTTGCCACATCGCACCCACTCTGCAAAACCCTGGAAATCCCTGGGGTTTCCTGCCCTCAGCTGAAGTGTCAACCACTGTAACAGACACCTCTCCCACCCTCCACCACCTCCACCTCAGGTTTCCTGCTGAGAACATTTAGATCAGTACAGCTTAGAAAGGCCCTCAAAGTCACAGAGTTCTTTCACTAGAAGACAGAAGGTACAGAAGTCCTAACTCACCATCTTCAACTTGATCGTTCAAAGTATAGAGGATTATTGTCATAGAGTTAGTATCCTAGATCCTGGGTATTTCTGCTGGAACCAGGACTCTTAGATCGTCCCACCAGGCAAGCCCATTTCATTGGTTAGAGACACCGTAGGATTCCTTCTCCATCAGAGAGCCTGGAAAACTGACACAATTTGTTAAAACAGCTATATGAATACAACAAAGAAAAAAAACTTATAATTGCCTAAAATGCCTTCAGCTTTGTCATCTGAATTATTTAATTTCCACTGACTCTGTCCTGGACATCACATCATCTTCTATGGTAAGGCCCACAGGCTACATCTCCACAAAGGATGAAAGATGGGCTGAGGCAGAAACCAGGCTGCTATGAAACCATTACAGTGGGAGCATTTCAGTGTGGCTATGACAGAGCAGGAGATCAGACCCATTGTCTCAAGTATCATTAACTGGCTTTTCTGGAGAACTGATTGTAATCTGGAGTGAGTATCCATTTAGCTTGTCTCTGACTTTTGTCTCCCCATATCTGTTTCTCTTCTTACTCCAAATGATTCATGGAAGAATCTATTTGGAAAGATGAGGTTCATGCAGGAAGGGAAAAAGCCCTTCAAAAATCACTTTCTAAACTGCTTGCCCCAGTCTTGGCTTTTTCAATAGATTTTTCTTTCTTCTGCTCTGCAGGTATATTTGTATTGGTTATTAGCATGTATTTAACCACTGCTAACATTCATAGAAAGAATTTCAGCCCCCTTGATTTCATGACTTATACAGTTACATTAGCTAGAAATAGTACTTTTACAATTTTTTTTTTACCAATATGGTTCATACATGATAAATCCTCATATGAGAAAATGGTGGAAGACTTCAGAGTAATTTGCTTAACTTTAATTTTTTCCATCCTGTTAAAAATCATTATAAGGTTATAAGAATTTCCTTCAGCATTTTTTTTCTTTATACTATGAAGTTTATCAGTTTCCTGATTTTTTGTATTTAATACATAACATAATGATGATGCTTTTTTTCCTTAGAAATAAAATGGCTAAAAAAGGTAAAGTTGCTTTTTTCTCAAATGTCAGAAGTTCCTGGTGATTACTTCTTTGTTTTGAACTTACTCAATTAAAAACCAAAACCAAACCAAACCAAACCAAACAACAGCAGCAACAACAAAACTTTGCCATGAAAAGTGGTGTTTTTCAGATATGTTAGTCAGCCTATCCACACTAAACACATGGTATTCCCAGCAGTGCGCATTACACCCGAAGTATGATTTTTATATTTGCATGCTTAGCAATCAGTGGTTTTCCTTCTCTTTTGGAGACCGCATAAGGTGGGTGATATGCTCTGTTCTGGTTCTTTGTACTCCTCATCATGTGCCTTGGCACAAAATATTTCAGAATTGCCCAAATTTTCCTTTTGACATGAAACACAAGTTGTGCCAGTTTTTAGTGCTGTATCCCACCCTCTTCTTCAGTGAAGGCTACACCAGGAGAAGAAATTGATAGCTGCAATAGAGACTGCATGCAGAACCTTCTGCTGTTCATATCCTTTTTGGCACAGGACCAAATAACTATCAACACTAGTGGAATTACGACTACTAGAAAGCAAAGGGCAAATTCAGGAAAGACCAGTCTCCATCTTCTGCATGGTGGGGAAGTCTCTATTCCTTAGAAGTGGTTCAATAACCCATTCAAAATCACAGCCCTTTCAACTTTTCTGCAAATACAGTTGAAGAGTTCAAGCCAAAATGCAAAGGTCACTGCTATTTCAGTTTTGTACTGACAAGTTCAGAAAGAAACAAAAAGTAAAACTTAGAATAATTTACTGGGAAGCCTGTGTTTTAAGATTAATTTTATAAAATAAAAATTGTGGTCTCAAAAAACTGGAATCTTTTCTGGTGAAAGAGCTTTTCCCTTCTGCAGTTTTAACCATGTCTTTCATGTCTTTTTTTTTTTTTTTAAATTTCTGTTCAGATTTTATTCTATCTTGTGCTTAATTTCTTTCTTCATCTATCATTACTTTTACAGCCATTTTTCACCTGTATCTGGCTTGATCGTTTCTACTTTGGTAATTTCTTTATCAATTTAATTGCACTAATATTAGTAGGATAACTCCTGCCAAGTGTTGTCCCAGTAGAGACAGGCTCCGGCTTTATATTCCAGAACTTTTGTGAATGACAAGTTCTTGTGCTAAGTATTTGCTTGAAACTCTAGTGTGGATGATATTGAAGGAAAATGACTTCTTTACAGCCTTATATTAGAAAGCAATGGCCTCTGTGAGTGGAATAAAATTGCTCACTAGGAAAATAACTTCCACCTAGTGGCTTTCCAGAAAACTGCCAGAATAGTGAATTTCTTGTGAAACTCAAATTTCTATTTTTACATTATTTGGGGGTAATCCTGCCGCCACAACCCGTACTTAGTTTTCAGTGAACTCAAATGCACTACCTACACATAAATTTAGTACTTGATATATAGCTCACAGTAATTTTTGCATCACCATGCTTGTGGATTTATCATAACGTCAACATCATTCTGAAAAACTTCAGGCTAAAACTTTTTATGATTTCTAATGGAAAACTGATTTCATTCCAGCTTTTCTATTTCACATTGAAAATATATTTAAACACCAACTGTACTAACATCCCCATACCCACTTCAGAAAAAGCTCTCTGTATTATCTCTGTACTTAAACTACCAGCTCATCAAAATTGTATACATAACCATTTGGGTAATGTGGCTTACTGGAATATAAATGACTCATAAATCTGGTAAGATATGAATCCACTGTTTAATTTAAAAAGGAATTATTCAAGAGTCTAGTATTATACATCTGAAAGAGCTGAGTAAAGAAAAACTGGAAATGAAAACTCAAAACCTTATTTCTCATGCCATTGAAACAATAACTATTCTGGATCAGTGATTTTAATACTAATTTACACAAACTGAGGATCTGGTCACTAAGCTATTCTGAACATTTTCTTTTTTCTCGAACGCGTGTATTAAGAAATTATTTTTAAATTCAAGCAGACAGAGATGAGTTTCTGTATTATGCAATTAGTGTTATACAGCATTCACATTGAGTATCAAGGATATATGTATTGGTTTAAAAAGGACTGCGATGTATGGCATTGCCTGACAAATAATTTTGATTTGACTCATTAAATTGCTAGCTGTGGACTAAATTCCAAAATGTAATCCAAACTTGTGCTTTTGTAAGAGTAAATTTTCCAAACAAAATAATCAGTAGAAATATTTAATATAGCAAAGGTATTTGTTAGAATCTAAGAAGCAAATAGAGAAGCTCATGATAAGCTGCAGTGAAATTAATTTTATAATTTTTAAATGTCTAATCTAAATGCAAAAAGTAGATAAGCAGAAAAAAAATCCTAACAATTGCAGTGAATTGCAGACTTTTTTCCTTTCCAGTAATCTAAAATATTCAGATATAAATGTACATTTATATAAATATAAACAAGGAATTAATAATTTTCCTGCTATTGTTTTGTCCTTTAAATGGCCACATATCTTTTATATAGCCATATCTCTTTTTGCAAAATTATTAGGAGCTGAAGGTGGCAAATTCTTGCAAACTGAATTCCATATGAAAAAAATATGGAAAATTATGCAAGATGCAGAATATTGTGCTTTTTTAAGTTAACAATTCTCTAAACTATTAATACACATATTCAGTTAATTTACTATAGTTCTCCTGTCAAATAAATGCACAAATGTTAATCTCTTAATATTATAAAAATATGTGCAGCTGTAGTTGTAACATTATCTTAAGCTAGCTGGTCACCCTGTAGATATCTACTGTAAACTCTGATTACATACACTGAACCTGGGGTTTTGATAAAAGGAATAAAAAGGAGCAGAGTCAGGACAGTCAAATTCATTTAAAATGTTTCAACTGCCATTGTAAAAGATCCTATTATATTCTATATTGACAGTACTTACCCAATGTAAAACAGCTAAGTTTATAATTTGTTTTGTGTGAAAAGGGTAAAAATCTGGTTCAGAATTAACCAGCTGTGTACAAACCCTGATTAACTAATTTAGTCTGGCATTTGGGAGCCAGGGGGATGGAAATATTTTTTGCATACGTGTGAGTGCTTAAACTAGTAAATTAAGCTAAATGAACATTTTGTTGAATTAGATTATTACTATATGGCAATTTTTGTTAGTATGGGTCTTACCAATAGAGTTTTTAGCAATTTTTCTTTACATCATACCTCATGACATATAATATTTAAGCCATTGTCTGTCGAGCAGTGCACTGTGGACTGAATCAATTCCACTACATGAAGTATAACAGTACGATGTGATGAGAATGAGGCTTTAAGTGTATGATGGGAGATCCACAAAACCAGGCAGCCTTCCTGAACTTTGACCATGGCCTCTTTAAAGCTCAATGACCTCTAAATGTGGTAGGAATTCTCTTTAGAGTACTTTAAAGGGTGGTGAAATCCTATTCCTCTCTTTCAAACCTGCAAGAAACAGGAGGTTGCCCCAGTGGACCCAGGAGTGATGGGAGAGGAGATGCAGGTCTCTAAATCAGCGCCTGCCTGTCGTCTTCTTCTTATCCTCAGAGGCTGCAAGCCTGAGCAATGATCTTTTAAAAATCTTCCATTTTTATTCTGATGCTGTGTAATGAGGCGTCAGGAACAGGTTGAGGATTGCAGTGCACCCATTTCTATCTGCCTTAAGTTTTCATTACAGCTCAGATACAGAACGTCAGTACTTGCTTATTTACTATAATGGGTATATATTTATTCAGGCTAGCAAAATGCAATTAATCTTGTTTATGGAAGGCAAAATTAAACAATTAAGCAATCAAACATACTGTACAAATTCATCAGAAAACATTACAAGAAAAAAAACCCAAAACTAATCAAAAGGCATATGACTCCTTTGACTTTGTTCCCAAGATTTTAAATTCTATTTTGGAATAAGGGAAATCAAAATAACTGGAACACCTAAAAGTTTTTAGACAAATAATTTTATAATTGTGAGGGATTTGTAACACTGTAAGATGGAATTAAACCTTGTATTACAAGCAATTATCAGTGTGATAAACTGACAGACTTCATATCACAGGTCTGGAGGACTTCAGAGAAAATAAAACCCGCACCTTCCTGCATGCTCCAAATTAGGCAAGTAAAACACTCCATAATCCATGAATGCTCTATTAAAGATATCAGAGTATGCATCTGCAAACATCTGGCTACAAAGCTGGAAAATGAAGGAAGCCAAATACAAACAATATCAGCAGTGAGAGAAATACAGAACTGCGATAGAGTGACACCCAGATCAGTCCTGCTCCCGAGTACTTAGGCAAGTCCTGCATCATATCCAGGAAGACAGCCAATATGTAAAGAGCTAGGGGAAGATTATTTAAAAATATTTCTGTGATGGTTATTTGCACAATGGATATGGAAGAAAGATATTTTTTTTTCCCATGGAAAAAGTGCTGGAACTTTAAAGGTTTTTCTTGCTCTAAAAATGAATACATATTTGTGAGTTATTTCATTTTATCAAAATCCAGACACATCCACCACCTCTCTTTCCTCTTTTTTTTTTTCTAACAAGAAAATACTAACATTTGTTGAGTTTGGATAAAAAGAAATCATTCAGTTACTAACCACCTGAAAATGTTAAGGTTTTTACTTCTTCAAAAGAATCCCTAAGAGTGATGTTGTCCAAAAAGGCTACATTTTGACAACAAACAAACTGTGAATTTGTTTCAATTGAAAAAAGTTGACATGAAGTCTAAATATGCTGATTTATTACTTGTCATATGATGTAAGTAAATGCAAACATCTCTGCCCACCCAAAGCCTGGATTTTGCTGGTCCAGTTTCTAAATGTTTACTGGGAGAAGAGATGTGAAAGGAAGGTGATCACCTTAATAGGGGGTGTGTGTGTGTGCGCGCGCATGCATACGTGCCTGGGGGGGACTGATCCATGCAGATAGGGATGAATATAAATATTTTATGATGTGTTTTACAAAGAGGGGACACGTATGATTTATAATTTATTACCAAAAGTATCTAACAACTACTACAGCACTCCAGTATGTTGCAACACCAGGCAAGCTGTAGAATGGATGCACAAATCCACCCCTGAAAAGACACCGTCAGAGACAGATGACCTTCAAGAACGGGATAATAGGAAAGCCAGCCGTAATACTGGCTCTTTTCTTCAAAATTCAGATCCTCCTGTTATCACCAGTCAGGTTGAAGTACTTTGTATTTACAGAATAAAACTCTCAAATGAAATAGTTTATTATAGCCTAATATCATGACACTAGGATATGAAGGCTAGAAGATTTATTCACTTTGATGCAAGGAAGGAAAGCTTTTACTTTAAAATTTCCACCACTCAGTGCAGTGCGTCAAACAATCAGTTTTAATATCTTTAGGGTTAAGTGCACTCTTGTAATTTAGAATTAAATGATTTTTATTAAGCACTTTTACTGAATATCTACAAGCTTTACAACTCTGCTGATTAAGGATCTGATAGTGACTGGTAAAGCAGCCACCTCCATGAATTAGAGAAGCATTAGTGAATCCATATGGTCTACAGTCCTTAGTACTTAGGGAGTATTTCAAAATAAGTGCAATTTCTGTGAAATGTGGCCATAAAACTGCAAATGAATCAGCATAAGTGAAACTTAGTGCTTACATTGCACAGTGACATCTTTTGACAGGTTAAAGGCATTTTTCTAGAGTGAGGACAGATCAGATAAAATCCCCCTGGGGTGAAACTTCAAGTGCAGAGTTTCTGAAACATTCCCCCACAACACTGAAACATTTAAGTGAAAAGGTAGCTGAGAGTAATCCAAGGTGTAATAGCCAGCTTGCCACTCACAACCCAGATCTGGGGGAGGCCTGGCCAAATAGCCTGTGCAGTGGTGTGGGACCACAGAATGCCCACTGCATGCTGATAGTAACCTCCCCTGCAAGCTTGCACAAGCTGCGTTATTTTCAGAGATGTTGCTCCCTCTGCACTCTTATTGACTTCAATGGGAGCCAAGAATGCACAGCACCTTTGAAACTCACAGCTTCAGTTTCCCTATCTATAAAATGAGGCTATAAACCTTTCTTATCAGCCTCATAGAGCTGTTGTGAAGATTAATTAGATAATGACTGCAAAGCCCTTTGAACACGAAAAGTGCTAAGAATTGTTGTTGCCAAATGATGGCAAAGATTGGCCTATTCTTCCTTGCTGTTAAATAATAATAAAGAGATGTGCTAGTCTAAGGAAAGGAGAGGTGGAAAATAAAGGGCAATAATGGCTGCTGTTGTTTGCGCATATGGTACTGAATAATCTTTGCAAGAAGAAGCCAATCTTGTGAAAAGCTATCTACTGTAATGGTGCTAGGGTTATTGACAGGTCTGGCTATAAGTGCAGGTTCCATTAGATACATCAGCCACAATGTATTCGCGGCAAATCTCACTGATGATTGCCCTCCTGCAGAGGGAGAGATAAGACAAACTATGATTGAAGTAAAAATGTAAACAGTTAAAAAAAGAAATAGAAGTCAACCACTGCTCTCCCACAGGGGCAAGGACCAAGGATTGTTGCACCTGCGAAGCGGTAATAACATCAAATGTTAATGTGATATGTGATTGTAGCACAGATACTGCTTCAAGCTCTTGCTGAAGAATTTATATTGTTTAGTATTTTTATATGTATATTAAGTGAAGTGCACTTTCCTAGTCTGGGGCAATGCAGGGCACAATACTGGCAAACTGAAGGGGTTTCACATGACTTAAGTTAACAAGAGCATCCTTAGGCAGTACAAGTTATAGCTTGTGCTTTTTACACATCTCCAGCAAAAGCCTCTGAACTGATACTGACCCTCTTAATTTCAGGGTTGTGTCATGAAGTATGTGTGCTACAGTTTTCTCTGTTGTATTTGAAGTTTCTATTGGACACATTATTGTAAAAATATGTTATTAATTAATAGCAGTTAATAATGTATGTTCTTCTCTTTGGCAACTGGAAAGAATTTGAGTGATACCTCAGTGGTAAAAAAGAGCCTCCTATTTTCCCAGTAATAGGGAATGTTTACAGTAAATATTGACATTAAATAATTCTCATAGCTGAAGGATGGCTTAATACGCATTCCAGAGTTTTAAAGCAATTGGCTAAAGAAGCATTCTAAGACTGATTTATGTGTGTGCCTTAAGAAATAATACTGTTTGCATGGCTGCCCCTTCAGCTGGCCACTAGTTCTACTTTCCTTCCTCATCTTTTTCCCCACCCCCAGATAATCTTCACCATTTGGGTTAGTTGTAGTCATATCTAGCAGAGACACCGAATTAACAAAGAGAATTAATTTCCTCCACATGTAACTGAGGGGAAAAATACTGCCTGGCTAGAAGAGAAAGACTATTCATGCCACAGAGGAGAATTCATTGTCCATTACACTTAGCAGCAGTCACATTATTCTGAGATCATACATGTACTAGCAATGTTCAGCATGTCTGTGCCAGAGGTGTTGGCTCTTCCCCAGCTGGCAGGGCAAAATGCAGAGGTAGAGAACATGGAAAGAAGAATATAGAGAGCATGGAGAACATGAAGTTTTTGTTGTACTGGACATATAGGAGATGGAAGGGGGACAGGGACAGGGACAATGGTATCAGAGATCAAAGACAGGTGAAGAAGTGCACAGCAGTAGTGTGGTGAGCAAGGTGATATGATTGAGGAGATTTAGAGACCTGAGAGGATGACATGGCAGAACTGTGTTGAGAGAGATTTAGAAGACATGGAGAGAGCTGTAGTCACAGCAGGGAGTGGGTTGAAGATATAACTCCAAAGAAAATAAGGTTTAATTCTTTCTACTGCTCATGTAACAACCTTTTTAAAAGACTGTAATACTATTAAAGTGTCAGTGGTCTGGAAAACATCTAACACATTGGCATCTTTTTAAATGCCGAAACAACATTACCAAAGTGAGTAAAATCTAGTAACTTTATATTCATCCTAGGCAAAATACTGGATAGAATGGGGTCTAATCAGTAAGTTTATAAAGACAGTAGCATAATCCATTCCAGTGAATGAGTTTTCATGGAAAATTAGTGATAGAACTGATTACATCTTTTGATGAAATGAAAAGGTTCTGTTGCTAAAGGAATTTGCTTAATATAACTGAGCTGACATATTTTACCTTGTACTCTGACCTTCTGGTTAAAAGTGACACAACATAAAATTCATGTGGTATATTTTAACTGGCATGAAAAGGCTGATACAGCTAAAAAGTAATTGCACAGAGGGCATCATTATATAACGGGGTTCCACACAGATCTATTCTTAGTTCAGTGCTATTCAATATCTTTATCAATGAGATGGAAGAAAATAGAAACTTGTTGTTGGTAAAGGCTGCAGATGCCATATTCATATATAAGAAGTTAGTACGTGACTTGATTTTTAGAGGCACTAAGCATATTTAGGCAATGAAAAAGGAGGATTTTGGCTTAGATAAACCCACAGATATGTAGCTATTGCAGTGCCAAGTTTTTAAGCACCTTTTGGGCTAAACTCATCTCAAAATGGGCTTTGTAACAGATGGTAAGAGAGAGATGCCTAAACTAGCCAGTACAGAACTACCCTGCTTTGGCACCTATTTGTGATCTGTTAGATCAGAAGGAAACAGTTGACCACACTCTTAAAATAAAATTATTCCATGCTAACACATTTGGGTTTGAGGCAAAATCTGGTGCAAGAGACAAAGTGTGAGTAGATAAACAGGCGCTGGTAGGTTCTCTCCTTCCATGCATGCATATACATAAAAAAACCCCAGAGCATCAGGACCCTGCTCTTTTGTGGTCTATGTAGGAACCTGACCAGTACTCTACCAGCAGTGTTGCTCTTCACATTAAGCTGTGTTTTCCATGGAAACCAACATAGAGCAGAGAGGACAGATACAGATATCATGTCTCCATCTGAGAGGTATGCTTCTACTTACATCCTGCACCTGGATCAGAGGATGGAGAAGTATTCCCAGATCTTGCAGTTTATACATAGCCCCAGAGAACAGAAGTTCCTCCTCAGCCTTCTCTGCCTCTCACTATCTCACATATTCTAATCTGTCCCCCTTTAATCTGTCCCCCTATTAATTTGCATTCTCAAGTAATGAATCCCAGACTTTTCTATCTCTCTTCATAAAACTTTCTCTAGGCCTAGGAGTCAAGCAAAGGCCTGGCCTAGTCATTGCTTCAGGCAGCAGATATTAATGTACTGGAGGAAAATAGTGAAAAAAAAAATCCTAAAACATTTTTATTAATTCTGATAATTATGTTGGTGATAATAGAAAAGGATACCAACCCCCTAATTTGTCCAAACTACAGGTACCTAGGGGCAGAGGCCATGCAGACTTTCCTGAACTTCCTGATTTACTGTAGTGACCCTGGGCAGCTCACTCTCCAGACTACTTTCTTTGACTCACTCCTGGAAGTACTATAAGAGTGCCACATGCAGGTATATTTTCTATAAAGTAGATCATTACCAGCAAAAAGTAAAGCAAAACTATCAATTCACTCAATGTTGAGTACCCAGGAGCATTCAGAGGCTGGCACTTCTGGGCACTGATGGCTACATTTAAATATCTGTAGATGCTGGTGACCTGCATTACATGTTGTGACTACCCAATGAGCTGGCCATGGAAAGAGCTGGCTGAGCTGCTCCTCTGGGGCTGCTGCTGTGCAGGTCACAGTCCCTCTGTGCTCTCAGAGTGAGCCAGGAAGATCTGTAGCTTGCCTTGTCTCAAGGCGGCTTGCATAGAAGTTTTGGGGTACCTGAAGTGATTTCAGCTGCTGTTTTCAGGGTCATTTTATAGCCCTGTTGTACTACAAAAGCAGAAAGTCCCCGTCCATGTCAGTGTATGTTCCTTTATTTATACTCATCCTTATTTTTTCTAAATTCTAAACCACACTGTCTTAATGTCCCTTCCAACAAAATTCCACAATAACTGTTCAGTTAAAGTATGCCTTCTTTTGTAGGGACTGCTCTGTGCCATGTCTGGGCTGCAGTGCAGGGCAAGATATCTGAACTGGCCTTAAATGACTTAGATGCAGTCTAGCCATTCCAGCACAGCTGTCAGCTTGGCTCAATTTTCCTTTCCAAAAAAATGCTGCCATCAGTAGGAGTGCTTTGTGGCTGAGCTATCTTGATCTCCCACTACAGTTGCAGCAGGGATCTAGCCTATTCATATTCTTCAGCAAACAGCAAGGAAAGAGTGATCCTGAACTGGGAATTGTTTGCACCCCACTCCTGCTGTACCTCAAACATCAGAAGGAGTTGGACTACTCTGAAAAAGTTCCTCATCTGGATGGTTGTTGTGCAAGAATGCACTGTGGCAGACAGCTACAGTCCAGAGACCTGTACAGCTGCAAAAAAAGCCAGGTCTTTTATTAGAAATTGTGGAGTTTATTTCAGTTTTACCTAATGTGATTTTCTGCCACTTTATGTATTTAAATACTTCAACACAGAATGGAGCTCTCCCCAGCAAAGGTAATTAGTAGCTATCAGTGTGCAGTACAGAAATGTTTTTCTCATTTTGCTCCTACAAAGAGAGCACACTGTGTATCACATTAACACTGTCTGATAGCAACAGATGACAGCTATAAAAAATCCAACAAGAAAATTAACAATAATGCTTCAAAAATCATCACTAAGGACCTGATCGTGCTAATTGATGTTTAAGATGAGTCATCCAATTAGTTCTTTGAAATAGGTCTGGTTGCTGTTCTTACATTATTGAGATTGCTGTGTTGTAGACCTTTGACAGCATCAAGCAGTCAATGAATGCAAATTAATGACCACTGACCCACAGATGCAGAAACAATTACATGCTATGTTATCTTGCTTTAGCATCCCAGGGAGTGTCCTCTCTCACTGCCTATGCTGAGTAGCCACTAACCATTCCTTGGGGTGCACTTTGAGCTCTTCAACTGATAGCAAGTGAGGAACCTCAGAGCATCCAACCTGCAAACTATTATGAATATCTGGATGGTCTACAGAAGCCCAAGTTCACCCTGTCCTACAGAAGCCCAAGCTTGGCCCAAACCACACTTCACACTCCACCTCAAATGTCTTGTGCTACTATGCCAAAAAACCACAGCAAAAATGTTTAATCTTGATGGTGTCAAACAGCTGAGATAAAACAACATGACTCCTCATCCCAGTAGGAGGCTCATATGCTTCATTCTAAATAGAAATTGGATGGAAGAGAGTACTCATTTGAAAACAGCTACATCATCACCTGTTCTGGAAAGCTAGTGTGCAGGTGAGACAGGGAAAACCCAAGGTTATGTCCAATCCAGCCTTGAACACCGCCAGCGATGGGAAGTTGTGAATGCTCCATCGCTGGTGGCGTTCAAGGCTGGATTGGACATAGCCTTGGGTGGCATGGTTTAGTGGGAGGTGTCCCTGCCCATGGCAGGGGGGTTGGAACTAGGATGATCTTCAGGTCCTTCCCAACCCTAACTATTCTATGATTCTATGAGATATTCTTGAAGCAAGGCTAAAGATGGACAGTTTGCAGTTATGTGCAAGAAGGTAGAGTGTCGTCCACTGAACCAAGTGGAAAGCATCAAAGACTCTGAATACAGATATACTCTCAGAAACACTGCAAATGAAATATTCAACATATCCATCCAGTGTAGGCCTTATTACACATGGACCTACAAAACCCTCTATTGTCAAGGATCGCCAGTCATCCCAGGGACAGAATGGAACACTACTGCCAGCAGGGGGTAACTGCAGTTCTGTATGCCCTGCTGCAGGCCGAGAGCCTCTCCATGCCTGGAAAAGGATGGAAGAAGAATGTTGAGTGGGACTGTGGGACCAGGCTCAGGGGAGCAAGATGGGAGTAGACAGCAAATGAAGTAGAAAATGTCTCCTAGAAAGATGCTGTAAGCTGGCAGGTGGGGGGCAGGCAGTTGCATGCTTCCTTGTACATTTTCTTTGTGCTCATGTGAAGTGAATGACTGTTGCTTTAAATCCTATTTGCTGTCTTCAAAAAAAGAATTGAGAAGAAATGTGTATAATTATACATAGAATATTAATTTTCTTCCTGGTGATCTACAACTCTAGCATATTCATCACACTGGAACTGTGCTCAAAAGTATTTTCATCTGATTAAAACCGCTGATTCATCGATGCATGTAATCCTTTGCTAATAGTATGTATGGAAATGGCTCTTAACAATTTGTACATCAGTTATTCCTCATTTTTCATTGTTATTTGGTTTTTCTTAAACACTGAGTGCAACACTGAACATTTATGTTTTGATTTAGCTTTTTGGAGAGGTAAGGCGCAGTGATCTGGGCTACAGATGCAGGAAGCTAGATATCAGCTAACATCTGATTTTAGCTCTGGCCCCAAATTCCCTTGGTAGCTTTGGATTATTCACTCCAGTCATGCCTGCACTGGGGTCAATTTTACAGTCACCTTCAATCCTGGACCCACAAATTTTTAGGAATTGTGAATAGTTAAATGATCACCAGCCATCTATCTCACACTGAAAACTGCCACGCTTCAGTGTGTGAAGCTCACTGGCATTACTTACTATGCCATGTCTTTCTACACTTTCTCAGCAATTCACATTGGAAGACACTTGTATACTATCACCCAGAATTGTGGCATTTTGCTATTCTTTGCTTCTGACTCTTTCTGTACCTTCTTCCTTTCCTCAATATTTGTAAATGGAAGCTTGCCTAGAAGAAGATGCAAGCCTGCAAAATGACTCACAGCAGTGCAAGGAAACTTAGGATAAATGTTACCCTTTGTGCTCATGAAATAGAAATGCAACGCAAACAGTTTTAGTTCACACCAAACAGCGTATAGATATATGATGCAAACAGGAAATACTGGCTCATGGGCTCGGAATACTTGAGAATAACTTCAAGGTGAACCTTTCAATGTCTATCATGATAGTCGTACCCTTGGGGCATATATTTGTAACAGCCTCAACACCACTCTTGTAAAAATCTTTAAAGCTGCAACTTAGTCCCATAGGCCAGAGATACTACCAGTTGTAATTTTTACTACTTAGATGTATCTTTTCATACATGTTCACAAATGCTCAGCAGCAGAACACTCACCTCATACCCACTTTCCCTTGTTCATATAGAGAAACTGGCCACATAGGCCAACCATCTATGACTTTTGAGAAGCCTGAAATAGTAGCTGTGCTCAGAGCATGTGAAGTGTGTATGTAGGAGATCAATTTTGTGTGAAACTGAGTGTTAGCATTTTATTTTATTAAAAATAAAGGCATGTACTGACCTGCTTTTTGTACCATACTCTGGCGAGGAGGCCATTTCTCTCAGGTTCAGTTGTCTTCTCAGGCTGAGAGAAAAAGCAGGGTCAAATACACCACTCCCAACAACTTCACTGTTTGGCTGAAATCTCCTCCTGGAATACATTCTTCATTAGTTGTTGGAGCTGTTAAATAGCAGGCCTAGAATTTGCCCTGTCTTGTAAGTGCTTGAGACAACAGATTTTACGATCATACTCACAATTCTCCCCGTTTCGTTTTTCTCTAGAAAATGATTAGGCAGTTCATGCCAGGAAAGGATGCAGAGTTCTTCAGCCCACATGGAGGGAAGTTTGTAAAGGGTTATTTATACAGCTGGAATTGTAAGACTCTGGAAATCAGTCTTTCCTTTGTGTTAGCTTAGGCAGCTTCATGCTCACCTGCTGTAAACATTATTCTGAGTTAATGAACTCCTCCCATGTCTTGATCGTGGTAGTTAAAAACTTGTAATATTCAGTATTATGGTATCCAAGATTCTTTATGAATTTAACTACTAGAACAAAAGTTTCCATTCTGAATATGCAAATGTCTTCAGTGCCTCTGAAAATTAGATCATGCCTCTATCTAGTCAGTGCCTAATTTTACAGTTGATGTTCAGAAATGTTTGCCCAACCTCTGTATTTTCTGGTTTTTGTTTGTAAAAATGGAACATTAATACTTAATTGCTTCTCAAAACTTTGTGGGAATTAATGCTTCAAAAGCATTTCAAGAATGAAAAGGACCACATAAACTGACAACTACTGTAATTAAGTATGAATTATTTAAAATGAAAAATTTGTATTGCAAATGAAGTGCTGGAGCAATATATTGAACAAACCACCAAAAACCTCACAAAAATTGCTAACCAAAACACAAGGTTTAGACATCTTGCAGTACCAAGTCTTAGAAAACTACAGAGTATCAACTGAGCTGTAGTAATTGACCATATGTGCACAGAGCCATATTTTTGTGGAAAGCAGTTTTACATAACATATTTTACCTTGCATTTGGTGCAGACAGGCGTATGCATATGGTCAGTCAGTTAACACTGACATAATGAGGAACCCTCAACAGCAGTTTCATAGCGATTGCTAGCAGCTGACATCTAATTATTAAACTGTGTCCTCTTTTTTGCAGTATCCAGATTGTTTTTCTCTTCCAATATTTCACATGTAGGTTCTGTGGGGCAGTAACCACTCTTTTATTATATGGACATAGAACAGTTCGCCTTAAACTGCTGTACTGGAATATGATCCAGTGCAGAGAAATGTCAGTGATACTGTATTGCTGCTACTACTAAACATATTTCAGGAGGAGCATGACACTTGAGAGTCTGTGTTAGTAAGCTATGGCTTTTGATCTAAGCAAATAGAGCATGCAGGCCTTGACACCTACAAGGGCACTAGAAGTTTTTCTAATACCCATCTTTTTATGCATATTGTTGTACATGTCCTATATCTATTTTTTCTTGTTAGTTTTTATCTTAGTCTTGAAGCATTTTAAATGAAATTAATTACCTATTAAATACCAAGACTATCTCTTTAACTTTCTGCTGCTTTTAAAATCTGTTCCATGAACATTGCCTTTCAGTTTAAAGACAATGTATTAAACAAAGTGATTTAGCTTGTTTCCTATTTGTAAAACAAAGCCTTATTTTAAGGATGTTTACCATAAGCAACCAGCCACAGAATACAAATATGACTTATAGTAAATACCCTGAGTATTTTGTAGATGAGTCATAGACAGTGGATTTGGTTTTGGGAAAGGGAAACTAATAACTGATCTATACAATGGTATAATAATATATTGGCATTTAATAACAGCATTCCACTAGTAAATAGTTAACAATATTTGGTATTTCTTTAAAAAAGTAGGGGTGTTGTGACTGCAAGTTATGCAAGCATTTTACAAAGTCATTCTATTCAAAAAAAGACCTGATGGCTGGAAAATGGCCAACATAATGCCATTATTGAAGATGGACACTGCAAACACTTCAGGAAATTGTAGACCATTTAGTCTGGGTGCCTTTTGGGAGGAGAGAATCTTAACAATCATTTTTGGACATTAAATGGGGTACTATTAAGAAAAACACAGCCTGATGAAGGATAGGCAATATTGCCTCAGGAATGAACGGTCATGCTTCACTACCTTCTGAATTTCCTTCAGGCTATATGTAATTAGAAGAACAAATAGATAGCATGCATTTGGTTTCCATTTTTAGAGAGTATTCAGGAAAATTTTAAATCAAGGACTAATATAGTGTACTGTGATATTGGTAAGTGAATAAAGTAAATAATCTCTCTAAGACGAAAACTTTATTATTATGAAACAAACAGGAGCACAGCAATACGGGTATTAATGTTAGGGCTTTTACTTTCATTTTATATATATTTAGTGACAATAGTAATAACAAGATCAGGCTATCCAAAACCATATCATTTAAGTTGCAGTAGAGTACTTAAGAATGTATATAACTCTAAGCAGATGCTGAAACATTATTGTTAATGTAAGTGGTATTACACAGCTACCTAAATGATTTACAGCAAATGCCATATTCAGCCCCTTCTAATATAAGATCACTTAATCCTGATTAAAGAAAATATAAAAATCATTTATATGAAAAAAAGAAGCAATTTCTGCAACATATTCACCAGGAAGCTAATCTGATAATTAAAGGACACAGCCTTTTAACCTCTCTCCTCTCAACACTTCCAAAATACTGAAATTTCACTTATGAGTTTCTGTCCCCCCTAATTTCATTATCCCACCCTCTATAGCTCAGAAAATTTAGTGTGCTTTAAAATATGACGATGTTATCCCATCAATATTTTCCAAAAACTACTGAAAATTTTGTGTGTCTCTATGCTTGGACACCAGAGCAAGAAACCTTTGAAATACATTCCTTACAGAAAACAGGTGAGAACATCTATGTCTGAAAATCAATACCATTTTAGAGAAGTCCCAAATTTAGCATGAAAAAAGGAGACATCCCTTCTTGAAATTCTTAACTAAGATAAACTCTAATTAAAGAATCTAAGATTAATTGTGCAGCACATTCAATAGAAACATATTTTTACTATGTGGAATTATCAATTTTAGATAGAGATATATAGATACCAAGCAAATTTAGAGTACTATAAAATCTCTTCAGTAAAGTTCATTATTGCATCAATTTACATACAAAATAACATATCATTACCACAAGACCCAAATACATAATTACATAATACATCATATAAATCAGAACAGATTTAGCTAAAAAATTCTCTGCTATTTCTTCCTCCAATCGTTTTCTGTTTCTTCTCCGATATCAGTAGCAGTTTGAGATTTCAACTTGAACATCAAGCTTCATGCTGAAAATTGTTATTACAGAAAAAATCCTTCAAACTAATTTATAGCTGGCTGCAATTCTGGAAATATTATGACAAAACAGTGGATTAGTTCGCACAGCAGCATTTTGCTTTTCATTTCTTCCAAGACCTATGCAGACATCTGTTTGAGACACAAATGCCATAGTTAATCTATCATAAATGTGTTAACATCACATTACCCTTCAACCTCTTACTTTTTTTCAGTGCCTGATAAGAGAAATCCTAACCAGGATAAACACAGGGGAGACTAACAGGATTAAAAGAATGACAATATGTAGGCAGATTTTTAACAATTACATTTGATATAGCCCTAATTTGGGAATTCAAACATTCCCCAGATTGTTCACTAAAGACAGTGCTCTCAAAGCTCAAGAAGAATACAAGGTAGACCTCTTGTCTTGAAGAAAACAACTTGTACATCCAAAATTGCTCACTCAAGGTTCTGAACAAAGACATCAAGACAAAACTCATAAATTAATTAAAATACACAACATAATATCTTTGAGATTTAGGATACGCACAGTTTGTACAGAGAGATAATATCTTCTATAAGGTAACTTAGTGAAGGTGGGAAAGGGGGACAAGCTTTCTGGCAGTCCCTGATCACAGGTCTGCAATAACAGTTTGGTGAGGAGGCTGCTCCCTAAATCTTGCCTCTCTTTTGCAACCACATCAGCTGATCTGATGTACCTCTTTCTCCATGCCCTGTGTCTCTGTCTATTCTTAGATCACCGCTGCTACAACAGCATTACTATTTCCAGCTGAAGGCAGGGAAGACTGTCAGAGGATGCTTAAATAAAGAAAAGTGAAGCTAAAAGCGATGTGCGGGATAAATCACTTTTCTAAGCCCTGCTTATTTATATCCACATTTTAAATATATCCCAAAATGACGATGTTAATGGAAATGCATTCTGTGGCTACCAGTACAACGTGGTGCTCACAAGATGGTAATCAGCTTGATGCAGTATTATGGTTTATCACAGAATACTGAAAGCCTACTCTAAGACAATACAAAATACAGAACAAAAAGTGATTTATTACCTAAATGATGCATTATTACATAAATGATGCAAGGTTGATGGAGTACCAGTTTATCTCAGGGGTGAATGGAGGCTGCACAGTTTGTGTGGCTTCTGGGTGGAGGAGGAAGCAGGCTTATAACAGAAGGATCAACAGGAGTCAGAGGAGGTGTTGCACTTATAGGACAGAGTGAAAGAGGAAACAAATGAGTGCTTACATAGTACAAAAAATAGAGATGTTGAGAACAGACATCAAAGAGCACAAAGAGAAGGAATTATGAAAATGCCAAGGCATCACTGCTAGAAGACCAGTTGAAAAAAAAAGGGCTCTATTATGAATCTAAAATCAATCTCATCAGTACTTCTGAGACCTGAGAGGAAACTCACATGACTGGGATGTTAAAACCAACAGCTATTACTTATTTAAAGACTGAAGGAGGAGAAGTGATAGTCTGGCATAGAGCTGGAACTGGCCAACCTCTGCTCTCCCTCAAAGGAGTCGCCTACAAGAATCATAGAATCATAGAATAGTTAGGGTTGAAAAGGACCTTAAGATCATCTAGTTCCAACCCCCCTGCCAGGGGCAGGGACACCTCACACTAAACCATGTCACCCAAGGCTATGTCCAATCCAGCCTTGAACACTGCCAGCAATGGAGCATTCACAGCTTCCCTGGGCAACCCATTCCAGTGCCTCACCACCCTTACAGGAAAGAATTTCTTCCTCATATCCAATCTAAACTTCCCCTGTTATTTGAACCCGTTACCCCTTGTCCTCTCACTACAGTTCCTCATGAAGAGTCCCTCCCCAGCATCCCTATAGGCCCCCTTCAGATATTGGAAGGCTGCTATGAGGTCTCCATGCAGCCTTCTCTTCTCCAGGCTCAACAGCCCCAACTTTCTCAGCCTATCTTCATATGGGAGGTGCTCCAGTCCCCCGATCATCCTTGTGGCCCTCCTTTGGACTTGTTCCAACAGTTCCATGTCCTTTTTATGTCGAGGACATCAGAACTGCACACAATACTCCAAGTGAGGTCTCACAAGAGCAGAGTAGAGGGGCAGAGCTCTGGTGTTTCTGGTGTTTCTCGTTTTTCTAATGTCAAAACATTAGTGAATTGCCTAGAAATCCTAGGTGATGATGTCTTCATTCAGATTGTTGCTTCTGCCATGTAGGTTTCCATCTTGGACCTTATGGTGAGGAGGTAAAGGGGAATTACTTGCAGAATTAAGCATCAGTGGTTGCCTGGGAGCAAGGGATGGTAAAGAAATTTGATGGCTGAACAGAATAGAACAAATCAATCAAATGTGGCAACAAATCAATCAAATCAAATCAAATGTGAGAAGAACATGAATGAAAAAATGTGACTAGAAACTGTGAACTGCTTATGATAATTTCAATAAATATCTCCCAAAACAAGGAAAGAAGGGCAGACTAATTATGAAACAAACATAGCATACAGCCAAGTAGGAAGAGTAAGATGATATATTCATAGTAACATCTGACAGTGAAATTAATTCCAAGAGTAATTACAAAAATTTTGGTTTAGGCCTCCTCACTCAAAGATCCTGACTCCCAAACAAGCAGCATAACTACAAGGGCCCAATATGACCAGACCTCATCGCAAGGCTTTGGCTTTTCTGACTGGATCTCTTCTGTCTCTTGTTAAAACAGCATGGGATATAAAAGTCATAGGCTCAGGTACAGACAAAGCATGACCAAACCAGACTTTGGCTAATGTGATTAGAGGATCCTAATGAGAGCATGAGCTTGGGTTTCTTGACCATGCTCTGTCATATATGTATGCACATCTATGTCTCTGACTCCCACTACTGGCACACCAGTACGCACATTGACCCCACTTCTACAGGGTGGGAGGACATTCCTGCTCAGAACTGTCCTACAGTTGTGGAGAGAGTCCTGCAGCTTGGCCATCCTAAAGGTGCCTCAGGTAGAAGTGCCTGAGGAAAAAACAGATGCTAAATCATGTGCATTGTTTGGTAATGGGATTCAAGCAAACAACACATGGTTTTACATGGCCTGGTTTTGTCATAGGAACACGGAAGCTGATAGGAATTCTCTCAATGGAAGGCCCTTAATCAGAAATCTCTGATGTTGCTAATACGATGTTGCAACATCGTATTGTGCTAATACGATGCGGCAGAAGTTCAGATGAGATTTCTCCCTGCAACACTGTACTCAATCTCAACCCGTAGTGCTAACAGCTTTTGTGGCTCTCAATTTCAGGTCTTTTCTAAGAAGGATGTCTTGGATTTGGATCAGGCAGTAACATCAAGCTACTGTCATAATTGATATTTGTAGCTACATGCTTCAAAATCATGGCCATGTATTTTCTACTTGAAGAATGCCTTCCTCAGGAACTGCACATCTATCTCAGTAGGGACTCAATGACACATCACCTACATCTGGTCCATATTGGTGTTGCTTTTGGTAGGTTTCTGGAATACCATGATCATGCTGGTAACACCAGCTGTCCAAATAAGTATTTAAAATATTTAAAATATTGACTTCTTGGATCTTTCCAGAGGTCTACTACTTCGCAGGAGGTCTTTATCATCTCTGTTTGCTCTTTAGCAGCAGAATACTGGGTTTCAATGTGAGGCTATGAGCTGCACTTATCATCTTGCAATTCCATGCAGTCACATGCCTGTCAGTGGTTCTACCATCCAAATCCATATCCAGGCTCCTAATACTGTGCAATATATCCCAGGAGATAAAATAATAGCAACATTCTTCTGTACCTATATCTCTTTAACCTCTTTGCAACCTCTAATCATGATTTCCACAAAGGTAAGCGTTCCATTGATGTCTTGCTATTAATAATGATCTTCTTGTTGGAAAAGATTTTGACATTAACTCTTTTCCTTTCCTGACAACTATTTTATCCCCCCCCCGAATTAATTTAAAACCAATACATGATCTTTAAATGAGTCAGATATCCTAATCTAATCTAATCTAATCACAATCCTAACTACAGCTATGCCTATGTGCTGTTCAGACCATAACTGAAATGATATAGTTCTACTCCCTGACCAGACGAAATGGAAGTATAAGCATCTTGTATACTTTTGAGAATATAAGGTTTAGCCTGGCCTGATGCATATATGACAATATACCAGTGCCTCATGCGATCTACATGCACAAGAGTATTGCCTAAAGGGAGAGAATGTACACCACCTTTTTTCTTTGCTGCTAGTTCAAACTTTTTTAGACACAGTTTATTTCATTTCAAACTGAAATAAAAACAATCTTCTGCAAATACATTAAAATTTTCTTTAAGGTAAGGTATTTTATGCCTTAGCTACTTAGCATTCATCAGATGGGTGTGCCTGGCAAACCAGAGCTGAGTAGCTGAAGCCTTGTGAATTCATATGCTTTCTGCATGCTAAGTTCTGTCTGTAGAGAAGCCCAGAAAGAAAATTAGAGTGATTTGTCCAAGTTGTATAAGGTTTTTAATAACGAAACATGAAGACTGATCAATGTATTCAGTTTGGGCAAATCCGGTTATACCTTTGGCAATGTATAACAAGACTCAGTGGCTGAAATTAAAGGCTACAGAAATTTAGGCTAAAGGTCCCATTTTTTTCATTGTTATGATAATTATTGAAACATCATACTCAGAGTTTTTGTAGATCTTTTTGTCTCTGAAAATGTTATAATCAAGAATAGCATGTTTTCTCAAACATACTCTCTAATTCCAGAAGGAATTAATTCCATGAAATTCTTAGATCTATGTTATGTGGGAGGTCCAGCTAGAGAATTGCAAGGGTTTCTACTGGCTTTATACTATACAAACAACCTAAGAACCTGCGACTGAATAGTTGTTGCTATACCACTCCTGTTTAGGGAACAAGCATTATGGTCACAATGGTCTTTCAGTGGCAAAGCTCATTTTAACTACAGGCTAAAGTATTAGACCTTAGAAAAAGACTAATTTGGCAGTATTGCCCTTTCTGGCTCTTTGTATGTCTTTAATAATTTCACATTTCTTTCTAGTCTTACTAAATCACACTTTTATTCACTGTCACTGAATAAAATCACAAAGAATTATCAATACTTCAATAAATTCACTCATGTATTTATGATAGAACATACTCATATGTCATGTTTGATTAATGCATGACTTGTGTATATGTTTGTCCAGGTAATGCAGCTGTAAAATAAGCATTCAATAATACATCTTCTTGCCCAGTATTACAGTTTTAAAAAATACTGATAGAAGCTCATATATGCAAAGAAAATTGGCTATCACTTAAGACACAAATGAGGTGTCTTAGGTATCTTTTGATCCTGAAGAAATCAGATTTAAAGCAAAGTTTCAGTAGTTAAAAACTGGACAATAAGGCTATTCCAGCATTTTCTGATTATAGTATAAGAAAGTGTGCTCAAGCATGTCACTGTATGTAGTTTAAATATATGGCTCTTTCCACTTCCTATACCAATACTGGTACAATTTCACCTTGGAGCCAGCTTTAGGATAGGGTTTATGCATGAAATCAGCTTTTCTACTTTTCAAAAGCACAAATGTGTTAGGATCTGTCACCCTTTTATCTTTGTGAAGAATGCTAGGCTAAACTGAATCTGATTCTTGGGCAAATGTAAAAACTGATGAGGATGCAAGGGATCCCAACCTTTGTAAACACTGGCATAATCTGCAGAGGGAAAAAGAGAGGGAGAAAGAGAATGTGAGACATTGGTGAAAGAATTCACAGTGCTTAGGAGCCCCAATTATGAGCCAAGATCCCATTTGCATTGTTTAATAACAAAAGATGGTTCTTGCCCCAAAGCACTTACAATAAATGTGGATTTGAAATTCATTTTCAAGGAATGCTAGGGTACTTGTGTGTGCAGTGTGTTTAATATATAGGCAACACACTTTTGGAAATGGCATGTATTAGTGGAATAAAGTCAGCCTGAGCCTGCATATTGTTAAATTCTGCTTACAAGATAAAAATTATTGTGTGACATTGGGCAAAGACATAATTTCTTCATTAACGAATTCTAATTTTTAAATGCCTTTCTACGTTAGCTATAGAATTTATGCACCTGACAGTATCTGAATAAGAAAAATAAAAGATTTTGCATTGTCACTGAATGACCTTGATAACTATAATAGAAATTAGAAAATATGTTCTATATTTGTTATAGTAAATGTATTCTCCAAAGTATCACAGTAATTATTTTTAAGATTATAGTAATTTAACAGTCCCTCACTTTTTCAAGTACTCTGGCCTTGGATGATTGCTTGAACCTTCACATACATATTACATGCAAAATCTTTGTATATGTTTTTAATACTCCAAACTCTTTACTTTCCTTGAAATATGCTTAAAGATAGTGTGGCTTAATGAAAGGCCAGATGAAGATATTTCATAGTCTTTTGTCACACAGCTGAAAAATAAATCTTTATTCACAGACATATTATTGAGTGTTAATCTTAATTTTTATTAAAATATTTTAACTTTTTCCTTTAATGAAAGAAGTGAGCTCTCAAAGAAGATACATCTTTCACACAGAGCAGCAAGCACCACTTTTTCATTCTCATAGGCTTGGTATGAAATTCTTCACCATTAGACTCCACAGCTCAGTTCTTCACAGCACTGGTAATAGATGAAATCATCCCTGCACCTCACTACAGAATTACAAATAGTACAGCACTGCTCACACCCTTGGGACCTTGCCATTCTCTTATGTACAAACCACCTTCCTGACAGTTACGATGGTCAGTGGGACACTGGGAATTTTCAGTTCTTCTTTCTCACATGGTTTTCGTTTTATTTCCACTCCCCAACCCTTTCTGAAATCTGAAGCAACTTGAGGGAACAACACTCCTCCCCCAGTCTCTCCAGTTTGTTTGGATCCACAGCACTCTAATCAGCATAAAGACAATGAACTAAAGTTGCCTATAAAACTGCTGGAGAAGCACAAACCTTTCTCAGACATAGGGCTTTAGCCTATGTCCTTACCTTCTGATCCCTTAGCATGTCAGTCACAGTAGGCACCATGCCCAGAACTCCCTCTTGCATTTCCTACCTTCCTTTATTCCCTAGCTATTTTAAGTTCTTCAACCTATATGGTGAAAATCTCCTCCTTCCCAAGCTGCTTCTCATGTAAGGCATCACCTGGTTTCTTTCTTCTGTAGATTTCTCCCCCCTCCCCTTCAGTCAAGGTTCCCAGTCTCTCACCTATTGCATCTGTTTACACATGGGGATTGTCAGCATTAGCCTGGAAGAGCTTATATCTTCACTGTCCACTGACATATGACTGCAGTACCTGTAGGAAAGGGCATATCACTATGGTACTGTCATAGGAAAATGCATATATTGCATCACACAATTTCTCTCCCCATGACACCTGATTTGTGAATCTCAACTAATCAGAAAGGAGCTGTTGGATGCATCCGAGCCCTGTCAAGAGGAAGGCAATTCCACATAGCTCAGAATATCATCCTGCTCTCCCAGACTACAAGAACCAGTTCTTCTCTCCTAGTTATCATAGGTCTACATGACTTCCTTTCTGTCTCTAAAGATTTGTCTTCCTCTCTCTACTGGAGTCTGCCAGCAAATTTGAGCACATCTCCAGCAAGCTTTCTTTGAGTATAGGTGATAATTTATGTACTGTTTATATTTATAGGTGTTATATTTATATAGAGCCTACACTTTCCCAGTGTTTTACATCATTAAGTCCATCCTTTGCATACACAGTAGTGAATGCAGGAAATATTTCTGTCTTCTAAGCATTTATAATTAATTCAGAGCAAGACTTTCTCTGACTTCTGCCTGCCAACATACTGGGTAGTTGAGTATAGCCTAAAATTCAGCAGACGTACTTCATTTGCCATGACACAGAAATGGCACTGAGCATCTATGTCAGAAAGTGAGCTCTGCTCAGCTGCATACACTGACTCCGCTGTTATGCAGACACCTGGCAGATATGGACCTTCAGCTGCCATCTGTTCTGCCTGTATTGTGCAACTGCATCCCTGTAATCTTAGAGTAAAAATGGAAGGGAAGAAGTAGCAATAACTGTGGAGAAAGGAGAGTGCAGTAAGTTTCATATAACCGCTAATATCAAGAAGTGTAGGTCATGGAGTAGTTGATTTTGCTCGCCACCAAAGCAATTGTCACAGCAGGTGACATACAGAATTATCCTAGACTCATTCAGTTTTTTAGAATAATCGAGGGGAATTACACACACATAAAACTCATGTCATATATAGAGCAGTAACAGTCATTACCATAGGAACTGTATGTCGCATGCCTGCTTCCAAAGAATCCTCAGAGACATCTCAAGAAGAAGCCATAAGGCTTCTGTAATCTGCAGAGGGTAATAAAATCTGAATGACACTATTGGAAGTTACTTTTTACAACAGCACCTCTACTTGCTGATAACTATCCTTACCTTCCTCTAGGATGTAAAAAAATAGGATGACTACCAGCAGCAGGAGGTTTTATTCTTTAATACCCAGCTCTGTATCACATGCAGAGGAACACACTGCAACACCAGGAATTTAAGACAGGGGAAAGTAATAGTGCATAAGCAATGTAGTACAGTGGTGGCCCCTTCATTCCTTTTGGGCTAAAAGGGAGACAACCAAAGGACAACAAGGGTCACAGTTTTGGCAGTTAACTCTACCTCTTGTTTACTTTCCCAGCATTTCACAGAACTCCTCTGAGGTTTAAAAAGGTTTAAAAGGTTTCAGAAGGGGGCTATGCAGAATAAATAGGGTAAATTAGTAAATTCACTTGTAACAATGGCAATCGTGCCTTCAGCTTTTATAATTGGGCTTTTGTTCTCAGGCCTTTTCATATGTCTTTCCTTAGAGGTAACATCACGTGTGAGAGCTAAAGCTCTCAAAAACAGGCCTCTGCTCCCAGATGCCATGCACAGATTAGCCAAGGAATTATTTTTCTCTTTGGTTTCTCCTCTGAACCCCTGTGTTTGGTTTCTGTATTTGGTTTTGACCAGGCTGAGGCTAGATGGATTACATATGTTCATTACTGCATCTAGGAACTTTTTTTTGAACAATATGTGTATGTTAGTCCAGAAATACATGTATTGTTAATATGAATATATTTCTCTAATTTACTTTCACTTGTTTTTTACAAATTACTTACTGCATTTAGTCTTCAGGCCAAAATCAAGCTCTTCCTACATGTTTCTATATCCAGCATGTAATGTGTTAAAATTATAATTTAAACTATGTTGCAGTTCTACAAAATATTAAATGATATGTCATAACCTGTGATTGTATTTTTCTTATAGAGTTGCTAAGGTAACATGCTGGAACTTGTGGTTCAGTTTTGTTGAGCTGTTTATTACATTTAAAAAATAAAAGATTTATTATGTTATGTTGTATTTATTATTTCTATAACCTCTGCAATTCTCCATGGGTCAAAAGACAATGACAGCCTGGTTTTGGGGAGTACTTTCACCAGGGGAGATGATGTAGGGGAGAGATCTATAGCACTAGACAGTAGATCATTAAGTTGCTTGCTTCTCTTACAGAAGACTCTGATGTCAAGGGATTTTCATGATCTGTCAAATTTCCTAGCACATGGTAGATGTTAGTTCCTAGTGCATAATTACCCTAACATTTAGCATTACTCTTTGCTGAAGCCCTTATCCTTATCCATGCTTGGACCAGGCACATCTTATCCCCTTCAGGAGAAGTAGCAAGCCTCCTTTGACCTGACCCTGCCATTCTGTACTGAAGCTTTTGCCATCTTACTGCTTCTTGGGGTACCTGGCAAACTTTGGAAGTGCCTCCGTTGCATGTTAGGCCAAGCACAATCAGCTGGGCAGGCTTTGCTGCCTGTGCTTTTCACCATGCCCATTATACCTGAAATTCCACCTCATGTCATTACAATTCCTTGTATTCAAGGGTTTCTGTGCAAGCTACCCACTTCAGTATTTATTTTACTGATTCATTAATATTTTAAAATACATTCCTCTTGGAATTGTAGAATCCCATCTTTAAATTAAAAGTCAGGTGGCCATCAAATGCCTGTAGATGGTATTTTCACCACTTAGGAGCAGTTCTGAAGATACAATTTAGATACAAATCTGAAGATATTTTAGATACAATTTAGGAGATCTCAGTTTCAAGGCTTAGGAAAAACCTTTCTCACCCATCACTTCAGTAACAAACTTGCTGCTTCCACTGAATTGGGAAAATGGTATGAAAGCATAACATGCTTATTAATTGTAATGTTTTAATCTACCTAGCTTACTGCTTTCCCATCTGCCCTTTACTTGCAGAGGACTTAAAGTAAGATAGAAGCTAAAGGAAATGCAGTTATCCTGCTGTTGTCTATTTAGCTTTCATTAAGTAAGTTGGTGCATGGCTCGCACTCATTCTCAAAACCAGCCCATCATCTAAAAGTATTTACATAAGACTCTTTGCATTATACACCAACCTCTGCAACACTAGTATTAACTACTGACATCTGCCAAGGCTGACTAGTAAGTGCTTTACAGTATCAATTCATCCTAAGCAAAAAGCATGTTTGAGTGCTGCAGTGCTCTTGTTAATGCCAATAAGAAGTATCAGAGCTCATATGACACCTAGCAGAAATTAGTACCCACATTCAAAGAAAAGCTTTTGTTATTTTCCAGAGTATTATGTGGACTTTATTGAGATGACTGCATCTGACACCTGCTGTAATATAAAATGCAGCTATAATTAGCCAACTGATGCTCTCCGCAGTTTAGGTCGAATCCCTTCTGTGGGAATTATGCTTTAAAATATTCAGAACTCCAAGTGGCTCTCATTACATTTAATTTTTACTTAGAATTAGGTGGTCTAGAAAAAAAATTTTGGATTGTAATAGCCCCCTGCTGAATGCCACACAGCAACGTGAAAACCCATAGATTTTTTTCCAAATAAAAAAATGAGAACAGCAGACTACACTACAGCCTTCAATTGAAGTCTGGCTTTGCTTAATTGTACTTTTTGCACTCATCAGTCTCTCCTCTTCAGAGCAAGCTACAAAAATTGCCTGAATAGCCAAAGAAAAGTTTCCCACAGTCACTGGCCACAGAAAAACACCATTGTCCTTCCTCACAGTTTGATGGACAACATTTCTATAAATGGGTAGCCAGTCTGTCAATGGTACCCTTGCTGAAAAGGCAAAAGAAGAGAACAGATTCTGCCAATATCTGACAAAGCATGTTAACACATAATCAGGCATTCAGTAGTCAGGCAGCTGCCCCTGGGACCTTCATAACACAGGTGCCTTTAAGCCATTTCCTATTCAGAGATAAAGGAAACAAGCAGGAGATACCTGGGAAAGGAGCAGTCTATTGTGGCCTGTCAAATGTCCATCTTCTAGCCTGCCCACATAAAAACAGCAAAAACATAAAGGAAACTTCAGCCTGACTGCTAAATTATAGAATAGCAAAATACTCTCCAACTCCATAACTTTAATCTTCACTTAAATAATAATTAAAAAGGTTAGGAAAGGAGGACCATGCTTTATAAGAAGTACCTTCTTCATTCTTTTTCCTGCATCAAACCGAGCAAAAGATCTGACACGTCCCCAATGCCAACAACTAGAATAAAGCCAGCAGTGGTGGTCTCAGGACTATCACCTTCACCCATGGCAGCTTTGGCATGTTTTTTTCCATGCCTAATGTGCTCACTGCTTCACCCATCTGAGGTTATTAAATTAATCCTTTAACCGAGGAAATTGGAATTTTCTGATGGACCAGTCTAGTGTAACTAAAACTTGATTAAGCTGCAGGACAAAGACCCTTTCACTCTTTTTTACCAACTTTATCTTAGTAAGCCTAACAAAGAAGTGACGTTTCATAGTCAATGTTACCTAAAGGCCACAAAGTAGAGTGATTATTTTAGCAGTGAATAGGTCATGATAAAACAACAGTTAGCTTTATGCAAAAGAAAACATTTCTCTTTTGTGATTGTGCATAAGCATGCCTATTTCATACACCTAGCATATTAAATGCCAAAATCTATAGCCCCAAGTGGGAACTCAGTTTCCATTTAAGTAATCTCACTGATTTTTCATGGTGATTTTTGTTGGACTGCCTGCATGTTTAATGTTAAACACAAGAAAAAAAACAACTCTGTTATTAAATTCTATGGAAGTTCCTGGTGGAAACAACTCGTGGAAGCATTATCAAGCAAAATGTTTCAAGAGATGTATCACAACCTCTGGAATTGCCCTGATGCTGTTAGAATGCTCCTGCAGGTAATGTGCTGTCTCTGAAAACATGAATTGCAGCAGTGCAGCAGAAGTCAGAATATGGCATGGTATGAACAAGCAAAAATGGAAAGCTCTTCCGTGCACTTCTTAGTGAAACAGAGCTGGTCTTGCTTTCCCCTCAAGCAAAAATTTTCCAAAGAGCACAGTTATGATTGCTCAGAATTACCATTCTCTAAGCAGATCTACTCTTTCATACAGGTGATGTGCATATATTTATATGAATATAAACCAGGAACATTTCTGAGGTCCTGCAATAAAGATATTCAAATGGAATCCATAGACATAATGAAATCTAGCTGAAGACAAGAATGAAAAAGATTAAGTTAAGAATACTGTATTATAAAATATAAATAATAAAAAAAGTAATCTATGTTGTATCTATGAAAAGAGTATCCTTTTTCATTTTTTTCTTGGTCACTTTTGAGAGCTCCATGTACAACAAGGTTTCTTAGCATTGCCCATACCTGTGCAGCTGAGCTGGAGTTACACTTCTCAACATTTGAAAAGGACTGCTTGTTCTCTGTTGAATCAGTCTCAGGTCATTATCAAACTTACAACCTAGGCCCAGTCTTGCAAAGGCTTTTACACACAGGCTTAGCTTTATGCACATGAATAGTCCTTTAGAATTCATTAGAATGATGTGTGTACAAAGTAAGCAGGTGCATGACTAGCTTCACTGAAGGATTGGGACCCAAAATGTCAAAGACTCCATATTCCCTATTAGCAAATGCCTCTTCTGCATTAGAAAAATACTGACAATGTAAAGATGAGTGTGATCTTTTGTTTTGTTCGTTTACTATAATACAATGGAAATCATTCAAATAACTTTATAGTTAGCTTATATCCAAAAAGGGCATTATGTATTTATTTGTACAGAAGTATAGAAGTTGAAGAATACTGCAGGTGGCATGAACACACAGTGATATATCCAGAGGATTTAGGTGCCCATCTTACTCTGTAATATGGATATATTAACTCCTTAAGGCTATTTTGAGAGTGTCAACTCAATTACATACTATCGGTCCCTAATTTCAACTATCAGTCCATGAATCTCGTATCTAAAGCAGATCTGGACCTAGTTCCTGAAGTCAATGGAGAAGCCTGCTAGAATACTGAATGACTGATCACAGCAGTAATGACAGATGTGGTCTATTAGATAACTGTCTAGCTACCAGAGTACAGAAATTTATAAGCTAAACTGCTGAAGCAGGAAGTAAATTTAAATTTAAGCAACAGTTCCACAGAGAAGGCTAGGGAGACTGTATGTTTAGAAAAGGAGCCTGCTCCCATCTAGGCTCTGTGAAAAGCTTGTACATAGCACAGCTGAAGAACCATATTTTAAATATTCCTAAGCATCCACCACTATTATTACTTTTGAAATAATAGTCAAATTATACTAATAAAGATGCAAGCTACAGCTTTTAAAATCAGGCACTCAGCAATCAAGGAATCCCAAAAGTTAAAGTTTCTCTGAAGTAAATGTTCTGTATTCCTGTTTCCCTGTTAAATATAGATTTTCAAGTATCCCATTAAACCCGAGATAAATATATAATATGTGCAGCATGTACATATTAATGCAGTGGAAAATTATTAATTTTTAGACTATCTTCAGGTATGAGTGCTTAATTTCACAATACTTGTATCAATTTACTGACAGTTTACAGACAAGGGAAACACTGTGAGCATAGACACCTACTCCACAAGACACCTTCTCCATTTTCATGTGATAGTCTTGAAAGGAAATTATAGGAAGGAGGTTTATAATCAAGCCTTTCAAAGTAGCTATAAAAGTCTAAACTTTGTGAACACGGAATAAGTGTAATAATAGTTCACTGACTTCTAAGAAGAGCTGTTGGGATGGGCCTTGGAGGTCAGTTCTTGATCCCAAATTACGTAACTGAACTGAAGAATTTTGTGCAGAGGGTGCTAATCTTATTTGCAGACAGCAGCAAGAAAGAGGGGGTAGACAGGTATAGAAATCCCAAATACGGTGCAAAATTACTCAATGAAGACATGTAAAATAACGACCATGAAGCAGCATCAGAAAGTCTTAAGGATAAAAATATTCAGAAAAGAAGGGCCATGGTGACATGGTTTAGTGAAGTTGTGAATGCTCCATCGCTGGCAGTGTTCAAGGCTGGATTGGACATAGCCTTGGGTGGCATGGTTTAGTGGGAGGTGTCCCTGCCCCTGGCAGGGGGGTTGGAACTAGATGATCTTAAGGTCCTTTCCAACCCTAACTATTCTACGATTCTATGGCAGGGGGATTGGAACTAATGATCTTAAGGTCCTTTCCAACCCTAACTATTCTATGATTCTATGATTCTATATGTGTGTCAGGATAAGGACACTAAAATAGAGCTGGCAACAGCCTCATGAAAAATTTGCATTTTGTTAGAAATCACTAAAAGTCATAAATGTAGGAAATTTATAGCATTTTGTTGTTGTTATTTTCTTGAAATGCAAATACATCACACCTGTATTTCGCACAGGTCATTTCATACAAATCCCATTCCAATCCTGTATGAAGAGGGTTTTCTAAATTTTGGTAGAGTGAAACACCACAAGGTCAGCAAAGACATTTGCTTTGAAGGAATGCAGCTCCTATTGGAGAATTAAATTTGTAATTCAGAGCCTTTACTTGATAAAGTTAATAAGAACATGGCTACATTTTATGGACACAGGCTGAGGTTTTCTTGGCTGGGGTAGGGATTAAAATTTGGCACCAGCTTAAACATCTTGTTGAACTAGGAGCCATAACCTTGTTTGAAGCAATGCCTTTTCCTGGGTACCCAGGTAGCAACAGAAGTGAAGTGCTCTTCTGAAACTGGAAAAATAAATAACAACTTTTATTCCAGAGGGGAATTTGTTTTGTCCTATTCTATTTTAATCCAATGGGTAGGATACCACCAATTTTCTATTTAGAAACTGAGATAATTTAGAGCAGCACTGATAATCAGAATATTAAGGAAAACTACATTTACAGCAGTCATCGCCAAGTTGCAGCACTTGCCTGGGGCTCTGGGCAAAACTCAGGATACTGTTTTTATCTTTGAGGCTCCTAATGATTTCAGTTTCATTTTTTTCTGAAGTGTTGTTGTCTCTTTTGCCTTTCTATGTGTTACAGCTGACATAAGCAGAAGTACACAGCATGAGCTTTTTGATTCAGGAGAAAAATCTGCTTATACATTACACATTAGCTTAGCACTTCACTCTTTTAGCATAACAAACCTCAACCACTGGTGTTTCGCAAAATACCCACCTTTCTTTGGGTGTTAGGGACAAAATTAAAGGGCAATTTCAGAAATTATGTTAATCTAATACTCAGCAGAAGAAATAGCGCTAGTAATTATGACAGTGGTGACCAGCAAACAGAACTTGTGTCAACTTATTAAACTGTGATTTTAAAGTTCTTAAAGGCATTTCTGACTTCTGGGGTCAGAAAGAAGTGTGTATCTTTATCATTTTATGAACCAAATAAAAAGTAGAAATAGTCCAAAACCAAAAGAAAATTCTTTTCCATTTCAAAATTATTTTCACTCAACGATATTTGTTATTGAAGAACTTTGTGGTTTTGTGCATATATTTTTGAAGGTGGTTTTGGTGAGAGAAGCTTTTATATGGCTCAGAGATCTATTTCAGGGATCAAAGCTGCAGAAGATTTAATATTATCATGATAACTCTAGCCCTGAATGTTGAAAGCAGTTCCACATTATTCGTTCCGTCAGTAGTCACATTATTAAAATATCTGAAAGTGGACATTACTGCCAACTTACACTTATTTAAATCTTCTGATCCCTCTTTATAAACTAGTATCGCTATCTCCAGCAATCCACTTCTTGCCAGTTTTTGACAAATTCCCTCCAAATTACCAGTATCTTTCCAGCAATGAGAGCTTCCAATATTTTATTGTTTCACCAGCTTTAGTGAGGATGCCATGTAATTTCCTGTCTTTATGGGAGGCCTGGATTTACTGTGGCCAGCTTTACTGCCAGAGGTGCTTGTGAGTGTTACTGTGCACTACATGCAGTGAGCATATAATCATCTTTTGGAACCATTCTGCTCTGGTCTGTCTCTTTCATTAGATATGAATGTTTAACATACTTTGTCTTAGCTGCATTTACATTTGTTTTTTTCCCTATTCTCATTTTCTCACATGCTCTCATTTTTCTAATCTCTTAAACCATTTTGGAATATTTCTGTTCTGTTCATGCTTGCATAATGCATTACATAATTTAATGTATGAAATTTCAGATGATACCAAATTTATTCAGCTAGCAGATGCAACATGGATCAATGCCTTCTGGGACAGTGAAAGTAGGAAGAAAATCTGTGCCATCTTGACCCATAGGAATCATTACTGTTTCTCTAAGAGAGGACCATTTTCTTGCCATCAACAGGAAGAAGGCAAACATTCAGTTTCTGATTAGTAAATAATAAGTGGACATCAAAAACTCTACAGACATGGTCTTTGGCCTACTTTTTTTAAATGATCACTGAATAAATAACAGTACATCACCTCCACCATCTCTTTACATCCTGCACATTCATCCATCCTCCCTTATATTTCAATGTATATGGCAACATAACCTCCTGTATCCTGAGATTTATGTGGTTATCTCTTTTTCTTTTGAAACATTTTGTACCCCAAAACAACCTCTCACTAGAGGTAAAGATAACATACTCAAAAGCTAATGAAAGATCTTAGGTCTCTCAACTAATAAAGCCACATTTAGCCACTGCTAAAGTAGGTACGCACGTGCTCCACTGCTCCAGGAAAGCTTCAGAAGTGGGATTTATCAGGTAGCTAAGCATTCATCACTTGAAGTTAAAACTTGGTTCAAATGTCTGGACTTGATCTATCTTTGAAGGTCATTGGAGGTCCAGTCAGAGCGAATTGCCTCCTGTGATTCTGTGAAGCAACCACCAATGCCAGTGTGCTACATCTGTACCCCATATTCTGTTCTGGCCAGCAGATTACTTACATGTTGTCATGGTTTAAGCTGTAAATCACGCAGCCTGTTCTCTCACTCACTCCCCTCTCTTTCTTCCCCCCGCTCCCAGAGGGATGGGAAGGAGAATCAAAAGAATGCAACCCCCACAGGTTGAGATAAGAACAGTTTAGTAACTGAAGTACAACACAAGACCACTACTGCTACCACCAATGATAATAATGAGGCAAATACAAGGAAAGAACACAATCGCTCACCACCTATACCCAGCCCGACCAAGCAGTGCACCCCCCCCGCCCTTCCAGGTCTCTGCTCTCCATTTCACATCCTGGGCATGACGTGCTGTGGCATGGATTAACCTCTTTGGCTAGTTTGGGTCAGGTGTCCTGTCTCTGCTTCCTCCCGGCTTCCCCTCCTCCCTGGCAGAGCATGAGGCTCAGAAAGTCCTTGGTCAGACCAAAACATTACCAAGCAGTAACTGAAAACCCTGGTGTTATCAGCGCTGCTCCCAGGCCCAAAATCAAAAACACAGCACTGCACCAGCTACCGAGAAGGAGAAAAATGACTGCTACTGCTGAACCCATGACACATGTTTATTCAGTGTTATAGTGATGGTGGGGGAAGGGGAAAGGAGACTGAATTTTCCTTTATTCTTGAAAGCTTCATGGTTTGATCCAAACCAGATTATTATGTTTTGCTTGTTTCAACTGTCCGTCCAGAGATAAAACTGCAAGAAGCAGGCAAGGGTGAAGCAGCCAGTCCTCGATAGTGAGCTGGAAGCATTGCTGAACAGAACTGCAAAATAAAATTTCACAATCTTTCTTAACAGACTGCCGTGCTCTTTGAGTGAGTTCAAGATATTGTCACTTGACAAAACCAGTAAATCTGAAGGAATTAAGAAAATTTCTCTACATTTCAAGGCTTCCAAATCAGGAACACATTCTGCAATAATTTAAGCATTTATGAATCCAGACTGGTTCTCATCATCTGAATACAGCCAAATGCAATCTACCTCACCTCAGATAAGATATCCTTGCAAAGCACAGCTCTCCATGAAATATATTGGTAATCATTAGCACTTAGATCCTCTTTGGAATTAATTTTCCTCTGGAAATGAGGAGAGCTTTCTCTACTTGAGTCTTCTCAAATATTTGTCTGCTGGAGACACAGAATACTATGTCTTCAGTTTAGTGAGAATTATTTTCACTAAATTAAGCTAAGTTTTATCTGGATATTTTAGAGAGGAATGCCTTTCAACTACCCCCCAAAATGTAAGTCAAATAAATTAATCTGCCTTTCTAACATTTTTATTTAAGAATGCTTTAAGCTTTGTATAAACAACAACACCCACCATTTCCCAATGGAATAAAAAATATTGAGGAGAAGGAGGAATAGGAAGAGATATGAAGGTCAAAGGACGAAAATTAGGGTATCAATGGAAACATTAAATAGAAGAATCTTTGTCAATATTCATACTGTTTTAGGAAAGAAATCAAGTAGGCTGTCTTAGAGGGAAAACAGTCTTGCAAGCCCCATAATCAAGAGAACTCTGTCAAACTTGCTCCTTTCAGTCTGGTGAATAAACAACCTTGCTGTAACCAGAACAGTCAAGGCTTTGAAGAGAAGCACATATGGATGTAACGAAGTGAAGGTATAACCAGAAAAGCATCACTGAAAAAAGTGCAGTAATCCATATACTTCAGCAAGCACTCAGTGGAGGTACTCCTACAAGCATGCCTGCCCTATGCCCATGCTGATAGCTCCATGGAGGTTGCTGAAGGACAGGAAGGAGACAGGAGGCAAGGAAAAGGGTGAGGGAGTAAGGTCATCTCATACAGAAGGGACACCCCCCAAGTGGCTGCTACAGTCTGGGCTTCAAAGCCTGGTGGTATCGAAAGTGCCAAAGCAACACAGCAAGGTGGGCCAACTCACTGACTTTGCAGCCACTGAGGTGGTCTATTACCTGGTGGTGTACTGCATCTATCAGAGACAGAGTTAGTCTTCTCCATAGCAGCCCTCATAGTGCTGTGCTTTGTCTATACCATACGGCCATATGGCGTCTGCTGAGCTACGAATGTAAGAGAAAGTAGGAGGAATGGGAGCCATTTGTTATTTCTGGAGCAACCACTATGTGTACTTAAGCCCTGCTTCCCAGGAAGTGCCTGGACATCACCTGCTGATGGGAAGTAGAGAATAAAATCTTGTTTTCCTTTGCTTCTGTGTGCACAACCTTTCCTCTGCTTTATTAAACTGCCTTTATCTTGACTTATGAGATTTTTTCCCATCTTGTTTTCTCCCCTCCCCGTCCTGCTGAGGAGGACAGCGATAGAGGCCTGGTGGGCAACTGGCATCCAGCCAGGGTCAACCCACCACAACTGGATGCAATGGGCCAGAGTTGAGAAACGCTGCAGTGTCCCAGAGACGTCCAAGGAAGGAGCAAAAGTTAAGATGCTCCCTCAGGCTTGGGAAAAGCAGCTGCTCACCACCCTGGAAAAATCGTACTGCTGTAGGAGAGGGCCCTCCCCACACCGCAGCATGGAAACCCGGGAGGGCAGGAGAAAGTGACAGAGCTTACCAGGCCTGAGGCTGCCCCCTCAGCCCGCGCCCTGCTGCCTCAGCCGAGCCGCTGCCCCGAGACGCCGCTCCCAGCGGAGGGGCAGAGCCGCCCCTACCGGAGCGGGCCGGCAGCCTCAGGCGCCCAGAAGGGAAGCTCCGCACCCCACCGCTGCGGGGACGGCCACCTCCTCGCGCAGCGCCGGCCCCTAGAACGCAGACCGCGGTTGGTTGCGGCTCCTGTCCATCAGCCCTCGGGGGCGGGGCCAGCGGGCTCGGCCGCCAGACGTGTTCGTCATCGCGGAGCGACGCCCGGGACGCCGTTGGCGGTCGCGGCTCGGCCTGGTGTCATGGCGGCGGCGGCGGCAGCCACCAGCCCGCTCCAGCCCGGCGGACACGCTCCGGAGATCGGCGCAGACCCTGCTGCCTCGGAGGTGGCGAGCAGCGCCCTGCACTGCCTGGCCGGGCTGGCAGGGCAGGTGAGTGCCGGGCGGGCGGAGGGGGAGGCCTGGGGCGGGGCTGGCCCGGGCCCCGCGGGCCCCGCACCCCGCCTCGCCCCGCCCAGGAGGCCCCAGGAGGGCGTGCTCCTGCTTGGCCCCGGCTTGGGGGGGTCCCTCTGGGCTCCAGGGGTAGGGTGAGGCGGCGGCGAGAAAAGAAGCCTGGCGCAAGCAGGGAGCGTCATCTCTTCTGGAGGCTGCTAGCGGCTGGCCGCAGGAGCTGTGCAGCCCCTGGCAGAGTTGGCATGGCAGTGCCGGCTGCATCCCTGCTGGCGTGGGGAGCCCCGGGCTGCTGCTGTGTGCCCTCACCGTGCCTCTGCCTTCGAGTAACTGGACGGCTCATGTCACTTTGCAGTTTGGTGGATGATACCTTCCATTGCAGTTTGCCTAATTGCTCTATCTTAACAATTAATGATTCTGAATTGAAAAGCTACTAAAAGCTGGCTGTGCATTGAATGAAAATAAATGATCAGGAGCTTGAAGTTAGGCTTGCTTGGTAATAGCATGCTATGAAAAACACAGTGCGTCTCAGTGGGTCAGAATTTTTAAAGCAGCTTTGCTGTGGTACTTAAGTTGAAACACCTACTTTAGATTTAGTAATGGCTATGAATTATTTAACAGATGTTATGGTAGTGGTAGGAGGCCCTTACCAGGAGATGGTTTTAGTAACAATTTAATTATTGCCGTAAATAATTTACAGATTAATTCCTTTTCCACTGTGGAAGCATATATGTAGTTCTGTGAAGGTGGTAGAAGCACACCCTTGCTTCCAAAATTAGCAGTTTGAAGGTTTGGGGCCAGATGATGAGTGATATTTGCAGGAGATAATTTAGTATATGCTTATGTTACAAAAATACTCATAAGTGTCCTCTGTTAGATACAGAGGCAGTTTAGTAGTAGCTGCTGACTGATGTGAAATTATTTTTTAAAACGTTTCACCTCGCATCTGAATAGAATTTTGTATTATATTTGCTTCTCGCCTCAAAGTCTGCTAGTAATTTTCTCAATTTTCAAACAAAAGTCATCCAGAATTAAGGGCCTGAAAAGTTAAGCTCTGAGTAGTAAATCTCAGTTTTCTTATCACTAAAGTGGTTAAATAAAAACTACCCTAGCTTTTGAACAGGAGTGCAGTGCTAAACAACTTGATGATCATATGCTGTTGATTCATGGGATTACTGAGACAGGAAAACTATCTATGTGTGGAAGGTGAAATATCCTGTAATTCTTTCTTGTGAAAATTCTAAATGTAGTCAATAAAGAACTAGTGACTATCAGTTTATGTAGATGACAGAGACTGTCATTCATACTGCTGTTCTTACAATGTTAACGTGAGTGAAAAGTTGAGCTCTTGCATTTGTATTTATGAAAAACACAAAGAATAATAAAGGAAAAGTTTCCTGAACTCTAACTAGGGTACTTATCATGAGTTTAATTACTTGTTTTCTAACCTACATTGATCACTACTTTTTCCCTTGTTTGCCAGTGTTTGCTCTGTGTCTAGCATGTAACAGGAGACAGCTTAGTGATTTTTAACATTGTTTTGGCATGCGCAGCCAATTGCAAGAGATCAGTTTAGAGCTGCTACATCTGCCTCAGTAGGCTTACATTAGTTGTAGTGTAGAGTAAAACTGTCTTTATTGGCATTTGGAGTGTATTCTTTCCATGACAACAAAACAATTTTACTGTGCACTGCACAAAACTATGAGTAGGGGTCTGGTTGCTCCATCTTAGCTGAGGCCCATTTAATTGCTCAGTCATGATTGTTTCCAGTTGTTGAGTTAAACTCTTGTCTGCCAGCTCTTGAGTTCTGGTAGATTTAACTGGTGTTCTACCAGGTTACTGACTCCAACAATCCATCTTGTGTTTTTGACTGAAACCACTGATCCCTCATTTCCCTTTTATAGAGATGAGTGAACATGTGCCAGATCATTAGCTGTCACAGTTTATGATCCATTGTAGTAGTTTAAGTAGGATTTATGCTAGCAGGTTGGACTGTAAACAGGAATATTTCTGGCACAGAAATTTTTTTACTAGAGCAGTCATTTGAAGCACAGAAGTCATCTAGGGATAACAACTCTTAAAACCAATATGACTGATCATGAAAAGTTCTTTTAAACCCCAAGTGACAGTGGCTTTCATAAAACAATTTCAAAGGGCTGAAATGACTTATGATCCTGTAAATTGCTACAGAATAGGCTATGGACTTGTAAATATACAAAGGCTTTGATGTTAGCAAATTACAGAATTTATAAACCTGTCACAGTTCTTAGAAGTAGAAGGATGAGAAAACTAATTGTGTTGTACTAGAAACATGTTTGGATGCAGGAGAGGCTTATTCTTATATTTGAAAACGGTGTCTATGAGTTTAAAATAACACTGATCTAAATATCACTGATCTAAATAATTCCAAGTCAGAAGTTCTATCAGTTTTGTACATTGAACCATCTGCACAGGAGTCACACACTGTGATATGTAGGTACACATCATCTGATTCTTTGTGAAAAAGCAGGCTTATTAGGAAATTGCAGCAGGACTCCTGTTTTATTTTGTTATGATGACTTTCATTTATGTCTTTTCTCCACTGTCAGTGCACTGTAATGTAGAGTATGACAGATACTACTCTTCTCTTTGGGAAGAAAGACATGCTTCAGATGATCCCACGCACAGTGGCTAAATTCCATAAGTTTTCTTCTTACTAAATTCTAAAATTCTTGATTTTTGTAAGGTGTTCAGAACTAGTATTTCCTTACTTTTTCTCTACATCCTGTGTAGTTTAAGTACTACACAGGACAAGCATTTGTGTGAAAATTACCTAAAATACATTATATATCTAGTCAGACCAAGGCCTTTGCTATCTAACTTGGAATCTAATACTGGATTTAACAAAGTTGTTCTTTGACTAAAGAAGGAAGGCTCAGGCTTATAGTTCTTTACGTACAAAAATGTGATAATGCTGGGGTTTAAACCTAACCCAGAACAACTTGCTATCCACTGCTTTGCTGTCAGAGTAATGGAGGCATTCTTGTGTTTAGTTCTCATTGTTTCCTTATACACTATGTGATGGATTTAGGAAACAAGTACATTTGCATTGTGTGTTCTTGTCCATAATATTTGGTGCTGTTAAAAGGTAAATATCTTTAGACCATATGTTAAAGGTCACTTTTGTCATCTGCTTGAGGTGTCCGGGGGTCTTGTTTGTTTCTGGGTTTTTTTTATTCGTTTGTTTTTGTTTGTTGGTTTTTTTGGGGTTGTTTTTTTTTTTTTAAGAAAATGGAAGGGATGAGATGTAGACATTCAAATATTTATTTGACTTGGAAATTCTGTGTCTCAAATAAGGTACCTGAAGGTCCTCTTGATTCTCAGCTAGAGTTTTATTTGTATTTAGAATTTGGGGTATCACTTACAGATTGGTTGGAGAACAACGTACTTGGCTTTGGGAAATGAAAGTGCTTGTTGCTTCAAGATCTTGAGAAAAGCTTTAGTGCAACAAAAATAGCAAAAGTGGGGGTGAAAGCATGTAGTTCATTAATGATTATTAACGATCTGCTTTGTATTAGAAAGTGAAAGTTTATTTTCAATTTTCAGAAGATACATAGTTGCTTTAAATAAACCCTCAGATTCACTATGTATGTCTCTATTGCTTTGGGAGTTAAATATTGCAATTCCTTGGAAAAGAGAATAGACTATGGCAATTGTTATTTTGATCTGAATGCATATAATGGGAAATAGTGTGATTTGGAAATGGGTTTGATAGTGATGCTGTGTAGTCTAGAGTTTGTTTAACCTCAACTTTTTTTTTTTTTTAATGCTTATTTTTAAAATAAAGCCTCCTTTGGATTAGCAGCAAGTAATAATTTCAAAAGTGTGGCATGGTGCAGTATCATGACCTTGGTCATGCAGGAATAGATAGCCTTGCAGATCTCAGAATAAAACACATGAACTTACAGGAGACTCCCATCCTGGGTGCATTTTTCTTCCTACTGGTGGTTCTGTCATCTGTTAAAAGAAAAGATTTGAGTGATTAACCTGAACAGTATGTTTTTGTATGATAGTTAATTGAATTGAGAATATACTCTACAAATGCTAGCTTTCTTTGAAAATGACAGCTGCTTGAATTATAATTAATGTCAAACCTCTCCAATGTCCTCATATAAAAGTGGGATCGGTATGAGATTGAGCATAATTGTTGTCCTGTAGGAGTCTTGTGTACTTTTGTGACATTAATACAACATAACAACATAATTTTTTGTTGTGTTTGCTTTGTCCTTTTGAAGCTTAACCTTGGAGATGATATCGTGAAAGTTGTAATCGATTGGAACAAGCTTCAAAGCGCATCAGCACTTCAGCCAACGTTGCTCTTCAGTGCACTTCAGCAGCATGTTTTATGTTTGCAGGTAAGTATTTCATTGAACATATTTGACTCAACAAAAGTGATCAACAACTGAATGTAGTTATGTTATCTAAACTGTAAAATTTAAGTTGGTTTTGTTCTTACATTGCTCTGTCTAACAAAAGATAGTGCAAAAGTGTTATATGCTTAGGATTCCACTGTGCCTCATCGGTACTCACGCTTATGGATTTTTCCGATTAGTGGTGGGAATAGCCGCTGTAGGTGAGCAGGCTGAGTAAAGGCAGCCTCATTGATTTCTAGACTTGCATTGTAAATGTGATACATTTCCATCTATGGTGGGTTATAATTAAGCAATAAGACACGGCAGGTGTGTGTCATGCTATGATAATGATTCCATGCGTTGGGTGAGTTTTGAGGCTCATGGAGTGCTTTCAGTGGTTCAAGAAGTGGCATTATCCCAGCATGACACATCCTGGAGTGTCTTACTGCAATTAAATATATTTTCAGCTTTTTTTTTTTTTTTTTAAAAGAGTAATTTCTTTGACATTAATGTCTCATCTTGCCAAGTAGCCAGTCACCATTACTGTCATTTCTTTTAACTATTTGAAACTTTCCAACCCTGCCAAAAGTATGTGTAATTTAGTTGCATGGCAGGGAGGGTGAGCAATTTGTCAGCTAGTAACAGAACAGTGTTTTGACTTGATAGTTCATCTGTAAAAGGTGGGGATTTGAATACTAGTTTTTTTGCTTGAGCAAGTCAATGAATTATTTCGTGTGTAGTACTGAGAGGGTTAAAAAGGAAGTTCCTGTATTTGCTTGTCTGTAGGTAAAAGAAAGACCCTTTATGTTTTCCAGACATCCACCAAATCTTTGGTGTGATGAACAAAAAAATACGCAAGATAAAAGCAAGTAAAAATCACATGCAACTGTAAGAACACTGCAAGTAGGAATCTGATTCATTTCAGGAAATGTGACTGATAAAAATTATGTTGTCTTTAAAAAAAAAAAATTCTAGAGGGAAAATAAGCAGTGAAATTCAGACTAGGTGAAAGTGGTAAAAATTTAAAAAAAGGGGGTGACACATACATATGTACTGGGGTTTTGTTATTGCATCTGTGTGAGAGTTATTGCAGTAGAATAAGCATTTCTTTTTGCTGCTATAAATGTCAGTGCATTCTTTCATTTAATTTCATGACCTAAGTAGATAATAAACCGTGTCAAGAAAAGCATGTGTTCAGGATAATGCTAATACATATCATGTCTGTGTTCTCTCATTCGCTTGGGCAACTGCAGGTTCAAGTGGAGAATGTAGTGCTGTGGTGATAAAGGCTTTACAGTGTGAAAGCATTGGCTTTCATGTTAAGGAAGAAAAATACTAAGCCTTACTGTTATGAGTAGGCATTTGAATGAAATGTTAATTAAGTGGCATTGATGCCAATGATTGACGCTTTGATTTCTCTAGTAACCGATGAGCAGCAGGCAGATTTTTGCAGAAATTTGGGAGTTTTCCTATATAAACATCTAAAGGGCACAGGTCAAAAAGGCCAGAATTATGGTGTGCACAGTATTTGGAACTATAGCCTTTTTTTCCCTTTTTTAAAATTTTATTACTGTGTTCCATCAGAGGCAGATGTTGTAATTCCTAAAATTATCTCAGTTGGTCTGTTTTAGAAATTGCAATAGTATTTGGCTTTTTGGTTTTTCTTTCGGGGATTTTTGTGGGGTTTGTTTGTTTGGTTTTTTTTTCAATAACCCTAACATACTGGTTTCTTTTCCAGCCTCTTTTAGAAAAACTCCAGTCATTGATTAAAGAGGAAAATATAGGCCATGTTGAACCTGCAGGTAAAGCAGGCAATCAAACTTGTGAAACAAGTTTAAGTGTTTATGATGGTAACTGTCAGACTGAAGAAAAGTATGCAAGTTATGATTTGGGAGATCTGAAGGAAGCTCGTATTAATTTTGATCCAGAGGTGGTCCAGATAAAAGCTGGAAAAGCAGAAGTAAGTGATTTACCTAAATAAAAAATAAAAATAAAAAGTAAAAGATCTTTCTGAATTTTAAATTTAAAGAATGAAATAGATATATGCCATCATGTTTATTACCTGCAGATTGACAGGCGGATATCAGCCTTCATCGAGAGGAAACAAGCTGAGATCAATGAAAATAATGTCAGGGAATTTTGCAATGTTATTGATTGTAATCAAGGTAACTGGATACCCAGACTTTAATCTTCATAGCATTTTAAGTTGGTTGGTTTTGATTTTTTGTTTGGTTTTTTTTTTTTTTCTGTTTGTTTGATTTTTGGTTTTTGCTGTTTGTTTTTTGCTTTTCCATTTGTTCAAATGCATTATTCTATATTTAAAACAGAACTTCACTTTAACTTTGTTTTAAAGTTCAGAATTTGCATGTGCACTGCAGATGTTGTCAGACAAAAAAAGGAAGTAGTCCCTTTAATACATGCCATGCAGAAAGATTATAGCTATTATTGTGTTCATTTTAAGAACTATAATCTTAAATCAGATGATTTTGTAACTGTTGTTCAGTGGTTTAGCTAGATGTTCCTTCCAAATTCAACTGAATTGCAATTCAGAAATATCTTGTGAATTATGTCTTCAAAGTTTTAAATTGACTATTACCTAATGCTAGTTAAGTTACAAAGAAATATTTTTTGCAATCAATTTGAATTACTAGCTACTTAGAATAACTTTTTCCTTTCAACATTACTTATGGTGTTGGTGTTTTTAATGCGCCAACTGGCACAATTTGCTGTATCAATAACCAATCTTAAATTCATCTGGCAGGCTGGATCCCATTAGCACGATCACTGACTGTGTAACCAAATGCATCTTTAAAAAGTGAAGACACTTTTATATACATAAGTATATGGGGACATTTTCTAAGTACCTGTGAACCCAGACAGCTGTGCATTGTCTCTGTGATATGCTTTTAGAGATCAAAGCTTATTGTTCCTTAAGCTTTATAGGAAGAGAGTTTAATTGCTTGAATTTTTGTTGGAATGAAAATGACAGCTGAAATCTAGTTGAATATGCTAGACAGTAAAAGACTGATTCCTAAAATTAATTATGTGCAGAAGAAATTATGAAAAGACCTTCCTTTGTATGTTGAGGCATAATAAAAGATGTGTAAAGCTTTGGCGTATATTAGCAGAGATTAAAATATAAACACTGAATAAACTAAGATGGTCTGGACTGTAGGTCTTTATGGTTAAACAAATTAAAGAAGTCACAGGCATCAGAATGAATGCAGGAAGGTGATAAAAGAATGCTGATGAATAATTAGACCAGTGTAAAATGGGAAGAGAGTTTCAAAAAAGGCAGAAAACCAGAATAATAGTGGTAAGCAGGGAAAAGACTTCTCTACAGGAAGAAAGACATAAGTTACAGAGAAACACAGTGACAAATAAGGACCAAATAAAATGTAAATTGGAAGAAATTTGGGTTGATCCAATCAACTTTCATATACATGTGTACATACATTTGTGTAAGTGACTTACCCAATTAAAACCAGTAGGTCCATGCAAGTATGTGAAACTGTAATGAGTGTGTAGAATGAAAAAAGTACTTCTGATGTTTTAATTGTATGAAAAGTTTTTATTAGATTTGTTAAAAGACTCAAAGCTGATGATGGTTAGAATATTTTAAATTATAAAGACATAATTAGGACCTCACTTTTTCTATCATTATTTATTTTTCTATCATTATTTAGAAAATAGCTGTGCCAGAACAGATGCAATTTTCACACCCTATCCTGGATTTAAAAGCCATATAAAGGGTAAGCAACTACTTTAATACCCCTTTATTAAGTGTCCAGATAGAAGAACATGGATAAATTTTTGACTTTAAAACTTCTTATAGAATGCTCAAAAAATGCGAACTTAACATATTGTTTTTTGAGTCTCATGAGTACTTTTGCATCCTCACATCTCCAAGGTTTTCAGTCCTGTAACTGCTTCATTAAGTTGATGGTTATGCTCTAAAGAGTAAAACAAAGTAGCTTGTTTTCATTGTCTGAAAGGAAAGATACAGAAGATAAAGCAGGACAGAGAAACAGAACAGTTCTTAGCTTTTCGTTTAAGGCAATGCCAGCAGTCTGGTTGAGGAATGGAGATTCAATAAAATTATCTTATATTTTTTTGTTAGTTGGTGTAACCAAATAGGTTTAGAAACAGTTCTGGGGCACAATGGAAGTTCTGAGATACAGGTTCATGGGAAGTGTTGAGTTGGGGAGCAAGCTCAGAACTGCACTTCCTTTTGGAAAAAAGTAAATAGTGCAGAAATGATTGTCCAGCAGAAGTTACATATAAAAGATTGCTTGTCCATCTACTGTCCTCTAGGTGTACAAAAGTCACTCTGTGTTTAAAAACAAATAAATGAAATCTCCAAAATGAGAATGAAAGTAACTTGTCCATTTTTTGAGAGTGGTAGTATTCAGTTATCCACTTGATACTGGTTCTAGAAACTAATTCATTATTCTGAATTGAGAATAATAATGTGAAGCATGATAGGTATAAGCATTAAAGGATCTGGTGAGTTAAGAGGGAGATAGGGAAGTGAGTTTGTGTTTATAATCTTTCACTAAGAGGTGCTTTCATTAGTCACGTTTTTTAAACTGAGTGCTAATTTGTATCTTGGATGGTAGCATATTACAGGAAAAAAAGAAAAGCTTGCCCTTCAAGTAACTAAAAACTGACCAGTTCATGAGCTGAAGTGTGAATAACACCTAGAAAGGAATTGGAAGTAAAACCAGCATAAACTGAAGCAAAAATGTAACTTGCCTTCATGAAGTATCGGGCAAGAAAGTATGTGCTTCAGTGTCTGGAGTTCGAACGTAGTCTTTAAGCCTGCAGTACACTGCTGTAGTCCTGTCAGGAGAGTCTTGAGAAGGGATGAAAATGTTCTGATAAAGACATGGTTCAGGAGGGGAGGAAAGATAGACCCAGAAGCAGCTGAAGAGTTATTAAAGCTGTTAACCTGAATAACAAAAATTAGAACTTCCTTGCAGAGATTTGCAGCGGTTCTTCTAGTTGTTTACCTCCCCTCATCTTCATGTATTTATGATGCTTCCTGTAATACTAGGTCTGGCCTTTTCTTTGCATTCACAACAGCTCACATGTGCAACTGCTGACATAGATATTGGGCTTTCTGCTATTTATCAGCAGCTGATGACAAATTCTTGATTCTGTCATTCTACATGAATGTATGAGTAATTCTTTTACTTTGCATATGTAAAGTCCTAGGTTTTTTTGTTTGGTTTGGTTACTTGTGCAAAAATAGGAGAATACTTTTACTTGAACCTTTGATCTTGATGTGTGTGGGACCCTTCACATGAGAGACTGGTGTGAAATTGATTTAACACAGGCTTTTGTATTTTACCATTTTGATTGGTTTAGTTGGATGTACTTTGTGTTTCTTGTGTATGTGTATTAAATTTGTGTTCTCTTTACCTAGTTTCTAGGGTAGTAAATACATATGGTCCTCAGACTAGATCTGAAGGAGCGCATGGGTCCAGTCACAAAGCCAATGTCCCCATTCATGATTGTGGAAACCAAGCTGTTGAGGAGAGATTGCAAAACATTGAAGCACACTTACGGTTACAAACAGGTTTGTATCATGTTTTAATTTTGACATCGGTATGTCAGTTTGTGTTAGTTATCGTTACTGTAGTAAAACTGGACAAGTCTATAAAAACTGTGACTGTAAAAACAACGGATAGATCCATGGAAGGGTTTAGTCACCCTAAATACTACAGTCATATGTTTATGTTCTCATACCCAAAATGGAACGCAGATTCACACCCAAGTTAGGATGCTGAGTTAGTAAATGTATGCTTGATGTGGTGGCAAATGAAAGAGAGGCACTTCAGAATGGGATTAAACCAGTCTGGAATATTTGTAGATGGGGGTTCTCAATAGCCAGTGGAGTCCTTCTGCCTTGACCCACTGAACAGGAAAAGCTGAGGTTAGGATTCAGTCCTGCTTCATGGACACCTTCTGTGGCAGAAAGTAGAATACTCCCAGATACTGTTGACGTAGCAAAGCTTGATGCTTGGCTGTATAGCCATCTCAAAAATAAAGTGGATTTTGTGCATGGAAATAGAATTTGCAAGTAGCTGGCCAGCACTAAGGTTACAATGCAGCTTTGGAGCTTATGCATATCAGGGATGACTGGGGGTAGCTAAGGAGGGGTCCATACTTCCTGGTTCTGCCTATAATAGGTGACACAATTTTATTTGAAGGAACAGGTTTTTAAACTACAGTATAGGGGAAGAGGAAAGTGTACAATTCCAGCTCAACTCCTGTCAAAATCAGCATTCAGTGCTGAAGGTCTCAACGTAATTTTTTACTTGCCCCAGCAGCTGTGCAAAAGGTATTCATCTGAGCAGGTAACCTGCCTCAGCTACCTGCTCACTGGTTTTGGTTTCTAATGATGGAAAGAATTGTTCTTGGCTCATCTGCTGTTTATCTGAGCAGCTTCTTCTAGTGCTAGTACTGCTCTTTTCCCTTTACATTAAGAGTTAGCAATATTAAGAAGAGTGAGAGGTCAGCCGATTTAATTAGTAGCTGCAGAGTGATGAGGAGAGAGCAGAACTGAAAGGAGGGAAGCTACCTGCAAAATGGTCTGTCTGAAGTGAGGAAATAGATGAATGGCAAAAAACCCCATTAGTGCTCATTTCAGTAGTTTGTACAATAGAATTATCTTACCTAACAGACCTAGAAATAAATGGAAATGGGTGGCAAGAGAATAAGTAAAAGCTTGCTAAGGCTCTGGTTGTCATTGCTGTTCAGAACCAGACTGTCATTTTAGTTGGGATAGCCAGTAGTTAGTTGTGATAAACAGTTATTTTAGTTCATAGAATACTGTGTAGCATGGTACACAGATGCTTTCTGAGACTGATCTTTTGATCAGTTCTGTTCTTAAATGGGGAAACAAGCCCAACCTGCTGTAGTATAGCTGCAAACAGCAAATGGGTTGAGGTGGGTTTTGTTGTTGCTGTTGGTTTTGTGATGTATGCAGGTTTGTTGGTTTTTTGTTTGCTTGGTTTTTTGGTGGAGGGAGAGGGGGAAGGGCTTGTGCTTTTTTTTGTTTGGTTTTTATTTTTTCCAAATCTCTGCTATTCCATTCCACACAGCATTCCCCACCCCTGCTTCTCCCATCTGTGCCTAAGCAAATGCGATTCTTTGTCAAGTGCAACTCGTACCTGTCCTCGTAACTTCTGATGCTCAGTGGAGATAGGCGTCCTTCAGAACAATCTTGGATATCAGTGCTGACTTCATGTGTGGTTGGCCATCTCATGGGCTTGTGTGATTAATATATCATTAGAGTGATCATTAGCTGTTCCAGGGACTTTGTCAGACATATTTCAACCAGCTGCATGAAGTTGTCTGTTGCCTTCAGTGACTGCAGTGGATTATCAATCAGCTTTTACCTTGAATCTTACTAATTACCCTTCCGTTTTACTATCCTGTCCACTTGTTTTGTTTCAGCTACTGGTTGATAGCTGGACTCAAACAGTTCATGTGTAAAACTTGCAATCTTTAGTTTAAAAAGTTATTTAAGCACTTTTCCTGATTTCTTTGTATTTGTGTATTTAGGTGGTCCTGTACCAAGAGACATTTATCAGAGAATTAAGAAGCTTGAAGATAAAATCCTTGAGCTAGAAGGACTGTCTCCTGAATATTTTCAATCTATGGTAAGAAATTCTCTCTTCTTTTAGCATACCTAAATGCATTTGGGACTTTTTGTGCTTATGTTTTTGATGTACAGACAAAACCTAATTGCATACACTCTTGATAGAGAACTCTGACTTGGTGTAATAGTTACGTTTTATTTGGACCATCTGTGTAAGTTCATATTTCCACCTAATTCTCATTTGAAAGAAAATAGTATACATTTGAGGGAAAAAAATTGCAGCCTCACAAGATTCACAATTTGTAAGAAATTTATTATAGAGGTTGGATTTCTTCACTTCCTTCTCCCCCCTCCATCCACCACCCCACCCCACCCAGGTTGGCAAGCAGGAGGCTGAAGCATGTTACCTGCTCAGATGAATACTTTTTGAAAAAAAAAAAAAAAAACAAACCCACACTTATCTGTTTCTTATGACAAGAAAACTGAAAAAAGTTTTGATCTCGATACAGATCATTAATGGCTTAAGTCCTTTGGGCTTCTGTACATGATCTGATTACAAAAGATCAGGTATATGAAATAACTTCCAATGAGAGAGTAGACCCTTTAAAAATTGTTTCATGTGATTCTGTGACTTTTGTTTCTATGTTGCTAGTTTTCAGGCAGATTTCTGTTTCTTTCTGAATAGTAAACCTTATCTGCCATTCCCAAAAGGAGATTAGGACGAAGAGAATATTGGTTGTTACTACATAGGGCTCTGGTTGTCTGTAGAAATTTCTTGTCTGCCATTTTGTTGTTCTTTCCCCATGTAACACTGTCTCTTTTAGTATTGATAATATTTTAATTTATATCTTCTCCGTTGTGACCAGCCAAAGAAGAGTCTGCAAATATCAATGGCAATATTACCTTTTTTTATGTTTTGTTTGTTTATGTTGGAGACCAATAAAACCCTTTATTTGTGAGGCTGTTCCTTCAAGTTGTTGGAAACCAGAATTTAAAACATACATTTTTATAAGATGAGATTTCCACAGAAAGGGCTTTAGGATCTTCTTTAGAATGGGGGTCTGTGGAAAATTTGTGGTCATGGCAATAGTAGGATTGTACAGTAATTAAGAATTCTTTTGTCCAAACTTTTGCAAAAATATGGGTGTGGATACAGGAAATTTTGGGGGAGAAAAATATCGACAGTTTCAAAAGCTGGATATTGATCTTGGTTTTGTCTGAAGGAAGCTTCAGTTAAGTTGATAATTGTTGGCTGCCAAGCATGGAGAAGGTTCAACAACTTCTGAATGTTCTCCAGTAGTGTTCCTCGTGATCCAAAGTACTTAATTATAAAAAAAGATTTCTTTAATCCACGGAATGGCAGTCAGTGTTCTTTCTGCACTTTAAAGACTCTTGTCAACTTTGTTACAGAATTACTTGTGGTCCTTTGTCAATGCAGCATTAAGTCTCTTTTGATTATGTCTTTTCTTTAGAGTTGTTCTGGCAAGAGGAGAAAGATTCAACCTCCTCACGTAAGTGCTGTTAACTTTTGTTTACCCTAAGTTTAGGATGTTCTGAGTGAAAAGTAATCAGAAGTTCTATCAAGCAAATATCTAACTTCGCAGAAGTAGCTGCATCAGTACTGGTTATCTTGCTGACAAAGAAAGAGAAAGAAGAAGACAGAAAGTTAATGGATGTCATAGTGAAATGAATCTTCTAAGAGTTTATACTGGAGTAGGTTATTTAGTGTTGTCACCAGTTAGAAAGATGAAAGAATAAAACAAATCTGTAATGTTGTTAATCAGCATGGGGGGTAACAAACAATTTGCAAATTCTTACTAGCCTCTTAGTAATGTGTTCTGGTTTGGTTTTGTTTTGTTTGTGGCTTGGTGGTTATTGTTGATGTTTTGAATTATTTTTTAATTTCCTTTATTGGTAAATTTATTATAGTTATTCATATTTATTTATGAAGAGACAATAGAAGTAGAAATGTCTGGCTCAGCAAAAGTGTTGCAGAAAGACCTGATATTATAGGAGATACTAACCTAAGTCAGTAAGACTTGCCATTTTCACAGCACCATCACATAAGGGTTGCATTAACTGTGCACCTTAGGCCACAAGAGAATTTCTCAGCGTGAGACTGCAGCTGGGACACTGCTACTAGCCGTCACACTTGGAGACATATGGGCTGGGGAGAATGCTTAGAATGGAATGTGGGCCTCAAGTCTCCTCAGAGACTTGAGGAATTAGGCTTGTTTACATGAGGAAAAAAAAATCCTCCATAGAGTGAAATATGTTTGTAAGAAGGATGTTGACCAGTTCTTTGTGTAAGAAGAGATAAAACAAAATGGCAGGTTAAGTGGGCACAGAGGACATTGATGTTGGGCAATAAGAAAAGAAAAAAAAGCCCTTCATTTGTAAAGCTGGGTTGTATAAGATCTAGGTAGGCTTGTCCAGAGTTTTAACATCAAAGGATATTTATTTGTTTGTTTGTTTTTCATGAACAGGTTAAATAAGCATCTAATGGAAATAGTATGGATATATTGATCCAAGATTAGGACTGTCTGTTTCTTCTAAGTCTTTTTCTTTCAACTTTAATAGCCATAGACTAGATTCAGACAATTCTGCAAATGTATTTGTATCACTTGGTGCAATATGCAGTGACCTCAAGTTTAAAGTACTAGGCCATTTCTCCAGCAATTACAAAATGTAAATGATTGTGGGTTTTATTTTGTTCTTTTAACAGAACTATTCATTGGCTGAACTTGATGAAAAGATCAGTGCCATAAAACAGGCACTACTGAGGAAGACAAAAGAGAGCAAGTCCAAGGAGGCTGAGCGGCTTCTTCGATAAAAAAAAAAAAAACGTATTTTCAGAATCCTCATCATGCTTTACACATACCTAAACCGTAGACCTGAGTAGTGTTGATCGAGGATGACTTTAGCAATGAAAGCAAAGCATGCTTATATGCTCCTTTTGAATGATCTCGAAAGCTTTGTTTTGGAAGAGTTCATTTAAAAACTGTCTTATTAATTAAATGGTTACTGTAAAATGAAGAATGTTTAGGAATAGCATTCTAATCCATTCCCTTCTGTTATAAAGGAGGATTACAGCATTGTTCATATGTGGAAAGTTGTAATCCACATACAAAAGCTACATTTCACATGTAATTCTTGATGATTGGGTATTCAAAAGGGCTATCTTTTGAATACTTTCCATGTAAGTAATTTGCATAAACTTGTGAAATAAAACTAAATACTCATAAACAAACTTAGGAAGAGAAAATTGAAAAAAACCCCTCGCAGTATGCATGCTTGCCTGCATTTTGTCCATATTTGTCACTGTTTTCACTACTGTTAGAACAGCAACAGATTTCTGTTTAAAATATGGTTATGGAAATTTTATATATATAAATAGAGACACCTATTCTTCACTTCCTACATGTCCTGTAGGAATTCAAACTTTGTACCCTGCTAACAAACTTAATATATTCCAAAGACTACTCCAGGGAAGGTTTTGAGGAGCATGCCAGCAGGCACCAGCTTCTCTTCCTTCCATGTGCATGCTTATATGACTTCTGAAGCATGGATATTGGGTACGTAGTTTAAATGAGTCATTCCTTTGGCCACACACTGAAGTGTGATTCTGTTTGTTTTAATAAAACACTTTCTATTTATACCAGTTCTTTAATTTATTTGCTGTCTCTGTGTTCGTTCCAGATTAGAAGTAGCTGTTACAGAAGGAGTCTTTTATGTTAACTCTTCTGCTTATAGCAGTCATACTATCAATGTCCCTGTATCAGTCTCTGTGACAGGTGTTAAGAACAGTACTGACTGGATGCAGTTGTACTTTGAAGAATAGACATTTTCTGTAATTCTGTGTTCTTATCTAAACTAATATTTGTTGTAGCATGTAATGCTTCTCTGAAGGTGAGCCATCAGAGGTACCTGACAAAAGCTGCTTGAGCTCCAGGAAAAACATAGTATATGTTACCAGTTCAGGTTCCTAGTGTCTGCCCATGGAGAGGTCAACCCAAGCAGTTATGAGCGCCTCAAATACAGCATTGGATACAAAGAGGTACTTCTGCATTTGAAGACAGTGACCTGCTCATGTGTAGGACTGTTATTCAGACTATATGCTACATAACAATCCAGCATCCTACAGAGACTACTTCTGTTTTGCAAAGCGTTACAACTGTTGAAAATCTGAACAGCTCATGTTATGGGTGAAGCAACACAATGAGCTGCAACTTTTACCACAGGTAGATAACTTGCTATCTACAATTTTTTTTTTTTGAGCCATACTCAAAAGCATATAACATGGATATAATTGTGCCTAGCACCATACATGTCAAACAGTAGTACTTGAAAGTGGGAGGTGCTTGTTACAGCTGGGGACAGGAAGGACAATCACAGGGATTTAGCTTGTGCAAAGGAGCCTCTGCTTGTGTGTACTAATTCAAGTATTGGTGGGACACGCTGGCTAAGACTACTGCATTTTCACTGTGCAGTTTTCTCGGGAAAATTCTGGAGTGAAGCCCTAGAAGAGATAATAAACATGTGGCAGATACCTTGGGTAATATTGGCTAATATTAAATTATTTGTTGTTAGTTGACGTTATAACAAGTGCATGCGTATATATATACAGACAAAAAAACCCAAACCAAACAAACCAAAACTTCACTCCTCATCTGGAGTCAGTTCTTAGAATAAATTGCAAACACTGCTGAATTCCCCAATGGAGAATGGTTACAAAAAGACTGCATTAGCAATTTCAAAGTGGCTTTTTCTGTAGTGAATTGTGTGCTGCTTGAAAGATCTCTTGCCATGGGATTCTCCTTCTTTTTCTCAAGATGACAGTAACATAGCAGTTAAGGGTGGAAAGCGTAATGAAGATGCATTGTAGCAAGACAATAGCTAAGGGTTGAAAACATAATGAAGATGCATTGTAGCAAGACAATAGCTAAGGGACAACATTGGATTGCAATTTATTAGCCCTATGTAATTTATCAAATAAATGCTAGAGATACACTTGAAAAATGTCAAGGTATTCATCTTGCTTTGTTGTTAGACCTTTGCCATTGTTTGGTTTCAGGTTGTTCATTTCTTGTATGCTTAATGCTAATGCATCCATCCTGTAAGAATTCATTGGAAATGTATTCTCTGCTGCAAGTCGCATGTTAAAAGTAGTTGCAGATTCCAGAGGGCTGCCAAGCTGTTGAAATTTTCCCTTCTTCTGCTATATGGCTTTTATGAATACAGGCAAGGGGGAGCAGGACATTGTTCTGGTATTCAGGGCTATTTGTCTTACCCGTTTATCCTTACTTACCTTTTGTCTCTGCACTTTACCTTCTACAACTGACCTTCACTGTAAGGACTATTTCTGCAGAAAGAGATGAGCTCCCCAATCCACCACACCCCCGTAATAACGGGGATGCAGGATAGTCCTTACAATATCAATTTCCAGAACTACCTATTATGCTGGTTTTCCTCTGCACCTGAGACACTATTAAGTGCTTGCTGATGGGGGCTGCAGTAGCTGAAGAAGTCTGAAAGGTAACCACAAGTGAAGCAAAAGTAGGGGAAGTGTTTACTGTCTTGTTGGCATGTGTCAACACCTTGACCAACATGTTTTTACAGATGCTGGGCTGATCTACACTCCCTTTCCTCCAAAAGGACATACAGAAGTATTTTTAAGAAGATGACTTTATGTCTTTGTTAAACATATCTTTCTTCTCCACTTTCAGCTAGAGCTAGTATTAACAATATAACACCAAGGATACATTCTTCTCATAAAATATTTTCCTCTTGGTCTGCTTCTGGCATCCAGAATCCTGTGTAATGAGAAGCACTGCTGTGGCTGCTGCTTACTACAGCAACATTTCTTGCTTAGCAAAAGGCCAGATTTGCATCTGAACTGGGCAAAGGAATGGTTTAGATGTGCAAGTTCACTCCAGAGAAGAATTTACGGAATAGATAGAACTATACAGAAGCATTTTTGAAGGACGTTTATGTGATCTAGTTCACCATTCTCCAGCATGCATAATCCCAGTGATATTAAAGGTTTGTCTATGAAAGCACATTAGTGGTTTTGTGGAAACACCTTTACTGCTGGCAGCCTGTGTGTGGCATAGCGAGAAAAACTATTGTGTGGGAAAAAGCATTCTGCGTGGCTGTCAGTCCAGAGCTCTTTAATTTGTGAGTAATTTGAGAAAATCTGCTGCTCCTTTTCTTCTGAGAGGGTATCTCTAACCATGAGCAAACACGCTGCCATAAAAATGATAGAGTGGATTCTTCATTAGTTCAGGCTCACCAGCAAGCGTGCTGTTTAGCAAAAATCTCTCCCACCTTCGAGAGTAGGGCTCAGTACCACCACCCCTGCTCCTTTACCCAGTCAGTAGTGGAAATCCTACTAACATCAGTCATGCATGAATGACATAGCTGGATTCTGGATTTGTTACTGGAGTCGCACAGAAGAAAAGCAATTCTCTTAGGATAATGTGAACCCCTATTGTGGTAGTAGATAAAGAGCACCTGGATTTGGGTTACACAATGGTAATTTTGTGTAGGTTTTCCTGTTGAGGATCTCTTGCACTGAATATAACTGCAACCCGTTGCAGGATGATATATCACAAGGTTCAGATGAAATCCAGTGAACCCCACACGTGTCTAATCTGCATATATTAAAGCTGCAGGTGATTAGGAATGTCATTGCTTAATTAACTAACCCAGAACATGTTTACCAGTGTTCGGGGTGCAGCTAGTCCACCTTACCAACACCAACAAGCTTACTGAGCTGTAGACTGGCAGGAAAAGAGAGAATGACCATGGTGTGTCCTGCTAGAGGAAAATTGCAAAGCATTCCAGGCTGCCAAGGCTCCTACCTGAGCTGCATCTTTTCTGCCCTGCTGTTTTCAAGGTCCATGCTTTGAAGAAATGCTTTAAGTCTCTGCAGCCATCTGAGAGCTGAAAGGGTAGCTTGGTTTCCACTGCAAGAAGTCAAGACAGACTTGGGTCCCAGCTGCAATACAGAAAATTTCCCAGATAAAATGAGGTAGAAATTCTGTCTCCTGATTTATGCTTACCTGAAAGTTAATCTAGAGCTCTTTCCAGGTTTTGCCAGCATCCAATAGCCTGTGTTTCACACTTCACCTGAGTTATTATGGGGTTCCAGTTACAAGATAAAAAAAAGATAATAGTACAGCACTGTAAATTTGGCATTAACTATTTGAGGAAGATGTCTAAGCATCACTTTCAGCCAAGAATTTTTGTTGCCCTTAGGAATGCTTCACATTGCTGCACCTTGCATGAGAGATGTAGTAAAACATTGGAGCTTGTGTTACTGTGCAGTTCTGCAATGTGTGCATGCTCAGTTTCTTTGCTTCAGGCTCCTCTGAGTAGGGAGCGATTCATCTCTAGGAGGCTAATTTCTTGCAGTTGAGTGCTGGATTTTAATAAATAAACCCAAAAGTGAAGTGCCCTTTTGAACAGCCCTCGTACCAGCAGGTAATATCAGTAATTTAGGAAACTCAAACCATTCACCATTCCATCCAATGTATTGCGATCAGTGCTGGATTATTTATTTCTTTATTTTTTAAAATACATTGTAAGTTATCTCTTTTGTTTTAATTAAGACTTTAAAATACCACTGAGGAATTTTAACTGCAGAATGCCAGATGCATTATTTGAAGGAGAAGTAGTTAAAACACTGAATAAATTGGTTTTTGATTGACGAGTTTACAAATCATTTGCACCAATAAGAACAAACAAAACATTTTACACGGTAATGGAGCCAAATCGTCTGTTCCTGAATGAAGCTATGGAGATGGGCTTTGAAAAGGGGAAAAAAATATCTCCAGAAAGATTCCCTTAGAGATGGCTATTGCCTTCCCCCATTAAAGCAAGTGCTTGCCCTAACCCTTCTTGTTGAAGGCTTGCTGAGTACTTCAGGCTTCTGTAGCCATAGGAATCTCCCTACCCTGATTTCAGCTGTGCTATAAAGTGAACCTGTGTAATCCCCTCATTATCGCTTGCTACCTCAAAGCGTGGCAGGAAGTGGATGAAAACTATGCACAGCCCTGCAGGTTGCTGAGGATCCAGGAAACACGTCCAAAAGTGCTGGACTACACATTGCCTTTGTTGAAAGCTTTGCCCTAGTCCAGATAACATGCTTCTATGGCTAGGAAAAGGATTTTTTGTCCTATTTGATAATCTATCCCACCCAAGAGCAGCGAAACCTAACTCAAGTAGTCTCCAAGAGATGAGTTTTTCTTGTCATTGCTTCCTAGGATATATGGATTTGATTTCTTCTAACTCTAAGCACTACCTGATGGGGGAGAGGTGGGAGTATGTTGTAGAAAGTCTAATGCTTGAGAAATAAGGAAAAAGAAAAAGTACATTCAAACAACTGCCTCTGTAGATCTTCTAACAAAACTGCCTTATCATGGGCAAAACACTTAAAAGGAACAATGAGAAGAATAGGCATTGTTTGAAGCTATTATTTAGAAATCATCTAAATTTTTAAAGGTTAATTAGTGTAATTTACCCATCTTGGTTATTAAAAAGGGTTATACATGAACACTAAACTTAAGAGTTCAATCCATTCTATTTCCACAGTTGATTCATCCACATCTGTTTAGCTTTTTATGACCATCTAATTGATTTGTAGAATTCTGTCCAGTACAGATGGGCTACTGTTCATGACTACTTTCATACCATTTCTATTATTGTTGTTCTGATTTTTATTCAAGGCCAAACAGAGGGGAATATAAGAGCGTGATGTTCACCTAAACATAACAATGACATCAAATTTCTATTTGGCTCTGAGAGAAGAATGGATTTGTGGAGACAATCCACTATGAATACAAATAAGTTGTTTATACATAAATATAATGAAGTTTCTTACTTAATTATGACCTATTTTACTGGTTCTACAATGTGCTCTGTTATTATGAAGTTTTGTAGCAACAGCCAGGCTAAATCAATTGTCACAAACTCATTTGGCTCAAAACTAGAATCATACCCCTACTAACACTTGTGAGAGAATAAAAGCTATTCCTCTGTAGCCTGTTCCATGGTAATTCTAGTAACTCTGTATGTAGCCTCTCATACAGCTTTACATGCATACACATTATTTTATACACAGTTCATACATACAGAATTTTGCATTTGATGAAGACTTTCCCACCACCCTTTGAGTTGTCAAAATGAACAGAAGCTGGCTAGGTGTTTTACACCAGAGAGTCTCCTTTGGAATTCCTGCAAGGAAGGAATTCACTCTGCAATCTAAATTTTAAGGAGTTTGTTATGGTCATTTTTGTAACCCCACAAATGTGATTAATTGCCAAGTCCTTGTGAAATGCTGGCCTGTAAACCTAGCTCTTGCTCTATTTAATCTCTGAGTCTTCTGAGTACATGGGGAGTAGTTTGAATAACCTGCACAGTAGTTGTCTTTGTACAGAAGAATTGTTATCAACCCCAGACCCTGAATCATCCAAATCATTCAAAGATTGAAGAAAGTGCCCCTAATTACCCAGTAGTTCCACCTCCTCTGTATGTAGTTATAGCTTCGTGCATGTAACCTGCATGCATAATGGCAAGAAAGCAAGATGCATGCAGAGTTAGTGCAGTACCAAGAGGTACACATTCACGCCAGTAATTTTGTAGACATCATACTGTAGACGTTTGCTTAAGTATGCCAGCTACTTTGCTTGACCACCACACAGGGAACTAACAGCTACCACTAACAAGTCTGAAGAAAACCAGCAGAGTTTTACTAACCAGATGCTCCTCTGGCTACCAGATGTAGTATCAAGCAAACTCAAGTCCTAAACTACAGCCTTTGCACAAAACTTGTGAAGGAAAGAAAATGTATGGATTGTGTCTTTCATGTGTACATTATTTTTTCAGAATTTGTTGTCAGCCAGTAATAGCATCATAAAATGGGAGGGGAGGGCAGAAAGAGCTTTCTGTTTAATACAGACTAAACTACTGTGGTAGGAAGGCAGCCACTTCAGATAGCACAGCTAAGCAGATTCTACTGCCTGTAACTTTAGTTGCAGGGTACAGCAAGAAACATGCTTGAATCATCTGCCACAGCTTAATATGAGATAGCCAAATACAGGAATTTCTCAGTGCAGTAGAAAATCTTCACTGACACATTGTAAAAGCTAAGTACAAAAACATTTCTTGCATTGTGGAGATGAGAGAGATTCTCCTTTACACTGAACACTCACAATTCTTCATTATTACATGTCCCAAACAGCATAGGAGGAAGAATACTGCAAAAAGAATATGCTCTGGAGTATTTAAAAATCAGCATCTTAAAAGTTGCTGGTGTTAATTTCTTCTTACCCACAGAGAAACAATACTGATACATCCTCCAGCATGTGTTAAGGGAAGCGTCAGTTCCAAACCCACACTTATAGAGAGTGTTTCATCTCTGCTTTGGTTTTACAACACCACCACATATCCAACAACAAACTATTCTGGCCTGTGAATTCCACTTAAGTACAATAACATTTGTGTATATGGACTTTTCTTTCAGCTGTGCCAAAGTGTTTCACTGAGTGCCTGTAGTGCAATTACAAGGCAAGCAAGCAGCAGGGAATGAGAAAAATAGGTATAGCAAAGGTGAAAAGCTATTTCAAATGCAATTTGAAACAAGACAGAGAGTCAACAAGAGACAAAATAAGGTTGTTCTAGGTGGTGGAGCTGCAGAAGAGAAGACGCTTACCCAGCACAGATAGTTGTGAAGGTAGAAAAGAGACCAGTGTGATACAAGATGGGCCAAGGAGAGTGTCAGAGTTTGACCTTGGAGGATGCTACACAGAAGGGTTGTTAGCACAGAGGAGATGAAAACAAAGAAAAAGCAGTTTGACAGGAGAGGAAGGAACCAATTCTGGTTACGTGACTCTGACAGGCTCCTGCTGCTGCAGGTTACGCTGACACTGAGAAGTCTAAAGGGTATCAGGTCATTAACTGCATAGAGGAGAGCTGTTTCTGTGCAGAAGAAAACCAGACTATTAGTCCCTCAGAACATCTCACATCAGTGCAAAAGGTGTTTCTGACTTCTAATGACACAGAGCCCCACAGTTCTGCCTGCAATGGCTAAAGGCTTCAGGAACAGGTTTTCTGTCAGTTAATATCAATGTTGCAGCTTATAACCAAGTTTGGGGGATCTTGGAAGATTCACTAAGGAAGGAACTGGCTTTGCAATCTAGTTTTTAGAGAGATTGTTATGGTCATTTTGTAACTCCCGAAATGTTATTTATTACAAATATTTGTATATCCTTTTAATTCAATTTGTCAGCCATCCAGAGACTGCTGTGTGACAAGCATAAATTTTGCTTATTGCTTCTTTCTGAGGTAACAGATTTCCTACAGCAAGAGTTAGAAAAACAGGTTTACCACATACTAATTACCAAGAATATAGCAAACCTTCATGACAAGAAGGAAGCCCTGCCATCCTTCCACAATCCAATGTTCCTCACCATATCCTAACAGATTCCCTAGGACTCCAGGTGCTTTGTATTTTAGTCACTCCCACTCTTGACATTAGCTATGCAATCACTGCTAACTTTCTTAGCTGCTCTCCCTTCCACAGATTATTGCTCTTGTCCTCTCTTTTTCTGCCATGCTTTTGGTGATCTTCTCATTATTCAGTGCTTGGAATGTGTGAAAAAGCCCCCTGGGATAAAGGAAGTCCCTGGACTTCTCCAAATGGGTCTATATAAGGGTGATACAGAATCACCGAATCAACTAGGTTGAAAAAGACCTTTAAGATCATCAAGTCCAAAGTTTACCGCAGGAATGCTAAGTCCACTACTAAATCATGTCATAAAGGGTCTCATCTTTATGTTTTTTGAACGCTTCCAGGGATGTTAATTCCATCATTTCCCTGTGCAGCCTGCTCCAGTGCCTGATCACCCTCCTGGTGAAGGAAGTTTTTCCTAATATCCAATCTAAACCTCTCCTGACACAGCTTGAGGCAGTTATCCCTTGTTCTATCACCTACTGGGTGAAGAGACAGACCCTCACTATAACCTCCTTTCAGGTAGCTGTAGCAAGCAATAAGGTCCTTCATGAGCCTTCTCTTCTTCAGGCTAAACAACCCAAGTTCCTTCAGCCATTCTTCATAAGACTTGTTCTCCAAACATGCAGGTCTCTGTTTTAAAGCAAGGCACCACACTGTAGCTTCATGTGGGGTTCTGCAGTTGATCAAAAGTCAGCAAAGGCATGAAATACAAAGGGGTAGCGACAATGAAAAACAAAGAATTCAATTAGGCTAAATACAAACTTCAGTGTTCTGGGAGAAAGGATGTTTACATGGTTACAGTTCTCTGCCGAGATTTAGCAGGGACTGAAACAGTGCCTGCCGCACCCACAAGTTACTGGTGGAGCTCTGTGCAAATCATTTGGGCTTTCCATGCTTTATCCCACAGTTCCCTGTAGGTAAATGGGGTTCATAAAGACTGGCTGTCTTACAAGGTTGCTGTCCTGATATATCAAGAATTGTTTGGGATGTGTTTGGGTCCTGCACTTTAAATGGTCCTATGACATACTGTATCTGGGACAAGAATAAGCCGACTTTCTAACATGATATTGTTTCAGTAATGCTACAGAGTAAAGCTCCCTGAACTATACTGTATTCTTCTGCTGCAAGACTTTAGGTAAACTGGTCCTGCAGCTGAATCCAAGGACAGTTTTACAGCTGCAGAAGCCAAAGCAGTTCAGGCAGAGCTACGTTGCAGGCGGTTTCACCATGAAATGTCATCATGAGCTCCTTGAACCATCAGTGCTCTTTTGCTGGGCCCTGTTTTCCCCCATGGGTCCCTGCCTGGCGCAGTTCCTCATCGCCCTTGGCCCTGCTCCCAGGCCAGCCCTACCGCTGGGTGTCACCCCCTGCTTCCTGCCCTTCATCCAGGTGGGTCTGACAGCCGGAGCAAGACTTCACATGAGAAACCCTTCCTAGCAGCGTAGCAGAGCATTTGTTCTGATCTGAACCTTTCTGTGTGGCTGCTGAGTTTGTAGTTGTTTTGTCCCTTTTGTTTTTCCCCAGTAAAAAATTATTTTTAAAAACCTTGCTCCTTTCAGAAGACATTTCTGGAAGCATTTCTTTAATGGAAAATGAATTACTACCCAGTCAAAAAACATTAGTTATACCATTCTGTCATCTTAATACTTAGAGGTCTCAAAGAAAAAACAAAAAGCAAACACCCAAAACATATATATACTGTTTCTATCTGTGTTTATTTCACTGCAATAATGTCTTCAAATTGAAAGGAATGAAGGGGTGTGGAAAATATTGAAAAGTCATGAATCAATTTCAATCAATTTTAATTCCAGTATAAGAGGAAGTAATGCCACTTGTCGAAAACAAAGCAATCATTTCTGACAGCTAAATTTGCAAGAGTCTTATTGCTGTCTGGAGAGAGGTAAAGCTGGATGCTTCCCTGCTTCTACCTCCACCTGAATTGACAGTCAGTGCTGTTTGATTTATTCTAGTGAAGTTTCTCTATGTCCTGTAACTCCGACTTTTCTTCCCTCAGGTCAGCACTGCCACACAAAGAGAATTGCTTTATTCCCCAGAGTTTTAACTTGAAACTTGGACTTGGGTTTGTAAAAATATATGCAGATGTTTTGTGTAAGTACTTTCCTTTATGGAAGATATCTTGATATAAAGCACTTGTTAGGGAATTTTAAAATGATAGTAAGGCCAGAATAAAACTAAAAATAAGGATAAAATTAGAAAGAGTATCAAATCCCGCTTTTGTATCATTGTACTCCTTTGTTTACAAGCTGACTTTTCTGTCTATGTGTACTTTCTGATTGAAATAAGCTAAAATCCTGTTACACACATATTCATCCCATATCAGTTATTTTGGCTGGTTGTTGCCTAAACATTTTACTGAATGATTCCCCCTGAAATCTCCGAGGGTATGGATTTTACATTCATATATTAAAAAGTTGAACAATTCTACTTTTGCTGCTAAAAATACCTGCAGGAACCTCCTCCTTCGGAGGAACACCATGAGGACTCACATCCCTCTGTGAAGGTTTACAAGGAAAATCCCCCAGTGGGTTTAGGATCCTGGAAAGGGAGACCCGCAGTGAAGGAATTTGCCCAAGTGTCTTCAGGGTCTCAACAGTGGGTAGTGGCTTTTGCATTTTCATTTGTAAACTGGTTCCTCCACATACAACAGGTTCACGTAAACCACAAAACAAACATCGGATGGCAAACAACACTGAACACTGGCTTCATTCAATAAACAGTTCAACACTGATTTTTTTCATTACTGATTTCAACTTTTCGAACTGAAGAGGAAAAATTCACTGCTCAACATAGCTGCTGCCTTGCTAACATAGGCAAGACTGTGCTGTACTTAAACGTTATTTTCTTGTAGACTGCACTGTTGCCTTTGGCAGCAGTAGGACTTGGGGGACATGTGTTTCCTTGTGTGTGTGCTGGAATTGTAACCAGAGGCAACCAAATATCTTTTTTACTGTTATAGGTGATTCTGAACGTAGATGTTTGGAGATTAATATGTATTTATCTTTTATTTATATGTGCAACGTATCTTTTCATAAGACAGTTTGAAGCAAGTCATGATTTCCACCAAAGACTGAATGATGAAAGTAAGAGGCTAACAGGGTCTAATTTCAATCTAACAGGTTAATAAGGGTCTAGTTTCAAACCCTGCACCCGTGCACCAGGGCTGCCTACAAACAGGTCTCATCCACACCCCACCAGGTGTTGGAAGCCCTGGACTCACATGAGCGTTGGAAAATCCCCAAGGTAATAGCAATGGGAGGGCCTGGAAGTCTTAAATTTGGCTGCAGATGTCAAAACCAAAAAACAACAACAAAAAAACCCCAAACAAAACCAACCCAAAACCAAACCCAAACCAAATCAAACCAAACCAAAAAAAAAAAAAAAAAAAAAAAGAAGGCAAAACAAGCCAAGCAGTGTGTAGCACATTTAGATTATACAGTAGTAGGAGAGGATTTGACTTGGTAAATTAGAAATTTTGAAGATAAATTCACTTACTATGTTTGAGCAGATAGATACCATTATACACTTGTCTTTTCTACAAAACATGTGTTTTTCATGTTTATTCATATGCACAAGGGAAAAAATCTTGATCTGTGCCTCTGTGCCCATTACTTGTGTAAGTAATTCCTAGCAGCACAGTGAAGGCAGCTGTAAAGACTCCTTGCATCATTAAAGACTCCTAGGATGGGGCCCATCTTTTGTTACGTATGTTGAGACTGAGATCACTGTAACGAGGAACTTTCACAACTTTTAAAATACCGAGAATCAAGTATTTCATCTTAGATTTCGCCCCTGAAGTCCATCATTACCGGTTAACTAACAGTTCCCTCCAAAGAGAGCCCACAATGCAGAAGCATATTTTCAGACGTTCAAGAGCCTGTCAACGTGACACCCAGTCTTCCAGGCAAATTCATTAGACCAGAATTAAATACTTACTGTGGAGGAAAATATAGGAAGAGAAACTTCAGCCTTTGTCACCCATACTTTTGTTAACCTAGACTTTGCCAAATTTGCAGCATGTCACAACCGGTGCTTGCCGGGGCCATTGAGGCACCAGGAATGCATTCGCTTTGTAAAGTAGTTTCCGCTTGCATGTGACAAAGCAGCTAGCTGGCTAGTCAGCCTCAGTCAGTGTCTATTTATGGCAAAATGTCAAAAAAGAATGTCCTGCATTTGTGGCTCAACAATAATGAACATGGCTAAATCTGAAAATGAACAAAGGGAAGTGAACAGCTTTTAAAATCCTGAAGAACATTCGATTCTTGGTGTCCTTTTTGTTCTGATTGTTTGGGCTGAAGGCTGTGAAAGGACCACCTGTTGGGCTGCCATTTTGGGATTGTGTTAAATGCAGTGATTGCATGAAAGAACACTTTCCAAAATAACCTGGTATTATTATTCACTTATTTTATAGTAAATCTGCATTCAGAACCTGCAGGAAAGTATAAGGCTTTTTCTCTAAGTGAAATCTAAAGCTGTAAGTTCTCTATAAACGTGCTTACTGTGGGTGCGTGATTTTATAGTGACAATCATGATACTTTAAAAGCTCAATTAAACCATTGATGCAGCAGTGAGTTTCCCTGCAACAGAAAACGAATCTTTTGCAGTAATAAATATAAGATGAAGGAGAGATGAAGTTATACGGGGCTGAATATCTCTGAGGACAAAATTAGCAATGACTACTTGCACAAAATGTAACTCAAATATTTATTTTACTCTTGGCACAAACTTGAAATTTTTAGTGACGCCAATTATTTTTAATGTCTAAAGAATGTTCTTGGGTGTAATTTGCTTTTGCTCAAAAGACTGCATTGAACTGCATTAGAATCTTACTCAATTTTTGAGAAGGTTTACCATAAACCAGTATAAACATTTAATTTAAAAATATAAAATGCATATTTATTTTTCTAATGGGCTGGTTTTTTTGGTAAAAGATACTTTATGCAGTCAAGTGATAATGATTATTTACATAAGAAAACCAGAAGAAATGTTGCCCAAATTAAAAAAAAATAATAATTTCTGTTTTATAAACATCAAATCATACAGCTGTTAGTTTTTAAGTTGAGACAGATGAATCCTTTCACACAGTTTAGTATCTTTAATATCTTTATATGAATTTTAGCTGGGAAAGAACTTTCGAATTGAAGCTGGGTTATGCAGTTAATTGGAGGGATAGCAGAGAGGGAAGTCTACATGAATAGCTGGATATATTTCCAGCTGCTTTCACCAGTTTCAATCACAAAAGTTATAGCTAAAACTCAGGAGTTAAATCTCTTGGGTTTTGCATATTTTTCTTCCTCAGAATAGTGAAGGCAGTTGTATATCTGAAAATGATCTATAAATACATTAGTTTAGTATACATAAGGGAGAGCTTATTTCCTGGAAACCCCTGTATATTTTATACTAGCAGAAATGACCCTTAATGTATCAGTACCACAACCTTTAAAAGTTAAAACATGATTTTAAATATATGGGTTAAAGTGACTTCTAGAAAATTATAGTTTTGTTGGTCAAACAAAATTGTTAGCCAGGCCAATTTTTACATGTCGACTGAACTATATTTCCTACATTAGAGAAGAATGAGTTTCTATGTGACTATCAGTTCAGAGGGGAGAAAAGGTGAAGTGGAAGAGCATACAATGCACAAGTATAAATTAATGTCTGGGTTTATTGTTCGCCATGCTGTAAAGAGTATGTACTACACACAGCTATTCTATTAGGGAATTATGGAAACTGAGGCTAGCAAGCAAAAATTACTTATGTCTGAATAAAAATATGTAACTTTGGGAGACATACAATATGTTTGGAACCCTGAGGGTTAATGAGAGGTAAGCTGGTGAAGGGGGGAGAGTAGATAAGGGAAATAACAGAAGATGAATAGATGAAAGAAGTGATTCAGTGGGAAGCATTGTTGATCACAGCTAGGTGTCAGAAACAAACTGGAAAAATGGGAACTGCTTTAACATTGGCAGGAAAATAATATATATATAAAAAGAACTTATACCACCTACTAAAAAGAAAAAGAAAATAAGAAATAATAAAAGGCTTTCAGGCTTTCTTTGGGACATGTCAATGAAAAATAATGCAAGCAAGTACGAAAGAAAGCACTGAAATGGAATCCTCTCTGAAGGTATCTTGGGGAGAGGGGCTCATTGTCCCATCCTTTTCACATCAAGAATATAATTTTGCATTCTCTTTGTCAGTCTTGAGATATACAGTATGCAGTTATTCTACACTGGTTACTTTTTCTTTCCTTTCATCCACTTAGGTAGTCTGTACTGACAGAGAATGCCAGAATGGGTGAAATCTAGCCATGAATTAAATCATCCAGCTCTTCCTTGCCAATCTGTTTTTTACCTACATTTTGAACTTACTCAAAGGCAAAGTGAGACCCTTTTTTTTGCTGAATACTAAAAGGAACTGCAGTTCTTCTATTTCCCTCTTTTTTCATTCCTATTTTTAACATCTGTTTTTACAGAAAAATTATATCTCTCTGGAGCATCCAGGTTTCATTATGCTTCTGCTACACAGGATGCAGATATACCTTACAGAACTTGATCATTTATTTACTGATCTTTCACTTTAGGCAACTTGAAAAAAAGGCAACTTGAAAAAAAGGTACCAGCTTGTATCTTCTTCTGGAAACACCTACACTAAAATGTTATTAGCAGAACATTAAAAACCCCAAAATGTCTTTTGCTTTTTAGTGCCAGGGACATTGTGGTTCCTATGTATGTATTCTGTTTACACCCATCCCCCCCTGAATTCCTAAGACAGTTTCTCTTATATTAAGCTTCCTTCTGGTGCCCATAGCAACACCATCTAGTACTGAAATGTTCCTGCAGGATTTGCAGGAGTCCTTTCAAAACAAGATGCTGATTCTGCAGTTATTGCACACCCAGCTACTTATATCAGATTCATTGTCTGAGTCCTCAGTTGCACATGGAAGGCAATTCAGCTGACCATTGACCAGCCTCAGCATCGTTAGTGATGAAAGGTTAGGTATGTTCTGGTTTGTTTGGGTTTTCTCCCCACAAAAACAGCCAACTTGTTTATTTTTTTGTAGTTTACTTAACTGTGAGAAGAAATTGCAGAAGGTGGCAGGGGCTTGGAATTTGTGATTGTTCTTTGTTTTATTTATAATTCTTCATCTGCAAATGCACTGACATGCAAATTGGCATCTGCCTGCTGGTCAGTGCCTCAGGAGCCGCCTTGTGCTCTTGAGGGCAACGATGCAAAGGGGGAAGAAGTACAGTTAGCTAAAAATCAACCCGGGAGGAGTTCATCGGAAGTCCCAACAGCTAGCTCCTGCAGCCCAGGATCTTTTACCAGAGCTTGTTCACTGTGAGCCTGGGTTCCTTAGGACACCTGGTAGGGGTCAGAGCTGCCTGTATTGAGCTGGACCTCAGCAGGCACTGTGGATATACGTGGTGGGACAAAAGGGAAGGGCCTGTGCCATTGCCACTACTCCTGTCTCCCTGCATATGTTGAGATTGAAGAGATTCAAAAGCAGCCGCGGGAGCCAGTCTGCCTTCCATGCCTTTCCTCTGCACGCTGGAGATGCCAGCAGAGTCCAGAGAGGTGGAGAAGGCTGAGGAGCTACACTAAAGTGTGCTTGAAGACTCTGAGCCTCCAGTTCCAGGTCTTCGAGCTGAAGATAAAAAATGCTGTTCCCAAGCACCAGATCCATGAGCATTGTCAGTACCAGTCATTAACATGATTTTGTCTAAAAAAAAATAAAAATAAAAGGGAAGGATGAGGGTAGTGATTGACACTACACACTTTGTTCATTCATTCTGAACACGGCATTTCATTTAAATTCTGTGTTGTGCCACGCTGTGTGCTAGGAAATGTACCCTAGGATAATTTTAAAGCTATAAAAGTTCAGTAAATGGAGACTTCCCGGCAGGACTCAGCTATTAAATCTTTGTTGAAAAGTGGGAGCCACATCCATTAAAAAAATCATATTCTGGTGAGACTAATCACATCTTTGCACTACTAAAGTATGCTTGTATTCAGATGATAATCGCATAAATATTTGGCAGTTATACATTGTGTAGAACAAATGCCACAAATTGGCAGCGTTAAAAAAACCCTTATCATTGAAGTTATCTTGAGAACATGGAAATATCTGGGTCATGTTCAGGGTGATGGCAGAGCATTTGCCACGGTGAGGCAAGAAGTATCCCTTCCCTAGCCGTCATTTAGCAGGAGAAAAGTTCACCCAAAGTGCAGCTGCACTAACCTATGTTGTGCACAATGGCACGGGCTGAGCAATGCTCTCTCCTCTGAGCAAGGGGGGCCTGGCCAGGCACTGCCCCCCTGCCTGGGGACCACACCAGTAGCACTCCAAAAGGGAGCTGGATGTTGCCAGTGGATGTAAAAAGGACGTAAGGTTTGGGCATCCTTCATACAGAAAGTGTACAAGGGATGATAAGAGCCCACCCAATCCCTCTGGTGCTCTGAGAGATGCCTTACGTGCTGCTGGCAAGGAGTCAGATTCATGTGTGCAGCCGGTTTATGCTCTGAGCAGAAAAAAAGATCTGGTAAAATGGAGAGCTTGAAACTCCTTTGGAGGAGATGGGTCACAAATTATCCTCCCATATGTTGCCTTTAGGAGAGCTGTCCCAGAGCAGGAGTAAAACTGTACGAGCAGTGTCCTAAGGAGCAGCATGGATATGTTTCTTCCTTGCAACCTTCACACATACTGTGCAAAAGATATAAATCAGAGTAACTAACAATTTAATTCCAACTTGAATTCTGAATTTAAGGCTTGTTAAAGAAAGAAAAAAGTTCTTTATGAGACAAATATCCTTTTCAACTTGCAAGAAGTGATGACTTCTAACCTTACTATTAGACAATCATATTTTCATCTGATGTCATTCTTCCTACCTAACATTAAATCTCCCATTAATGGCAATTAATGTCTTATTCAGCCATTGGTATGCCTGCTTGGACAAAATCAGTATCTCTGAAAATTTATTTTGTTTCTAGGACGGCAACCTGGTGAGCATATCAAGCCCATGGAACAGTTTCTTTGTCCCTCCTGGGAATACTGCTTGGGCAGAGGAAAGAAAAATAGGAGATAATACCGCGTGTGTTGTAGGACTGGAGGGTTTCAGAAAGGAGGGAAGGACAAATTTGCAGCCCATCTTGGATCTGGTAGGATTTCTTTGATCATTTGTCAAGAAATGCTGCATTAATTGAATTGGTTGATCCCAGCTGGCACAGACAGGACTTGATAAGAGTTCTAAACAATACTGATAAACAAAATCTGGACATTTGTTTGTACACAACACAGACTATAAAAACATTTTTTATAATTGATGTATGCTGAATTTTGAGTTTTCATTCCGGTTAGTGTTTTATTGTTTTTTGGGTTTTTGTTACTCTCCTTTATATCTTATTATTAGGGAGTATTTCTCTTACGCAAAGGAATCCTGATGTCACACAAATCTTCGAGGAGAAAAGAACATTTTTCTTGTCATGCATGAGCTGTAAGTAGAAACTGCAGTCTGAGAGAATTGTTTATCCTCAATTTCTTAAGAAAACTTTTCTTGTGGAGATACATTCATCCTGCAAATTAAACAAATCAGCCAGTTCACACCGGGCTGCATCTTCCTTGTGTTTGAGATTCTGTGGTTTGCTATTTAGGTCTCAGAAAGGTCCAAGGTGTGGGGCCCAATTCATCAATGCATTAATTTTGGTTTATGCTTGCATAAAGCTGTGCCCTTTAAGTTAATTTAAATTAATATAAAATCTTTTCAGGACACATGCTGCCTCTTTCTGAATGTCTAGAAAGTCCCTGGAAAAACTCACAAAGAAATTTTTCTCAAGATAGTTTCTAATGATAATAATAAATCACATCTGAAGTTGTTTGTGTGTATGTGAAGATGATGGATACTTAAACAAAAAAAGAAAGAAAAAAAGAAAGAAAAAAAGAACAAAAGCGCAAAAAGAAAACATACCAAGTGCAAGAATTATTTAATTTAAGAGCCCAAAAACTTAGGGTTGTCGGGTTGTCAGGTTTTTTTCAGTATTAAACCTCGCCCCAGTTCTTAATCCAGACTGCTAGTCTGTGTTTCGTGAAAAGGAGGTTTTAGCCCCCCTTTTGGAAAACTCTTTTACTACTTGTAGGTGCTATGGGAGAAAATCTGGGCTTTTGCCCAGTTATCGTTCCCTTTAAAAAATTCTCTCTGCTGATAATCAGAATCAATATTTACCAAGTCAAGAAATGCCATTCCTTGTCTGAACAATCCATGTGCTTGTAGCCAGTTACAACCCATCCCTTTGTTATCAGTTTGCTCTGCTGTACAAAAGCAGGTTCTTTTCTTAAAATGATGAAAAATCAGAATTGTTGGTAGTATAAGTTATTTTTAAATAAGTAAAGCAGTAATCAGATGTCTGATATACAAGTTTGGAGAATGAAGCATAGTTTAATAGGAAAGATGAGTTTTCATCCGCTGAAACCACAAATGCTGTGCGGATTAGTTGCTTTTAATCCCATTTAACTAAAGCTCCCCATTTCATTCTTCTAATCTTTCCTCATAAACAAATCCTTCCAACTTCTCAGTCATGTTTTCTATCCTCCTTGGAATTCCTCTCTATTTGTCTACATATTTTGAGCATAAAGAGAGGCCCAGGGTGAATGTGGGATTCTAGGAGGGACACCGTCAGCTTTGTGCTAAATCCGTAATTAAAAAGGGTTAAAGTTAATATATTTAAGCTACCACAACGGATCCACTTGATCACACATGACAACAGAAGTATTTATAATTATAATGATTGTCTTACCTCTCAAATGGTCAGACTTAGAGTGTTTAATCTCACAGATTTGTTTTCTGTAATGAAGATATTAAGGATATTTCCAAGGCAGTGCAAATTTTGCTTTAGTTGGGGAAAGAGAATTATTTTTAAAGGGTTTCAAAATCCTATGCCCTGGTGATTTTGGTCTGCAAATAACAACCTCTCTCTTCTCCGCCTTCACTTTAACTCTGATCTTTCTGTGTAGCAAGACCATACCTTACAGCGGTAGCCTCTTTACGCAGGCACAGAGAGTGCAGGACGATGCACAGTAGCAACAGCAGCTGCAAATAATATTTTGGAAATGTTTTGGTGCACTTTTACTGAAATGCTTAAATAACACAGTGGAAATGAAGAAAACCCACATGTTCATTCCATCAAGCATTAACTGAATGCAAACAGAGTTTGCCTGTGTAAATTTTATTATTTAAATGTCCCCCAAACGATGCCAAAAAAGCCAGCTGCATACAGGAACCCCAAAGCTGTTGACTGCAAGGGCGTAGTATTAGACTCTGAGACACCACAGATCATGATTATACAACCCTAATCTGTTTGGTTTATTACCTTTCTGACCTATAACCAAAGCTGAATATATTTTTAAAGTCAAGAACACTATCCATGCCACTTGTTTATTAAAAAGGAGCATAGCCCTCATTCCAATTGTATTCTACTTTTTGACAAGCTGTCAATAAACTTGCTCCTTCTGTTACCACCAATGGGCATGAACACACTACTTCAGAACCCCTTTCATACATTGGGACCCCAACAGGGTAATGACAGTTCCCACCTTACAAAAAGTCTCTGATGTGAAAAGCTTCCCCTGGGCACAAGTTCTCAGTACTTTGTATTGTCAGATTCACAGGCGCAAGGTTCAGAAAGTTTAGGGTTTGGGGTTATTTTTTCCTTGCCAGTTATGCTATGGATTTAGTTCAAACTGGCTAACTTGTGAAAATAAATTGTGTTCTCTCTGAAGACTAATTTAGCGGTACAAAGCACATATGCTTGCGTACATTACCCCCCCCCCACACACCTGCATAAGTACACACACACACATTTACATGAGTAGATTAACTGCATCTAAAAATCAATTACTTATCTGAATGCACACGTGTTATTAAGATTTATGAAGACTATGCATAGATTTAACTACACGTTCTGCTTATGTTTGTAAAAATTTGAATCAAAGTATGGTCCTGATGCTCTTCATCCCTCTGCTATTTACCTACACACCATGAGCATGTGATGTTCATTTGTATATGGTATATACAGGTGTCAGAGAGAAAATGTATGTAGGTATATCTATCTATATATCTGTATATGGCCATCATGCATTATTTATAAAATGACTTTATTGCATATACAAACATTAATTATTCTAAACATGCAATTATATATCCATATTTGTGTGTCTATATAGATTTTTTTGTCCTTAATGGAAAACTTGAACTGCAAGCAGCCATGTCAGAACTCAGATGGTTAACATTCACTTCTTGCTGTTTTATTGCATATTACTGTGCGCTCCTGAGCAGCAGGAGCAGATTCAGGCAATTACAATCAAGTCAGGGCACACGCCGTGGCTGAGCAACACGATCATGATGAGGATACTGATGAGGCACTTATCGAAAACCCCACATCATCCACACTCATCAGCCACAACATGTCACCCCAAATGAGGCATCAGCTGCCTTCAAATGGCTCATTGCACACTGTTTACAGCTTTCTTTGGACCCACTTTTGATTTTGCGGTCAGGACTTAGTTCAAACAGCAGCTGACTGGCACTGGCAAGCCTTGGGATTCAGCAGAGATGACTTCCAGGAGTCAGGAGTGTTTTGACATGGGGCCTGACCAACAACAGAAAAGTTCTCAGCTCAGTTCCCCCCAAACACTGGTCCCTCTGAGAGGAGGGGGGAGTTATGTCGGGCAAGAAAGGCAGTGGGAGAGAAGGGGAAAGCAAACAAACAGTCCCATTTCTGGGATATTTTTTATTTCCTGCCTCCATCCTAACCGAGTGGCCAGCCACCGGAATTCAGGCAGAAACATTTTGGACCAGATCGCTGTCATTTCTGGGACCCCTAAAGCCACTTTGACAGTGTAAAATTGTCCTTAAAGTGGAGATGTAAATTATGGGTTCTCTATTCAAACTTGTCTTTTTGTAGGAATTGCACTAAGCTGGGCAGAAAACTTTTCCTGGGCCTCAGACCTTTCCCCATTATTTAGTGGGACTCAGGAATACCTTTCTTTCCTATTTAGTTCTTTCCGCAAAAAGCAAGCAAACAAGAAAGAATCAGTGAGGAAGGGCTAGGATACATGGATGGGTCCTAGAGATCAGCCCTCTCTGCTTGAGTGGGGGTCCGGGATGACCCAAAAAGGAACAACTCCAAATTAGAGAGACTGAGAGAGACTCTCTCCAGCCCAGCTGATTGGTTGGCACTCGAAAGAGGGGTTTAGAGACTCACTGGAGTTGGAAAGACCACATCCAGACCCTTGCTTAAATCAAGCGGAGTGATAGCTCTGAGGTGGAGATTGGTTACTCCTGCAGAGCATAGCCCTGGACTAAACTAGAGCTGAAACACTTTCTCCAGTCACCACTGACTAGAAACAGGTATTTCCACAGCACAGATTAAAACTAATTTGTTTTGACAAATAGAGATTTTTCTGATGAGCAAGTGCTGCATCATGGAGCCCCTGACACTCTGCCAAAGAGCGGTGAAAGGACCTTAGGGTGAACAGAAATCTAGTCCTTGAATTTCAGACATTAGTTGATGTAAACATATACTAATCAATTATTGTCAGTTTGTATCAGTTTATGCTACAGACTGGAAAAAATGAAGCTATTTTACTTCACCACTCTATCTCTTCTATTTCATAAATATATATAAATTTATATATATAAAAGTAATTTATGAATTTATGGCAATGACAAATATCAAAATTCACAGATAATTGGCTTCTATACCAATTAAAAATCTTATTTTACAAATAGACAAGCTTATGAACAGAAAGCTGAAGTTATTCACCCAATTTTAGATGGCCAGCTCAGGCCTCCGAAGTAAATCATTGCACAATACTTCCTGTTCTGATTGTTCAATTATGATGTAGGAATATACCTATATATAGTTACCTTTATGGTTGCTGTCTGCAGCCTGCGCTGTCTGCCTCAATAGTTTTCAAATTCTAGAAAGCAGCACGCTCCCTCCGGATGCCAAATTGTAACAGCACACTGCATCATGAAAACATCTGAAGCAAAAATAGAGGATCCATGCAGGTTTCCCTACATTTGTACATACATCTGCGAGTTTTTTTCCTTGCTGCTTTCATTTCTAACCCGTGTTGCAGAATGCTTTTTCTCTTAGGGATAGATTCTTCCTGCTGCTCACAAAGATTTTATTTAATGTTAGACGAATAAACGTTTTCCAAAAAGGCAAAATAGGTGGTCCCAGGAGAGACAGAAATTAGTTTGTACAATCTGGTTATTAGTCTTATTTACTAAACCCTTTTTTTTTCCTTCCCAATAATAGAAAATGTTCTTAGACAAATCCTAAACCCATTAATTTCCTCAGAATAGCTTAAACTTATTGGTAGAACTCCTATCATGCTATCTTCTCTGTGGTGCTCAGCAATATAAGCAGGGGGAGGAGGTAAGGAGTGTGCATGCATTAGGATGGCACAGCATAAAATCCCTGAAAACTGCTTGACCGAAATAAAATTGAGCTACTCGTGCAGAGCGCTGCAAAGACACGAAACTCTGTGTGAATGATGCTAGATAAGAACTGAAGCACCGGTGGTAAAGCATCCTAATTACAAACCTGCGGTGCAGGCAGAATAATGGACAGAGTGGCAGCTCTGGTAGCTGTGTAAAAAGGAGTGGAAGTTTGCATTTTTGTGGCTGTATCTTGAACTGAAGTGTGTGTGTGTATGTGTGTGAGAGGGGGGAGGCGCGGAGGGGGGGAGAGAGAGAGAGTAAAGAACTGTTTTTGGGTCATCATCTTACGCTCTTTGTGATGCACATTCTAATTTAGGCAAAAGGGATGCATCTTTCAAATGCAGATCATGTTTGCATTAGAAGAGCAATGAGAACACTTGTCACTTTCAGAACATTTATGTGCTAGAAGTACTGTTAGCAGAAGAGCAGTTTAGATAAATTCAAGACTTTTTTTTGCTGATCACAAACATTAAGCTTCACACCTGAAACCCTCAACCCCCTGCTGTGCTCTAATCCTAGCACCATTCACCCTTAGAGACTCAAAGTGCTGTGCCACTGCTCTCAAACATTTGATTGCCCTTACTTTGAATGCCACCACCTGCAAAAATGCCTTTTTATTCCCTTTGAGCCTCTTGAGAAGGAAGTAAAAATGATAATTCATGACAAACATTAATTAATTGTTTACAAGATGATCTTTTCTTTTTCTAACTTCTGTTCAGCAGACATGTTGAGCTGCAAGACTCCACGCTTGATGCCAGAGCTTGTCAAGAGGTCTGCATTGTTGTTTATCACTCAGGCATAGGATAGACTGCAGGTCATTGTTTCTGCAGTTCAAGTAGGACTGTCTAGCTCTTGTTTGAAGAATGGAAGTGCCATGCATGAGTTCCCCAGTATAAAAGAACTACCGGTTCTAAGAAGGAACAGGGATTTAGCTTCTAATGCAGAGTAAATAAACATTTTTCACCATCTCTTGCTCCATGTGATTTTGGAAAGGTCAAGAGATGCCATTACAGTATTTTAAAAGCTCCAAGTTATGTTTAAATAACGTATCACTAAACTCGGAGAAATCTTATCAGAATTTAAGAACCTATTGTCGTTGTTTTAGTTCTTGAATTCATCATCAGAGGAAGATGTATTTTGAAAGGAATGCACTGTTGTTAGGAAGGCTGAGATTCACTCAAGGCTTGGACTCAGCTTCTCCGAAAAGCTAAAGAATAACACACAACACCCCCACTCCCCCCCAAAATACAGACATGATTTAACTGCCTCCTTAAATTCAAGAATTAATTCTATGAGAGATGTTACACCATGCTAATAAGTGACCCACATATCCCCGTAGGAGGCTAAAAGAGAAAAATGCGCTCAATTTTAAAACACCACCACCAAAATATTGAAATACCACCAAAACATTGGACAGCAAAATTTAGCCCTCCGCATCACACTTAGGCAGCTACAGTTAAGCAAACAGGTTTGCAGAGAAGCTAAGCTGCTGCAACCTGGATGAAATCATTAGAAACTGTGGTGAACAGCGTCTTTGCAAATCAGAGTTCTTATTTACTCATATATTTTTTAACATATATAAACATATCTTTATTTACACACATGTAAGCAGACATGCGTTGGACACGTTGCTCTGTTCCTCTTGTAGCAAAACAATTCTGAGAACTTTAAACCACACCAAAAGTCTGGAAAAAAGGTAAAGAGAGTGAAAGGTCTTACTTGTAGGAAGTGTACAGTAATATAGCTTCTCGCAGAACTCTGGCTTCCACATTCCAAATTAGGAGCCCTTAGATCACGGCTGCAAGGCTAAAAATCAATGCTATATTTTCTGAGTCAATACTACGGCTTGCACTTAACAGACATGGAGACTAATAAGGTATGCAGAAGGAGTAAAAGCAGTGCACAAAAAATTCAGGCCTTCATCTTGGCGACGATCCAGCACAATGATGTTTCAACCAGATTTGAAAAAAAAAAAAAAATCAATAACATCTGTGGTATAATGGTTAATTAAAGAAGCTCTTCAGCAAAGCTCAAGATGAGAGGCTCGGCCTGAAATTCAGACAGCTGAAGCTTGATTATCAGGAAAGAATGCTTTTTTAGCTGTGAGTGGATAGGCCAAAAGCTGCAATGTGTGGAAATGGGGAAAAAATTGCTTTTATTTTAACTTTCTTTAAGTAATCAATACATGGTTTTCACCTGCATTAGGAGCTGTTTCGAGCAAAAGCCTCTTTCTATACATCTATATAAATATAATCCACTCCCTTTGGAATCTATAGATTTAAGGACACCAGCAATGATAAGCAGGTTGCCTGCCTGCTCTTAATTCACAAATTCTCCACTTTCCCTCCCCACCCCCAGCACCTCTGGCTGCGCCTGATGTACAAAACCCATCCCATGGCAAATCCCTCCAGCTACATTCTCTTCTTATTTAGTTTAATTTTTAAGTCCTAAGCCTTTCAAGACTGCACGTGAAGGAAATTAATAAAAAATTGGATATTCAAGAATAATAATATCTCCAGCAACCAGACAATTCTACTGTCAACCTCTGAACATTTCTATCTTGTTCTTTCTATTCTTTTATTTGTCACCTCTATCTAAAATACATATGCACAGACTTACAGCCAGAAGGGACTATCTTAATACCTTGCATGACACAGGACAAAGGTTTCCAGCTGGTAATTCCTGTGCACTGTCTATATCATCCCAAGGATGAGCAGGAAGATACATAGTTAAAAAAAAAAAAAATTAAAAAAAATTTCCTGATTTAGAGATTTCAAATGACAGAAAATCCACTCCATCTCTTGGCAAGTTGTTCTGAAAGTTAATTAGCATCACCATAAAACTGCCTTATTTTCAGTCTGATTTTTTTTCTACCTACTTGTGCCTTGGTCTGCAAAGTTCAAGAGCCCTGGGCTATCAGAAATCATTTCTCTGTAGAAATTACAGACCGTGGTCAAGCCTGCTCTTCTTCTGGAGAAACTGAAAAAGATGGTACCTCTTTACCTTCTTACTGTAGACAGACTTTCTTAGTGTAGACAGATTTCTCAGGTATTTTTCTTGTAACTTTTCAATGTCAGGGTGCTTTTCAAGAGCAGGTAGACAAACACAAGTTCTTCTTCCAGTAGAAATCCTGCTAATGCTTAATAATCAGGGTTCTGGCATCTACTTAGTTTTTCCCTATTGATCCATCCAAAAACTTCTCATCTGCAAACTACCACACTAGCAACTCACTTATTTTTAGCCCAAATGATCTCAACCCTTTTCTCCAAAATGTATGTTTCTGCCTTAAAAATAAGAGCAACATTCTTTATTCCAGAAGATGAAAATACCTTGTATTCAACCATGTTATAACAAATCTTGTTAGCGAGAGTACAGATCTGCAAATATAACAATCCTTTCATTCTGCAATGCTAAGAGAATTATCTCCCACATATTACAACTGTCAGGAGCTACATTTTCTATTTTCCAGGAAATTCCAGAAAGGAATTCACAGATCGCAAACATTTTTTAAGTTAGCCAGAAGATTGATTTTCAGGTAGAAAGCTTTTTCTGGGTAAAAATGGTTTATTTAAATAATTTGAACATTTAATTCAATTTGTTATTTTAAAATTAATATTGCTTCTCTTTACATATTGCTTCTTAAAACACACACAAAAATTAATTATCAAAACCTGTTCCAAATGTAAAAATAAGTTTTTTCAACACTAGCACAGTGTTTCCTTTCCTTTTCCTGGGTGCAATCTCTTGAAAGCATTACTTTTTCCAGACTTTACAAATCAAAGGTAAAAAAACAAAGAAAAGATTATAAAAAACCAACTTAACTCACACTAATGGCAATGCAAGTAGGCAGCTCTTTCTTTTTAAGCTGTAAGGCACAAAGTAGCAGCAGAAAGCAGCAGAAATAAAATCAGTTGTTTCTCGAACTCAGAATTTTCAGGGCAGGGCTTCCAAAAGCAATCGGGGTTGATTTACTTACACTTCCATTTAAATCAATGTTAGCTTTACGGCTGTTTTCAAAGGGAGCAGACCTAAGTCAAGAGAGAGTGTAAAGTAAAATCCTACCCCCTCAAACTTTCTGTCAGAATTCTTCAGATTCCTCTGGAGTTCAAGTGGAATTTTCCTCAGCAAACAACATACCCAGTGCAAAGATGTTTTATGTCATCAGCATTGAAGAAATGAAAACATCAGCAAGTACATATTTGGAAATATATAACTGTGATCACAGTCAAACCCAAAAGAGACAGATATCTTTAAGAAATAGCTGCACCTAACTTAGTCCATGTCAGACTATATCCATCGGCGCCTTTTGTTGTATGTGCCAGACATCTTACCATGCATTTTTTTTCCAAATTAAGTTTTATCTGATATTCATACATAATATCCAAGAAACACACATTCACCTTTTTTTTTTTTTTGGACAAGCAAGGTTCCTCACCCCTCAGAGCTGTATTGCAACCCTTCACGTTAACTGTTCTCTGCCATGATTGCAAGCTTCTGCAGGCACTGGATCGTTTCCAGTTGCTCTGTCTTACTCTAGGTGAGAAGAGCACTGGTGAATCCTCCTTGCTCTCCCACAGCATCCAACAGAGCCAACCACTTCATTAATAAAATACTTCTGCCTGTAGACCTCCTCACATGAATTGACAGCTCTCCACTCTACAGAACCCCCCAGTGAGATCCCTTGCAAGGGTCCTCTGAACAGGCAGAGTCTGCCAAGCTATGACACACTAAAATGGTGTCATTTTTAAACCCAGCCTTAATAATGAACTGGCATCCAGCTAGGTCCATCAGACATACCTCCCACGGTCCCATTTAAGTCACTGAGTAGGTCATTATTATTTGGCATGTGTCATGCATACTCATTGTTCTAGGGAGAATTCCTCAAAGAGAGAACCAGGGCCTTCAGCTAGATGAATGATGACTTAAGGGCTGCGAGAGCAGGCAATGGAGTTACCACTGGACTAAGGGTTTGAGGCAGTCACATTGGCGTTGGTCATGATAATAGTACTCTCTGAATCATTTAGGAGGCCCAGGAGCCAGACATCCGCTGAGAAGCTGGGATGGCATGAAGACTGTATGTTATCCACATATACTAATGAGTGTCAAGAGATAACCTTGAACTTCCCTGACCTTTGTGGAGTCCCTAACAGCACCTCAACATAGGCTGCCTTTCCTCTCCTTTCCCGAAGAACATACACACTAGGAAACAAGCAGACCACAAATGCACTTCACACACTGTAGCCCACAAAAGACACACCAAATGTATCTTTAAGTCACCATAGAACTGAGGGGGTAATGTAGAAATGCGAAGCTCTGTATTTAACATCTAACTTCTCTGAGACAGAAGAGTAGCTCAAAATGTGCATTTCAGTAGTTGCCCCAGCCTGCGGGCAAAGCATACTCTCTCTGCTACTTGCCTTGGTCTGAGAAAAGAGAGGTTTGTGTTTTCTCTTCCTTCTTTAGACTGCATAAAGAAGCCATGATAGATGTTTGCATCAGAAGAGGAAACAACTGGCATCGGATGATCAGATGAAATTCCAATGTGTTACTGGTTTTGATGTTTTAGCTCTGTATGCTTAGGGAAAATGTGCCAAAGGAACACTTCTGATTGGAATTAATGAGGGAGGTAAATTTCAGAATTAAACTGCAGTTCAGCCTCTGAACTCTAACTAGCAAAACAAGATTCAGCACAAGATCCTCCCACACTCCTTCAAATATGCACACATGGGTATGCACACACTTCTGCAAAGTCTGAGGCAACAGAGCAGCTGGCAAAATCAAGAATTAACAGCCAAACTGCATTCCAAAAGAGCTCTTGCTCAACAGCTTCTCCTTAAAAGTACTAAGGGCCACATGCCTCACTGATAAAAGATACCTCATTTCTGCCTGTTGTTTCTGTACCTCTGTTTTGAATTCTGCAAGTATTCATGCTTCAGTGTTTTGGAGAATATTGTATGAGCTGCAGTGAAAAATGACAGGTAAAAGCTAATAGAGGTGTTAGTAGGATCTAGCAGGGTCAGAGATGCAGTGAGGCAGTGGGTCTCTCTATACAAATGAATCCAAAAAGCAGAGGTTTCTGGTTAGAGAATGAGCTGCTTTTAATTTTGCCTGATTCATCTACGTCCTGATTCCTATATCCAGATTGATGATGTCACCCCCATCAGTGCAGAAGAAACACAGAGCAAGAGGCAGACATCTCCTATCTTTGCAGAAATCCAGAGCAAGTCTGTTGACTTCTGGGAGTTACTCCGGGTTTACAATGAAATAAATGAGAGCAGAATCTAGCCCATGAAAGCATAAATTCAGCTGCCATCAGGCACAGTCTTAGAATTCACTATTAATATCTATGCTGAGAGCTATTCTGATTATAATTGCAAAATAATATTTTATATCCACTTTTACTATCTTATTCAAATACAGGAAATGAGTCAATCTTCAGAGAACAGAAAGACCAGTCAAAGGAACTGGAGAGTCATATAACTCAGCAACCAACTTTGAAGTGAAGGAAAGGAAAACTGATTCGTGCAAATAGTCTGCAAGTGGGACTGTTAACGTATTGCTAAAGGTCATACCCATAGACTCAGCGTGGTGGTTTCAGTTGTTGTCTCCAAAGCACATGCAGTCATGCATCTCACTAAATGCAGAATGAGCACAAACACTGTTGAACAAAAAATGACCACCAAATTCTTCCTACAATAATTCATTGTGAAGTAACTTGGTATTCTCGAGATGAAGAAAAGTGAGTGTGGTACCTCCAAGTTTCATCATAAGCTTTTCTATTCAATGTTAATTATAGCTTTCTTAAATTTGGGAGTTTTGAGTTCTAGTATGTTTTGTATACTTCCCACTTATAGATGCATTTTTTTGTAAAATACAGCTAGACCCAACTCACTTGCTCTTCACTATAAACAAAGTGTTAAAAATAGAAACCAAACAGCTTGGCCTTCCCTAGGGCAAAGGCGTGAGCCAGCTCTGCTCTTGGAGCTCAGGCTCTCTTTTTCTTTAATGGAATTTTACAGACATGGCTCAGGCAAGAGGCAGCAAATAGTTCTACTTTTACCCCTTATTTTTCATTGAAAGCCCATGCTTTCTAACATTTTTAAGAAATCCAGTTCTTCATACTTACGTCGTGTGCTACCTTTCACTGATACGTGAATGAAGCCCTCGAGGTAAAAATAGGCTTAAGGGCAGGCTGTGCAAGTCTGTCCAGGACTTTAGATACTAATATGAGTGCTGTTTCACTACGTGCCAGTAGTGCCATCAAAGGCAGAGCTTAAACTACCTGAGAGGCTTCTACAGGACAGCCACAGAATTAAAATAAAGGGACAAAGGAGACAGGAAATGATGATGCCTAAGGAATAATCAGGAAATAACCCTAATAAGGTCTTAGTTGAGGACCCAGGAGCTGTGAGAAAGAGCTCATGTTCTAGGTCTTCATTCAGAAATTGCTACAAGGAAAAAAACAGGTTTCATTAGCTGATCACTTGCCAGTTTATTTACATCCTATTACTGCCCTGGAGATTGCCCAGGAAGTCAAATATTATGCCTGTCCTTAAAAGGGCAGTGCTCTTGATCAGTGGGCTGAGAAGAACCTTGCTGTGATCTCCTCCCCGGTCAGGCACAGGAGAGGTGCTCCTGAGATGGACAGAGCAGCCGAGCCTGAGGTTCTGGAGCAAGGCTAGTCATAAAGCTGTGAGCTTTCCATTGGAAAGAGGGGACAGGTCTGAAAGGGTAGTCTCTATAGGGTAGTCTCTATGGGAGGCAATTTAAGTTAAAGACCTTCCTTAATGGATAGAGACATTATTTCTAACATTTAATTCTATATATTTTAAGTTACTGTCGTAGGGAACTTTAACAGAAAACAAAGAAAACCTTTGAAAAAGAAAAATTGTATGTTACTTGGCTGATTCCTTCTAAACAGCAATGGTGCAGTCTTTGTCATATGGGTGTCCAGGTCACTTCTCCTGTGACTCCCTCAAATATTTTGCATTTAACAGAAGGAAGACTTAAGAAATGACTGACAAATCAAATGGGCAGAAATGATCAGCAATGTACACTGAGCACCCACAATAGGTAATTTATAAAAGTATTTAGTATGTTGATTGTTGTCAAGTGACATCAAACTCCAGTTATTGATGTCTGTTTTTTCTCAATGAATCCAGGTTACCAAGATCATGTTAATTACAGAGTACTGCTGGTGCCTGAAGTCATTGCATGGTCAATGAAACATAGGCTTCCTTCCTCTTTTTCACTTTTTTAATTTACATTTGAGCTGTTTTGTATAACTTTAGCCTCATGGATAATAAGAGTAGACTGTTTTCCTGCTCCATTGGCAGAGAAAGCCCATACAGGCTTGAGGCAGCTGCAGTCCTCCAGCAGAATTAGAATCGTGATTCAACAGGGTGGGGGAAAAGGGAGATAGGGCATTGCACAGACCACAGCGGAGAGCATGAACATCCTCCTTGCCCTCTGTACCACAGGGCATATTGCAGCTGCGGCCCAATGGTGGTGAGAAATCTGTGCCTTACCCTTTCAAAGGAGTGATACCACAGAAGGGTTGAAACTCAAATGGCTTTAACTGGAGGTTGGGTGGGAGCTGAGGGCACTTGCAGCTCCATCTTCAGAAGCCCGAGGGTTAGTCTTCACAGAGGCACTCAGGAAAGTTAACTCGAATTAACGAAAGAGAGAGGTTTAAAGTGAATGCATTAAGCTACACTAAACCCCTCTCTACTCTTGTCTTTTTTGTCGTAAAGAAATATTATCTGTTCTTTTTCCATTTAAATTAGCTCGTCCAATAAAAGGTATTGTTTCTTCCTAAAAGCCTTCCCTGCCTTATTCACTTCAGCCCTAAGACTCTTTTGTTTGTCAAGGTTTTACCCAAAATGTTTTTCCAAAGGAAGTGGAAACCAGACATCAAAATGTTCTCTGCTCTCAACAGTAAAGAGAAAAGAAAGAACAAAGAAAAGAGGATGGGGTTAAAAATAGCATCTGTATGGTTCCCAAACTAAATTCTTGTTTTATGTTAGGTTTCACTTAGGATTACAAAGTAGTAGCTGGGAACTAAAGCATATTGGCTAATAGGAAAAGTATCTAGAAATGGTTAGAATGGAATTTGCTGTCTTAGGTGGAAGAAGAATTCAAAGAGCTCAATGTGCTCAAGGAGGGTACACTAGGTGACCTTCACCTCAGAGTACTGAAAGGACTGACACATGAAATTATAAGCCCTAAGAAAGGGATAAGAATAAAAATCTATCAAGTTAGACTAACACTTTCTGACTGAAGAAGAGCAAACAGAACACCTGTATTTAAAACAGCCAAAAAATGCCCTAGTCTAGTACAGACCAGTAATAGCCTGACCTGAGTAGGTTTGTGGTGCAATTTAAGGGAAGAAAACATCACATCTCAAAGTGTATAAATGTTATATATTGGGGGGTTTTGTTTGTTTGTTTGTTTGTTTTTCTCTGGAGCATTCCCTTGGGTTGTGTACATGTACAAGCGATGAAAGTTCTTCTTTGCTTGAAGTAAGCAGGCAGCTGAGATCCAGGTAAAGGCTTCTGGATTGAATATCCTCCTTAGATTCTTCTGGGCATACTCCTTCCCCATTCTCTGTTCCTGTCTTTCCCATGCTCTGAGCCCTCCTTGCCGTATTGATGTCTTCAACTCAGGACCTTATCCTCTCCTCTCCACTCCATCTTCCTTTTGCTTAGAAAAGCAGCAGATACCATACGTTCAAATATATTAACTGACATGTTAGATGATGGGATTGGGTGACCTGGGCACCTACCTTTTGAGTACAATAATTTTAAAGGTTGATGGTTATCTGATATGTGGGTTATACCTATGAAAAAAAAAGAAAAATATATCATATGAACTTTTGAAAATGCAACATTGGATTTACTTTATCAAAAATAGGTCATGCCTTCTTTTTTTATTAAGAATTTTCTTCTGTACAAAATAGACATGGTAGACGAAAGGTTTTTCAAAAGGTTTTTCAAAATCTTTTGATGTGGCAGAGCATAAGAAACTGTTAGTTTATTAGGGTAAATTGAAGAACAGTCCAAGAACTGAAAGATGGATAAAGAACTGGATAAAGTAAAAATGAAACTGTGTTACTCAAAAAGCTTTTGGGCTGGCTGCAAGTTATAGACCAAATTCCTTCAGATTTAGATTTCCGAATTATTGCATTTACTTTCCTTTAATTATTGAAAAGTCTGAAGTGTCAGCTATGTCCTTCAGAGGACATCTATCTTATTCCTGAGGTTTCTGCTAAACTATCACCCAGATCTATTCAATCTAATCTCTCTGGCACCTCTTCTAACATAATCTATAAGTGATGCCTAGAAAACAACCTAAACTCACCTCCTAATTTGCCTCCTCGTAGCATCAATATTCCCAGCTCCAAGATGAGTGTGATAAGGATTTGTGCTTTTATGTTAAGAGGTGGGCTCCTGGACGGTCTGGGAACTTTACTTCCAAAAGGCCAGAGCTCAGCCACGCTTAAGGCATTTTTGGTGGGAATGATGGGTTTTAGATTGCTGCATAAAGGAGATGATCAGCATCAGTGTCTGAGTGAAATGCATACATCTCAGAGGGCAAAAGAGTTTTGCACACGTACAAAACAAGTAACATTTGGGGTTAAGGGTTTCCATGGTCTCTACTTGACTACTGAATTCAGATGTGAAGTTGGTGTTTGGAATCTCACAGGCATGTGAGAGAGCAGAATTTAGTGGGAGAGCAGAAGAGTAGTAGAAGTTAGCAGCCTAAAATCTCTTGTACCGTTAACATAAGGAGATGATGCCAGTGTGTGATAATCACTGCATTAAAGCACTGCCTGGCTTTGCTGTTAGCTTGTATTCCACTTTCAGTTTGTTGGTCTGTGTATGACCCATCCCTGGTGCTCAGCAATCTCCCTGTCCTATGAGGTGAAGGCTCAGAGATGAGTGCTGACAGCTGTGCCAGGCAAAGATTTGCTCCTGGTAGGAGAATGCCCCATCCTTCTCTTTGCAATGGCTGAAGATTCCTTTACACAGACAAGTTCAGAGTGCTCAAAGCAAGGGAAAGGGTTTGCCTGAGCATTTTTACAGATAGTTGTTTCAATTATGCATTTACATAATTAATAATTCCATGTGATACCTTATCTAAAGCTGGCTGCAAGATTTACCCAGGGGCCGGCAAGAGCATGAAAGGGGCAGGAGGAAATATAGAGGAAGTTTTGCTTAGCACAGAGGGCAGTACAGAAAGGACTGGCTGCATGATTCCAGCATGCCATTGTCAGATAAACTCAAAAAAATGGCCAGAAGTTTATGTCTACCAGTGTTTCCAAGTCTCTAAGAGACCTCCTGGCTTTCCTCAAATACCTCACCATTTAAAATCAGCAGCTTCCCTCCTCCATCCCCTTCCCTAATATGTGTTAAATATTCTCAATGGTAGAAATCATAGACACATTTTTCAGTGATAGCAGCAAAAAATCCTTTCCTATAAAGAAAATACCAGAACTTCTAACATACAATTGGGAGCTTATAAAAGGAGGCTATTAGCACAATGACAACTTTGGGATATTTCAGAGCAGTACATTGGTATGTCTGTTGCTTGATTTGTGGCACATGTACAGTTGCAGTTCAAGTTTCCCTGGAGCTGGAAGAGAGGTCTGCACAAAATGGTGCAATAAATTTTACAGGGGATGCTAATATGCAGAAGGGGTTGGTTTAAAAACAACAAGCCATCACTTGCAATCAATGCTTGACACATGTCCAGTTTTCTGAAATTAAAGTGAAAGGTGAGGTCGGTTATGCCTAACACAATCCAGGCATATTTATTTGCATCCACACATTTGAAAATCCGAGTTTACATTTTTAAAACTAAATAAAGTTGCCTTGTGATACTCATTTTGTATCTATTACAGATTTCACTTCAAAACCTCATCTCTCCTAAAGCCTCTTCAGTGTGCTTGAAGTAGCACAGCAAAAGAAAAGGAATTTTCAGTTTAACTAGAGCACTGACATTCTGTTACACAATTCGGTCTTGTCTATTTACGGGCTCTTAAAAACCAGAAGACACTAAACAACAACAACAACAACAACAAAAAAAAGGGGGGGGGGGGGAAGCAAGCTGAATGCATCCAGCCAGCAGTGCCATAGGTGTCTGAATGCATCTGTAGCTTCCCTCTCACTCATCAGTGTAATTGTTGTCATGTTATTCCATTTTTTGATTAGGCTGGTCCGCCAAGCTCCCAGCTTTTCCTGGCCAAACGTTCTTCTGCTGGTTGTCATGGTGACTGCATTGTTCCCGGGGAGAAAGGCTCTGTTGTCTGGCATTGTTCTGTTGTGCTTTAGGTAATGCACGAGGCATCACAAGTGAAGTGGATGGACCTTTTTTGCTCGGCATCATTGCTGAGTATTGAAAATCTCACATAAAAAAGGAGCAAATAGGCCCTGACCAAAGAAATAACCAAGTTCTTTTTTTTTTCTCTCTTTTTTTTAAAGAAAGCACGCATTATTAGAAAGAGGTAAACCAGCGCTAGCGATTAACTGAATAATCTAAGGAAATGCTATAGAAATTATATTTATTACAAGAACAATTGCTGTGATTCGAATGTTACTATACAATGCTAGCCATTTGGCAATTTAGCTTGAATATAGTTTTTAAATATTCATCAATTTCTCTCCAGCTTGCAATGTCATTTAACCCCAGATTCTACTTCGCTTTAAACATTACACTTTATGAGGTGAATGCAATCATTTGGTTTTTAAAATTTAATCTATGGCTGTCTACCTTTTTAAGCAAGCCAGCACAGATAGTTTAGTACTTTTTATATCACTATCAGAGTATGCAATCACTGATTTTCCCTTTTTTGTTTTCCTCCAAAAAATGAGGCTTCACACCAATATTAATTACGATCTCTGGAAAAATATTAAAACATTTGGCATTATTCACAGGCTTGACTTTGATGTTCAGACAATTTCTTTAAAAAACAGCTCAGGAAAATTTAGGAAGAAGCCCTGAGAAAGTTCTTCAAAGAGCTGTAGCTTATTTAAATGGATTGCCAGATGAGATATTGGCTTTAAATTGTGATTAATTGCTAACTTTTCAACAGCAATTTGCACATTAAAGATTGACTGTAAGCCTAATGTAAATCCCAACTGCCTTAAAACAGTCAATAGTATATAGTTTGAGAGCCTGATTTTCAGCTTGTGTTCAAGTTCATCTGCTGATCCCATGAAAGGAAACCAGCAGGGTACCAGCGCTTCAATCCTGTCCTTCCAGGGTGAAAAAACACCTTTCAGCAGAACCTGTCACTGGATGTCACCAAAGTTCCATGGATTTGCCAGCAATACAGCACAAATTTATCAATAAAACTCCAGAGTCTTAAAGTAAGCAAGCAAAAAAGAGTATTGCAGATAACCCAGCTTACCTGTAAAGCTGGTAGGGTCAGAACCTGCACTCAAACAACCAGGGACACTCTCACTGTTGTTACTGAAGCCACTGAGGTTTACATGCAGTGGCTTTCAGCTGCCAAATAACCCACACATGTGGAGCGAGGAGAGATTTCAACTGCTGGCACAGACAGTTAAAAAACTGCACAGAGTGGCCTAAATTGAGTTGTAATACCTATTGACACAAAATTTCCCCCTTCACATTTGTAAAATGAGAATCAACTTTTCCCTCTCCCCCCTTATTTAGTGGGATTTTATTTTTTTTTGCCTGGACTGTTTGTTGAGCCCAGCAGGGCTGGGCCCATCCCACATCATGTGTGCCTCCTGCACTGGAGATTGCTGGTGGCACACACTTGGCACCCGAGAGAAGACTTTGCCTCTTAGGTACTCAGCTCCTCCATGTAACTTATTGGGAATCTAAAAAGAAATAGTAGGAGATGCTGATTTCCTTGCAAGGGAACCAATACAAACATGTAATCCAAGCAGTAGCTCTTTGACTAAGGCTAAAATTATTTAGGTGAAGATGGAAAAAACAAAAATTTGCCATGAATATGAAACTTTAAAATAACTATTATGTGTAACAAAAAATTTGTTTGTCTTTTGGAGAAAAAAAGATTGTTCTATCATGTAGTTCATATACTTTTAAAGCTGAAGAGTGAGGACTTCAAAATAACAAAATTACTTGGGCATCTGTGCTACAATGACTTCTTATGGGCAGTACATCCCCAAATACCTTGTAATTTCTCAGAAATTTTTGATTTCTCAGAAGTTACTTTTAAAAGCTAGAGAAATCAATAGCCTTCATAGGGAAGGAACACTGAGGTACAGTGGCTATCTTTCTTTGAGTTCACCTTGAACTCCAGCTGGCCCCGCATTTCACAGGGGCTCGCAAGAGCAGGGGCTGGCTGCAGCAGCAATCCTGCCTTTCCGTGCTCCTCTCCTGTGAGGTGCTCCGGGCACGTGCCCGACACCTCTGGCAAGGAACGTGCACACAAACACCTCTGAGACTGGGTAGGAAATCAGGATTTATCATGCTTGCATACATGCACAAAGATTATTTACTCACATGCAGGGGCAGGTTTGCACACAGCTTCGCATCATATAATGCCAGCCTCATCTACGACAGAGGTATAATTCCTGCTAAATTCCTAATTCTCTTTTAATTCTATGAAATTACTATATAGCCTTGTTCGTTTTACCCTTATTAAATTCAGGAGAGCTTTTCCATAAGGGATAGCTTCAGAAACATTAAAATAGGACAATTGCTGTTTTTTGGAGAGCTCTATTGCAAGTGTATTGCCTTCTCAGCTGGAAAGGATGATTACTGATGTCTGAAAAAGGTACTTACAGCTTAGTACACAGTAAACATGTATTTTGTTTTTCTTTTGCTCTGTTAAACAATATAATACATAGCAAAAATCTACAGAAATAGCAATCAAAACAGACACACTTTAAGAAGAATCCCAATGCTTCTTAATTTGTACTTCATTCCTCCCGTCAGCATTTCCACCCGCATTCATCACTGAATATTCATTCCTGCTTCTGCCTTTGGGTTGAGTGCGTCAGCAGCCCGGGAGAGTCACACAGGTATTTGGGTGAAGGGGGTGACAAGACTTTCCTCCCCCATTCCTGCTGCCAGGAAGGAGGATCCCCAGCCCCTCTCTGGTTTGGGAGAGTTGAGCTACCCACCAACCCCCTTTCCTCTGCCTGATGCGCTGAGAGCTCCCCCTCCTGTTACAGTCAACCTTAACCGCAGCCGACAGATTTATATTATTAACTCATTTTAATTAATTCCTCTCCTCAATTCAAAAAAGCACATCTGGTGCTTTTCAGAGTCAGACAAAGCTTCTTTCCTCCCATCCTCTCCTGAACATCAATTAATAAGTTGGTAAGAAAAAGAAAACAAGAGTTTGTTCTGCATACCTAACAGTCACAAGTGACAGAGAGAAAAGGGACATGCTCCAGGTGGGGATCAAGGAAAATGACGGAACTGTCAAATCTTCTGTGTTTCTGCTCCTCAGCAGAACTTACTAGGTCAAGCCATAGTGACACAGCTACCGCGGCTCTGCAGTTGCCAGACCAGGATCGTCTTATACCTCTTTAACTTGAAGTGCACAAAAAGTGATGTGTAACTCTTTACACCGTCCAGGTAGGTGGTGAGCAGTTGGCTCCCATGCAATTGCTGAAGTCTGAAAGGTGATTTCAGACCTTACTGCCCATATTTCAACTCTCAAACACACAGGTCAACATCAGAATTTCTAAAATCTCTCCTAATACAGGCAGAAAACACACAGCATCCTGAGCCCATAGTCCTACATTGCTCTTGCTCCCTGCAAACATAACACAGTGACCAGTGGGGCTGAAGACAATGAAGATGAAGACCTCTTGCCAGTTCTCCAGAGCAGGAGGAGCTCTCTTTGAGTAGAGAGATGAAAATAAAGTTCAAAGGAGTCTTTGTAGTGGGGGAAAAAATATAAAAAAGGTGGTTTGGCATACAAAAGGACAAGATTGTTAGAACCATTTGTGAAATGTTAAGCAGGACTAAACTCTGGCTCTCTGGGTATGAACTCACTGGCCCAGGGTCTCCCATAGGGTCATATTGTAGGCCAAGGGGACAACAAGCCCATAGGAATGGACACAGTTGAGCCCAGGATGTGTTCAGCTGGCAGGACAGATTATCTGGCTTGGGCCATGCACTGAGCGGGGAGTCAGTGGTGCTTTGCAGGCCTACTCACCTCACCCACCCCTCCGGGCACACATTCAAACAAGGTTCAGCATTCACCATTGAATTCTGCATGTGAGTGGTTCCTGCTTTCCAACCTGACCTCAAAAAAGTCCTTGATGCCAGAAAAAAACACATGAAATTTTTCAGGATGATAAACATCCATAAGTAAGGAAGAATGTCACTGATGGCCACTGAGTCAAAACCAAATATGAGATAAAAATTAAAGAAATAATGTATTAATTTAAAAAAAGGAAACTGGCACCGTATTGTTCTGTTGCTGTCTACAGGCAAGTTCAGGACGTCAGTTAGTCAGTTCTCCAATGAGAACTGAAGTCTTTGAAGTTACTGTCCCAACTGTCTTTTTTCTTTTAAACTTGATATTATTGCAAACTCAATAGCTCAGATTCCTGACATGCTTGGGAGCTTGGCTTTCCCTTGGAATTTCTGTCTGATGATGCCTTTGTCCAACTTTGTAGCAGCTACTTTCTTCCTTTCTGTCTCCATTTTATTTCTTCTACTTTCCCCCTGCTCCCTCTGTAAAGAAATTCAGAGTGTGGATCACTCTCATGTGATTTCAGGTACAATTCCAAACTAAAGTTCTTAGGAACCCTTTTTTTTTTAATGCTCAGATACCTTGTGGATGTTCTTGATTGTGCTATGCGTATGAAGAGCTATATATTTTGGCTATCAAAACAGACATAAGACTGAGATGAAAAACGTATTTATGCACATTTTTTATCAGACACAAACATATATTTTACATCAGATGGGAAAATGTCTTCTCAAAAGCCTGAACTTTACTAGACATGAGGTGAATTTCATGACAACTAAACCAGATCTAGAAAAAAATGAGGGGTAAAATAGCTAGCTGGCTGTGGATAAACACAGATTTTAAAAATGCAAAAATTAATCCAACTGTCCCAAAACAAGAGATTCAGCAAATTAGAAGTATGCTCACTCTTAAAATTTGCTTTAAAATTGCTATTTTATTTTTATTATAGAACTGTCACACAGAACAATATAGAGAAGGGAGCTGTGTTAGCTAATCTGCTGTAATCCTTTCAACTCTTTGAAAGAATAACAAGCGGTTGATAAGCAGGGTCAGGCTGGGTCAGGATTTCGATAGGAGACATCTAAGGAATGCCTAGGTGCTTCAGGAAGGGGATGTGCGTGATTTAGCAAGCTAGTTAAAATAGCAAGCTCACCCTCCCCTCCGCTTGGGTAAGGGTAAGGAGCAAATGGAGCAGACCATGTGCTGCAGAAGGGGTAACCTTTTGGGGGAGGTAGCCGTAATAAGGGAAATACACATTGAGGCATTATATTACCCCTTTATCAGGCAGTGGCTTTAACTAACACCAGCTCAGGTAAGTACATTTTGCCTTGCTGATTGATGGATAAACCATTTCCTGCATCCAGTCCTAAAATTTACAGGGTGTTGTCAGTTGCTGTTAAGCCACACCATAAACCATCTTGTCAGCCCATTGTCTCAAGTCACTTCTCTCTTAAGCACTTTGGACATATTAAAAATATATTTCTGCAAAGTACTTATAAATTGCAGGAATACCAGCTGCACCCACTACAGCTATCACCAGCAGCAATTCCAGTGTTGATTTTAACAGCAGCTTATATATATAATCACCAAAAAATGGATGATATGCAATATCGGTAAATATTTTTAATTAATCCACCATGAAGTTCTCATCTGAACCAGAAAAATAATTGAGATAAAATGATTTGAGGAGTACGTACCTTGCACTTTTGAAATGCTATACAGGCTGTGCTGGCAAAAACAACTGCCCTCCTAGAAAATATGTCATTGAAAAGTCAGTATCTCTGGGTTACTGAAAGAAATGTAGCAGCTCCAATGAAAGGAGTAAACCCCTCACTCTCAGACCTCATTTCATGCTTTTTTGTTTCTACTGAGCATGTTTTAAGAACTAATCAGCCTTATAAAAGGTACCACTGTTAATCTACTGTTTGTCTTCGTCTTCACTGCAGCTGCTTAGTAGATAGAGAGCAAACAAAACCAGAATTAAGGTCATTCCATTTAAATCCTTCAGAGTGGAAGACAAGGACTAAATTATTGCTGAGAATTACATGAAGGGAAAGCCCAGGATAAGATAACTATTGTTTATTATTTGCCAGACCCATAGTGGCACTGCATTTACATATTTGTGAAGGGATTAAATTAACATTTTCTGAGATTAATTGGTAGCATGGGGACAGTCTCTGATATACTGTCCATACAACTTAAAAGTAATGCCCCTGTGCAGTACATATGCAGTACATATGGCTAGTGAGAAATAACCCAAACCTACCAGCTACTGATCAGTTGTCATGCATGAAATGTAATGACATTTTTTCCAATAAATGATATATATAGGACATTACTACATTTCATCATACAGTACAAGTTTGAAACTCACAGGACCATAGTACAGACCTGAAGAGATGATTGTGCTTTTCTATTATAAGACACCTTAACATTGTACTTTCACATCTTTAAGGCAGAAGGAGCAACAGCGGAAAAGATCTCTTTTATGTAAATAACAGGAAACAATTTCAGAGTAGTCAAACATGAGTAGAAAATCAGTGGTCAAATGAGTAGAAAAACTTTTGGCCATCAAAAATCCACAAGCTTTTCCTTCAAATTAGAAAATATTCCCTGGGAGCTACTCTATAAATAATACATGGTGGGTTTTAGTGTAATCTTAGTATGAGAACATGCTTTCCTTAGAGCCAACAGTAATACCACTTCAAGAAGGAAATGCTGTGTGAAGAGAGGATCTTGCAGCTCTCTCCCACTTCAAAATCAAGTACATTAGCTCCACAGGATCGCCAGCCACCAGGAGCCTGATGGCTACAAGGTATGAGTCAGCTCCACCACTCCAACCTCTCAAGTGGCAGAGAGGTATGTCCCGGTTTAGTACCCTGTGCTGGCTCAGCCTTCCTGCACTCAGCCTCTGTGAGGCTTACTTGACACTGAAGCTGGTCAGAAATTAAATATTGGCAAGAGGTATCCACAAAAAAACCCCAAAAGGAATGGGGAGGATTTCAGGTGGCTGAAGAAGGACCCCCACCTTGGCGTGAGATGCTCCCAGTGCTGTGATCCAAGCTGGGAGAAGCCATGGGCTCTAGTGAGAGGGGTAACTGCAGCCTTCTTTTTTTCAAACAATGATTTTGATAGGAGATAAGTCTCAAGCACCAAATCACTGTGGATTTACAAATAGCCTGGAAATAATCCTCCCTTCGCCCGTTCCTTCCTCCCTCCTCCCGTCCCTTCCTCCCTCCTTTCCCCTCACAATATACATGAGATTTTTTTGCTTATCCTATTTTGTTTTGTCTCTCAAACCTTGTTCACCCAGCCTGATTTCACTCATCCAAGCTGAGTTGGGAGTGCAGGGCATTTAACCACAGCCATGTATTGCCTGCTGTGGCTGGGCTGTATGTGAGATGACAGCAGGGTGGTGGAAAGGGGACCCAGAGCAGAGACGTGGCCTCCTTAAGGTATCAGGATATAACCAGGGCATTAGGACTCCCTGTGTTTGCAGGCCACTTGAGTGATTCCCTCAGCCTGCTCGGAACCAGCTAAGTTTGAGAGGGGGCTTTGCACTGACCCCTCAGACAGCTTAGGAGCATACCGAGCCAGCTGGACCATGCTCTTTTGGTCACATCCCTTCTTCTAACAGTTCACCTGCATATGTTTAATTTTACACAGCTCTTCTGGGCTGCAGTATCAGTAAGTGTATGAATTGCAACAGAAGATACAAAGCAGGTGGGTCATAAACCTTTCAAGTGTCAATAAATTAGTGGCACCAGTGGAATTTCTAGGGATATCCACAAATAGAAGATTCAGGGTGGAACAAGAATAAAACTTTTTCTTTCTCCCTTTTTTAAGGAGCACAGAATGGAAAATATTGCTTTATTATTGCTTATATTCTACTCTTGTATCTGCGTTGGAAAACCTAACCTGTATTTGCATTCCCTATACAAAACACTGTTTGTCCATTTAAGATATACACAGCTTTAGTGTTGTACTTCTAAGGAATTTCACTTAGGAGATAACGGCTACATACAATTGACTATTTAGAATAATAATGCTGAAGATAACAGTCAATACTAGAGCCACTGAAGAAACACATAAAAATTCTAAAACTGTCAGAGATGGCATCTGCAAATAATGTCACTTGCATTCTTAGATCTCTGAAACATATTTTGAAACACACAAACATGCCACCAACATAATTAACCAGGGAAATGTTACAAGGATGATGGGTATGTACAAAAAAAACCCCAACAAAACAAAACAAAGCTAGAAATACGTAATAGCAGGATAATAGTTTCTTCACGTGCATACGCAAATATAAAAAAATTTCTGAGCCACATGCTGTGTGAATGTATCTTAATGCAATAAATTCCCAAATCCCCACTATTTTTATTTAGAATATTGGAAAACTAACTTGTGCTCAGGATTTGACACTCTATCTGAAAACACATGAATGCATGTCTTTTTCCCCTCATTCACTGTTCTTTCCAAGAGATGCTGCTACTGTCTTGTTCATTGTTATAATCATCTGCAATCATGACATTTGTGTGCCATTTCAAGTACCAAAATAATAAGAAGACACAGAGCTTCTTTTCTGCATACAGCTGACTAGATGGGCCAGAATGGAGTCCAGCTGGAGGTCAACAGAAAGTAATAACATATGGAGAGGCACAAATGGAGAAAGGCACTGTGGCTTCTAGCTCTAATTTTTTGGAAAGAATTAAGAAACGTGTCATCAACAGATGTACAAAATGCATTACATACATTTCTATCAGCAAGACATGCTGTCAACGCTAGAGACTGCCAGGTCCATAGGCTTGAACCTTAATTCTCAGATGATGATGAGTCTATAGTACACAGCAGTAACAGCAAATGTGGAAGATATATGTAACACATCACTGAAGCTAGTTGGCTAGTTTTATGACATTTAAAAAAATATATTAGATGGCAAGAAATCATAAATGGCTTTATGTTTCAAGTGTGAAACGCTCAGTGTTTTATCAAAGCTGAGCAGGTAGTTGGGATAAAAAAGAAAAGAAAGAAAAGGATCATATTCAGGCTATGATTATAGTTAAGGAACTGAAAATGTTGTAAATGTTAGTCTCTTGAAAAGAAGTTTCATAGAGGTTGAATTAAATAATTTATCTAACATAAAGAAGGCATTATACTTGCAACATGTAAATATTGACTGACTTAGCTAATGAGTGGCTGTGTATAAACCGCCTCCTTTTTTATTTCAACTGGAGTCTAGAGCAGACAGCTTTGTATATTTTACAGTCTCTTGTACCTGAGCCAACAATTGATAGTGCAGTAGATCAAAGCCTTGATACAGAGATGCCAAGCAATTTGTGTATAAATGTGCTCCTTTAAAAGCGATAAGAGTACAAAAGAAACTTTAAGGTACTTTCACCATGATTTAATGGCAAATAGCTAATTACTCTGATGAGCTGTGTTAAAGTTGTACCCAATGCTAAAAATACACCCACAGGATAGAAGTGCAAAAAATTCATTCTCTCTCTTTTTCCACAAGACTTGTTAATGAGAAGAAATTTTACATGAAAAGAAGCAACCGCAAATCCTTCTGTTCTCAACAGGAATATTTCATATAACTCCTTAATTATTTCTTCAGACTTTATGCAATAGACCAGGATATACTTTTTTCCGTGTAATTTAAATTAGATATTTAAGGAGGCAAGTAAGAAAAAGTGCCTTCAATGGCCGGAAGATGCTCACTAGTAATGTCTGCTCAATTAAAGTCATTATTAACACATTAAAGTCATTATTGACACATAGAGTGATAACATTCAGTCCAAGACCTGAGCCTCTTCATGGCTTTCCTTATAGTTATATTGCCTAATTCATAAGCAGGCTGAGCATACTGTGCATCTGTAAATCATTGTGTAAAGAAAAGTCACTTAGAAGTATAAAAGCAGTAAGATATATTTTAAAATCAGATTGCTGGGACTGTAGAAGTATAGGAAGCCTTGCACTACAATGCCTTCAGTAATTTGAAAAACTCTATGGGTTAGGCTTTGATTCCTATATATTGCTTGAAGGGTTAAATTGTGAGCACAAGTATTTTCTCCTCATATAACAAAGTACTTGGCTTCTTCACTTTTTATTATGCAATAAAAGACAACAAGTCAGAAGTACAAATGTAACACTCACTATGGCTCTTAGAAACGAATATTACAACCCGGTCTCTTGACTTGTTTTCTCACAGCATATCAACAAAATTGGCTAGAACGAAAGGGAAAGGTGAATAATATCTGAACAACACTTATTTACTGCTGTGTAGTACCAGAAGGCATACAGGCTGGAGAGGAACTGAGAAAGAAAGGCATCTCTCCATGCAGCCGTATATTAAAAAAAAAAACCAAACCAACAAACCACAAACAACAAAAGTAGCATCTTGCATTATTTCTGCTCAGCTACAAACGACGCAACGTAACAATCTACCAAAGCTGCAACTGAGTTCAGGCGATACTTGTGTCTGAATGATTTCTGTGATGATTTTTAATAAGGCAGTGATTTTTAACAATACACTCCATATTGTGTAGCTAACTATTCTTTTATTGTAAATCAGGCCTGGCTATAAGAGGCAGCAGGGTTATGGCACTCAGCCTGTATGTGCAATGCTCTTAGCTAAAGTAAAGAACGCTGGCTGCAGCAACAAAGGAGACATCTACACAGGGGTGGGTGATTCCAAGCTCTGCATATCTATGTGTGTAAGTGTGTGCACATGCATGTGTGTGTGTGTGTGTGTCTGCAAAAGTGTCAAAGGGTGTGTTGTAGTGCCTGGAAATACACCCACTCCAGCTTTACTCCAACTAGCTCCAGCAAGGGAAGTAGTGCAAGTATGCAATCCAGCAAGCAGAGCACATCCCAGACCCCAGCAACTTGAGTGGTAGAAGACTGTGTTCGATCTCCTGCTGCCATTGTACCTTTGACTCCAGCACAGACAAATCTGCAGTGGCAGCTTTCCAAGCATAGGCAGAAAGCTACAACACTGCACTCACTGCTTCTCACTTGGCTCGCACCTCTTTGCTTTCTCGGTGCTTTGGGGGAAATCTGAACACAGGCTTTTCTCCCCAGACACGGCTTATTTTACCCCGATGGAATGACTCAGGCCTAGAAAACTCTTTTTAATATTTTTCTGTATTTACTGTAATTCAACATGTAGCAGCAATTAGTAATAAACACTGAGTAGTACAAATCCCTTTACTGCTGTATCTATGAATAGCTGTGCTTATGCTTACTGTACTGCAATACAATCCTAGGCAAACAGTAGAAGAGAAATTAAATGAACATCATCAATCATAAAAATAACAGTAAGGCAGAACTGGGGTTTTGCTGCCAATTAAATCTAGGTTTGACCGGGGAGGGTGATCCTGATAAGGCACCCTCAGATTTCCAGGCAGAAAACATTGTAACAGAGCCAAGCACGCTGCTGGCATTTGTATAGCCACAACAGAGTAGTTGCAGAGACAGGACAATTTCTGCGCTCCTGCCAAGGGAAGGCAAAGTCCTAATGAAAAAGTGGGAATGGGATAGGGTTCTCATATACCACTCGTATGTGCACAGGTACCACAATAGGGATGCAGGGTGCTATTCAAAGCCAGGGGATGTATCCCCACTGAGAGGACAGGTTTTACACAGTAACCTGAGCTCAAAACACCATGCAGCCTCTGGCTCCGACGCAGCAAAAGCAAACCTAACACGAAGCGCAGATCCAAGCCAGTAGTTTTGTTCTTCCCTGCCACAGCCACAGGAGGAGGCTTTACCCCTGCTTTGCTTTTGGCTTCTATCCCCCATTTCCTCTGCCTCTGTACCGCCCTGGAAACATGGGTGGCACACAATTCATGAGGGCACAACCCCAGACACAAACACATCGAGTCTCTCCCGCTGCTGCAAGGTAAGGATTTATTATTTTACATGGTCTCTTTGTTTCCTTTGGAAGCCCTCCATTTCTTGGGGATAGTTGGAATGCCCTTTGTTCCTCTTGAAGAGGAAAGGAGACCCAATGAGTTTAAAGTAATGACAGCTACACATACAAAAAAATATCAATATATCTATTAACATCTCACATTCAGGGTCCTTGGCCTCTGCAGTACCTGACCACGCAGATGCAATCAGAAAATTCCCCAATAAAATAAAAGTGAATAAAAGATGCAGGCCTATAATTCTTTATTGCATTTTCTAGTCAAACTGAAAAAGGAGTGGACAAAAGACCTGGCAATTAAATAACAGATTTGCATTCACCTGTTTCAAGGGTGGATGCATGGCAATAAAAAAAAGATGGTAAATATTTCCTAGAGCAAAAGACTGTATTGTATTTATAAGGGGTAACTTCATCACAGTCTACAAGTGTCTGTGGAGGAATCAAAAATGTAATAAAGGCCTCTGCAGTCTGCCAAGGAAAGGTACAACTAGCTCCAGCTGCTGGAAGTTGGACCAAGGCAAGTTTAAGCTTGAAATAAGGTATGCCGCTTTTGTAGTGTTGTTAATTAGTCACTGAAACACTGCTGAGGATAATGCTCTTTTGAATTACAAAAGCAAGTTTAACTGTGTTTTCTTGGGAACATACTTAGATGTCTTTTTGATGAGCCATACAACAGCTCATTGCCATGCAGGCGGGATTTCATGTTGTAAGTCCTGCTACAACAACCACGGCCGTTCTCAACACAAGCCTTCTTTTCACTTGGCACATTATAGGAGGACACAGGGATATGATGCAGCTGCACACATGTTTAACTGCTTAACTCCATGTCTTCTAGATCCATGCAATACAAAAACAGAACCCTGTCTCCAGCCAAGGGCTCCGTCTACATGGGAAAGAAAACCTAAACAAAGTGCCTCTCTAAAACCTTCTATGTAGTACTGTGCCAGGTGGTGAACACAGTTATGCAAGTAATTTGCAAACAAGCATAAATGGCACATACTGCGCTGAATTCTGTCAACACGAATCTGATCATTTCCTTGCTAATGATATTACGGTGGGAGTCTATTACAGACCACCCAACCAAGATGAAGAGGCAGACAAAATATTCTATAGGGTATTCCTGGGAGCTGAGAGAAGTCTTACAACTACTAGACCTTCTTCTTGCGGGGAGCTTCAACTTAGCAGATGTCTGCTGGAATAATACAGGACAGCAGAGAGGATAGTCTAGGCAGTTCCTGGAGTGTGCGGATGATAACCTTCTGACACAGCTGGTGAGAAAGCCAGGTAGGGAAGGCATCCCACTGGGCCTGTTGTTTGCAATCAGAGGAGAATTTGTGTGTGATGTGATGGTTGGAGGCCGTCTTGGGCTTAGCAATCACAAAATGGTAGTTTTTGATTCTTGGAGAAGTAAGGAGGGGTCAGAACCTGCACCTTGGACTTCCAGAGGGCAGACTTTGGCCCATTTAGGAGCCTGGTTAAGATCGTCAATTGGGAGGCAGACCTGAGGGGCAAAGGGGTCCAGGAAGGCTGGACCTTCTTCAAGAAGGAAATCTTAAAGGTGTAGAGGCAGGCTGTCCCCATGTGCAGAAAGACGAGCCTGTGGGGAAAACGATGGGCCTGGCTGAACAGAGAGCTTTGGCTGGAACTCAGAAGAGGGAAAAGGACTGTTTATGACCTTTGGAAGAAGGGGCAGGCAACACAGGAGGAATACAAGGATGTAATGAGGTTATGCAGTCGGAAAATTAGGAGGCCCAAAGCCCAACTAAAGGTGTTTAAAAGATGTGTAAATGTGGTAGGGACATGTTTTAGTAGTAGACTCAGCAGTGCTACGTTAACGGTTGGTCTCAATCTCAAGAGTCTTTTCCAACCTAAACAATTCCATGATTCTATGTTTTTGGAGGACACTTGCAGAAATGCTGGTGCTTGAGTACTAAATTTAATAGTACTTCTAGAAACCACCAAAAAGGAATCCAAGCAGTGGTCATGACACAGGTACCTCTGCGGCCTGTACCCTGCACAGACTAAGCCTAGGGCTGCTCCCAGTGGGAGGCAGGGGACGGAATGTGGGTGCAAACATCTCTGCACGCCATAGCTTGAAGGGCCAGGGGCTGCTCCTGACCTTGAACAGTCCTTCACATCCAAAGAAAGTCAGCCTGTAACACTTGAAAATCTGCTCTTTTATAATTAAAAAGACTGAAATGATTTATTGCTTGGCAGACAATTACAGTTTAAGCAGATTGAACACCAGAAGGTGCTTCTGCTAGGATTTCACCATTATCTGCTATTTTCCAATGTCTGCAGATTTGATGATGGGGTCGAGTTACATTAGCTTTGAAATTACTGACCTGTTCATTACACAGGTAGCAATTTACATCCCCTACTAATTCACAGAAGCCAAGGTATCTCTCACTTTCAATTTCTCAATAATATGGAATCAAGCCAAAGCTAACTTTGCTTTCTGGTCCTTATCCCACATCTTACCAGTCCTGGAAGTAGTCATTCCTGAAACTGTCATGCACTTATTTTGAAGGTTAACATCCTATTTTTCTTCACATTTTTTCTATTGAAAAGTCAATTCATACTTTTGGACAATGCACTTTCAAACAACAGGATATAGGTGCATCTTTAATATGATAATGTTATTTCTTTCTGGGCACCTGAAAGCTGATTTGTTTCTGCACATATGTCCATAGGTCTCACTGCATGAAAAAGTGAGTAACTCCAAAATTACTACAATCATGTCATAATAAATACCTTAAGAATCTTGTGCACATCACCACTATCAATGAGAATCACCCATTCCTTTCAGTGCAGTTGGATAAGATTTAAAGTAGCCTTTGTTTTTTGGGGTAGCAAATTGATGTTTTTAAAAATGTTGCTTTCACATACAGATATTATTACATCCTAACTCAAAAAAACCCAGCACAAACTATACCATCCCATTTAGTAATGACAATAAGGATTTCTAATGTGGTGATTTGTAATGCCAGGATTTGTAGTAGATTAGATTCCATTGTAGGGGATATGCTTACCTCTTTTGTTAGAGTCTTCTGCTGTTTCTTGCCAGACTGCCCTAATAAATTTCTATGTGTCTTTCACAGTCTTAATAGTTTTACTTTAAATATCCATGTTGTTCCCACAGAAATGATGAAGTGTCATATTAGGCCACTTTATATCCCACATTATTCGGTAACACCATATCCACAACTCTTAATTCTTTAGTTAGTATAATATTTACACATTACTGCAAGAAATCTCCCCAAATGCTAAAGCAAGGGTAAGAGCAAAACTCTATTCAGTGGCAGACAAATAGATCAGATGTTGAGGTCGGGTATTATAAGCACACTATTGTAAGCACTTTCCAAGAGGGAGACAGAAACTACCCAGGTGACACCAAGGGCAAGTGGAAATGAAATCAATAGCTCCTCTGTCCTGTCATAATCAACCAGTTGGTTATAAATCACCAGCTAAATAGAATGTACAAAGAGTTACATTAAAAAGAGCTTGAAGATTTTTTTTTCAGACCATTACTCTCTTTATCCATAAATTAGGTATTTAACATGTACATGTTCTTCCAGCATATTTAAGAATTAGTTATCCTTTCAGTTATACTTGACCCAAAGGAAGGAAGCAAAATCTCTTCCACTATCTAACCTGAGACTGCAGATATCAAGAGTCAGTGGAAAAAAAAATAAGATGGCTCATACTATAACACCTTCAGTTACTGTATCTAATAAGTATTATTACTCCTGCACCAAATAGGGGATATGAAAATGAGATTAAAAAGCACTCTTTAAAATTTAAGAACGTTAAAATAACCCTGAAGATTTGCAAAAGGTGAATTTCCATATTATTATGGCACTCTACAAGTTGTCAGTAGTCCTAGCAATCGGAATACTTACATAATTGTCTCAGAAATAGATGTCTCTTTTCTAATTTTCTGAAAACTGAAGGAATAAATAATCAAAGATCATTAGAAAATTCAAAGTAAACACTGATATTAATTTTAAAATTTCTAACCACGGTGAAAGATGCTCTACTTTTACCATGTGAAGTATAGAGGCAACATACAATGGTTTGACATTTTAAAATAAATATTTTCAGAGAAAAATCCTAAAAATATCTCTTTCTTATATTTACAGGTCCAATTCAATCCTAGATAACCACTAAAACATAAATTCCATTTGCAATCTGGTTACAATGCACACCAAGCACAAAAGCCTTCTAATGATCTTTGATTAGTTCTTTATTAAATTCATCAAGGGAGCAAAGAAAATTTAATAATCTTCACCATTTGTCATCTTTCTGATTACAGTTTTGATTAGAACTTTCAGCTTTTATTTTCTTCTTTTCTAGTCATTACTATTACTGTGATAGTGCTTCTTTCCTCCAGTTTAAGAAAAATGAGAGAGGGCAAATGAAATAAATTTGTAATTCCAGATATGTATTTAACTAGGTGTGCTCATGCCCTGAAAAAGGCTAGCTAAAAATATGAGATCTTAAAAATGCAAAATAACCCTTGATGGAACATCTCCACATACGTACCATAAAACAGTCTCAGGTCAATGATATCTTACTTAACTAATCAGATACCCTAAAAAGACCCTACACACAGATTTCTGTAGGGAAAAAAAAAATTAAGAGGAATTTTAATTTTTTAAAAACATTCGTTGATTTATTCTACTATTTTAGTATTCAGTGTTATGATTCACTTATTTAATAAAAAATTAAAAAGATGTGTTACTCTGTGTTACTGATATTATTATCATAGGAAAATGTAAAGAAATATCTAAATAGATGAACCAATTTTCACAATACCGTATACTGTGTCAGTCAAAAATGTGCATGTTTCAGTCTCTGGTACAAAAGTCTGATTCTTCTATATTCACGATGCAAAGACTGCCCTGTCACCATGCTGTGTGGGGCAGGCCCTGATTCACTCGGAAGAACTAAGGGAGTTGCAGCTTTCTTATTTGCAAGGATTACTGCAAATAACCTGCAGCAGCAAGTGTTGTTTTCATCAGCATGCAAAGGACACATTAAACAGTCACTGGGCAAAATCCTCAGACAGTCCTGAGCCAAGGGATGAAATCTGGACTCCCATTAGCAGGTGGACATTCCAAGCACTGTGCTGAAGAGCTGTCCTTTCTCTCTATTCTTCCCTCCCAGTCCCAGGGAACCTTTAGATCTTCCTACAGAACTGAATGTCTCAGAAAAAGACAGGAAGTTTGTGCTGTCCCCTACGCCTTGTATGGACTGATAACTCTGAATGTCAGAAACATGTGCTTGAATTCCCTTAGGCAGAGGATAGACCTGAGTCCAGGCTGCGGCTTGTGATGCCTGTGCATATGGGGCTTTTTCTGGTAATCATAATAAAAAAAGAAGGAAAAAGGACACCAGCCTTGTTCCAAGGTAATTCCACACAGAACCTGCGTCCTTGGACTTTACAATGAAGCATGGCATGGATTCAGAATATCACATCAGGGGATGCTGGAGCAGTAGCAGAGAAAAAAAAATCTTTCTTGGTACTGCAAACTCCTTGTTCCTGGGGAAAGAGAGAAATTCAGTAATACCCTCTTATGCAAACTAAGGCAAAACTGAAATAATCGCAGATGAACATCTCGAGTCCATGAGGTTCACAAATTCACATCATGAACTCTCTCAGCCAGGACACCTTCTCCTGGCTTTTCATGGTCACCTGAAGATTGTTCCTTCACAGTCACTTCTGTAGTACTACTGCTGACTTGTAGTTCGTGGAAGGTGTTTGCAATTACCTTGTCCATTCCTTGGAGCAATATGCTTCAGAGTTGCCTCAGGACCACAGTCTTAAGGCTTACCACAACCAGAAATGGGGCATCAGCCACCTTGAAACCACTGTTAACACAAACAAATGCAATTAATTATTTATAAATTCCAAAATTGACAACACAAAGATCTGTAAAAGTGCAGGGGGTAGCAAGGAAGTTAGAAATTTCCCATTTCCATGATCCCAACAAAAAGATAGTTCTCTCTCTCTGGCTCATAAGTGGTGCAGACTTAACCAGTCTGGTCCATGGGCACATTCCGTATCACTGCACTGCCCATATGAGAAAAGGCCCTTCTCTGCAAGAGGGACATCTTTTATAGCAACACCTTTGAATTGTGGTTGGGGTTTCTCCAAAATTCAGGTCTGCCCTTTCCACCCATCAACTCAACGGGTGATTGCAATATTGTCATACAAACTCTGATAAACTACTGTCCCTTTGGAAAGCAAGATAAAAATATCTTCTGTGCTTGGGGAAAATGTGAGAAATACAATAAATAACCTACTAAAGGATGAAACTCTCATTCCTACCAAGAGAAGGGCTCTGCGCAAGTGCCTGAAGCCTTTGTGTGTACTGAGCCTCATATTCCAGGCAGACTGAGCTTTGCCAGCCTGGCCAGCGAGTCACCTCTCCACCAACCAGCCTTCCTCTTGATACATGGGCAGACACTGCGCTCATGAGCAGAAAGCATTGTTTAACCGGAATACTCACAGGAGGTTTCTCAAGGGTTCACAGCTACTGTCAGCTAAAAGGCCTCTCTTTTAGTGCAGGCAAAGGGACTCCATCTGAAAGCTAAAGGGAGAACATCTCCACTACCAAATTCCCAGGGAGGTATATGATACATATTGTTTTATCAGCTATTTACAATATAGAGATTTCAATCTTTCTGATTGTTACTAATGTAACTTTTCCCCTCAAGATTCTACTTATTAATTTTGCCTGGTTTTATCTCCTCTAAATTATTTAGCTAACAACTTCTCATTACAAAATAGCCTTGCCCTAAGAAGCAATTTGTATTTAAATGTATGCGAAAACCTGAACTTATATTATAAAAAAGTATAGGTTTGTCTTTTCATTTGGATCTTTTTTTTTTCTGGGTTTCAGGATGAAATAATATTGTGCCATTACAGGAACTGTTCCATGAAAACAAAATACTTACTGTGATATTTACAATTTGCCTTATTGCAATTCCACTGAATGTTAAGCTCTGTATTTTTCAAATCTTTGCATTTCTGAGTGCATAAAGGAGCACTTTCCCTAGCTAATTGGAGCTCTTTTTCTTCCTCACAGACTGTCTACAGTCTCTTAAAATGGTCCAAATAATTACATGATGTTGCAAATGCAAGACATTATATTGGAGCTTTCCCTTGTACATAGTGATGTATTTGTCTTGTGGCCCAAGAAGCAACAGTCATTTGTTTATGTCATGTTTGGCTTAATAGTAGTAGCAAGGGGAAAATTAGTAGAAGGAGTAGAAATAAGAAAGGAATTTAACATTAGTGTTTACAGTAAAATCATTACACTGTCTTCACTGCTGAAGATTCACCATGTGAAGTTGTCATTAGGATATTAAAGGCTACATTTTAAGAATAAAACTTTTTAGTCAGCATGACAAAAAATCACATTCAATGCAGAGAACTTGCAGAGAGCCAGAAATGGTAAAATCTGCTGAGGAGCTGATAGCATTGTTGAGAAGAAGTCAAAGTTTTACACCTCCTAACTGCTCTTTATTAGAAAATGATTTATTCAACATAAAATAGGTTTTCAAAATGATGATGGGATTAATCAGCTTGTTAGGAGAGAAAGTATTGAAATAACTTCACGGTTGGCATAGCTAGTTGTCGGATCAGCTCTCCCTTTCATAGGCACTTGTTATAACAGGCAGGGGGCTAACCCTCTCAGACATGGAGCTAATCAGTCCTTGAAAGTCACTTCATCCAGTGGAGTGGAATAATGTACTCTAGCGTCGTTTGTCCACCTCTACCATTTGGAGCGCTGTTATTTAGATTGTCCATTTTTGCCTCATCAGCTTCCATTTCAAAGAATTACAATTTTTTTGATGGTTTCTTTTATCAGAGCATCAGGTTAAATATATTGTTTCTTACTATCCACTTTATAGCTGGCATTGTTAAGACCAGTCTGCGAACATATAGTAAGATAAAGAAAAAGCAGCTGCATACTTGGAAAAGCTATTCTTTAAGCTTGATTAAGTTCATACAAAAAAGTCTGGACAAGTAGTAAGATCACAATTAATGACTAAGAACAATATTTCCAGCAAAGAGTTAATCAACCTGCTGAACCGCAGGGTCCATTTATAATTGCCATGAGGATGCCAGTTTCTTTCTGGGCACATGTGCCTGCCCACCCTACACAAACAGATGTTCTTTGCCTCATTTTGCAATATTTGTTGCTCTCCTCCCCACCATGACAAGCTGCTTTTCCCACTTGCAAGAATTGGCTCTTTTCCTGGGTCTGGGCTGAGCCTAACTGAACATGAATAGGTTCTCTGAACCCAAACGAGATCACTGAACTTGGAGAAGACAAAAGGGGGGGACAAGGATAATATAATAAACTTTTCTTCTCTACTGGCTTTTCATCACTGTCACTAATTGGTAACGGCAAATAAAACGATCACAAGGGAAGGTGTTTTGTAAAAGAGGTATCTCTTTCTCCTAACCCTTGGATATTCCCCCTTTGGAAATTCACCAGATTTCTATATCTTGTATAACTTATAAAACCAATCTTACTGGTGTGTTAGGGCTTTGGTACTAGGTATTACTGAACCCTTTAACATAGCTTCACAATATAAGCAGCACTCCTTAGTCAAAAATACAGGTTTTCTTCTAATACGCTCAGACTTTTTACTAGTGTATTGAATCTAGTGAACTTTGTAATAACAAGTGGAAATTGTCTCTAGCAAATCTTTCTTCTAGCTGAACTTTCCTGAATGTTTCATTACTCAATTAACCATGATTTAAATTAATCAGAATATCCAGGAAATGAATAAAAGTAGGACTCAACTAAACAGTGTTGACAATCTGATTATTCACTGAAATCCTCTTAGAGTGATAACCCTACTCATTGATTACAATTATTTCATTTATGTGGTGAATGTGTTTTACTCCTGCTCTAATGCTGTTTATTATTTTAAGAGATTTTTTTCTCCCATCTGCAGGAGGCTGGTATCAACAAGGGAATAGGTATCTTTAGAAATTCGTTCATCCAAATGTATTAATAAACCAAGCATCCAGATGTATTCCTTTTTGCAATGCAGACACAGCTTGGAAGAGTGTGGTTCCTTCTGCCATGCAGAGGGGAATACTGATGCCATCAGGATGTTTTCCAGGGAGTGGCTGTTCACAGTGGTTGGGCCATAGGGCAGCATAGGCCTTGCTCAGTTAGCTTTATCTTTTTTCAGTGTCACCACTCTTGTTTGCAATCACAGTGCATAATATACTCATTTCCTGACCAAACAGCTGAAGCAGAAAGCAAGCTAATCTGAAAGCAATGACAATTCATTATATGCATTTTTCTCTTTTGATTAAAGAAGGGTTTCTTCTTTACCTCAAAAATGTCTCTCTTGTATGAGAAAACAGGAAGCTTTACTTTAAGAAAATAAATTAAATAAAAAGCAAATCCACCTTAACATTTCTTGCAAAAGCAGAAACATTCCACAAACTTCTTAGAGCTGAAAGTAATTTGGTTTATATCGTGACATTTAATCCATTTAATTTCATGATATTCATCACAGTATACATAATACGTACCCAGCAGTAGCTATACCACAGCATCTGATAAAGCTTCCTGCGGGGCTTGGTCTTTTGCTCTCCCAGCCAGGTAGGCATAAGGAAATGTCATCACACTACAGCAAAGTGCAGATGGGGAGCAGGGAGAGAAAGAAAGGTCCCAGGTCACACTTGCTGCTTTCCTCTGGAAATGGTTCCTGCTACCCTTGGTTTGAATAGAGAAATGAGTTGTATTTCTTCCTAACCTTCTCCATCTAGTTACAAATGGTGTTACTTGAAAGGCTAACTCAACTCTTTTGCACCATAATGACAGTAATAATGAATAATGGTATTTACGTGTAGTAAATTAGGCCCTTGTTGATAAACGTGTTTTTTACCCAGATGCTTACTTTCTTGAATTTCATAATAAATCATAAATAATCTGCATGGAACAAGATAAAAAAATAACTCAAGCAAACGGGTAACTGCAGTGTTCAGCAGAAGTTATTGGGTAATAATCAGCTTAATTAAACATACCTAAATAAATCAAAATTATGAAGATAAATTAATCTAAATAGTCTTCACACCACAAATCACAATGATGAAAAAGACAGCTGCAGATAATGAAATGTGTTGCTCTCAAACATGCCAGATGAACATGGAGTTATTTAGGTAAGGTTAATGTTTTTTGTTTATGCTTTTGTTGCGATCTTGCCAGATTTTCTTTTTGTATCATGACTCTTGACTGCTACTTTTCTCCATTATTATATGCATTTCCCCTACAAAAGTAATCCTGTTAAAATCATTTTGCATATGAGTTTGTAAGCAACTGTTCACTGAATCACCTATTTTACACTTACATGAAAGAACAAATAGATGCTTAATAATTTTATAGGAATAATTGGTGATTCAAAGAAGAGCAAGTTACCTTTCTGCAACAGACCTGTAAAACTTGTTTAAAAGCACTTACATTCAATAACTTGACAATTTCTGCCTGAATATGTCAGGTGAGATTTTACTTGATAAAAGTCAGTGAAGCTGTTAACTGAAATAAATCCTGACATCAGCTAAAAGCAAAACTGAATGCATTACATATAACTTATGTTAATAGTTGAAATCAGTTTAATATTGTCTACAGAAAAATGTAGTTATCTTTTTCAAAATCCGTAGAGGCATCCTGAGACTTTTCTCCTCAAGGAGGAACATGGGCCAGGGCCCACCGACAACATTACTCTTCAGTGCCCTTCTACCGTGCTTTCAACATCCCAGGTGAACAGACACTGCTCCCTTGCCATCTTTGCTCACAACTGTCAAATCCCTCCAGTATCATAGAATCGTAGAATCGTCCTATGACTCCCCATCCTAAATTTAAGAGCACTGTATTTCAAATCCTAGTACAATTATGGGTAGCTACATGTCACGTTACCTGCTGAGATATGTATTTAGTGCTGAAGTCGGGGAAATCCGGCTGTTAATATTTCTCTGCTGTCAAACATTACATTTTGAAGTGAAACATTACACAATTGAAGCAATGTTTCTGAAAGACCAGTTCAATACATTAGCTCTCAAATATGAAAAAATACACTTTCATCATTGAAATTATTCACTTAAAGCAGCACTTCAGCAAAACATCATCCACACTGACCTTGTAATTATATCGCATCTAGTGTGTACTGATTTACATACTGTGCTTTTTCACCTGTAATTGAGGCTGTTAAGCAGAATGCAGAGGCTGAGTCCCACCCTCTATGTATCTACCAGATTACACAGAAGGTGTAAACTTTACTAAACACATGGCGGGGATGCTGCTGCTGAAGCTACACTATGAGAGCTCATCAGTGATCAGAGTAATGCTCCTCCCGCCTGGAAGGTGCAGCTCAGCATCTTCTGTTCAGCAGAGATGCTGCCATTCCCAGTGAAAATCAAAAACACTGCTTATTGAAAATCATCCTGGGATAAACTAATCTGGCAAAAAAGAGGGACTGTCTCATTTTCAGAATTAAATTAAAATTGCAATTTTAGATTAGATTTTTTTTCTTTTTCAATAATACTGTTTGAAATACTGCTAGAACAGATGGTATTTCTCTGCCTGAATGAGGAACTTACTTAGAAAAATGCTGAATTTTAAATAACTAAATCCCTTTCAGATTTAAATAATTATTTGCACACAGACATTTCAGGACCTAGGAATTAACATGTCAGGTTTGTCTTGTTACTGAAAATACCAACAAATCAAAATCACCACTTCCATTCATACCAAAATACCTTTAAATTTATTTTTTTTACAATACTGTGTGTGTTGTAAACTATTTGACTCTGGTTATTAACGTACTATGAGCTGAGAATGATAATGATCTAATTTGCTTCTGAAAACATGGCAAATGTCTAAATCAGAAATGTTCCTAGAGGTCCAGGGGAAAGCGATAAAAGTAAAGCCATCTTGAGATCCTAATCTGGGATAGTATTTTTCATTGTTCTTGCCATATAAAGTAATTATGGAATCAACCATTAGAAGATGCTGAATTAGAGTCTGGATAGCACCAAAAATCACTGTCATGAAGGACGGGATAGGACATTTGCATGTGAAAGGATTGTGAACAGTATCTAAAAAGAATTGTGAAATTACTACCATATTTATTATTATAATTTTGTATCATCACAGTCTCATTTCAGCATGACCTGTAAGAATAGATTAAATTAATGTCATTTTCTCTTCTTGTTAACATCTTTATCACAAGAGCAAGCTGTCACAATTTTAGTGCCTAAAATAGTCTGTGAATTACAGGGGGCAGGAGCTGGACCATTTCCCCATTCTGTGCATCTGTTGGCTCACCTCTCCCAGTTCTCTCTTCCTTCCCCACCACACGGGGTGACAATCAGCATAAAAGCTCTTTGTATCCAGCTCTCCGTAAGAAGAGAATACAGTTTTCACTGTTTAAAATCTCAAGGTAAGTAAAAAATGTAGTAAAACAAAGCAGGATAAAAAGAGAATGGCAGGAAGCGGAGGTTTGAATGGAGGCAAGGATTAGAAAGGATTGTACTAGAAAATTAAAACAAGTATTTACATAAATGGTTTATGTACATACATACGCATGGTTAGAATACACACCTTTGAAATAATTGCTTTTATACCTGTAACCACCGAGGCCTGCCAGATGATTTCATGATATGAGAAATATCTCTCCCTAGGACTTCACTGGCAGTTTACAGTACAAGTATTTTGGACCTTAAAAAGGCCAATACTGTTACATGAAAATAATCTGGCCGTTGGAATTTCTGTCTTTTTATGTAACTGGACTATGAAAAAACAGATGTTACGGTTGGTAAATTTTGTCTTCTATCTCCCTTCTTCCTTTCTCTTCATTAACTTCAAAAAAAAGGACACAAGGGGAAAGATCCAAACATCACCAAGGTATTTCCCAAATGAAATTTTGAGACATTTTCTTGAGTATTTTCAAAGAAATGCACAAATCTTCCATTTGGATACTTGCTGAACAAAGGTTTCAGGACTTTGAAACAAGTCAGTCCCTCCTCCCTCAAATATTTTGTTTGGCTGGTTTTAAGGTGCTATTATTCAACACATGAGTATCCTATGAGATAAGCTGTTCCTCATTCAACATTGATAATTATTGTCTGAGCTGCCATAGTCCACTTGTACCTACAGAAATGAGTATATGTCTCAGGCACAAGTTACATGAACTGTCTTGTTATTTTTTTAGGAAAGTAAGAAGCGGTTGAAGGAAATAAAGTAATGGGGTTTGAATATCCTGTAAAAGAATGCTGCAGCCTTGCCCTACTGACTTGTGAATAAATATTACACCTATTTAAAGGTGACAGATCACAATGTTCAATGGGTATTCAAAAAAAAACCCAAACATTGATAAACAGGGACAGTAGCTATGTACTCTTCTCTGAATAACATCAGGTCACTTTTGTACTTTTAGTAGGGAAAAAAACCAGAGATATATAGTTTGGGGAGTGTTTTAATAGCTTAGACTCATAACTAGCCATGATACTTACAACATCAGGCACAAGCACATCCCTTCAGAGTTGAAAGACCCATTTGTGACATCTCCAGGCTCCCTGCATAAAAGTGTAATGCGACCTCTTTCCTCCACCCCCATTACCCATGGGTAAAAGGGACCTTCATTCACAGAGGGAAGCCTTGGGGCTTTTTTAAACTAAATGTTACCTTGCCAAGACAAGGGACTGAATGTGTGGGTACTTCACCCCAGCTTCAAATTCATTCTACAGACCCCTGGGATTGTCTGTAATGGTTCTACGCTGTATGATCTTGTAAATGTCCTGTTTCACCACCAATCAGATATCAGTGCTGCAGGGGGGTTGGAACTAGATGATCTTAAGGTCCTTTCCAACCCTAACTATTCTATGATTCTATGATTATCTTCTTATAGAAAGTGATATAAACATCCAGAGCCATGTAAATAGAATTTGGAACATGATGGTTTCCCAATTAGAGCTGGCTATTCTGGAAGTTTAGGTAAGATACAGATAACATCCACTCTCTTCCCTCCAGCCAGCTGAATTCTGTCCTCTGGTGCTCCAGGACATACTCCTTTGGGCTCAGCAATAGATCTATGTGCTCTGCTGAGTTGCAGACAAGCAAAAGGATGTAGAAAGTTTTCCAGAGAAAACCATAATTCCAGCAACAATTATAATTTCAGCACTGCCTGGAAAAGGCAAAAAATATAACTATACCATGGAAAATACAGTCAAAGCAGAAAAAAACTGGTGCTGCAGCAGCACTTTATTTAGGCACACAAAATACTTCTGCACGTGTGCTTTGTTGAAAGCCTTGGCCAAACTGGTGTCAGGATGCCTCTGACAATGAACAGCTGTGCTGAAATGCTCACAGACCTGGGGGATGCACAGAATAAATAGCAGCATGAGATGCACCATACTATTTAAATCTGCTCAACACGAAAGGCTTTTGGAAGACCCCAAGTCTATTCCGTTTAGTTCTACTCCTCTTGATAATCAGGAGTAAGGTGAAACCAATGGCTTACACAGGCAAACAAATTGTTCTAGCTACTAATAAATGGATATGGGAAGTTTGGTTCCTCCTTCACCTAAACACGGTTTTCAGTGGTGGCAATCCAGAAGCTCTGCCTGCTTGACCGTTCATCTGACAGCTCCCTAGCCTCTATCTGCCAAGCTATCTGGATTAAAAAGACTATTGCAACCTAATACCAAGACAGCAGCTGAAAAACAAAGCTGACAGAACTGGGGGTACTGCAAAGAATTAGTTTTGGGCAACCTGCTGTTCCAGCTCAGCAGCAAATAAAGCGGTTTGCAGCATTATTTACATGCATAATTCACGAGGGTGCTTCTTAGAGAAAAGTAAAACCAAACCCTTGTGGAGTTCCAAAATAATCTCTACCTTCTCTTTGATATGCTGAATAGGTTGACAGCTCATTTGTATTGGGTTTTTTTTGGTCTAAGTCTATCCAAGGGGTATAACTACATACCAGTTTCCAGAAGGATTAGGAGAATAAGGCATAATTTGATGTAGGTCATGTTGTTGTCAAATGATGGCTTTTTAACATGGTGTATTTATATACTACTAATACCAGTTTCCATTGTATGTAAAGGATGATTACTTATTTAATGAAGAGACTTCACTGGAACAGAGTTTTGTCACAAGATAATGGTCTCATGCTGTTAACTAAATGGGAAAGCATTTATGGTAAAATATATAGACTCTAATTTATGCGATTAGCTTGTACAAAGAGAAGGGAAGAACCAGCAATGGGATGTGGGCAAACCTAAGAAAATATGAGAAAAAGAACAGTTGCTTGTCCATAACAGCAAAAATTGTAACACACACAAAAAGACTACTTTGTTGTATTTTTATTCTCACAATACTTGTACGTGTCAAAACCTGATGATACCAGTGCAAATTAGATGCATCTGTGGGAAAAAAAATAAATCACTTAACAGCGATTGTTACAGAATTGCAGGATTCCACCCTTCTGCCCTTGAAGACTGGGTAAATAAAAAACCACGCTATTTTCTCTGAGTTTCTATGCCTCTTGGCTCAGGTACCCCCCATCTCTTCACTCAGCATGTGTTCAGGCAGTGCTCCTAACTCACCTTTAAGTTCCTCTATGTCTATTACCAATATAAATTAATTTACATATAGGAGCTTCGTAATAATCTTGAATGTGGAGCTAATGTACAGCTATAAACCCAAAGTGTTAATCAGGACTAGTGAGACAAAAGGTCTTCCTAAGGGGAAATTGTCAGTTACATAATCAGAATACATTAAAATCTAGTAGACTGCATGTTTTTTTTAAAAAAAGAGCAAAATGAAGGGCTGAATTTGTAGCCAGCAGACAAAGCTCCCTTAAAAAAAAACCTATTAATGCTTTCTGCAAGGTTAGATCAAGGGTGATGAAATGAGAATTGACCAAACACAAGAGCAATTCCCAGATAAATAAAAAGCCAGATATTCTTTTCTTCACTGACAACAGAAAATGAACATAGAGACAAGAAGGGTTGATCACCGATGCCAAAAATGTACTTTCCATTCTCTGAGCTTTCTAAAGTCTCTTCTTTTATCCATTTTCTATTTTTCGTCATATTGCCATTCTTTTTTTGTCAATGACCTTTCTTCAGTCCAACTCAGCTTCTGTCTAATGACCTGAAGAGGCCTTCTTCACAGGCTGGAAAGCTTTAGATTTAAGATCCCCCTCCTTCATTAGAGTGAAAAGTGAACAGCCTCTATGTGCTGGGTGTTAATGAATGTGAAGAAAGATTTTTTTTGTATGTGTTTTACACATTATGTTCTTGACTCCTTGAGGTGCTACAATAAATTGCTGCGCTTCATTTACAAGGAGTGATAACAGAAGCAAAATGAGGATCTGGCGGCAAATTACTTCTCAGTTCACCCTGGGTCAGGCTGCTGGGGCTAATGAGAAGAGGTGCTCTAATTTTAAACTCCTCCTCGACCAAGCTATTCTTGCATTAATGTTCACTGCTATAAATTGTAAAGTCAAATGAAGGAGCACTGTTGAAAATTAACCAGTATTTTTATCCTTTGAGTACCCAATAAAACATATTTTGGCTTCTAAGCCTCGTGGTTATCAAAGGCAGCACAGCTACACCAGCCGCTCCTGCCTCACCACAGCAGGATGCTCCCTGCACACACACACACCACTGTTTCTGCCTTTTCTTTACATGACAGGAAGAAATGGTACAGGTTTCCAATTAGATTATAATTTAACCCAAAGAAGAAGGTGTTTAAAACCAGCCTTCTTGTGTCTTTTTAACAGGACACTGCACACAGACATTAAAAGTCATGCAGAATTACTCCGTCCATTTAATGCTGCTGCATGTTTAATGAATTGTAATTGTGTATATGGAAAGACCCTGTAAATCACTGACCTGTTTAAGTCTATGAGCACTTTGTTGCTATAAGCGCAAAGCAGGATTTGAGTAGTTAATGAGAAAGTAACGCAGCACCTGCTTTTCTCATGAAATATCTTCCTAAGCCTATATTTTGCCAATTTAACAAAACCAAATACAATGTAAATAAAAAAGGAACAAAAAACACAACCAAACCAAAAGAAACAAACAAAAAAACTCCAAAACAAAATCATAGCCCAGGGTTCATACTAGGGGAGTTATGCAGTTTTGAAGAACACAGTTCCAAGTTCTCATTCCTGGATTTTTTATTGATAACTTCGCACTGACTGCAATGACATTAATATATTTAAAACCTATGTCAATGACATGGCAATCATTTGTTATGTGATGTGTCTGTCCTGGTACATTCTTCCATGAAATTGCTACATAACATACAAATTAACCACACTACCCTACTCTAATCATTGTAATCAGTTATGTTTTCATGTGTACATTACTAATATATAAGGTTGTTGTAGTTCTTGTGTGTGGTTTAATTGCTTGTTTTTGCATATCTTGTGTGATTGATGATGTTCTAGAAATCTTTTCCCCGAAAGGAGACTTTCTAAATTACTTTGTTTAGATGCTAATGATTGTATTTCATTAGTGGCCCTCTCATCCAGAATCATCTTTAAATGAATGAATATGCCATAATTAAAAATCTGAATTATGAATTACTTTGAAAGGAGACAACATTGTCCCGATTTCCCACTGCGACTCAGTGTTATTTCAATTATGTAAATATGTTTAATCATTCCCCTTTTGTTTTTCTAATTATTTAATATTAATGTTGCTTTACCCCTTTATTGCTACAAGAAGGGATATGGCATCTTAAATGAGAGTACTTAGACAAGTGATACACAGATGACTAGATTCAAGCAGACATTTACCAGAATGCATAACCCATTTCAAAAACAAACATGCTATTAACATTCATACTAATATAGCAACACTAGCAGTAATTGCACTTCATGCATGTTTTGTCTTTATAAACCTAATGTATTCACAATGTACAATCTCCAATCAATTTTCTTATCAAACTTAAAATCCATTTGTATAACTTTAAATTCTCTTGAAGTGCAGATTTTAAGTAATGAGATTTCTCTGCCCTGAAAATGTGCAGGCTGCACTTTTTCAATAGTTTAAAAAACAGATATAAATTATAAAGCATCTGGACATAAGATCTTGTTTTGTACCAATACAGCTCATTCTATTTCATAGAACCAGCAAGCAAATTATTTCCTGAGTCTGCGCAACATGAAAAAAATAATGTTCTGGAAATTCATGCCGAATACAGCACTTTTACTGAAATTCACAAAATCAAAATTCACTGTGAAATTAATACCAATAAAACTACTTACATCATAAATCCACATAAGGGGTTGCATATGCTACGCAACTAATAATGGGAATTAATTATAAAATATTTATACATTATGGAAATGTTACAGGACCATTTAACTAAACATAATTATAATCGAAAATGTAATAATTTGACAACTGCTTCAAAATATCCTGAAGTAGAATTCCTAGAACTACAGTATCTCACTCAGAAACACATGTTCAAAGCATTATTTAATATATGTTTGTAAATAATCTGAAACATAACCATAAGAGATGATAGAAAGAAATGTAAGTTTTATTCGCATACTCTTTAAAGACCACTGCAGCCATGTGAAAAAGTGGGGACCTGATAGTGGAAGCTAATGCATGTTTTTCAGTTCTTATCAATCAGCAACAGCCATAAAATTTGCTTAATATAAAAAGCCCTATATATTTAATCATAGGTTTTACATTTTTCTGACCACCAGAGTCAGAAAGGGTAATGAAATGTGCAGGGTATTATCAGTAAAAACATACTGCCACTTCCAGGTTGAGTTTATTACTCTCTGTTTTGCAGTTTTTGCAAAGAAAATACTTCCAATTAACATTGCTGCTCTTTCATCTCTGAATTGCACTTGGATGATTTAATACGAATGAAAACAAAAAAAAGCTAATGGCATGTTCTTGTTTGGATTCTTATTTAGAAAAGTTTTCATAGGCAAAAGGAGGATGGCTATTTTTTATTGATGTCTCTGTGTTGACGCAGCTTTATTCAGCACATCACTCTTGCCATCAGAATGAAGGTGCTGCCTGAAAGCGTATTTGTGCATTTTGTCAGACACACTTACATGTCTGACCATTTCAGCAAGTTCTGTTACAGCATGCATTTTTGTGTAGATTTATTTTTTTGTCACTAACATTTTTCATAGTCTTCTTCAGTGGTACTGACATTTTCAATCAAAAAATGACACAAGGTTCAGCTGCAGTTTCCATTCTACTGCAGTTTTATGTGTGTGAACAAAACATTCAAGTTCTGTAACTGATTTAGAAAAACTAATGGAAGCAACCCCTTAGTATTCTGCATATCAGTGCCAGTGAGCTACCACATTTTTTGAGAGAAGATATTTTCCCAAACTTTGAACAAAAGTCAGAGGAGGAGAGAAGAGAGAAAGAGAATCCAAACTTCTATGGCTGGTATGTTAAAAATGAAGAAAGAAAACAGCAAGGAAACTTAGGCCTGGCAGCCCCCATTTCATATGTTAAATTTTTCACAAGACAGTTTAATTACAAAAATTAGGAATGGTAATTGTTACATATAAATGTAAAGTGTCTCTCTTGGCCCAGCACAGAGAATGAAAACCCCCAACCAAATCCCAAACTATAATGCCACTCTCTGTTCTCAGGATTCTTAAGTATGCAAATAGTTTTTCCACTTAAGATCTCACAGACACAGATCTGGTCAAAGCAAATTACCCAAACAGTTTGAGCTCATCAGAGGAAAAGAGATGATAAGGCAGATAAAAACCAATGAATGTAGACATTTTGAACAAAAGCCTGCCATTTTACAGGGGAGATTATCTTGTGCTCTAGTTCTCTAGTTATATAGGTAGCAGAAATTTATTTTCATATTATAAGATAATGTGAGGTGAAATGGCAGATAAAACCTGGCTTCACTGAAGTGAATTACAAGATTTTCATTGACATGAATAGAGCTATTTTGTTCCACTGGGTTTACGCAATGTGCCGTTTTTTTCAGTGTTTTCTTTTTTTGTAAAATACTAGCTTTTTTAACAGAGTTCTTTAACATTGTTATATCAGTTGCAATTAAATTTTCTCATTCATTTTGCGAATAAGATGTTCCCCTTTATTTACATTTTAATTAAGATGGGCATAATGAATGGAATTATCATGCAGAATGTTACTTTGTGAAATGTTAAATAGGACTGATCCTCTAATAAAATACAAAGGTACATAAAATCTTACTCTTGGTATAAATGCTTATAACCTCATCACAGAGATGTCCTCAAAAGCATAATCTGTTATTTTATTACAGCCATATCCTTATAAATCCCTCATTGCTCAACATCAGGACCAGGCTTATGACAGAACCTAGACCCTAATAACTTCAGGTATCAACTCCAAAACTACAATTAAAAATAATCCCTGCTCAGCAGCTGATACTGAGGGCACGTCGCTGATTTGGGGGCTCCTGCATAACCAAAAACCTTGCTGAATGTCACAGTTCCTCTGTACACCTTAAACACCCATGCTCTGCACAGTGAGTGTCGAACACCCACCTCTGAACATGTGAGTTGAAGGAGTAGGAACGATGGTGTCACAATGCTCTGGTTCAGGTGGTACAAACCACCACTTACCACGCAGTGATAGAGACCATTTTCAGTAGCTCCATGAGGGCCACCCTACAATGAGAATGATGACGCAGGGTTGGTTGCCTGGGTGAGTTTAAGCAAGCTTTCCAACATGTCTTGGGTGAGGACAAATATTCATATTATGAACAACAATGCAAATAATTAATTAAATTATGAATGAAACTGGTTGTTACAAAAATGAGGAAGATTAAGCAGTAAGACCATGAAGTAACATGATTAACACAATACACAGAAGGTGAAAAGCAGGTAAATCAATTGAAATTAGTGTTCTGGTTATGCTTCAGCCTTCAGGATTTCTGCAGTGACTATCACTGACCCACGGGAAAAGAAACCAAACCCCACATTAAATTCCTTGTCCCCCCTGTAGCAAGCAGAAAGAATAACTGATCATCCTCCTCTCCATAAACATCTGTGACATACTGAAAGAACTGTGTCTTGTTTCTTTTTGTGTTTCCCTTTATATTGCATAAACTGATCCAGACACATCGTGCTTTCCACGGTTTAGCAAATATGATTTTTTTTACTATTCTTGTGGTCTCCCTTTCTGGTGGCCTGCTCTGTTCTGGAAGTACCATGCCCAAAGCTGGACACAGCACTCAACAGGAGTATTCACTTCGCACATCCATGACCTGACACTCCCATTAACACTTCTTAGAATGACGTTTGACTCTTTTTCTGCAAGGATTCCTCCAAACCCTTTCCAGTTCTACTGCTGTTTACAGTCTTTCCCAAATGATCACCTCTGGGATCTCCTCTGATGCAATGGATAAAGCTACTCCGACTCCTGGAAATGGATTTTGCTCAGATCAAAGTCTTATGCTAAGCACTAAGAAAAAATGAGATATTTGTAATGTCTAGCTCATTTTAGAACAAACAAATCACTCCAGACCAGGAGTGACTGGTAGTGTCATTAGTAAAAAGTATCACCACTAGCAAAGCCCACTGCACAGGAAACAGTGTAAAAACTGAACTTCCTCACAAAGTTCTTTTCACCTCAATGTGAAATACAAACTTATGCAAATTCAACATGAACAGGCATACAAGAGGGTTTAAAAGAATCAGGTTTTAATTGCTTACAGCTTTTTAATCAGCTGCGTAGAATATAAAACCCATCAAAACAACAAAATCTTTAACCTGAACAACACAAAAGATGCAATTTAACTCCACCTGCCTCCCCAGAGCAAGTGCTTACACTACATCACCAAGATTGTTCTGGAGATGTCCTTGTAATAGCTGGAAATAGTTCAAGAAGCAGCATCAGAAACAGCTTCAGCTTTTTTTTAAAGAATAGAGCTAGAGGAAACACTTCATTAACCAAAGCAATCAATCAAAGTAAATTCAAGGGTCCCAGGCCACAGCAGAAGATGGGTGCTGGGGTAAGGAAGGGGACCCTGGCCTAGGCCAGGGATGGCTTCTGTGTGCTGTGTGATCTGGGCACAGGCATGCTCACCTGACCCCTGGAGAGTGGGTTAAATAAGACCTCACCTATGCTAAGCTCTTGCCAGTCTGGTGAAGAAGGCAGAGTCTGAGCACCACATAGGTACAGCCTTGCTGTGAGTTTAGAGGGATGAATGTCAGAAAAAGTGACTATCGTACATCTAAATTTGTCAGACTATTTCTGCCTACAAGAAAGGCCTACTGAGGTTGTCTGCTGCTTTCAGGAATCAGAGAACCAGACTCAGACCACCCAAATGAATTCTGTTTTTCCAGTTCAATGGCTGAACTGAAAACAGGTGGGAAATAGTTCCATTTTGGTTTTTTAAAAAACTTTCCTTTTGCAGTCTATTTTTGAAGCCATTTCCAGGTTCATCATCCTGTCTCTGAAATGAGTTTCAAAATGGGACATCAAATGAATTACTTTTGAAAATATTGTAGGAATTTCAACTTCTTTTCCAACTTCTTTTTTGTCTAAACTCATCAGCAAACTTGACCTAATTTTATAAAAAGGGTTGATTCCTACCCCTAATGTTTCATTTGCAACAAATGTTCACTGAAAGAAAAATCTGCCTGGCTGCAGTTCCCAGAAGGTGAGATGAATTTGAAGCAGATTTGGGCAGAAAGGATTTTGTAGGAGTGAGGACTGCTTAAAATTCTTCTGGATCTGATATCCAAAGATGCAGCATATTAAAAAGCAGGGGGGTTTTATTCTTTTGAACTATTCAATATCTTTTAACGGATTTCTAGAAATGTCTCAATTTTAGATCCAAAAGCCATTTCAAAATGCTAAGTCGCATTCTTTCTCAGAAAATACAGGGATATTTCAGCTTCTCCACCTCAATTTTTTTGGGTCCAACATCTTCACCAGATTTGGCTTATCTATATTAGCACTGTGGTTGTTTGTCCTCAACAAAAGTGCCTTCTTGAACAATTTTGATGATCTAGTAAATTCTAATGGAAAAGACAACTGCATGCAGGATAGTGGAAAATGGGGCTTCTCAGAACTGTGATTTTCCTTATGTCACTGCAGTCTTTAAATGAACTAGCCTCATCTAAACAGACTGATTGGCTAGAGGTCAAAAATCCAGCACAGAGAGTTTTGCACCAAACTGATACCAATAAGAACAGGCCATTTCCCCATTTCCCTTATTGTTTGCGCATGAAGCTTTTGGCTGCTGCTTCCTTGGATGCCAAGAATCCTGCATTTATTTCAGCACAGTGGACCAGCTTCCAACAAATGAAACAGGAGAGCCCCATGTTTCTAGTGGTTATGTCACTGTCCTAGAAGGTAGGAGCTGAGCATTTTCATCCTCAGCCCCAGGGTCAGCTACATAATGCCCTGAACCATCAGCAGATTTTAAGACAACTCAGACATGAATTCATTTTTAGGTACTTCCATCAGATTTGAAACTCCTTGTTAATAGGTAATAGGGGCAACAGTCCCCACCATCTGGAATGAATGTCAGTGTCCGTGTGTGAAGGAGAAAAGCCTTCCGCTTCCCTGGAATTCAGCTTTTGTTAATGCTGGACAACACTGACAGACTCCCTTTTCAACCTTCTGCATCAGCTTTAAACTTACAGATGTCTCCTTCCAATATAGTTAAAAGAGAAGTCAAATGACACGAACTGTTTTTGGAAAAAGGGAAGAAGTAGGAGAGAGATTAATAATAGCATTACTCTTACTGCTACTGCTGTTTTTGGAGCTTTAATTGTACCTCAGAAGATGCTTATGAAAAATTATGCTTTCTTCCCTGAAGGGCTTACAGACAAACCAGAGAAGAATATACAAGATGTATTGGGAAGACCAGAGGTGAGGACCATTAGGAATTAAGTATGTGGATTACACCTTGAAATGCCCATCCTCAAGAAAGAGACAGATTTTGTCCAAACTCAGGACAGCCCATGTTAAATACTTATTTTTTTTCCAAAGTTGAAACTCTGAAATATATCTGATTTGAAATGCCAAGAATTTTCAAATTTCTAATTGAAGGAAGATATCTCCACTGTCTTGATAATCCATTACAAATGCCTAAAAAGTGCTTCCTAGTGCATCAACTCAACCTAAATTGGTTTGAACACATTGTTTTATGAGAAAGACTTTTTTGCAAAGACTTTTTTCTTATGAGGTGCAGGGAGGGAGCAGGAGGAACATGTGTCCCCAAAGTCAGGCAACTCACAGGGAAATAGGCTGAGGGGAGATGTAGTCCTCTAGCAAGCAGATGTAATAAGAAGCTAGTGGGGACTTGAACATTCACTCCTACAGACAATTCATGCCGTGGAAATTTAGGTTCCTATATTATCAAACCAACATGAATGGGAACATTCTTCTTAGAGTCAAACCAACCTTTGTTAAACATTTAGTTAAATTAAAAACATCCACAAAGAAGGGATTTCTAATAAAAATCATTCATGTTGCAGAAAAGGTTTTCATGCAGTTGACCATTCCAATGAAAAAGCCATATCTACTCTCATCTTTCTATTTTATTGTTTCCCCTTCTAATTGTAATAAGCCAATGTTTGGGATTTGCAGAATAGTTTCTATTTGGTGGCAAAGCTTGTGATTTGAGTCAGATTTTTTTTGTTACAATTTTTTTTCCACACAAAGAATGTGCATGTCATTCTGCTTCTCTGAGAACAATAGGAACAGACAAGAAACAGTTCATCTGGGCACACTTCCAAGCTTGTCTTTTCAAACACCAATCTGCTCAAAAGAAGCAGTCTTGGCTTCTTCTCAGGGCCAGTGCTGCTCCAAGCACTCCTGCCTCTGCTGCTGCAGCTCTTCCCTTTCTGCTTCCAGAGCAAACATCCGCAGCTGTGTTCTGCCCACTGCCCTTGTTCTACATTACTAAACAATGGTTATCCCTCACCCCCTTCAGAAAAAAACACCACTTTAGAATTTCAAAGATGAAGGGGTTTCTGCAGTATTTCTGTTTCCTGCTTTGGGCACAGACTTCTCTTATTTCATTATTTACTTTCATAAAGGAGCTTGACCACATTTTCCATTCAGTTAAAATTAAGAGAACCACTGTGCCAAAAACCTTGGTTGTGACTGACACACATAAGCTTGCTGTAAACTATCCCCCTCAATGCCACAGACCTGTTCATTGTCCAAGTGGCATATGGAATAGAGATCTCTTGTAGAACACACCCCTGATCCATCCCCACTCAATTAAGAGTGCATAGCTGTTTCTTAGCCCAAACAGCCTCTTATCCATGGTGCTGTGCCTTGAATAATGTTTTATCTTCTAATGATGCCAATACCAAAGTGAAGAAGGCTAAGAAAAAAAAAATCAAGATATACAATTCAGGAAACTTTACTATTTCTTGCAGGAAATTATAACAAGAAAAGCCAGCCAGGAAAGGCTGGTGATGGTGTGTGGTTGATACAAGGTGTTTTGGAAGTAAGGTATTCCAGTGCAGGGACGGTGAAAATAAGATTGAAAATAAGAACGGGAAAGATGCAGCCCTAGGAATGCATAGCACCCTTCTGGGGAAGGATGGAGAAGCTAACAGCCAGTCTTTCAAGCTGGCAAGTATCTTGTTTAATAAACAATCTAAAATGTTGTTCTCTTTTCATTTGTTCACAATCGCAGATCCCATGCTGTTTGCTCCTTCTCTTAAGAGAATGAAACAAAATTACTTTTCAAACTAAAAGTTGTTCTTACGCAGGAGACCACCTAGTAGCATAGGGTTTCCAAGAATGCGTGCAATCTCCTGCAAGAACTGAATCCCAGGTTTGCAGAGAAAAACTTTGTAGCCCAAGTTTGACAAAGCCCTGCAGGCAAACATTGGAAAAATGAGGACAATATTTTAGTGGCTACTTTGTTTCCGGATTCTTTAAGATACTCTGCCTTGGACTGTGGCAATACAGAACTTTCTTTCAACAGCTTTTCATCTAAAAAAGGGAGAAGGAACAGAAAACAGATCTTCTTTCTCTCCCTTTCATCATGAATGTCACGCCTATGCAGTGGTTAAAAACAGAATCAGTGTGCAGGGATTTATTCTGAATTTATTCTGTGCAGGTTTTTATTCTGGAAATTGGTGTAGTCTGCAGAGAAGGAAAAAATGTATGTGAGGTGCAGAGGCAGATTAATAGGTCTGCCCTAGCAGACTTCGGTCTCCCCTTAGGCAGGCACTGTCCCCCTATCCTTCTGAGGAATAGGGAACCCCCCAAAGCCCCTATATGAAATAGGAAATACAAACATCATATACCAGCTATAACATAACAAAGAGCATATGCCATCCCTAAGCAAAGAGCAGATTAATCCCTGATTTGATATTATGCAAATTAAGAAGCATATTTGTCTTTTCTACATACCCATCTAGACTTTGTTAACAAACCCTGTGTTAGATCCAACCCAGCCTCAGAATGTTTTGACAAGGACAATGTCTACTGGTATGCAGTAGTGCTAAGAATGATACCTCACAGAAGAGGGCAGCTAAGGCCACAGCAATCTCATTGCAACCAGTGTTTTCAATAGGAGTCCTTGTTCCAGCCCTTCAGATAAGATGGCCTTTGATCATTCATCCTGTGCCAAGGTGTTAGGAACTACCTACAGGCCACACATAGATTTGCCACAGAGAGAGGGCAAAGAACCATGCATCTCCCTGTGCATGCTCTCATGCCACGCTGCTCCAGTGGCTGGGCAATTTTCAGGTTTAAACTCAAATTGCAATAATTAAACCTGTTGCTTTTTTGCCCAAGACAATGTTTCTTCTGTGTTGTGCTGGGCATAACGGAGTCTGGTTTGCCACCCAGAGGTAATGTAGAAGTCAGGCCAAAGCACAGAGTGGTAACATTGCCATCAGTGTTTAATCAATATAATCAGAACCGATTTTGCCCTGGCAATATGCCATGTATACATATCTTTACCATTTAACGAGACTTTGTCATTTACAGTACTGACATTATTTCTTTTCATCTCATAAGTCTTTTTTTTTTTTTGTTTTGTTTTGTTTTGTTTTAACTGCTGCAGGGGGATATCAGATACAGGAATAAAGTTTTACTACCAGACTGAGATCTGGCACTTTTGTGCACTCTTTTCGCCAGTGTTAGCAATAGCGTGGGCTACCTAAACTTTTGGTATAACACTATACTCATCTTTCTACAACAAGGTTCATGCTATACAAAGCAGCCAGTAAATTATATCACAACCAATTGAATAAATCTGTGCATTCCAGCATCTGCAAGATACTACTCACGGAAATCTATACTTCAGGTTACTTACAGAGCTTTCATAAGGACAGTGACTGTCATGAGGAGCAGCCTAGTTACGGTCTAATGCGCAATGTTCTCCAACCAAAAAGAGCCTTTTTAAAAAGCTGCGAAAATTTTGTTAGCAGCAAGAGGGGATCTTACATTCTAGTTAAGAGAGAGAGGGAAAGATTAAAAAACATTAAAAACTAAATATTGTTTCTCCTTTATGAAGAAGTATAGCATTAATGTGATAAGACTACACGGGAAAACTCCCACAAAATATTTGGATAAAACATTCACATGAAATGCCAGCAATGTTATGTAAATACTGATGATGATTAAATGCCTAATTAATTGTTATTATTATTTGTATTACAGCCATATTTGAACACTCTAATCAAGATCACAGTTCTACTGATTTCAGTGCCGTACAAACATGTCAGGGGAGAAGCTCCATTTCCCCAGTGAGTCTGCAATCCAAATAGCAAATGCAAAATAGAAAGGGAAAGAAATTAAGAAAGTGACTTCCCCAAGGGCACACAGTAAGTCACTGTTAGAACTGTGGAAAAAAAACAAACGAAACAGCCAAACCAAACCAAACCAGAACCCCACCACCTGTCTTAGTGCTGTCAGCCCACACTGTCTCTATTCAAATCATGAAACATGTAAGCCTGTATGACCCTATTTACCCACAAACACTTCTTTCTTATCCTTCCCTTTTTGCATGTCCCTCTCATTATTTAGTTTATGCCATTCAATTGAACCATCTAAACATAATCAGACATTATAAAGGCACAGATACTTTTTTTTCCATGTATCACAACATAAACTGAAAGTTTAGCCCTTCCCATGTTACATATATTTTATCTGAGATAACATAGTGTGTACACACACTAACCAAAATCAAACAAAACCGAAGAGGTCAAGTCAAGGACTCAATAAGTCACTGAATAATATCAAGGGATGAGATGGACAAAGATACCTCAGGTAGAAGAGAGTACCCTTGTACTGATGTTTGGAGGAAGACAAAAAGGTTCTCTCACAAAAGGAGGTAACCAGACCTAAGGAGGCACTGATCCTGCCACAAAGTTTGGCTAGTGTTCAGAGCAAAGAGCAAGACCAGCCAGCCTAAAAAACAGGCTGAGCAACAAACAGTAAAAAGAAAGGGGGGGCTCACAACTTTCATAATGGAGTAATAAAATAACATAAGCTGAATTATCCAAAAATTCTCTATGCCTCTGCACCATTTTTAACTGCCAGTGGTACCTGCTGGTCCCAGCTGCAGCATCCCATTGGTCTAGGAGGCCTTGTTGGTCTCTCAGCTCCCAGGTAATAGGCACATACAAGCAGTAGCATGCAGCTACAGCAGAGCACACCACAACCATTCAGCAGCATTTCCACATATTTCTCTGCTTTTTAATGGAAGAGGACAGACAGTTTAGCTGCAAGGAATACACAAATCCTTGATAGAGACTGGGAAATGGGAAGATCCACTGGACTACTGCGATGAAAAAAAACAAGTTGTGTAACTGCATTTTCCCTGGATAATTTTTTTCAATTTCAATGGAAAAGTAAAAGAAATTTTAGTTAAATATTTTTAACCAAACTAAAATTTGTAAATGCTGCCACTGTGACTCCTGTTGCCACTCACCACTGAGCACAAGGCTTCCCAGGCACAGTGGCTCAGTACAAGGCCATTTCCCTTCCAGCTGAAACATCCATCAGTCCTGATCTTGATAATGTGTGCCCTACAAAAGTCAGCCAAGTCCAGCTCAGACAGAAAAGTGGACAAATAAGCCACAATTTCCAGGTGGGAATTCCTGGCTGTGTAATTTTTATAGTAAGCTGATATTTTGGTCCAACCAAAACTGTTCTCTAGTTATTTTGAAGATTTTTTCAACTCTAGCCTCAGAAACTTCAGTCACCAAAAAGGCACCACTTCAAATCCCTGGTTTGGGTTTTGACATGTTCAGGTTTTCTAAGAACTCTCAACATAGTAAACGAAAGCACATATTATGAAAAGGAAAAAAAAAAATCATAATTTTATCATTGACCATCTTATCTGACATTGAAGAATTGTTTCAGACAAAAATTTCCAACCAGTCTTGTGAAGAATATTTATTTCCACTCACTCTGTTATTCACACTGGTTTATATTTGCAATTGATTGCAGAATTCATGAACTAGCCTCTGCAACTGTATTTAGAGATACTTTAAATATAAAAAAGAACTCTCCAAGAAACAGCACCTCTTTCATTTCCTCCCTTCCTGCTGAAACACACCTAGCTCACCCCAGAAATCTTTTTACAGAAAGATCATGTAATAACTTGCAATCAATCCCAACTCCAGTTTTATTGCACAGTTACTGCCAAGCTGTACTCAAGACTAGATCAAGGGATAAGAAAAAGGTAATTTTCTGTCAGCCTTGTTATCCATCCACATCTCTCACACAGTAAAAAGCAAGGAGCTAATTCAGTTGTCAGGACAATTTGGGGTTTTTTTGAATTACTTATCTGCAACGAGCCTCAGAAGGCTGTCCCATCAACAGTAGGCCACCTAAGTGAAGCAGTGATCTGAGCTCACCTCTTCCCACCACAGAATGCCAAATGCAGAAGGGAGCAAGGAAGAACAAGACCTGCACAAAGTCACCACAGCTGGGATCAGAAATGCTATAAAATCATGCAGAAATGGTCAAAGGTGTGCCTGAAACAGCAGAGAAGATCAAACTCCTGCTTCTTTCTGTAATGGGCTGTTATGACTTGTGATTCTCAGATCACAACAATGGTATCATGAGGATAAACAGCAGGACGTAGCTATTTCTGGAGGGAAGCAGGTATCTGCAGGTCCAAATGACCAGATGTGAGTGTTTCCATTATTCCCAGTTTCCTGACTGTGCTGGGATCTCTGCTTCCTCCTTGCTGTCCCTGGTAACAGAACATTCTTCTGCTTATTCATGACCCTTGCTAACACTGGAAGCTTCCTACAAGATCCCAGGAAACATGAAGGAACAACACCAGAAAGACAAAGCAGCCACTAGCACTTGCAAAAGAACTCTGAAGAGCCCAGCTGTGCTTCAGATCACAGTGCACCACAGAGCTGTCAAAAGTCAGCAAGCTGGAAGTATGGCTGATTGCCTCCTGAAAGAGGGCTCAGAAATGAAGCAAGCCATAATTCAAACACTAGCAACTGTCTTAGTGGTCCCACAGACTTCATGACTATTAATGAATCAGGGAAGCCCTCTGCTCCATCTCTAGTGGTCTATCTAAGATATATACAACAGCTGTGGTCAACATGACAATTTGGGTTAGAGCAGTGAGCAGTCAGCAGCCAAGTTACAGATCCCTCCCTGACCAGCTTCATTGGATATGTACACAACTCTGCAAAGGCAAATACCTTAGCAGTCTGGTAAATAGCAAGTACTGATACAGCAGCACCAACTCGCTAATGAGGAACTAAATTAACAGAGCTGACAAGATTTCAGTTCCCCCCACACTACCTGGGTTCTACTGATTGTGAAAAGATAGTAGCAGATATTCTATTCATGAAGGTGTGCATTAGACCACTTAGCCTTGCTGGCCAATTTCCACCCCCTCAAACCTCACCAGTCCCCTGGAGACATTGTACCTGTAACAGATGGAATTGGTGCCCATGGCAGTGGGGTTGGAACTAGATGATCTTGAGGTCTTTTCCAACTCTAACTATTCTATGATTCTATGATTCTAACATATGTGTATTTTAAATAGGTTAAATCCCAAAGAAAAGTGTTATCTAGTTAAAAATCCAAATTCCAATGCTGTAAACAAACAAACCTTAATTCATCAAAAGTTCTTCACAAAAGAGCCAAGTTGCAGAGACAAGCACATTAGGTATGGTTTTAGGCATTCGGGCTTCTTTATCACAACCTGGGATTTTGCAAGCATTATTTCATCTTCATTGTGCCTGATGCTTTCATTCTCCATGATGGCTTGATCATTTTTGCCAAGCCTCTTCAGCTGCTGAAAGCTTTGGTTTGCTCTCCAGTTCAGGTTCCCGTCTGCCACTTCTAATCCTCATTTTCATTCTTGGCAGTTAGTCATCTGATCTCTTTGATCCTTTGTAGCAAGGCTTGAACTCTGTTTTTATTCAGATTTAGAATCCAGTGTTAAGAAGTAATGTTTTCTTTTCCCTATGGTTTTGCAGCCTTTATCTTGTTTAAGCTCATTTTCTTGTTCCCAAGTTTTCCATCGCTACACCTGTATTTTCCGTGGTTTCAAGTCGTGTTTCTGACTTACACACAGCATTTGTGACAACAGTTATCAGCCTCTGCTGGCACAATTACAACTGATGAACACCTTCCTTCTCTCCTTTTCAGTTCCTAAATGTTGGTTAGGCAGTACCGAGGCAGCTGCTGTAAAGCACTGTGAGAGCAGTAACTCACCCAGCTGCAACAGGCAATCCTTGAACTCTCACTGCCTTGTAGGTACACAGGATAATAGGCTCTTTACAGGGTTTATGTTCACGGGGGTGGGTGATGCAACCTGAGGGTCTCCAGTGTCGTACTTATGGTGGTGTAGGTGGGTGTGCAGGCTTGCTACATCATCTCAAAGCACCACCACAGGATGATTACTCTGTGAGTGTGCCAGAATAGATCTCACTGCACATGACCGACAAACATGATTCACCTGGCTCACTCAAAGTAGGATGGTGCTTGGCTTTACATAGATCACCTGGCTTAAGGTGTCTTCCACCACCTGGCTGTCCACCAGAATCACCTCCTTGGTGTGCAATTATGATTATGAATCCTTGATAGCCAGAATGGTCATTACTGTGGTATTACTCCAGTGGGATCCAACAGAATTTTCTGCAATTTTTAAATTGAAACCAGTTGAGTGAGACTGATGAGGTATGGACTTGTGAAGTGACACATCTGCCACAAACATAGAATCATAGAATAGTTAGGGTTGGAAAGGACCTTAAGATCATCTAGTTCCAACTCCCCTGCCAGGGGCAGGGACACCTCCCACTAAACCATGCCACCTAAGGCTATGCCCAATCCAGCCTTGAACACCGCCAGAGATCAGTGTTAATTGCCAATTCCTTGTAGAGGACGCTGTTGGTCAAGGTGTTAAATCCTGTATTTAGATGCACCACTGTTCCTTAATTGGTTTATCACATAGATAGTGATGTTGGGATTAGTACTAAGGTTTCCTTCACATCCATCACCTAGCAGTGGGTTATGTATCTCCACGCAAGGGGAAAGAGCGGACGTCGAGTCTTTGGCTTCAGAGCTATATCATGCTCTTGGTCCTCTTGTTGAAGACTCCCACAAAGATTTTTGGAATTACATTTTCCATCAGAGGCTCCCCTCATGGAGGTTTCAGTGTCATGAGCTTGGGTATTGATCTGACGTTACCAGCAGAGCAGTTGTTAGAATTACATTTAACAAACACTGAGATGACTAGTGTTAAGAGTGTCAAGCCAAGAATACCCAAATTTTTGCAGTCACAGGTAGAAAACATGCTGAGCACTTCTTTGGGGCCTGAGGTTCTACAAGTAGGAAAGACCATGCCTATATATGAATCTCAGAGGTTCAGAATTTGGCATAGAAATTATCATGGGAGCAAAACACTTACTCTTGGTCAGGGCTGCCAGACACAGCCTTTACATTTTTTTTAGTATCCATTTCAAATAAGGAAAAAAAAAAAAAAAAAGCTCTTCACACCTTTGTAAAAAGGTTTTACAGGTTTAAAGTTCTCAAAAAGGATGCATCGAGCAGCCATCGGGTTGCATCTTAAAAGTGCTGGGAAAGAGCCATGAATTCTGCGCTCTTTGTAGCCTCACATGGAGGCATGAAAGCCAGGATTATATACATGCTTTCAAAAGACCCTGCTATTCAGAAGTCTGGTTCCTCATACACAAAACATACATGTGCCTCTGGATTCACAGTGATAAGTACCCAAAGAAGACAATACATTCCTTGAAACAGAAAATAGAGCCCAAAACCAATTCACGGCAGACAATATGAATATTCTGATTTAAAACATTGTTGACAAATTTTAAGGACTGCCAAGCTACAACATTCTCTTAAGCACATCTAACAAAGAAATTAAAGGTCAAGGGATCATTGTAGGAGTCCTTCAGAATGGACATTTTCTCCAGGAGGATGAATCACCTCTTTGTGCAATAAACCCCAGTATAACTTCTGCTCCAGACTCTTCTCCTATCTATCTGGGAAAGGCTGGACCATTGGTGCTGGTTCCACCTCTTTGTTCTGATGTTCTGACCAGCAACTTAGGTAAGCACCTATTCATTACAGCTTTCACAACACATGCAAGACACTGCAGTTATAAACCCTGGCTGGGAAAGAGATGGTGTGTGAAGTTTTCTCAGGAAATACCCTAAGTGAAGGTGGTCTTTTCCTTTCTTGCTCTTACCTGCCAGGCACTAACTGCTTCCCTGGTTGCCTATGGCTGCAGAGTTTTCTTTTCCCAAGCCTTTCTCTTATGAATATATTTCATGTGTTTCTTACCTGTACAGAACTACTGAGCCATTTGTTGCTATGGTTTCCTTAAATGTTTCCATGTCTGTCTTCTCCTGTTTTCTACATTATGTAATGCAAAACTTTTGCCAGCCAGGATTTTGGTTACTGATATAAGTCCACCTAAGTTAATCAGAGACCTGTACTTTTAACACCATAATGTTTCATTTTATGTTTTGCCTTAGCCATCTTCAAAGATTTCAGAGAAAACAATTTTCTGTCACCTAAAGTGTTACTTCATTGTGCCTCATAAACATCAAGAATCATAGAATAGTTAGGGTTGGAAAGGACCTTATATCATCTAGTTCCAACCCCCCTGCCAGGGGCAGGGACACCTCCCACTAAACCATGCCACCCAAGGCTATATCCAACCCAGCCTTGAACACTGCCAGTGAAAAAAATATGAAAGAAACAGACAAAGAGTAAAGCTACAAAACATAAGAGCCAGCTTCACCTAAATCTCTAAAATTCAGTTTTTCAAACAGCTTGGTTAACTATGGTCTTCCAGGTCCCTATGCTACCTTCACACTGGTAAACAAAGAAGGTAAGGTGCTTTGTCCAGAGGACAATTTGTGTCTAAAAATGTAAGAAATTTAAAGACAGTCAAAGATGAGGCTAAATAGAGAAAAAGAGGAAAAGTTCTTGTTGCTTTTCATCCACCTACAGACGTTAAATTCACCTTTCAGTGCTGACAGCTACAGGACCAGCAGGAACAGCCACATTTGCTTGAGTTTCTCTGTCATTTGACTGCACAGGTGTTTCCGTGTACAAACAGGCCATTTCACTACCTCCTTCTTGCACTCTAATCACCCAGTAGTTACTCATACTTAGACCAAACCAAACCCCCACCCACCCAAAACCCCAACCAAACAAAACCACACGCAGATTTACTTAGCTTATATCAAGATAAACATCAGTTGTTTCTGATGAGTTAAAAAGAGAAAGAATATAACCCACTAGGAACTCGGCAGTAATATTCCGGGCAGGAAATAACACTAACAGGTAACATATTCTTAATGACCACAGGATAAATACATAATACATATATTAAAGTTAATAAAATGAGCGGCGTCACATGACCACGGCGGCAGGGAGGGTGCACAGGTGACCGCACCACATTCACCCGGCTGGGTCTGCCCCCCCTTTCCTCCTGATGTCTCTCACTGATGAATCTTCAGCACTCTTTGCCTAATTTAGCCGCCAGTCCCCATTTTCAGCCCCCCTCCTCCACACTAATAAGTATCCCGTAACTGGGTAAGGAAAAACCGTGTGCGAAGCGGAGGAGGCCGTATGGAAGCCGAGCTACGCAAAGCCCGCTGCGCGGAGAGTAGCGCAGCCCGTACGACGCATAAGGCTGAGGCGCAGACTTTGGGCCATGCTAAAGCCGCGGAAGAGAAACGGCGGGTCTTCAGGCCGTGCTGCCCCAGCGCGGCCCCGCCGCCCCACACAGGGTGTCGGGGAAGCCCCTCTCTCCTGGCTCCGGCCCCACTGCCGCAACCCCGGTCCCGGCCCCCGCCTGGCTCGCTGATGTGGCTGGTACAAGGGCGCCATCTGCTGGGGTGACGGGCGGCGCCGCCGGCGCTTTTCCCTCCCGTCCCCGGCGAGTGCGCCGGGAGCCGCGGAGAGTCCGGGCGCCTACTGCCCGCGGGAGAGCCAGCAGCCTGAGGGCAGAGCCAATAGGAGTGGCACTGAAGGTGAGAGGGTAGCTCGGCAGAGCCTCGTCGGGAACGCGAGGGGCAAAGGCAGAAGGAAAATGTGTGTATGTATATATATATATATATGTATGTACATCTATCTATCATCTCTCTGTCTTTTTTTGTCTTTTCCCAGGGGAAAATGTAATTCCAGGAGGGAGTTTATAACAATATACTGGTTTGCCATAAGAGGCCAGTTCTCCCGTTGTCAGGGCAAAGTAGAAGCAGAGCCCTGTGTAAGTTCCAGGAGAGTTTTGGGGGTCGCCTGGTCCCCCTTAGGAGCAAAATACAAGGGGAGGGGGGTGTGTGTTTAAAAGAGAAGAGCAAGCAGGAGCCAGTTCAGTGCTATGAGCAAAGGGGGTGTCACAATTTCCAAGCCTCAAATAGCTGCTTAAATAACTACTTCCGGGGCAAATTTAAGTACCCATGTAATTGTTCATGCTCATGAAAAGCATCCAAGGCCGGCCCTAAATTGAAGGACTTGGGGAGGCTGACCACTTGCATCACAGGGATGCTGTGTTCCTGTTCCTCCAAGGAATTTGGAAAGCTTCTCAGTGCTTGAGTGTTCATGTTTTTCTGTAGTAAACAGATGCTATTCCCTGTATCCAGCAGACCACAGTTATGATGCTATTTTATACATACATACTTTTCACCTCTTCTACTCACTAGTTTTCCCCTTTAAAAAAGCAACCTACAGTCCCATTGTCCGTTCCCCCCCCCCCCCCCCAAAAAAAAAAAACAACATAACAAAACCCGAACCACAAAAATTACTGTATGGTTTTGGCAAGTCAGAATCGGTGGTAATTTACAGTTCTCTCCTTCAGAACTGCTGCCTCTGAATTTTAAAACTACTTATCTCAATGGAAATTGGTATGCTGGTAGAAGAATGAATCTCAATAGCTGTATGAGAAGAATTTGTATTCATTCAACCTCATGTTGAGGGCTTTGCTTTGTAAGACCGTTTTATAATATGTCAGGTTTTGCATTTCTGGTCTTTGTTGTTTAAACTGACAAGGAATAAACTACCTTTTCTTTTTATCCTTCATCATTAAAAAGTTAACAATTTCTTATGACATCGAATGGAGAACAATAGAAAGAGTAAAAACTCCAAGTGAAAAATACATAGGGAAAAAAATCTTGAAAAATCATACCTACTCTTGTTTGTAATGTGTGAAATTATTACAAGTATGTTCACTATGAGGACTATTGATAGATGACTCACAATTTAGCTAAATTCAATAAACCACATACCGTGCCTGTCCCAGTAGGTGACTCATGTATTTTGTATTTCAAGTACCAAATATTTGCCAAAAACAGTATTTAAAAAAGTGGGTCGGGACTACCCATAGGCAGCTCTTGCTTCTGTTCTGACCACTTACGTAGGATTTCATGGCACCGCTGTAGTATTCTGCTAGAAGCAGTGCTTAACCACAGCAGCCCCATCTTATGCACTTCATATGCTTTTTTCTCACATATATTGTACCCTCTTTAAATACACACTCATTAGAATTTAATGTGATACTTTGAAGTAGTTGTGTTTTAAAGAGAAAAGCCTGCAGAGTAAACATTTTCCCTGCAGAGTCATTGCTCCATAATTTCATACGCATTTCTTAATTTTCCTAGCTCCATGCTTTGCTCTTCTAAAATTAAATGTAAAAACATAAAATAAAACAGAAATCTTAAACGAACTATTCAGCTGGCCCCTGAACACTGTGCAATAGTATTTAAAATCAAATAGCTCAATGTAAAAGGCACAGAATTTGGACCACCAGAAAGAATAAGTTTCAGTCCTGGTGCCAACACCTTTTCATTGCTTCAATAGGCTACAGGGTGGCAAAGGAGGCTACTACATGCTGGTGACTCAATAGGTTAGCTCAGATTTTAGACAGTTTTCCAAACAAGTTCATACAGACCTCAGAATACATCTGGATCGTACTTTTAACTTTGAGCAGGTATTACTTAATCCCACAATATTGTGCATTGCATGTGCACAGCATCCACATATCATAAACTCTTTTGTGAAGGCCGAGAATCATGTGCCTTCATGGCATAAGATGAGAAAGGACAGGTTTTTTACCAGGGCCTGTGAATTGTATGTATTTATGGCAAGTGTGACTTACGGTGTCTATTTTCCATGACTCAGAACAGGTGAAATATTTTGTGAAACATTTTTACATTTCTGGTCACTCCTTTAATTGGTATCAAACAATGTAATTTCATGATTAATTTTCTCTGCATCTCTTTCCCAGTATTCCTTTGGCACTTTTGATGCTAAGCCAGTGCTTACTCTGACTTTACCAAGTCCATTCTGATCCCTGGAAGAAGCCAATACAGTGTCATCTAAAAAGAAATTAATTCAAAGTTCATAGAATCACAGAGTCATTTGGGTTGGAAGAGTCCGTAAAGATCATCTAGTTCCAACCCCCCTGTAAGGGGCAGGAACACCTTCCACATTGCTCAAAGCCCCGGCCACCCTGGCCTTGAACACTTCCAGGGATGCATTCATCCGCAACTTCTTTGGACAACCTGTTCTAGTGTCTCACCACCATCACAGTAAAGAACTTTTTCATCATATCTAATCCAAATCTACCTTTTTCAGTTTAAAGCCATTCCCCCTTGTCCTGTCACTACATATCCTTTTAAGAAGTTCCTCTCCAGATTTCTTGTCGGTGCTGTTTAGGTACTGGAAAGCTGCTGTGAGGTCTCCCTAGAGCCTTCTAGTCTCCAGGCTGAACAAGGCCAGCTCTCTCAGCCTTTCTTCATAGAAGAGGTGCTTCAGCCCTCTGATCATCATTAGGGCCCTCCCCCTCCATGGGTTCATGTTGACTAGGGATATATTAAGTCGATGGAGTCACAACTTTCATACATGCAGAAGTGGTAAAACTAAACATAATATTAAGCTCTGATCTTTAATTTCATTCATTAAAAACCTGGCACGAAGCATGTTTTATTCATTGTTTTGTCAACTACTTCACATTTGCACCCTGGTTTTCTTGCAAAAACTATCAGAAGAACTCGTGGAAAAGTATTGCAGGAAAACATTTGATCTATTTTAGTTTCATTTAATGAAATTTAGCATCCAGAGAACAAGTGGGAGAAACAGCATCAATATGCCCAGACAATTCTCCAAAGGCCTTTAGCAATTGCTTTGTAAGAGGATCATTATCTTCCTGCCTATGAAATTACCAAAATTTATCTCTGCATTGACATGGGTGCAAGTTATGCTACTTGAAGGAAATACTAAATTTTAAGCTGGCAAAATATATATGCTTTGCTGGTAATACAAACTTGTCCAATTGTTCTACATTGGGAACAAATGCATACACAATATGGAAAATCTTAAACAGCAAATGGAGAGCATTTTTTAATGCTCTAAGGCATTTATCCACATGGGAAATCATATTAGCTGTGCAATGATGACAGCTGTAATATTAACGTTATTAACAAGCAACCAGAGTATTGTTTTATTATCTATGCATTATGCTGAAAATGCTTTTTAACATCAGAGACTCAATATTTATCAAAAGCGTTTGATTTAATAATATCCAGTATAATGGTACTCCACAGTTTCCATTAGTTTGATTGAATGTTATATCTCTCTGAGCAAACCAAGCATTAGGCGCTTCAGTGAAAGTCACTTGTAATGGAGAAAAATATAATGCATGAATATTTCATTAGTAGATGAATACCCATCAAAACTTTACTTAAAATGCTTGGAAGTACCTACTGAATGTTTGCCAGTTATTTCATAAAACAGAGAAAGTTGTAATGCTGCTGTTGAAACAGGAAAAAAATCTATTAGATCATTTAACATACTAAAACAATTATGGTATAATTATAAAGAACATAATTATATGTTCTTGATGTCTTTAATTGTGCAAGCCTCACTAATTAACATTAGAAATTCAATCAAAACAAATTATGCTTTAAAATTTAAGGATGAACTTAAAAGAGAAAATCATGCTTCCCAAGTAAAAAAATTTGAACTTTCAGTTCCACCTGATAGTAGGCAAACTCTTCATATGCATGTTTGCAGTCTCCCTCTCTTTCCATCTCCTCAATTTTGTTCAGTGCATTTGGAGATACATATATATATATACACACACTCAAGTGGCTTGCCCTTATTTAAAGTCATAACATCAGTTTTGCCTGAGCCAAAATCCAATAGATGTATTTATGGCCTTTGGATTAAACTTTAAGAGATTCATATTGTGTTCACTGTATTTGGGTGTTTTCTGCCCTGTACTGTGCGTAAACCTACTGTCAGACATGGGTCTTCAGCTCTAAACTTGGTTTGGATTTTGTTTGGGGAGGGAAATGTTTTATTATTTTGTAAAGTTTAGATATGTCATGAGGACAATCAAAGAAGAGCTAGTCAGACATTTTCCTATAAATATTATTCACTTTGAAAACATTTTTTTTTTCCAGAACTGGAATTACCCTAATTACTTCAACCCTGTTGTCATTTTCAGTTTTCCACTGCAAGGGATTTCTCTGAGGCTCAAGCTGGTTCAGTCAAAATATATACTTTGGTTTCGGTTTGGGGTTTGGATGGGTTTTGGTTGTCTTTTTTTTTCAAAAAGCCATTGTGTTTCATATTAAATATGCATCTACTGAAGTTACAGCTGTGCTTTGCAGGAAGTAGATGATCTTAAGGTCCTTTCCAACCCTAACTATTCTATGATTCTATGATTCTAAGTATGGATCAGTTGCCTGTAGCCCCTGCACCCCTATGCATGTGGGACTCCCAGACGCTAGGTCACGTTTCACAAGATGCCCAGAGAAGCACAGCTCTGTGGATCAGAGTGAACCCAATCAAAGTGAACAGGGCAGGAGCATTTGAAACCTGAGAAAAATACAGAGTAATATTTAATCCAGAAGAAACGAACATATTTTTTTTTAAGTATTAGCTGATTGGGTATTTTCATAAACAAATTTCGAAGTATCAGAATTTCATATGGAGTGAAAATTCCCCATTTTTGGCTAGCTCTATTCCTAGACCTAATCTGATACTGTTTTTTATTTGGCTTTTAACCTCATAAACTCAACAGAATGCTCACAGGAAATCATACTGCGGAGAATAAAGAGACAAAGAGGTCAGTTGTTGACAGTGCATTAAAGAGATGAATGTAAGAAACCTCATCAAAAAGGAGAAAGCAAGTTTCTCTTTAAAACATGTACCATTAGTATATTATTTAAAACCTTTGTATTATGTTTTCTTTCTACTGGGACTGAATCCTAACAAAAATACTTTAGATACATTATTCTCTCTGGCATTGAAAAATTTCAGAATGGTGTCATATTCATAAGAAGAGCAAAGTGGAAACCTGTGAGAACATGGTTTCTCTCTTAAAAACAAAGCAGCACAGAGAGACTAAGCACTGCATGTACTTCACTTTCTGCATTTTCGCTTTGTGCTCATTTTCTGCTATTAACAAATGAAGTCATTTGACTGCTGTCAAAGGAAGACTTTGGCCGTTTTCCACTGCTCTTTTCTCTTAAGCAGATACATACATTCACAGGTCTGAGCACTGAAGGCACCAGCCAGTTCCTTAAATGTAGGAGCCCTTGTCAAGTTCCTACATATAAAATTGCTTCCTGTCTCAGGTGCTGTTCCATTGTTCTAAAGAACCAAAGATGATGGGATATCTTGATCCTCCATATAAGTTCTTGAAACACAGCCTTTGGCATTATATGATAAAATATCCCTAGTGTGGTAGGGCTGCCTGGTCTGGTTCTTCGGTACACAATGTTTTCTGGTGCAGCTGGAGTACAGGGAAACATTTGCTCCTGAACAGTTTTTCCCTGTTAATTCCAACATTAATTTTGATAATTTCCACATTATACTACACTTCCTTCTGCAGCCTGAGGGTTTTTTTGAACAATTCTATACATACTTTATTTTTACTTTATTTTTATATGATCAGCTATGCGATAAAGTAGGTTTCTGTTATCTGTTTTAAGTTGTAAATGAATCAATGAAAAATGTCGAAAGAAAAGAGTCAGTTTATTTTTCCTTTAGTGAGGCTTATAATAACTTATTTTCTAAAGTCTAGCATCTTCTCTCTGCCTTTAAAAAGCCACCAAAATGTCTCTGTGGCCCTGACATGCGTTTTGCTGTTGTTTGGAATGGAAGCACAAAGAAACAAACAAATAAATAAATGGTAATAAAAAAAAAGAGAAAAAAGTAATGCTATGTCAATTTCACTTTGAAACAAATGATTACAAAGCAGCTGATTCCAGTTGGAAAGAAGAAGTAGAAAGGCAAAATGCTAGTAGTAGCAGTTGGAGTGAATTAACTGGGGTGCTCAGGCATGCTCTCGTGAAATGGGTTGACTCAGAAGGAGTTGTAGTGGTGTGAAAACTTGTATTGCGTTTCTTCAGCACACAGAAAAGCAATCTACCAGATTTTCCCAAAAGTAGCAAAGCCATTTTAGCAGTCTATTGCCTGCTAAGAAACCATGGAAAGAACCATGGAACCACGGAAAGAACAGAAACGGGAGGAAAAAACTCTATGTTTTTCATGTACATCCATACATTATCAAGAAATATGCTTATTTCTCATAAATTTTGTCTTGAAAATGAATTTTCCAAAGCAGTTTTGGAAGAAAATGTAGCTGTAATTGTTAATTAGCTTACTTGACAAGGAAAGGAAAAGTAGCACAAAAGCCTTTTTGGATGCTGCAGGGGACTCAGACTGAGTTTCTCTTAGAGTATTTTTTCTTCTAAACGTTATCCATTTCAGCCATTTAAGAACTGGTGTTAAACAGAAATTCAAACTTCAACTCAGGAAATCCCAACACATGCACTAATAATTTTTTTTTTTGTTTTCCTCTTTTACTCAGTACCTGTTGCTGTATTATTTACAGTCATTTCAATACCTTCCATTAACATCTTCAGCCCATAGGTCGTCAAGTTATGTATGCCTGGTCTTGACCAGGTCTGGAGGTCTTTGGCTGCACATGAATCGACAAAGGAATTGCTATGGGGATGCATGGGAGATTTCCAAACCCAATAGTCTGAAAGAGCCTGACTTTTATTTTCAGCATTGAAGATATTAAGCTAATTTTAATTTTTTTCAGAGTTATTATTAATGAGCCGATTTGGACATGGGGTGCATGTGCACTGCACATTTGTTCAATGTTTTAAGTGTAATCAAATAGGTTGAGCAAACAGAATATGAGTCCAGAAGGTGATTAACCTGGCCTTAAGGTCTAATACTCTGAGCACATGTTCATTTTTGTTTCACTCGTGTAAATCTAGCTATACCTCTGTCTTAGATGCAAGGGAAGAGATTCAGAGCAGCCCTGTGGAGAAGGACTTGGGGGTTTGGTTGATGAAAAAATGAACGTGAGCCGGCAATGTGCACTCACAGCCCAGAAAGCCGACCGTGTCCTGGGCTGCATGAAAAGAATCGTGACCAGTAGGTCAAGGGAGGTGATCCTGCCCCTCTACTCTGCTCTTGTGAGACCTCACTTGGAGTATTGTGTAGAGTTCTCGTGTCCTCAACATAAAAAGGACATGGAACTGTTGGAACAAGTCCAAAGGAGGGCCACGAGGATGATCAGGGGACTGGAGCACCTCCCGTATGAAGATAAGCTGAGAAAGTTGGGGCTGTTCAGCCTGGAGAAGAGAAGGCTGCGTGGAGACCTCATAGCAGCCTTCCAATATCTGAAGGGGGCCTATAGGGATGCTGGGGAGTGAGTCTTCATGAGGGACTGTAGTGATAGGACAAGGGGTAATGGGTTCAAACTTAAACAGGGGAAGTTTAGATTGGATATGAGGAAGACATTCTTTACTGTAAGGGTGCTGAGGCACTGGAACGGGTTACCCAGGGAAGTTGTGAACGCTCCATCGCTGGCGGTGTTCAAGGCGGGGCTGGACAGAGCCTTGAGTGACATGGTTTAGTGTGAGGTGTCCCTGCCCCTGGCAGGGGGGTTGGAACTAGATGATCTTAAGGTCCTTTCCAACCCTAACTATTCTATGATTTTATGATTTTGGTGTCTTGTCAAAGCATTGCACCACAGCAGAATTAGTCTTCTTTAATATACTTTATCCAATGAGCAGGAAAAAACAAGTAGATTCCCTCAAGAATGAACTTATTACATTCACAAAATGAAGTCTTATTTGCTAGGTAGCTTTTCATCAATGCAATCCATTCATAAAAATTAGCAATGTGACAAGTAACAAGAACATAATTTGCTGTACTGGGACAGTGACAAAACACGGTACTTACCCTGTAATTGTCATTCAGATCAGACAACAAAAAGGGAGACACACTAAACTAATCAAGACACCGTGGCATCCTGACCTTATGACCAAGATCATTAACTTGAAAAATCGGTCATTAAATATTCACAGCTGTTAATTCTTGCAGTTTCAGTGAAGGATAATACCATATTGAAATGAGGGCAAAGTCAATAATGGCTGTGTTTAAATAAATGGCATGGGGACCTCCCAGGGTAGATAGGACATTTTCATATGTATTCACTTATGAACTGTTACTGATGGTGTATTGTAAGACCCTGCAAAGAGCTGGAATAGCAATAGAAGGAGGAAAGAGTAGCTGCGCCCAGAACTTGCTTCCCAAGAGACAGACGGGAGAACAGAAGGAATAGTAGAGAGGCTGCTAGAGAGGGATTTTGCTCTCCAAGAGGTGGTAAAGAGTGAGCTTCAGATAATACAAGAGATACTATTTGTCATCCTTCAAGGGCTGCTCAAAGAGCCTGGGCTTTACCATCTGTAGGAAAGTGCCAGCCTTCACCGAGAGTAAGTCCCTGTCCTCGGTGGTTAAACCTGGCATTTAGTGTTGTGCAACTTCGTCAGTGCAGCAAGTCTGACATCATTAATTTGTCACCCTGTGGTGTAACAGACTGTGATTCATGCTTCTCTAGAGTCACTTTACTGCCATGAGATATGTTAACATAGCCCTCAAGGGAGAATAACAGCATGAAATCTGCGGGCAATGTGCTCCTAATTAATCAGTGTTTTCTTCCATTCTTCCTCTTAAAAACAGAATTTCTGCTACATTTGTACGTTCAGGGTTTGTTTTCATGATTTCAAAACAAAAGCCGGTTTCAAAACAATAATTGCAGCTAAGTAATTTCTGACTCGCCCCACCTGGAAGACATCCCATTTCCCATCAGTAATGCAGTCCCTACCTATTTTATGCGCCAAACCAAACAACGATAAAATGCTAGCACTGCATTTGTCTTGCTGTCCTGATTTCAGCTGGGATAGAGTTAAATTTATTCTTAGTAGCCAGTACAGTGCTGTGTTTTCGATTTAGAATGAGAATAGTGTTTATAATTGTCATGGGTTCAGTAGCAGCAGTCATTTTTCTCCTCCTTGGTAGCTGGTGCAGCGCTGTGTTTTTGATTTTGGGCCTGGGAACAGCGCTGATAACACCAGTGTTTTGGTTACTGCTTAGTGATGTTTTGGTCTGACCAAGGACTTTCTGAGTTTCATGCTCTGCCAGGGAGGAGGGGAAGCCAGGAGGAAGCAGAGACAGGACACCTGACCCAAACTGACCAAAGAGGTTATTCCATACCACAGCACATCATGCCATGGATGGTAAAGCAGAAAGCAGAGACCTGGAAGGGTGGGGGGTGCACTGCGTGGTCGGGCTTGGTATTAGGTGGTGAGAATTGTATTCTTTCCTTGTATTTGCCTTGTCATTATTGTTACTGGTGGTAGCAGTAGAGATTTGTGTTATACTTTAGTTACTGAACTGTTCTTATCTCAACCTGAGGGAGTTGCATTCTTTTGATTCTCCTTCCCATCCCTCTGGGAGCGGGGGGAAGAAAGAGGGGGAAGTGAGTGAGAGAGAGACTGCGTGAGTTTGAGAGGCTTAAACGATGACAATAATACACTGATATTTTAGTTGTTGCTAAGAGGTGCTTACACTAAGGCAAGGACTTCTTAGCTTCTCACAGCACCCCAATAGCGAGAAGGCTGGGGGTGGAATAAGAACTTGACAGAAGACACAGCTGACCCAAACTGACCAAAAGGATATTCCATACCTTATGACATCATGCTCAGTATATAAATCGGGGAAATCTGGGAGCCACTGTACTGGAAATATCTGGGCATCGGTCAGTGGGTGGTGAGCAATTGTGTTGTACATCACTTGTACATTCTAATTATTTTATTATTACTATCTCTTTGATTTCAAATCATGAATTTCCCACCTGCTTCCAATTCTCTCCCCCATCCTGCAGCAGGGCTTGGGGGGAGTGAGCAAGCAGCTGTGTGGTGTTCAGCTAACTGCTGGATTGCACACTTGCTAAGATAATAACTAACGCTCCATTTGCTTCACCCTTTTTGTCTCGTTCCTTGCATTCAGTCCTTCCACTGTCACTACATCTTCTGCAGATTTCTTGCATCGTTTGCAGTTTTCCTTTTGCCTTGTGTGCAATCAGTCTAATCCTCTCTATGAAACAGGGCTTTCTGTCGGCACAAACATGGGCTATACAACTACCTGGAGAAACCTCAAAGGGCTCCTTCACTCCATGCCTAGTTCAAAACCATATTCTTACTTGAAGGAACTGTTGAAAGCTGCTGGATGATTTTTATGTTTTGGGGGATCTTTTTGACATACTGCAAAAGCAGTGTGTCTTCCCTATGCCCATTGGCTTCTGTTCACCTTGTGCTGTACAGAGTTTAATATTTTTTCTTCTTTATTTTGATGAACAGCAAGTTCACAGACATTTGGGAGAGACTGGAAGGAAGTAATCGGATTAGTGGCATTCATCTGGGTCTGGATCCTAGGAAATGCTGACTTTCTTACCTGGCTGACTCTTGAAAGCTGACGGTAGCCAGCACATCACATGAGTAAGCCAGAAACTGTTATATTATTCCTCCAAGTCTTTTGATATAAATGTAGTACCTACTTACTCCAGGAATGAAAAGCTGCTTAAATGGAGATGGGACAAGCCCTACATTAGAAGCAGCAGTTTTAACAGTCAGTGCCTACATCGTTGTTCAAAACTGACCTTCCTTTAAAAAGCAACCACATTTCACAAAACAGTTTCCGAGAAGAAGGGTCTCAAAACTGCATTTTCCATAGGGTGGCTTTTAACCCTTCCCAAATATTGCCTCACTAATACCATTTGTCTGAACACAGATAAATGTATGGGTTTTTTTATTTTTCTGACTTTCCTATCTGATATTTAAAACTTCTCACAACTCTAGAAAATCTTTCTTCTCATTAAGACTAACTCATGCAGACCAACCTTGGCACCAGAGAGGAGCAAAATCCCAAGCAAATGCTTGAGCATCTTTGTACCAGGGACATTACAGAAAGGTGAGCACTGAGTTTTGTTTTTTGCTGTTCTGCAAATGTAAATCTTTTCTCCTATGAGAAAATTCTGCTGATAGATGCCAAGGTCCATCTTTTAACACTATTAAACACAGATATTTCCCTGATAGCAGAAGGTAAAAATTGGCCCTTCAGTAATAGCTTACAGTAACATTCCTGTTTTGCTCAGAATAATTATTTTGTGGGGCATTCAGGACAGAGTTAGCTGTTTGTTGTAGTGTTAGCCTGTTTTAATTAAAAATAAAAGAACACCTCTCAGTTGCTAGTTAGCATGCAGGACCTTAGCTAGGATAGTGTGAAAGATCCATGCACCAGTTCTTTGCAAAGTCAAAGGAGAAGGATTGGCTTAAACCTTTTTTCAAAGTGGTTTAAGCTGATCTATTTCACTGCGCATCGCAACACCCATATATTTTATTACCATTCCCCAATAAATGAGGAAATAACCAGCAACGTCACTGAACAAGCTAACCTAATTGTGTGAATGCCCCATGAACGCCAGTGTACTAGTTCAATCAGCTGATGGCAACATCCTGATAAGAATTACATTTATTCATTCATTATATCTCAAGCTGCTAGTAAAGCAATTAAAATTCCATTACAGAGCCTACAGAACAAGTAGATTTAAAAAATCTTCGTTGTGATTATTAGAAATTTAACAGAGAATAAGTATTTTGTTGATTCCAGAAGTCTTTTTTTTCCCATCAGATAACAAGGCTTAAGGTATTGGAGGTCACATTTTAGATCTAAAATATGGAGATAATGAGTCTCGTCTCTTTTGTACAGCGCTTTAAAATCTCCTGATGAAAAGTGCTATATAAGACCTCAATGTTATTGTGATTAATGCTCATAATCACCATCTCGTCAGTACTTTTTCCCCTTCTGACCTTGTAGTTTCCATGTAGTAAAAGGCACTTACCTCACTGCTTGATCAAGCTCTTAAGACAGCTCAGGCAGCAGGTTTATGCCTCCTTTCCAGGAGGTGGATTCAAGGATCTACCTAGGTGGCTTAATAAAAGGAATGGGAAGATCTGAGAAAAACAATTTTTAAAAAATAATTTAAAAAAATATTATTGATTCATATTTATCCCAGAAAGTTTTACATCTCCCCAGCTCTTAGGCTGTATTCTCGTTGGGTCACTGTCCCTTTAGGTAGGACATCCATAGAAATCATACCAAGTGATTTATTTGAGAGGGGATGCATTAAGGATAGTGTTTTAGTGATTTGGAGATCTCTTGTTCAGCAGCACTCTTCACTGCAGCAATTTCAGGCTTTTCACGGAAAAGACTGGACATCTATCCAGTGGATTTGGGCTGGTTGGCGCAAGCAAGTGAGATGCAGTCCCATCAGATACAGGATATAGAAAGCACTGTAGAACAGAAGTCAGAATTTAAGGAGTTAGGTAGATTACACTTTGATATTTTTCTGATCTTATTGGTGGTGGTGTTTCTCACAGGCTACAAAATGGCAGCGTGGCAGGAAGTAAGTGACTTTTACAGGAGCTGCATCTCTATATGAGGCCTCAACTCTACACCCCCAGCCTAAAGCGAAATGCATACTCACTGAATAAAACCCTGGCCTTGGTGGAGTTAATGACAAAACCTCCTCCAGCAGTAGATAGAAGATATTTGCACAGATGGAAAGTATTCTGGAAAGCTTCATTAACAAGTAGAATGTTATCCTTTTTTTGTTTTTTTTTTTTTTTTTTAAATGCACACATTTCAAAAGGTGCCCTGAAAAGAAATAAGATTCCAGAGTAATTTAAGTGATTTTAACAGATGTCTTTGAAGCTTAACCCCTGCACACACTTTCCCCAAGAGACAAAGTCCTATTTACCAGTTTAGGGCTCATTCAGTGTAAATCCATTTATAATGAGCTTCACTCATACACTTTTCTGTAAAAATAAAAGAAGATTTTTTTTTTAATTTGAAACTGAAGATGTTCAAATGTGAGATGAGGGTGGATATAAAGCTTCTGCTTATTTACTCACATACCTATAATAGAGCTGTTCCTAAATAAGAAGATTAAAATATTCTTTTGAGTGAAGTGTGACAAATTTCCTTCCTACTCAGCACTATTTCAGAGTGGTAGGATATCAAACTCACTGATTTTTAGCAGCTTTTAAAGATTTTATTTTATGTAAAATCGCACCAAACATGGTGATGATGGACAAGCTGCTTTGATTTGCAGTTTATATAAATAGATATGACTTCATATCATATTCTACTGACATATAACAATATTAATATAGCTCTACACTAGTGTGGGATCCAGTCTTACAGGAAACTTTAAGAAATTGATATCCTGAAACAAAGTAAGGACTGCTCTATAATTGCAGATTAACCAAATATTATTTTATGAACTTGCTTCATTTCTGTTGCAATGTTTGTTTCTGAGTTTCCAGGTACCATTTCTCCTTACAAAACAGAACAGATAAGAATGTATTAAGAAAACACTTAATGACATGGTAAATAGAATAGTTGAGCAAGGCCAATTTGGTAAGAGCAGGAAGGTTCATTTATATTAACTTTCTGTTAGTTCATGCCTTGCTACTACACATAGTGTGTATTTGCATCCTAGGTAATATGACTGACTCACGAATGCCAGTTCTCTAAGCTCATACAGGAAGAAATCTATTACATATTTAAAATGAGCAAAGGTCAGTATTTCCAGGCTAGAATGTGGCACTGTTCTAGCAGGTTCCCCACCTGCAGTACCAATGCACACCTCATGGAGTTGTGTCCAAAACACTGAGGCAAAACAGTAAAAATAAACGTTTAGAAACCTGGAAGCAAAGGAAGGAAATACAGATCATCAACAGAGAACTGAAAATATTTTCTTTGTCTTATAGTCAAAATTCTCCTTCTGAAAACCTAAAATTAGTTTCCTAAGTTAATGAAAGTACAAGGTGGTTTTGGCATTTTCACAGAATTGTAGCCAACTGAAAGGGTTTAAAATAAATACAGATACCTCTGGAAAAACTTACTGAAAGGAAATAGATCAAATTGTATTTTAAAGAGGAAAACCCCCTAGACTTAACTGAGACCTAAAGCAGGACAGATATTGTTGGAACATTTTATAAATATTTATGTCTCGTCACTGCAATTTAAGACAAATAGCCAGAAGTACCTACATTAAAGTGTTTAATGAAGTGTAAAACAATTCTGTTTGCACATATAAATGGCTGTTTTGACCAACAGGTAAGATACTTAAATGTATATAAATTCAGAGTAAGTTATTTGTGACTTAAACTTTCTCTTATCATGACGATTTTCCAAAGTCAAGGTTATGACAAGAACTAGAAACTCAGTATTATGAAGTATTTATAGGAAATCCAATCTGATCTTTTTACCTCTAAAATTGCCTGTGTCCAAGCTGGATTCAAACAGCTTATATAATAAACTGCAGAACAGAACCAGTTCATTTTGTCTTCCCTTGTAGATAACAGAAACTTATGGTTAGAGTCTCAGTGAGAAGTGTGCTACCTAATATCTGCTGCTACCCTAGTGCTGTTAGCAGTTCAGGCAGGGTTAATGTGGGTATTGCTGAAATAGATGTGGAAAACCAGGAGAAATCAGTTTGGTAGTAGAAGTTGTGTTTCTGAAGAGAAATATGCAAATTAAAGGAGGAACAAAAGGCCCTCTAACTAGCAGTAGTTGCTTAACTATTGCTCAGGAAAGAGGCAAGAAGTTTATGGAAAATTATAAATGAATGAATATATTCTCATTCTTCAAAATGCTTCTCTCGGTAGACATTTAAACACGTGTAGGAATTTGTCAATAGTGCCATTAGAGCTTGATCTTTGGAAAATTTCAGAATCTGACACATTTTGTAAACCTAAATTCACACTAAAATATTTCCCTCTTCTTGGTAGTCACAAACAGGTGATCAACCATTTTCCATGCCAGATCAGACTTTATCCACACAAACTCAGATGTCTCTCCCAAATAACCTTGGCTTACATTATTTTTACATTTTTTTGTATATTTTTCTCATTGCTTTGCTGAATTAGTTGTGTTTATTTTTACCTCCCTCTGACAGCTGCACAGATACCACTAGCTGTGAGACAAAAACCTTCACAGCTGGAAACAACCTAAAATAGGCGCTGGGATGATGCCACAGATACACAGCATCAATTAGCAGCGGGAGCAGCTGTTGCAGCAAGCAAAGACCTTCCTGTGTTTGGTTTGCTCCCTTGTCATTTCACATCAGATGACACCACTCCTCATCAGGAGGCAGTTATTGCATGCGTGCTGCACAACAATCATTCCAGCACAGAGGGCCAGAATAAGTCTTTGGAGCCACTTACGTGTAGTGTAAGCTCTATTTTGAGTCTGGTAAGTAGAACACAGGGACTTAATGCTGGCCTTAATGCAGATACATATCCCTCCTCTTAGGGGGAACAAAGCACACTGAGCACTTAGTCACTGAGTAGTTGCCCTATTTTTAGGTGACACAGATTTATGGGAGTTCTCCATCTTTTAAGAGAGCGTCCCAAGGACAATGCATGTCTCAAAAGCCTCAAAAGCAACTGATGATGCTACACAACTCTAAGGGAGTGTTATCCGCAGACTCTCACCTTTCAGACTGTAGCAACGATGGTACCTCAAACTTTCTGTGCTTTCAGGGCAAGACAGAGAACAGGGGAAAGAGAGAGAAAGAGAAGATAAGGGAGCAATGCAGAGAATGAGAAATGAGAGGGAGAAAAGAGAAATAAAAGAGCAAAGGACTCATTAAACTCAAGTTGGAAATTATGGGCCAGATAATAAGCCTGTTTCAGTAAATTAGTGTTGTTAAACCAAATACAATTAGCCTCCCAGTACTATGTGTGCATGTGGGTTCATATCATATTCCTGTTCCATCAGGAATCCAGGATACCGTCATGCATCAATCTATAATAATCCTGCTGCGGATCATGAACAAAATTACTTGAAATATTTTAACTTCCCTGGCAAGTCTTTCTAAATGAGAAAACATATAGGAGTACTGTGTACTAGGCATTTGGAGGGAACCATGAAATGAAATGCAATGCAATAAGCTTGTCTAAGACAATCTGCAACTTGGGAACATAGAGATTTCAGTGCTGACTAGAAAGAACACTTTATAGGTAGGATTTTGGCGGACAGGTGAACAAGGCACATCACATTAATTCTGTCAAACTCTCCTGCTTTCGATTTCACAAAATATTGAAAATTAAGCATGAAGATTAATATAAGATTCCAGTAGGTCTTTAAGAAGTACAAACAGAGCACAGGAAAAATAAGGAAATATTCAGCCATATTTTTATGTATACTTTAAAATAGCTCATCACAAAATACAACGCTGATGTGAGGTAGGTTTTTATCTTTGAATTGTTGCATTTAATTATAAACATAGTCACTTCTACTGAATTCAGCCTGAAATTAATTGAGGTTTAATAGTTTTAAATGATTCTTTAAGGGAAATTAGTAATGAAGACACAGGTCTCTCAGAGTTGAATCACCAGGGAAATACAAAGTGAGGCATTTAATTTCAGATCACTATGAGATAGTTCCCCAAGAGAACCAGTCATCTTGATATTACGCTCTCAAATAACGAGATTTTTTTTCTGTATTATCTTTTTCCCATTAGAAAGTATTCCTGCTAGCTCCCGTAAATGCTCATGCCAGACCAGGGGATGAGCATTTTCCATTCCTAAGCATTTCATTCCTCCTATGTTTTAAAGCCCCAGTGAAAATGTTAATTACCTCACCATAACTGTTTCACAGGCTGTAATTTGGATAATTTTTAAAAATACTCTAAGAGAAAGCAGAACAAAGCCTAATATGGCAGAATTTCTCCTCTTTACTTCCTGAAAACCATGAAACTCAGATATGCTTTGCGTTGATTCTCAGTGCTTAAGCCTTAAAGATATTTGTAAAGTGTTCTAGATACTCAGAGCTGTGCTACTTATACCTGAAGGTACCATGTCTCTGCTGAACCACGTGTGTTCTGATTTTCCTGCCTAAGACTGCCTGAGATGTTGGAGTCTCTTTCCCTGTACAGCCCAGAGCGTTCAGTCTGCTCAGTCCTCTACTGCCTTCCTCACTGATGATAGTGGCAATGCCTTTCTGTCTCCACTCCTGACTAAAGCTCTCAGTGCTGAGCCACTTAATGAACAGCAGGCAACCTCTTCTTGTTTTAGAGGAAAAGAGTGAGGTGACTTCCTCCGGTCAGGATGGATCTTCAGCAGGGCAGCCTGTCCAGCTGATACAAGGGGTTATGTATGTCAAATGCAAAGCTTCTATGCATGTGTAATTCAGCTAACCCTGATAGGGGTCCTTGTCTCTAGCATCTTTGCTGTCTTGAGTTAGTCTTTGCATACAACCTGACTCTTCGTTAGGGTCTGCAGTGATAGGACAAGGGGTAATGGGTTCAAACTTAAACAGGGGAAGTTTAGATTGGATATAAGGAAGAAATTCTTCACTGTAAGGATGGTGAGGCACTGGAATGGGTTGCTCAGGGAAGTTGTGGATGCTCCATCCCTGGCAGTGTTCAAGGCTGGGTTGGACAGAGCCTCGGGTGGCATGGTTTAGTGTGAGGTGTCCCTGCCCCTGGCAGGGGGATTGGAACTAGATGATCTTAAGGTCCTTTCCAACCCTAACTATTCTATGATTCTATGTGCAGCTTCAGAGGTGCATACTGATTTTAATACAATTTAATACAAATTTACCCCTGCACATCACAACTAGTACCTACATAAATATTTCTGTTTTAATTCTCGTATGTAAATACACTTCCTCCACTGTTCTAATTGTCACATTTCAACTGAGCTAAAGAGCTGGATTATTAAATAAGAGATGTTTCACCCACTGTAAATCATTGGTACACATCCAGCTGGCTTCAGTACTACAATAAAAAAAGACTAGCCAGTAAAGCGATTGTATACTTTGTGAAGGGGAAAGTGTTGTGTAAGCGTTCACACCACAAAACTTTTCCACAGGTGGAATCAGACTGCAGCCATGTGAAAATCTCAAGACAACAATCAAATGCTTGAAGAGCATCAGAGACCAAATCAGTCTTTTATCCACTACAGGTGATCGTGTTTGGGCTGTGAAGAACATGTGTGGGTACAGCAAGGCAGGAGCACTGCTGCTACCCCTGTCTGCACTGAGCATGGTCTGAATGAACTTAGGGCCTCTCTTCCCTGGGCTGTCAGTGCAGGGCCTTTCACAAACACTAAATTCACGTAAAAGTGCTGTAAAGTTTTATTAGGGAAAAAAACACCCCTTAAACGGCTGGATCAGTCCTCTGTTGAAGGGAACCTTTCTGTATGAGCAGTCAAAAGTACTCAGTCCGAGACCAAAGTACATTGGGAGAGTTTAGCAGAAACTGGCACAGAGCTGAACAGTAATTTCCACATGCTAGCTCCTTCCTTTGATTATAAATCATGTGTGCCCATGTATTTTCAAAACTAAAACCAATGGTCACTGAGTTATGCCTGAGTTCATGCTTCATTCTCACACAGTCCAAACTAAGCCAAGACATTATATAGCACTATTTATTAAGTGTAACTGCTCTCAAGAGCTTTGCAAATAAACCCAAACAATGTTACATTGCTCCAAATGCTCTCAGTGTGGTTCTTTTTTTTCCCCAGAGAAGTAACATGGGATTTTAGCCCTTATAGCTGGAGAAAAAGAAAAAAAAAAAAAAAGAAAAAGCCAGCACTTACTGTTTCCTTTTGTACATCTTCTATTGCCACAGAACAGATAATGTGGCAGTAAAATGCTATAAAACATGTTTCCAAAGACACATAAGTGCCTTTGGAGCCTTGGCCCATTGGGCTTTTATGGCTAATATCACAGAGGTATTCAATGCTTAGACATATACTGACAGATAGACAGATAGATAGATAAGGGTTTTGAAGAGCCTGAGTTTAAGTCTGAGTTATTTCCACTGAAAATCCCTGTGTGTTCCAGACAGAGAGTACCAAAACAAAGCTAACTTCCCATGCACCTTTGAAAAATCAAAATGAAGTGCTTACATGTACTTTCATGCACTGTGTATCTTTAAAAAAGTTGCCTTCATGAATTAGATTCAAGAGGAGAATGGAGTCATCTTAATAACACTTTAGGCGCCTAAATCAAAAATTTGGATCCTCAAAACTTCCTCAGGTTTCCACAAGAGAAATCTCCTAGGAGACTAAGTTTCTGCACAAGGAATGAGCAGAAGTGCTTGAGTCCTAAAAGCACTTGGCAATTTGATGTCTATCCCATACCTAAACTTACTGATGTTCCCGGACAAGGCTTTCTACCACCTGTCTTATCTTCAAGAGCTGTCATGTCAGATATACCCTGAGGTATAACCTTGTTTAACCTCAGACAAATCACAGCCAGGAGAGGAATCCATCCATTCCCTCATTCCAGCCCTACTCATCCCAGTCAGCAGTAGTATTAGGAGTATCAAAAGTGTTTCCTTTAAAGTCCCCTTTAAACTTCTCCATGTGAGCATCTTAACCATCAAAATGCATCAAGCTGTCCTGTTCCGTAGAAGCACATCAGAGGCAGGCCTCGTCCTTCATGTGCAATTATGGATTTACAGGGTTACAGAGAAGAGACTCACGCTCCTTTCTGAGCTGAGCTTGGAGTTGTGAAAGAGAAGCAATTTGGTAAGTGGCAAGGCATGATACTCGCTAACAGCATGAGATAGGTAGCCATGTTGCTACTACTCCTTGATATCTGTTTCCATGGCTAATTTGGGTAGTTCTCCACTGTGCTCCTACTTTCTCAATCCACTTAGAGAACATACAATCATAGATGTGAATTTGCTGTATGGCAAGACACCTGGAAGTTCAATGCTGCCTTGCAAAACCTCCTTTGTCAGCCTAAGCCTAACTAAGGAGCTAACAATCTAGTTTTTCAGTACATAATAGCCATTAATTTAGTTTTCAGTTAATTCAATTAATCTGGTTTATCACTTCCAATAAATAGGACTCACATGGCCACATGAGAAAAACCTCATCTGATTTTGAAGCTGTGCTTTATGGTCCTATATAATTAAGAAACTTTAGGAAATTTTATCAAATATGACATTTGTCAATGTATGCAAAATACTAAAATAGAGATAAGCCCCCCTAGTCTTCATTAAATTATTGTAAGATCTCACTCTGCTCCTGCACCAGGAACTGTAAAATACATTATATAATGTAAAAAAAAACTATAATTGGACAAAATGAGACTAAAAAATTGCAGGTTTATATTTCCCCTAATATTAATTCTGTGCCAAAGCACTTCATTAAATCTCAGTTACAGGTCAGAGTTACACCATGAAATGGTAGGATATGTTAAATAATTATGTACTAAGCATGGGTCTGTATTGCCTCACTTCACTTTGTGAAAAAGCTAAATGTGATTTTGTGAGGCAAAAATTCCATATGCACCAGACATTTATATAGATCAGGAGAAGGAAATAGATTTGGTTGCTGGATCCCCCAGTGTTCTTCCTCCATAAAGTATTTTCTCAGGTTACCTATGAAATCAGTGAAGCAATGACACAGCTGTTACCAAAACATGCAGCTAAAATTTTTAAAATGAATTAAAACTTACACCTTGTTTCTTCACAGCCTAGATTTAAAAACATTTCATAATTCTTTTATGTTTTCAGTAATTTGACTGGGGAAAAAGCTGAGCAGTGTAAGGTAATAAGGAAGCAGGGAATATCTGAGTCTGTAAGATCAAGTGTAATGCTTAATTCTTCGATAACACATGAGAGGAGTTAATTTTGAGGAAGAGCAGTTATACCATGCAATAGACTCCTTTGGTTTGTAGGTCTAAGATATTGGCCATGAACCTGTGTTCTTGATAAAACAAAGCACCCCAGATCAGTGGGATTTTTGGTTTCCACTGGCCATTTTGAGTTGACTCTGAGTACCTGCTGCCTTTGCCAAGACAGGTCATGTTCTTCCACAGCAGTTGGAGCAAGAACTGATTTTTTTTTTTTTTAAGTTAAAGGTGGGGTTTTGTTTTTATTAAACAATTTTCAAATTCAAACAACAGTATCAGCTAGAATTTATAAAAATGTTTTCTCTGATTTAATTTCATATAATAAACTTGGTTGCATTATTTAGAGGTGGTTTTATTCAGCCTTTCTGCTATTGAACACTCAAACTGGATAATTGGCTGCCTTATACATGCATAGTCGTAAATGAAGCTTAAAACATGGTCCTTTACACTAAGCATAATTTGGAGGAAAAAGCATCCTAGACAGATGTCTACTCCATGGTTTATAAGAGTATGTGATACCATCCGCACTTTTCACAGCTAAACCCTTGAAAACTGGGAGATTGACAAAGGGACCCAAACGTGAAGAGCATTCATTAAAGAATGTAAATAGCCAAGATCCGTGCTGTTTTGTTTCAATCTTCTTTATCCTGTTGAAAACAGGAAAGCCTCCTGTCATGCAGGCTCAGGGATTTTCAGGGCCCAATAAAGGTTAGTGACATTTTCAATTCATGTTTGTTTTCATCCTTCTAATCATGAACCCTGTGTCAGCCTGAGAAACCAGCTGAGCTTAATCCATAACCTTTTACAAGTGAAACATTAACTCACAGCATGTTCTGTTGTCTTTTTAAAGCAATACAAAAGCAAAGGGAGAAAAAAAAAGAGCCACAATATACATGATAAACCATAGCATCAGCCAAATGTGAAGGTTACTTAAAAGCAGTTACAGTTGTGGACAATAGCATATATTTAGGCCATTAAATTGATCACGTTCAGATGTCATAACTGCTGTTTGTTTCACGAGAGTATTCAGGAGAGAAGGTTAAAGGCAAAAATGTAAAAAGAGCCAAGTAAAGATTACCTAGCATTTTATCCTACATTTTCATAAATATTCTGATGTGTTTCCATACCGCCATTTTTGATTGGTAATAAATATGGAGAAAATACCTGACTAGTTTCTACAGGTTAACTAGTCCCACTGGTTTTCCCCTGCAAGTTCCGTGCAGTTATGTGAACAATGCTTTAGATTTTTATGGCAATAGAGTGCAACAGGCTGGATTTTATACAAGGCAGACTACTGGCCACATATGGCAACCCTCCCGCCCCACTGAGCGTGGGGAATGGCACGCACTGAGCAACCCAGGAGGGAAGAATAGCTCTGACTACAAAGTACACAGAGGCAAGGAAGAATAATTATTTCTCCAGCCTGTAAAAACCGTAATGGAGAAATCCTGACCTCCCGTCTCTCTGTTGGATAACAAATACAATCACATGTGTATTAAGGAGGTTCTCAAGTTACAAACTTTTATTACAAGAATAAGAAACCATGTTAATTCTTAGAGGAAAAGAAAGAATCAGCAATCAGAAGCTATCTGAAAACAAAACAGTAAGACAGAAATTAAAGGGTATCTGATTTAATAAAAACATACATACTAAAGATGGCAGGACATAGGGAGCCAAAAAGTAGAAGGGTGAACTGTCCTAGGTGTTACTCCACTGGTGATGCACTAGGACATGATGCTGTTTCCCTGCCCAGGCGGCCTGACTATGACATTTTGTCAGTACCTGTGTGCCTGATGGCCACAGCACTGAAGCCTCCTTGTCTAGCTTGAGGATATGAAAAATAAAATGCTGAAGCTGAGACGAACAGAGACTGCGAAGTATTGCATTACCCGCTGCATGTTGCTCTCTCATGCAGCAAAATGTTTGGCATGGAGAGCAGGACCTGGATAACCTCAACTATATAATCCTGCCCGCATGCAGATCAGCAGGGAAAGAAGCCACTGCCTATATCTGCAAAATGCTTTTCCCTCTGGTTTGCTGGCCAGAGTTATTAGCTAGACTGGAAGTTGCACAGCCACAATCCATCCCTGTCTTCAGGAGTGTAGCACAGGGAAAGACCAGAGCTCCAGGTCCTACTTAATTCTCTGGTCTGCTCCTGGGGCAATGACTACTTACCCAGAGCATAGTGTAGCATTACAATCAAGCCCAGAGTGAATAAAAAGGAGCTTGGCAGGATTAAAAAGGCTTTGATGAGTAAAGAAGAAAATATGAAAGAGAAGGAAAGTCATTAACACATGAGGGGAATGAAATTAATTGCAACTCAAATATGGGTGAGATAATGGTCTTGCTAAATGAAAAGTAGAAGGAACAATAAGGAGCTGGAAGGTCCACTGAAAATAACTATTGGTAATCACATGTAAGACTCTACATTAAATTTTTAATTTATCCTTATGCATTAAGAGAATTAGCTAACAAATTTATTCACTCACTGATTATTATAGCTTCAGTAAGTACATCTGTGTGTTCATGCATGACCTGTGATGATGTCATATCACAGCTTCCAGGTCCTTCTCTAGCTGGTCTGGTAAATTTGTGGCCTCACCAGTCCATCCACCATCTATCTGATCAATAACATACGGGCTAGTGTTCCCTATGTTTTTCCACCCTTAGTGCTTCTGTAATTGCTTTCCCAATTTTTTTTTCTATCCATGCAAAATTTAAGTAAGACAGTCGGCTGGCTTTTGACAGAGACACTATTTCTCTAACTGTATTTCTACTACTAAAAACATTTTATATTTATAACTTATGTCAGTAGACGTGCTTGCTCTTTTCAATATATTCATATTGAAAACCATGTCCCTGGTTAGTTGCCTGGCTTCACTTCCAGAATTGGCTGTGTCGGGCCAGTCACTGTAGTATGGGTCATCATGCTGTTAGTGTATCAGGTATCAGGACACTAATGGAAACTTCTCCTTCCCTGTGTCAAAATCCTTTCACAGCAGTTTCAAAATATATGTGTTTCTGTTGAAATGGTATTTTTTTATGTCTTGCCCAATGGAAAACATTCATTCTCACAGTGTTCTTCACACTGTGATTTGATACTGGCAGAAGTCTGTGGTGAGTTCAGTGATACGCTATGGAATCTCAATGTCTGTTAGCATCCCTCTAAGCCTTTGAGGTAGAAAGGTGTCAAATGCTTTCCAAACATCAAATAAAATATGCAGTTAGTGAGTGATCATGTTTTTTTCAGAGATGTGGTTTCAGCATTGTGGATTGATTAGTCGGCTTACCTTTCTCAGGCACAATATTTCTGTAGCATGGTGATATTTCCAGCATTTTCTTCCTGTGATCCTGTAATAGAAGGAGATGAATTTTATTTGAAAGCGGTATCAGTGAGATGATTCTTGTGTCCACTTTCTTTGATACACATAGAAAAATTCCCTTCATCCAGTTGTACGGCCAATTTTTACACACTCATGGATAGTTGCAGATTTTTTACAAGGTCAGTATGAGTCATCTGTCAGATTTCACAGTTTTGCTGAGGTATTGTGTCTCTGTAATGTTTTCCCAAGCTGCACTTTCAGATCAGCATGCATTACATCCTTGGTAGAGCTGATGGTCTGTGTGGCCCTGACTTTTCTCTGTATTTCTACCCCCTAGACGGTGAGTAGCTCTAGGAAAAATGCAGGTTTGGCAAAGTGCCTACATCAGTGGCAGCTATCACCTTTTACTATATTGAGACAGAAAGAAGGCTGTGGTTGGTCTGGCTACACGGACTTTTTAATCATTATTTTCTCCTCTTTTTGCTTCACAAGTGCATGCATTTTCTCCCTCATATTTTGCCAGCCTTTGAGTTTACCAGCCCACTTGCTTCTATAGTCCCTGTCCTATACCTCCTCTCTATGTGTGACTTTTTACCATATCTCATCAGCTCGAATACTTGTGTGATTGCATGGTCCAAGAGCCATTCAGCAGAAAGTGGGCGTTACAGGCAATTTTCACTGCATCACAAAATTCATTTGTCTTTCTCATCTTTTAACCCTTCACAGTGCTCACAGTCAGTGTGGACATCAACTTTTTTCACGTGTCCAAGAAAGTCCAGAAGCTGTGACAATTTGAAACTAATTTTATGTGAGTCAAAACTAATGGTCTGGTGTTTATCTTAAAATCAAAAATGTCACTCCCCATTGAGTATTCAGCTTCTGGTCTTGTTCTATGTTTTATTTTATCAGGTTACTTTTTTAGGGTGTTAACTGAGGAGGGATTTACAGTGATCAGGTGATTAGGACTGTTAAAATCAATTGTTTCCTGCCTCATTTCATAAACCCAGACCAGTGTTCTCTATTTCTTTTGAGAATTCATACAGTTAATAATCCCACGCCCAGTTACAAGAATGACTGATAGCTTTACTTGGTCTTTTAATGGGCATCTGTTGGTCACAGCAACCACAGAATTAGGAAGACTGACAGTGAGGAGGTGAAACAGAGCAATACACAGCGCAAGCAGAAATTTCAGAGGCTGGAACCTCAGAAGTGGGTGAAGCTATGCTTCTAGATCCATTTGAACTCCTGAATACCAGGACTGAAAGACTGATGATCACAGTTCTTCCCTCGACCTCAGTGGGAGTTTCTGTATGCTCAGCATCTCTGAAAACCTTGCTCTTGCCATTCAGTTCCCATGTGGAATTAGGGCCTCAGACCTGTTTGTCAGCAACTTTGGATCAGCTTTGGAGGCCTTGCCAACAGCAAATAGAAGGAATGGGACTGAGCGAGGAGAGAGAAAACAGTTGAGCGCCATGAGATCATTATTGACCATGCAACACAGATGTTCAGTTGTAGTAGTTCCCAAGGTAGAAAATGAAACCCTTAATGCCTAGCATGCTCAAGCCAGAATTCCTCACCCACCAGATCTCCTGGTTTTACCAACAGCTGTGCTTAAGCTAGCAATAATAGACTTTAATAGCATATCTCTACTACTTGTTGTTCACTGCCTCAACCTCACAGAGAGAGGTGGAGGTAATTTGCCAGATGCAAATTATGAGAATTACAAAAAGCCCTCTATAGCTGCTCCCTGAGTACAGAACTGCATATTTCAGGCTGTGTGATGGGCAGAACTTGGAGCAAACTAAGCCCAAAGTCATGAGGCTCTCTCACTAGCTAGCGGGAGGTGGGGGTCGAAGCTGATGGGTATCCTTGATCTTTAGCATACCATTTATTTCATTACATCTAATTTGGTTGATATTATCAACATTATTACACTGATAGTTGTTTCAACTCAGACTAATTTAATTGATAGAATTCTGTGTCCTTGCTATTATATGAGACAATTAGCTCTCATTAGTTCACATTTCACTCATTTTCCACTGACTGATTGCACTACATACTGATACTTGCTAATATCAATATGTAATGCAATCAGTCAGAGGAAATGTTGGTACAGTATCTCTAAAAACTATCACACTTATCATTCTGATTGTCTTCAAAGTACCAATATTTTCCTATAACTTAATGGTTTCATAATGTAATGTTTTGTATTAATAACAATCTTTTTAAGGTCACACAGTTAATCACGTATGGATTAAACAGCAGTTAACTAATGAGGATGACAACTTACTAATAAATTGCAGATGATACACTTCCGTTGCTCAGTGTAACCTTTAAAGAGCAGAGCTAAGTCTGAGGGTTGACTTAAAGACTTTTTGCCTCCCTTTTCCTATTTCTTCTAGAGTTTTTTCTTTCCCAAATTCTAAGCTTTTTTTGTATGCTTTTGTTACAGTCCTGCTGTAACCATATGGAGAGCTTTAGCAAAGCAAGAACATGCAGCTGATGCTTTGACAGAAAAGGTGAAGAGGTTACTTGAATTGTACTACTGTTAATTTGTCTTTTAAGCACCTACAGCAGGGAGTCTATAATGGTAAGGACTGAAGCATGGAGATTTGTCTATCAGATTATTACATCAGAAATGCTAAAGATTCAAAGGAAATAAAAGGGCAAAAGGCTTTTTGTAACTAACTTAATATAATCCACTGAGCTTTCACAGAGGCCCATCTGTAAAAGCACTACAAGTTGACAAAAAAAAAATTGTATACCTAGATTTCTCTTCTTAAATATTCTTACAGCAGTACTCATTGCTGGGAATTTGTAGCTGAGTTGATAAACAATTAACTTGTAGTCCTTATATATGGACTTGCAGTCCATTTATATGAAGTATGAAATCCCTCAACATGTCATATAGTACAGATCATTCTGTGAAAAATAATAGTCCAACACTCTCCAATATGCCATTCATTAAATCTCAGCTATTCAATAGCAAACACATTTAATCAACTCTACAGTTAGTCTGAAACAGGCTCATAATCTTTAAAAGAAAACAACTGATGTCGGAAATATAAAAAAGCATAAAATAAATGGTTCGCAGTTTGGGATTTTAAAAATTCCCAACAATCATATTTTATAGAGTAAATCCAAATTAGCCTTGCTATACTAAATTTTGTTGCTGAATAATGACAGAGGACATTTAAATACCATAGTTACTATAATAATCCCTGTTTGAATCATGGCTTCCATGAACAGGGCTAAGCCTTTAGACAGAAACTAATTGCTACAAACACTAATTTTCAAGTCCCTTTTGTTTCCTATTGCAGGCACCTCTGGATGCAGAAGGTACCCAATTAGCAGAATTCATGGTTCTGATTGTGCATTGTGGGGCTAGTATAAACACTGCTGATTACTATTCCAGTGTAATGGTTGATTTTTTTTTATATATATTTTTTTTTCTGATTGCTTAATAAGGCCATCTATTCTGCATCAGGCACTGGCAAGGCTGCTGGTGAAATCACTTAGGTCAGTTTTTCTGGTCATAGTAGCAGGAGGAGCCTTGTGATGGTAACAGATGACTAAAGGCATAATTACAGGCTATTTAAACACATCTGTTTCCCCACTTAACATTGTTTGCTCAAGTCAGATGTAGTTAAATAAATAAAAAGGAAAATAATGGTGAAGACACGAAAAAATTACTATTACATGGGTAAAACTCTAGGGTTTGTTATAATTACAGAAAACAGAGTTTACAGTGATATTTAAAAGGCACTAATTTCTATTAGAGAGTTTCTATACTCATACACTCTGGTTGTTGCTGCTTTTATAGCTTATGTTATTTAAATACCTATTTGTACAGAAGAATTAGTTGAAACCAGAAAAAATCATTATTATTATTTATTGAATTTAGCTGTATGTTCTTATGCAGTATTGTAATTATATGACAAATCTAGTAACTTTATATGGTTTTGTGGTTAAGAACAAATCCCCAGAATACCACCACCTCCTGTCAATAAAAATGGGAAGAGTAGAAAGCTCCAAGTATCTCTTTATGTTTCTCCAATCATCCAGGGATACTGTTTTCATCCTTTTAATCATACAGGTAAATCCCTTGTTGTCATTTCTCAATATATTACTGCATCATGATCACATATAACACATAAATACTTAAGTGTTGTCAAAGCCCATGTTGCACATGGTCATATAGCCAAACCTCCTAGGGCAGCAGGTACAGACATACCCGTATGTCTAGCTAACATTATCACATGTGTTCTAAAAGTTCCCTGCACTGTTTTTTTCTATGCAGGAAAAATGACACAATGTAATCAAAATATGCACTAAAAAATCGACATATCAAGGGAGATACCTTTTTTGGTTAGTCAGTTGGTTCATTCGTTGATTGGTTTTGAGTTAAAGAATTGATGGATCAGAGCAAATTTTGAACTTTCTCACATCAGCTGCAACGGGCAGGCAGTTTTTTAGAGCTAAGCCTGGTATGAAACCCACTGAAAACACTGAAGTTTGTCTGATTAAGCCAGATGTCCTTACATGCTCAGGTTATCAGTCCTAACACATATGTTTTAAAATATGCTTGACTTCAGACAGTAGAATTACAGGTTCTTATGTCAGATAGTCCTGTGGACCTATTTATTTTGGGTTTTGTGTGGTCTTTTCTGGCAGACCATTGGAAACAGCTTGGGGTAAGGTAGGGAAAGTAGTTTGGTTTTAGAGGTTTCCAAATGCTCAGCTGCGCTGAGAGCTGGTTTTGGTGGGTACAGTGGAGCGCAGTGATGTAGCTGTGCATTCTCAGTTAGATACTAGTGCCACACTTGTAACCATTATAAAAAAAGAGACAGGAAACAAATTAATCTAAAAGCAAAAATGGATTTGTAAGGAAGGTGGAGTATGTAAGTGGCACAGTCCTGATTTCTCAAGTGTGGCAGAAAACTGTCCTTTCACAACTGAATGTCCCACAGTCAGAGACAAGAGAGGGTGTAAGAAGCAATGACACAGAGGTTCTCTAGTGGCTGGGGCTGTCATCATGCCTCAGGGGCAGTACAGGCAGAAGCTGCTGACTCAATTAAATCCATGGGAGCTACTATTGACACAAGAGATTTCTAATGTGTGAAATGATCAGGTGACAATTTTTGCTTGGTAACAAATAGTTATGACAATATACATCTCTACTGTGCATGCACATTTGAACACATATGTTTGCCTATGCATATACATCACTCAAGGTCAGAAGTATGATTACTGACAACTGAGAGATTCACCATGCTGTACACTGTAAAAGCATCTGTACTTCAATTACACTACGTGTTCCTGCGATTAGGCTCCTCATTTTCATTAGATTCTCACTCAACCCAATACATTCAACGCTGACCTTGTATTTCCACACTCTGTATAAAGAAAATGAGACCACTGTTCCTGTTATCATAACAGCTCCATTTCATTATTTTGTTTCTCTCTAATATGGCAGCTTCCCTTCTACCATGTCTTACTCTCAGCTCCCACCTCTTCTTGCTGCCCAACTGCAAGCAGCATTACACTCACTAACAGAGGGTGACTCAAGGAGTGAGCATGCATTAAGCTGGAAAAGGTAAAAAAGGGCTACAGCCATAAACATGAGCTTGTACAATGTATATATGCCCAAATTTCATGGCAAAGTCACCATCAAATGCTTCTGCAGCTCATACTTCCAATTCCCACCAGGTTCAGGATGAATCCACTGCCGATGTAGTGGTAATGTGCTGTAACTTCATCAGACATAAACACAGTAGGCAATCTGTGACTGCAGTTTTATACATCATTTTCCCCAGGTAGCTAGGCTGAGAATGTTCAGGAGCACCAAATACCTATCTGAGACTTCACAGCCCTGCCAACTGCTTGACTTCCTGCCCGTAAGTGTGACTTACTGTAAGGCAATAAACATACAGATGACAAAGGACAATAGATTCAAGATACATAATCACTTCCCTAGCTGCAGTATTTTCTAATAAAGCAATTTCAGGGAAATCAGGGCTAGCACTTTCTTTTTCAAACTTAGAGAAGCAAATGTATAATTACTTTGCTCCAGACTCAAACTTCTGTTTCAATGATCAGGAAGTCTTCTGTGAGTTGGCCTGTGTTTTTGGCAGACACAACAGCTCAGCAGTTTTGCATATGTTAATGTTCATATAATGCCCATATAAAATTTTCTAAGCCCATTTTCACAGACTTGCTATTCCTTCATGCTGCTTACACAACTTTAATTTCATTTAACTTTTTTTTTTTAATCATTGTTACAAGTTATCATCTTAATGTTTTTCAGTAAACACTCTCCTAGTTTGCTAAAATGGTGGAGAGGTCAGGAAAATGTGACATCAGCTATCTTGTACTAATAAACAAGAAGGTGTCCTACAAGATATCCTACAAAATTCATTCAGAAGTATTTCTGCCTAACAGCAGGTGAGTTTTATCTGAGACAAGACAGTGTTGGTTGGGTGGGTTTTGGGGAGGGAGAAAAGGTGCGCTCAGTTTTTTTAACTACACTGATAAGTACCAGATTTATCTGTGGCTTCTACTGTCTTCAGCTGTTACAAAGCTTACTCAGCTGCAAATAATGTGTTTATAGCTGAGTCAAAAAAACCCTCTTTAGAGATATGCTTGTAGTAACAGTTACTGTGTTTCTCAAATGGATTTATCACTTGAAGGTTTGGAGCATTTGACACTGAATCATCTGTTTTCTAGTGAGACACAAAACTGACTGCATCTCATTCACAAGGTCTTTCTTTTGCATCTGCATATGTAATACAAGGTAGAGGAATATAATCTAGCTTAATCCCTCCTAAGCAACATCCAAGAACACTGCAATTATCAGTTTCATCTCCCATTAAAAACAAGGTTTGTTTTTTTTGTACTACTACCAACCAGACTCACAGCATCTGTCTCTGTGGCGACTGTTGACATTGATTTGTTTGACCTTTGTCTCTTCTTTTCCTTGTTTCTTGCAGTGTCCTCTGGTTTATGACACCCTGTACCTGCAGGCAGCAGATTGACAGTGGCCCAAATGTTCTCCACTTGTTTTCTAGGACTCTGGATTCATTTTGACTTCATGTGTGTCCAGGAAGGAGGCTTTCATAGTATATTCAGAGTTTCCTCATACCAAAGTATCGCTGTACCTCACAAATCAGGTGTCCCTGTTTCCAGATCCAGGTTCAGCCCCTAGACCTGAGTACAGCAAACACAAACCAGAAGTGTTGATCTAAACATATCAGAGACTGGCTTTCGTTCAAAAGGAGGTCTTTCCAGGGCAGAGAATGATCACCTTTACTATAAACATGTGCATAATCACAAGTTTACTATAAACATATGTGCAACCTCCAGGTTATGTAGGTAGTTACTGCTTATACAGTAGAGATGGTGGAGAGCACAGGATGTGTTCACATGTCAGCTACAGCAAATAGGATTTGGAGCGTGATTGTCCTCAGCTGCAAGGGTGGGAAGCTCTGACAAAGCAGAAAGGCAGCCGACATGACAAACTAGTGCCAGAGTCATTTGTTACAAATTATTTTCTTTCTTTTTTTTCTTTCACTTGCATAGTGAATCAGAACCAACCCATTGCCAGTGTGTATACAGCAGAGCTGAACTTTGGCATGACACTGTTAACCAAACATGCTGGCAACATCACATGGCTAGTCATTTCAATTTACAGAATTGTTCCATTCATTTTCACTATCTTTTTCCATTCATTTTTGCTATTAAAACTAGCAAATAGCTTTACTTTGCAGAAGTACTTGGTATTTTTCTGGGTAAAATGTGCTCAGAAAACTTTTCTATCCTTGACCCACATATTGTCAATTTCATATTAATTGTTTGAGGACATTCACAGTACCTGATCATTTTTTATATACGGTTTTGGCTTGAGTTTCATTGTTTGATATGCAGTCATTTGATTAAAATCATAAAAACTTTCAAGTTCCAATACTTATCTGATCATTTCTGGCTGAATATTTTACCTGGCATTTTAAATATAATTTACATTTTTTCCTGGTGATATTTTATCACTCCATGGTAAAACTGCAGTTGGGCTGGTTTTGATTGTTTTTCTTCTGAAGTTGACATCATTGTAGCCTTACATGCTTACTGTAGCTTGTCTGTTGGCCTTAATTTTCATGTTCTATGGTGTGTAATATGGTTAGCTTTGAAGTTTTGCGTGACACTAATATCTGCAAAATAGCTTAAGTCCCTGATGGACTCCACAATATAGTGCTTTTTTCATCCCTTTTCTTTTGACAAAGGTTTATCTTTTCATAAAAGTGCTTTTTTTTATAGTATCCAAAGACATCCTTCTTTTAGGAGGAATGAGAGGACAGGGAGTGTCCTTCAAATCTATTGCATGTTTCTCCATGCATCTGTAAGCTTCTTTTGTACTAATGGCAATATCTTTTCTATTTCTCTGCTATGGTTGTACTAGCAAGGCACATATCTACAACACTGGGTAGAGTTAGAGTTTGATCTTGGAGCCTTCCCATTAGGTTCCTATGTCTTTCTTGATCATTACAAAAGTACTAGGAATTGGTCCACCCTTTAAAGTGTGGTAATCATGAATCAATCATTTGTGCAAGCTGGCAATGTACCCATCTCTTTTTTTCCTAGATTCTTGATTACACATAAATCCTGTCACTAAATCCAACATCCTGCTGGTAGAGCAGATGTTCTCAAGCCACACTGCAGGCTTAGCTTATAACTGTTAAAAGGATAGTTCTTGCAGAAAAACATTAAAATGGCCCTACAGTATCGGTCCAAAGGTTCATCTAATGCAGCATCCTATGGTCAAAATTGGATGCCAGTGAAAGAGCACAAGAACTGGGGTGGGGTTGGGGAAGAATATTTTTAGAACAGAACAGAATATTTCAGTTGGAAGGAACCTAAAATGATAATTTAGTTCAAGTGGTACCTTTTTTTAATACTCTCACAGGTTTACTGTAGCCTTCTTTCTTCCAGCCCTGTAGGAAGCTTGACATTTTTCTACAAAGATTTAAGGATTTTACAGTTGTTAAACAAGGTCTCTTTCATACCCATGTGATGAGAACAGGAATATAGGATACTACCTTTGCTGTTGTTTAACATTGTTTTGTTTAATTTGTTTTGTGCCAAGTTCACATATCTTTAGAATGTGAGTCACTTTTGCTGTAGTACTTAGTACTCAGTCTTCAAGCTGAAGTTCTTCTCCTGTAAATACAGGCAGAATAATATGACACTTTTAGTCAAAGATGCTCAAATACCGATGAAATAGAACTCAACCATAATGTGCAAGCACTAAAGATGATTATATAGAATTAATAAAGGCACAAAAATATCTCGTGGTTTTCACTGATCATAAAACCTTATTTTATTAAGCATTTTATGTTTGAATACTCAGAAAGAGTTAATAAGGTATTAAATACAAAATATTTCAAAATAGATACATTACTTGACTTCATACATTGGCTAAGTAAATTTTAGGAAACAGGTATGTAAAAAGTTGTTAACAGACAAAGAGAGAGTATTATTTTAAAATCAAGGATGCAGTATTATAAATCAATTTCCAGCTTTAGATTTTAAGAGAGGAGTCTGGATGCAGTTTTTCATTTCTTGTGTAATAAGTTATTTAAATCTATTGAAATAGATACCTCACTATGCCAAGCAGTGTTACCAAGCAATCAAAATCTGGAAGCCTACAAGTGTCATTGAAAACGAAACATATATATCACGTATTCTGAAAAGTATGTTACCCTTTTGTGTCAAAAATATTATCCAGCAACTTTGTTCCAACTGGATGGCTACCAAAAAAACAAGACAAGTTGAAAATCAGTAGAGTTAAACCCTTTGGAGAGATGTAATACTGTGACTATAATTGACATGTTAATAATTATGTTCATGATGATAATTACCAAGAATAGTTTGGTTTAGTAGTTACAGAGCTCACCTTTCACCTCTAGGTCTTGGATTTGATTTCTACCTGGAACTGTATGAAAAGAGTTCAATTATCTCCATCTCCCTTTTAGTGGATGGATTTTCCACCCCATTCACACTTCAGAAATAAACAAGAATAAAAATAGAGAGGGACAGAATGAACATTTTGTGGCCCATAATTAGCTAATTAGTTTGAAGTTGTGTGTGTGTGGGGGGGTGTTCTTATTAAATTTAACAGGAAATATACATTCGAGATCATTTGGGAAAGACAAAATGACCCAAAAAATGTAAATCCACCGAATGCCTTCTACCACAGTTTATTTTCATATTCTGAGGATAACATACAAAAATTTCAGTGGTCTCACATGTAAAGATAATGCACTTTGTTGCTGCGCAACGGCCTCATAGCTATGTATCCAACCTTATCAATATGACACAAACACTTTAGCACAACACTTACTTCTCTTCAATCTAATGCATAATGAGAAAAGGAAATAAATTACAGCTTATGCACAGGATTAACAGCAGAAGTTCAAACAAATACATTAAACCTACTCAATGCTTTGATTCTGTGTTTTAACTAGCCCAATTGCATCCATCTACATCTAGCAAGGAGAAAGTAACATATTCCTAGAATATGTAGGTATAACAGCACATGGGTCTATAACTTGGTGGTTTCAAAGGTTTTATGAAGTTCCACTCAGTTTGGAGTACATCTCTTGAGCACCATGATAATGTGGCTGGGCAATACCTGAAGCTCTAATGCAGGGCTATGAGGCAATATGCAGTCAGAAATTTAGGAAACAGTGAAGTTTGTCTTAACATAAAAAGTGGAATTTCAGAGTCTTCTACAGTGCTATACAAAAATTAAGCAATAAAGATCAAAATTTAATAACAATCGTTGATAAGATACTGCAATTAGTCTCTATCAATTACTTACCATTTACAACAGTAAATGCTGGTTTAAACAGTGAGTTGTGCAGGTTTAAAAATAAACCCCGAGCACAAAAGCCCACCATCATAGACACAAGCTGGATTCCTTTACTGTATTAAGAATATAAATCCAAATGGGATTTTACCCCATTCCTATCTAGAAGCAATACCATCATTACCTGTACTCTTCTTTCAGTGTTCTAGATACCTAGATAAAATAGCAAATGAAAAAATATCTAGGCATCATGAAGAAAAGTATATTTTAGAAAATTTAGACCAGTTCTTAAATACCACAGGACAGAAAAATAAATACAGTCAACACCTGGAAATTAACAGGCATTTTCCTATGGATTTCAGCAGCATTCAAGAGGAATTTGAAATAAAGTGGGCTAGCAGCAAGAATGTGAGAGGATTCAGGGTAGTTTAGTATTGAACTACGCAGAAAGCTCTTCAGCTCCTCATGGTAACGCCCCTCGTTGCTCCCTTCCTCTCCCCCTTTCCCTGGTCTTCGAGTTACAGATGTTTCAATTTTAAGTCAGCTGGTAAATACTGTGTCTATACATGCTTTATGCATTTTTTTTTTCAGTGGGGTAGGGAAGTATAAGGGAAAGAAGAGGAGGGAACTGCCGATATTAAAGTTCAAGTATAAGGCCAAAAATCTGAGCAATGACTAGCTCTGTTATGTATGTTAAAGGGAAGGCAGACAGATAGTGACAAACCCCGTGCCAGATGTAGGATACATCTATGTAGCTTCCTACTTTTAAATTTTTTTGTCTAGGTTATGCATAGTTCTGTGTTTCTCATAGCTCTCCTGATGCAAATCAAAAATATATCTTATGGTTAAAATGACAACTGCTCCATTTCATTCCAAGAACTTTATATGTTTGAGTCTTCAAACATGGCAGAGCCAATTTAAATTTACTTTCTCAAATAAAGTGTTTCGTGATTCTTTATTTCTATGTTGAGACATCACCCTAAATTGACAAATTAGCCACAAGAGGGTGTTTAGAATCATTTATGTTTGAAAAGGCCCTTAAGACCATTGAGTCAAACTGTTAACCTGGCATTGCCAAGTCTACCTCTAAACCACGTCCCTAAGCGGCACATCTACATGCCTTTTAAATACCTGAAGGGATGGTGGCTCAACCACTTTCCTGGGCAGCCTGTTCCAATGTTTGATAATCTTTCAGTGAATAAGTTTTTCTTATTTTGAATCTAAACCTCCCCTGGCACAAATTGAGGCTGTTTCCTTTTGTTCTATCACTTGTTACTTGGGAGAAGAGATCGAGACCCATCTTGCTACAGGCTCCTTTCAGGTAGTTGCAGAGAGCTTTAAGGTCTCCCCTGAGCCTCCTTTTCACCAGGCTTAACAACCCCAGTGCACTCACCCATTCCTCATAGGACTTGTGCTCCAGGCCCTTCACCAGCTTCATTGCCCTCTGCTGGACCAGCTCCAGCACCTCAATGTCTCTCTTGTAGTTAGGGGTTCAGAACTGAATACAGGATTTGAGGTGCAGCCTCACCAGGGCCGGGTACAGAGGGATGGTCACTGCCCTGATCCTACTGGCTGCACTGTTTCTGATACAGTCCAGGTTGCTGTTGGCATTCCTGGCTGCCTGGGCGCAAGCTGACTCATGTTATCATGCCATCTGTCAATCAATACCCCCAGGTCCTTTTCCACTGGGCAGTTTTCCAGCCACTCTTTTCGGCACCTGTAGCATCGCATGGAGTACTTGTGAGCCAAGCAAAGGACCTGGCACTTGGTCTAGTTGAATCTCACACAGCTGGCCTTGGCCCATCAATCCAGCCTGTCCAGATCCCTCTGCAGAGCCTTCCTACCCTCCAGCAGATCAACACTCTAGCCAACTTGATGTTAACTGCAAACTTGATGAGTGAGCACTCGATCCCCTCATCCAAATCATAGATAAAGACATTAAACAGAACTGGCCCAGTTCTGAGCCCTGGCAAACACCACTTGTGACCAGCTGCCAACTGGATTTCACTCCATTCAGCACCCCTCCCGGCCCAGCCATCCAGCCAGTTTTTTTATGCAGCAGAGTACGCTTATCCAAGCCATGAACAGATAGTTTCTCCGGGAGAATGCTGGGTGAAATGATGTCAATGGCTTCACTAAAGTCAAGGTAGACAACATCTAAATACTTTCCCTCATACACTAAGGGAGTCATCTTGCTACAGGACATTATTAACAGATAGTCATTTATTAAGCAGCACTAAAGTTTGCTTTCACACTGCTAGCAGGATACCTGATGGATGAGCCATACTTCCATTTAGTAAATAAATGAATTGCTCACCATTTTCTATGTCTACAGTTTTAAACACAACAATTGCAAGTCATGAAAACACCATGTGCTTTACTAAAGATGGAGGAACGGTGAATTATCCTAGCTTTCAGGTGATGCTTAAAAGGCTTTCCTTATGAAAGCTGTTAAATGAGACTTGTGTTTCCTGTCATGAAGGAAACACAGCAGCCCCTAAATAAAAAATGCAATAATTTTGGCAGTAAAAGTGCTAGTCATATGGACATAATAATCTGTCTGGTAGTAAAAGTATCTAACAAAAAAGGAGAAGACAGTGCTGTGGCTGTGGGAGCTGCGAGAGGGGAGGAATGAAGGGATATGAGAAGAGCCCTGACATACATCTTACCAAGAAGGACCAGAATCAGAGGAGAGTGCTTGAAAGGTGTTGCCATGGATGTTCCAGTTATCTGTAGGGGGTGTCATACCCACAGGTGCAGTACTGCAGCATCAAGCAGTGCATGAGACTTTGTCCATGCCCTGATTCATTCTCTGGATGCATATCACCTGTGGTGTTGCCAGTCACATGAAAAGAAAAAACAAACCTGCATCAACCTGAGTCTTACAGAAAAAGTTACCTGGCAATTAAAATGTATTATGAAATTCTTGAAGTGCTAAAAATGCATAAATCTACAGGGAATGGAGGAGTTGCTGGGAGGAATAGGGCAAGGAAGAAGACTCCCCTCAGCTAAACATAATCAAAAGCTTTGATATTAAATGTACAGGTGCTATATTGCACCCACAGAGTTTCAAAGCAGTGAATATAAGGTTTTCCCTCCCTAGGTTTTAAAACAGGAAAACACTAAGCCCCGAGTGAGACTGTGAAAAAAGAGAATCCATTAAAGATATTCTCACACTAGGGCACAATAGGCCTATTTAGCAGCTAACAGCTGACTGGTTTGCAAACTGTATAGTTACCAAGCAAATGATAGATGAAGGAACTTAAAATAGTAATTTCAAATATGCATTTCTCTGGCCTTGCTTTATTTTATTTCACAGGAGAAGTTTACTCACAAAATGTTTAGATTTCTAAGGATTCTGGCCTTGAAACTCCTCTCACACTTGCTTCACCCTGGTGTCTCTTACATCCATAATTTCTTTCAAAGTATAACTACTTCTGCTTCTTCATGTATAGCTTGATGTTTGTGTCCCCAAATCCTCTGACTTGTAAAGAGGAGAGAGATGGTGTTATTGGTCATTCAACATGTACTCAGTATTATGTTTCTCCCCCATGTTAAATGTCATTCTTTGTGTCTTCGTAAGCATTTCAGTACATGTGGGGACATAAATAAACACAGTATTTCAAGTGCAGATGCACTAATGCTGTGTGCTTCTCAGTGTTGCTTTTTGTTTGTGCACTGGTTCACAATACATTCCACCAGACCCAGCCCATGCTTTCATCTGCAACTTCATAATTATTTTTGTTGTCAATAAATCCCACCCATTCCTAAACTTGCTGACTTCTATAGAGCTAATCCCAAATTTTTGTCCATCCTATTGCTTTGCTTTCTTGTGCCATATATACAACCTTACCCTTGCTAGTATTTAATATTCCAACAGACACACCTTTTTCACAGTAATATACCTCTAAACCTTCACTTTTTTGCTGTGAACATGCTCATCTCTTGCTCCCACCTCTATTTTTTTTGGAGTTAGTTCTCTGTTCTAGACTAGCGTATTTTCTCATGTATGTAGCCAACTCCACTGTGAAATCTGTTGCCTCTTGTGTACACAGGATTGCTAAAGGTCTCAGACTGGCCACTTGTCCTGGGACCTGGCATTACAGGAGATAGACCTTACTCCATAACCACCCTCAACTCCTTTCCTCGCACTTTGCCCAGCCTATTTTGACCATTTCCAGGCTCTGCCAGCTGATTTTCCCATAGGACAATTTAAAACATTGTGAAAAGACCATGGGTCATAAATATTTTGATGGAACAAAACAGCTATATAGTCCTTTATTTCCAGTTATTCTTCAAGGATATCATAGGTCTAAAGAAGCACTTTCCCACATGCATATCTGCTATCAATACAATTTCTGCAAGGTACGTCTCTGTTTTCTCTCGCCTTTAAATTGCAAATTTTATACCTTATTTTCTTTAGGTGTGAGTTGGTAATTAAAAACCTACTAAGATGGTGTTTGTCACTGCAGCTGTCAGTGTTCACTTTGCCAGCATCCTGGTGCCACAGCCCAGGCAGCTGCTTGGCTGGGACACAGAGCAGGTCAGCTGGAGGATGCCCACCACTGGAATGCAGATCCCTTGCACTGTGCAGCACTTGCTTGGGTTCATCTGCTTCATAGCCCTGCCAGCTGCAGCTTAAACCAGACAGATTCCACTTAGACTCAAACTAGCTGCATCAGTGATTAGTAAACTGGCTATGATAGTTACACCTGAAGTAGAAATACCCTTCATTTATATATTAACTTTTCTTTTTCCTTCTTCTTACCACCTTTGGGTTTTATGCTATCTGTGAAATGACACAAACTGCCCAAAAATTTCTTCTTCAAACAAATGCAAATTTCTTCCACCTTAATCAGCATTTTCCTTGAGTATAGAACATGGTTCAAATTAAAATAGAATTGAAATACTTTATGACAGTCAAAGCACTGGGTGGTGAAAGAAAAAGTATACCTTAAACTATCCTTTAGCACTCTTGGCAGACTCTGTGGCAGTTCTGATGTTTTGGATTCTGACTGATTTCTTCTGGAAAATCACAGTGATTTTTAGACACCTGGGCTTTTTTCATTGTTTCTTTGTGAGTAAGTATGTCTGCTCTACACCATAACACATTAGCTTGGTTAAAGAGCTTTTTCTCCATTTTTTCACAAATACTGTTCTGTTGAAAATGGAGTCTTAGGGCACTGGTTTTCTGTGTGTCTTTATAGATTGACTCTGCTTTTTGTTGTTGATGTTGTGTGCCCTCCCTCTTCCCTCTGTCTTCTTCATATTTCTATGGCTAGAAGACAAAACTGAGCTGGTTATTGAGACAGTATCATTTATTTGTGTTCTTTAAGCAGGCTGAAGCAGAGCCAGAAGATAATGGGCACCTCATTTATTCAGGCTTTGAATGATCATATTTAATTCCCAGTGACAGCTGTCTTCACCACATTAGCATTGCAAATTAGTTCTGTTTTGTAATGGCCTTCTATTGAACATGATTCAATTATGTGTGGTCCGTAGCGAGGCAGGATACGGTCTTAGTATCTATAGCAATATTTCTGCAAGCTGCTGCTCTTTACACTGCTCACATTTAAGCTGTCTGTTTACCACAATGCTTTCCTTGAACTACACTGAACTCTCTTCATTTTGCAGCTAAATAAAGATGAATGAATATAATTTGTAAAAGCAGTTATCTGGTCAGACATATTACATACCGCATCTTCTTTACACATGCCTGGAATCAGGAAACACTTGTTAAAATAATTGTTATTATATTTAAAACATTTATATTACAAAAGTCATTAAAGTGGATTTAAGTGGTTATACAGCATTAAATGGTACTAAGTACTAAAGCCCAATGTTGACTTGAAGAAAAATTGTAATAAGATCCCCAGCAAGTAAATTTTCTTTTAGTGTTATAGCTTTCCAGGAAAAAAAAGCAACAAGATTTAACACTTATGAGGCAAGCTAAAAATCACAGCATTCAAAAAATACAGTTTCAAAATACTTCAAAAGTCCCATTCAATTTTACTGTGAAATGGCTACTTTCTGTGCACCATCAGTGAGCTGCTGAAGGACTGGATTACAACACTGGATCTTAATGGGTCTGTGTATTTTTTTTATGATACAAACCCCTTTCTAAATTCTGATTCCACATGTAAGGGAAATTCTCCTATTGTGTCAGGCAGTCTCAAAAAGAAAAGCTTCCTCTGCACAGATCCAGTAAATGCATGCTTCAGTCTGTGCAAGGCAAAGCACAAACCTTACTCTTTTCTCCAGGATTTCCAACCCTGTGATCTCTACAACATTTAACTCTTGCAGAAATCTCATTATACACAATGCAACTGTCCTCAGGGCTCTCTTAGCATCCTTCATCTTGGTGACAAAGTGCATCTATAGTGGAAATATGTTATTTATTCCACAAACTAGATTGCTGGGCAATCATTCTAAAGTGTTTGATTCAACAACAAAAGGAAAGGTTTTTTAATTATACACTAACCTTGAATTGTTTAAAGACATTCTCTAGATAATGATGACAGAGGAACTACAATGTTGTTTCTCTGGGATCCCCAGCTTGAGGTTCATTCTGGGCTGAAGCCAAAGATCATTGCTAGCCACCAGAGGTAGGCTGGAAGATCACAGATGCCCATGCTAACCACATGACTCTTGACATTGCTGCTGCACTGGGTGTGACTGTGCATTTGCCCACATTCATCTGTCTTTTACAGGATCACTTTAACTAATTTATATTTCTAAGTCTTCTTTTATACCTTTCCTCTCCACTGTCCTCTGACAGATTGTGTTGTCTTGTTTTGCAAAGATTTGAGGCATACTGATTCCTTGATTATGTGCTTAACTTAGTTTTTTAGGTTTTACTACATTTTTGAAACCACAGAACTTACTTGAAAATAATGATTGCTTCATCACTCACGTAGGGGATTGTCATGGGTTCAGCAGCAGCAGTCACTTTTCTCCTTCTTATTAACTGGTGCAATGCTGTGCTTTTTCGACTTTCTGCCTGGGAACAGCGCTGATAACACCGATGTTTATAGTTATGGCTTAGAATGTTTTGGTCTGACCAAGGACTTTCTGAGTCTCATGCTCTGCCAGGGAGGAGGGGAAGCTGGGCGGAAGCAGAAATAAGAACCTTAACCCAAAACCCATGTCTGAAAAATGTTAAGATAAGAAATACCGGCTGTAAGTAAAGTATCATACGCTGAACCTGTGAGAACCAGAGCAACAACTTTGAGAGACGATCTATCCAGCTCCTCACATGTACCAACACACATCTCAGCTATTAACAAAAGGTGTCCTACTGTTCGAGAGAGAAGATATAGAAGGTATACATCATGGGCCACCCTATGGTTTTACCTGTGGGATCACAGAGAAGATATGACAAAGTGGGATGGAAAGCCTACTTCAGTTTTGGAGGAACAGGTATGTGAATTAAAGAGGAGAACAAAGGTCACGGCTGATCACCCCATGAAGGCTTCGGCTTCAGTCTCTGGTGAGCAGGTTCCTAGATGGAGTGGAAGATCCGATTTTACTTCAGCTCCTGTGATAAGGAATAATTCCTGTCAACAAGACGTGAGTGATCAATGTGATGACTATTAGAGGGGCCCCACCTCCAGCCAGGTGGAGATAGGGGACAATCGGATTTACTGGACTGTGTGGATCAAATGGCCTGGCACATCAGGCCCACAGAAGCATAAAGCTCTAGTTTTCTGCTTCCTCCCGGCTTCCCCTCCTCCCTGGCAGAGCATGAGACTCAGAAAGTCCTTGGTCAGACCAAAACATTCTAAGCCGTAACTATAAACATCGGTGTTACCAGCGCTGTTCCCAGGCCTAAAGCCAAAAAAGCACAGCACTGCACCAGTTACTAAGAAGGAGAAAAATGACTGCTGCTGCTGAACCCATGACAGGGATTCAATGCATTTTTTTAAGGAAAGACCCATTTTTTAAGGAAAGACCCATTTCATACTGTCCTGGGTTCAGCAGTAGCAGTCATTTTTTCTCCTTCTTAGTAGCTGGTGCAGTGCTGTGTTTTTGACTTTCGGCCTGGGAACAGTGCTGATAACACCGATGTTTTCAGTTGCTGCTCAGTAATGTTTACTCTAACCAAGGACTTTCTGAGTCTCATGCTCTGCCAGGGAGGAGGGGAATCCGGAAGGAAGAAGAGACAGGACACTTGACCCAAACTAGCCAAAGAGGTTATTCCATACCATAGCACATCATGCCCAGTATATAAACTGGGGGCAGTTACCCAGAAGGGTTAGATCACTGCTGGGGTCGGGCTGGGTAACGGTCAGTGGGTGGTGAGCGGTTGTATTCTCTTCCCTAGTTATTTCCCTTATTATTTTTATTATTGGGGTAGCAGCAGTGGTTTGTGTTATACCTCAGTTACTGCACTGTTCTTATCTCAACCCTTGGGAGTTACGTTCTTTCAATTCTCCTCCCCATCCCTCCAGGACTGGGGGGAGGAAGAGGGAGGAGTGAAGGAACGGCTGCGTGGTTCTGAGTTACTGGCTGACTGTGCTTAAACCACGACACTTATTAATAACTCAGGGTTTGTATACACCAGGTTCTATATTCACCTACCTGGGGAACAAACTGGAGTTTATGGAAGTAGTTTGATTTGTTCTTATCTCCCCTACCACATGAAAATATTACATATGTAGAACGAAATACCTATGCATGCTGATTTTGCACATGGTCCTTCAAGAAGCTGCTCCATGGGACTGGATATTAACACAACAGTTTACAAAGGATCAGTTACTTTAACAGGGTCTCAGGCCCCAGTTCTTGGAGGTATTTAGGGATCTAGTGCCCATAAGTTCAATGCTAGGTGAAAAATTCAGCTATGCTTTTTTAAAAAAAGCTGTAACAATATTTTAGAAGTTAACATATAAATGATATAAAGGCTGCTCTGCTCATTTATTTTCTAAGTAACTTGAAGCATTCTGCTGATTAAAAAAATCTACAAAGTGTATGTAATAATATGGATAATGGAATAAAGCAGTCTCTAGAATATATTATCAAAGTTACATCCTCAAAACACTTCACAGACAATCAGAGACTTATATAAAATTATTCAAAAGGAGTTGTCCAGTTCTTTTTATATTTTTTTAATAGTGCCCACGTGTTACCACATTGTCCCTCATCTCACTTCACACACAATCATTATTAACCCAAATTTGAAAGGTACTAGAAGTCTTATAGATGATTGCACTCCTACAGGTTTCCTGAAGACTAACAGTTATTCTGAAATAAGTAAGCTCTTTTCACACAAAAACTGCACAAATATAACTAACATCACCTCCTGAATATGCACTACATATGATACTGTGTAAGGCTGGTCATGTTTACAGTCAATTACCACAGAAAACCAGGGAGTTTATTTCTGTATTGCTATGTGTAATGGATATTAATGACAACTTCCTCCACCTGTCATGTAACTTGATGTAATTAATGTAATTTGTTCTGGTAATTGTAAGAAGGTCAGGACCAGAGTTTATGAAATACAAATCACTTCCAGATCCTATTTCAGTATTTATCATCCTGTGCTATCTATACATACCATCAATATACGAATACCTTCACTGAGAAACAATGAAGGATTCAATAAAATAAACCTTCCAAAAAGTAAGGAAATGGAAAGTAAATCCCATAATATCACCTCTGTCTTCAGACGGAGGCACATGTTCTGTAGCATTGACACACTGTAGGCCACCACTTCAAAGTCTCCTTAATGTGCCAGCCTTCCAAAATCATTACTTATCAGCTGTATTGCTGTAGCACTTTAAAGTTGTTTATGCTACTTGTTTCTGCCCCAGATGACTTACGCTGCAAGTACAGAGGAAATTAATGCAGACAGATCAGTGGGGAAAATAAAGCAACCAGTATTGCTCAGCTTGATCTCAGAAGACTGCTCACGCTGTCTCATGTATTAGTCATAGTTTGAAAGAATATTAATGAGGGATTTGGAGGATAATGAAATAGTTTGGGATTGCTTATAGGGACATTCCGTTTTCCCAGCTTAGGGGGAGGTGTAAGAATACTATGGGGAAAGAAGGAAAATGTGTCTGCCTGGAACTTCAACAAATAGATGGAAAATGCTCATGGGCTAACTGGAGGTTGGTGTTCACCCTCAGTCCTAAAAATAAGGTAGTAAGTATAGTGCAAGAAGTTGTGAAAGGCCTTGAGAATGAATCAGCATCTTCAGTTTAGTGAGACAAGTGAAGGGGAGAGGATTTTGTAAAGAAAACAACGTAAGTTTAAGGAAACCTGGGAAGGAAGATCTTTGCAGCAATATGAAGGGTTGTGAGAGGAAAATATTACAACAAAGGACAAAAAGTATGTCATAGTAACTGAGTCACACAATAATGCAGACTTATGCTACATGGGAAAAAAGACAGGAAAGATTTGAACTATTGAAGTGAGAATCAAGGCAGCCTGAATGGGAAAAATAACCTGCAGAGCAAACCCATGCTACATGCCTCACTGACAAGCCTAGCAGTGGTCACAGAATCATAGAATCATAGAACAGTTAGGGTTGGATAGGACCTTAAGATCACCAAGTTCCAAACCCCCTGCAATGGGCAGGGACATCACACACTAAATTATCTCACCCAAGACTCCGTCCAGCCTGGTCTTGAACACTGCTGGGGATGGAGCATTCACAGCTTCCTTGGACAACCTGTTATATTCAGAAAAATGAAATTGTGGGTTGCAGTCAGAGTTTAGCAGCAATATCTGAACTGGAGTTCAAAGGCCTCTTTGAGAATGCATAAGTCTAAGATTTGAATTTGAACAAAATAAGCCAAGAGCGGACTAGAGAGACAGGTTTGTGAGACAGCAGCATAGAAAAGATTGTCAGATTCATGTTTTCTCAGGCAGATATGCAGAATACAGTTAAGGAGAACAGACACAGCCCACAAAGAACCATTGTAAAAATTGTAAGAAAGGTCAATCTGACAACTTCTCTAAGGAAATCCTTCCCAGAGCAGCCTAAAGTAGGAAAGAGACAGAAGAGGACAGGATCTAACCATATGACAGGCTGGGAGGGAAAAACCATGTCACAGTCACACCTGACCAACAAGGGCTAAGAATGGAATATTTGTTCACTGAATTTATCTAAAAAATCCCAACTGTAGTGACAAAAAGAAATATCAGTGAAATGTAGATCCTAAAACCAGATGAAGGGGATCAAGGGTAGAATATGGCAACAAAAAATGAGAGTTTGGTAAGAGCATCTATGAGATCAGAGGCCTATGAGATAAAAGGAGGGAAGAAAGATATCATTTTAGAACAGGAATCTAAAACACGCTTTTATTGTAAGGAAAGAGTGTGACGTTATGGGCAATGTTGGGAAGGAGTACAAATGCAGTCACCAGGTAGAGCACAGAGTAGGACAGAAGGATCCCTAGCCTAGGAGAACAAGAGGAAAGGCAGAGAGGAGGTGGAAGAAAAAGTCACATCACACCTTGTCAGCTTTGTGCCGCAAGAACTAGGTTAAGTCCTGTGGCAATATGGATGTGGAAGCCAAACGTGGAAAGAATTGAGGGTGAGCCCAATGTGCTGAAATAGCTGGAGTTGTCAGTGTGGGAACCAGGCAGAAGTGAGGGACTGCTGAGCTGCACAGCCACAGCTGCATCACATGCTGAGGCAGTGTATGTCCTTCAGCTCCTCCTGGTATATATCAGGGACTTGTTGTTTTGCACGCTTGTTTTCCCTTAATGTGAGTGTGGCCTCTCATGTTCTATTTTTATATTCTTTATGCTTGAAACTTTTAACAGGATATTCTCTGGTAATTATCTTGCTGTGAATATTGCCTGTATGGTAGCGACCTCCTGAAGTGGGTTGCTGCTCAGTTCTCATGCACAGTTTGGATATTCAGACTTACTTTGAAAGTGGGAAAGGCTATGGGCCCTAAGATGCTTACCTGAAAAGTCTCTGATTTCACAGGGATGCTTTGAAATTGGTTAAGTCTTGTTAATACCAGTCTACAGAAAAGGTTGAGTAAAGTTCAAGAACCAAACCAAATCTGAGAATAACTTGGGAAAGAACAATCTGTCCGGTTGCAAAGATTCTGCAGTTACTCCATCTACAATCTTTTGTGCAAGTCGATTCCTCCATCAACTATGCTCCCCAAATGAGTGTCTATGTCACTGGTTCTGGAGTTTTTGGAAAATCCAACAACAATTGCTTCTCAACATTTTGTTAGTAAGCACTAATAAAGGAAACTGCAACGAAGCATCAGCACTTTAAAGTACATAACTTATCAGTGCTAGTTACTGAGAGCAATGGAGTAGAAATGGGTAAGTTGGAAATAAATGGCTAGGTTTTAAACTGAAAAGAGTATGTTTGATTTCTTAGATATAAAACTCACAGAACTTTACCAAGAGATACCACTGTTAAGTCCTGAACTGTAGAGAATTATATTTCATAAAATTAGTTTCTAATTGCAGGATGCCAGTAAACAATAACAGTCCATATAGAGTAGAAAAGCAAGCAGTCAGTCCACGATTGCTGGTGTAAGAACAGGCAAGCTGCTTGTGTATTGTTTACAAAGTTCCCCTCTTATTACATAATTTAAATACTAATATAGAGAAATGGTCAGCAAACCTGAAGCATACTCCAGTAATCCATAAACCTGAAGCATACTCCAGTAATCCATAAATAAACATATTGAAATAGGTACTACTAAGCCCTCTAAAATACATTTACTCTGTAAATAAATATATGTTTAGTTTGAATTTAATTTATCTTCATCCAAACTTTAAGTATTCATTCCCTGGATAATAACAAGGAGCAAAACCATGAACAAGAGTATAAGAAGAATCTTAGAAGATGAAAAGTAAGCAGGTTTTTTCCTGGTTTCCTATTCTGTACTATAATACAATTTTTCTGGAATGAAATTTTATTTTCTCTTACATTACTTTCTCCCATATAGATTCTCTGTAATTGATACTATGGTAATTCACAATCATCATTTTGAAAAGCCTTTAAGAATACCATAGATAGAACAAAGAGAAGCTATTCTGAGAGCCAATTCCCTGACTTCTCTGTGGACAAAGAAGTCACATTAGCAAAGTGCCATTACAAAAGCAGCTCTCCAGCATTTTCTCAGTTTGGTTCAAATTAAGGGTTGCAAACTAAAACAAGAATAATGAAGCCGAGAAGTTAAACAATATGAGACACATGACAAATTGCCCATTAAGAGCACAAGCCAATCAAATAATCAGCTTATCAAATTCAATACAGTTAAATAAACAAAATGTACTATTAATACACCAAAGCAGTCCTCTCGCTTTCTAAGACTTGCTGGTCTTATGAACACCATGGCCACTCAGGGCTTACAGCAATGCTGAAGATAAAGCTCAAGAGGTGAGTGCTCTCAAAGCAAAGCCCATATCTCCACAGCTGAAGAAAACTCTGTATTAACTCAGAGCCCAGCCAAACATACAGCACAAATCGGGTCAATTACTTTATCCTTTCAAAGACTTTAAGAAGGATAACCTATTTTGATTTTAAAATGCCAGGTAATATAGATTTCATCACTTAAACTTCGCTGTTAGAAACAGTCACTTCAAAGTTGCTGACAGTGATTCAATGGCTTTTTCTACAAGCTCTCTTCTACCTATACTTCTTTCTACCACTGTCTCCTATCAGACATTCCAACTCCAAGTGAACACTCTAGAACAATGTTTCTTAACCTGATCTCGAAAACTATTCAAAAACTCTTGGCAACAGACAACTGCATGTGCAATTGACAGCTGCGTAGTTATGCATGCCCATACATGCAAGCAAACAAAAAAGCCTAAACTGAAGTTTATACTTTCTTTTTTTTTTATTTATTTTTATTTTATTTTAATTAGAACTAATTTGATAATCCCATCTGCTAAACCACTTTGGAATGCAAAAAAATATCTTCAGGTTTTTAAAGGCTGAAAAAGCAGCAGGGTGGATTGCAACTCACTAATTTTAAAGTTAATGACATTCTACAGATGCACCAGGTTGGTGCAGTTCTGTACATCCTAACTTGGTGCACTACCATATGGAGCCAAGTCTTGATTGAGAAATGCTCTTGATTTTATCTTCAGGGAAAACCCCTTCTTATAAAACAGTGCCTTCATACTGGGGATGGATGGAGGGGGTTGCAAAATATGGGATATATGTTGGCATTGCAGTAGCCAAGACATTCATACTTTAAATACATTGTGACATATAAGATTCAGTTTTTTAAACAATATACATCATATGCGTTCGACTAATGTGTTATGCTTTAGGATTGCCGAAGTCATATATACATCTGCAAAACCTCTATACATATACCTTTCCTTTCTCTTCTCTTCATTAGGAACACACCGGAGTTATTCTGAGCTTAAAGAACAAATGAGTTAAAAATCAGTGATGTCTTCATCATGAATATTTGCCCTTATCAGAATGGAGGCTCCTGGAACAATTACTATGTATCTAGGCAGCAGCACTACAAGTGAATGTGAATCAGCATCACTACAGATTATTCCAATAGTTCCTATTCATCGTAAATAACAGCTTCAGGAAAACGTAACACATGTGAACAGACAGGAGATACAAGACAAGAAAGCACATTTTCAAATCAAGAAACGTCTCAAAACTATGAAAACTGCTAATGCAGAAGCCACAAAACCTGTGTTCAGATTTAGAATATTTGACTGAACCTTTAATAATCTCTAAGAACTGTATCTGAAAAGCTCTTATTTGTACAACATGAAAGGTTTTAAGCAGACAACACATTCAGACAGTGACCTTGCCAGCCAATACTGGGATATAAAAAAACTGCACAATTCCCCATCACATTCTCCAGAGCCTTTATTACTCTACCTTCACACAGAAATAACATACAATTAATGGAGGATAATGCATGTTCAAATGAGGTCCATATATAAACATAATTAATATTAACATGAAGAATATTTTGCACCACATCTCCATTTTTTATTCTAACTAATGAAATATGCCTGCTGTCCCCCATCCTCCCTCCAGTTATTAGTTATTAGCAGCATAACTTCATACAACCAGCACAACAGCACTAGATCCCATATTAATACTAAATTACTGAGCTAAGTTTTACAACTAAACACAAGGAAAAAATACATTGTTTGAAGGGTTAATTTTGGATGGATACTTTCAAAGAAAAGTTTATCTGCTTATTTGTCAATCTTTATTCTGACAGCAGAAACTGTATTGCTAAGAGGAAGTGAGCAAGTATTGTCTGGGATTACAGTCTGCATATTGTTAAAAGAATTGGCAATTTTATCACTATATCTCAGGAGGAGAGGAACCATTATTTTTACATTTCTTATCTCAAACTCATCTCAGTGGGTCAGCATTTGTGTGACTATGTACAACCCAAAAGCCAGCTTCAGATCTGGAGTCCAAAGCCAACTTGTGGAGCTAGCAGACACCAAGAAGATAGGTTTCTTTTATACCATTCTCAAATTTTTTGAGGAAACTTTTTCTCCACAATGTCATATTAATTTTCTGTGTTAAAATAATTTCCAAATTGTGTTAGCAAACTTAAAGTACATAATCATTTATAAACATGACCAAAGTTTGCTCCCTGAATTTCAACAGCATAAAGAAAACAAAGCCTATGGGTCTTGGAAGTTTTATTCAAAATTGCAGAATAATCATAGAATTATAGAATGGTTCAGGTTGGAAGGGACCTTAAAGATCATCTAGTTCCAACCCCCCTTCCATGGGCAGGGACAACTCTCGCCAGACCTAGTTGCTTACAGCACCATCCAACCTGGCCTTGAATACTTCCAGGGATAGGACATCCACAATTTCTGTTCTTTTCACCCAACACTTTCTATCCACATAGAAATCTAACCCATAGAAATATAACGCACACTGATACTGGATTATCCATTCCACACAGTAGGAATTTTCCATACTGAGTATTCCTGCTTTGCATAAATGTCAATCCCATTTCTATTCTGGTTTCATTGAACTCTCATTCCAGGAGTTCAAGAAGTGAGTTCAGAATGTTTCTGCAAATAACTGCTTAATTTGCTGCTAACATACATCAGTTGTACTCAGAAAGCAATTGTCAGTGACCATGATGCATCAAGCATGCCTGAGCAGATGAGAACTTAAATGTGAAAGTTCAAGACAATAGTTTAGATATCTAATCCTCACTGATGCCATCATCTCAATTTTTGACACAGATTCCTCAAAGTACCTAAACATGGACACTGAAAGCGTGTGCAACAGCACATGAGCCCTGCTCAGGGACAAGGAAAGGGTTCTTAAGGGTTCTTAGAGTCTGTCCAAGTCCCAAAAGTTAGGAACTTGATACGGTGCTCAAGACAGTGCTTCATTTACACCACAGGCTTATGACCCAAAGGGACTGTTCAGCCCATTGCCATTGTGCAATATATCCAGCACAATATATTGCATATATCTACCTCTATATGGCATTTGCAGCCAGCCCAGTAAGACACACCAGGCAAGCTGTTCTTATATCTCTCAGATGAGCAAGGCACACACATCATCATGTTAAGTCAGTGCCTGCTTTAACATTGCCAGACCTCTTGTGCTGGAAACAAATGGCAGAACAAGTCCCACTTCCATCAGGAAGCTGCCTGTATAGCAGGGCATCCGTTCAAACAGGCTCTTTCATTCTTCACCCTTCAGAAGTGAGTATTCCAGGTAATACAATAGTACCTGTCTAAAAATTTCAAATAAATAGGAGAACACTTGATTCTTGACAGGTCATCTCAACATTTCAGCTGCTGATGGCAGCATTAACAGCCAGCATTTCCATTTTCTGTCATTACTCCCATCTCACAAGCTCTAAGGTTTTGATTCTGCTTCAAATATTTCAGACTTTCTTTGCGCAATACTCTTAACTAGCAAAGTAAATTTAGACTATAACTTGACTTAGCTTTGCAGTCAGGAGAACCTCATTTTCTCACCTCAGAAAAGGGGGGGAGGAAAGCCCTGCTAGCATTTTGCAGACCTTCCATGTGCTGATCCCAGAGTTGTGGTTTTGTTCACGTTGGGCCTTGACAGAGAAAGGATCATTGTCACGTTAGCTTTGCAGCCCCATGAGGATGCCCACATTCTCTGACCAGGTTGTTTTCTGTTCCCACAGAAACCACATATTTGTGGGGACAGCCCTTGAAATGAATGGAAGTCTCTGCATTCATACAGTAATAAAGGAAAACAACCACCTGGATTACAGTTGTTCTAGTGCTATTTTATAAACACAAACATAATGAAAATACTGAACCATTCCTTCCCTTCCTATTTTTGCTTCACTAAAGCAATGAAAGAGAAATTGAATTAGCACCCCTTGCTAGATTGTGGAGAAATATCTCTCTCATTTGTCCTTAACCCCTACTATACTTACTTATTGATTTGAGTCTCAAGCGGTATGTTCTATTTTTTCTTTATTCTTAGCAACATTGAAAACATTCATATATGATTAGATATACAATAAATGTCAAAAAATAATCATCTGATGGTAAGTTTTGATTGGATTATTCTTGAAAGATTAGCAATTCTGAAGTGCTCAGTTATATGACATTTAATCATGCGACTTCAGTGAAACCTGGCTAGCTTTTATACTGAGAATAGGCCAGAAGAAAGGATAGCAGAATCAGAGCTTACATATTTAGTATTGAATAAACCATATTTTCGATGCTGTTTTCCATAAAAACAGATATGCTAGATCAAACTAAAAGATTTTTCTCAGCTAGTGGCCAGCAGCTGATGTTTAGAAAAAAGAACATATGAAAGAGGGAAAGGAGAGCGGTAGTTGCCAGCTACTCCTTTTTAAAATCGTCCATCTTGTGTTTAATAGCTCTTCACAGTCTTTCCTTTATAAATTTATTTAGTCACTTTTTGAACCTATTAGAAATTTTGGCATCCCATGAAAATTAATCTCAAAATGTAATATTGTTATGCAGGAAAGGGCTTTCTTTTGTTTGTTTTAAACCTGTGGCCTAATAGTTTCCTTGGGTACCCTGCAGTGAGTAATCATTCCCTATTCAGTTTCTTCATGTCATTCATATTTTTATATTCCTCTATCACACCCACCTTTTGTTGTTTCTTTGCCAAGCTAAAGAGTACTGGTACTGTTGTATTTCTCACACAGAAGCTGTCCCATACCTCTAACCTTCCCCTGTACTCTTCTCCCCACCTTTTCTAGGGCTATATCCTTCCACACTTCCACAAAGCATCGACCATGTGCCCGTCTCATCAATATATGCATAATCAAGCCTTTTGGCTTTCTGTTTCAGTTTTTTTCTTATTTTTCCCCCAATACTTCCTAATATTCTCTTAGTCGTTTGACAGCTGCTGAGAATTGGGCTGATACCTTGAAGGAATTAATCAGAAGAGCTTCCAGACCTTTGCTAATTAAGAGTCCACCACTGTGAGCTTCATTGTTAAAACTGTTTTTTCCTCAGGAGGATTACTTTGTGTTAATTTGGTCTTTTCTCACCCACTCACTCACACAGTAAAATCTTTCCACAACTCTTGACAGCAAGCTTTGGCTACCTTGAGTCATTTCATATCAACCAAGAATTGTCTCTTTATTCACTCTCTTTTCTAGACAAGCTATGAATATGTCAAAGAGCAGACAACTCCATTCATTTCCCTACTAAATCTCTTGGGAAAATATTACCTACCTTTTTTTTTTTTTTAACCTCCCCTTTTCTTTAACCCTTTGCCAGTTCAGGAAGAAACTTATTCTGTATCCCATATGTCATGGGTTCAGCAGCAGCAGTCATTTTTCTCCTTCTTGGTAGCTGGTGCAGTGCTGTGTTTTTGATTTTGGGCCTGGGAACAGCGCTGATAACACCAGTGTTTCGGTTACTGCTTAGTGATGTTTTGGTCTGGCCAAGGACTTTCTGAGTTTCATGCTCTGCCAGGGAGGAGGGGAGCCGGGAGGAAGCAGAGACAGGACACCTGACCCAAACTGACCAAAGAGGTTGTTCCATACCACAGCACGTCATGCACAGGAGGTAAAGCAGAGAGCAGAGACCCGGAAAGGTGGGCGGTGCACTGCGTGGTCGGGCTGGGTTTTAGGTGGTGAGCAATTTTATTCTTTCCTTGTGTTTGCCTTGTCGTTATTATTATTGGTGGTAGCAGTAGTGGTCTTGTGTTATACTTTAGTTACTAAACTGTTCTTATCTTAACCTGTGGAGTTGCATTCTTTTGATTCTCCTTCCCATCCCTCCAGGAGCGGAGGGAAGAAAGAGGGGAAAGTGAGTGAGAGAGAGACTGTGTGATTTACAGCTTAAACCACGACACCATATTAGTTAATTTTTGTTAACATTTGATGAGACACCTAAGTTGTGCCAATTCTTCACCATTGCAATATGTTAAAACGCTGTGGCACATTAATTCTAGTCTTTATTACGATTTCAGCCAATCTGCTCACTATAGAGTCCAGACACACTAATGAACTTCAGCCTCACAACCTACAGGCACTTGAAAAGCTTAGCTTTATGACTATCACTTTCTGCTCCTCAGGTATCAGGGTTGATGTGAGTCATAGTTATCTATCATAAGGAGCATTTCAGCACTTTAGTTTTGATTTCTGTTAGTTCTTAGATGAACACAATTTATTTCAGTTGGTTTGTGACTATATGTATATGCCAATTTCTTCTAAACTTTTTTCATGGCAGCTAAGTCAAAGGTCCTTAGTTCATTTTCCACACAGAAAGGCTCCAGGTTGAAAAAAAATATCCAAACTCTTTTTGCTCTTTCTTAGTAAACGACAATAACAGAAAAACATTTAGTTGGTTTGGGTTGGTTTTGGTGGATTTTTTGCTAAAATCTTATCTTTCTTAAATGTTTCTTTAACACTTTGTCAGAAGGACAGAGTCAGGCTTTCTACTTTTGCATTTTAAATGCTGATATTACTTGCGTTAATGATCTTAGCAAGTCAAGGCTCAACAACATTTTTGGCCTGTTTCATAACAGTTCTACATTATGTTGCCGAGGTTTTCTATTTTCGCATTTGGATGGAAGTTCTACAATGGAAAATGTCTCCAGCGGCTTTAAACACTCTCCTGCAAGGATTTTACCCTTTGGGCTTCCTCTTCTAATTTCTTTTGAGAAAGGTTCTTCATTTGTATGCACTTTCTCGTTGCAAATCATATCATGGTGGGGAGATGAACAAGAAGTTGTGCTTCTTCTGCCTGCAGTGACACTGAATTTGACAAGGCAGTGGCCAGTATTTCAGGGCAGATCATCATTATGATTTTAAAAAATAATTGCAATGATAAAATGATTTTACTTTTCAATATGAATTTCTAACCACCTGTTGCTGGATTAAAATAACATCCTTAAGAATTGTAACCACTGATGGATACATGCACTGTATAGCACATAGCTAGCATCAATATCTAGTTTAAATCATTACCATTAAATAACAAAGTGGAATAAAACCAATACTGTCTTGAATTATTTTTTAAATATACTATGATCATTTTAATCTATTATGCTGGGCTTTTTGCAGCTGCTGTTTTAGAAAATGGCTAAGCCTGCCTTTTTAGTGAAAAGAATGAAAGCTTTCACCTGGGCTAAAGATTAGATGTTGCACTTTATCATTCAACATGGATATACAAAATCTTGCAAGGAAAAGAGAAATTTATTATCATTTTAGCAATCTCTGTTTTCCGGATTATTGAAATGAAAAAAAGAGCAAAGAGTCCATTATTATTTCCACCACTAAAGGTGAAAAGGCAAAAAAAGTTTTCTAGATTAGTCATGAGCTTAAAAAAAACTTGCTAAACCAACACAAATTTCTGCGTGTTGCTATCAATGTATGTGACCTCACTGAAATTACATCAATCTGTCAGCAATTTGTTCTCATTCTTTGAGCATGATGTGAAAAATTAGTACTTTTTTTTTAATACCTTTGCATTCTCAAATTTAAACATATCAAAGAGCAAAATAACAGAAAAAATAGTTACTGAAGTAATGTCTCTTCTGTGTGACAGTAAATGCCACATTTTACTGACATTATGATACTCGATGCAAGATTATTATTGGTTGACCATACCAAATTTTTATTTATATGAAATGCTAAACAATATCAATCGTCTCTGTCCATGTTTAACCAATGACTGTGGCAGACCTCAAGCTATTTGAAAACAGTGCCCCATGCCTGTGCACAACAGAAGTCACTTTTGGTAGAGTTGGAGCAAAGCAAAAGCTACAGGATGAAAACTAATTCAAAATCAATGTTTTAACAAGATGCATTTCAATTTAGCGTGGGGGGGTTTTAAAGTGAAAAAGGATCAAAAGATGTAAATACTCAATATTATATAAATATTGATTTGCAATTTTTGACATTTTAAATTACGAAGCATTTCTGCAACAATAGTGAATGTCAGTAAATTATTCAGCTTGGCGTAAACAGTCTAAGGATCACAATTAATTTGGTTCAGGGATACGGATAGTGCTTTATAATTTTTTCACCAGCTTTTTTATTAACCAAAACCACTTTTTCCCCAGCTCAATGTGCTCCCCAAAAATAATAACAGAGATAAATTCACTAAGGCCATCCCAGCACAGTGAGAAATAGTGGGTGGGAAAAGCATACATAAGTAAGCATGTATTGAGTGGTCTAAAAACACCTGCTCTGTGAAGCAAATTGTGAACAGCATTTAAGGATAAATAGAGGTGACTGAAGACTATGTTCATGGCTTTTACTTTCTTAAGTCAGGATGAAACCAGCAACAATTTCCAGGACTGCCTGAAATTTAAATGATAGGAACCAAAGAATGGCAGTGCCACTGCCAAGAGGAACTTTCCATGCTGTAATTACATGGATTGCAATCAAAGACCCCTTTTCTCTAGAAAAGCAATATTTTTCTTTCAAATAAATAATAAAATAAAATACTGCACCTTGTTCAAGAGCTATAGAGAAATCAAATTTAGACAATTAAGGCATAGGTAAGCATTCACAAATCTATGCACAGACAATATTGAAAAGAATTTCAACTACATGCAAACATATTTTTACAACAAACCAAATATAACAAAATATTTCATTTTTCATATGCTCTTTCAAAAATTAATACATTTTTTCTCCTTCCCTCCACACCTTGCCCTATTGATTTTTTCCTTTAATTTCTAGATTCCATTTCCTCTTCCTTCATTTCCATGTATATTCTTCTATGCATCTAATCTGACTTCCCTCCTCTTTCCTTCCCCTCTTGATTTATTGCACTGCATTCAAATAACAGTCCTGCCTGGAACATAACCTCTGTCTAAAACAACCTCAGCTAATTTTACACTTATTGCTCTCATAAAAGGGTACTCAGGGTATAAATGCTTTTTTCCCCTGGTACCTCAGTGCCCCTCATATCCAAGCACAGTGTTGCCACGGCACGGTCTGAAAATAAGAATAGAAAGCCTACTGGCTGAGAGATCTCTATGCCTACTTGCAGCTCAGAGAAAAGAGTAGATATCTTACTGTACTGGTTTATCTGGCTTTGCATTTGTTCTGTTCAATAGGGTGTTGTCAAAAAATGAAATGAAAGTGGGTGTCTTTTTTCTCCTCTGATCTCTGCCATGCTGGACCACTCATCTCTAACAGAGGCAGTTGTCATGCACAACAACCAGGGAAACATCGGGCCATGAGGGAAGAGAGGAAACCCTGTTTATCTTGCAAACCCTGCTTTACAATTTCGCCACTAAACTTTGTTTGTGGTTTCATGGAATTCTTGGAGACATTTATAAAAATATGTCCTCTGATGAATATTAAGCCACCTTAGGATCACTGAAATGGTTGAAAACACAACGCTCAAAGTGCTTTTTACAAATACAGACCCAGGTTTCAGTTGAGACAGAAGCCAGATAAGTACTCCAGGTAACTATCAATTGCCTGCACTCTTTTGCCAACATCATGAGGTTTTCAAGGACAACACTCTGCCGTATTACTCTTGTATGTAATTATCTCACAGTGTAATCAGTGGAATGTGTACCTGAGGAGCTCTGAAAAGATGTTGTCTAGCTATAAACATTAGAATGAAAGTTTTTGCTGCTGAATATACATCTACTCAGAGAAGCTAACAGGTGTTTGCTGCATTTTGTACAGTTTAAATATATTTAATCTTCAATTATATAAAAAATATTGATGAGGAGAAGAGGTTCTTTTGAAGGAGTGCTAGCAAGGCATTAACGAAGCCTTCTCAATCTTACTTTGCCAATTGTTCTACCAAGAGGTGCTTGCAAAAAAAATTCTGCCTTAGTCTATAAGAAGTCCTGTTTTCCAGAAACGCAAAAGCTTGAGAAACTGGATTGACCTACATTTAGCCAAAAAAGCTTCTCTTCTCCGAAATGAGTTCTTTTGGGAATCACTTCATTGTTGTCATTTACTATTAAATTCAGCCATCCAATGCATCCACAAAAATATAATAACATGACCGTTATTTTGTTAATAGAATTGTAGTCTTCATAAACAAAGTCATAACTAAATCCTAAACAGCAAATGCCACAAGATTGGTTGCTAGAGGGTGAATGTGGATACCCTCCTTGAACAGATTTCTTCCTTTTATATAGCCATTGCTCAAAGTGGTAAACAGAAGGTGAAATGATTGCTCTTTGTCTGAACATGCCCATCACCTGAAGGACCAGAAAAAGGACTCATTATGAAATTATGTTAGAAAGGTTATTAAAATACTCTTAACAACTGGCATAGGATCATGCTACTAACTCTTTGTGACAGTGGTACAGTATAATTTTGCTGATCAGAATAATATGCTAACAACTGTAGATTTTAATTCCTCCCCCAGCCCTGCCAGTGATATTTTGCCTTTCCTCTTTCCATCATCTTCCAGGGTAATATTGTCACATAACAGTATTGCTGAACAGATTTGGATGGGAGGTACCTCTCTTCATTTAGAAAAATTTCAAAAGTGTAGGTGAAGGTCCTCTGTGATAGAAGATGGTGAGCTATTACTTTGGGAAAATAACATCTTTTAGAAGTTTTATGAGAATAAAAAATGTCCCGAGATGTCTAATCACAAACAAATTTATTGGCTGAATATTTCCAAAATTATTAAATACAGATATGTCTCTTTTCCATTCCAGCTTGCCCTAAAGCAAGTCTTTTGCACCAAACCAGAATTTTGGAGGGAGACAGAGAACTGAATTTTGCTCATGTTATCTGTTTCCTGCTGTCACTGATAAAAGAAACAAAACCCCAATCAGTGACCAGAGTCAGTAAATGTCAAAACTGCAGGAAATAAAAGTCAACGGGATTTCGGAGAAGGTGTCTGTTCTAGAGAAAGCTGTTTATTGGCAGTTGTCTAATGCATGATCCAAGCAGCACCACTCATCACTCTGATGACTGTATTGCCTACATAACAACTGAATACACTAATGAGAACCCTGCCAATCCAAACCCCACCTAAAAAGCTCAACACCATTGCCTATCACCACTAAGCTACAAGTCTTCAAGAATAACTTCATCCCTCCTGTGTCCAGGGCTGTGAAATAGCTGTGAGTTTTCCCAAGGGAAGGCTTTCAGTGCCGACATGGGTGACACACTGCAGAACTACCAGGCAGAATAAAGGTGATTTTGAGAAATGGCAATGACCAGCAGCTCTGCGGCAGCACAGGCACAAAAGGAGGTTTATCTTGCCAAAGTAACAAGCTCCCCAAAAGAGGTTTTTTTTTTTTTTTTTGGCAAGCCCAAAGACAATTCACACCACATTTAAATGCTGTGATATTGTAAAAAGCATTTCTCAGGATTCTGGAGGATAAGATCTCATCTGCTTGTTGTACCTCAAAGTGCAGGAAAGTGACTGGACTGGAACGAGGGGAAAAAATTAAGAAGAAAAAGAAAAAAATCATTATGATCAACTTTTTATCTAACAGTGAGGAGAAATGTTGTCCGACAGCCTTTCTCCATACTTGTTCAGCTCCAAGCGCACTGGTACTTGGAAGCAAGTATCTAATTACAAGCAAAGTGTATCTCCAAATAAAAAAAACTTATTACTTGAAGGAAGTGAATTTCCCTGCTTTGAAGCCAAACTATAGGACTGACAGACGAAGGGGGCTTTAAAAGTACTACTGTTTCACACAGCTTCTTACATCACATTTACAGTTACTGAATGAAAATTTGACAGCATAACATACAGTCAGCTATCACAATGTTATAATTTCAAATAGAATAAATTCAAGCGCAGATTCTCACAGCAAATTATTTCAACGAGTAAATGAAATAAGAAATGAAATACATGTTCCTCTACTTTTCAAATACAGTGCTTTATGAATAATACATTTGTTTCTAAAGCAATAGTGCCTCTAAAACCAACCTTTTAGTAAGCAAGACTGTAACCAGGAAATGGTCTTGCAGTCCCCCCTAGATGTAATCAGAATTCAAATGCAGTAACAACATGCATTTTTAAAAAGAACCTTTCAAACCATACTGCTGTTCTTATGCCTCACAACTAATTCGTTAATTAAGACCTTTCCACCAAAACTACTAAGGACTAGAAAGTGCAGTAGGGCACAGAGGAAAATGAGATTGAGCTTTACTTTCATTATAATCTCTATACAGCTGAAGGAAAACACGTATGTGTTGAGGTTGAGGATCTTTCCTTTTCTGGACAATTTCTTTTTTTTTTTTTTTTTTACTTCATGTATAAACCAGAAAATGGGAGGTGTTTTTCCAGCATTATATTTTCATTGTGTTAAATCAGACAGCAAGCATCCACTGGGCTTTTTTTGTTTTGTCAGATAGATACTTAAGATTATTTTACATTTTAAGAAATTGCATGCTATCAGCTTCTGCTGTTGATTTCTATTCCGCTTCTCTAAACTGATAAATGCAAAAAGTGTGTATCTGCTTGGAAACATTCCCAATAAATAAAGGTATACTTGCAGCAAAGGCATGCCCTTTCCCAACATATTTTTTTTTTCCGGTTTGCATTTAACAAAATAACTGCAAATGTCAGGTATTAGAAGGGTTGAAACAACCTTTTCTATTTTGTTGTCTTTAGAACCCTATCTTTTATTCATGACTTCTCTCTTGGTGCTGGAAGGGAGGCTGTGTTGCTATAGCAATGCCCTGCATATCCTTGTGGATAGCTTACAGTTTTACTTTTTTTAAACAACAAAGAGCCATTGATACTACATGTTGCCAAAGGTTACAGAAGTTGAATTCTAAAATGGAAATATTTCTTCTATATGACTACATAGGATATATGCCATGCAAATTCAAAGCTTCAAGTAAACATACAGCCCTTTTGTGAATACAGATGAACCTAGTATAATAGTGTTTGGCTTCAATCTATTATTCAGAAAAAAGTATTTAAAATATACTCATTATCTACTGTTTTCAAGATATAAATGTTCAAATATGTATAACCTACTCTTACACCTTTCTGACCTGTAGTAGAAATAAAACCTTTCTACATTTTAACAGTGCTGGATAATAAAATGCAATCTCTTATTCCAATTATGATTTAATGGTAAATACACTCCCAATGTCAGGAAACAGTCACCTTATAGAAGCTTCCCTGCCCACAATGGATATTAAATATAGTTGAGTGTCCTTCAAGAATTCTCAAGTATGGTTTTTGTTCTTACTCTAATTGGTTTCTCTTCTGTCAGATTTGAATCCCACAGATAGATGTTTACATAGTACAAATTCAATAACAGTTCAACAAGTTAAATCAAATAAAGAGTTAGACAGAAAAATTTAGGGTTCTACTCATAAAAAAGGTTTTTATACTGGTGATTCAGCAGGCAGCACCAAATTACTCAGAACAGATTAAAGAGGGTAGCATAAGCAAAACATCTCCTGTCACTACTGCAGAGCAGTAAATCAAAGAGGAAATCCAGACTTTTTCACCCTCTAAGTGTAAGGCAGGTGGAACAAATTCCTCCTGTGCTGGCTTTACAGCAGATATTTAGTGTGCTGACAGGAGGACCAAAGCTATTTCAGGAGGTGTTTCAATGAAGTGATGCAGTTTCCTGTGCAATCCTTCTGGCATCACTGCCTGGCAGCCACAGAGGCCAGGTTCAATTCCTAAATCAATAAAACACTTAAAAAAACGCCCACCTTGCTCTGCTTTCCACAGAAACCTGGCACACGAAGGCCACCGAAGGCCATTGCTGGGCACATAGCGGTGGCGCTGCATGGAGCCCCTCCTGTGCCTTGCAGGCTCAACTCAGCCCACTCCTGCCTCACAGCTTCACTAGTGCAAGGCTGCTGGGGCCGGGCAGGAGGTGTCCTGTCATTCCACTCAAAAAGTCTTCTTTAGTTCCAAATCTCACTAGATTTACAAACCCATGAACAGTTGCTAAAACGACTGCAGGGGCAGAGTGCAGATGAGGAAACATGGAACATCCATCAAGTATCATCCTGACCTGGACCATTTGGGTTCTGGACAACACACCTCCACTCTCAAGCAAGCAGCGGGACATGCAGGGTTAAACAGACTCTCTTTAACTGGAAAAGAAGAAAAAGAAAAATCATATACCAACCCCTCACAACAGGCCCTGGTAGCGTATCTAGCAATGTTCCTGCCCCTGTCCTCCTCCAGGTGCTCCTGACCTCATGCTCCTCCCGAGGATGTGGTCTGCTGGTGCTGCTCTGCCACCCCACCTTTCACGGCACCCCTGTGCAGCACAGCGAGGCAGTGGCATGTCAAATCCAGCCAGGGTCTTTGTCCCAAAGGAGCTTTGGCACCTCACTTTTTTTCCCCTCTCCAGACTCTGAACAGCAGAATTTGGTTACAGTGGCTCCCTCTTCCCTGGAACCAGCCAGGCTGCTTGAGCTTCTCCTGACTTAATTACAAAAGTTCTGTTCTCATTGTTTTACAGCTTTATTTTACAATTTGAAAAGCTCCTTGGAATTTTTAGAAGCAGCTGAGCGGGACAGATGGCATTTCCCTAGCCGACCAGCCCATTTCAGCCATCACTTCCCAAAAGAGGCTCTCAGAGGGACAGGAGAGCTCTGAATTTGGGTTTCCCAGAGAAGTACTGATCTTTGTCCTTCTTTACACTCAGAGACCATCATATAAGGAAATATTACCACAGACAAAAGGCTAGAATGAAGATAAAGCGTGCCACAACATCAACTCCAAACGTCAACGTTCTCCAAAGCACCACAGGACATTTTGTGAATAAAATATATTAACTTTCTTTTGTTACATGATGACAGTGCCACAAAGCTTGGTAGAAGTTCCTTGCTGCACACCTGCAAGGGTGCTGTGTAAGCCTGTCTGCCAGCCTAAAAATGGCCTGCTGAAGGAGTCATTAGGCTACAACTTCATTGCCTATAAGATAGTAGGAGCGACAGGAGGACCTGTTGCTCTCCCCCAGTCAGCTCCATGTTGCTGTCCTCATGACTGTGAGTGTGGCAGGAACTGCCAGTATGGGTACGACAGAAGGCAGAAGCCAAGCTGTCTGTAAGTCCTGTTTGCCTTTATGGCATTTGATGTCATGGTCATTTTCCTGAGAGATTTCGTCTTGCTGCACGGCAAATGACATGTGTGATACTGATGGGCCAGGAGTGCTGACTCAGCCATGCTGCATGTAGATGTGCTGTTGAGCTAGGGCCAAGGACACCCAAAGCAAACTTCTTATGCCTCCTATTGGAAGCTCATCTGAAGCCTGCAGTGGGCCCTAGATTTTGGCTTTATTGTTGGTTGTGACCGATTGGCAATTCTGAATTCAGGCATGGGTTTATACCTGACGCAAAGACACTCTTACCTCTCCACTGAAACATGAAGCACCACTTCCTTCTATACCCCCCCTAACTGTTTTAGCACACCTTTCCCAGAGCTCAAAGCTGTGGGCACACTGGGCTTACCTTTTGCTGATGGTTTCTTCTGTCAGTTGCCTCTCACAGGAGTGCTGTTGGGTATCAGGGCTTCCAGAAGCAGCCATTGTTACAGCTTCTCAGAAGTAGACATATCAGCAAGACAGGGAAGGCAACCAACACCCTGCTTAAAATAAAGCTCTTTGCCTGATGCGAAGCGGGCAATACTAAGTACAAGACTTTAAATGACTTGCACATCTCAAATCTGGGCCATGGTGTTACTACGAGCCAGAGCCAAGCTGGAACCCGAACTAGCCAGGTTAGCAAAGTCTCCCATTGGAAAAACCTTGCAACTACCACACTTACATGTCTGAAACATTTATGTTCATTTTCTGGGGCTCTCCCTACTGGCAGGCTGCTTATTAAAACCAGCATTTCTGGGTTACACAAAGCAGCAGTTTGTGGACTTATTTGCAAAAAATGTTTGCCATTAATGACTGTTTAGCATTTAGAAGGATTTTTGTTTCTTGTGTAGTGGTATTTAGTGTTTGAAAAGCTGCTACTTCAGCAACAAGTTTGTTGCCTTCCTACTTTAACGAAGATTACTACTTTTGGTTTACCCTGCTTGCTCTGATTTCCACTGTGACTGAACCTGGCATCATAAACTTTTCCACTGGGAGATACCTACCTACACAAATTACCTGCAATAACAACTGCTGCCTGTCCCTCTTGCCAAACCCTCTCTAGCCCAACCCTCTCTAGCCCTATTTTCACGCTTCCCTTACACTGTTAGCCTGGCTTTTCACCCCTTATACGTCCTTCTTTTCTCTGACATGTTCTACAAACATCTTCTTTACTGTATGTCTGCTCCCAAAGTGCTAAGTTCCCTCTCAACATGATCTTAAAGATGAAGTCTCAATTTATAACCATAGACCATATGTGTAAAAATTACCCCTAGATAAAAACAGTTCTGTACTCAGGATTGGTTCGGAGCAACAAAGAGATGTCATGGCCTAGATTTATAAAAGGCTTATTTGTATCATGTTAAGTCCCCACTTCATTGTTGTGTTTAGACACAGGATTTCATGTTGCCAATTCTAAGTAAATCTACACGCATTGAACCTTCCTCTGAAACAGAGATCAGCGCTTATTGTCACACAAAAACTACAGGAGGATGGAGCTGAAGTTAAGACGTATTTAGCAATGACTTGGGGTAAAACCATTACAAGGCTGAATTACAACCATTCGAAAAATCAGGCTTTATAAACCCTTGGAAAATCAGGGTAAGTCACACTTGAAATAATTCCAAATATATGAGGATATCTGGGGTATCGTTATGTGCCTTTTTTTTTTTTTGTTCCCTTTCATATTCAAGGGCCTCACATACTGGCCTGGAATAACACTAGCTAATAATCATGAGATTCTGATTAGGCAAATATGGTTGTCGAGGCCAAGTTAAGAGACCTGCAGCTGTTCTGTAGAGCTATATTGAAACTTATAGTTTTAGTATAGCCTTTAGAGAATTCGTTCTTAAAAGCAGAATAATAGATGCCATAGCAGACCGGAAGAAACAGAAAATTTCCGCAACTGAAAAAGGGCTCTTAAATGATGGGGGATTTTAGCACTTGTACTCACAGACAAAATCCACTTTTAAAAGCACACTTCATTTTTTGGTTTTTTGACCTCATAACAGAAGGGATATTCTTACAGTGATCCACAGCAAAACAAAAACTGAAGAAACTTTTTCTATGACCCAATTTTTAATTCTTTTCAAATTCATTTTCATCTGGAAATGCAATCTTTTAAAGAAAAGAATAATGGAGTCTATCACATTTTCTGACAAAAATCTCTGCAGCTTTCATATACTGAAAAAGGACTTTTCCTCTTGTATGAAACAGAAATCCATGTTCAGTTTAGTAAAGCATATTAAATGGTTATGCTGAAGATACATATTCTAGATAATTTCATCTGTGTTTCATACAAAAATGGTAGGGTAAGCATAGTTCTAGCCAGCAATATTCAACAGCTGAGCTGTACATGCCAATACTTTAATAAAACTGTATTGGGCAATTTCCAGCATCCAAGTGCTAACCTTAGAAACAATTTTACAATTGATGTGGAACATGACTCAGATGAACTTACTATGAACAAGAGGGAAACAATAATGTGTTCAGGAAGCCAGGGAGGAAGATGCTCAGAAGTTTAAAGATACAGATTTCTCTATTGAAAAATAACAGATTTGACAAATAAGTAAGGGGACCTGGGCACTCCTGAGATATGCTGTACTGACTAGCAGAATGGCTAAGTATTATGCAGAAGCTATCTTAGCTGGTGGCACAAATAGTCTCTGTATCTTAACTGTTATCTAACACGAGCTATTGCCTGTTTTCCAGGTTATCCATTGTAAAATAACTTCTTGAGTGTTGTTTGAGCTTGTAGAAAGGATGGACATAAATATTAAGGCCTTACTCTGCCATGTCACATCATTCACCTAAATTAGATGCTGTTCTCCTGACCTCCAGAGGTTTAATAAAATGCTGTGCAAAGATTTGTCTTCCATTTGTTCACAGTGACAGTGTCTTACATTTCTCTCTCATCTTTCTTACTTTCTGACAACAGCAATTAATAAGTGATGTGCCCTTTGCAAGCTTATAAAAACCATCAAAGCTTTCCAACATCCCAAGGAAGTTCACAGCATCCCTCTCAGACTAGAAATGATGAATCAAGTTTCAGCATTTTCTCTTCCATTTATCTTGGGTTATTTTTGCTATATAGTTTAGCTATATTATTATAGTTTATAGTTATAAACTATGAAGTTTATAGTTGCTAGTAAGACTGAGCAAACAGTTCATTCAGTATCAGCTTGAAAAATCAAGCCTTTATTTGTAAAGCTATCACTTTGTACTGGCACACACTTTAAAATTTGCATGCATGCTTTGAATTATAGCCAACATTCAGAATGTTCCAGAAACCTGAAAAGGAGACTGAGGTATTACTCCAGCAATTATGAGGACAGTTGCACTCAGGATTCAGCCTCTCCCTATGCAATTCAGAGCACAACTTCAGAATTAAGACTTACCTGTTTCACAAAAGCAGTCCCTTAAAGAAGCCCCCAAAGAACCCAGGTGATGCTCCAGCCATTCCAACAGGAGGCACGTTTCTTCATATTAAAAAATCCAAATAACTCAATATCCAAGAACAGGGACTGAAACACAGGGTACTCCCAAAACTGGGACTGAACTGCCAATGTCTCGGCTATGTCCGATAGGTATTTAAAATATTTAGTAACGCACACAAAGACTCAAGCAGGGCACAGATTTCTATTCCAAAGCACACATTTTTTGGCCTGCTTGTTAAAGTATTGTACTGGGATGAAGGAGACCTGGGTTGCAACCTCTTTCCTGAACCAAACAACAAGTAGATCTGAATGCAAGTTTATAAGTTTTTGGTAGGAGTCTTGGTTACCAATTACAGATAGATTCAGGAGTTTTCTCCTTGCTCTTCCTGTGAATGCTCCCTAACACCTTAAAATTTATATTCAGCTAAAACCAGTTCATCAAATTCTGCTGGAATTTGCAAAGTTTTTCATTTCTCTTGAAACTTTCTCCTGAAAAAAAAATAAATATCCTATTGAGCACATGAATTATTAATCAAAGAGGGCACTCACATGTGTCCATTTTCAGCTTTGAGAGCAACAACTATTAACTGAAGAACCATCTGCTAGCTATAAAGAGAGTGCTGTTTACTACTTTATAGCAGGATGTTTTACCATAGAGCATATTGAAGGATGAAGGGAAATTCTTTTCTCTACCCTCATGGTAGTTTTCAGTTATAGCACATGTTTGAAGACAGTTAATAACAAAAAAAAAAAAAAAAAAAAAAATCTGACTTAAATTAGCCCCTGGATTCTTCCTTATTCACCACACAGTTCTAGATTACTCATAACACCACAGGAACAAACATATACTGGGAATGCCATAGACACATTTGATTCTAACTAGGTGTATGGAGTGTCAAGCAGATAAGCTGCTCCACCGGGATTCTAGAAACTTGTGCACAAGAGATCCCATAACACCCAATATAGAGACCACTTGGCTAGAAGCAAGAAAAGAGCATCCTTTCTAAAAGACTGCTTTCCCACATGCCAGGACACTTTACAGTGATGGAAACAATCTGGCATGAAGTGAGGGAAAAATGATCAGGACCATTTTTATCAAGGTAATACTATGATATTCTACACCAGGGTGCAACCACAGAAGACGAGTGTACAACAGGAGAATTAAACTGATATTGCTGAGTACACACAAACCTGGTAATATTCGCAAAGTCACGAGATTTTAAGTAACAGTCCTATAATCAGTGTATAGAAATAAATGCAAGGTATGTAGTGTAGAAAGTCTCATGAAATGGAGCCCAAGTTTTCTGAAGACTTAGCAGTAGAAGCAATTTTTCCTCTAAGGTGATGCGTGAAGTGTCTGTTACAGTCAGGCATAGGAGGTGGTAATGTGCTGCCCCCTAGAGACTGCATTGATTGCTCCTCTCAGCACCCTTTTTTTTTAGTATTAGCAGAAAAATTCCATGTTCTTGCTTTGCCCAAAGCCCAGACAGCCCTGATGGAGTTAGTTCTGAGCTGCTGTAGGCTTTAGTAGCCATGTGAGGAAAACTAATGATTTTATTTACTGCTGCAGCTGAAATCTGATTCTAAAGGCAATAGGTAGGCGCACTGTTTTACTCTTTTTGGCTATTCTGCATGTGGAGTTTCCAGTTTATCTGCAGTCATAAAAATAACTTGGATATATACTGTTTGCTCAAACAGAATCATGTCCCCACATACAGTTTCTCTATGTTTGCATTTAAGAAAATAACATGAGAGATTTGGCCGCATTTTACTTCATCAGCTTAGCAGCCATCAGAGTATACCAATGTGAGGAAGGCTTCCCACTTATTCTTCCCAAGCCTCTCTAGATGTTGAGCTTGGTTCCTGAAAAATCAGTAGAATATCACAACTTTAATGACAATAAAATGTATGCAAAGTCATGAATGGTTGCGTAATGTAGGAAATAGTCTTATCATTAAAGAAACATGCCACTCTGCATGTATTTGGGTTTTCACTAGATCTCTCTAATCTTCTCCAAGCAAATCAGTTTCAAGTCTGGTCCTCTGTCTTACATCACTCCCACTTATTCTTTATTTTGGTCTCCTTTTCCCCCTCATCTTTTTTAACCAACCTGAGTGTTCCCAAAGGACATCTTTGTGCTTCACATCTTTTCGCATAATTTTCAGCTCATATTGCCGATTTCAACTGTATGTCTCACAATCCTGAAACCACAGTCCATTCAAAATTAATAAAGCGTAGTGCTGAGATGCCCACAGTATTTTTCAACTAATTCTTACTGCTTTAGGATACTCTCCCCACCTCTACATCCACAGATCTCGTTTTCTCTCCGAGGTTAGGTCCAGTTTGTCTTAATTTTGGTAAAAACACAAAACTAAGCAAAAACCCTGGTACAGGATATTTGCTATAAGGTATTAGAATGTAAAGGAAAGAAAATCAGTCCCTTCTGTCCTTCACCTTTGATCAAACTGGAAACTTGCTACTTACAAGAAGCTGAGAGCTTGGCATATTACCTTCTGCTACAGAAAACCCTCATGCATCTTGAAGACAGGAGACATGATCAAGAAAAGGCAGGGTTAGCTCTGTAAGAGATTGATTACAAAGCAAGCCCACATTTTCTGGGAACCAGATAGCTCAGTCCCAAGGGGTTTTCCTGAAGTAAGTGAGGAATGAGGTGCAGGAAATATAAAGTCACACATACATGGTTCCCCCTAGCTGCAGGGACATTTATCACCCATACATGTTTTGGAGGGGTATTTTCACAAGGCTGAAAGGAAAGATCCACACAAATAAATAATGGAGGTGTATCCCCTTCACTTCATTAAATGAACAAATTTAATAACTGATCTCACACAGGATGTTTCTCACAGCTTTTCTGCTAACCTTCATGGGAAACCACAATATCTTGCTCAAAGGACTTCAGGGAGAACAGAGAGAGAAGCAAGGACAGGGGTAGCATTGCATACTATCCGTATTCCAAGCCAGCCAATAGCTTTCAAGCCACCAATCCAAATCAGTGCATCATAACTGTAGCCTAGTAAAGACCTCAGAGCTGATAAATCTCCCTGGCCTTTTTTGCTTAACTGAGAGCAGAAAAACTCTCGTTACCTGGAGTCCAACTGACTTAAAGGGGCAGTTTTAATGACTGCAAACAGCAGCTGTTAGTTCCAGCAGGTGTAAGTCAGAAGCAAAAGAAAAAAACTGAAACAAATACTTTGTAATCACCAGCAAGATGCACTGAAAATCCTCTTTCAACAGAAGCGGATTTTATTGTTGAACGTATTAGTAATTCGCGAGAGTGACACAACACAGTGTCTGCCACTTTCTATCGTGAATTCACTAATCTTTGGTCAAAATTTGAAAAAGATCGCTACCTTTACCAAAATAATAGGCACAAGTAGTCAGATGAGAGGGCTTCAATTCTGCACTTAATTTACACATCTGCTACTTACATTTCATGTACGTACAAATGTGTATATAGGTGAATAGTATACAAGAGGGTTACATGTACATTTATAAGCAGCCTGCAGCTATAGAAGTGTACCAATTGTAAGGGAATGCAAACCCTGCTGTGAATAGAGCTGGAGCTCAGCTAAGCCCTTGGAGTGGTAAGGGGGACTGGGTCCCCATGCCCAGGTGATGGGTGAGGGGCAGAGGAGCAGCAGGCCCCTTGAAAGGGCTTGCTCGGTCCCTGTCCGCCTTTGTCCGGCACTGCACGTTTTGCAGGGGACATCCTTGTCTCAGTTGCCTTTGGTCACAGAGTTGATGGAGCTCCCTGGGCGGTGGCCGGGGTCCATTACCGGGCCACAGCTCAGCCGGGCCACCCAGGAGCCCCGCTGCACGGGCTCCCTGAATGGCTTCACTGGTGGCCCATTCAAATGCACTAATGTCAGAAAAAAAGGTTGAATGGCAGAGCCAATGTACACCATTGCTCAGGCAAAGTGACTGCAGCCTCCAACAAAGCCTCCCCTGTGGCGATGCTAAGCAGAGTTATCAATAGTGCTAAGGCAGAGCAAGAACTAATGCTCCAATCATGTCATCAACAGGTGGCACAGATGCAGCCACTTCAATACAGAAATCACAGGGCAACATTTCCTGGTAATTCTATCCTCTTTCCAGCACCAACCTACAGAAAAATGTGCAGATGTCATGTGGATCTCTTATAGTGTGTCAGACCCCCTTGAAAAAGCTCCAAAGTACTTTTTTGTTTCCCTTTTCTTTTACTATTCACACCAACTGTAGCCAATGTTAAAGTCTCATTTTGTGGGAAGAAGAAAACTTAATTTTTAAGGTACACATAAATAATTTCTTTTACTTTCTCTGAGCTGCATGAATGGACCTTGTGAGCAAGAAAGGAAACCCTTTCAGCATTCATGACAGTACCGGACACATTATTACACCATTTCATTAATCTTAGAGGACACAGTAATTTATTTTGATTTATTTCAAAAAGGAAATTAAATGAAAATATGGTTGAACTCACATCCACTGTTAACATTAACATCTTTTCTTTTCACTGGACTACAATGTTCACTTCTAATGTTTTGGGAAAAAAAACTCAGGGCACAATAAAAACAGGGCTCCTAACAATTCTGAATGCAACATCTATACAAAGCGAATTTGCAAAGCACATCAGAGGCAAAGAACCACCACAGTTTCTGCTCTAATTAACAACTCATAACTTGGATTAGCAATGGATTCCCATTGCTGTGCTCATAGTAGGTGGCTAATGTGCAGCAGAAAGGAAGTAACTATCTCCGCAAAATATGTTACATCTGAACAAGGCAGACACCTTTCTCTGTTAGGCCTGAAGACTTGCATTCATTTTCAAATTGGTCATATGAGACAGAAAGGGAGAAAACAAAAACCACTAAAGAAAATTGCCCTGCTGAGGGAAATTCCAGCACTTAAGGGGGCTGAGATAGGACTCCTTCCAAAAGTGTTCCCACAACTACAGCCTACAGGTCATGGATGCAAAGCAGTCACCAGAAAGCTTTCACCAACTCTGTAATTAATCTGAAATCAAAACTCATGTCTGCCAACTCACACAAAGAAGCAGAATAAACCACACCAATGTTCTAGGTCTTTATGCTGCAGGGAATGGGTTAAATACAATTCCCAGATGATTTTAGGAAGAGAACTGAGCACAGCACTATAAAGACAAGAGGGAAAATTCACTAGCAGTCCAATCTTGGAGAAAAATAAACCACCTTACTTGGACTTTGGCTCTTGTTTGAATCCCCTGCTTACCAGCAGGGGACAACTTCCACTTCACACAGACAGGTGAGAAATTGTGGGCCAGAAATATAAACTAGGCAATAATCAGTCCCGCAAAAGCAACAGATTTCACATTCCTCCACTTCAATGCAAACAAAAGCCACTATAATAAAAGAATTGATAAAGACAGCTAAGACTAACAGTATACAGGTGTTTCCTTTTACCCATTGGCATCATGCGGACAGGTACACAGATTTAGTGCCAGAAGGTGGATTTTTTTCCCAAGCTGCTGTAACTTTTTTTCCAAATCCATTATATACAGAATTCATGACACCAATACAGACACGGAACTAAGATTTTAGTTTACTTATATGTTTAATGGTCTGAATATGATTTGCATTATTTATCAATGGGTTCTTCACTCATACATAATTAACCTATTCCAAATTCAGGCTGATAACATAAAAAATTATGATACAGAGTAGTAACATTTTCAAATAATCATTAAATCAACCACACTGTGGGATATAAAATTATTTAATTAAAGCAATAGGACAGCTCCATTGAAAAGAGAGGTCTTGTTTTAAATTGTATAAAAATACAGAGATATTATTATAAGAAATAAATTCGCCCTTCATATACATCTATCCATTTACATCAGGTGCTCCATGACCCTTTCCATGAAATTTTATGCATGTCTGTTTTCTTTCTCCGAACTTTTGAAAGATGGAAGAAAATGCAAAGGATATCCTGATAAAATAAATATGTTCCCTAGTACCCAATTGTTTAGTAATTGTTGCTACTTGTTTCCATTTCACATCCAGAATACAAAAGTTCCAGAAATTTTAACATAAATCTTGCCTAAAAGGTGCAACCCACAGACTTCAGGAACCCCCTAAGCTGTGTTCATCTTCATTACATATTTTGGAATAACTTTCACTATAGTTAGGACTTGTCAGAGATTTGTTATTCAGAAAAAAACATGTGATTTTTTTTTCCATGCTTTGACCTCAAATGCTGCTATACAATTCCAAAAGCATATCCTAAGAGATTCTACCAGAATAACACGAGGAGAAACTTTTTCAAACTAATTTGCCCCAAAGAAAACTGCTTTTAGTTAGCACAGAATCACCTGCTTTTCATTATTTCCTCTTTCTTTTACTCTGTATGCCTGTGACTGTAAAGACTCAGCAGATCTCCATAGAACTTTAAAATCATGAAGCGGGAAAGAAACTCCTGCTGCTTTGTATGACTTAGTCTTCGATGCCTTTATAAATGTGCACTAAAATGCAAACTGCAGTAATTTCACAGCTGGCCTCTCCTTCCCATGTCTCAAATTCTCCACATCTGAAAGTTGCTCTTTCATGTTGCTGCCCCACTTGGCCAGCAAAAAAGGAACCTGCTGCCTCTCCCAGAGGAACGAGCAGCAGGCTTCAGTGCCCAGCTGGCACAGTGGCTCTTTTGGTCTTAACATACATGCCGAAGTGTTCTACAGGATAACATTTATATTCAGAATTATTATTATTTAAAAAAAAAAATCTTCCTAAAAATCACAACCAGTGGCTTTTACTTGCCTTTCAAAATGTTAGGATTTATGAGGTTGATTGCTTCTATTTCATCCAGGTCTTCTGACTATGTTGTCTGGTAACAGAACATGTAGCGAGAACTGAAAGGTCACATGTGTAAGGTCTCACCCCTACAAACATGCTTAACAGACATGCCTGTTTACACTCAGAGGAATAAGTCATTTAACTAAAGCAGTCTTTGGCTAAAACAATTTTTTCTTATACTTTTTGAACTATTTTTAATATATCCAAATATAGAACAGGATCATTTTCTGAAATACTGGTTGGTACTATGAACAAATGGGAAAAAAATATCAGGATTTATTTCTCTCTAATGAAAAAACAAAGAATATCTGTGTTTAACATATCACAGCTGGCTTAAAATGGCTCCATTTCAAATGGGAAGTAGCAGCTTCAGTTCTCCATAGTGTAATATTTATCACTGTGCAATAAAAAGTTCTGTGCTTTACAAATTCTATAATAGGCAGGTCAACCACTTAATATCATGTCACTCCTATAATCATGCACAGCACTTGAGCTTTACATAGATCTCAGATATTGTCACTTCAAAAGAGATCAGAACAAAAGCAGTAAGAGAAAATGTTCTCTTTCTTTAATGCAAATGGGCTTCTTTTTATTTAGAGACATGTTTTTAAAAGCCTTCATATCATGTTAAAAAAGTTACCTGTTTCAAACATCTTTATAATTGTCTGACAATTTAAAAATTAAACTCAAAGAGATTACTCGTGTTGAAAATGGTAACTACTATCCCCACTAAAATAACCTACGTTAGAACATTTGAGGTAGCAGAGATCATTTCCATTTGGTTCTATTTGCAGGCAGTTGGCATGTCATAAGGATTCACAGTTAGCCCACTTGTTACGGGCATTTGACAATGCAATAATCTGGTTTTACCACATCTGCATTCAAGGAGCCGAAGGGTGAGGAAGAGGGAGAAAAAAAGAAAGGAAAAGAAAAAAAGAAAGGAAAAGAAAAAAAAAAAAAAAAAACAGAAAAAATAAAAAAAACCACCAACTGTAAATCAGTTATCTCAGACTTTACAGTGTCTGGACAGCAGGAGTTTCTGGCACTGCAGGAGATACAGGTTTGTTGTATACTTGGAGGAAGATGCAGTTCTCCCATCAGCACAGACCAGGGCAGCTCTCCAGTCAAATCAGGGCTGAGCAGGGTTTTGACCATTCTGTAATGCAAAAGCATGAATAACAAAAAAACCTCTTGCAAATGAATGTCTATGGATATGTTGTAGGAAAAAATGTGTCCAGATTTCAACATTCACAAAAAATACATCAGAAAACGTACACACTTATAAATGGTGGCAAATCTCTGGGAAAGATGTCATGGGTTTCCATATATTTAGGTAACTGAGAACTGTTAGCATATTTGGGATATAGTTCCAGTGCAAACTATTACAAACAGAAATATTTGACTTCAGCTACTCTGTCTCTCAAGAATTAAATCTGGGAGTGAATATCAGGTCTTCCACCAGTGCTAGAAGAACGCAAGCACAGCCAGTTTGCCTTAGTTGGTAAATCATCGGCCCAGTTTACAGCCAGGCAAGGGGAGAGCCTTTCACTGCTACTATAATCTACCAACTGTTCACATAAAACCAAAGAGAAGGCCACAGGGATGAAAATTCAGACCTCTGTACGTAGTAGCTCAGGTCCCTGACTAAACCCTTAGGGAAACACTTTCCACCCTCCTTTTTCTCACTCCCATGAAAGGGAATATAAAAATAGCATTCACCAGGCAGGCAAAGACACAACCAACTAGTCAAGGGAAGGAAAATCTACAGCCATGGCATGCTTTTTGCAGTATGATGCTGTTTTCCTTTTATTCCCCTTCATCCTAAAGCATTCTGCAACTTTTATGCCATCTTACCCTCCAGTGTGTAAGATTTCCTCCATCATTTCCTTGTGTAGCACTTGGCAAGGTGTGGCGGGGTGGTGGCATTTCCTTTTCCCTCTTGCTCAGTAAGGATCTCCTTTAATGCCAACTCACTCTCCATCTACTCTGGACAGGAACACAAACATGCTCCTATCTTCTCTTTTCTTGCAGAGTGCAGCGGTAGCCTCTGCTTTTAAGAGCAAGGAACTTGAACGAAACATCTCTTTTTATTTTTGCCCTAGCCACTTGACAATATAGAGCAGAGAAAGAAGAGGGAACAGGACTTTGAGTACTAGCAGAATACTGAGGTATTGTCATGAAATCATAAAAACACCAGGTCTGAAATAGACTTCAAGAGATCATCTAGGTCAGCAGGGTGCATTAAGAAAGAAGACTATCTGCTGACAATACTAATGATGGGCTGTTAATATTACCATTCCAGCTCTGCAACTTCTCATCAGTTTCTGGCTGTCATTCACTCTTTTTCCCCCACCCCCTTCAAATGACATCTTTGTGTCTGTCACTTGGAAAAGAATCAGACTAAATCACATCTCACTGGCTTCAGATAACCTTTCCCCCTGTGACGTGTTCTTATGGGTTTTAAAGACATCGTTGCTCAAGGAATTTCTTCTTCCCATGAGTCCCTTGCAAAAGAGAAAGGTTAAGTTAAAGAGTAGTTGTTCTGTTACGCCCATTGCAATTGCATTTGTGACACCCAAACAGACTTTTTTCAAGCAGGGCACTGGATTGGCAGGAAAGCAGCTGCTCTGCATCAAACGAGTGAAAATTAATAGGAGACCAAGTCAAGACAAAGACCATTGGTTTTGCTCACCCCCTCAAGTTGCTGGGATTTAGAAGGGCACCCTTTGATCACTCCCAGTCTAATTACTGCTCTGGGCTTGGCTGAATAGTACATCCGTTGCCCTTCATAGAAAAATGCAACTACTGTACTACAAACCTGTAGAAAAAAATTAAATGGAAACACAGCATCCAAGAAACAAATCACAGCAAAAGTCATCTGGCAGAATACCTGTGTCACACAACTCTTTCAAGTGTTTTGTAGCTGAGCAACAGCACGTGCACTGGCTGTTAAAATAAAACAGGCATAAAAAGGAAAAGCGCGTGTCCAAGAGTAAGAGATCAACGCATACTGAGCATTATGATGCATACGTTTCTTTGAAATATTACCAAAGTTCTAGGATTAATTGATTCAAATACGCTTCTTAAATCTTACCATACTAAGTGCAGTATATTGCAAGAACTCTATTATGTAAGAATGGTATTGGTTTTAATAGGCTTTCATAAGCTCATAGCAGCTAAAGATGAGAGACATGTTAACTGCAAATAAGTGTACCAGCTCATGTAACAATCAAGGATGATTTTTCTGCAAGTAAATAATTCTGCTCAAAGCTTTAGAGCATACAGCTCTGACAATGAAGTATCTTTTTGCAAAGAGAAATCAAATAGAAAATGTTTCCATGACACAAATGGCAGAGAAAAAATCCCCATCCTTTTATGAAAAAGTCTCATTTCCAGCCCTGGAAGCTTTCATGCTTTCCTACTTTGGCTCCAAGAGGCAATTGGGCATTTGGGCTCCGCATCACCCTGCTCCTCAGCACTTGGTCCCTGGGCAAGGGCAAAGCCTAGAGTCAATTTCTCAATTGCTGGAAAATAAGCAGAATTTCCAGACACTGTCATCTTCAAGGTCCACTTTCCTGCAAAGAGAACAGATGACTTCAAAATCTGATGTTCAAGGGAAGGATCAGGTAGACATGACAGTTTTTTTGCTGTCTAGCAGCCCAAGTTTACTTTAAAAAGATATGCATAAGCACATTTGCAACATGTGACTCCTTTTTTTTTCAGTAAGAATAATTCTTATCTAACAAAAAGGAAACACCGCTGCTGCTCATTAGCTCATTAAATTTGTCATCATTCCATCTGTTTACACATGTTTACATATTGAAATTTCAGCTAAAGCAAGGTGCTGGAGTCTCATGCAATGAGTACCCAAGTGGACAAAACCCAAGCAAAACCAACCATCAAAACCAAATGCACATGGAGAAGTTAGTGCCACTTAAACTGGCAACATCAACAGCTGGTTTTAGCAAACACATAGTTTAAGGAAGAAGTAGCATAGGGAAATGGAGATATACATGAAGGAACACTGCAATTATTTATTTCCATGCTTTACCTTCACGTACCACAAGTACACTTACATGTACTTGAGGTGACACCTACAGCCACCCTGTAAATACCCCAGGTAGCCAGGCTGAAAGTGGCAACTGTGAAGAGCCAAGACCAAAAGACGAAGACGTTGGAACACCACTACAAAAAGCTGGTGTTGGTGGTGGTGCTTTGGTTTCTTGGGGGGAGAAGAGAAAGGGATGTTTGGTTTTATTTGTTTGTTTTTGTTTTAGTTTTAATTTAGTACTCAAAAAACTTCCTGCTGTTAGGAAAAAGAAAAGCCTACTATACCATAAAACAATATGCATAGACATAGATCATTACACGTCAGAAGTCATCACCAACTTTTACCAAAACCCAAAGGGAACTTCCCTTTGGTGGTCTTTCCACCAGCTTTGGCTCTGAAAACAGAACGTGCTTTTTATATTTGTGACGAATATACAAAGGACAAATTCACAGTTTCTTTTTATAAAAATCCAGGAAAACCTGGTGACAATAGTGGAGTGAATCTTACACATGGATGCCTTTATTAGCATTCCCTCCTACTCACAGTGCACTACACTTGAAGCTGCCTTTAAAATAGGGCTGCTACACTATACTGAGCATCTAAGGATTTACTAATAAATGCTAGTAAGCATTTATTGCTTATGTATAACAACAGTACAGTAAAAAGATTGCACACACTTTCACTGGTCAAGTACTTCTTGGTATTGTCTGCAGCTGCAAGGAAATTGCAACAAGAGCACCAGATGATCTTATATTAACCAAATAACCAAACATCCATTTACACTCAAAATACCAGAAGTCCACACACACATTTATTCCAAAAATCACAATATTTGTGGTTTTGGACTGCAGGACATGAATATTAACAAATTAATGGCAAATAAAAGCCACTAAAAGTGAGTATTCACTGCACACAAAGTAAGATTGACAAATAGTTTTAAGAGGAAAATACACAAACGCTAATGTACCAATTGCATTTATGCTTTCACTTGCAATACAATTTTGTTTATTCAAGAGAAGCTGCTGTGAAACTTTCATCATTCCAGAAAATTAAGGATCTTGCAACAGAATTCAACCCAACTTACCATGCAGCTCTTAAAAGCGCACACTCATGGCTCCCTCTGAAATCCTTAGCTCTGATGAGTAAGGCTGTCCTCTGAGGAGCATTTAAGCAGGCACTGAGCACTGAAGAGTTCACTTGTATTTCTCTCAGTGTACTAACCCTAGCATCCACGACCCAGTGTCAAACTGCGAAGAGGATTTAACTGAGTAATACATCAGAGAAGAAAATGCAGTCCTTTAGCCATGGTGTTGCCAGGACTCTGCACTCCTCTAGGTGCCAATATCCAGCCCTGAATTCACAGAAAAGTGAACCTTGCAATGTTTCACAGCTGGTCACATCACTCCCCATTTTCTGTTCACGTGTGTAAAACTGGTTAAGTATTTCTGTTTTAAATTGCAGACCACTTAGAAAAAAGATTCCCATAGCTTTCCTAAATGTATCTTCTGAAAAACATTAGAAGACAAGCTATATGTTACACAAAGCCAACAGCAGTTTCAACTGATACTACAGCTCACACCTGTACCTACCAGCATGGAGAGAATATTATCACTAACAGATTCAGAGTAGCTTTAACACTACAGCAGTACAGAAGTTCTAAATACAAGATTGGACAGATTGCAGGTAATTCGTCCTGTTCACTAAACAGCAGAAGCCTGATCCTCCAGCACTTGCACACCCACACAAGCAGATTCTGTATCTCTAGAGTACTAATTCCATGTTAGTAAGGCCTTCCAGGAATGCAAAAGTTCATCCACAGGTTTCTCAGATACAGGACCAGGCCTCCTATCATGAGAGCAGCCAATATCTACAGAGCTAAAACAACACAAATGGATTCACTGACAGTATAAAAAAAAAAATAAAATCTAAGATAAATATCTGGAATGTAATATCAGGCATTCAGAGCACCTAGGGGTAGCACTCTTCTCCATACATTTAGCCTCCGCAAGTCATACAGGCAGTGCAGCCTGGTATCATTCAGGTTTACATTTCTCCCTCAAAATTAGCATGGCATTGCTCTGCACCAAGAGGTTCTGATTTGTTAGGATCCCAATAAGAAAGGCATTCAGACTCCCTGAAGTATCACCTAAAATATCATTTAGTGGAGCTAATACTATCAACAAGCAGAGGATAGTATAGACGAGTTTAGATCTCTTCAGATGCTGGGAATCCTGAGCTGCAGGGCACCAGATGGGTCTCCAATCAATGCACAGTATGCTGCATGGATCCCTGCCCTATTTTATGCTTTTAAGATTTTATGGGATTTTGTTAAAACAAATCTATTCATTTCTACTGTCAAACAAAATGGACACTCATAGGATAACTTGTTGCCACATTTTCAGAGGAAGGCAAGGACACGTGGGTGGTGTTATCACTGGTACCAAATTGGAGCTGTCTGTAGGCTCGACCATTACAGTTCACTGGCAGCACTTATCCTGCGGACAAGGCCTACATGCAGCTCAGGGCAGGCCTAAAAGCAAAGCTCTAAATATACAAACTGCTAAGTAAGGGCAGCACAGGCCTATAGCTTCTCAGGTTAACTGTGATGCGGCTCTCCAACTCCTGGGTGCACAGCTGACTCCTGGCTGGGATCACCAGAGCCACACAGCATTCCTGATGCACACAACAGACCCCGGTCACTTGGCTAAGCTGCAAAATCCTAAATCCTGTTTATTTTTCTGCTTTAATGAAGGATTCCTCAGAGCACTGAAAAGTAAAGAAAATCAATGTCTATGACACATATTTAAACTTACTGCACCAATCATTAAAACTAAATTCCTAAACATGCTGGTGTGCATAGAACACTCTACAATATGTTCACAATAGTCTTTGTGTAATTAGATTAAATTACTTCCTACCAGTTTAGAAAAGGGACTTTCTGGCCACAGGACACCAAGAAAACAAATATGGACAGCAGGCAGCAGTATTAATATTTGGGATTAAATTTACAATTAACTCATAAAGCATGATAAATGTTATGAACAAAGATGCAGAAGAAACAAAACCCTATCACCGGCTTTAGTTAGCTTGCTCAGTATTTTTGATATTAAATACACATTTCTGAGGAGACTTATTCAACTGTACCACTTGTTTGTCTATCAGTTCTTCCACTCTAACAACTTCTGAACTTCATCAGCTTTAATTACATCTGACAAGGCAGCAAGTGATTTCAGAGAAAGCCTTTTATTACAGAGTGTGTGAGATCTTGTGGGTGGGAGGGAATGGTTTACATTGCTGTTCCCTATGAAGGAGGCACAGGGAACCCTGAAGGTTGAGGCTTAAGGTCATTCTTGCTCCTCTTCCACCAGCTACACAATCTCCACCTCTTGTCTTTAAAGCATCAGAAGTGCCCTTGTTGCCCGGTCATAGCTGAAGGGTTGTAACCATTGGGCCAGGAAAGTAGCTGTCCACCCATGCTGAAATTGCTCCTTCCAAGGGAGAGATGCCAGATCCCAAAAGCTGATGATGCTGAAAAGTTTTTCCAAATTATTACCACCACCAAACGCGACGGGTAACAACAGTCTGGTTGGGTATGTTTCCAAAGTTAAAACAGGAGATAATGAGATTAGCCTGATGCTGGGTATCAGGAGATAACCCTTGCTGTGATCACCTCCTTCGTAAAATATGATTAGAATATGATTAGCCTTCTGTAGCTTTCTTGTATTATAAAGCACAATAATAAAGCAACCCACATCCTGAATCCTATGTGACCACGGAAACATTTTTATTCTGTATTATCCTGAACAATACCAGACTATTTATACCCTAAAAAGGGAACGAAAAAAACCAAAAACCACAAAAAAAAAAAAAAGAACCGCAAGACCAAAACAAACAAAAAGCCACAAAGAAAGAGCATTACTCAAAATGAGAAACAACTTTTCCCAAATTGCGCGTGAAATTTTTATGAGAGCCCAATTCAGATGAAGCCTGGTTAAAAATGGTTCATTTGTAGGCAAGTTGGAATTGGCTGGCTACTGCCTAGTTATTAGGAATATTTATATGCATTTCAAACTATTTAAAGGGAAACATTGGAAGAAAGAATTAAAAAGATATCAAAAATGCATTTCAGCCCAAAAAACTTTCCTTTGCTTTCTATTTAGAGATACAACAAATAGTCCAGCCATGCAAGCAGCAAGACCACACAATTGGAGAACACAAGAACCTGGACAAATACAAGAATTTAGTAATCATGTTTTGCAATTAACAGTACATTTTATGACAGCATCTTACAACTTTTTCCACAGGGGCCGAGTTTCAGTTGTAAGTCAAGAACTCAGTTACGAGTTCTTGAAACAGAAGTGAAACACTTCTAAAGCTGATTTGTGATTTGATTCCTGCTGTTAAAATGGTAAAAAATAAAATAATAATGAAAAAAATAGTTAGCTATCGGTTACGTAGCATGCACAGACTGTCTCACTCAAGGTACTCACATACTTCAATCCAATAATCAGTCCAACATAATATTCCTTGTCTGACTAAAAACTGGATCCCACTTCATAGTCTTAAATGCACAATAAGTTGTTTATTGTGTTGGGTTCTAAATACCTCTGTGTAACATAACTAGGTATTTTTGTTAGTTTTTGGGATCCCACAATTAAATCTCACAAACCAGTCCCGAACACATTCAACCTCACAGCTTCCCACCAGTGAAGTGACATTTTACATGTGGGGACAGACATGTGCAGAGATGAAAGCCAAACTCTCCGTGGCATTTAGGGCCAAGCAGCAATGCCTTGCAGGATTTTGATTCAAGAGCAAGCACACAAAGTCATCATTTGCAGGTGGCTACAACATCCCTGACTCAAACAGGCATCCATGTCTGGACAGGAACTGAAGAGGTGAAGTTGCATATCCCAGACCTGCTGGGAACGTCAGCAGCACCGTGTCTCAGAAACTGGTGCTTTCACAGCTTACTGAAGCCATTGCATATGTTATCATTAACAGTTATTGGACACACATTAGTACACAGTTACCATGTACATCTTTTGAATACCAAACAACTGCATTTTCCACTAGACAGCAGCCTATGCTTTCTGCAGGCTGTCTCCACAGCTTCCAGAAAGGCTGGCAATAGAGGTAAGGAACAAAGAGTATCAGCGTTACGGAACAAAAAAACCGGAACAAACAAAACCAAACAAAACCCACACCATTTCCAGGATCGGACTTGCACTTGATTTCTAGTTTCTAGAGCACTATTGCTATTCAGAGAACTTAGCAAGGCAGCAACTGCACTGTAATTATCACACGTGCTTAAGAGGAGACTCAGCTGCGTAACTGCTGCTCTGGGTCCTGCCCACAAGAGGCTTGAAATAACCTGTGACAGCACAAGACCTTCAGCTCTGGTCGCCCAAGGTTTTGGGCATGTGGCCGGGTACTTTGGTGTCTCTCACATCTAGCCAGTCTCATTTTGATTAATAATTAGCACTGTATTTACTGGTACAAACCCCTCCATGCCTCATGATGTCAGTGTGAGCATTAGCCAGTGTGAACATTCCAGCTCATTTCAGTTAAAGAAATGGGATAGGTTGTAAAATTCTATGGTCTTCCTTGGTATTTCAGAATACATAAAAGAAGCACTGTACAGCTCCTTTTAAAAGGTCAAACTGTTATACTCCCTGACACATCTTTTACTCTTTTGATCGAATCTTACAACTTATAACTTTCCAGGTAATTTATAAATATATAACTATTTTTTGGGGGCGGTAGTGGTGTAAAATACAAAAGCTAACCAATTTCCATCCATCTCCCATGGCCACACATTGAGACATGTTTTAAATAAGAGAGCCTTCCATGGAAACGCGCCTCCTCAATTCACAAATAGCAGAATGTGGTCACCTTCAGAGTTCAGCTAACAAAGAGAAGTAACAATCACTGCTACATTTCTGAACTTTAAACAGTGAAAATTTATGATACAAGAAAGAAAGAAAATTCTGAGAACTCGAGTTAAACTTCGGAAATAAAAAGCATTTCATGAGAAACCTCAAAGTGCCCTCTCCTGGCAGCCGGCACTAACTGCTAGCTCATTTGAAAGGCGTCCTAAATCCGCACAGCTTACTTTCCGATTAAAGAAATTTCTCGACACACATTTTTTTGTTATGAAATTGTATTTATTAGCTATAAAGCAAGGGTATGAAACTGTTAATATACTTTTATAGAAAAAGAAACACTGACGTAGTCTGTTAAACAGTTCATACTAATAAAATCATGCGGGTGTTTTTTTTCCCCAAAAAACATGTACTTAAAGTTTGTATTCATTTCATCATATCATTGGTATCACATAATAGTTATTAATTTCTGGTGGTATTAATGCAAATCCTCACTGTATTACTTATTACTATCAACATCCCTTTTTTTTCCACCTTACGAAATAAATATTCTTGCTTTTGGTTAACCAATCACAAAAAAAATGCAGTAGGGGAAAATGGCATCAGAAAAATAAACCTGAACCCTCTGTTTATTTCTCAGTTTGGTGTTGCAATATAAAACACTCGCTCATTGTCCAACCTTTACTAAGTACTTTCATTAGTGTAAGAGTCGCAGTATACTTCATTTTAATTAATTACATATTTTGTTTCTATAGAAACTAGAAAGCATCTAATCCATTTCTGTTTCTTCCTAAGCCTTTACCTAGCAATTTTCTTTCACTATACAGTAGCAAAAGATAATCCTTCTTTAGAACTCCGGGTACTATCTGTTCTTTCCAAACACCCTTTAATTAGTACGCATTAGGATTAAAACCAGTTGCAGTTGCGCTACAACTAAAATAAACCAAGAAGAAAAAAAAAACAATCCAACAACCTAACAGGATCTAGACAAAATGCTAAAACTACAATTAAGTAACTTCAGCAAAAACTGAGTGCCATCTGCAGGCTTTCAGCAACATGGGTCTCCAGAGCACAGGAGCAAGGGTACCTCCACTCACAGCCCACATGCATGGAGTGAAGGCAGATTTAAGATCCTACTCCAGCCAATGGATTCAAATTGATTTTGCTTATAGGAAAAGGAGCATCCACTAACGTTGCCCTGTTCAAAGAAACAATGAAGCATATTTTCATTTGTTGCCCTGTTCCAGCGTGCTTCTATTCACAGAGACTGGAGATGTCTGAACATCTTTCTGCTGAACAGATACGCTAAAAAAAAGATACAAGACCTACTGCTGCTAACCACCTCTTAAACACTGGCCGCTTTCTGTATTTTACTATGGTTCAAAGAAATTACTATCTTCAAAAACATAACCCAGATCTTCAAAAAAACCTAGCAACTCAGAACTTGCAGTAAAAACCACGTACGTAGTTAAAACATCTGAAAACACTGTTTTAGGAGAATTTGGAGATTAGCGCCTTACTAAATGGCTTGAGTCCTATACATTTATATTCTTTCATACACAAATCATACCAAAAGAATAATATTGATACTTTCAAAGCATGGAAATGCCAAGCTTACCTACAACCTTTATTTGAACATACTGCCATGTGAAACAATCCTCATTTACAAAATAAAACAGTATTTTTTCCTATCAGAAACTGTCTCTATCAGTGCCAAGGGTAACCAGGGTATGTTACTCATCTTACCATTAAAAAAAAACAAACACACAACAAACACTGGTGTTTGACACACATTTCATCATTCTGGAACAGGAATTTCTCCCTTTCAACATTGCATTCAACACCTAACCTCAGCTCCTCTGCCTACTAGTGAATCTCTCAGCTCAGTTTCATCATTCAAACTCATCTTACAAAATCTGAGAAAGTTAGATTTCTAAAAAATGAGGTCGACGGGAGACAGCACACAAAGACAGGGATCAGCTCAGCACACCACTTTTTACTTTTGCAGCCTGTCAGTTCCAGAAAAAGCAGAAATGAGTCTTAAATATCAGAAGTCACATCCATTCCATCAAGACCAGATTTTCCATACAGAGAAATAAAAGTATACACAATGCCATGCAACTACAGGGAGGCTGGCATTTCCAGGAAATATTAGGGTTACTAAACACATGCTGTGCTTTTGATTAAATAGTAGACTGCAAATCCCATGCCGATTTACTGCAGATGTACTGTGCAGCTGACCTACACATACCCTGCAGAAACACTAAAGCGCTACCTGGAAGGGCTACTACTGTGCTACCTGGCAGTACACATCACCCAGACCATCCTGGCTGTCAGACCTCTGCGGTACCTTAGGTACCAGAGGTGAAATATCAAGGCTACTTGGTCTTAATTCCAACATAACCATGCCCCTGCCCAAGGAAAGACTTGTAAAGAACTTCTTTAGGAACAATTATGTGCCTTAAAACAGAGCTTACTTGTACACTTGCTTTGACAGCAAACACCCTTTTTTACAGCTGCAGTTGTGCAGCAACACAAGAAAGCATGTCCCATCTAGCTACCACAAGCAAAAGGCTCCAACAAACCTGATATGCATAAAAGCCCTCAATATTTAGATATTTAAATACGATACCTACTGAATGCTTTGTTTTCTCCCTACATCTCACCCTTGTCCTCAAAACAGGCAGAAAAAAAAAAAAGAAAGCAGCTCTTCCCACAGTAATAATTAAGGAATTCCTCCAAGAGACCGGGAGCAGTACTAGGACACCCCTTTCTTGGCTAAAAAGCCAAAACCTACTTTTTTCTTTCCACTCCAAAGAAAAAAAAACAAACCACCAAACAAAAAACCCTCCCAGAACAAACTGAACCTGTTTGTGGAAGACAGCATAGGTTTTCAAAGCGAGTGAAAATTTTAGTACTTAATCATCACTTGCCACTTGATGGGAGTGGTGAGCTAGCTACACAGGCCTTGACTTACCAGTATAAACCAAGACCTCCCATGGACTATAAATAGCCAACTTTTATGGTTTTAATAAAAACACAGTGTGACAGAATGCCAAAATCAAAGTGTATTTGGAAATTTTAAAGAGCTGCTTGCTACAAGACACTTATACTAAATTCCACATGGTATTTATACATCAAGTACTGGAGGTTAAACTAATTGCATTTCGACTAAGTATACCAGATACTTCATCATGGTAAAGATGAACAGGTCAGCTTGGTTTGTGTGATTTGCAAAAAATCACGAACTGCATCTTCTCTGAAACGTAACTATTGATACAGAAGCCTTTTCTATACATGCACCGAAAGTTATTTTTGTCGCTTGGTACCCGTCACTCTTCATTTACTTCCCTTTTCACTTTACTGCATCTCAAGGAGTAAATGATATGCCCAGTATCTTTTTCCTTTCAGATCTTATTCCTACTTGTAGGCTAAAACAACGATACCAAGGCCAGGAAAGCTTAATGTAGCAGTGTAAAAGATAAAACAATAGACAACAGGCTAACAAGCTCCATACTTCAAAGGACTAAAATCTGCTGAAGAAACCTTTTACATTTTATGACGTAGGAAGCAAACCATTAACTGTTCAAATATTGAAAAGATACAGAGCAAGTACCAAAATCAATTTTTCTAGGCATGAAACAACCAATTACAAAACAAACAAAAAAAACCCCAACCAAACAAAAAAAACAAACAAACAAAAAAAAGACCAAACTCACTTTTCCAATCGCACACACAGAAGTAATGACATGTAAAAAAGAAAGCCATGGCTCAGTTGCTTGGACTTCTGGTAACAGAACATGTAGATCCCAGTTGGTTCCTCCCTTAATCACACTGCTATGCTTACTACCTGTCATGTTAATACAAATTATATTTTTTCTGAATAAAGAAGACATACACCAAGCATCAGTCCGTACTACAGGGCTGTACAAAGCTCTGCACCAAAGGAGATCAGATTAGAAACAGCTTTAGAAATAATCAACTGCAGCTAGAGAGGCGCAGAATACAGGAAAGAGGAAAGGGGTTAACCATGGAAACATATGATTTCAAGCACATCAATAGCCATGAGGTTTTCAACAGTGCTTACATTTATAAAAGCACAGAACAGCGCTTACATGAAATATTAAAGAAATAAATAGTAAAAACAATCTATACATTCAAACTCTCAAATTTCAAAAGAAGTGCAAGTCAAAGATTTTTAAAAAGACTTAGGCCTTCTGAAAGTGTAAATAGATTTCCCTTTAGTATTGTGTATCAGCAATTCCAACAAGACTAGAAAACCAAAAAGCAAAACATAAGAGATATCCACTACCACAGACTATTTATTTATATACCAAGTTAAAAAATAAGAATATTTTATTACAAAAAGTTTATCAAACCACTGTATACATACAGTTTATATTGTTAAAAGCCAACATGTCAATTAATACTTTATGTACATCTGATCAATAATGTCATACAACTGTAGAAAATCATCACTCAGGAAACTGATTTGGCATTTGGCAAGTAGTTACCACCCTGCACTAAAAGAGATAATTAATATAGAAATAAAACATTTATATGTTACAATAAAAACACTTATTTGCTGTGATCATTTAAAGCAAATGGATGCTTTCTTTCTCCAAGTAATATCATCAAAGGTGGTGATTAAAGTGCACATAATCAAAGCATTAATAATTCTTCAGAAATCCCTTCTGTCAATCTAGATGCTCCAAACACATCATATTAACATCAAGGATTCAGGACTTTTCTCTGTGGCTTAAACTGTAAGATTTAAGAGAAATTCAGCTTTCTAAGCTGCATAAAATAATTCTGGGGTACAGTAAGATGAAGTAGGTTACATAAATTTGGAAAATGGTGGTTGCTGGAAAAGTCAGTGTAAATTATCACACATATATGATTTCTGGGGAAACACTTTCCTTTCGAAAAAAAGACCCGTAGTATTTCATACAACTGTGGACCAAACAAGCAGAGCATGCAACAGTATTTACATGTCATTCTTTGTGGGCTACATACAGTACAGGTTTGGAGCAACACTGCCTATTTCACACATAAATTTTGCTGGAAATCTGTGAAAGAAAATATAAAAATTTGCCAACAATTTGTTTACTATAGAATAGGGTCATAAATCAAAAAAGTGCTCCTCAAAATTTGTGCCTCCAAATATCGGCTTTGTCCCATTACAAGCAATACAGTAAACCTTACAAAATATAACATAGTCAGTACTAGCAGAGCTGTGGAGGGCAATAATTTTAATAAATCAGTCTGCTTTGGATAAAAGAATGCTTATTCATGTTACAATCTATTCAAAAGCAACAGCTGAACAGACTAAATTTACATCCACAAGAGAAGCATGACATGTTCACTGAAAACAAAGTGAGTTGCTGGTAATTACAGTTATCATTTTTATCACACCAACTGGTCACCAAAGGGGGGGGGGGGGGGGGAAGTCTTTTTTTTTTTTAATCTGCATTTTATTTTTTTATTTTACAAAGATGAGAAGTTCTGAGCCATTATACTTGAATTGCATACTTCATATCTTAGGCACTGGACCCACTTTAGAGGTAAAATGTTTGTTGACATGATTTACCATCCTCAGGTTTCTGAAGCCCGTCCATATGAAGTCTACATACAGCACTACAAATACACATCAGATACTGCTGTAAATTTATAAGGAATACAAAACACTGTTAAATACAACTTTCACCCCATGGCACATCAAGCATGGCAATACCACTTGTTTCATAAGATTACCAACGGTCAGTTGTGGTTATGTTTTATTGAGTATTTTCCTTTCTGTAGTTGAGAAATATACAGCTTGGACTTGCTTCCATCTGGTCTTTTAAACCAAACTTCATCATGGTTAATTGTTGTAATTATGGCACTATAGAAAATGAAGGAAGAAGGGTCAGGGGAAGAAAAACAAGAAGAATTTAGAAAACTTCTAAGCTGATAAATAACCTCAAAACTGCAGCTGTGTTTCCACACAGTAAATGAAAATATGCATTACTTAAAAATGCTAGACCAAAAATATATTGGCTCCATTGTAAGGATAGTTCTAACAGAATTCTTTGGTAACTGCATGTGTCTTTCGTGAAGGTACTTCATTTCTCAGCCATCTATTTAAACCCTTAACATGTACAAATATTTTAAAAGAACAGTAGTCACCCATAGAAAACACAATAGATGACCCATGGTAAAAAACAGATCTGTTGGAAAACACACCCAGAAATTGCCCTGAATATAAAGTATTCAGAAAAAAAGTTAAACAGATGGAAGCCTAAGATTAAAGCAGATAAGGTATTCAACTGTTAGTCATTATACCAAGAGAAAGTCAAAACCTGATTTACTGAATCATTCTTACATGAACCATGCTTTTATGCCCCTTGTGGTAAACCTTCATATAAATAGTGAACACAACCCCCTCCCCATAACCACTATGGGGGGAAAAAAAAAAAAAAAAAAAAAAAGGAAAAAAATCAACTACAATTGATGACAAAAGAAGGCTCAAAACCAGAGATTAAAACAGTTAACGGAAGAAAGATCAATTAAATAATGAGTGTGACAAAACTCCCTCCAGGAAACAATTCAGCCTTAAAAGTTGCTGAAATCTTGAAAAGGCTGGGAAAGTTCCACGGTATGCTTGCCCTGCTAAGTGTCAGGTTTTGGCTTTTTTCAGACACTGGATACTGAGATCTTTCTTTGGCACAGTGTAACTGCCATGTTCTGCTAAACCAATTCAGATTTTTTTTTTATTTCAGAAAGAATACATAGTTTACTAAAATACCTGCATGTTTCAACCCTGAACAAACACCAAAATCACCAAAATCCATTCCCCTTTACCATACACGGGGAAGAAAAGAAACAGACAGCTTTACAGTAGTGTACTATATATAACATATATATATAATATATATAGTTTACTGCTATATGAAGTTCCTGGGTAGCTGTACATATTTTATCAACACTGTGCTTAGATTCACTTGCCTCATTCAGTAAAAGGTAAGAGAAAAATTTAATTTTAAATACTGTTTTAAACAGACCCACTTTTTAGAAGTTGCAAATATCCATACAGAGAAAATACATTTAGATATCTAAAACATTCAGCTAAATTTGCACTGTAATATTTAGATTGCTCTCCTGTAGAATCTTTGTTAAGAGAAGGAATTCCCTTTTAAAAAGTTACAACTCTTTTCTGTCAGACCATTAATCAACTAAAAAAAAAAATATCTGTAATGGTATAAAGTGTTTTTCTATAATCAAGTATTTTTGATGTGCCAGCAGATCAAATTTTCAAAGCAACAAAATCCCAAGATACTCAAAAAACTTACTCAAAGGCTATTCAGAAACCAGGAGGAGCTTAAATTGTTAGCAAGATCCTAACTTTAACAAACATCTCATGACCTTCAGTTAATTCCAACCCTTACTAGCCTCTCAGAGGTCCAGCGCACAACCTTCTTTGACAATACCTGTCTTCCAAGGTGAACTAATAAATGATACTGAGGTGATAGTACTTCCTAATTAGCTTTATTCCTCAATGCCATCATCCTATCTACTGCTTAACATGAATGTACAGAGCTGCACAGAGTAATCTTTACCTTGTAGGGCATTCATCTTTCTTATCAATGCATATTGTCTGTCCACGTCCATACCACTCTCCATCATAATACAGTCTTCCTTCTTCAGATCTAGCACTGTGTAGGTGCTTTTCTAATTTGACAGGTGCTAAAATGATCAATAAAAGGAATTTAATATTGACTTGGCAGAAGTCAGTTAGTTGTTTAAATATACTTTCATCAAGTTATTTATATAGAATACATGTTTTCCATGATCAAAAGCAACTGCAAGAATGCACAAAAATTGGAAGCAAGATACTTTTCTATTTCCAGTCAGATAAGTTATATTTTCAAATAGAAGCTATCTTCCCTACAACCTTCAGATCTATGAATTTTCACAAATTGAATAATGCAATATAAAGATTACTTCAAATGGCAGAACCTGAAACCTCTTCAACACATTACCACAGCATGAGTAGTAACACACCACTAAAGAAATACATCATCTGTTTGCTTCCTCTCCCTTTTCCTCCTTACTCACCACCTCCAAGAATTTCATTTTACCTAGCATTCATGTGCTTCTCAACTCCTTTCCCATAGCTGTACTTTTTCAGGGTTGTAGCTTGCAGCGAATGTGAACATCCTTCACACTGCATTCCTAAGGTCCGGGGCTCTGTTTCCTGCCTCATCTTGTGCAAACACTGGCGTACCTTGCTGAAGTTAATTGGTATAAGCCACTTGAAGAAGTCTGTATTTTTGTTGCTAATTTTCTAGAATTCAGGCATCAACACAATCGTCAGTAATCAAGCTACAAGCATCAGCACCCAAGAGATGGGAAAGACAAAAGCCAGATCTTCCAGCTTCTTCACCCAATCCTCCATCACTACACCAGGGCTAAAATAAGTATGATCTGCCTAGATGCAGTTTACACCGTTACACACAGCAAGTTCTGTCTTGCGAAATCGATGTTTACTTACGTTCTGGTTTTACTCTGTGTGGCCCCAGTGTAGCCATTGCCTTGAAACAAAAATGAAAATTTAGTCAGCAAGCATATTCTTTTTTTCCTAAATTACCAGCTTTGACTGTGAAGTTATGAGTGGTGTAGCTCAGGATACTTGCTTTTACGAGCAAAAACCACAACTGGAACAAATCCAAAATAGATATGTGTTCAATGGTGACTCCGTAACTAAATAAAACAGAATTTTGAGGGTGAAAAAGAATCACCTTCTTATGGAAGTTTTGAGTTCAAATCACTCAAGAAGTTTTATAAATTAAACCCTCCATTTCTATTTTGTAATTCTGTCAAGAAAATACAAAATGACATTAATTCATTCTAAAAACCAAAATGCTATATGATCAATCTACTCTTCTGATTTATACAGTACACAAGTTCATTCTCTGTTCTCTCATACGAACTCTAGATCACATAGTATTAAAGTAGGCTTTAAAAAAAAACACTCAGCAGTTTTCTGGAGTTGTTTGCTTTTGCTTGTTTTTAATTATTTCCAGAAAAGGCAAAATCCCCAGTAAATTCTGGGATTCACTACTGTTTAAAAATCACGTTACATTACAGGAAACAAATTGAGGAAAAGCTGGTTCGTGTCTATTCTTCTGACATGATACGAAGAGAAAAGCCAGATAATTTTTCACATAGGCACCACATTTTACTTCTTGTCAACAAAATATGTACAAGTGTAAAACGAGTGGAATGATTAGCTGACTACTGAAGAAATAAAAATCTATCTAGAATTTTGATTATGTAAGAAATATATTCACATATTTTCAAGAGGCAAAAGGACTGGACAAAAAACCCAAACAAAACCTTTGGCATTCATCCTTTAATCGCACCTTCCTTATTGTTGTCCAGTCTTCAAGAATATCAAGGTCCTGTAACATATAAACTATATAGGGGCGTGGAGAAGTTAGGGAAAACTCTTTTTAAAAGCAGCAATAAAAATACTGTAATGTTTGTAGAAAGATAGTAATAGCTCTGTTATACCAATCTTTTAAGCAAAGAATAACTATGTGAAGCAAAAATAAATGCATCTTTGAATTACGCAAGCTAGAATTACACTTTAAAAACTGAGATAATTAATAGTATGTAGATATTCAGACTACTGGAGTTCAAGAAGAGGACAAAACAACAATTGTGATAAAACCATTTATCCTGAGTTCAGCAGTAGCAGTCATTTTTCTCCTTCTTGGTAGCTGGTGCAGTGCTGTGTTTTTGACTTTTGGCCTGGGAATAACGCTGACAACACCGATGTTTTCAGTTGCTGCTCAGTAATGTTTACTCTGACCAAGGACTTTCTGAGTCTCATGCTCTGCCAGGGAGGAGGGGAAGCCAGGAGGAAGCAGAGACAGGGCACCTGACCCAAACTAGCCAAAGAGGTATTCCATACCACAGCACGTCATGCCCGCTATATAAACAGGGGGCAGTTACCCAGAAGGGTTAGATCACTGCTTGGTCGGGCTGGGTATCACTTGGCGGGTGGTGAGCGGTTTTATTTTCTTCCCTTGTTATTTCCCTTGTCATTATTAATATTGGCAGTACTCTGCATCACATTTTTTTTAGAAAAGCACAGACAGCGCCACATCTCTGAATATATAAAAAAAAAAAAAAAGAAAAAGAACACAGGAAGTAGAAAGGCAAAGCCCCTCCCTTGAACTATCAACTGTAAAAATTGTGTATTAGAACAATATGTGAACTTCAAAACAAAACTCCATATAGCACTGCTATTCCGTTACAGCAGCCTTAAGTTTTTTCTTTGTTTCTCCCCATTTCATCTCTCAAAAACAAGTTTAGAAAAAAGTGTTAGGAACATTTAAAAACTAAATCGTCTAAAATGGGATAAAGGAGCTTTAACTCACATTCCATCTGAAATTTTAAGAATCTTTAGCCATTTTCAAATTTGTTGCCCACTAAAGTAGTATAAATTAAAAAACGTAAAATTCCTAGGATTATAGACAGATCTGTAGAAAGTGACAAGTTCACAACTATTTTCAAATCGTAAGCAAAAAGAAAATTAATTTACTTCACAACTGAAAGGATTTTCAACTTCATTAATTGCCTGAAATTGCTGGGGTTTTAGACCTAATACTGTGTCAGCATTTTCTGATTGGAATGTATTCTAAAATAGCAAGGTAGCTCATAATTCACAGAATCTGAATGCTATTTGTATGGACAACCCAAAGACAAGGATGGCTGAGAGCTAAAGAAAATATACTTTCACACAACCTGGCATTCAAATTGCTAAAAGGAGTTAAGAAACTAAAGAAGCCACTTGTAGGTACATTGATTAATACCACCTGACTTTTAAGCATTAGCTGAAAACCACCTCTACTAAACTGAATTTATGATGCATCCTAATGGAAGAACTGCCACCATTAGGACACATCATCCATCTGGTGTATGTTCCAGTAAACTGAACATCCTCAAAGGAGGGCTTTGGGTTATTTTTAGAAACTTCTTCCTTCCCACCTTCTCCTGATATTATGAAAGCTTGTGAAAGTAGCATGATTTTTTGCAGCAGGTTAGCAATAAAAAAATGGCCTTTATACTATATAATGTCACTACTTAGAAGTTAGAATCACAGAACAGTTTGGAAAGGACCTTAAGATCATCTAGTTCCAACCCCCCTGCCATGGGCAAGCAGGCACACCTTCCACTAGACTGGGCTGCTCAAAGCCCCATCCAGCCTGGTCTTTTCTAGGAAGCCTCTACAATTCTGGCAACTTCCAAGCCACCACATTTCTACCCCATAAAAATGTTGGGCTGGGGGTAGGAGTAGAAAGAATACTCAAGTTTGCAAAGGCATCTCCTTGGATGATCCTGTGGAGAAAGATGATCCTGTCTCTTAGTTGTTGTATCTTAAAAAGTTCGCTTGTCAACAGCTATGAAGTCATCAATGCACAATTCTTAAATAGTATACTCTCTCTACAGGAACCCCAAGCCCACAAACAATCCCTCTAATCTGCTCAATTCTTTGAATTTTAAACTTTTGATTAAAGAGGTTCTGTAGTCTATGGAATTGTTAAGAAGTAATAAATTGAGACAAAGGTAAACCAGAATAAGAAGCAAAGTTACAAAAGTCAGGAGAAGTTACACAAGTCAAGTTATACTTTGCAAACATAATGCCTAATTTTTTTATGATTTTGCCTTGCAGCACTATTTTTTGAAGAATTAGAAAAATCAAGTTTTAGAAATGTTCTCAATGTGAAACTAGTAGTTAGATAATTTTAATTTCAATTTTTGTAATAGGATGTGTGAACATGACTTCCCTAACCTGAATAACAGCTGTCGCACAAAAAAAAACATTTTGAGAATGCATTATCACTTCAGCTTGTCATTCATGACATATATAGTATGACTAGCTATAAACCAGTGAATATTACTAGAGAGAACAATAATTTCAGTAAAAGGATATCTGATACAACAACAGGTTTCTTCTTATCCGGACTAAATGGATCCTTCCTTTTCTTCCTGGACTGTAGCTCATCATTCCATAATTCTGAAAAGACATAAGAACATGCTACAGATCAGAAACATTTATAAGTTTAGCAATTTTAACAGCAGAGAAATTGTCCAAAAATGACAAATAACATTTTTCTGGTGAGATGCTGTTTCTAAACAAAATGAAAGTGCTACATAATTACATAGTCATACATTAATACTCTCAAAACACACAAGGAAAGCTGAATTACCAGATCAAAGTTTGTTTTAAGCTTAAATTCAACCTCTGCCCAAAGTTTACAGCTGAATAGCATCCTGCTGGAAAACCTGAAACTCACCAGACATTCTATGTGTACAGTCCATTAATCAGTAGCTACCAGAAGAAAAAAAAAATAGTGACACCAAACAAACAAACAAAAAACCACCCCAACAACTTTGAATTTCTATTCACCTGAAGTAATGTCAATACTATGCCTGTCTTCTTCAAGTCTTCTAATCTTTTCTTCTAGTTCACTTTGAACAGTATCATACAACAGAAGCTTTTCACTCTGAAAGAGAAACAAGTTATACATTTTTACATTACTAAGTTCTATCATCTCAAGATATGACAACAATTTAAAGCCTCAGCTGAAGGAAGGCAAGAGTAGCTTTAGGTGAAAATTTTTCAGGAGCCATAAAGCATTACCTCTCCCTCTATCCACTTTCTTAGCATGAGACCCTACCACATTAAAGACATTCACTTAGCATAAGCATAAATACAGTTATCAAATATCAGTATCAAGAATAACTAAGTGGATAAAAGCATGCAGCTAGATCTCCAGAATAACTGTTTATATTTAGACACAAATACGGTATTTTCCTTTTGGATAGCAAAGACTTATTCACAATGAATAAATCTAGTGACCTCTATGCCATCCTTCATTATAAATCACAACAGCTAATTTTTTCCATGGAAAGTTTTTTATTAAGCTGCCTCCAATATTAATAAACCTGCAGTAATTTATACAGAATTATCATCTATTACCATGTATTTTTAACTATTTTCATAGATCTGAATAATACTTTCCCACAGAAGAATTTCTTGAGCACATAAAATATTTATAGTTGTGAAAGCAAAACCATCTACCCTAAAGCTGTGAGAAACACTTTTCAAGCGCTGCTTTAGAAAAATTAGCTGGTTCATCCTTTTGAAAAGCAATTTCTGATCCAAACAGATTAACATAATGCCTTCAGCATTAGCTGTACCATTAGCGCTTTTTATACACAAAAAAAATCACAGACTGATGTGAACTTCCTACAGCATTTCATGCTGTCTATGCTATCTTCCATCTCTTAAGTATTTCTGAACTAGAAAAATCAACTTTGTAGTAAACTGTTCTTCATTACAGTCCATCGCATAGGATACCAAAATTACCCAGTATCTATTTAGACCAGTTACCCATTCAAAGGCAGCATCAAGAAACACTACACTCTCTAAACCAGTAACTTGGAATTAAGCAGAGTTCCAGGCCTCTAAATTTACTGTTCTTTCAAAAGCTTGCACATCTCCTAAAGCACGATTAGGAAATACAGCTAATTGTTACATTTTAAAGTTCATTATCACTAAGCAACATATTTAACAACTCTAGAAAAGAAAGGACTTGGATATGCTCACTGAAAAAAACCAAAACAGTTTAAGCAGCACAAGTCGCTGCATCTAGCTATCTGTTACCATGTCTGCCAGAAGCTGCAGCCCCTAAAGCCAAGTCAGCAGATTTCTGCACCTCAACTGCTCCTGCCCATAGCACAGCATACTAACAGAAACTTAACCTTTAACAATGTTCAAGTTAGTATGCTGGAGAGAAGCAAAGTAGCTGAGAAATAGACAAAACCAAAGAACCCTGTTCTACTAAATGGCTGTCACACTTACTATTCCCTGCAAGTTACAACATATGAAATTCCAAAGACCTGCTTTCAAATATTTTTCAAGCCCTTATTAAAAAAAAAATTAAATAAAAATTTCCCAGTAGAAGTGAAAAGGCAAAAGCCTCTTACATACGCCTGAAATGGCAAACGAATGTTATCTGTTCCAAGAACATGTGAAAATTCCATTTTAAAATGAAATAGTGTCTATGTTTAGACATCTGTTTTGCTTCAAGCTCTTGGAGACAAATAAGGTGTGAAAAGCTGTTACAGGCATCAGAGGCATTCCTGCTGAATGGTTATATTCCAGTGGAATAAGCAGCAATGCTGACTTTAAAGACCTTACTGCATGATGTGTATTTGAATTCTGAAGGTTTCTCAGTAGAAACATAATAGCAAAACAAGGTAGAAAGACCACCTTAAAGAGGAATAATATATAGCCAAAGCAAATCATTCAATCACAGACGAGAAACCCTGTAAGTCTTACAGGATTCTGCCCGACCTCCGGAGTATTCCCAGAAGCAAAGATTGTCAGTAATAAGTAGTCCTTATTATACCTTGCTCTTTCCCACGGCATCAAGAATTTAGATTTTTTTTTAATTTTTTTTTTTTTTAAAGTATGTGCTTTATTGGTATGGAAGGAGCCACAGACTTCAGGAACCACTCCAGAGAAAACACCTTTAAGCAACTGCAATGGGGCTGAGGAGTACTATAAAGCAAACCTCACTACCTAAGCAGCTATATTACAGCATTGGACACAAGTATTTTTACTATGGTATCCAGTATATTTAGATACTTAAACAGAAATGTTTATATTCAAGGAGAGATGTATTTTTCCTGCAACTGCTTCTGAAATGACAACTCCACCACCAGCTGTCTAAGGCATCTAAAAAAGACATCAATAGTATCATTATTATTATTATTTTAGTTGTCATTGTTGATACTAAAATGTAAAGTTCTTTCGGCTAAAATTAGGTCAGATATTTTAGTTACTGTTCTTAGTAATCTTTTTAGAACAACTGTAAAAGAAATCATGTGGTAATCTACTAATAAGAACTTGTTAATGAAAAATAAGAAAACTTACTTATACTTACATGTAAAGCCAAATTAATATAAAGCAAATTTTTATATGCTTTGAATAACCTCTTATGTAGGCTTAAATTTAACAAGGCAATTGCATTCAAATAGCAAATAACAGCAATAATAAAAGCATGCACTGAACTGGGAAAGCATGACACCATAAAGTTAGATGAGATTAGCTATCAATGTCAAATAGCTGGCACAACCTCACAGTGCTGTCGAGAGGCTTGAATCTCACATTCATACTTGTTCTTCACAGATTCCAGACAAAGCTCTCTATAGATACCTGTAATCAGACAAATTACAGCAATATTACTGTCTTTAGCTAGTATATGATTTTAGAAATCTCTTTTAAGACTGCCTGCAAGTCCCAAAACATGTACATACTAGAAAATACAGACCTATTATATTAGGCACTTACAGTGGCTGGCTGCTTTACAGAGTAAACATGAGAACAAGTAATCCCTTAATTCCAAAGATCTGAGGAAAAATAAAAGCTATTTTAATTTTTCCCATTTGTCAACAAATTACACCAGCAGTCATGCTAACTTTACAAAATTGGTCAATTTCATATTTATGCTCAAATTATCCTGGATATCCTCAGTTTTCAAATCCATTACCAAATCAAATTTTCAAATCAAAGTACCAAATGGTCTCTTCTAATTTCTAATTAGAGTTTTAAATGATGTTTTGAGGTTTTTAAATAGCTAGAAAACTGAATGAAAAAACCAAGCTTTTACAAATTAATATTTAGAATAAGGCTTATTTCATAATGCATGACCTTAATAAATTACATCAATTAACAAGACACTGTCCTATTCTTTGAAATAGCGACCTTGCAATACAAAGGATATTGCTTCTGAGCATTGGGAGCATTTCTTACACATTTCTGAAAATGTGCCTACTAAACAGACAGCTGAAGAAAAATCTGAAAGGTACCTGAAATGTAGTATCTGGCAAGTACAGATAGAACTTGATTTAATACAGTCAAGGCATTCACACAAAATACTCAAATTGTTCCAGATTACCATCTTGAGGAGTTAAGTTTGCACACACATTAGTGCTGTCTAGCAAATGAAGAACTTCAAAGAACAACTTCGCTTAGAATTCATTTGACTATAATTTAATACAGTACAAGAGGAATAATTCTGTTACCAGCAATAGCTCTGAAAAATAAACCTCAAAGTATTATGTCAACCATCTTTCTGCTGTGAAGTCGCTTTTGATCTAGAAATCAAAATGTTCTTTTCTTACATCAGTACGTTATGCTGTTCATTTAGTTGGGCTTCTTGGGTTTGGTTGGGGTTTGTTTGTTTGGGGGAGGTGGTTAATATTTATGGATGACTGCCATATCTAGGTCTACCCATTTATAATCACGGCTTATTTCCCTGGAATTGAGCAGTATAAATATGAATACTTCTAGAAGAAACAGTTCTTTTTCCAACTTCCTGCAACAGTTGGGATCCATGTTTTGTGTGAATAGTGCTCAGTGCCTAAGAGAGCAGATGAACACAAGTACCTTTTCTACCGCAAAGGCAATTATATCCCTAGTCCAGCTAATCATACTTCAACATTGTTTTTCCCCATCCCTTTCTCAGATACTTAGGGATTACCTGCACAAGCTCAAGTCCTACCCACTTCTGCCAAGGCTTTCAAACAGCAAGAGCTAATAAGCCTGTTCTGCATTTTCTTGCTTTCCCTGGAATAATTTTATCAATCTCATTCAGTTGAGGGAAAAAAGAAAGAGGGGGGAAAAAACAACAAAAAAACAAACAATCCTGATTTCCAGTCTCAATTCCAAGGTAAGTTTGTAGGTTCTATGCTGGACTCTTTTTACATTGGAACATTGGTCTTCAGCACTGCTGAAGACATATCAGGAGAACCTGTAACATGCTGCCTATCCATCCCCACCTACTGAAAGGCAGCCACATCTAAAACTGAAAATCAAAAGCATGGATTAAGGTTGCTTTTACATCAGATCTTCTGCAAGGTCACCTGCAAACTTTCTACAAAGCCCAACTGGGCTACTTAGGACTAGTCAAGTAAATTTGGGTTAAGAACTTAAAACCCAAGACATTCTGGGTCATCAGCTATGGAAAAGTGACGACCACCAGGATGGAGAGAAATGCAATTGGTCAAAAGATTTCAAATTCTTTTCATAGCCTGATGTCAAAAGTACCAATGAAGGCAAACTAAACAGCACTGAAGCAGCACCAGTATTATTAAAAATGAAAACAAGACTGCCATTTTCCAGTTTGTCTGCACCATGTTTCTGCTAAATTTCTTAGAAAAGACACTGGCATAGTTTCTCTGGCTAAAGAGATCAAAATGTCTGCTTTTTGGCTTTCTAACAGCCAGTGTTAGGTAACCCTTAGACCGCTGAATTACTCCTAAAGAAGTTAAGCTATAACATGAAAAGAATTTACAGTAGGGAAGAACAGAACTTAGTCTTCCTACCCACCATTCCATGTGATAATATGGCTGTATCCCAGAAAAAGATAAAAGTTCTTGTCTGCTTCTTCTGTAAGCATAAAAGCCTATCTAAGTATTAGCCTTAATAATTAAAATGCAGCTTAGATAGAAGCTGCTAAGGATAAGAGTCCTGCTCACTCCCCAGATGGAACAGGAGGATAGCAGCATAGTAGTAGAAGAGACAGACTAGAAGAGCAGAAAACACATTATCAGCTAAGATGATCTGGCAAGAACTTCACGATATAGCACCTACATATCCCTTCATTTCAACAGTAGCCAGTGTGCAGACTTAATTCCAAATCTTCTAATAAAAAATTAGTGGGTTTAATTCAGTAATTTTGCGCTTACTACACAGACAGACATTAAATGAAATAATAAAAAGAAAAAAAAGACATCTTTAGTGTGATGTTATCAGGCAACTTGTGCAAAGAGGTAAGCAACCTATTCATTTTGAATCAAAAAGTATTTCACACAGGATACATTTTAACCTATGCCACAGTATTTCTAATTTTAAAACACACTCCTTTAACAATACTAAAGAAAAAAAGATTGACCTCAAAATGCATAGTAAGTTTACACATGTAGAAACATCAATGATCATTTTACGTGCCTTACCTGCCACCTTAGTTCGGATTTGCATATTCTCTTGTAAAGCTGCTAATGGTTCTAAATATTCAGGTGCTTTTCCAGCTATGACCTCTTGTAGCTTTGCATCCACTTGGCTTAATCTTTCTTTGTAAAGCCTTAAAATAATACGAAGAAACAAAAAAACAAAACAAAACAAAGTATTTATTTCATTTAAAATCAAACAGGCTTGAAGAAATATTCCATCTCTAAGGAAGAAGGAAAGAAAAACAAAATCACACAACTGTTAACAGGATTAAGATGGAGTCGGAGGTGAATCAACATGGAAGAGGACAGGAAAGGGTGCTATAATGCATGAGAACAATATGGCTTACATCATGAGAGAGAAAGATAGACATTTGGTGGATAGAAACACCCATTTGCTTTCATGTTCACATATCTGTTCCCACCCTATAATAAACCAAGAGAAAAGAGAGGCAGGCTCTTACTGAAGAGTCTCATTTCACCCCCCTTGAAAATCCACATATTGCATATTATCACAGATATCACAGGATAATTTGTAGCTTACATCTTCCATTCCTGCCAAAGGAAGTGTGTTTAAAATATTTACTGGTAAACAATGAAGAAATCTGCTTGCATTGTAAAGAATTTAATGTAATATCAATTACAAGTACTTCAATCACGATAAAACTCTGGCCTTTGTAACTGGTAAGTTATCAGTTGCAAACTGCAATACAATATAGTGTTGAACAGTAGAGTCATCAATATAACCAGCTTTCCCTGTTCTCATTTTTAACCTTGCACTCAACAATCAAAAACTGTAAAATTAAGGCAAACATGTACAAACTCTGTTGCACAGGTTAAAGAGCACACATCAGATGTTGCCTGTTTACACAGATAAACATATCTTTGTTATATCTGTTTACACAGATATAACAGATGTCTTTGGGACAGGGCTGCTGCTTTACTTTCCATTCATCTGCCACAAGCCTGCTCATCATTTTACTTTGATGACAGCTCCATAGTTCAAGCCTGTGTACCTAACCTAGCAGTTGTCAGTGATCACTCCCCTCCTTACCTGCAAACCAAGTATTACACACAATCTGTCCTGCAGTCAACTGACAAAGCCTGCAGCTGATCAAAACCCAGCCTGATGTGCTCAATCCTTGATGAGCACACAACTGCTAACATATAGAGAGCTACAGCAGAATTATTTAGCTAGAGCATAAGCATGGCTGCACAGCACGAGTGGGTGGGTCACTGACATCTGATTACACAGCACCAAGTTCAAGCTACATCGGAGTGAGCAGTCTTTGGTACCATGCAGCAGCTGATGAACTAAAACTGTTTATCCAGTACTTTCAAACACTGATTTGTATAACTGCTATCAGCCACTGTAAATCCTACTTATAGCATCTAAACTCAGTTTCTCTCAAAAGGAAGAGGAGGTACATGCAATCACTTCATCATCTCTGCTACCGGTTGTGGCTAAACATCCCACTGCTCATGCATCTTTTTCTTCTTTCCCAACATTATCACTTCCCTACTCATGCCTGCTCCTTCCTATAAACTTTGTTCCATCATTCTAATGCTCCTTTCCTAGTAATCCCACCATCACAGTTTTTCCAGCCCCTAAAACCACACCAATCTTTCACTAACCAGTGTCTCCACAAGGCCTTCTTCCTAATATACCACAGCCTTACCAACTACCAAACACCATTCACAATCCCTAAACCCCCTGAAATACTTGTTTCCTTCCTCCCAAGATCACCTTCCTTCATACTCACTCCTTAAAGGCTTGTTTCCACAATCTGTTTTCAGAGCTGTCCAAAAGACAGAAGAGCAGAGCTGAACTCAAAAGCTGGAGGATATCCAAATGCCAAACCAGTCGGTATCAACTGGTTCCAATACTCATCAGCTGGCTCCATTTGCCAGCTTGCTTCTTGCTCAGCCCAAAAAAGAACAGCAAGACAGTATTCCCTAAACACTGCAGCAAGAAATTGCTGGCTGGGCAATTCTTTCCAGTCCCAATTAGGTGGGCCTCACAGCGTCTTGTTAGGCCAATCAAGTTGTATGTCTCATTTTTACAGCAGAAAGATCTCACAATATAAACATACATCTGAAACAGTGACAATTGACTTGATTTTCAATATATGCCAAAGGATAGACAAGGTCTCCTCAAAGCGTCACTTTGTCAGGTACTCGATTAACCTAGTTGCCAAGTTACCACCAATTTAAATCAGAACAGATGCATCTACCTTGTCTGTGCATGTGGGGGAAAAAAAAAAAAAAAAAGAAAACAACTTAAAATACATACAAAACACTGGTTCTAATACAAATAGGATTCACTTTTGAATAACTATTAATTATTAGTATTAATACTTACTAGGTCTTTACTGCTGATGTAGGTATTATGGCAGATAGACTATAGACAGGAGTAACAGTATTTTCTTTCTTTTTTATTATTGGTGTCTGGGTAGCAGTAGACACAAGAAACTTTTATTGGTACCAACTACAAAAACTGCTGCAATACTCTGAAAAAATAACTTAATTTCTTATTTAGCAAAGACAGTACTTACATCTGTCCCACACATATAAAAGGATGAGAAAGATCTTGAGTAAATAAATATATAAATTGAAAAACACCACAAATTTCCTTAAAATTACAATTCATTGGTTCTGCTAAGGACTTTGATGTAATATACCCAACACTAGCCCTTCACAGCAAAAACACTTCAAAACCATTCTTACAGCAATACGTAAAAGCACTCTAGAGCAACTGCCTGTAAATAATTTCAGAATTCCCAATCCTCATTCTTCTCCAGAAGTAGCATCCACATCTATGAAAGACAAGAAACACCAGCTGCACACAGTATTCTTATGGAATGGATCCTTCAAATGAGGCACTTAAAACATTAAAATACTTACTGATCTTTAAGGTCTGTAAATTGCTTTTCAAGATTGGACATTTCATCTAAACACTCCATCCTCCTCCTTTCACAGTCCTCATCATCCATTTCTACGAATAAAAGAAAGATAATTTGTTTTGAGCAATGTAATGTATAACCAAATAAACTGGGTATTTTGTTTCTAGTTAATCTGAAGCAGGCCTGAATTTCAGCTATGAACAGATTATCCATTATATTATAGCACAATATCAGAAAATACTTGCCATATAAACTACAAAGGAAGAAACTTGGATCTAATTCTAGAAGAAAATCCATAAACAGCAATTTTTCTTCCTCAAAACAAGAAACAATATCATGGTAAGGCTTCAAGAGGGTAAATTTCATAACTGATAATATAAAGTGTACCTAAGAATGTGTGAAACAGAAAAACTAAACATTGTACATCACAACAGAGGAAAGGTGCCATTAAGCACAGATAGTTATTAGCCACCACTGAAAATTCAAGTGCATCCTGAGCTGGTGTGAGCAAAAGCAATCCCTGGAAAGCCCACACAGTTCAATCTTACATTTGTCATATAAAATTCAAGGATTTGTTTTACTAATATGCATTAAATAAAAAAGTAACACTTGGTTTTGAAAGCACGTTTCATCCTGTTCAACCCAGAGATTCCTTTGAAGCCAAAATATTACTGTAGAAATATCTATAGTTCATCTTAATGACCATTTAAAATTACTGCATTTCTAATGAAACACTTCTTAACCTGCAAAGCCTGGAATTTTGCAGAAATTTTATTCTATATGCTTTTATGAAACAAGAGTAACTGACATTAAACTCTAACCACAGGTTTTGTTTTAATTTATATTCCTGATTTTTTTCTTAATTTACCTAGTGAACATAAGTGTAAAGTATAATAAATCCCCACTTTTTGGCCAGAAATTTTGCCCCACTTGCCATGGAGTCATCTGATGTTATTAAACATGTTACCTTCCCAGCCTTTCCTTAGACCAGAAAACAGAAAAAATAAGCTACAAAATTCCTGACTCTTTCCCACCCTTCCTAGGAAAAAAAAAAAAAAAAAAAAAGCACCTTGTTAAGCCACATTCAGAAGTTAGAGATGTCCAAGATGTCCTGAAACTGCTTTATAGCAACCTTATCTCCAGGAATTAGCTTTCGACAGTTATGGTACAACTGACCAATTATCAAGCAGTAGCAGAAGAGAAGCAGAAGAAAGGACGGGCGGGATGCAGCCAGGAACTGGAGCTGAACTAGTGCTAACAGGCCAGGTGTTTGAGAGAAGGCACTGCCCTAAGGAGGATGTATCCATCTAAGCAGTTATTCTGTCATGAAGTCCTAACTCCTGACAGAAAGGCAAAGTAGGATCCTGAACCAAGCAGAGACAGCCTGGACTCACTCTTCTAGACCATAAAAAACTCTGAACCTCTTGCTTCTTCCGCACCCACATTTTTCCAGCACACATTTAACTCCTTTTCTCTCTCTCCTACACCAACTACAGAAAGCAGCATGCAAGTCTTCATCCTTAGTGTTCTGCAAAAAAGTATGGCAATTTGCAAAGGTGCAAGGAGTAGCTTCAGGGCCAGCGTAGCTACTTCTGAGGATCTCATTAAGTCAGATCTTCTATTCAGACCTCTTAACGCATGAAGTTTTCTGCACATAGCTTCTTCCCAAAATCATTGCAAGCTTTTAAGACTAAAAACTACACCAGCCCTCTCTGCCTGAATATGAAAACTAGCAGGCAGTGGAGCAGTATTAATCTGTACTACAATGCTACTTACAAGTCCAAATCAAAGACCTATTGCAGTTTGTCATTTATAGATAGTACAAGCAAAAAAAGAGTGCGTACAAGGTTTTAAAACATGATGTATCTTGAATCACTTGGAAGCAGAGAGAAAAAATTTATAGGCAGACCAAAAGCTGAATGCTTAGCACACTGGGGGGAGGAAGGGAGGAAGGGGGAGTATCAGGCTGTTGAGAGACACTATTCTTTTTTAAAACTCTGTTCTCAAAAGCTAGGCAGATCCTCAATCCCAGAATAAGGCTGAAAATCAGATTAAAGAGCAGTTTTATTTGGCCATCTGATGCAATACTCAAGCCAAAACTGATTGGGCAACTTTTAACTCAGACAGATTTAAGGAATGTGGCAGCAGTCACATTACTCAAAGAGCTGCCTAAAGCATTTATGTGCTATAAAAATAAAGCTGCTTTAAAATTTGAAGGCACCTCCCTGTAAAGCCAGAGAAGCAGCAGCACTGGGATACCAATAGTTCTACTGCTCAAATATGCATTTCAGATAAGTTCAGCTATGTTTTTGGTTCTAAGTATGTTTTAGTGAAGAATCCACTTGGAAGCTTTTCCTTAAATTAACACAGGTTTTAACTTTTGTGGGTATTTAGGGAACACAAATCAAAGAAAACAGCTAAGAACTGTAACCCTAGCTGAGAATCTGTACAACACCCACTGTTGGAAAGGAAAGGGACTGCATCTTATATTTTAAACTTGCGTTGCAAAGAAACTATAATGCATTGGTATCTAAGGACACAGCTGACACTCTTGTAGACAGTGAAACAACTCATAGCTCTGTCCAACCTCCCCTCAACTACATATACACTCAAAAGTCTTTGACTTCTGCCTAGAAGTCTGCATTCTGCCTATTATTCATAGTGCATGGCAATTCACGTGCTAAGTAACTCTTCAACTGTTTCACCCTTATTCTGTCTTCAGTAAGATTCATAAAATGATGAAGATATTCAGAGTCCTGAAATATCTTTAATTCCCCAGTTATGAAACTCCTTCCCCATGGCTTTAAATGACACATAGATTGGGTAATATGCAACACTGAACAAGTAAAGGGTTTTACAATCAAGTATCATGGCTTTCCAGTTGAAAAATGTACATCATTAAGTACTAAACCACTTGTTCATAGGCCCATCCTAAAAGTATTTAGGGTATTTTTAAACATCTTTAAAATCACAGTAATTCTTTTCTTACTATATTCAAGTCCAACTCAGTAACTAGGCAGCCTGGTTTAAAGAAAAAAAAACCAAAACCCACAGTACTTAAAATATAACAGTGCTTAAACCAGCTTTTTTTATAAGTTGTGGCCTATAAAAAAGAAGGCCAAATTCTCATCTGGGATAGTGGGCATAACTTGCAGTTCCTTATTCATCCCCAATATGCTATTCTATACCCTGGTCAATAAAAAAAAAAACAAACCTATACTAAATACATAGCATTAAAAAAACCAGGATAGAAATAGTGCCAGCTCTCAAGGGCATGTTATGCTTCTTCTAACTGCACCTTCTGTATTCTCAGACATCTACTGGAAGAAAAACAAAATAGCAAAAAAAAAAATGCTGAATGCAAGCAAAGCAAATGACAAATTTAACAACAAAAATACTTCAAAATCTTCTTATTTTAATTTTTATAAGGACTTATTTCTTGCAATGCTAATCATCTTATCTTTGTAGGAGCAACCTGCTTCCATGGAGCATGTTCATATTTGTCAAGACACTGGGACAAGCACCTCATTTCCTGTAATCATTGCTTTTTAAGTGCTCCTTAAAAGCATTTATCTGTGGAAGGCAACAGAAATTATCTAGAGAGCTTCTTGTTCTGTTTTAAAGAAACATTCACAGACTACACCCACTTAAAACCTAATTCCTCCTTCCACAACCCTAACCCCAGAAGAAACCAAAACAAGGGCAAGACAACAGAATTATTTGCCTTCAATTAAAAAAAAAAAAAAAAAAATCAACCAAAGCACCTTTGAGGCCATGTAGACTTCAAAGTTTTCTTTAAAAATATCAATTAACACAACCGCAAACAGAAGCAAAGGCAAGTTTTGGAAAAAAAAAAAAAAAAAAAAAAGAGCAAACTTCAAAGCTGGAACTAGCAGAAACAATTCTCTCCATCAGGGCCAGGGAGCTAGAGAATAGAAAAAGTTTACATCCTTTTCTCCCTCTCTCATGGAGAAAATTACCTTTTTTTTTTTTAGACATGTAGATTAGCTAGAATAAGAGATGAAGAAAGAGCATTCCCAGACAGCATCTACCTACAGTACAAACTGGAAGGTTAAGATGGGCTCTGTAAGTAGTGGTTATAGCTGCAGCGCTGCTCCTGGACCTCATCAAGCAGTCTTTCATAATCCTGTGTATCACCCACCTACTGCCATATAAACTTATATATTTACACTCTCTGCTTTCCCTCAAAAGATGTAACAAACTTTGTATATCAGAGCTTCTTGAAAAGCTGTCTCTTAATTTCTTATCCAAAATATAATATTCCCTTTTTAGCCCATGTACAATTCTGATAATAAAAGAACTGAAGCATGCTTTTGTAAGTTAGCTACCTTTTTCATGGGTTATTGTTCAGACAGTTTACATGCAAAGGCCCAATAAACATTGAAGACCATGCAAAAAAGGGGACAGGAAAGCACAGTGTACCAGAATGGGTGGGTAAGGATGAGAGGCAGGACAGTGGCAATTTGATCCAGGTAGACAGCCACTGACCAGCAGCCTAACTTATAAAAAAAAAATGGGGCTCACTCAGTCATACTGACCAGCTCAAGTCATGGGGGGATGGCAGAGAAGCAAGGGAAGCTCTGTATAAAACATAAGACAGATACTTGGATTTGCAGATGAACAAAGGCCTCTACTGGGGATCAGCTCTGGTGACAAATGAATATTAAATCAAGGTCAAAGGGAGTGACTACTCTCTCCCAGCACAGTAGTCTCACTTCCCCATCACTACTAGAGTTTTCACTCTACTTCTGCAGTCAGCTTGGCTCTTTCGACCACACGTGTAGGGCTCCAGCACCTTGTTAGTTCATGCACAGCCCAGACAAGGGCAAGCTCCACAAGACCACAGGGAACAACCATACCAGGGCTTTCCCTGAACTGCATCAGTCAGTGTGAATCTAAAAGCCATAGGATTTAAGAACAAAAATGAAGAAATAACTGTATATTGAGGACTAATATAAACAGATAAATCAATCACAAGCCAACATATGTAAAAACATAATTTCACAGCTGCCTAATTTTTCTAGTTCATGGTGTCCCATTCCTTCCACTGTGCCAAGCTGGCACTCATGCCACAGGTCAATGTGCTAGTACAGGCATGGGACGGGATCCCAGAAGACCACTCTATACCACTTCAACTGCCAGACATACATGCCAGGACCACAGCTAGCACTGAACACAGCTACTGTTTCTCAGCTAGCCCTTCCAATGACTGCTATCCTGCTTATGGAGCTTACATACTTATGAAGCCCCAGTGATGCCAGAACAGCAGTGTATGCATCTGATGATCAGCATGTTCCCCACTTTATAATTTATCCCTTGTAATTACAAGGAAAGTTTGAATAGATAATAACCACCTTCTAACACAGCGGATACTGCCCACAGAAAAAGTAATCCTTTTAAAGCTGGATTTCACCTACTAATTCACAATCTGTGGTCCCAAGGAAACTATGGAAAAAGAAAGGGACCTTCAACACAGCAGAGGTTGAAATGCTTAGCAAAAGAGGCCCATGGTACTGACAGGGTTTCCAATGCCCCCTCAAAGACAGGCATCAAAACGTCTAATTGAAATTCATGGGTTTACATATGATGAAATTCGTATATATATATACACACACCTGTATTCTGTTGCATGCACGCACACAGACGTGTGCATATATGACACGCCTGTTAGCGCAGACCCTAGCGAGCCCCCCCCCCCCCCCCCCCCGGCCATGTTCCCAGCAAGGCATAACCTACAGCACCTATACGGAGTACCAAGGCCCGGCCCGCCAAAACCGGGTGCCAGCCGACTCCAGAGACGGTAGCCTGGGGGAAAGTGGGGCTGCCATGCCCAGGCGACCCGTCACTTCCCTCCCCTTCAGCCAGCGGAGCCGGGGGGGAGGCTGGGTCGGGCCAGAGCGGCACGGGGGCGGGGTCACGGCAGGGGTGGGCACCGGCAGCCACGGGACCCGGGCGGGGCGGGACAGGTCTCTCTCCCGGGACAGCACGCTAGGTGTTGAGGGAACCTCCGCGGGTCCCCCCTATTCCCTAAGGGCGGCCGCAGCACCTGAGCTGTCCCCCTCCTCGGACACGGACGAGCTCTCGGTCTCCTCCTCCTCCGAGCTGCTGCCCTCGTTCTCCCCGTAGTCCACCTCCATCTCATCGTGGTTGTTTTCCTTCTTCTCCCGGGAATGGACCGGCATCGTCCCCGCCGCCACCGACCCTTGGACAGCCCTTCCCGCCGCCGCGCCACCGCCGCCAGCCCCCGCTGCCCCGCCCCTCCCCCCCTGCGTAGCCTACGCGCCCTCCCATTGGCCGAGCCCCACTAGCACGTTACGTTGGGCGGCGCGCGGGGCATTCTGGGATTTGTCGTCCGTCGCCGGGCGCGCGGGGGGGGACGGCGCAGCTGCTGCCTTGAGAGGCCGGGCGGGAAGCGGGGGCTCTGTGGATCCCCCTTCCCGACCGCTCATGGGGCTGCCCGGCGCTGAGTGGCTGCAGCACGAGCAGACAGAGCTAGAAGCCCTGCCCACGTCTCCCACAGGTGGCCCAAGCGGGCATGTAGGGCCCACATCGCAACCCGGCACCAATGCTGCTGCCCAGCGGGTTTGCGTCCTGGCAAGGTGTCTGTCGCTGCTCGCCACCGCCCACTCGCCTTCCCCCGGGCTCCAGAGAGCGCTGCGGTAGTGACCTCCACGCCAGAACCTGCTGCTTCCCCGGTTTCGGAGATATGCTTTAAATTAAATCAGACCTGGGCCCCTAAAGCTGACAGCAGCCACTCACAGTAGACACGAGGAGGGATTAAATGGACATGCAGGCTGTCCCACCTGCTCCCTGGCTACAAGGGACTGATGAGCATACTTTCAAGATGCTTGTGGGCACAGAGATGTCTGGCAGGGATTCTCAAGACTCATGAAACACACGGTTGGTTGTGGCCTGCAGGTGAGCGTGGGCAGTTTCTCTCGGGCTGAAATGAACTTGTTTGTACGCCATGGGCTCCATTCTGGAGCCCACACCAGGTGGAGGAGCTGCAGAGACAAACTCTGTGTCCCACTGTGGGATGTGATATGCTGCTCCAGTGAAGAGAAGGCAATATTTACCTGGCAGTAGTAGTTCTCCTTCATATTGAGAGATCCAGATCTAGTCACCCTCCGCAGCCTGGAAGGATGTTTGTTACGCAGGTTATGCTGTGAAGCAGTTAATGATTCTGAGCTTCAGCACAGACTTCCACCTCCATGGCAATTGCTGCCCACCTCACCATCACAACCATCACTGTATGTTAGTCACTTCTTTTCTCCCACATCTCTGTATATCCAGTGCAACTAATCTCCCTGTATCTCCACCACAAGGAGAGTGCACAGGTGTCCCACCTCTTCTCCAAGAACAGAAATATAAAACAAAATTAACAACCTCCCATCCTTCACTGGGCAAACCCCATCCCTATTGCTGATGTCTCTAGCTTTATAGTGAACTGGGGACCAGCAGAACCTGGCATGCTTTCTCCACACCCACCACAACTGTTATAATTTTAAGCATATGATGGGTAACACCTGTAATATCTGAGACCCACAGCGCACACAGGAACGGCTCCTTTCCGAGACCCCGCGGTTGCCGAATACGCATTCCCCGCTTCTGCCTCCTCTTCCTGCCGGGTCTCCCGCTCCCACAGGAGCACGCCGGTACCGGGAGAAGACGAGGAAGGTGCCCGCGCTTGTGGCAGGAGGGGCGCGGGGCCGTGCGCGCCGCCGCCGCCAGGGGGCAGCGGAGGCGCCTGGAAGGGGCAGGGCCCTGCCCTTCCTCGCCGCTGCCGAGGAAGACGGGCTCGAGCTCGGGCTCGGGCTCGTTTAGTCTCCGGTCGTTTAACAGATCAACTGCAATGGGCCCCAGGTTCTTCTCTGCTTAGAAACAACTTGCGGAAACCCGGAATCTGGCCGAGTGCTGGTTCATACCGTTTCAAACACTTACCGAGGCGGTTACCGAGGAACTGGTTTTTAAGCCGGTATTCTTTTGAGCTGCTGTGGCAAAAGTGTTAGTAGTGATGACCGATACTCAGACAGCTGAGAGGGGTTAGGAGAAGGCCTGAACCAAAAGCTGGACTCGTTCCCAAGGAAAACCGATGGATTTCACAAACTGAATCTGAAATTCCTCTTAAGACATTCATAGGGATTTAATAAATAGGAACTGGGGGAAAAAAAAAATGTCAAACAATCCTGAATTCAAGTGTTGCATTTTGGAGTAGACAGATAAAAAGATTATAAAAAAAAACAGTTGCAGGGGAAGGAATGGCAGAAAACCAGGAAAACCTTGGCCTGATTGTGATTTCCTATCCAAACAGTTGGAAGTAGGTCTAAGGGAGCTAAAAATAAACCCCAGAACGAAATCGAAGTTCCCATGTCACAGTGGAAAGCAGCAACCAGGGTAGGGAATTGAGCCAGAGTTTTTTTTAGTAATACACAATTTCACATGCTTCTATTCTGTTTGTAGCCGGGGTGGGGGGGGAGGAAGGAGGTATGCATCTTAGAAAAGCAGGCATCAGCTTCCTAGGACTTAATCTGGGCACTTAAAACAATAATCTGAATCAAGCTATTGAATCACATCTGTGAAGCATACAGAAAAGTGGAACCTAGCACAGGCATAGTGACTCTTAGACCAGACCTCTTCAGGAAAAGCTGAGAAGTAGAGCTGTAATTATACACCTACTTTGTTGAATGGAGACACTGAGTGGAAACATGTTATCATTCCAGAATCCAAAAAGCAGTTACTAGCTTTCTGATTATCAACCTGATGGCCAGCTTTTGTTGCAGTGAGTAACTGCACAGTAACTGTATATGTCTGACAAGAAGATTTTAAAAAGGCCAAAGATACCTCATGTGAGTCAGTAGGATACAGGGATAGATGAAACCTTGAAGGAGAAGCATGAATGAAAGAGCTTTTACTGTGTTTGATGCAATTTAATACTCTACATCTTAATGAGCTTGAAATATCTTGTCGTTATCAGTTTTTCTCAGTTTGAAGATGTAGTTTGTCTTGGACTCATCATCACAAGTTTGATTATGGGGGGTGAGGTCCTTCAATGAGGACAGGACATCAGCATATTAGCCAGGTCTATCAGTATGGGTTATCAATGATGAAAGAAGAATCATGAATGAAATTTATCTGGAAGATACAACATGGGAGGTTTGAATTAGTTCTTGTGCCTCACATGTAGTACAGGTTAAGAAAGAAGTGGTAGTACTGGGGTGTTCATGAACCCTGGCATACCAAATTATGTCACTTGAAATAATTTTTATCCAGTACCACAAAAGAAATAACCTACTTGGTGCTCTTCAAAATGAAACACTGGGAGGTGGGTCACAGGAAGGCAAAAAGAATATTTTCCCTGGAGAACAAGGTCAGCAGCAAGTTAAAGTAACAGTCACACCGTGCAAGATACTAGCCGTGTTTGAAGGCTACTGGATCATGTTCCTACCTTAGCTTGTATATTATCTAGGCAAGATAATCTGGTATGTGCTGCAAATGCTGTAAAGCTTAAAACTACTAATCTAAATAAACTCAAAGTGCTATGACTTATTTCGAAAAGACTGCTCACTCCTGAAGGTGAGATAAGGGGAGAGATAAGGGAAATAGGAAAAGGAAATAATCTGTGCAAAACTGACTCTCCTCAAGAGGCTGGCAGACATTCAGAATTTCTGCTGGGCTTTTCTAGGAGTTCTTTTGTGGGTTTGTCAATATTACAAAACTATTTCATAAGTTGGGAAAGAAAAAGAAAACCTCTCAGCACTTGAGTTTGAGTACTTTCAGAGGGAAAAAAAAAAAAAAAAGTTGTAACCACTGCTATTTACTCACATTTCAAAGTATCTTTCATATCAGATATGAGTGCTAGTGCTTACATTAGAATTCAAACATTGTGAGCTGGAGGTGACTTTGCACAACAAAAGTATAAATTCTCTGGCACCCCTGGATAGGAATTGGTATTGGTTGCTTCATTTGAAAATAACTTTCTCATGTTCCTCATCATATTACGCCATATATCCCTTCTCTTCTTTGAGCATGGCTGACTTAGTCCTAGTGTGTTAAGAAAACAAGTTAAGGTACTGATTGTGGGGTTGATTTGGATTTGGGGTTTGTTGTTTGGGGTTTGTTGCTTTTTTTGTTTTTTGATTGCACTCTCACTACTACTTTTGAATCCATTGTCTAATTCAGATCTGATTTTACATGACAGCACAAGTGTTAAATATACCAAATTTCTGCGTGGTATCTGGAACAAAGAACCACTATTAATGTCACACAGAGAGAAATGTGTAACTTACCTTTTACCTTTCCAAGGGACAGCAGTCAGCTCACAAACCTGTATACACAGTTAAGACTTAACTACAGTCCAGCCTTTCGCTCATGTCAAATATTTAGGAAGGACTAAGCCAAAGAAGGTTTATGGTTGTAGAAGGAGGTGACTCATGGCATTCAGTGTCTAGAGTACAAATCCGGACGAAATATGGCTTCATTAATTCTGCAACTCATGGCAAAGATTATTCAAGCTTGGGATCTGTAGTGGTTGGAAAAACTGCAGTGTTCTAACTTTGTACCAAATGTTCACACAAAGGTATTAATGGTGATACACTGCTTAACAAAAAAAAAAGCAATAAAGCAAGAATTGATTGTTCAGGAGAGTATAAACTCATTAACAGTTCCTTCCCTTAATTGCAGAAGCATATAGATTCCAGATCTCATCTGTGAGATAGGGGGTTGTGTAAATGAAGTGGAATTTTGTGATTTTTTTGCACAGGAACAGGATTTTGTCAAAGAACAGCTAGCTGTTCCATTATTCTCATATTATAAATATCTTACAGGATGCTGATGTTTGACCACTCAGGTCAAAGCAGCAAACATCTCCAGTATCAATATGTTACACTAGAGTACTAAACTGTACAGAACCCTGGGTTTGACTACTCAAACCTTAAGTATCTTGGTTTTGGGGGTTTTTCTTTCAAACTAAATACTTGCCAATTAAGTTAACTAAAAGTTTGTTATTCAGAATGGTTCCCAAACAGGAGAAACCATATACCCAGAGGATTACCACACACCATTCTAATGCCCAGGGCGCAATTTAGAGAGGCTGTTTTCTCAAAAGCAAGACAACCAACATAAGAAGGAAACTGTGGAGGCTAGTATAGAAAAGTAGGAATAGGAGTACTTAGAGAAAAGCCTGGCAGGGATCAGCTGTTGAGCTAAACAGGAAGAGATGAGAAGCAGTGGAATGCTTTTTTAAAATTCTTTCAAATGTATTGTTTTCTCTTGGAGGACCATACAGGCAAATAGCTCTTTGTGGAATATAACCATGCACCTCTAAGGGATCAGTTTTAAGAGGCATGTTAGCTACCTGAAGGAAGGGAAATACTTAGTGAAATTCTGAGTAATTTTAACTCTTTTTTAATCATGTACCATAATGTGGTGTAAATACCAGTAAAGTTGGAGTTCCAGAAACTTGTCTTTCTGGGTGTGGATGCAAAAATCCAAAACATAATCCACCCATTTGAAATATGAACTATTGAACCAGGCTAGAACTAAAGGATTTGTGCTCTCTTCAAGAGACCAAAAAAAAAAATAAACAAAAAAACCCCCAAAAAACCAACAAAACAAAACAACCCCCCCCCAAAAAAAAAAAAAAACACCTCATGATTTTTCAAGCACTTGGCAACAGCTGAATTCTTTGGAAATTTTAATCCTAGATGAATTGTGAGAAGTTAATTGATGGAATGAATGTGACCCAGTTGTCCCCACTACTTTGAGTGTCTGATGGGGCCCTGTAGAAAGAGTTAAAAAAGGGGGAAAGAAGTTCTGCAGTGCTTAATTGTCTACACTACTCCTTTAAAAGTTCAGTTAAATTTACCTATGGGGGTGTCTCCTCACAGCTGGAATAAAATGTTTGAAAAGCTCTTTCTGTAAAGTGGAAATGCAAAGATCTGGGTACAGTACTCCCCAGCTGGAATGCAGCAGAACCCAACCCCTCCCTAACTAATCCTACTGTTTTCTAGCCCTGTCCTTCATGCATAAGCAAAGGCATTGGAGTCACATGCTTTGAAGTTAAGCCTTTGCAAGATCACGGCTTTCACTGTGCACAGAACGTGCCCTTCCTGCCTGGTGTGCTCTGCACGAAATTATTACCTTGGTTAATGCTACCACCTCCTATCATTTAATATTTTGGTGCTGTCTTAACCTATTATTTTTAAGCTTTGTCTTGAGTTAAAGGTAGGCAGATGATGCTGCCTCCCTCACTGATTCCCTGCTGACTAAATCCCACTGCACTTATGCTTATAACATTAACTGTTATTGGTCATGCCTTTAAATACTCGGGCTACGTTATTTATGTAACAGGCATGTAAATGTTGACAACTCTTACAATTTTAGAACACCTCAAATAGTTAAATATTGCTAATATTAAAAACTCCAGCTGTTGTAATGACACATTTAGCTCAGGGAACTTGGGTTTCCTCAGTGCAAAACCAAGCACCAGGGACTGTTTGAAAACATCCAAGCAAAGAGACACAGGAATTCATGTATCTTAAATGATATAACAGATGTCTGTTCAAAAGTCCAAGAATTGTCTAGTTCATAAAGTCAGTGATTGTAAACCAGTGCCAGGCTTTTAGGATAAACTTTGGGCTTTTTCAGTATTACTAATTCAGCCCTCAGCTGCAGAGGTTATGTGGCACCTCGTGCATTTCCCTGGCTGTTGTTGTGGGCCTTGCTGACAAGGTCATGTCTGGGACCTGTACAAATGAGGGCATTTGAGCCCGTTTCTGGCTTTGCTGCAGGAGCAGCATGGACATGCCCATCCCACGGCATGCACAAGAAATGAGGATGCTCCAGACTGTTGTGCTAGACCCAGGCATACCTGACTGTTCAGCCTTGATGCCAGCACTGCATCCAAAAACGTAGGCAGCAAAGCCAGGAAGAAGCAACTGAGGACAAGATGTTGCGGCACTCTGAGAACCAGTGCGTAAAGAGGAACTATGAGACACATCATCGCTGGTTGCACAACTGGATTGAGTAAAGGTTTGGAGTCACTGCCTTGGTGGACACGGTCCCACCTGGATTTTATTTCCGTATTTCCCACGGGATTCGCCCCTTACTTCGCTACACTTCAGTGCCTTTGTATAGCCCGAAGTAGCTGTATAATGGGAAAACCTGACATTTTACTCGTAACAGTTGAGGTACAATTCCTGTACCAGTCGCTGTCGCCGAGCTCCGCAGAGAATACCGCGGCGAGCCCCCGCCCGCCCGGCCTCACAGCCCGCTCCCGTCCCCGGCAGAGGCACCGCGGGCTGAGGCGGCGCCGGGCCCCAGGGACGGGAGGGAGGGAGAGCGGCAGAGCCCCGCCCGCTGCGCCTCGGAGGTGAGCAGGGGAGCGCCGCCGTGACGTCACTGTGCGGTTGCCATAGGGACGCCTAGGGTCGCACCTGACGGCTGTCGTGAAGCAGCCAGAGGAGAGGGGGGGAAAAGAGGAAGGGGGAGCCCAGGCCCGGCCCTGCCCCCCTGGGCCCGCGGGGGGTTTGCTCCGCGCCGCGCCCCGCCGCATCGCAGTCGGAGGCAGGAGGAGGTGGCGCTGCCCCGGAGCAGGCGGATCCGGAGGCCGCTGCCCGCCTCTGGAGCGCGGCGCCGGCGCCAAGCCCGGGCCTGGCGGGATGTTCTCCAAGAAGCCGCACGGGGACGTGCGGAAATCCACCCAGAAGGTGCTGGACACCCGCAAGGACCCGCTCACCCGCCTCAAGCACCTGCGCGTCCTCATCGGTGAGGCGGTCGGGAGGGAGGGACAGAGCGAGCGGGTCAGAGGGGGATGCGGCCTGGGGGCCGTGGGGCCCCCGGCCCCGAGTCTTGCCGCAGGAAAGACCGGGGACTTGGAGGGACAGGCTCGGCGTCGGGGCGGGAGGCGGGCTCAGAGCTTTGCTCCGGCGAAGGACCACACCCGGCAGCCGGGCATCGTGGGGTGGCGGCAGTCGTGAGGCTTCTGCTGTCTGCCGGGGGCCGCAGGAGCCGGCGGGCTCAGCGGGGGAGGCTTCTGATGCTCCCCGCTGTTACACTGAGACACGCGCCTTGCCACTGAATTTGAAGGTGGAGTTCATCTGCCAGCTGTGGATGGAGTTGAAAAGCTGGCGTGCTTTCCCCGCGAATTATTCTTTTTAGCTACATAAATGCTCCTTAGTCGGTCCGCTTGAACAGAAGGGGCTGGTGAGCGTTAATAGTGTTTGTGATTCCCTAATCAATTTCCTCTAAATGCTTACAGTAATAGCTTACGTTTGTGTATGTTTTCAAGGTAAGAGCTACAACAATAAGTGCTCAATAGAGTAGATGTAGACAAGCTTTCATACCGTTAGTCTAAGAACACTTCTGTTTTGCCAGTTGGTCAGGGAGGGAACATACACACTTAAGTACTGCTGCAGTTCCATGTGAACGGCTGTTTAACCTGACCAGTGAATTAGAAATTGTGATTATATGGAATGATTGCCTAATGAAAAAGTGTGAAAGAAAACCCTCAAAGTTAACCATTCCATAATAGCTGTTAGTTGCAAATGTTTGTAAAAATCTAAGTTGCTGTCTTCAAGCTGTCGTTGTAAAAAAGAAGTTTGCTCTGGAGTGTGTTTTGGGCCCTTCGGTTTTGTCAGTGTATGTGTTGCTTCTGAAACTTTATCAACATATGAGCAGGGCTTGGTCAAAGGCAAAGGCATTCTGTATTTAGTACAGAGTACTGAATGGATAATTTTGGGTTCTGCCTGCAGTCTGGAGGTATTTAAGTACCTTGTCCTCCAAAGCTGGATTCGTGTTTTTCAAAGGGAAATTGTTATTCCTGCCTTTTTTCTTTTGTATTCGTGTTTGAAGGAGCAGGTGTTCCTGTATGGCAGCATCTGCTGCTGCATGGCTTATTTTCTGCAACATAATAATTACTTAGACTTTTGAAATGGAGAATAGTTGGGTAGCTTGCTATTCAAGACACTTCAGTAGTGCGATGTAACCTCTTGCCTCACTCAGAATGTTACCAGTCATCTCAGCTAGCTGTACCGAGCCAGTTGTGGCTTGCTTTGTGTGGATTTACATTTATTTTTAGCTATTTCAACAGCTGAAATTTAAGAGGAAAGAGCATTAGAAAGAAGCTAAGTAGTTCTCTGAATTTAGGTTTCCAGGCTAAAGCATGTTGACTATTCCTAGTTTTGCTTTAGTGTGCAAACCAGTCTGTGATTTTAATCTAATCTGTTCTAAATTTGATATTCCTTTGCTGGTCTTTTATTTACAAGATTTTCCTTCATCTTTGTTAATACATTGGTGCATTCTGTAAGATGCAAGCTGTGAGCTCTGTGTCAGGCAGACATTCTTATCTAATCTGAGGTTTCTGCTTACTTGCTGTAGGACAGAATAAATCTGCTGGGGCATGTTTTCATTTGATAGCCATTCCCTCTTCCGCCCTGCACATGAATATATCTTGCCTGTTGTAACACAGCTCCCACATATTCTTTCTCCAAGTTTGGGATAATACAGTGTGTGACACTGTAAGTAGGGAGGGTGCAACAGTACGATTTGGCTTGTCTGTCTCGAATGGGTCTACAAGATTTTGTCATTATACAGATATTCTTAGATGCACAAGGTACAAACCCAAGGTCTTTGAAAGGGGGACTAGGATATTTCTCTTAAGTATTCCTACAGTAGTTCAAGGAAAGTATATAGCAGATTATTTGAAGTCTGTCTTCTGTAATCAGGTGGCTTCACATGCAGGCACTGTTCTGCAGCTTGAGCTGCATAGTTCTGCATATCTTCATTTTTTCAGTGACAACTCCCCCAGCATAATAACTGTCATTTTTCCATATGCTCAGGGGACTCACAATAGCTATTGCCAACAAACTGAGGGGAGAAGGGAGGAAATTTCAGTTTAGCTCTGTTCGTCATCTTTTTGGATGAAAACCAATTTGTCTTGTTTATTGCTCTTAGACCCTGTATATTGGAGACTAAAAGACTATCCAGAAGAGAATTCTCTGCTGTTTCACATCCAAGAGAAGGAGAGAATTTTCTTTTGTTCTTAACTTAAAATCCTTTCAGTGGGCCTGCAAGGTGTATTAGAACAGAGTTGATTTTTTTTTTTTTTTTTTTTTGCTGTACCTTTTAGCCTCTGGTTCAGCAATGATAAACTGAAGTGTGGCCTTGGATGCATGGTTAACACTTTACCGGAGGAAAGGGAGTACTAGTTCGTTTTCTAGTTGCATCCGAAGCAGCAGTTCTCCATTTTAGTAAGCTAAAATAGTTATGGAAACAGGTGAGCGTTTGTGAATTACAGACTGCTGATTGCCTATTAACCAAACAGAAGAAATAAAAAAAAATTCATTATGGTAAAATACTGACAGTTGGATACTGCAAGGTAGTGGTGCAGGTCGGGCATCATCTAAAAATGTTTAAGATAGTGTAATATGGTTTTTAGTAAAGACCAGAAAAGACCAAACAATTCCAGAGACTCTAGTACGAAGGTAAGTGAAAGAACAGCACAAAGGCAAGTTACATATATTTTTAAGAAATCGGTGTACCTTAGATGGAACTATTTAAATGCATTTTACAAGATAACTTAGAATGCGGTGAGTTGTATCACCGCAGGAAAAAGTATCTTGTTGGTGACAACCCAGTTTAAATTTAGTAAAAAACGCAAATTAGTCTGCATAAGAAAAATAGAAAATTTTGTGGTCTTCATAAAACAGTGCTGTACCATTACACCAAACACCACTGCTGTTTTAGTAGTCTTATTGCTGTAGTCAGTGTATGGAGGATTTAGAGATGGGAATGACTCAGATGAAAGAAAAACTTTAATGTGAAAAGACATGGGGAGCTTTGGAATCCCTTTCTGTAGGGGCAGATAGGGAAAAATATGTAAACATATATGAAAAAACTAGGAAAAAATTTTCTAAGGCCCACCAAATTTAAAGTTACAGTAAAAGATTTTTGGCTTGGGAAGCTCCTGAGTGCCAGACTATGACATAGCAGGGGAAATGTATTTGTTGTTGGTTTGTTTGTTTGTTTGTTTGCTTGTTTGTTTTTGGTGGTTTTTTTTTTTTTTTCCTTTTTGGTGAAACTCTTCTAGATAACTGTTCTTTGCCACTTCATTTGTGTCCCATCTCTGGCTGATACTCTACTCTGCTTCAGTATGGTTTTATTCAGCCTTTTTCGTAATTCAGGAATCAAGGAAAATTCAGTGAAATTCAGGTGACTAATAAATCGACTAAATAATTTGTTAATGCTAATATAATACATGACCAATTTATGCATGTCACAGGCATAAGTTTAATAGAGGCTAAAGTCTTTAGGAAAACTCAAAGTAGTAAGAAATATTATTGCTAAGAAATTGTGAGAAAAATGGGAAAGAGATTGATGTCTCATATCCTTGGACATAGTGCTGTGAGTGAAAATAATCTCCTTTTCATTGTTTTCCTGGTGCGGTATTTGTCTTGAAACAGCTGGAGCTATCTGCTTCAAGAGATCTGGCTCTTCTGAGGAATATTAGGAAAAACACTGGCACAGGCTGTCCAGAGAAGGTGTGGATGCCCCATCCCTGGCAGTGTTCAAGGCCAGGTTGGACAGGACTTTGAGCAACCAGGTCCAGTGGGAGACGTCCCTATCCATGGCAGTGGGTTTGGAATGAGATGATCTTTAAGGTCTGTTCCAACCCAAAACATTCTGTGATGATTAGTTTCTTCCCATAGGGAAGAGTTTACACCCCCAGACAGCATCACCCTCCTATTCTCCCCTCCCTCACCATCCCCCTTTTTTTTATGTTTTTTTTTTTTTTTTTCCCCGTCCTTCTTAGATCTGGGAAGTCTCATACAGTTCCCTAATGCTGTCTTGGTCAGTATGTGATTTTGTTTTTTATCAGACTGTTCTTTTTTTCTATATGCTGGAAAGGCTGTAACATTTTTGTTTGCTGTGAGCTGCTGCAGTGGTTAGAGCACATTAACCTTGAGCAGCAGCACTGAATGGGATTCCCTTGCAGTCTGTGTGGCAGTGGCACAGTGTTGTCAGAAGTAAGGACCTTGTGCTATCAGGAAGGCTGCCAGCTGGAGTTAGTGCAGGTGTGATCACTGGGACTTTTCTAGCAGATGGAAGTGGAGGCACACAGTGTACTTTATGGAATGAGGTATTGCCTGTTGAAGTAAGCCTGTCATTTTCCAGAACATATGTTGTAGCAATTCCCAGTGAATTAGCAGCTAATTGCGATTTTGGGGATCCTCATGAGTAAATAACATGGAAATAATATTGCATTGTTCTTATAATCAGCGTTGCATTGTTTAATCAGACTTCAACATCAAACTAAAATTCTATAGTTTTAAAATGGTAGGTTATAAAAGTTTGTTCTAGTAATCCTTCAAGCATCAAATCATGCTTGATTTGTCCTTGTGTTAAAGCAGTTGCTTTGAGAACTCTGTAAATAAGGCAGCTAGAGCTAGATATGTAACCCTTCTGTAATGTTGTATCTTAACAATATTGACTTCTTGTTTTGTTCTAGGTTTAATATCAAATATGTTGCTGCTACCTGTTGAATCTGTAGTTTGTCAGAATTTGTAAATATATATATTAAAAAAGAAAAGCTAAACTCCTTAAATATTTAATGATTTTGTGTAATCTTGCTGTGTGCAAGCAGTTCAAATGGGTATACTTGGTTTAAGATTTACTTTAAGGGCTGAATTCTTAAGGTAATTTTTTTCTTTCCTTCATTTTGTTGCAAAGTAGGAGTTACAGGCTTGTAATCTGTTAATGCAGAGTAAAGGAAAAAAGACTATACTGGTTTTCATAAACTTTTATTATTTATCTTAAAAATACACCACTTTTATCTCTGGAACCATGGAGAGAATGCTTGTTAAATGTAATGCTAAGAGGACAGAGTATGTGAACTGTGGGATTTATTTGAATTAGCATTTTGTTTTGTTGTTCTTGGTGGGTGGTTAGTGTTTGACGGATCATGTGGGCAATCTCTGAAGGGGAAAATCAAGCTATTCTGGACCGAATGAAACAGGCTGCATTGGACATCCATTCTGATATATTGTTTAGTATTAAACAAGGTACTTAAACAGAGATTGCATTTGTCTAAAGGGATTTTAATTTAAGAAATCTATTTCACTGGCAGTCAGCCCTAATGCTTCAGCTGGATAGCATTCATTGGTGTTGCACATCATCAACATCACTGTCTTGGTTTCAGCCGCAAGTTATTTTTTCTCCTTCCTAGTAGCTGGTGCAGTGTTTGGGTTCAGTCTGAGAACAGTGCTGATAACACACCAATGTTTTAGTTGCTGTTGAGCAAGCACTTACTCTGATCAAGGACCTTTTAGTCTCTCATGCTCTGCCAGTGAGGAGAGGCACAAGAAGTGGGGAGGAAGCAGAGACAGGACACCAGGCCCAAACTAGCCAACGGGGTATTCCATACTGCAGCATGTCATGCCAGTATATAAACTGGGGAAAGTTGCCTGGGAGGGACTGATTGCTGCTCGGGTTGGGCTTGGTACTGATTGGCAGGTGATGAGCAGTTGTATTGTGCATCACTTGTGTTTATTGTTTCTTTTCCATTCCCTTTTTAGTTTTTTATTCTCCCCCCCCCTTGTTATTTCCCTTATCATTATTATTATTAGTTTTATATTATACTTTAGTTACTGGATTGTTCTTATCTCAACCTGTGGGGTTTACATTCTTTCAGTTCTTCTCCTCATCCCACCTGGGGTGGGATTAAAAGAGGAGTGAGCAAGTGTCTGCACAGTTCTGAGTTACCAGCTGGGCTTAAACCACAGAAATCAGTCATTATAATACCACTTATATACTATAATAAATGAAAAATGTTTTATGGTCATGAAAGTGAGAGAGTGAGAACCTATAGCAGAGCTAATTGCCTGGAATTTTCTTTGGAGATAACCATTCCGGAAGCTTCAGTGGATGTGTAAAGCTATATTTTTTTTTTTTTTTGCAAGATCTAGACTTTTTTTTTTTTTTTTTTTACTTTTTTCTTTTCTGGTAATTCTAATGGCAGAGGACATGTCACTGCTGTAATTCATGGATTTGGCCATGGGTTGTATGCAGTTTAAAAAATTATACTTGATGTTCTGTTTTGACATAATTGTGAACGCATTCTGTTCCATTTTAGGCAAGAGCACAGGGGAAGAATTTCTTTGCTTTTGGATTTTTGCTAAAGTTACACTCAGCTTGCTGAGAGCAGCAATGGTCAGTGCTGCTGGCTTGCCAGGGTAAGGGCTGGAGTTGGATCGAAGTCCCAGGCTCTGAGCACTTGGATGTGAAGGAAAGGGGTTTAGCTGATGGCCGTCCAGATGAAAATAAGTACGTTATTACAGAACTGTTTGAATTTATGTAGAAAAAAAGCTTAAGTTCTGGAACATGGGTGAGCTGTTATGGAAGTGTTTCTTAACAAGTTTACTTGTGTAGACTGGAGTCTGCAAGCAACCTAAAAGAATTAGTTTGGAGAAATGTTAGCTGCTTCTGCTCATTCCTGTAGAGTGCTGGTAATCTGTAACAGATTGCGTGTAGATGCTGTTCATTGGTGCTGTAAACCTGCTTATTCATTCAGAATTTTTCTTCTCCCCTTTGCCTGTTTGTATCTAAAAGATGGTGGTGAACGGGAGTTCAGACTTGCCTGATGCAAAATAGAAATCCATTAAAAGATGTCTTGAAGTGTGTTTCCTTTTCAGTACCAAAAACCTCAAGAATATTTTCTTTGACAAAATTACCCTTATAAAAAAGAAAAATTGGTTTTGCTAAATAGCTGTTAGTGATCTGGAACAGTAAAAGCTAATGTGAAGCCCTTGTTTAATAGATTTGCATTTGTGACTTACCATTTAAGTCTTGTGGTTTGTTATCATTGGGTCTTTCTCACTTTGACAGTCTGTTAACTATGGCAAAGGCACCAGTTAGTTCTGGAGTTTTTCCACTTAACCTTTCTAAATGGCATGCTGTCTGCATGTAACTGAACCTCTCTGTGCTGTTTTGTTGCAAAGCAGCCGTTTGTTTTTGTTTTGTTTGGGGTTTTTTTTGGTGCGTTTTTTGTTTGGTTGGTTTTTTCTTTCAGCTTGGAGAATTAAGAATTAGTAAGTTCTGTTGGCCATTTTGATTGTGTTAGCTGAAATTGGGTACACTTAGAAACTTCTTACTTTCTAATGGCACCAGTTTGTTCTGAGAATTGATGTTGGACACTTCAGTCTGTAGTGGGCCCCTGCTTTACAGAAATAGACCTAGAAATCTGGCCGCCTTCCAGGCCATTGTTTGCTGCAGTTGTCACTGGTATTTTATTTTTGGGTAGGGATGAGGGAAAGTGATACAAAAGCCAGTAAGTCTCCAGTGAGACAGGATAATGTTTTTGTTGTTGTTTTTTTGGTTTTGGGTTTGTTTTTTTAATACTATGTGCTGTTAAAATTTTATGTATAAACATGTTATTGAATTCTGAAATGCTTAAAATCATTTGTAAAATTAACTACAACTTTGTAATGATGTTGACTATTCTGTTGAATGCTGTAGTAAATTTCTGTGATGCTTTGCATGATCTGGTGAATGCTAATATTCTCTTCAGAAAAGTTGATAGATATCTAAGATTGGGGGGGGTTGTGTTGTTTTAATTTCAGAATTTTGATTGTTTACCTTTAAAGTTCTGTCCTCTGCAGAAAGTACAAATACCTGCTTTATAATATTTTCATTTCATACAGCAGGTAATCATCTAAATAGCATAGATGCATTTCTCTTGCTAACTCAACTCATTATAAATATGTAACAGGTGTTGTGGATTAGTTTATAATAATTTGTAAGGTAATATGTAGGGAAAAAAAACAGGGAAGACAAATTGTATATAAGTTACAGTTGTAACTTACAAGTTGAGATCCTTTTCCTACAGATGATTGAGGTGTTGAATGTGTAAACTTGTAATCTTTATAGAATCTGGCTCAGCTGATCCCTTACGGGTAATGATCTGTATGGCTTTTTCTGGCTCATGTTTTACATCTGACGATTTTTTTAAGCTCTTGGAGGTGGTACTCTTTCGTTGTCATTCTAACTATGATATGGTATGTAAATAGTATCCTTCTAATGTGTACTATGGTTGCATGCTTATGGAAATACTATTGTTAATGCTTATTATTCCTGCTTAAAAAGTGATGTGCTGCTAATTGAACCACAGTAAAAGCATTAGAGCTTGGGTTTACTCTCGCCAGAGTTTTGTGGCAGAACAAATTTTCTGTAAGAAAAATTTGGCCTAGAATCTTCCCTTCCTAAAATGATCATTATGGGCACTTAAGTTTTTAATTGCTTTCTGAGAGACTTGAGAAGAATGGAACCCTTTAGAAAGTTTTGAACAATTAACCTTCAAAGAGTTCCTAAGAAAAGAGTTGTCCGCTTGTAAATGTAGGAAAGCAAGTTCCTAAAAGTGCAGTCATGTGAAAGCGCAGAAGTTGGTAAAGAGGTGGAGGGCTTTTTTTAATTGATTGCTGGGTTTATTTTTTCTTTAGTCCTTCTTTGCTGCAGTTCCAGTCTGTAAGGTAGGGAATAGTGGAACTTACAAATTTCAGTGGTTTACCTGAAATATGAATTCCAATTATTTGGTACTTGAATACTCTTGAAATGAAGGTCATACAAATAGCTTAGATAAGTAGTCTTCCATTTTTAGTTCAGTTGTGTGTTTTGTGAATCAAGATAGAACAGAAATCCGTAAGATGAATGTGACTGCTAAAACTTAGACCAAAAAAGGTAACTGACCTTCTTAATGCTGAACATAGGAAAAAACTGAAGCTACTTTTAGGAAAGTTTTATGGTAGCAAGAAAAGGACAGAGAATCTGTACAGTGGTTTTGTGTGCTTAAATGTAACTTTCTCCTTGGAAAAAAAGTCAAAAGACACCACTGAACATACAGAGTTAATGCAGAGATCAGATTTTTAACTCAAACATTGGTATGAAACTTAAGGAAAAATCAGCAAAGATCCATGTTTCTTGCTTTTGTGAAGCATAAAGAGATCTGCATTTTCTTGGCAAACAGCTTCCATAAATGATGCTGGAAATCATAGAATCATAGAATGGTTTAGGTTGGAAAGGACCTTAAGATTATGTAGTTCCAACCCCCCTCGAACTAGACCATGTTTCCCAAGGCTCTGTCTAACCTGGCCTTGACAGAGGACATAAAAAATATGAATTTTAGTGTACTGGAACTGTGTTTTGTACAGTAGAAGTCTTATTTTTTCATTCTTGGAATACAGTGATGTCCCATTTTTCTCTCTCCCATTCTGAGAAACCTTTCTATTTTATATGATGCCTGATCTGTTTTGAAATCCTTTCTTCCTCCCATTCTGGGCATAAGTACCAAGAACAGGAGGAATGCATTAGTTTGTGTTAGTTGCATGAATCTGTGGTAGGAGAATACAAAGTTCTTTTGTTTAAAATTACAAAAAAAAAAAAAAAAAAGAAAAAAGCACTCTGAGTTAGGGAGGAAAGCCTGTTTCTGTGTAATCCCACTTCATGTAAAAGCAAGGATATGTCTCTCTGGTCTTAAAAGGGCACTAAAGATTAAGTAGCTAAAACAGACAAGCAACTTCCTGCAAATTCCCAGTTCAAGGCTGTTTGAGGCAGACATGCATATGCTCCTTGCACAGGAAATGATTTTTACCTCTGTATGCAGTGTTCATGATACTTTGGGAGAGCACAGAGAAGAGGCAATGACTTAATGTTAGAGAAAACGGTTTAAGATAAGAGAATTTAAGAGCTGTATCTTTAGCTGATTATGAGGACACAGGTGAACTGAGTGTTTTAAGAGACAGTTTTCATTGGGGGGGAAAAATCGGATCTTTCATTAATGAAGAAAGCTGTTACAGCAGCATATAGCTGGAAGTTTTAATGCTGAAGTAATCAATGAGAGCAGTAGACTCCCCCCATACATGTGTTAGTCCTGTGGATTGTATTCAGCATAGCAGTAGCTGTGGAATGGAATGATGTGTGCAGGTGGCCAGAGTAGCTTTTTGCCATATCAAACTATTCTGAGGTCTACATTGTTATTTGTGTGCTGTATCTGCTTTTTTTTTTCCCACCTTCTTGCCATAGTTCTTGGTCCAGGGTATACCTAATGAGTTCCAAATTTCTTGACCAACACAGGGTTCCAAATTTCTGGACCAGCAGCTTACTGAATCACTGTAGGTGTCCTTCAGTCACGAGCAGATGCTACTTTTTGCTGTAGGTGGCAAACCTATCAGATATACAAGTGTGGTTTTCCTCCCTCAGAGGGAAAGCTGTTTTTCGGTAATAATAGAAATAGCTTGTGTGGGATTTCTTGTTTGTTGGGGTTTTTTTTTTGTTTGGTCGGTTTTTGTTTCTTGGGGTTTTAAGTGTTATTTTCAGGTAATGACAGGACAAAATTCCCATTAAAATGTAATGTTTTTATTTTCTTTCATCTGAAGAGATAGAATTTATTGCACAAATTCAGTTGTTAACTGTTTCATTTGCATTCCAAAAAGTTGGGTTTGATTATGCTTCCAGGTGTGATCTAAAGAAGAAATCAGGGTGAAATGCATTTGATAGAAAAGTTGCAAGGTCAAGGAATTTTTTTCTGTCATTTTTCTCATCCAGGCTATAGCTGTTTTCTGAAGTTAAAGTATGTTTTTAGTGTTAATTGGGCATTAGTGGTAATAACACAAGCCTAGCAATGCTCCTTTGAGCTTTTCCTGAGGTGAGAAAGGCAGAACGCTTTACTGCAGAGCCAGTTGTATGTATGCAAGAGTCATGCGGTAATTATGTGGTAAAATCCAAATCACTGTTCAGCTGGTTATGTAGGCAAGCCTTTAGTTTGTCACCTGAGGAACCTAAGAATAGTGTCTCCAAAAATTACTGTTGTGTGAAGGTTGAGTCTTCAAAGAGTGTATTTGGTTTGGGTTTTTTATTTGTCTGTTTCAGAGTTGACCTATGTCTGGGAAAAGAATGAGGGCCTGTTCCAGGAAATGAAACATTTAATGCAACTGCAAAGATGCAATATTCCTGTGTGTTGATGGGTAGAGGTTCTGTTTGACGGCTTCCCATCCCTGTAGTATTTGGAGCTAGTGTTTTCTGCTCCTTTGCATGCAATGAATCATTCCACTGCTTTCCATGTGCAATTCCAATAAAGCAGTCAAATATATGGACTAAAGGATTATCTTCTGCCACCCTCCTTTCTCCTGGAAGTCTTAGTCATCGCTTTCTTTATCCTTTTAATCCTCCCATCTCGAAGCCTTCTGATTTGCTTCCTGCTGTATTTTCTTGTCCAGTCTAGAACTCACTTAGGGTTTTGTCTATGAGTGGAAGTGGTTATAATGGTTGCGCCTGTGTTCTAGTCATAGCTCTTTCTCGTGCACTTGTCCTGACTGCTTGAAGGTAGTGGTCTAGCTTGCATGAAGTGGCATTGTTTTTTGTTGTCCTTGCTTCAATATTTCACTGTAAACTTGAGCAGTTCAGCTGCTCATCTGTTACTGCTGTAGCAATTTCTGCAAAGCCTCCACTTTTGCAATCCTGTAGATGGTTATGCACACGCCACTCTGGACCACAAAGTTTATTGCTAGCTAGCTTGCCTTACTTTTAAGAGTTGATCTTAGCTGTTAATACTGTACTGTCTTACTCAAGAGCGCTCTAGCTTCACTACTCTAGTTATGCAAGACGTTAGCAGAATGCTGTGATACTGCAAAAATTTAACATGTATTGGAAACTTTTATAGCAAGATTTGTGGTAAAATGGAGTTGAAAGTCTTCTAGAGCTACACTGTAAAATAGAAATGAAAATATGCCATGCTTTTGGCCATACTTTCAATTGATTGTTTCTGTGTTTTATACCGTACCGGTTGTATGTCCAGTCATGTGAGATGATGAAGATTGATGTAATTCTAGAAAGGGTTTCTCTAGTCTTAGCCAATAACAGGACAGGGAGTGTCTTTTGGTTCAGTGTGTACTAAGGCTTGAAAGAATTGATTGTTTAAAATGATTAATTAAAAAAAATTATGAGTTGTTATGTATTTCTTGAACTGAGAATTTGCACAAAAACATCTAGGGGTTGTGGGAAGAGAGTCTGGAAACCTTTCTAGGCTATGCAGGAAAACACATCTCTCTACGCTCATGATGATGATCCATCTCAGGGTATCCCTGAGGTCCCAGCCTCTGATCTCCTGAGATGCATGGTCAAAGGAGTGCTGGCAGCTGGCCCAGATGGGAAACGGAAGTGCTTGTTGGAGCTTGGAGGGAGTAAGGAGGCAGCAGTGGGAGTCCAAGGCTGCTGTTTGCTTCCTCCCAGCATCTTTCTCTACAGAGTAGATACGGTCCTCGCTTACCATCCTTCTCCCACTTTCTGAAGTAAACTTAGTTGTGTCTAGTAATTGAGGATAGTGATGGCCTTTCTGTTGTAGTTTGGGCAGCATCATAAGCTTTATTTCTATTAAATTAGCAGTTATCATTCATCTGTACCATGCTAGTCCTGATGGAATCCTGCTTCAAGACTGGGTTTTGCAAACAATGACTGTGCAAGAAGATGCTGCTTCCTGTTTTAAAATTCACTAGGCACTTATGGTATATCATCTTGAATTTCATTAGCTTCAGTTTAAAAAATTGAAAACTTTAAGAACTGCTTTGACAGTTTCTTATGGATTTTTTTAATTTTTTTTTTAATATCTTCAGTTCTTCCTGCAAGGTAATGCTATGCAGTGGCTGACTGAATATTTGAAAGAAATAAAAAAAACTTTATGTTCTGTTTTTCAGAGAATGCAGAATCAATTGATCTCAAACAGTTTTTTGACCTACATTTCTCACATATATATTATGTGTTCTTTGAAAACTTTGTGACTATTGAAGTTGGCCTTAAACAAAAAGGTAAGTATTTCAAGTAGAACATTTTTTGTCTTTATGCTTGTGGCTTTGTTATGAAGCAAAGCAGGGTGTTATAAATAAAGCTGTGTGTGTCCATGATCACAAATGGCATCATTAGCTGTGCAGAAATGTGTTAGCACCAAGTCTGCAAATAGAGGCAGAGCAATTTGAGGTGGGTACAGTGAAGATGAGCAGAGTGTGTTGATTTTCTGACGACTGGTTTTGTCTTTTTACAAAGTAAAGATTCTGAAGGTGTTACACTTAAGTTCTGCAGAAGTTTTGTTTCATAAGGTGTTGTGTAACATAATCTCTAGCAGCTGTTGGTGCCATAGTGGAAAATGATACAAACTGTGACTGTTATAAATCATAAACTATGAAGCTTTTTTTATTTGCAGAAGGAATGCAGAATGATGGTTGTAGAAATGCATGGTTTTGTTTTACATATCTAAGGATCTTTTCTCATTACGTTTTGTTTTGGTAATTAAATTGTATCCTTATTGATTTTTTTTTTTTTTATTGCATCTAGGTCACAAGTCTCAAAGAGAAGAATTAGATTCTATTCTTTTTATTTTTGAGGTAAGATGACTTGAATCTTCCTGTATGAATTTTTTTGCTTTGTATGAAGTCCTGTTAAATAGTAAAAATGCACCTATCCTACAGTTGCTTGAAGTACAGTTTGCATTTAACTGCATTCCTTTTTCCTTTTGCTTTGAATTGAATGTATATGCTTTGTGTGAGAAGAAAAAGAATTTGACTATCAGTTTTGCAGGAAGATGTCTTAATTAAAAAAAAATGTTTTCTGCATCTACACATAGTTCATGCCTTTTTTGGTGGTGATGTTTCCTGTGTATTATATGCTTTGAAATTCTCACAAAGGTGATCTCTGATTAGTTGTGATATTTTTGACCTTTTGAATACGTGTTATCACTGATTTTTCTCATTTTACTGCTGCAAAATTAGTTTTATAGATCCCTTTTATTTTCAGAAGGTTTATTATTTGGAAATAGCATTTCACAATAACCTTACCAAAAGCATATCTTAACTTAGTTAAGATTAATTAGAAACTAATGATATTGAAACATTTCTGAGCAGAGACTGTAGTTTAGAAATAGCTTAGAATGTAAACTTTTTCTTTCCTTTTGATGGAAGCTTCTAGTTATAGAAACAGGGCTTGTGATTTTTAAAAAATCAGTAAAATTGAAAGCTGATGAATGCTTAGCATGTGGTTGAATACAAAGTCCTTTTGGAATTTGTGTTCTGAATTCGAAGAGAGCTAGTTTATTTGTTCACTAGTTCCTACCTGAAGGAAAATTAGGTGACCTGTGCTTTGGAAGCAGTTGCACAGATTGTTGGAGGACCACAGTCAGAAATTCATTTGGGAAATCAGGTTATTTGCAAATAGTTAATTCCTCTAGCATAAACATTGAGGTGCTACATAATAGATTTTTAACTGCTTCTGTCACTGACAGAGCTCTGTTTCTTACCATCTGAAGATGATCATCATCCAGACTAACTGGAGAGGTGTTAGTTAGATCCTTATAGCCCCGTGTCTGTTCTTCATTGTTTTGCTGTAGCTCATTACCCCTCTGTTGAAAAGACTGAAGCAAATGTTTGTGTGTGCTAGAGGCAAGTTGATAGCTGAGCATGCTGGCTTAAGCCTCTATAAAGACAGCATAACCTAATAGAACCTGTTGTGAACCAGAGCAGCTGAGGCAGATACTCATTCCATTTCATTTACTACAAGCAAGAGTATTCAGCAGAAAGGCAGTGCGGCCAGATAAACCTGCAGTAACATCAGAAGTCTTTAACGCAAGACTTGCCAGACGGTCCTTTGGACTTCTTAGCTTTAGGAATGGATTATCTTGAAAGGGCAGTAATGCTTCCTAGGAAAGAACTGTGGAAATCTTCTAAGTTAACCATAGCTTCTGATCTGTGGCCTTTGTGAGAGTGCTCTTTGGTCTTCCGAGAGTGACATCTGCAACATAGATCATTGGGTTTTGTTTTTTGTAGAAAATTTTGCAACTTCTTCCAGAAAGGATTCATCAGAGATGGCAATTCCATAGTATTGGTAAGTTTATTTCCCTTCATCTCCCCTCCTTCTTTTTCCTCCTCTCTTTCTTTCTCCTCCTGTCTTTTAAAAAAATCTTATTTTTTTCATTTGTAGTTAGTGCTACTCATGTCCTTTACTTTTTAAGTGATAGAACTTATATTCTGTAATGATTATGGTCTTAACTCTTGCAAGCTAGGAGAAGGGGGGAAAAACCCAAACAGAACCAATTTTTTTTTCTTCTCCTAGTAATAAATTGCAAAATTGGCATTAGGTTTGTGTATTTGTAAATGGGGAGTGCTGATGATATGCGTCTTAATGACTTGAGGATCGTTTACTTATAATGTACACATCCCCAAAAGTTCTTAAAGATGTTAAGGGTTATGAGGAGGCTATGGAAGGTGATCTTTTTTTTTTTTCCTTCTGGCATTGAGAGAGTTGCCTTGAGGATATTGAGTTCACCGAGATTAAATTGGAGATTGCCAAGGACTTGTTTAAAAGTTGCTATCAAGTCTGACCGAGAACTCTGACATAGTAATAAACAAAAAATACCAAACAAACAAATGCATGTATTTTTTTTTTCCCTTTCTTTTTAGGGTTGATTTTAAAGAAGCTTCTTCACACTGGAAATTCATTAAAGGTATTGGAAAATGTTGCATACTATTTTTGTCTAAAAAAACCTGCAAATAAAAATAAGAACATAAGGGTGATTTTTTTTTTTATCGTAAAAGCAAAGGAATGAGAACCAGATCATGACTTATTTGTCATGAAAGAATGACTTCACATCGTCAGCTTTACCTTGGTAGGACTACTCACGGTAGTAATGTGTTTTACGTACAGTAGCTAAGTTAGGCATGTATGCAAATGGTGTGAAGGATATTGCGTTAAAGTAGAAGTAAGCCTTAGCCATTCATTGTTGGGGCAGGGAAATTGGTCTTGCGGCTCAGGCTGTCTTGGCAGTGGAGGATTATCTACACCAAAGAGACCTATTGGTGGGTAGCGTAATAACGGTTGACTGTGAGACAAAAGCCACTCAAGTGTAACATATAGTTTTGGTACTGCAGCAAACAGCCATGCCACTCCTCTGTAAACATGCAGGCTTGGCTGGTACTGAAATTCTCCGGTCTGAGAGCCAGGAGGGGACTGCTCTGGGACTTCATCACCTTGAAGGAGGAATGGAAGAGGGTGGAGTGGGTTCTTCTGCTGCAAAAACTTCACTCTGATATTAATTCACAAACACATTTAGAAAATTTATGATAGTCCTTGTATTTTCTGGAAAATTCACATGGTATCTTGCAGCCCTGTAGTCAAGCAAGTGACTATAGACTTGTGTTGATTTTGTTTTTTTTCTCTTTCCTCTTCCTGGAAATGCTTTTGTGTATTCCGGGACAAGTTAACTTGTTCCATTTTTTTTTCCTTTTAAGATACGTCGAGAGGGTGTGCGTCTCTTTCTTTTGTGGCTGCAAGCACTTCAGAATAACTGTAGTAAAGAACAGTTGTGGATGTTTTCTTGCTTGATTCCTGGATTTTCATCACCACAGTCTGAATATGGTCCCCGAACATTAGACAATCTCATTAACCCCCCACTTAATGTTCAAGAAAGTAAGTAATTTGGTTATATTTCTCAATTCTTAATGTAATTCTTTGCACAGAAAAGTCAAGTTGCAGTAACAGAGAACTAACGTACTTAGCGAGGTTATGTGGAGCTGTTAATGAGTTTCTTGGCAGTTTATCAGATCTTCTTCCAAGGGTAACTTTGTCTTTTGTTGTTGTTCTTGGGTTTTTTTTGAAGGTGGTTTTTTTGTTTTTTTGTTTTTTTTTTTTTTTTGGGTGGTTTGGTTTTGTTTGTTTTTTTAATTGTGTTTTTGGGTTTTTTGTTTATGGTATGGTATAGTAGCTTAACACATAGCATGTGTTTGAATTGGTTAATGACCAGTCTTAATGTAATTTTTTTGAGGGCTACAAGCAGATGCTAAATCTACTGTAAACTTGCACAGGCAGATTCCACTTGCGTTGAACAATGGCGCACTGGCTTTGGCCATGCTCTAGGGAACAAGCTATGCAAAACAGTTTACCTGGTATGACCTTCAAGAGGTTGTTAGGGCTGTAAGTAAAGCCAAATGGTTGATCTTCTGGCTGTGTCTGTGTATGACCAGGCAATTAAAGCTGTGGTATTCTTGTGGTTGCTTGAAATCTTCCAAAAGAATTAGACCTTGTAAATTGCAAAATCTGACGTCATAAAGGTCTGCATTAGTGGAAAGGCTTGAGCATTCTGAAATAAGCTTTTTATACTTCCTAGATCTTAAGGGTTTTTTAATGTGAAGGCCATTCAATGGAGTGAGGATGATTTTTCTATTAAGGTGGTTCTTAGGACAGTTTTTCCTTTGACCATTCACTCTAGCAGTAAGCATGAGATACTGGTTACTTTGGGGAGTTTCTTGCCTCCTAAATCCATTTAGTTCTGCTAGTAGGATTTTAAACTCATTTATTAATGAATTTCATTATGTGTGGGGTCATAAGTGCAAACTGTGCATTCACATAAATGTGAATAAGAAGGTAACCACTTTTTCCTCTGAACATTGTGTTGTTACTCTTTTTCCACCTCCACCCAGTGTTTTAGAGCTGGTACAAGCATTGCTTTTAGGAGCAAGCAGTGTCTCTTTGACTGATAATTCAATTTACTGAAACCTAGCAGATGAATTCTGTGGCAGGATAGCTCTGCAGATAAGTTTGCTACGTAATTTAAGCCCTGTTCTGGAGTTATCTTGCATATATCTCTACTGAGGGAAAGGAGGAACAAATTAAAGGGGATGTAGGCAGTGTAGAAATGCAGCGTGCAAAGGCTTGAAATGCAAACATCTAGCTACAGGAGCGAGAGAAGAGTAAACTTAGAAGTAGCTTCACTGTAGTGGTGAAGGAAGGAGAGAGCTGGTAAAACTTAACAGAAATGTAAGTGATCAGCTGCTGAATGAAGAAAATCGTGAGAGATACAAAGAAAAATGTAGCATTTGTGTAACACAAATGTTAAGCAATTGTTTGCATAATTCCAAAAGAAGTGGATTATGCCTTCTGAAGAAAATGTCTTGGCAGGTAGATTCCCAGGATATATAGGGCTATGGTTTTATATATGTAAAAATCACTTCTGTGGTGGTTTATTAGCTAAATTTTCATAGTTTTCATTAATCTTTGGGTGGATTGTTTTTCCTGTAATTGTCTCTACTTACCCCAGTGCATTTCTACTTTCATAACTTGGTAGATACTTATGCATAAGAAGAAATGGTCTAAATGTTAGATGTACTTTTTTTTATTATTATTAAATAGCTCAAGTGACTATAGAGGAAATCACTCCACTTGTTCCTCCACAATCAGGAGATAAAGGACAAGAAGATTTAACAAGCTATTTCTTAGAAGCACTTTTGAAGTACATAGTAATTCAGGTATGTTCTGTAGCTTTCAAGCAAAGAAATATGAAATAACCAACACCTGTTTGTCTATTACAAGACGACGTTTACTAGTAGCACTGCAAATCTGTATGAAAATGTTGTAAACATTTCTATCCCTTGTCTGTCCCTTAAGTGTCCTTTGTAAAAAGTAAATCCTAGAATATCTTTACTTATCTTCTGTGTGAAGGCTCATGGATTTGTTTACCACATGTTCTCGCATGAAATTGTAGCATGGAGAGAAAAGAATTGTCAGTCACTTCCAGCAGTGCTAATTTCAGCTCCCTTCCCTTTTTCATCTCCCTGGCCTTGCCCTTGTTGCCTTCAACAGTGGAAGTATAAACTTTGCTCACTCATGGGTTTTGTGGTATTCATGGACTTTGCTTTTCAAACTAAGGGGAAATTTATGACTGAAAGCAAGATGGCTTGGCAAGCTGGCCATAAAAGCAGACATATTTCTGTTGGTTTTGGTATTTGATGTGTTCAAGTTCATTTTGAAGCAACATTTTAGAAAAGAACTGTCATTGTTTCATTGACATTTCATAGCTAGTTTCTGTTCCATCTTTCTTAAAGTGTTTATTAAAATGCATTATTTTGCCCAAAGAAATAGCTGAAGACATTTCATCAGTCATCTTTCTCTTCTGCTTCTAGATGTTTACTTTATCCAATTTTTTTTTTAAGGTTAAGAGTTTAGAATGGAAGAACAAGGAAAACCAGGAAAAGGGATTTTCATTTTTATTCTCAAATTTTAAGAAATACTACTTACCTTCTATTTTCCCAAACATATGTAAGGAAACCAGCTTGTACAACCCTATACTTGGTAAGTGTTAACACAGCTGATAAAATCATTAGACTTTCTCTAGTAGAGAGTATAGTAAAGCATTTTTTTGCTTGGGTCACTTTGCCCATAAAGAATGTTCCCCAAAAGTATTTCTAATGAAAAAAAATGGTTCCTCTTCATAGTTTTCAGTTCTCTGTGGAGACACCTGACCCTTCGTTCAGAGTCAATCTAGCTATATTAATCTGATTCAGGTAAAGTTAATGTTCCTGTAAAACAATTCTTTAACGTGACCTCCATTGTCAATTTAAGTTGTGCTCTAAGGAGAAACTACTGCTGCTGAGATAAAGGTGTTAGTATGCCATTCTTTGGGAGCTGTTGGCTTTATCTGTATAAAATACAGATATAGAAGAGATTCAGAGCAGCCCTGTGGAGAAGGACTTGGGGTGTTTGTTAATGAGAAAATGAACATGAGCCGGCAGTGTGCGCTCGCAGCCCAGAAAGCCAACTGTATCCTGGGCCGCATCAAAAGGTGCGTGACCAGCAGGTCGAGGGAGGTGACCCTGCCCCTCTGCTCTGTTCTCGTGAGACCTCACTTGGAGTATTGTGTAGAGTTCTCATGTCCTCAACATAAAAAGGACATGGAACTGTTAGAACAAGTCCAAAGGAGGGCCACGAGGATGATCAGGGGACTGGAGCACCTCCCGTATGAAGACAGGCTGAGAAAGTTTGGGCTGTTCAGCCTGGAGAAGAGAAGGCTGCATGGAGACCTCATAGCAGCCTTGCAGTATCTGAAGGGTGTCTGTAGGGATGCTGGGGAGGGACTCTTCATTAGGGACTGTAGTGATAGGACAAGGGGTAATGGGTTCAAACTTAAACAGGGGAAGTTTAGACTGGATATGAGGAAGAAATTCTTTACTGTGTGGGTGGTGAGGCACTGGAATGGGTTGCCGAGGGAAATTGTGAATGCTCCATCGCTGGCAGTGTTCAAGGCAGGGTTGGACAGAGCCTTGGGTGTGGCATGGTTTAGTGGGAGGTGTCCCTGCCCATGGCAGGGGGGTTGGAACTAGATGATCTTAAGGTCCTTTCCAACCCTAACTATTCTATGGTTCTATGAATCATAGTGTTTGGGTCATATGGTGCTTGCTCATAGTTTGGCCAGGGCAAAGTTAGTTATGTTTTTTGTGTCAACTTTATTTTGTGAAGAGGAAAGGAAGTAGTAAGTAGGAAGAGGAAGTTGGGGTTTAACAGAATCTTTAAAGCTGATGGTGCTAGAACATACCTTTCCATACAGAGAGAATTTTAGGTGTTTTCTAAGAGAGCTTAGCTAGAGTTTTTAGCCCATTCTAAACTAGAACATTGCAAATCTTGATTTTGTTTTTAGTAGCTTAGGTTTGCAAGTACCCGTGCACATGTTGGTTGTAAGATAGTAGAGTTCAATACTCTTTGTTTGCAAAGTAGTACCACATACGGAGGCTTTAAGCTGTCATTTCGTTAGCTGAATAATACAGACACCTCATTGCTCCTCTTACCTGTTTATGGGGTATCTCAAGGGTTTAGTAGTAATCTCCAGACACAATTTCATATTCTAAAACCAAGCTGTCAGGGAAGTTTATTGAAAGGGTCTTAGATTCTGCTAGGCCATGTACATGTATTTGGATGTGGCTTTCATCAGAGATGGATGTTTAAAAAACACCGTTCTCCTGGGAAAGACAAACAGCGCACCATCTCATCTGGGAGAGAAGAAATGGTATAAATCTAGCCATAAGCAACAGCAGAACAAGAGTTGTGTGAAGATGCTGAAGAAGTTCAGTGATAAAATAGATACAAGAGGGATGATAAGCGATGCTGAGATGCTGAGAGCAAACCTACTGCTACTTGACATCTTTGAACAAGAAATGTGGAAATGATATTTTTCTCTTCCTATGAAGATCTTGATTGACTCTTCCATCGTTCATGTAGTCATCTCTCTTTTCTGTGAACTGTAAACAAGAAGTTTTCAAGGCCTTAGTAAAGAACAGGACAATGGGAAACAAAAAGAAGAAATGGGGACAGATCCCCAAAACTATTACCAAAACTGTGCAAGGTCAGCAACAAAAATTTTGGGAAGAATACAGTAATGAAAACAACAAAAACACTGGTAAGTAGAACAGCTTTTTCTCCTCTAAGAAGTTCTTCTCTGGCATGCATCTTCCCACCCTACTTGTGAAAATTCTGTACCTGTTCTGAACAAAATTGACAGCATTTATGCAGAAAACAGAGCAAATATGGGCACTGAGCCTCCTACTGAAAACAGCTTCTTATGCTACTGGTGTAATGTTTAATTTAGGGGTTGTCAAGAGCTACAAATCAAAACAGTAGTTTTAGTAAGCAAACATTGATACAGGGATTTACTGCAGATAGTCTATTGGACGGAGATTTTCTTTTCTTTCTGTGAAGGCAGATTTTTAGATATTAGTCAAAGTTACAAGCACCAGTTTTTCTAATTATAAGACACTTGTATTGTGCTTCCTCAAATTCTGGCTTGAGTATTACAGGCTTAGGAGAGCCCATGAGATTGGTTTGGGGCTTTGTTTGTTTTGAATGTCTTTTAACATCTGTTTAAAATTGTGTAAGACAGTCTTTAGAAACTGTTTAGTAAGAACTATAGATCTGACAGTCAGATTCCAAGGGCATTGTTTCTTTCATCATGATAATGTGCCTTTGCATCATTTCCAAGGCATTTAGATGGGCTCCTTCTTTTACTGGGAAACAAAGTGAGCAGTCCCACAGCTCTCTGCAGCACTTCATTCTTTCTGAACCCTTCATTACCTTACAAAGTAAATGTGGTCAAAACTACAAGTGTCCACCATTATAACTTCTTCCTAGCCTTTTCATTTTCTACCCTACATATGTCTTCCACCTTACAGCTTCCTGCCTTTTTTGGCACCAGCTTACATCAGCTTCCTAGAGGGGAGAGGGCGGGAGATGAGGAAAGACCCAAAATAAAAAAAAGGAAAAACTGAACGTTGGGGGGAAGGAAATACTTCCTCCTGCGCTACTTGAGTTAATCTAATAAGCTTTTTTGCCTTTTTTTTTTTTTGTGTCAGCATCCTCGTCTGAAGCCTTGACAGCTACTTCCAAGATGGACAGAAGTGCGAAAATACAAGAAATGACTGAAGGAGGATACATTTGAGAATCAGCTGCACCAAATAATATAGTTGAGAGGAACTAGAGAAAGAGGATGTTCTGAGGGAGTATCGTGAAACTACAGAAGGAGACAGCGTGCTGCAAAGATGTGTTAACTGCATGTCTACTGGATATCTTGTCCTTTTGAAAATAGTGCCAGTATTGCAGGCTTCATGCCCTGCTGAATGCTAACAGATACCAGAGGAAACTGATTTTTGCGTCTTTAAATACTGCACTACCAGATATTTGCTTCCTTTCTTACACTAATTGTGCTGTTATATATGCTTCTGTTTAAGATACATCAATTTTCTTACTAAACATTAATTTTCTTACTAACGTGCTGCTTTCCACAGAATGCAAACAATGTACTGGTTTTTATTTGTCGTAAATAAAGTCTTTGTAAGCTTTTAAAGTATTCTGTGCAGTTATTATTTCCTCTTATAATAATGCTTCCATTAAAAATAGTGGATGTGACTTTAAAGTCTGTTCTGGAAACATTCCTCAGTTTAGCAACATCATGATGAGTTTATCACTACTTTTGTATGTGGTTGTTGAAGTGACACTGAGATACACCAGCTTGGATATACTCAATGCTAGTGCTGGATTTTGTATTGTTTATTTGTAATGTTAACAAGGAAACGTTGCCAGCAGTCTGGCAAGTAGGCAGTGTTCCCTTCAAATGCCTAAAAAAGGCTGTCGTAAGTCAATTGCCTAGGTAGTAGCTAAATATTTCTTTGCTGCTGTCCAGATTTGTTTCTCCTGAAGTATAAGACCATAATGTAGCAGAAGTTTTGCTGGATTTCTTAAAGCAACTAAGCAACTCTCAACCTTGCATTAGTAAAATATAGTCAAGGATCAACTTTATATTCTTCAACACAACTACTTTGCATCTTCTTTGACTCCTACCATTAGTATCTTTAAGCTACCTTCTGGCCTGTAAAACCATGGAATGTATTTCTTACTCAGATCTGGATAGGACCATCATTTTCCATGCCTCCTTATTTCTATTTTCTGTTTGGTTGTTTTGTTTTGGGTTTTTTTGTTTGGTTGGGTTTTTTGTTGTTCTGCTTGGTTTTTTGGGGGGAAAGTTGCTGTCACCAGATGAAAGTAATGATACTGAAACACCAGAAGCAGGGTGTGTTCTGACAGCATGTGTTAGAGTTGGTTCTCAGACAGATTTTCATCTACTTCTTCTATCAGAGCAGATCTCGTACTTGCCCTTCTAGAAATAGGAATGGACTTGGGATACCACTCCCAGAGAAATGTCGTTCACATCTGAAAGTACTTCAGACTGATGATTGGTATTGCAGAAATTATGTTTTGCGGTATGGAGTTGGCTTATACATGGCTGGATTGAACTGGGCTGTTGATATTTGTCTGTGCATCAGTGTGCATTATGCACAATTAAAAAAAACCCAGTCCATATGTTTAAAAAAAACAGCACATATGAAATGCCCTTTCCCCCTGCCCTCCCTGCTCCATCTTTGTTATGGGTTTACTTTGCATGTAAATTCCAACCTTGTTGAGTTATTAAAGACTGTCACTTTTTGTGAAGCAGGTTCAGAAATACTGATGGCACTGTTGGCATCTTTGTCACTAGCACGGTAGAGAGCCAGAAGAACTAAACAGTTCTGAGCCATCGCATAGAATGCCTGATGAGAAAATAGAATTGTAGGCTATAGACCCCAAATAACCACAGTGCCTGCCAGCTGGTACACCACTGGGCATTGTTTGTCATATTCGCTGCAAGCCAATATAGAGAAGTTACGACCACAGAATCATCTTTCAGCTAAGTCATAGGAAGATGAATGTGCCCTTGATCTGGCAGCAAACTCCAGGAAAATTAGCTAGTGCAGATGTGGGACTAGATGAAGCTGCCAGACTCGTGGCTTTGGAGCAGAACGTCTTCTGTTCTATTCATCTTTCTAGTCATATTTTCTGTTCATCTCTGTTCATCTGTTTCATCTTTCTATTCATCTTTGCTGTTCTTTCATCTTTTTCAGCATCTTTCGCCTGTTGCAGGGCCAGAAGAGACTGCTTATTGTGTTTACTGTTAAAATACAGTTTGGAATTAAAGCTTTCCCATTATAGCCATGATTAGATGTTGGGATCTGTATCAGTAATAACTGGTGACCCTTATTGCTAATTATATTGGTTTATTGTGAATTGCTGCAGACCACCATATAGAGCTTTTTAGGGATGTGTTAGGAAATGTGATGATCAGTTGCCTCTGAACTGTATCTGCTTTTCCCAGTAGGTTTGGCAGTAGGGGATGTGACATATAGGACTCTTAAAAGGCTGTAAAATATTATCACTCACATACATTGTTACTTAGTAACTTAACCAACTATAAACACATTTTAAAAATGAAGACATTTGACAATATCTTAATTCTGTATGAAGATAGTTTTCTTGTGTAGGCCGTATTCTAGTCTAAGTAACAGTTACTTTGCTACTTAGAGCCCTTTTGTAGTTTTTAGGTGCAAGTGTGGAGTAGTGAGTTTGCTTTATCTTTATAAATTTTATCTTTAAATTTTTGGTATAGCATGTAGCTTAAAACAAGCTGGAAACAATTAAAAGAAATGTGTTCACTTGTTTAGAAAAAAGTGCAAGCAAAGATATAAGGCTGTAGAAATCACTTTCAGATAAAAAAGGTTTTGCATAGCAGAAACAAGTTGCTGTCTCTTGGAGCAACAGTATTGTCTCCCTCTAGGAGACAGTTACAGCCTTTTGAAGTCTCATAGTCTAGTCTTAAAATTTTCTCTGTGTCCATTTTGGCACACCTTAGAATGACTTATGCAGCAGTGAATAGAAAAAACACTGCCTCTGAATGTTCATGTGTATTGGTTATGATTTTAGGATTTCTTTCTTGTATAGAGCTTTCTGCAGCTGTTTTTAAGATTATGTGTTTCCTTACAGATATACCACAAATGAGACCAAAGCCACACTATGTAATGGTTAAGAAAGATGCTGAAACCAATGAGGCAATGTATTGCACAAAAGAACCTTTTATTAAGGCTCGTGTTATTGTCATTCGATGGTTGGTGTCTTTCTGGCTTGAGCCAAAACCTCATACAGGACCTCATATTCCTGGGATGGAAGGTGAAAATGTGCCAAAGAATATTCAGGTAAAACCAAATATACAAAAAAAGTTTAGGTTTGTTTTTTTTTGCCTTAATTATTAAGTCAGCAGCGTGCACTCCTGATAATTATAACTTATGAAGAATTAAAAAAATGAATTTCTAAGCAAATTTTCTGCATGTGAATTCACTTTAGAAAGACTCACTATGGGTTTTTTGGGGTTTTTTTGGGTGGTGGTTGTTTTGTTTTGTTTTTTTTCCCAAATTCTGCTATTTTACTCTTAATCACAGAGCTGTAAGAAGCTTTGAAATACACTGAATCCTCTTTTGTTTTTGTGATTTTTTTTTTATTTTTCTGAGTTCTTTGTACTGTTTTAAATTATACTGTTGTATAACTTGTGCAGTACACTGTACAAGTTAATGGTTGCACTAAACATGAGTTTTGGAATATTATTCTTTTTTTTCAGAGAGCAGCTGCTAGCATGGCTTCACGGGAGGACAGCAAAAATGACAGTACTGATAAGCAGGATAGAAATGCAGAGCCAGAACAATCTCATTCTAATACAAGTACTTTAACAGAGAGGGAGCCAAGTTCTTCCAGCCTCTGCAGCATTGACGAAGAACATTTAACCGACATTGAAATTGTCCGGAAAGTCTTTTCTGCTAAGAGAAGCAATGTTAATTTTCTAACTGAGATTTTTCGACAGGTAAAAAACCATTTTTAGAATGCAGGAATCTTTATTATACTATAAATGAACATTATGTCATTTTTTTTTTCAAGAGCATTTACTAAGCAGAATGTTATATAAATGTACAGGTTTTTTCTGTCATCTTGCCTTGAAGGTTTTAAGTATTGGCAACTTAAAATTCTGAAATGTTTTCTGTGTAGAATATCTGCAGTTTCTGATTTTTCTAATTTTATTTTTTAAATAAGCAGTTTGACAACATTTAACTTGGACTTTACAGTTCCCCATAGGCAGGAATGTTTGCTCTTTTCATACATCAACCCCATAGCTATTAGAACTCTCAACCAAGCATATTAAAATAAGCCTTCTGTGGGAGTCTGCATCTGTTAAAGAGTTGTTTTGGGAGCCGCTGAATATCCTTTCCTTGATAGTTTTCATCAGAAGAGTGGGACACATAGAAGGTAACAGCTTCTGCTTCTGACTTTACTGCAACCAGAAATGTTAGCTGAACATACTCAAAATAGTGCTGCTCAACTGGAAACTATTAAACAAGTTTAAACTGTGAACATATGCTATAATTTGTAGCCTTTATTTATAATGTGAAAATACATAACTTCAAGTTAAATGTTGGAGAAAAGATAGACTCTTTATGGCCCATGCTATAGATCAGAAGATGAAGAATTTTTTCTGAACAATAGTAAAGAAAAATGTACTAAGTTTCAATTGAAATGCATTGCACTAATTGCTTTAAACAGCAGAAAACTAAGTATTTTGAAATTCCAGTATGTCTGGATGAAACGGATTTTTTTGAATGAGGAAATGAATGTCAGTAGCTTATCCGTGCAGTGTGTTAGAGAGTTTGCGCACATTACTGAGGAAGATAAAGTTACCCGAGTTCAGCTACTACTCAAGGGTTTACAGAGTCTGAGACATTGAATATGGAGTCTAAATTTCTGATGGGCTATTCAGAAACTGTCCTTCCCATTCCCTCAGTGAAAGAGACAGCATTCTTCTTCATTCTTTTCACAAGGCAGTCCGTGAGTTATGCAGATTATCTGGATTTCATGTGAGGTTATGCAGTCCCATTTAAGTCATTGTTTAGCCTGAAGTTTTCAGTGTAAGTTCACTTCTAATGTGCTGGATGTTTGTAATTTTTCTAAAACATTAGGGCTAAGTTATTCCAGTTAGGAAAAGGTTTAAGTTGAACTGCATGGTGAGATTGTCCATAAAAAAATGTTTTATGAATTTTAGACTCTGGGGTACGAAAAATATATATGAGCTCACAGAAGACTGTTGGACTTGATGAGCTATAGTGTGTAACTGATGAACTTGTCTGTTGAATTCTGTAATACACAACAATTTTTAGTGCAATACTGGTATGAAACATCTATTTCCAGAAAGGGAACACACTGCTTGCGTCAAGTGAGTACTCCTAAAGACATAGGCAGTGAGTTTTCAACGTTCACATTATGGACTCCATAAAACTGTATGTTGGTGTAGTTTAATCTGTTATTTTCTAAATGCAATTAGGACATCGCAGTCTTTGGTAAATGTATTTTAAGTTAGTTAAAACCTGACGTTAAAAATTTCTATCTGTGACTAGTTGTTACCAGCTCGGCAAATCCAGAAAAAGTCCTGAAGAGGGCAGTGATCAGCCATCACACTGACTCAAATGCACGATTTTTTGAAACGGGAGTTCTGAAGTCTTTTCAGGGAGGCATTTGTTTCAAGGGTAGTGTTTTGCAAAATCTCATTTACCTAAAAATAAGATATATGGATACAAGTAGTGTCTGTCACTTGAAATTTTTTAGTAATTTAGAATTAACTCCAGTCTTCCAAATTGTCTGGATAGAAGATGTTGCAATAGAAACTTCTGCTCATTCATTTTGTGTACTTTTGATGAATATTTGATCTTAATTTCAGCAGTCCAGGTGTTGGACTAGATATGCCTATATGGGTTCTCATATCTCTTTCTTTGGCAGTGAAGTTTTTTGTAAGTACTTTCTTGACTTTTCTTCATTGAACTTTTCTTCGTGTTTTCAGTTTACAGATTTAAAAAAAAGTGAGCAAACATTTAGGTTTCGGAGTCATTTATTTATAAAGATCCTACAGTGGCTGTATTTCCCCCCCCTTCCACTTCCCTTAGAAACTGTATGTTATAGAGCCCAACTTGATTTCAAGTATTGCAACTGGGTTTTCATTTGCTTCTTTTTCTACTTGCAGGCATTTCTGTTGCCAATATGTGAAGCAGCTGCAATGAGGAAAGTGGTAAAGGTGTATCAGGAATGGATTCAGCAAGAAGATAAGCCTTTATTTATGAAAGAACCTGAAGAAATAATGCAGTGCACAACTGTAGGTTGTGATGAAAATGTTGTTGACCACAATTCATCAGAGAAAGCAAAAGAAAGAGAAGAGGTAAAATATTGTTGGTTAATATATGTGCGTCTTTCTGATATGCAGGTAGACAGAGTAGAATCATAGAATGGTTTGGGTTGGAAGGGTTCTTAAAGATCATCTCGTTCTAATCCCCTGCCATGGGCAGGGACACCTTCCGCTAGACCAGGTTGTTCAAAGCCCCATCCAACCTGGCCTTGAACGCTTCCAGGGATTGGGGCATCCACAGCTTCTCTGGGCAATCTGTGCCAGTCTCTCACCATTCTCTAGTGAAGAGTTTTTTTGTAATAATCTAAATCTTCCCTCTTTCAGTTTAAAGCCATTCCGCCTTGTCGTGTCACTAAATGCCTTTGTAAAAAGTCCCTCTCCAGATTTCCTTTTTGTGGTTTCATTTGATGTCAGGCCATCTATTGGGGAAAATCAATGGTGATTAAACAGTGAATGGGGTGCCGCTTTGATCCATTGTATGTAGATTTAAAATGTGGCTAGTTCAATTTAAAATTTCATATAGTTTTATGAACTGTTCTCAAGATGTGGATTATACGATATGCCAACCTTCAGCTAGGTGGAAGTTATAGACAAATAAAAGGATGAGGAAAATAATAATTATTTCATCTGAATACTTAAAAATAATTGCTGCAAACTTCTTAGAATATAGTTGTCTTTAAGATGCATCTTAAGCATCTGTCTGCCATTGTTTATTTTTTAATATCTATTATATCCTTTTTCCTTCTGTGTAAAACCAAAATACCTCTCTACAAATCTATGTGATTTTAAGAAAAAATATTTTTCAGGAAAAGGGCATGAACTCCAGTCACGGTAGAAACTCAAACTGGGCAAGAAATGGCTGTTATGAAGACACTTTGCATAAAATGTCTGAAATTGATACGGAAGAGCAAAATGTACGAGCTGGAGTGCAGTCAGTATTGCAGGTATGAAATAGACTTGATTTCTCATTTTCATCATAATAATAAAGCTCTTGTTATCAGCACATAAAGAGTAGAATATAATGCAGTTCAATCCCATACTCCTTCAAAGCATCTCTGAATTCTAAAAACACTTCTTAAATATAAAGTAATAATGATAAATAATGTTAGAATGATTACTGTGGTTCACTGTATCTTTATTGACCTTAAGTAGGACAGTATATACACAAGTGTTGGATAAAACAGTAAAAAATCTTTTAATTTTGCATCAGGACATGCATTTTGCTCTCTATCATATCATAGAAAAAGCAGTTCTCAAATTTGAGTGCCACGTCTTCCAATTATTCTGATTAAGTATTTAATGAGAGTGCTAGGAAGATTTTTTTCTTTTAAGCTATTACTCACCACACACAAAATATCTGAACTTCCTAATCTGAATGATAAGGTGATCAGGGATATTTTCTCATCTTTTTCTGAATTACAGATTGGATGAGCATGCAGATGCTTAAATAATTTGAGCAGACACCACAACTCTCCACTGATACACTTAAGGAATGGGAGAGTTGCAGAAGCTCCCTAACAGAAGTTTTCTAATTGTTTCTAGGAAATTTGGCAGGGCAGAAATTGTGTTAATTTCAAATGTTCGGCAAAACAATTCACTGAAGTTGATACAGTAAATCAAGTGTGTATAATTTGAGGGTCTTTGAAATGCTTTTAAGGTGATATAAAATATGTCCATTTTATGTATGTGCATGGATATACATACATATAGGTACATATATGACTAGCCTCTGTAATATTTTTTTATCCAGAAGAAAACTGGTTCTAAACAAAATGAAATAGACATGTGCATTTGCCACTCCGCCATGTGCACTTTTGCTATGGGTAATAATGCTAATTAGAACTCATTTCTACCACAGCTTGGATGATTTCCTGAATAGGGTTTCCTGTTGTGCTGTACATTGTTATATATAGAATTAAACTTTGTAACTGAAATTACCTGTAAGTTCAAGTATATTACAATAATTTAAGCTTCATAATCTTTGCATACAATGACTAAGAATATGAAGTTTTTCTGAGAAAAGAAACAGAAGCATCTTAATCTGTTTACGGTGTATCACTAATGTTTACACATCTGAGAATGTCTGAGATATTTTCCATGTTGAACTTTTTTAGGCAAAGGTTCATTTTGATCACTAGATACCTTCTTTAGCCTAAAATGGGGTCAAGACATCATTCTAAGCCGGTACCATATCTGATTTTGAGAGGTTTCTTGACTTGGAACCACATTTGACTTTTTCTGTGAATCAGAAATCCAAGACTTTTGTCTTGAGTTTTCTTCCATTTTGATTCTTGTATAGACAGCATATTTAGGTACTTAGAGTAGAGTAGGTTCATTAGTTGAGGCTACTGAATGTAAAACTGCGTACTGTTGGGTTTTAATTATTAAAATTCAAAGCTTTCAGTAGAGGGAAATTACAGCTGCAGAACCAATGATTTGTGGTTGATGTGCATTAAGAAAGACAAATACGATAATTTAAGATCTAGGGCTCACTGTGATTCAAGTACTTCCTAAACTTACATAAAAACGTAGCAACACTTCAGTAGTAGCTCCTGTAACTCCTACAGTGTCCTTGCCTACTTTGTTTTTATCATTTTCATTCTGAAAGCCTTAATTCACTCTCCACTGAAGTCAGCCACTTCAGGGAAGGTATCCTGTTTCCTACTTTTGGTAAGCCTTAATGATCATAGTGGGATGAATGCTTTAGTTTCACAGAAAAAGGCCTTGTCATGCTGAAGCACACACTTTTTGCCAGGACTATTTCATGTAGTTTAGTATATATTATACTAGTCAGTTTCTGGCTTCCAGGTGGAGCTTTTGTGCAGTGGACTTCTTTACTGGGACATTTTTGTCCGTTGTATTAAAATAATTGTATTGAGTAGTTTGTACCATCTGCCTATGAAAGCAAAAATATGCATATATGGTTTGTAGAAAAAAATGGGGAAAAAATCCATTGTACTGTTGCTTTAGCATCATATCAAGCTAACTTATATTTACATATTTACTTCTGATTGCATATGTAGTCTTTTCTGTAAATCATAGATTTTCTCTTCCTAGTTAATAGCAATGGAATTGCTGAAAACACAAATGTATTTCAAGCTCATAACATCCACTCTTTTCTACTTACAGGTTTTTATAATAAACTCTTCAAATATATTCTTTCTTGAACCTGCAAATGAAATAAAAGCTCTGTTGGATGAACACACTGATATGTGTAAACGCATTCTTAATATCTACCGTCACATGGTAGTCCAAGTGACGATGGACAAGAAGACATGGTAAAATGCTAATGCTTTTATCTTTGATTATTAGATCACAAGATAAATGTGAAAATTTACTTGGCAGTAGACACAGTAGAGTGGTATTGATTATGTGAACTGGTTTCTCTATATCAGTAAATACATGGACTTTGACACCACAGACAACATAATACAGGGGGAGGGGTTATCTGCTCTGTTAAAGCCATTAGTAAGCACCTAGTTAGTTTGAGGCAGCCTAGCACTCAGTGAAAAAAGGAAGTAAGCTAGAATATACAGCTACTATTAAGGAGCTACTGATTACATTTTTCCAGGGCATTTTGCTCATCTGTCAAAGTGCTAAAAATATGCAAACAGGTGAAGCTTCACAGCCTTATTTAAAAGTAAACAAAAAATTGTCAGATAAGCATGGATAAGTATTATAATCAGATGTGACTTGCTCTTAATCTGTAATTGCATAAAGGAGTCAGCATACTGTTGTTCCTTTCCAGTGCTTAGGGTGCCTAAGCAGGTACAAGAGACCCCACTTTCAAGTTCCTGTCTGTTATTTTCCCAACTCCTTTAAATAGCTGTTTCTAATGAGGTACTATATTGCCACCGTTCTCCATTACAAGGAAGTAGTAGCAAGAGGATTTCAACTGGCTGATATGTTCCATGTTAATTTGACTTGCTTTCAGTCTGTAACTAGTATTTGCTGAACTCTGGGTAAATAGAGCTGGAATTACATGTAATATGAACTTGTCTCCTCTTGTGAAGAAATAAGGAGTCAGTTCAAGGCTAACCACTGGGAAATTTGGAGTAATAGAAAACAGATTCCACTAGATTAGTATTCCCCAGTTGCACATCACTGTAAAGAAGTGACTCTAGTCTGTGATGGCAAAGATTGTGCCACACAAAATTAGAGATGAAGCATATTAATGATGATGTAATATGGGCAAAATAAGTCATTCATACCAGGGGAGGGAGGTGAAAAAAAAAAAAAAGGAAAAGTTCAGACTGGAAATACAGTTAAAACTTTCAATGTAACTTTAGGCTGTTGAAAGTGATAGTGCTTGAGTGACCTGGTAGAAGGTTTCAGAGGGTGACAGGGATTTCTGTCTCTCAAGTGTGAAGAGAAGATTGGAGTAATTGGTTCTGCAAGAACCAAGGTAGGCTGTTTATAATCACTGTGTCCTGTGTGGAATGTGTTTGAGCAGATCAAGCTTGGTTGTTACCTTCAAAAGTATACTGGTATAAACAGGAGTGTGGTATAAACAGAAGTGTAGCAAAATGCTAACTTTTTTTTTTTTTTTGATGTTTTGTAGGGAACAGATGCTACTTGTGCTGCTCAGGGTTACTGAATCTGTGCTGAAAATACCACCCCAAACTTTCTTGCAGTACCAAGGAAGAAAAAACTCCACTTTAGCTGGAAGACTCGCAGGACCTCTTTTCCAGGCAATTAAACATAAATTCACTCTAATTAATTCAGCTTAATTTTGACTAAGAGATTAGATGCCACAACCACTGTTGGCTGGTTTGTCATCTTAAGTCATTGATTATGTTACCCAGATAATGTGAATGGTGCGGGTTAAAGAGCTGGCTACATTTATTACTTTCTGTCCTATATGTAATGACCCTACAACAACAGGTTTTGGGGTACTGTGAAACTAAAAAATTGCTATCCTTTAGTTGAGTTGGGATAACTGTCAGTGTGTGCAGTTTTAGCCTGCTTCCATTGCAAAGTTAGCTCAAGTCAACAGAAAATCTTCTGTGCCATCCATGCCTAATAAACTGATTTTGTTATTCCTTACAGTAAGCTGTAGCAGATACTTTCAAAGTTTATAGATACAGTATGCTGTTGTGGTGGCTTCTCTGTAGACAGAATCTGTAAAGTATCCAGATTCTTCAGTAGACAAAAAGAAAAGGATACACAAGATATGAATGTGATGAGAACTAATTGAGGATGGTATTTCAAAACTCTCTGGCAAAACTTGTAAGGCACTGAAAGATCTTTCATGAGTCTGTTGTTTCTAAGTCAACAACCCATTTTAACGTAACATTTGATAATTCATGGAAAGTTTGAGCGCACTGGTGATGAAGTGAATGTCAGGATTAGAACAGAAAATTCTCTGGCAGTTGGAAGCTTTAAACAGTAACAGTTGAATGATGACATCTTATGTTCAGAACCCAACTTTTCTCACTTTATTCTTTTAGACTCTTATAGTAGCTTGGATCAAAGCGAATCTAAATGTGTACATCTCTCGAGAACTTTGGGATGACTTGCTGTCTGTAATGTCATCACTGACATATTGGGAAGAGCTGGCCACTGAGTGGTCCCTGACAATGGAGACACTAACTAAAGTATTAGCTAGAAACTTGTACAGCCTGGACCTCAGTGACCTGCCGTTGGATAAATTAAGTGAACAGAAGCAGAAAAAACACAAAGGCAAAGGTAAGACAACACTGTACACACATCAATTCAATTTTGGCTATGGTACTAAGATGTTTGGTACAGCATAATTTTGATCTAGCCTTTTTGGTATACCCAAATAGGCATTATCTGGAATAACCCAGTTGCCTTATAATAAGGCTGCTTTTTAGAACCACCACAAAATTCTCACTTTGAGTCCTACAAATAGCTACATATGGAATGTAATTTTTTAAAAGAAAAAAAAAAGGTGTTGTTTAACCTAAAATGTTACACGTAGTAGGTTATGCCTTTCTTATTTTATCCGAGCAATTAAATAATTGAGTCCCAGTCATAACTTCTTAAAAATAACAAAGGTTATACATCTGGTAAAAATTAGCTATCAAGTGGTTGTTGCAAGCACCACTGTAATATTGATCCTGAAATCCAAGACGAAGTGTAAAGTGAGCATAGTTTTGTTTGGATACCAGTTCATCACTGTGCCAGGGTGAAGACAGGTTTTGCTTAAGTGACCTTGTTGGATTATTTAAGGGAAAGGGTACTCTTAAAAATCCATGTGAATGCTACCAGCTTTTAACTTGATTCCTAAACAATGCAGAAAATACTCTGCAGGACATAATATGGGGAGAGGAGGTGGCTTCTTGCTTATAATGATACAGTTCTGGAATTGGTAAAAGACATAGAGGGCTGGATTGAGAGTTACAAAACCTGGATTCTCTTGCCAGATCAGAGACTGAATTTCTGTATGGGACCATTGACAGTCACCTCTGACTTTTTTTTCACTTTTGTAAAAAATGGGTAATGACACTGGTCTCCTTTAAAAAGTGCTTTGAGATGTAATGGTGAGTGGCAGGATTAGATTTAGGCTGGGTAAGATGGGGAAAAAAGTTTTAGTTTACTGTTTATCCCTCTGTATTCTGATTGATGTGGTTCTCCAGTTATACCATATGGAAGAGTCTTTCTATTGGTATCCTTGGATTTGTCAGTGAGGAGTAATCAATGTGGATTCCCTCCCTTAAAGTGGGTGTTCCTCCCTTAAAGTGGGTGTTCGTATTTTCGCTCATCTTGGGCAGAGGCGTTATTCATATGTTTATTCTGGTGTGTGACAACCAGACAAAAATACGTTTCTCTGTAGCTGACTCTGAGAGGTTGTTCCAGACTATTCATCTTTGTTTTCCTACTATACAGCTTGATTATTTTTCTTGCAAAAGACACAGGTTGTGTTTTTTGGTTTGGGTGGGGTTTTTGTTAGGTTCTTTGTTGTTGAGTTTTTTGGGTTTGTTTTATTCTTTAAAGTCTGATATTGGATAAGAATGTGTATAGTTACTTGAATATAGGCTTAAAAAACATTTCGAATCTACCATATCACCCATACAGGGCCGCATGACATGAGTTTATGTTAGTCTTTAGTAACAAGAGTTCCAGAGAAAGCCTCTGTTGTTAAATGTGAGTGGTAGAGTTAAATCCAGCTTTGGAGGTAAAAAATTTGATACAAATTATGCCAAATTTCTTTGGCCCTGTTAGTTTGCTAATAATAATGAACAGGTTGTACTCGGGGTAACTTTCCAAGAATATGCATTTTCAATGAGTGTAATTGTTTATCAAATATAATTTTGGATTATATGAGTTCAGTGTGGATAAGGAAATGCAATGCATATATTCTTTAGTTCACTTTTTTTAAATAGTTTTTTTTTTGATACTTCCTTATATGAGCTTTATTTACTTCAGTAAAAATGTCAAATGTGAATTTGTTCCATCTTTTCTTAATCTTAGTGTAGTATTTTTTGTGAATTTCCAAAGTGCATTGTTCTCTGAGCCCATCATCCCATTTTTTTTTGCTTTTGCATTTCATTTTATCATCTTTATTTCATGTTCCTCAAATGCCACAAAATCATTTAGAAGAAAACCGCAATATTAATGGTCTATAATGTATGATTTTGTGTGTTGTGTCTAACAAGTGCAGCAAAGGAAAATTTCTATAGCTACATGTCTCATCAGGCTACAACCTTTATAAACCCAGTTTTCTTGTGGTGTTGCACTTGAGTGGTCAGAAAAGAAAATCACAGTAGTTTAGTAGCACCAACACTTATGAAAAAGTTTGGCTATCTCTCAGTGTTAATGCTGGCTAGTGGGTTTATATATTTAAAAACCAGTAATGAGCTGTATGGATTTGAAATCGTACTTGATTTGATAATATAATTTATTCTGTCCAGCTTTAAAACTTTTCAGAACTTAACTACAAATATCTGATGATGCCAGAATAGAAGTGAATAGATTTGCAAATCTTTTTTTGCAGGAGTCGGGCATGAATTCCCAAAATCTTCTGTTGATAAGTCCTTTTCTAGAGGCTGGAGCCGTGATCAACCTGGACAAGCACCAATGAGACAGCGCAGTGCTACAACCACTGGCTCTCCAGGAACAGAAAAGGCAAGGAGCATAGTTCGTCAGAAAACAGTTGGTATGTATCTGTAAAACCTGATATAAGTGGCATTTGAGAAAGGGTAAGGAATTTATGAAATGACTTTTGTAGCAAAGTGGGTAACTTCTTTCCACAAAAGTATACTATCTCTAAGAGTTAAATGTGTAACTTAGGCAGACTTATTTGCTGTTAGTGTTGCTGAATAGCTGCAATTACTAGAATTATAGTAACTGCAAATGAAAGTAATGCAGTTGCTGTATTAATTTTTAATGAGTTTGATCAAATACTTAAGCTGGACTGGAAAAATAATACTGTTGTATGTATATGAAAAAGTAACAGCTGGAATGGTTTGGTCAGTGGTATGGATAGGTGAGTAATAGAAGGCATTTTAAGAGCATGTTTTCATGGACTGTGCACAAAATAGGTTGAGTATTTTTCAACAGTGCAAAGAAAAGCGTGAGAAATGTGTATATGTCTGCGTAGTTTATAAAATGTGTTGTCTTTTACTTTACCCTGTATCTTTATAAAAGCATAAATGAAAGATTGACAGAAATGCATGCAGTTGTCCATTTCTGAAGTCGTCTATTTCTCAACTTCATTACTTGCAGGTACTCTTTGGTGTGTTAGAAATGAGTGATGCTAAGCAGTGCTTTAGGTGGATTGCTGAAGACTCATTTTATGTTTGTATGAATTGCTTAGAATATTTTCACAGGAACTGGAATACAAATTTCTTTAGTCTGTTGTCTCGTCTTGCTAATCCCAGTGCTGTTCCTTATGTGAAGGAAAGCTAAGCTGATTTTTCTATTTTTATTTAATAGAAGAACCTTTTAAGGAATATGTCTTATTTTTTTACTATTTCTGTAATTGTAGTGGCTTTGGTCATTGTGTGTTGTTGCTTCACTGATATTTCTTGGAAGCAGGTGCATTCTGATACAGTTTTAAAAACTGTAGATGAGTATTGGCAGTTGAATATGTAATTGTGTTAACTTTTCATAAATGAACATTATTTCTTTTCTTTTTTTTCCAAAACTATTTACAATTAATTTTTTCATGTCGCAGATATTTTTACTTGAATATTCTTCAACATTCCCAATTTAAAAAATTTGTTTTCTCATGAGGCTTTAGTTGGTGTGAGAGAGTTAATTATCCTATAAGCAGTATAGACATGAGAAAATTAAAGTTACTACGCAAAAAATTCCTGTCTTTTTCATGCATTCAGATGGTACACAGCTTTTGCTGTATCTCATGCTGAAACCACTTTGTTTGACTAGTTTTCTTTATGGATCACAGATACTTTAAATGTAATTTCTGTTTCTCTGTAGATAGTCTATGATTAACTGTTGCAGTGTTTTTGTTTTAAATCTCAATTGCCTTAACAAGGTGAAGCTCATGTTAAAATTCCTTCTTCCCGAATTGTTAATATTTCAGACCTTCTGTCAGAAGGTTATGTAGTTTGGTCAATTTGTTAATGGTTTTGTTTTGCTGCTATTTGAAAAATGGCTATTTATATGATGTTAGCCCTAAAATGACTGAAATTTATCTTAATCAAGCTGTATATTGACCTCGTTAGTAGCAAACTAATCTGATTTTAGTTTCATTGTACTTCAGCTTCCATGGTTTTGTTCCTTTCCTCCAATTATCTTACATGTTTGATATTAATAAGCCAAGTTTGTAGTACTGTAACCAGTTAAAATTTCAGCTCTATTCATTTTTTTAGAATATCATCTGTGGACAAGCATCACAGTATTAGTAGGACAATTTTAAAAGATGAAAAGCCCCAAAAAAGTTGCCAGAGTCAGAATCCCAAGCTCCTCCATTTTTTACAAATGTTTCTGAAGAGAATATATTGCAAAAACATATCTCTTCGCTGTCCGCAAACAATTGCTTGTTATTGTCTCTTAAGGTCTGCTAAAAGCTGTTTGGATGCTTCTTAATCTGTGCCAGTTATCAAAGGGTCACATAATAAAAATAGTAGTTCATAGTCACAATAAGTAAAATTTTCTATAGAACATTTTGCTCGGCAGATCTTCTCCTTTGGTTTAACCTTAGCTTCACAGCTAATTCTGCTGTTCGACCTCAGATATGTTGCATGATATCTGATATGTGGTATATTTCCTTTGATCATGAGTAAGACATTCTTTTATATCTGAATAGGGGGGGATATGCATGTTGAATGTTTTATGGTAAGAAGAAACTGGGGTTTCTTTTCCATCTATTTTGTTGTACACATATTGTGTACTTCTGTGCACCTCTATTTTTTGAGCCATCCTCATGCCAGCACACATTTATTGCTGCACCAAATATGTGTGTATGTGTGTGTTACTCAAATAAAAATCACAGCTTTTCTGATATGCAGTGTGTACATTTTTAGCCTGAACTTATGTAAAGTAATTTTTGGAAAAGGGCCTTTAAAGATGGTACGCATATGGGTTGAAAAATCTTCTGTAGGGCTAGATATAGAATTTGTGGCGTAGGCAACTGATTCTGGTCCTATAAAAATATTGGATCAGAAAGAATTTACTAATCTGTTTTCTGCCTTTGTCTATAGACAACAGTTGGAAGGTTATAAACTGTCAAATATTTAGTCCACATTCTGGTATTAAGTGTGCCTCTACTTAAGTACTTAACTGAATGTGTTGCATCTTGCTTAAAATAATAATTTATTGAGATAATGTTTTCCTTTTACATCTTCTTTCAATAATAATACACTGCAATTTTTCTTTCAAAAGTTTCTGTAAAATTCCCACCTTCTAATTTGTAAATTGATTGCTCTGCCTCCTCCTCCCTTGATACTGCTAATGTAATATGCTGGAAAAGATCCAGTCAAATTACGACAGACACTTTAGGTTAAGGTTTGTAATCCGCAGAGTATCGAATCTCAAAAACTTGGTTTATTTAGAATCGTAGAATCATTTAGGTTGTGAAGGAGCCTTAAGATTTACTATGTAGCATGTTAGTTTTTCTCTTGCCTAAATTCATTTTAAGACGGCATAATGATGAATGTAATGCATCTATCACTGTGTCCTGAATTATATTATTGTATCTCTTAAACAGAGATGTTAAAGCCATACACATAATTGCCTTGAAAAAATAGTTTTCTGTCTTATAAACTAAGTTTAATCAAAAATTGCTTCAGTCTTAAAACATCTGTCCTTCTGAATTGTTTTTTTCAAACTGATGTTAAGATTCTGTTTAAATTGTGCTGCATTTGTCAAGTGTGTTTTCTGCCCTGTGTACGTTGACATACACAAGTTATCTGCATGTTGCTGTTAGGGACAATTCTTTAACCTGATTTAGAAGCGTGATGTGCTCAACTTTCACTGCACTCCATTCATGTACTTCTGATTCTCATACAGACCAGGAGCACTGAAATTTTAAGTCCATACTTCATGTTGTTTTGAAAGTATATATAGAAAAGTTCAGAGACTGATTAAATATTGCACTGACATTATTTAGGTAAGATGCACTGAAGTTTCCTTAAAAGAACTTTATCAGTAACTATTTTTAAACCAGGTATCAAATTTGCAACAGTTTGAAAAGGAAGCTGGTTGAAGCGATGAAAATTGCTTTTTTAAGAACTTCAAGTGTACTTTGAGATTGAATGCAGTATCAGTTCTTGCTATGTCTTCCTTTAACAAAGCAAAATAAATTTTATAAAGATTCATTTAAAATTTATTAGAAAAGCTGCAGATATAACCCTGATCCTGATGCCACGATTCTTACAAGTTTTCCATTCTGTAGGGCTGTTGGCAGGACGTGAGATATGAAAATGTGAATTAGGATCAGTTTAGCAAGATTTGTGCAGTATCGACTAAAAGCCAGACCTGGTGGATAAGAAACAATTTAATGCTTTTTGTTGTCAAACCGTTTCACTTGAGTCATTTCATTTTTAATGTGGAACTATAATAAGTTGTATTGCAAATTTCTCCACACAGAACAGGTCATTTTCTCCTTATGATTTTGAATCTCTTTTGGAGAATGATGAATTCAAGAGTATGGGTATGTGTAAAATTCAGAGATGCTTTTTGAGGAGTAAACCAAAGGAAAATAGAAAAAATGCAGATGTAGTGTAAGTTGCTTTTTCTGTTAAAAAAAATTCAAAGTTCTGAGTGTTTGTGGAGTGACTTTAACCTTGATTTTTCAACCCCTGATGCAATGGGAAAAAAACTTGTTAATTAGTTTCTTGATTTTGAATGCAAAATCTCTGTAATCGTCATAATAAAGGCATTGTTGCTGCTTTACATAAAAGTTAAAAACTCAAACTGTTGTATGTGTGCACTGATTTTTTTTCTTTCTTACAGCTCTGCCAATATCTGCTGTTCTGAAATGTTTTAATTTTTGAATTTTCTTCCTTTTTATCTTTGTTTTCTCTGTTGCTGCTTTTTCTGTGACACAAGCCTTTCATTATAGTCACTCTTCTTTTTTCCTTCCCCACTTCTTTCTTTTCCTTTTTAAAGCCATGAGAAGCCGATCCATTGGTGAATGTGCTCTGCCATCGGCCTATATACGCAGTGCTAAAAGTGCTCCTGTTCTGATCCATACTTCCAAACCCTTCTTGCCTGATATTGTTCTCACTCCCCTTTCTGATGAGCTTTCAGGTAGTGCCACCTCTGCTAATTTCTGCACCCCCTTTATCACTTTTTTAAACCTTCTGCTTTCAAATTCTGCTAAATCATTAAATTTTTCAGAGTAAGAATACTTGGGGGATGGGGGGAGAGGGAAAGAGATTAAGAATGAATATTTTGAGTTGTGTAAAATACCATGCTGTTTTGCAATTCATTCTGGAACTGTTAGAAGTTAGCGCTGTGCCAATGTTTACTGTCATGAAAGTGAAAATTGAAGAAATCTCTTGCTTTTTCAATTAATTGTTAAGTAGTAACATAGCATCTCTCTACCAGAAAGTACAACTAATTTTTATTTGTGGTAAGGGAGGGAGGAAAAGGAAGAACATAACTTTACTTTGACTTGCCTTTTACATCTTTCTATATAAATTTTTGAATTCAGTGAATTAGGTATGTCTACAACCATGATAATAATAAACTTTAGCATCCATGAAAAAAGGATGTCTGAAGCATACTGTAAAGTGTATTATATGATACCATATGCCTTTTTTCATTTATTTATAAAAACATTTAATAATCTATACTTTTTGGAATTCTCAAATGCTGTGTTTTGGTGGTGTTTTTCAACAGATCCATTTTTCACAGGGTTGTTGTTTTTCTCAACATTATTTGGTCCAGCAGCGTGGTGGGCCAGAAGTTTTACACTGGTTTTCTTTGGATAGTTTTCTTTGAACAAATAGGTTCAACAGTTAGAAATAGAACAAATTTTCAAAATGTATGCGTGAAAGATTACAGTTAGAGTTATTATTTTCCTGTGCTCCAGCTATTACATAGGTGTAAATGAGTATTATGTGAGGCTGACAATCATATTATGCCTTTGTTTCAATGAGTGAAAACAAAACCATAGTGGAAGGACTATATATATATAGTCAAAACTGTGTATAAATGTAAGGACTTAATGGCAGTGGGTTTTTTTAATGGAAGATAGTTTTGGGATTTTGTTTTGGTGTTTTGTTTTTTTTTTTTCTTTTCTGCCTTTGTTACAAAAAGTACTAATAACTGTATTTTCATAAATGTCATTTGTTATGTGCCAAAATTAAGTCTTGTTGTGAAACAGAAACTTGGTGCCTTAGTATTCAATCAAAAACATAAATGGAGAATTAGGAAAGTTTGAAGAACCCACTCTAGGGAGACCAGACTTTCACAGTGAAAAATTTTAAAGTATTTGGATGCAAATCTTGACACCAGAAGTGAAGAATAAGAAAATATTATTCTATTATTATAAATTCATAAACACATGAGTGCAAAGGGTATATCTTCTGAGATATAAATTAATTTAGAAGATGGGTTTTTTGATAGGAATGAAAATCGCAGGAGCACCTGCGGAAGGGAATGAGCTTTTGCAGTGAATTATTGTTTTGTTATATAGTCACTGATACTTTTAGCCTGTCCTAAAGAAGGCAAAAGTGCTTTTGCAGTCAATTTTATCATCCATGTTTCTGAAAAGTCCTGGCTTGCATCTGTCTTCTAACATGTCGCAGACCTGATGGCTGTCTTGCAATTATCCTTTCTGTTGATACTCATCCAATGCAGAAACTGCTGAACCACTGTAATTCTTGAAAGTGAATTAATTTTACAGACCTTTGCACTTACAACATTAAAAAATGTCCTAGATGCCTCCTGGTTTTAGTGTCTTCTCAAACAGGTTGGTGTTGAAACAGCTTTATGTTGTGCTAAGAATCTTGAACACTGCCAGGAAATGAAAAAGCTCTAGTGAAGCAAAGTAAGCTGTTAATGGGGAACTCGTAGAGTAAAGGAAAATCTAACTGCCCCGTCAGAATACGCTTTGCTCTTCTAATTTTCTGCATTTTTCATTGCATGCACTCTCTTTCTCTCTTTACGTTTTAAGACATGGAGCTTTGTTTTCCTTGTCTTGTCTTCTTATGGTAAATAGATTCTTTTGTGAAAGCCTTCTGTGTCCAGATATAGAAACAATTTACTTCCCAAATAACATGCTCTGCTATAAGCATATTTAGGTAACAAATAATGTTTAGCTAGCTGTGAGAGTCCTTACTTTTATTTCACGATGATATGAATATCCTGTTATCCAAACTGACTTTCAGATCCAGCACAGCTTGAAAGAGAGGATATGTCAATTAATTCAAAAGAATAGAAACCCCTAATCTTAAATTGTAGTATTTAGGTACTTTTAGCTATGAAACTCCTCATTGAAAGATTGACTCACTGAGGAATCTTGACAGATAGTCCAAAAGAAAGCATTTATACCAAATCCTTTACCTTGTGTTCAGTACAGTGTATTAATTTTCAAGAGTAAGGAGGAACACCCTGCTGTTATTTGTTGAGACATAATGTTTCTGCTTGAAGGTCAGTCAGTAGTTTAACAAAAGTTATTGCAGAAGCTCAATATAGATATCTAGTCATCTCTTACCATATAGAGGATGCTTTTCCTAAGATTGTTATTGCTTCATATGATTTCAAATTATGCTGCAATTCCACATTAGAATCATAGGAAATGCAGTCTTACACATTTATGGGGTAACTACCAAAGTAAACATTCATTCCTGGAACTGCTGAAGACTTTCAGATGCAAGACCACTTGTGGAAAAAAAGTGTTGGTGAGATGTAGGCAAGTTTCCTGGAAGCAGTGGGCCACAGTGACAGACTAATGAATTGCAGATGGGAGGTTTTTTCCTTATCCATTGGAACTGAAAGTATCAAAAGAAGTGTTAACATAAAAAGGAGATGTATATTATGCATTTATAACCGTGCTCTCTAATCACTAAGTAATCACTAAGATTGAATGTAAAAGAAATCATAATTGTAATATCAGCATGGCTGTAATTATTCTTTTAATCCTGAAACTCATAGAATTAGTGTTGTCTTATAAAAGAATCAAAATGAAAGCTGAGAAGCAAGCAATATTTTTTCCTCCACTTTCTGAACTTACTTTCCATGGTGAAATAAAATCCAGTCCTAATTTTATATGGAATTTTGTACTTATGCTGTCTTGCCAGAATGTGTCTTCCCATGAGTTTCTGATTTAGCGTATCTGTCTTCCAATTGATGCTGAAAACCTACCTTTTCTTTCTGCCTTCTAGCAGAAAAAGAGAAAGTGAAGTTGCTTTAGGGAAAGTTGTGATTGGGTGATACTGGCTACAACTACCAATTTCAGTATCTTCCCACTCTAACATATTATTAACCAGGTCAGCATTTCTCCTAAGTATGTGCAGTGTGTCAGATAGACAGCCTTCTGGTGCACAATTGCAGTGTAGTTAGTGAAAACTCCTGAGGAATAGATGATGTCCCAGTTTGACTGTATACTTGTGTGAAAGGGTGAGCCCTGGTTATGAAGGAGCTGTTTGTTTAGGTTTTTAAATATTGTCTGTATTTTCAGTGCTGATATTGCAATAGCAGTATGTTTTTAATTTCCTTAATTTCTTCCTCCATTCTGCAAAAAAGAAATCTCTGTTGGCACAAGCACTACGCATTTGTTTGAAAATGTTTGTGTACCTGTATGTACTAGTCGTGCATACATGAGCACCTAAAATTAATACTGGATCAACATTGAAATAAATCTAGCTGAATTTATTTCAATATGTGGAGCTGCTTGGCATGTATTTGAAGTTCTCCATCCAGGAATTTTTAACATCCTAGAAAATCATAATCACTGCATGTGTGCACAGTTTGCAATCCTCAGGATGCTGCTTTAGAAAAGTTGCATTTATAAAAGATATGAATGATGCATATTGAGGGGTCAAAATGAGATCAGTGTATCGTTAAGCATATTAATCTCATATGTAACGTCATCGTGCATATTTTTGACTGAATCCTATGCTACTTCCTTTGTGGCTGTAAGAAATAGTTTTGAGACTATATGAATATAACCTGTGTAAATCTCTGCCTAAGTCAACAGAGAGTTTGCAAGTTCTAACTACAGAGACACCTTTCATTTCAGAGGATGTTTAATTCATGTAGTTAGCTATAAGTTGAACAAGAGCAATGATGAGAAATTCATTGCTTATCAAAGCTGAAGAGAGAGGCAAAGGATAATAAACTGCCATATATTATGATGCTTCAGTTCATATTTATTTTCTGAAACAGCTTGGATGTCTTCTCTCTTTTTCCAATGTAGACCTCTCTGTTTCCTGTCTAACAGTTTCTTTACAGCTCAGTAAACTTAGAATCAGGTCAAACTTTTAATTTTCAAATTTTAACTTCTCTGAAATAATGAGCATGAAAATACCAGTTTTTATTTTCTTCCAACACATACATTTACTCAAATACAGATATATCTCATGCCTTCAGTTTATATGCTTTGCTCAGAAGGAATATTAGAAAATTCATCTCTAGCTCTAATATTCTCAGAAAAGTCTGAGCACTTTAAAACAGGTTTTTAAGGTGACTTCAGATTATCATTATTAAATACTACTGAAATAGGTATTGAGATTCATGAAGTAATGATGTAAAATAGTTTTAAATTAATTCAACATAGTTTCTTTTTTTCTGCCAGTAACAGATTTAGGGGAGGGGAAAGGGGCTTAAATTTCGTTTTAAGTAAGTTCACCATTGCAATCCTGAAGATAAACCTTCTACATAGAAAAACAAGGTAAGTGGTTATTGTGGGAGGTAATTCTTGTTGGCAGTCATTTAAGTTTTTTATTGTTATTCCTAACTTTAAAACCACATCTACAACTTTTTAAGTGAAAGGTTGTAAAAACCAAATCTGGGCTATAAAGGATTCTATCAAAAAGAAACCAACAAAAAATGAGAAAGCTGTTTTTACGTTACTCTTCAAGGGCCTATAACATAAAAAGACTGCAAGGCATAGCGTGGGTTCTTGCAATTAGTTGAATTATCTGTAAGAGGTACTTAGTCTTGCCTACACTGAGGATCTGATAGTATGTAGTGTTCCAAGCACATACCAGGAAATCTGAAAAAGAGCAGGAAGGTTCTTTAATTTGCTGGATGATGTGAAGAGGTCTAAAAATACCTCTGTACAATTCCTAGGGGTTCATGTAGGAATTGCAGTTTTCATTACAGTTAACTATGATTTGTACTGATTTGTACATTAGCAGTCTCAACAGAGACAAAGTAACTAATTTAAAGGGTCATAACAAATGTTCTGGTCTCTTCCTAAACAAAAGTGGTTTTACTCTAATGTTAGCTGTTGTGAGGCTGCAGGATGTTTTTTGGTAGCAGAGTCCTTAATTTGGTATTTCTCGTAAATGTCACATTTGCTTGAGTAAAACTGGAAGGAGAGGGGGAGGTAAGCCTCCATTAAGTATTTAGTTTTGCATTTTGAAGATGAAAGACAAAACATCCTTCTAGGGAAGAAGGGCGTATATTTAAATTATCTGTTATGTATAGTCATCTGTTCAGTACATGGCCAGTCCTTCCCTGTCATTTTCAAACTTTAGGTATACTCTATATTACATATGCCATAATATTCATATTAATATAATATTCTTTGTGATATTTCAGTAATTTATATATTCATACAAATTCTAAAGAAGTAATAGTTTGTTACTTCAATAGACAATGATTTTCCAGAAAATTTACTTCTCTTTGGAGTTGTGTTTTTTTCTGAAGATGTAAATTTCGTGCAGGGTACTACTGTTAAGCTAATTTGTATTCCAGGTAACCATTTTCTGAACAATCTAGCTGGAAAAATATTGGTTGAATTATTGAACTTATTGGCACAGCCCTAGCTTTAACTGTGTTTCCAAATGCTCCATGGTCTCACTGTTTGTTCTCGTGCATGTTAACATTTAAAACCGTGTTCTGATGGTCTAACTCATTTATATTACATTTTGTTCTGGATATTATGTGCGTGTGTTTTTAACACTCTAGTACTGGAAAAAGTATTTTTGTTGTACTTAAGAAAACAAGGCTCTGGATTTTACTGGCTTTTAAAGTCAATTAGGATGTAGTGGTAAATAAATATTGTCTCTGTAAATTTTAGTGCATGTTACATATACTTTTTTCCTACAGACATTGATGACGCTCAAATTCTTCCACGTCCACCTCGAGTCAGGCATTTTTCACAGAGTGAGGATGCTCCAAGTGAAGTTTTTGGTGCTTTAAATGAGGAACAGCCACTGCCGCGAAGCAGCAGCACCTCTGACATCCTGGAACCGTTCACAGTCGAACGAGCCAAAGGTGCAGTTCCTGTCATTGACAATTCATCCCATCATGCTCCAAGCTTACAGAGTTCCACTGAGACCTCTTCAATGCATAGATCCACTGAAAGCCATACCACTGATACAAATAGCAGAGAGTCCTCCTTGGAAGTTGGGGATAGCATTTATGACCATCTTTGTCATTTAATAGGGCCGGTAGAATTTGCAAACACAGCCTTTGAACAAAGCCAATATGTTGACCTTGAAGGTGAAGATGACCTCCTTTCCTCTCTGAGAGAATATCTTAAAGAAGAACTTTGCGGTAACTTTGAGATAGATAAATGTGAGGCTTCTACTCATGAAGTTGATACATCAATAAATAGGAATGATAGATTACCACTGGATGGATTAGAACATAGAGATCAGACTGGTCAATGCGCGAATAGCATCACTGTTACAGAAAGAGCCGATAATACAGAGCTGCACCTAGAACAAAACCAAAGTGGTTTTATAAGTACTATCGCACCTACTCAAGTAGACATTTTTACAAGAAACCAAGTGCTTGATAAAGCCAGACAATTAAATGTTGATAAACAATATGAAAGCATGTTTGATCGTGGGCCAAGTAGTCCTAGCAGCAAAGAAGGGAAGAGATACCTGTACAGGCAAGCAGCCACTGAAGCTGATGTAGATTTAGTTGTGGAAGCAGCAGTAGCTGAAAAGCATAAAAGTGACCAATTTATTGAAAAAGTAACCAACTCACGTGTCATGCATGCAAAGAAAATTCTTCCTAAAACACAAGTTAACCCTCAGATGCCTCACATCACAGGCACAAGCAAACTGTCGCCAACTAAAAGGAGTATATCTGAAACTGTAACTCATAGGGCCAAAATCATGAAAATAACAACTAAAAAAAGAAATAGTGTTCATGTTACTTTTAGGCCATCTACAGAATCAATTCAATTTTACAATCCTCTTGAGAGCAAAGAGGCTGCTTGGAAAGCAAGACTTCGTAAACTTGGTGGCTTCAGTAGTAGTGGTAGTAGTAGCAGCAACAGCAGTACCAATGCAAGCACTAGCTCATCATCTGTCACGGAGCTGGTTAGACCTGGAATGTATAGACCTCTAGATGCGATCAATGCTGCTTCGGCTGGCAGCAAGCAAATTAAGGAATCTACAGAAGCTCAAGCAGCCATGTTGCAAAAAGAAGGTATTGCAGTTAACCAGTTCCATAATCGTAGTGCCTTTAGAGCATCAGGTCAGGAGTCAGCACAACAGCAGGGCTCCCTAGGTGGTGTTTATAAATCTGTTGTACATGCTCTTTCGAAGCCGAAGGCAAATGTTTCCCCACAGAGGCAGAACAGAATGCCAGCAGAGGCTCCACTGAGGGATCTGTACAGTCATGTAATGGGCTATTTTGGAAGGAAAGCTGCAGGTGAGCACTAACAAGTGTGCAGAGCGCAAAAGGAGAAAGGCAGCGCCAGTTTGGCTTAATGCAACTGAAGCAAGCTCTGATAAGCAATCAAAAGGCTTTGGGATGTTCACTGCTTTCCCTGTTTGGTTATGCATGCGCCTACAGCCAGCTGATTTTTCTCCCAGCATAAAGTTACTTTTACATACTTTAAATTACTAATTTTCCTTTCCAAGATATTTAGTTGAACCTCTTTGCTGCTGAAGACCATCAGGTTAGGGAAGAGGAAGAGACAGTAAATGACCTAATAAAGGATTAAGCTGTGAGAGTTTTGAATTTTCATCTGCCATGCAGACCCTTAAAATTCGGCCTACTGAATGATTGGCAAATGCATATTTTATCCGAATGTGCTTTTCCACTCTTAAGTGTAGTTTGTCAGAAGGACCTGGCTTAGCCAGCTAGGTTGAACTAATTGTATTTCTGGTTCATTTAGTGTTTTCTTCTTCCTCCTCCTCTTCCTTCTTTTCCTCCTCCAAACCAAAAAAGCCTCTCAAAATTTATATTTGGAGGTCAGTTTAGATAACTTTCAAAAAATAGTCTGAAACAAAAATCTCCTGTTACTGGAATGATTTGATTGTGACAGTTCTCCGAGTCCAATCATAAGGTTTTTTTTTTGGGTCTTTTTCAAAACGTGCTCTAGACCTTTGTATATTAATTCTTCAAATTTTATGCAGTTACATCTTGGCAACATCTTTCATTGCTTTCTTTTTTCTTGGAATCATGGGTGTTCATGAAGGTCTCATGATAATAGTCTTTCTCCTGCTAACTATGAGACCTCCGTGGACTGATCAAAAAAGAAGGCTGGCACTCTAATATCCATTGTCTTAGTTCACAAAACTTTAAATAAACAATAAAATAACTTTCAGCAGTAATGTAGGTTTTCTTTTTTTCCCCATTGTTATGCTGGCATGATTAACAGAGGGTTCTGTAATGCATCCTGCATCAAGATGTTAATGCCACCTGAGGGCAGTCTTTATAAGCATAGCACCAGAAGAACGTGACTGTCATGAGTCTCAAAAAAGTAATTTGCTTCTCTGCAGAATATAGACATCTGAAAAAGAGGTATCTAGAAAGCACTAATTTTAGAAGTACCTTTTATTTGAAATCTGTAGCATTTAACAGAGCCTCATTATTAGAATAAGTTATACTGTGGTCTCATGAGAAATGACGCTGAGGGAAAAATTCTTACAGAGAAAACATAAGCTGAAATAACTTGAAGAATTTAAAGGTGAAGATCATGAAGTCAAGTGTAACAGCCACAGTTATATGAGCTGTATAGTTATATTGAAAATGTGACACTGGTAAATAAGTGAACTTCATGACTTGTTCTTAACCATTGACCATCGAGAATTTGAATTTTCATTCCATGAACTAGCATGTGATTTTATTATATAACATTTTCTTTGCACTATTTATACTAACTGTATACAGTGCCATGTTGACATTTGTCATTAGTACATATTACAGCCTACTTTACATTTTTGACCACATTGTTTTTCATCAGGAATGCAATGAAGGAGCCTGTAGGAATCTAATAAAATTTTTAGGATTTGTTACTTATGATATGGAGGAAGAATATTTGCTATATCCTTAAAGCAAGCATTAACAACTTTGAGTAGTGCTTACCTGTAAGCTTCTTGCTCTTAAAGGTGGTCCTGGAAATTGACTAACCTCTGCTTAGTGGGAAGAAGAAGCTGTACTAATTCTTAAAGTAGAATCTGCTTTAAAATAGGGAAATTCTTAAAATGCATGTTTGGCCATTTTTATTTTTTTATTTCCGTTAATTAGCAGGTTTTTTCATTTGTTACTTTTTGTTTTGGAAATGTTTCCATGTGTTCTTTACTATATACAGTTGTTCATTTGCTTTTAGCTAATAGAGAGGACATGAGTCAGAAGCTGCACCCTATTGATAGTGACATTGGCAGTAACAATACAAATGTTCCTGATCTCATGGATGAATTTATAGCTGAGAGACTCCGCAGTGGTAGTGCACTGGTAAGCCTCTAAACTTCCTACATTTCAGTATGTAAGTCTGCATATATGTGTGAACTCATCAGTGATGTTATAAAAAGTTCACTAAAATGTATTTCTCTGGATTTTATGCATCGGAAGGAATTAAGACTATCACTTAGCTTTTCCTTGCCTTTGACCTAGATTCATGCCATTTTATGCTGTTTGTGATTTCATATCTATTAAATCTTCATTGTGGAAGCAATGCAGAAGTTACTGTCAGGTGGATAGTCTCATTAAACTTGACAAAAACCAGCCAAGATAAGCTTGAATAAATACTTCTAAACTGCCACTGATTTTGTAATCTAGCACACAAATAGATATGTCTTCTTAAAGCAGAGTACCAACTTAGTAAGATTAATTTTAGGTTGGTATATCTATTAAATGCTAAAATGTTGTATCATGAAAAGCTTGTCAGTCTGAGTAGATCTCTAATTAGTAGTAGGGTGGTAAAAGAATACAGAAGCAACTGGGCACAGTGTAAAAGGACATTATTATTTTTCATAAAATGTCTTTTCTGCTTTTATCTCTCTTCTGTCTGAAGCAAACCTATCTGTAAAAAAAAAAAAAAAATGCCTTAAAGGGACGCCAAATAGAACATCACCTGACTTTTACAGGAGCAAATCTAAGTGCCTTATTTCTGCTATATGCTGTCTTTGGTGTCCAAGTCAATACCAAGGGTTTGGCTTAATCATAAGAAAATTAATGCATGAATTAGTAAATTCATTTGCTTGTGGTGTACATTAAGTTTTTGCTCATAGCATGGTAGTCTGTAGGCCAGAAAACACAAAATTCCTTTACAATTTTTTCTGCTTGTGTCTGGAACCAAAGCTGACAAGTTTTCTTTAGTGATTTCGGCATAATCTGGAGGTAATATACTTTTTACTATATTTCTCTCTGAAGTCTTCCCTAATACATGTGTGGCCCTTGCTAGTCTGAACCCTAGCCTTTTAAGGTATGTGCCCAAAAATTCATTCGGCAAATAAAATCTGTATTTATGAAATTCCGCAACTGCACGTTCTTCACTTACTGCTGCCTGTCTGGGATTTTGGAAAGTCTTGGCTATGTATGTAGTATAATGACAATTTCTGGTTTAGGTACTTTTAAACTATTTGTTATGTTCTGACCTTTGCAAATGTGGGAATGCTTTTTCCATTTTATGTAAAAAACCCATCCAAAATCATAAGATAACTTATGTCTTTTTATTGTTTAGAATGTGACAAGAAGAGGAAGCAGTCCTGGCAGCCTGGAAGTTCCTAAAGACCTTCCTGATATATTGAACAAACAGAATCAAATGCGTCCTATAGATGACCCAGGCGTGCCTTCTGAATGGACATCACCTGCCAGTGCAGGCAGCAGTGACCTCATCAGTTCAGACAGCCACTCGGACTCCTTCAGCGCCTTCCAGTATGATGGACGCAAATTTGAAAGCAAGTATATTTTTCCAAAATTAATATCACATTTCTTATTGCTTGCTTGCTTTCCCTTTTTTTTATTTTTTTTAATTTTTTTTATTTCTGCTTTTTTTGTGGTCAAGTTGTATGGCAGCGGTTTTCTGTAAAGAGAGCTTATTTTGATTTCCCGTTGAAATCATTAACAAGTTAATGGAGCGAGCAGAGTCCTTGAGAGAAACTGTTGTGGTTTTAGTATACTAAATGAAACAGCACTGGAATACTACTGTACAAAAAGCAGAACAACAGTGAACAGAAGTTGCAAAGCAACATTGTCTTCTCCCTGGGGTGTATCCGTCTGTTCTGCACAAAATATAAAAATGAAAAGTTACTTATTTTGGAAGTTATTTTAACTCTTCTGAAAACATTTAAGTAAAACTTGAACGTTTTCTAATATTTTTACAACAGTCTTTCTGGAGCTATAGATTAATCAAGATACTAAGTGTAATATCACGGTAAAATTGGTATATTTTGCATAATATCATAATGCTTTTTATTTGTTTCATTTATTCATTCACACCCTTGTTCAACAGAAGGGATCATTATGGTTGCCAGGGATTATGACTTTTTGTGTTGTGTAAGAAAGAAATAATGTTTACGTGGTAGAATTTATTGAAGAAATTACAGTTTTAGGTATGTAGATGTTGGGCAACCAGATGATCATATTTAAACTGATGTTTCAGCATGACGTTTTTTCTTTAGTGTCGAAAAAAACATTCATTAGAAAATCATTTGCCATTACATTTTTTTTTGAAGTTAGCATTTTACCAACCAACTTGGATATTTCTTCCAGCTTACAGGTTTTGGAAGTAAATTCCTTATTGTATGTTTCCATTATTCTCACTTTATTCTCATGTTGGTGCGCTTACAGCAACTAAGCAGAATACAGGGCATGCAATAGGAATGTCTTCTCCAAAAGTACAGTCACAGTTTCGTGACAGAAGCGAGAATATTCATAATAGTAAATTACATTCTATTGTTACATTTTATATAAATTTGCAACAGTGCATTAGCAACATCGGAGATGCACATACATGTTTTCTGTGCAGGAATTTGGAGGTCCTGGGCTTTTGTTTTTTATGTTAATGGTATTTTTAGGTTGTCAGTTAATACAGTGCTTTCCTCCTACAGATTTCAGCTTTGGCACTGAGGCAGGAACACCAGCTTCCATTGACGTCAATGCAATTTCAGGACAGCAACAGAGTGCCGAGGAGCAAGAAGTGGCCAGTCTAACTACACTCCACATAGACTCGGAAACAAGTAGTCTCAATCAGCAACCATTGTCTGCTGAAGCTGCAACTATTACTGGTAAAGTAGTTAAAAAAAACTTTTAAAAAAGCATTTATTTCAGATATTTTCCACCTACCCTGAAGAATGCAAGTTCCAGCTTCTGCAATGAATCTGTATTCTATATAAGATGATTCTTGGATTCAAATTATTTTTTGATTGCTATTGAAAAGTAATATATGAAGTAACATAAGTGGAAAACCTTTGTCTGACTTAGTTAGCCATATGATCCCTGGCTTGATGTTAAATGTATTTTAAATTTTTCGTGAGAAAATCTATACAATTACCAGGGAGAAAACTCTTACCACATAACTTATACCAGGTCTCTTACAAGTGTCCTACTCCTGGTAGTCAAATGGCTAATTTTTGGCAAGAGTTTTTTCCTTGGAAGGCTTTGAAAGTGCTCTTTTAAATCAGTGTATCATGATGAAGTGTCATGGAATTCTTCTATATATGTATGTCGTAACCTCTCTATATGTTGTCTGTTGTGTAACTGAGAGGAACTTTTAACATGCAAAATGTTATTGTGCCATGTAAGATCAGTTTCCATTTGTGTAACTTAAGAATTATTTATTTATTTATTTTTATATATTACTTTCCCTGTTGATTTCATGAAAAAATAAGCCTGTTTGGAAGCAGTGTTTTTTTGTCTCAGTTGATGAGCTTGAGCCTCCACCAGTTTACTTTCCAACTGTTTCTTGAGAAAGAGAGAATAAACGATTAGGTTAATATCCACCAAGAGATGCAGTTCACCCACATTGAATGGGTTTTCTTTCTTAAAGAGAGTGTTTTCCTCTCTGAGGAGTATTTGGAAGAACGGTCTCTTGCCAGAATTTGTAAATGAGAAGTAAAGATGTCTATAGTAATTTTCATACTCCTTGTTCCATAACTGGTATGCACTACCATTCCTGTTGCAACCCTGGAAACAAGTGCCTATTTACCTGTGAAAGCTTATACCTACATACAGTGTCATCCTCTCTGTGAGAAATCAAGTTCTGCATTTTCAGATATATTGCAAGACATCTTTGCTTCCTTGGCCACAATTTCACTTTCTAAAATTGCCTTTCTGCTGAAAGCAGCATGGTATTAGCTTTCTTGTACATTGCTGTTCAGCTTGTTCAGCAGTGTTCAGCTTGACTTCTGTTCTCTTCATTTTCTCTTTGCTGTGTGCTTGTTGAAAGTCCTTGCAGAAAATATGTTCTTTTTCTGCTTGTTTTTATATGTTAATAATTTCATTACTGTTTGGTGTTTTTATCTAAGTTTGCACTATAATTGCATTAATAAGATTGCAATTAATGATTGAGTTGTCCATAGAGAGATTCTGTGGCTCTCTCTTCTTGTTGTTTGGACCACTGTTTTAGAGAGGCAGCTTTTGTGTGTCACATACATTTAGCTGGGTTTCCTAAAGAAGCAAGAATTGTGCAATTACACTGCCTGTCTCTCTTTGACTGTTCCATGCTCCCAACAGTGTTGGAGTCCATTGTCTAATTTCTGATATCTATATATGTATCTATATATAGATATAGGCACACAAACCCCATATAAGAAAACGGAAGGACATTATTTTCTTCGAAGTTTTATAAAAGATAGGCAGCTATCTAGTGAAAATTGCATGTATGCAGAGCCCCATGGCAGGGAGGCTTGCAACTTGAATTCACTGTATTAGACATCAGCAAATCCATGCAGAAACTCAACCACAAAACATGCTCATAAAAAATGAGTTTTCAGTGGTTCAGCTGCCCAGAAATCTATGTGTTTCTAAATAGGTTTGCTTTGAAGGTTTTTGGAAGGAAAACTTCTTGGTATATAGCCATTATTCATGTTCTTAACACACAATTGAGTTTACTACTGATCGTTGTTTACTAGTCCTAGAACAAGTTGCACCCGCGTAGTCTCAGTCAAATTTGGATCCACATGTGCTGGAGTATCTCTTGATGCTTCTGACGGGACTCCAGAAGTTCAGCAAATTTTCTGTAATTATTTCTATCCATTCTTTTCCATCCTATAAAGGTCTCCCCACTCTCTTTCTATCTCATTCCGTTTCATTCACTCTGTGTCCCACTCTTCCTCACTTTTTCTCCTCTGCATCAGTCTTTCTCACTCTTTCTCTTGATCTACTTTCATCCGTCCCCACTTAATGAGCAGAATGGAAGAGAAGTAGGAAAGGATTTCTTTGGACATCTTTTAAGTGTAGTTTACAGTATCTTTGTAAGGACATGGAAAACACGTGATCAGTAGCAAGAGGGGAGTATCATTACCTGTTGCATGAAACAGTAGTTTGTGTGTGAAGCAGTAGTGCCAGTCTCTCCTGCATAGAGGTGTTGATTTAAATTGATGGCAAAAGCTTCGTTGCCTGTGCCATTTAAAGCAGATAGAGACCTTTGCAGTTTAGCGATTAAGGTTGTTTACCACAATTTCTATTCTGATAACACTGACATTTTCTGTCAATTTCTTTAAAAAATTTGTTCTCTTTACAATAAAGAACACTTCACAGCCAGTGATTGGGAAAATTACTACTTTAGGAGACTCCACTTTTTCATTCTCTCCCTAAAGTTTAGTTTCTCTCTAATACTGAGCTTCATATATAATATTTTTGGGTCCCAGTTAGATTTATCTAAAGCTAAAAATAAGTAGGTTTGAATTCTTCTATTTTAACATGTGCTGATGTGTAGGGAAGTATGTGTTGAATATCTGTTCTTTTCTGTGATGTGACTGTTCTGACCAAACTCAGCTTTTTATAAGCCTCTTTAGGCAAATTCAGGAAGTGAAACCAATGTAGTGCAGAAGAAAAATACAAAAACCTATTCCCTCTTTGCAGGTCTCTCAGTAACGGGGACCAAATAGTGGCCTAGAGAGGTTGCTCGGTGATGATCATGGAAAAATGCCTTTGCAGCACCACCATTCAAACGCCTGTATTTTCCTGTCTTAGAGAAAATAGCATTCCTCTAACTATACAGAACTTCCTCTCTGTATGAATTTTCTCAGGCCAATTGGTACATAAGCATCAAAGATTGTCACTTACTGGTTTGAGCTTTTGTTTATAAGTTGACTTGCATGCATCCATAAACCTGGAAAAACAGTTGTTCCAGGAAAATTTCTGCTTAAATTACTGGAGGGTAATTTTAGGTGAGGGAATGTGAAGAGAATTTTGACAGTACAGAGCACTGAAAGTGCTGCAGAACAAACACATTTAAAATTATATGCAACTAAAATAGAGCTCTATTAATCCATTTACGTATCTGATTTTGATGTTCATCTCTCAGCTGTCCTGCATGTAATTTTTTTTTTTTTTTTTTTGTTTTTGGAGCACCATTCACAGGGAGATCTGCTTACAGTTTTTCTATCTTTTCTTGGCCCAGTTTGGTATAGAAAAGTAGCTCAGTTTTAATGCTGTGTTTAGACAACATTTCAGTAGCTCAAGAAAATAGAAAAGGCTTTTAAGGTAACTGTTAAAAATTGCATTTGCAGGCTCTGAAAGTGCTTCTCCAATCCAATCTGCTCTTGGATCCAGATCACAGACACCCTCTCCTGCCACTCTTCATGCAGATCATATTGAGCAGAAGGATCTGCAGCTGGATGAGAAGCTCCACCACTCTGTTTTACAGACGCCAGATGACCTAGGCAATATCTGGAACAGAAAACATAAACCTGTTCTTTCTTTCTTTCTTTTTGAATGCAATACAGTGAAGTAGCTAGTATCACATTAGTTGTAAACAGCCCTGTAGAAGGCTGTTTTGTCTGCGCTTTAAGAGATATTTCATTACCTTGATTTCCTTTAAAAGCAAAAAAAAATCCTTTTGCATTTTATCTTGCATTTCATTGGAATTATTAGCAGTGGATTAATAGTCCACTCGTTTATAGTTGTTCTTTTTGATGCTTAGAGTCATGGCAGCTTAACCTAGTATGCAGCCCTGCCATGAACTGTTTTATCATTGTTTTACAAATAATAAGACATAATTTTAAAGTAATGTTATGATTTTTTTCTTGGAAGTTTTGTTCATTTCCCTTTCATTTTTAAACAAATTTATAATTACTTGAACTATGTCAGCTATCGAATTCTAGACTGCATTCACTTTGTAAATGCAAATTTCCCATTTCTCCCATATTTGGTCTCATGGAAAAAGAAGAATATCTGATCTATATTTCAGACCATTTTCCTTGAAGCAGCCTAATGATGGACAGAAATATTATCATTTTGCTTTACACTTCGGTATCTACAGCCGAGAAATCATTAGTTTCTCTACCACAGTGGTCCAGATCTTCAAAAGAACAGGCTACGTGATTAGGCTGAGTTCAGATTTAATTTCGGCTTTGTATGCCTGTGGGAGCTGTGAGACTTTCCTAAAATCTCAGCAAATTCTGATGGTGAGGTGTTTTGAAAATCTGTCTGAGAGGGGCAGAAAGGAGATGTGGGATGCTGTTGTTTTAAAACTGTGGCTCGTTAGCTAGTTTTGTATGGCTGTTTAGCTAATTAAGTGTGAGATGAGTAGACTTTAGTCATCATAGAATCATAGAATAGTTAGGGTTGTAAAGGACCTTAAGATCATCTAGTTCCAATCCTCCTGCTATGGGCAGGGACACCTCCCACTAAACCATGCCACCCAAGGCTCTGTCCAGTCCAGCCTTGAACAGCGCCAGCAATGGAGCATTCACAACTTCCCTCGGCAACCCATTCCAGTGCCTCACCACCCTTACAGTAAAGAATTTCTTCCTCATATCCAATCTAAACTTCCCCTGCTCAAGTTTGAACCCATTACCCCTTGTCCTATCACCACAGTCCCTCATGAAGAGTCCCTCCCCAGCATCCCTATAGGCCCCCTTCAGATACTGGAAGGCTGCTATGAGGTCTCCATGCAGCCTTCTATTCTCCAGGCTGAACAGCCCCAACTTTCTCATCCTGTTTTCATATGGGAGGTGCTCCAGTCCCCTGATCATCCTCGTGGCCTTCCTCTGGACTTGTTCCAACAGTTCCATGTCCTTTTTCTGTTGAGGACACCAGAACTGCACACAATACTCCAAGTGAGGTCTCGCAAGGGCAGAGTAGAGGGGCAGCATCACCTCCTTTGACCTGCTGGTCATTCTGCTTTTGATCCAGCCCAGGATACGGTTGGCTTTCTGAGCTGCAAGCGCACACTGAAGCCGGCTCGTGTTCATTTTCTCATCGACCAGCACCCCCAAGTCCTTCTCCTCAGGACTGCTCTGAATCTCTCCTCTGACCAGCCTGTAGCTGTGCCTGGGATTGCTCCATCTCAGGTGTAGGACCATGCACTTGTCATGGTTAAACTTCTTAACGTTGGCATCAGCCCACCTCATAAGCATGTCAGGGTCCCTCTGGATGGCATTCTTTCCCTCCAGCCTGTCAACCAAGCCACACAGCTTGGTGTCATTGGCAAACTTGTTGAGGGCGCACTCAATCCCACTGTCCATGTCACCGACAAAGATACTGAACAAGACCTGTCCCAACACTGATCCCTGTTTTCTTTTTATGGACATCTAGATTTTGGCAAGGGGTTATGGGTTGAAACTTAAACAGGGGAAGTTTAGCTTGGATATAAGGAGGAAGTTCTTTATTGTAAGGGTGGTGAGGCCCTGGAATGGGTTGCCCATGGAAGTTGTGAATGCTCCATTGCTGGCGGTGTTCAAGGCCAGGTTGGACAGAGCCTTGGATGACATGGTTTAGTGGGAGGTGTCCCTGCCCATGGCAGGGGGTTGGAACTAGATGATCTTAAGGTCCTTTCCAACCCTAACTATTCTGTGATTCTATGAGATTATTCATCTTCTGCACAAAAAAGAACATTCATTTGTATAATACTGCTCTGTAAAGAGAGCTAGGTGAGGGTTAGATTGTGGTGCTATCTTACTGAATGTTGCCTCTGTAGTCATACAAATTTACTGCTTAAAGAACAGCGGCTAGAGGCAAGTTTACTCTCACCTTTCTTGTTAATTTGTAATAAAATAAATTTCTAATAGATTCTATGGAAAATGTTTCTGTTTTATTAGGAAAAATGTAAACTTGAAATGTAAAGTTACATGGAAGCAGGAAAGTGGCGTTCTGGACATTCATTGACTCCAAAGAATGTAAGGCAGCAGTTAGAAATAGAGTGGACTTACTAGGTCCATCAGATCCTTACTAGGGCTCCTGTACTGACCTTAGATGTTATTTATGGAAGGAATATATGACATAGGAGAATTCTTCCTCTGCGGAGTTTGATAATTGACATATAGTTAAATCCAGTGTTGAGATGGCTGAATGGGTGAGAAATATCTTACTCTGAAAGCCGAATCTTTTTTTTTCCTTTTTGGTTTAAGAAAGCTGGGCAAGAAAAGTTGTGATATAACTGTTACATTTGCTGGAGAAGTAGGTCTCACTATACGTTTTTCTTCCATTACAGAAACTAGTGAATTCCCCTCAGAATGTTGCAGTGTGATGGCTGGGGGAACACTTACAGGGTGGCATGCAGATGTTGCTACTGTGATGTGGAGGCGAATGCTAGGAATTTTGGGAGATGTCAACAGCATCATGGATCCAGAGATTCATGCTCAGGTTTTTGATTATCTGTGTGAACTATGGCAGAATCTGGCCAAGGTAAAAGACCTGAACCTCTTCTCCAACCTGACCTGATAGGGCAGGATTTTTCAGAAAAAAAAACAAACCCACACCTTATATATGTTCCTTAAATGTTTATCTTTTGTTTGTGTGTTTTTAATAATTGCAGATAAGAGACAATCTTGGTATATCAACAGATAACCTAACTTCACCATCTCCACCAGTTTTAATTCCACCACTAAGAATCCTAACACCATGGCTGTTCAAGGTAAATTTGAGCACTAAATAGTGAAACAGAAATTAAAGTCCATGTAGGCGTAGAGGAGTTTTTGATGTAATTTTTTGAGTTATTAATAATAAATATAATTCTAATACTGTAGGCAACAATGCTGACTGATAAATACAAACAAGGAAAGCTACATGCTTATAAACTCATTTGTAAGACAATGAAGCGAAGACAAGATGTTTCTCCAAACAGGGATTTTTTAACTCATTTCTACAATATTATGCACTGTGGACTTCTTCATGTTGATCAGGTAAGTTCAATTACAAAATTCAGGTTGATATAAATTTTATAATTAAAAATAAAATTGTTTTATCAGAAATGCTGAATGGATTTTCAACTGATTGATTTGAAAACAGTTATGTGACTGATACTTTTTCTAAACTTTGATAAATTGCCTTTGGTTGTAATCAAAAATGTGTTGTTTTGGGGGTTTTTTTTGAGTCCATTTCAAGCAAACATGAGGGCAGAAAAGGTATTCTCATTTTTTACTGATCATGTGTTGCAGACTGAAGCATGCAAGAAAGAGAAGGAAGCAGATCTCTTAGGTCTGTAGTTCTTACTTGCTCCCTGGTGTAACAGTTTAGCTAGTGGGAAAGTAAATTGTGCTATCTACATTGGAGTAGTTCATACAGCAAGTACAGGAACCAGCAAAGTGAGGCATATTCAATGTGTCTGATCAGTGGGAGTAGATCTTTTTCATAGGTTTTAATATGAACAAGTCTGAAAATACTGTATGGCTTAAACACTCTTAGAGGCTTGCATCAGAAGTGTGAAAAAGTTGGTTTTGTAATTTTCTTTGAGGAACAGTTAGAACCATGGGGAGATCAAAGATTCAGGCAACCCTGTTTTCATTAACTGGGCAAAATAGAACTAGTCCTAGTCCAAAATTATTCCACAGATGTCTATGGATAGGACAGACCTCCAGTTTCTGTCCTTTACCAACCAGTTCACACTGCTTTTCTTGTTGGATTGCAAATCTTACTATGACATACTGCCATTCTGTTGGATATCACTGCTGTTTGAAGGAGAAAAAGGTTGGTTTTTTTTTTGCCTATCTCTGAACTTGGGATGTTTTTTAAGAATTAAAATATTTTATTTTTTTTTCTAATAGTTCTTAAGAAATTGCATCTTGTATATTAATTTTGAAAGCTTCCTCATCAAGTCTACAAGAACATAATCTGTGTTGGATAACTATATAGCAGAGGTGTTACATAACACTTTATTGAAATTCTTTCTTTTTATTTTGGTTACATACCAATATATGGAAGAGTGTAATACATTTGTTAAAGTTACAGTCAGATGATACTTGGAGGGGATTAACCATGGAGGTATAATACCTGGCTATCTGTATTTCTTTTGCACATATTTAAATGAATGGTTAATCATCTATAGAACTTTAAAAGCTAAATATAAATGAATATAAAATGTGACCTGGTACTGACCTTGTGCAATATTGTCCAAGCTTAGATGGATCTATTTAATATATCACAGTTTGTTTACATTAATATGAGTATACTTAAGGAATTTATCTTTTTATGCTACTTTGCTCAGTAATGACTGTCTTAATTGCCACAATGCATTTGCTTTCTTGCATTTTTACTTTCTACCTTTAGTAATCAGCTGCCTTTTTTTATTCAGTGTTCATCTTTTTGATACTCTTGTTTTTCTTTTCTTCCTTTTCCTTCTGTAAGGATATTGTCAATACAATCATCAAGCACTGCTCTCCTCAGTTCTTTTCACTTGGTTTGCCTGGTGCCACCATGCTCATTATGGATTTCATTGTAGCAGCAGGAAGAGTGGCAGCTTCTTCTTTTCTCAATGTAAGTATCTATCAGTTAATTCTAATTTATGTATGAGTTGAAAGGATATGAGAAAAATCTTAGCAGTATTTTTCCTTGACTAGGATGTTAACTTGACCCCAGAATTCAATGTAATGGTTAGCAAATACCAGTTCTATCAGAGGTTTATTCTACAACACTACACCGGCAAGTCCTCTCCAGAAAATATGTGAGGAATGCAAAAATTACTGTTGAAACAGTCTTTTACTTCAGAGTTCTCAGAATTTACTGCCATTTATCTGTGCTTTAAAATGTTTTAAAATAAGTGTCTATCTATCTGTACCTTTATTTTAAAAATATATTTATTCCTCCATAACTCTGCTATGCAATGACTTTGGTCATGGGCTGCATCAAAGGGAGCATGACCAGCAGGTCGAGGGAGGTGATCCCGACCCTCTACTCTGCTCTTGTGAGACCTCACTTGGAGTATTGTGTGCAGTTCTGGTGTCCTCAACATAAAAATGACATGGAACTGTTGGAACAAGTCCAGAGGAAGGCCACAAGGATGATCAGGGGACTGGAGCACCTCCTATATGAAGACAGGATGAGAAAGCTGGGGCTGTTCAGCCTGGGGAAGAGAAGGCTGCGTGGTGACCTCATAGCAGCCTTCCAGTATCTGAAGGGGGCCTATAAGGATGCTGGGGAGGGACTCTTCATGAGGGACTGCAGTGATAGGACAAGGGGTAACGGGTTCAAACTTGAACAGGGGAAGTTTAGATTGGATATGAGGAGGAAGTTCTTTATTGTAAGGGTGGTGAGGCACTGGAATGGGTTGCCCAGGGAAGTTGTGAATGCTCAATCGCTGGCAGTGTTCAAGGCTGGACTGGACAGAGCCTTGGGTGGCATGGTTTAGTGGGAGGTGTCCCTACCCATGGCAGGGGGGGTGCAACTAGATGATCTTAAGGTCCTTTCCAACCCTAACTATTCTATGATTCTGTGTTTGAGCGCTCAAATCTGCTAGTGTTAGCGCTATGTGAACACTTTTCTGGTATTGCTATCCAGGCAACTTCAGCCTTGTATAGTAGATATGATTACCTAGGTGCTGTTGGCCTTGCATGACTATACTACCTCAAAGCTCCCCAATACTCCTCTCCAACTGTCTATGAATTTTGACTGTTTCTCACATCATTCCCGCTTTAACCAAATAAAATCCACTCTCCCTCAAAGTACTGTCAGAAGCCTGTGTCAACATCTTGGGCTGTTACCTGTCATGTCCAGCAATGACTCATGTCATGTCCTGTTTTCCATATCCTGTTGAATTAGAAGAACATAAGACCTAAGCCTAGTTAACAGCTCAGTCGTTTGTCTGTAGTCCTAACAATTTCTCTGTGTTCTTTTGTCCATCTTGGCAAATGGGACCAGGGAGTGTGCATGAGTAGCAATCTCATGGGGCTGTGGTCTTGTTTTGCTCAGCTCTACAGAATTTTCAGAAAGAGAAAGGAAATAGCTGTGTAGAGTTTCAGCCATCATTCTTTTTTAAGGCACCTAGATATGTCAGTCAGCTTCCTGATTGCAGTAAGAATACGTATTTCTCCCCACGTTTTTGTTCTTTTAGGCACCAAGAGTTGAAGCGCAAGTTCTTTTAGGATCTCTAGTCTGTTTTCCCAATTTATATCATGAACTGCCAGCTCTTCACCCTAACATTCCTGACATTGCTGTGTCACAGTTTACAGATGTTAAGGTAGGAATTTTAAGAATATTTGAATGGTATTCAGCTATCAAGCATATGTTTAATAATGATGTTTTTGCAGGAAATACTGAAATTATAAGAGTCTATTTTTTTTTCCAGAAATAATTTCAAATAGATTGTAAAGCTTCAGATCACCTAAAATCTTATCAAACTTTATAGTACTAAACATACTTTACAATTGCTATTAATAATAAAGTGTTTCTATATGATTGTAGAAGGAAATGATGAGTTATTTCCCTGATAAGCAGGTCTCACAGATTTGATCAACTGAGATGACGAGCTTGAGAGGTTCAAGTTATGTTATTTAATCCATCGATAATTCACAATTGGCAAAATTTGCCGGTGTTTAGAAAACCTCTATACATCAGTATGTTCTTTTAGGCAAAAATCAAAGATTAATGGAGACGTTGTCTTTTCTGTCATAACACAGAGTCGAGTAGTGTGTCAGTGTACTGCAACTGGGCAGAGCTCAGTTTGTGTGTTTAATTGCTGTATGTGTGTCAGGTATGATTGCTATGTCTAAGAAAGGCTCTCCCCATGAGTTTCCAAACTATTTCAGTTTAGAGGCAAATGATGGCTTGGAAGCTGCTTTATGCCTTGCTTCCTTTTGGAGACTAAATTTTGAATTCCTTCTTTCTTATTTCTATTGTATAATGTCTTTTTCTTGAGCTTTATTGAGAGCAACCTACAGCTTTAGGGACATTTCATTGCAGTTGAGACAAAATTCTTCTTGACATCATTCTTAAGGCACTGTAGTCACTTGTTCTGCAGCCACTTCCAAAGACATTTTAATCCAACATAATTTTGAAAAAATACTTAGAGTAATAAATTCTTTCCATTCTTCAGCACTATTTACAGAAGTTAGCCTTAGGGAGTTGTTGGTTTTGTTTACACTTGATATTTTATGGAAATACATTGGCAAGAATTGGATAAATGGTTCATCAGCAGAAATTGGAACAATAACCTGTGAGGTATTCTTGGGAGTAGCACAATAATGAGCATCTGGGGGAGATTAGAAGCTTGGAGTAGTGGTAGATAAGCAATCTGACCACAAACCTAGAGACTCAGCTGAGCAGCATGCCTGTGTGTGCTGTAATAAAGTTCTAATTTTCAGATGCTTCATGTGATGGAGTTCTTAGTAAAGTGATACATATTTTCCTCTTTGTTTTAGGAACTCATAATTAAAACTGTGTTAAGTTCAGCAAGAGAGGAGCCATCTGGTCCTGCACGGTATGTCATGCAAACAGAGCTTCTAAATCGGTAGCTTCTTTTCTTCATTATACCATTTTGAAGTGCATATATTTGGGGAACTTAAAAGTTTGTCTTTTATTCATGGTTTTCTTCACCACTATCAAAAGTATTGTCCACCACGTGAATTGAAATTCTTTTGTAAATAGAGATATTAAAAGAACGTGCACCTGTCAGAACAACTTCTGGTCAATCCCAGTATTCTTTCTCTGATAGTGACTGATAGGAAAGGGTGTAAATATGGGTAAGGGTATAAGCTGTATACTTTCTCAGCCTACCCTGATGTTCATTTCAGGGATTTTGTGTACTGGAGAGTAATTTCTTACTTTGATGAAGGACAAGATTATTTATTAAAGAGGTATGGTTATTTTTTAATACACCACATGATTTAATTTGAACATCAGAAATAATCCAAGGTATGGAAAAGAAATGGAAAATACTGAGCTAAACATTAAACTGGGAGCAAGTTCTCTGATGCTTAAACCTAAGGGTCTCCATCTAATACAGAACTTCAGAGGGGATAGTTACTGGATAGAACCAGTGTTCTTTTGCATATCTTAATTTGCTTAGGATTTTGTTTCTCCTTACCCATGCCCAGAGGCTTTCAGTTACAGAGTCCTGCATATAGAATTGAAACAGGAATCTGTAATGCCTACCAAGGAAGAGCATTCCTGTGTGCCTTAGATATTTGGGTAGTGTGTTTATATATGCTCAACTAATTTATTGTCACTTGACAAATGCAAAATACTAGATCTGTATGCCTGGAAAATGTTACTGGAAAGATAAGCTCACTTAAACTTAAAATGTTTTGCTGAAAAACCAAGGGCAGTTTCCATCAGCTCACTTACCTGTTGTTTGCTTTAGGTGGTAGTATCTCTCAACATAGGGGACAGAAGGAATGTTCTGAGAAAATTTTAATTTCATTTTTCCTTTTCTTTTACAAAACTGAATTCTAAAAAGCATTGCACTTTTCATTTTGCTTTTGAAAAAGTGGTTGAAATCTATTGGTTCAGAATATTATTACTGATCCTGTGGCACTGAAGCCCACAGTATTAGTAATTTCAGTTCTGGCCGTGTGGCTGGGAGCAGGAAGGGAGCATGCTGCATGTCACCATATTCTGTAAGGCTGTGAGGGTGTGTTTATAGGAGCAGAGGCATATGTGCCTGCCCAGTCTTTCTGAGATATGCTGCCCCCAAAATGCAAAGTTGGACTGCAGTGTGTAATAATAATAATAATAAATGAAGACTAAAAAGGAATAGATTCCCAATGTCTCTTTGGGTTACCTGTGCCATTCTCCTTCATCTGTGAGACAGAAGGTTTCTGTCTTTATTGTGGGGATAATGATGATCCCACAGCTCTTGAAGCTGGACTGCTTCACTCCTCACTGGCAGTTTATCCACAGTCTTTTTTGATAATAATTTCTTTCATACCATCTGCTTCACAGCAATACGGAGTTCACCTGGGTTACTGTCAGAGGTCATATTTAGGATCTGCATTATGTTTTTGCCATGTTGGCTCACTCACTAGTAGAGGCTTAATTTCTCTTTGTAGTTTCCTAGGAGAGAACTTAGATTTCTTGAAATTTAGGTACATAGCTTTGTGTATCTCTAGCAAGTCTGAGTGCAGTTACTGTTAACCCAAACTATAAATCTCTATTCCTTATCTCTTCCACAGAGGCTCAGTGTTTTGTGTTTCATTACATACTTGACCCAGCTGGGCTTCAGGGAAATCAGTTATCTGAAATATGTTCTACTCGGATCTCTGTCTGGAAAGATTAACTGCATTAATCAAATACCTCTCCTGCTGCTAACAGTCTGAAAAAGAAGTGATAGGTTGCCTAACTTGTTATTCGTCTCTTCTGCTTGTGCTGTTAGTCTGTGGTTCTTTAATAACAACATTGTAGCCATATAACTACACAGCTTTTCAGAGACTACTCTGAATAATGATAATGAAACTGATGTTCTTAGTTGAAACCTTACAGACTACTGGATATTTTGCATCTGAGTGTGTCATCGGATGTGGAATGGTTCTCAGTAGATGATGAAAACTTTAAATAGTAACACAAACTTAGTTTTGTCTGTTCTTCTATATCATAAAGGTTTATTTTCTGAAACAGCTTCCACAAACTGTCTACATTTGTTGTGAAATCCATGCTGTGTTCTTATTTTGTTCAAAATAGATTGAAGCGCATATAATGGAAGTAGCAGAAGTGTAGATTGTTTCTCCTCCCCTGAGGCTGGAGTGTGTTTAAAATATTCTTGGCAGTAAGGCAGCTTCCCTAAACGGTCCTGAAAATTTTCTTAAAGAAGAGTTACACAAAAAATTTTAGATGGACTGTTCCAATACTTACGTAATTTTTACAGTCAGGTTGGGTTTATGACCACTATACAGGAGAAACCTTTTCTACTGGAAATTAAATTCTTCAGTGACTTACTGCATGTTAGAAGATTTCTTATCATGTCCTTCTGTAATTGTGATCTAGACTTAGTGCACCCTTCAACTTTTCATCCACGTGCAATATTTTCCAAAGTTGGTTTTTATTTTTGTCGCTCTTTTCCTAGACTCATTTATGTTTGTCTTTATTCTTAAATTGAATTAATCAAAATGTAATGGAGGCAGTCTTGCAATTGAGTTTTCAGTAACAATGTACAAAACAGGATGGCTTGACAATCTTATTTACACTATCACATAGAACTAATTCCAGTATGTATTTTTGCTACCTGTTAGTAGCTTCATGATTCTGAGTAGCCTTAAAAAATTTTTTTTATATCACAGGCTTTGTAGCCACTTCTGTTATGATTTATGTATAATTTTTCCTTCCCAGATGTAATGCTTTGCGGTTCCCATGACCAGCTTTCATCTTGTCAATTTTGGATTGCTCTCCAATTTTATCGAGAGCATTTTGAATTTTCAAGTTGTTTCTGAAATATTTTGCAGCTTGTGTTTTTGAAGATAATTATGAACGATTCGGAGATTGCTTAAGCTAGCTCCTTTATGTGTCTGAACAAATTTCATCCATTTACCTTTATACTTTTCTTCAATTTCCTGATTTTAAATGAAGACACAATAAGGGAAGTTAAAGTATATAATCACAATATATCTAATGTCTCTAGCATTCGTTTACCCCTCCTTTATACAGCCTTGGTTTTTGTCAGTCTAAAAAAAATGAAAATACATATTAACAAATAACATCCCTCTCTTGTCTCTGTCTCAGAAGCTCTAAACAAATATGATCAAAGTCTCACGCTGGGGAGGAGCAGCATCCCCCCACATTTTTTTACCTTGCCTTAAGAAATATGTATGGATTTCCCATAGATTGATTTCAGGTGGTATTTTTAATCCAAAAAGCATATAGGGATGTAGGAGTTCTCTTGGATTTTTTAGTTGCTCAGAAGGGTGCTTCCTCTGTCTTTTCCGTGCCTTCAACAGGGTACTTGCTAACTTTTAAATAAGTTACAGCATTATAAAGGGTTTTGTGGAGTACTTTTTAAAATATTGAAAATATATTTGTTAGACTTCAGCAAGATATAGCAGGAATCATAAAAATTGTATATTCTTGTAGCATGTTTCTTAATAATTTATTCTCCAGCGTTTCATTGTTTTACAGGTGTGTTGCTCTTTGCAGCCTTGGTATTTGGATCTGTGAGGAGCTAGTTCATGAATCACATCATCCTCAGATCAAGGAAGCGTTGAATGTGATTTGTGTTTCTTTAAAGGTGAGACTTAACACTTTTACAATGTATATTGCCTTTATGTGTAAAGATGCTTTGCCTTTTCCAAGTCATGATCATTTTATCATCTTTACTTCACAGTCTCATTTTCAATCCTTACGAAAGACTGAAGTCAGTTTAACTGGTGGATTTCTGAACTGTGTCTAAGGAGATCTTTACCCTTCTTTAATTTTTTTGTTTTCCTACTTTTTGCAAATCTTCATCATATTTATTCATATTTTATGTAATAATTAGAATATTATTAAAAATACATATTTTCTAGCATTTTTCAGGCTTGCATGTTCATGAACAGTATCTTCAACTTTTTAAATATTTCCCAGTTTCTTTTGAGATCCTTTCCACATGCTCTTTGTTTATATCAAAATTAAATGCATAATCTAGTCTTTCTGTATATACACATCGATAAAAACCAGGATGTACACCTGTTCTATGTGACTTGTATCAGATGCTGGGGACGAACTATCCTTTCTTTTCAGCAACAGGAATCGGAAAAATATCTTAGCAAATCAGCTGATCACATCCTGTGAAGCAGGATTTGAGTCTATGTCTAAAATGGGTAGCTGCAGGGCTTTTAGTATTAGACTCTAAATTGCAATTTCCTGTTTTGCGAAATCACATTCATCCTTTGCAGCTTCACTAATACTCTCTTCCAGGGTTTTTCCCTTGATTTTTAATATCCCTTAACTAGTGTGTTTTATCAAGTTCCTGTGCAAGTTTGCTATTAGGCAAATGCTGGTTTTATCTTACTGCTGCAATTTATCAGAGTTTGAACTATTTTTAATCCTGATATTCCTTGTGATTTTTCCTATTTTTCTTTGATGTATTTATTTAACCAATTACTTGTATCTCATTTATAGAATCATAGAATCATAGAATAGTTAGGGTTGGAAAGGACCTTAAGATCATCTAGTTGCACCCCCCCTGCCATGGGCAGGGACACCTCCCACTAAACCATGTCACCCAAGGCTCTGTCCAACCCTGCCTTGAACACCATCAGGGACGGAGCATTCACAGCTTCCCTGGGCAACCCATTCCAGTGCCTCACCACTCTTACAGTAAAGAATTTCTTCCTCATATCCAGTCTAAACTTCCTCTGTTTAAGTTTTGACCCATTATCCCTTGTCCTATCACCACAGTCCCTCATGAAGAGTCCCCCCTCCCCAGCATCCCTATAGGCCCCCTTCAGGTATTGGAAGGCTGCTATGAAGTCTCCACGCAGCCTTCTCTTCCCCAGGCTGAACAGCCCCGACTTTCTCATCCTGTTTTCATACGGGAGGTGCTCCAGTCCCCTGATCATCCTTGTGGCCTTCCTCTGGACTTGTTCCAACAGTTCCATGTCCTTTTTATGTTGAGGACACCAGAACTGCACACAGTATTCCAAGTGAGGTCTCACAAGTGCAGAGCAGAGGGGCAGGGTCACCTCCCTCAACCTGCTGGTCACACTCCTTTTGATGCAGCCCAGGATACGGTTGGCTTTCTGGGCTGCAAGCGCACACTGCCAGCTCATGTTCATTTTCTCATTGACCAGCACCCCCAAGTCCTTCTCCGTGGGGCTGCTCTGAATCTCTCCTCTGACCAGCCTGTAGCTGTGCCTGGGATTGCCTCCACTCAGGTGTAGGACCTTGTACTTGTCATGGTTAAACTTCGTAACGTTGGCATCAGCCTACCTCATAAGCATGTCAGGGTCCCTCTGGATGGCATTCTTTCCCTCCAGCCTATCAACCAAGCCACACAGCTTGGTGTCATCGGCGAACTTGCTGAGGGCGCACTCAATCCCACTGCCCATGTCACCGACAAACATACTGAACAAGACCTGTCCCAACACTGATCCCTGTTTTCTTTTTATGGACATCTAGATTTTGGCAAGGGGTGATGGGTTGAAACTTAAACAGGGGAAGTTTAGCTTGGATATAAGGAGGAAGTTCTTTATTGTAAGGGTGGTAAGGCCCTGGAATAGGTTGCCCATGGAAGTTGTGAATGCTCCATTGCTGGCGGTGTTCAAGGCCAGGTTGGACAGAGCCTTGGATGACATGGTTTAGTGGGAGGTGTCCCTGCCCATGGCAGGGGGTTGGAACTAGATGATCTTAAGGTCCTTTCCAACCCTAACTATTCTGATTCTATGTTTGAACATTCAAATCTGCTACACTGAAGCTGGCTCATGTCCATTTTCTCATCAACTCATACCCTCAGGTCCTTCTCCTCAGGGCTGCTCTGAATCTCTTCTCTGCCCAGCCTGTAGCTGTACCTGGGATTGCTCCGACCCTGGTGTAGGACCTTGTACTTGTATATTAAAACATAAATTACTTGTTGAATGATAAGACAAAGATCTTCATATTTCTACTTTGCTTTGCTTTGTGTTGGTAAAAGCATTCAGAGCATCTTGGCTTTTCTCCTGTTCAGAGCAGTGATATACTTTCACAATCAAGTTTAATCATGAAAAGAAGAGTTCATAAATATATCATGAGAGGAACAGATTCGCTCTAATTTGTTACCTAAGCAATCTCCTGGCTTCCAACTAGATGGAGATTTGAACTCCCAGAGTGGATTATTATTCATTTCAGGAGAAATGAATGGATAAGGAGCTATAGACCTAGTCCAACTTACTCATAAGTACAATTGAGCAAATAACATTGAATAGAAATGTTAGTCGCAGCTATATGTCTATTTCTGACATACGGAAGCATGTTCAGAACTGTAGTGCTGCAGCTCTCTCTCGATGCAGCTAGTGCTTCTCCCAGCAGTGTGGCGATACAGCTGTATCTGTGTTAACCTCTGCTGAAGTCTAAGCAAAAGGGATCCTAACCCGCATCTCACGACTGCTCCTCTCAGAAATGCTTCAGATACATCACAAAATTGTGTTGTTCAGGCTTAGTTGAATAAGTACTAAACATAGGTTGTTTGCAATTATGGACAAAGTTATACTACCTGTGTAACATCCAGAAAGCAATGGATCCTTGCAAAGCTGAAGTGTGGAAAGACTACCCTTCTGAGAAGAGCCCTGAGCGTTAGGTACGAGGCAGAGTGCCTGTTCATTGAAAGCTGCTTTTTTTTCCCCCCCTATCAAGTAACTTTTAAAAAGTTATGTCTACAGTTACACTGCTAAATATAAAATATCAAAGTAGTGAATTCTTATGCTTTATACATACAGCGTTTTCCAGAGACAGAGGACAGCGGGTGAAATGTTTGTAGCATCACACAGCCACCTTTGTGATGCCTCTGAAGGCTCTTGGGAAAGAAGTCTGAACAAATCAGCTGACTAGGAAGGGGTGAATTGTTTTGCTATCCAGCATAAACTCAGTGTTGCTGCTTGAGTTCAGGGAAAGTGTCTGTCCAGGACACACAGCTCTATAACTGTTCTAAAGTTTCTGTGCGTTTGTTTGAAATGTGATACATTGACTATGCTGGGTTTCTGAAGCAGATGAAGGGTTTGATCTGTTTGGGTCAATCCCCATATTCTTGATCAAAACTTCCTTCCTGGTGCTCTTCCCATGAATAAGAAAACTTGAGTGCACAAGATTTGAGCTTTACTCATATTCATTGCTTTATACCCTTCAGCCTTTCTGTGAAATTTGTATCTCTACTGAATTTTCCCTCTCTTAAAACAAAAAATCAACCAGAGAACAGAAAGGGGTTAACTAATTTGCATAAGCCACCCCTAAAAATCATTCACTCTCTTCATTTTAGAGCCCAATTATCTTCCTTAAAAAAAAAAATAAAAGGAATAAAATGCTCCCTGTTTTTAGGTAGTCAACTGCTGATTATTCAAAGACTCTGAAAAGTCCCCAGGCTTTTTTTTTTCCTCAGGTAATTTTGTCTTAAATTCAGTGATCTGGATACTCCATGTTAAGCTACTCTGGTTTGTCCGCACCTTTTGTCCTGTCCAGTGACTCTGGGGTTTTCCTGCAAGCTCGTAAGGATGTTTCCAGCAATCTTGATTTGGGCTCAAGTTCTGCAATCAAATTGTTATGCTTTCAGTTTAATTTTTCTTGGGTTGTCACTCAAGCTTGAATTTGTCTCTAGCTCAGATTTGCAAGATTTTCATGTCCTAGATGAGTAAAATTCACTTGTAAAATTCACTTTGTGCTTGTTGTTTGGTGCACAGCTTAATGTTTTAAAGCAAGTGCAATGAAGGAAAAAGCCTCAATTACAAGTCCTGTGCATTAACAATTAAGAAAAGTGTATTTCTGTCTCTTCCTTTCCTTGCTTTCCCACTTAGAATTGTAGGGCAGTGTGTAAATCCACTTCCAAGTCTGGGGACTAGTTGTACAAATGCATTCACCTCTGCTTTGACCAGTGCAGTAACTTAAACGTTTTACTAACTGTTGAAGGCAGGCTCCAGTGCAGCAACTTTCTCCTGCTTTTTTTAAAGTAACAGAGAACGGCTGTTAAGCGCAGAAGCCAAGGTGCATTCATTTCCATTCAGACAAGTGCTGTACATGCCAGTTGCTAGCATAGAACAGTTAGTTTCTCTGTTAGTACTATATACTTGGATACGTGGCTGTTCACCTCCCTTGGTTCTCAACAAAGATCTCTTGATTTCAGAATTGGTTCCTTGGGTTTTTGTGGGTTTTTTGCAGTGATGTGTTAATAATTATGAAGGTAACAAGAACTTAATTTTTTATTTCTTGGATTCATGGTACTGCACTAACAGGTCTGAAATTAGTTAGGAGACTCCTCTTCCCTTTTTCTCATTGTGTGCCACTCACTGATAGTCTGTCCCAAACTGTTGATGCTGGCTGCTAACATTGTTTGTGACCAAACCAAGTCCTTTCAGATTTTATAAAATTTTAGTTCTGTTTGTCTTTTATTGCCTTCCTTATGTTCCTGGAACATAAGGAACTATAGGTACAAAACTGCCACTGAAATTCCTTACCACCTTACCACTTAATGTGCTTTTATGTGAAATCATGTAGTCATTGTTACTGTGCTGTGTTCTCTTTTCTAGTTTCCAAATAAAACAGTAGCTCAAGTTGCCTGCAGTATGCTGAACATGCTGATACATTATGTACATAGACTTCAAGTGTATCAAGCTGATTCACCTGTAAGAATTATTCAGGTAAGTAATTTTTAAAAATTTGAAAATTTTGATTATTTTAGATGCAATAGTAGAATGTAGTTCCCTGAAATTAAAATATGAGAATATTGACGAGTCTGTTTCACAAAATGTTAAATTAGTAAAAACATAATCTTACTTAATATTAACAGTAGGGATTCACTTCACATTACTTGCTGACTTCAGTATTAAGATGTAGAATGCCTATATCCTACTTACTTTTTCTCAGCTACAACTGTCATTATTTACATGAGAATGTTGTCAATAAAGTCCAGATTTTTTTAATATTAAATATCTTCAAATATGTTTATTTCAGTTTAGTGAGAAAGCAATTACTTAAAATGTGGATCTGCAATTGTATTTTGCATATGCATTAAAGAGTTTCGATATAAACTAAAATCGTTATTTTGAATACACTTTAAATAACAAAGCAGCAGATTATGGTCTCTGTGAGTCTGAATCAGAGAGAAATTGCAGAGGTCTCCCAGGTAACTGGAAAGGTAGTGGTGTGGAAGGTTCTTAAGAAGTGTAGCAAGCATTTCCCTGCTCCTCCACAGTCACATTGCTCAAGAGGCAGGGTGTTTCCAAATTCTAGTAGCTCTAAGAACTATTAGAGCTCAGATAGCCCCATACACAAACCCACATCCTGCACCCTGCACCCTATAGGTGTGTTGAATCAAATTCTCTTCCTGCCTGAATATTTGTCATAGCTGTATAATTTCATTGCCCTTAATGCACCTACGTCAGACAAGCAGAACGTGTTCCTTCAGTGTCTTCTGTGAAACACAATTAAAAGGGTTTTATTAAAAAAAAAAAAAAAAAAGGCAGCATGGAATATGGTTATTTGCCTCAAAATAACTTTTACAGAATTTAACCACAAATCTAGTATTATGTCACATTTACCTGCTTAAAAATCTATTTTAAACTTGGATATTTAGATTATATTTTTAAAGAAACTACACTGTATTTTCCCCAGATTCTGATAGCAACTATTACGCATCTGCTGCCCAGTACAGAAGCTTCCTCTTATGAACAGGACAAGAGGGTAAATATTTTTCATTTCTTTTTAATGTGTCTAATTACAAAGGTGTACGACATAAATTTATTACAAAATCTAAGCTGTGTTTTTAAGCAAGGATGCAGCTTTTTAAGTATAATACAGTATAATCTTTCCAGAATTACAGATGTATTGTTTGTGCTAGTGAATTTCTGGAGTATTTGTGTGAAAATATGCATTTAAAATTACTTGAGATTTATTGTTTTTAATAATTAGTCTTCTTTTTCCTTACCCTCTGTAAACTTACAAGCAAAGTCATGTAGACTTTTCAAACTTGTCTTACAGTAAAAATATTTTCTCAGCTCAAGAGTACATTGCAAAACACATATAAGGTCATGATTTTTTTGCGTTTTCTATTGTAAGTACATCCTTGAACAAGATAGCCTATAATCTTCAGGTGAATTTGATTGTTGCAGTCCTTCAAAATGATTGCTATCTTTTCTTGTATTTTCAATGGGTCTGAGTCCCCTAGCTAAGATGAGCTCTTTCTTTACCTGGTACTCTCAGTAGTACTTTCTGCCTCCTGAGAGCTGTGTCTCTTTTGAATTATTTGGCTTTGCTCTAGGACTGTGAGACTCAGTGGTCATTTTAACTTGGACACTTTGGTCCAGTTTGTCACTGGCAGCTCTCATGTTCTGAGCTACACATTCCCACAGGAGCTTGCACTGATCTGTTACTGATTTTGGCCTCCAGAGCTCTGTTTTGCCTCTCCTATCTGTTTGCAAGAAGTTAGGGGCGGTTGTAGACTTACAGGGCTGTGCCAAGCTAGTCAGCTTCCAACTTGAGGATGCTTCCCATAATGGAAAAATTTTCCCATGAACTAATGCTGATTGTTGTATGTCAAATATCTTAAAAAAATTTACTTAACCTCGTTTGACAAAATAGTCCTAATGGGTTTCTTAAAAAATGTTTTAATATAATAAATACTCTTCATCATTAGGCTTATTATATGGTGTTTCTGAGAGACAAACTTGTATTATGTGAAATGAGTATGATGTTTATATCTTATTTATTAGTAAATAAAGTGGATTTTCTCTGAAAGGCTTTTATTTAACTTGGGAAATACTTTAGAGAATCTTGCAGCTATTCACTGAATTGTTTCTTCCACAGTTAAGTTTTAAAAATTAAAAATAATTATTTGAAACCAGTAAGTTATTAATAATTTGATGTGTATGTGTGTCAATCTAATTCTATTCTACAGTCTTTAAAAACATCCCCTAGAGGGAGTTGGTTCTTTTGCTGACTGAGTAGCCTCCGATACAGAAAGCAGTTGTATTTCTTTCAGATGATACCTGGTGCTGCATAGCATTATTGACATGTTGTGAAGAAAACTCTGAGTTTTTATACAGCAGTAAATGCAGCTGAAATAGTTCAGTTTTGCATAATCCTTTATTCACTTTACAGTGAGGTTTGCATGCAGAATGGCAGATCAGCCTTAATTTGTACCTGTGTGATCTGAAAACAGCACCCTGCAAATCAATTTTTTTAAAGGATGGATATTCTCCTCAGCACAGTATCTGCTCACGGACTCACCACCATGAGAAACTGTGTCTGGATGTTTGTTGTTACATACCTCAGTAGCCAAAATTTTCACTGGTGCTGTAGGTTTTGAAGATGCAATGGCTTTTAAACTAGTGTGACCTGCCATTACTGAATAGCAGTGACTCTACCAAACTGAAAAAAGAAAGTAAAATGGAGAAGTAAAATGCAGTGATAAATGTGAAGTAGCAGGTGCTGGTTTAATTGTTTTTTAATTGAAAGTGTTTGTTCCAGTTGGTGGTTTCTTTACTTCTGTGCTTATTGGACTGGATAATGGCCTTGCCATTAAAGACCTTGCTGCAGCCTCTTCACGCTACAGGAGCAGAAAGTGATAAGACTGAAAGATCCGTTCTTAATTGTATATATAAGGTACATGTTTCTTTACTTGCTAAATGAGGATTTCTGTGTATGGAGTTAGTGTCTGTTTTCATGAAAATGAAGACAGAAGTTTTCTGTAACCTGACCTCGATTCTACTGCTGAAATGTGGAGTGCTGTCTTAGCTCTTGTACATTTTACTGTAACTGGTTCATCTCTGGTATATTTGGAATTGTTGATTTTGGTTTACATTTTGTGATGCTTAACCAAGTTCATTTTTGCATGACATATCAATAGCAGATGCTTGTGTTGTAGAAGACCAGCTATACATTTAAGACAGGAGGATGTACCTTTTATATACCAAGCAATTTTATTCAGCAGTAAGTAAAAAGCACTAATTACTGTCTTTAGGGACACAGAACAAAGATAGGTTGTAGTTTTTTTCACAAGGGAAGGGGATTAAAACCTCCAGCAGCTTAGACCTAGCATATATAATTAAATAAAATGGGAAATCTATAAATAAGGACAGCTTAGTGATTTGTTGTATTTTTTTTTCTTGTTTCTTTATTGTTAAATTCCATTTCAGTGTTGATGCTGCCTTGACAATTTTCTTTGCAGACCAGGGATTGTTTCTGTAAACATTAAGCAACAAAAATTTTCCAACATTTTGCCCTGCCTAGCTGTTTTGTTTTTTTTTTTAACATCAATTAAAAATTTCCATAAAAATAAAACTAATTTCTTATAAAACTATCAAGTAGAAATTTCAGTAGTTTATGTAATAAAATTCTGGTTTTGTTGTAGGTTCTGCATGGATGTGTCTATGGCTCTCAGTGTTTTAGCAACCCTAAATATTTTCCTTTAAGCCTTTCTGATTTGGCATGTGTGGATTACGATCCTTTTATGCATTTAGAAAGCTTGAAGGAGCCAGAACCACTGCATTCTCCAGACTCAGAGAGGTCTTCTAAACTTCAGCCAGTCACTGAAGGTTTGTCAAGTTGCCTAAATACATTTTCTTTCAAAAATATTTTATCTTGATTTCTAGTACTGTGAAGTGTTGGTCTAAAGCATAAGTTTTAAATTATACCTAGACAGTAGGTAAGAACCATTAGTATGGAATGAGCTAACATAATTTGGAGCAATTATTGTTCGATTAACTGAAATAAGTCTCTTCTGAACAGCATAAAGATCAATTTGGTATGGATTCTTCTGTGCTCTGTCACTGAAAAGTGTTAAGTACTGCAACATGGATAAATGTTGCTTGTCATTTTATTTTCAATAAATTATTTTTTCTTAATTTTCTCTAAGAATATTTTGGACTTTTTCCTTTCTGAGCTTGTAATATTGAAAGCTTTCTGTGAATTGTCATAGCCCATCGTAATGTGTTGTTGATCTATTTACACTGAAACTATAGTTATCTAAAAAAAAAAAAGAAAGGAAATTTTCTCTTGTCTGCTTAGAAACTCAAAAACCCCCAGAAATTAACATTTTCTTCACAACTTAAAAATAAAAATAAAGAATCTAAGCTGCAAAGGAGTAGCATATATAATGCTGTGTGTCTAGTCAATATCAAATGGCTACCTTGGGAAGAAAATTGAAAAAGATGAGATTAATACTGATACCAGAAACTCTGTGTAGTGCTATTCTCCCTCCATATTAAGTTGTTCCATTTAGGCTTCCTTAAAGGTATTAAGGACCAGATAAATGCAGCAGCTCTTTGTAGCAGCTGTGTGCTAACAGCAGGTGATTTTGTGGTCTGTAGTGACTACGTGCTGTTTTTTATGTAGAGAAAATGGCTAATCATTGTGCCCTTGTCTAAGGCATGCTTCATCATCCTCAAGTACTTTTTTGGCCAAAGAATTCTAAACATAGAGCTGTCCCCTAATAAGCTCAGTATTGGATTGAACAAGTCTGATTTGAGAACTATTGGCAGGAGGAGCTGTAATTATTAAATTTACTGAAGAATGAAGCAAGGTACTATAGTTGGCTTTTTGTCAAATGGCTGTGGTCTTATTAGTAAAAAGTAATCATCTGCTGGGTCAGAATGAAAGAGGCTTCGAAGGACTCATTCTGTCCTAATTACAGTCTCACCTATACATATTATGTAAAGCTAATATTTAAAGCATTTGCCAAAAGTAACTTCCACTGCATGTTCTATTACAGTGTAGTGAATTGTAGTAGCTTTTTATGCCTGGCATCTTTTGTATTCTGTAATAATCTGTAATTATGGGTTAGCAGCAAATGCTGTGTGGCTTTTTTAATCTGACAATCTGAAAAGACAACCCTGAATAGATTTCTCTTTAAATGAATATAGTTGCAAAAAACCTTAGCATCGATATCTTCATTTTGCATTTCTGTACATGATCTGTTCTTTTATTTCTTGTTAAATTTCTAAATACAAGTAATTTCAGCTGTTCCTTTTATCTTACCAGATAAATTAAGGAAGCCTCATATGTTTTTAAAGTTTCAGGGCTTTGGAATTGTAAGTCAGATCGTGAAATTTAATTGGCAAACTAAAGCATTATAATGCAACCATGGTCTTGCAACCTTGGCACTTCTAGTCCACACTGCCAGGCAGAGAATAAAATTGGCAGTGCTTGACTGATCGCAGAGCATCTGTTCTTCCTGGCATTGTTGGAGGAGTGAGAGGAGTAAAGCTAGTGGATAACAACCAGTCTGGGACTTGATCAAGACAGGGGGTCAATTAGTACAAGCTGGCAGCAGAACAGTATGCTGGTGGGTCAACCTCTTTGAGTAGAGTAAAAATACTATAATGATTTTTTTTTTTTTTTTTTTTTTTTTAAGGAAGGGAAATGGGCAGGATGGCAGTTGTAAGGAAATCAGGGAAATTCTACAAAGGCAGGGTGGGGTTTGCTAGCTTCTTTCTTCAGGTCACAGGCAAAGCCAAAAGTACCAAAAAGCCAGAATTCTTAAGACAGGCTGCTGTTGAACAGTTTAATATATGTGATTGACATACCCGATTATGCTTTCCATTGTTCAGGGTCAGATCCATCACCAGGTTTATGGACACTTAGCCACAGTATGATGTGGTATGAGACCACAAAGATACAGGATTTTTCAGTGATACAGCTGTGTAGTGGGGACAGGACCTATTGAGAGGCTGGAGCAAGCCTTGCAATAAAGAGCAGGGCAAAGATTTCTTAAATCCCCTGGAAACAGGCGATACGGAGAGAATTCTGTTCACCTCTCTGTTTCAGTAACTTTCCAAGTGCTAGGATTGCCTGTGAAATTGTCTTTGTCCTCCTTTTTGTAGGTTTCAGGTAAAGTGGCAGGTTGCAATGTAAGATACGCAAAAAATAATTTTGAAATTGTGCTACATATATTAAAGTGTTTTGTTTAAACCAGAGTGAACTTTTAGCAGATGACAATAAAGACACAAGTAGGAAGCTTTTCTTGCATCATCCGAACTTGAATTCAGCAAGTCTGTGGTGCTTTTGTACCTCTAAATAATCACAGGGCATGTCTGCATGAAGGATGATGAGCTCTTCTTCTAGCTAGTATTGACAACAGCCTTCTCTACCTACAGTACAGGCATATAAGTGTTGTCTGTGCAATTAACCACACATCTAACTAGCCTGGATTCAGTGTCACACTGACAGATACACTTTCTCCAAAGATAGTGTAGCATTATACTGCTGTGCAGTTTAGATGTGCAAACACTAACTCAGACTGCCATGATCTGCTTACCTGCTTCTGGTCTTTCATTTGTCATTACAGGACCATAAACATAAATGAGGGAGAATTACAATGGAACCTCTCTTCAAAGCTTTTTTCTTGTTTATATTATTATAATGCAAACATTTAGGAAAAAGTAGAATTTGAGGGGGTTTTGTGACCCTTGTATTGACAGAGAAGCTGGTTACACGAAAATACGTAACATTAAACAAAAAGTGCTATACATGTTCTAATGTTAATACATAGCAAAATCAAACTATTGAATAGAGTCTAGCCATAAGGAAATAACATTGTATGGATTTTATTGGTTTTGCAATTACAGACAAAAATGTTTTGAAACCTGTTCTTCATAGATCACAGATTTGTTAAGGTTAGTTGTGATTGGAAGCTAGCAGTTACATTGCATAGATACAGTGGTCGATCAATTATTGATTTAATGGGTTTTCACCCATTTGTCATATTGCTTCAAATATAAATTAAACTCTTTTGTATAGATTGATAATTTTCCTAACGTATTTCCATTTCTGAAGAAAAGTCTTTCCCATCTAATGTTTAGTCTTTGCTTTTATTTAAAAAAGTAGAAATACAAAGTACTAGGGTTTTTACTGAAAGAAGACCAAAAGTACCCTTAAAAAAAAAACACTTTATGCATGGTGAATCCAGATTAGCACAGTTTGTGTTTCATGAGGGATATTCTAGAGGTAGGTTCTCTGTAACGGCATCTCTCTTTACCTGAAGCTTAGGAAGGAGTGGGACTTCCTTAAGCTAATGTAAAATACGGGTAGCTAAGCTAAAATGAACTCTCTTAGGCTCCCTCTAAATGTAATAGATAATGAGTTTCCAGAGAGTGATTCATCCCATTTCTCCAGGGCTTCTGAGGTGAATCAGTCTGTACATGTGCATCATTCTTTAGATAGCTAGAAGGATGAGGAGAGTTAAATTCCACCCTCAGTCATTACTTTTTCCTTCCGCTACGTAACTAGTTCAGAAACTGTTCAGCCAAAGTTGAATTAGAGAGTTAACGACAGATCTTAAGGAAATTCAGGAATCCTCCATTCATGCCACTGATACAAATGAGTGGTGATGGACCTTCAGCGTTTCCACAAAAGAGGTAATTTCAGGGACTAAGAAAAATAGCTAATATAACATGCTTCTGGTAAATTACCAAGTAACATGTGCACATATACCACTGTAGCACTGTAAAGAGAGCAGAAACGTGTTCACTCAGGAAGACAGGTTGGCAAAGCAGCCAGCTAGACTGCTTCAATGTTTAATGCTATGACTTCATTTGTAGAGTTTGTGGTAAGGCTGTGATGACTTGCATTATTGTGTATTTTGATCTGCCGTCTGAAAACAAAGAGCAGGGTTTAGATACTCATTTTAAGAGTTCTAGTATGTTGTTCCTGATTGAGGAGATATGCTTCTGGGAACACATTGTTAATATGTGTCCTTTAAGTTGAGAATTTAAATTTCTCATATTTTCTAAAAGCATTGTTGGGTTTGCTTTTTTGCGCTGAGTTTGGTTTTGGCTTTTGCTAAAGGAAAACACCATCAAAATCTGACCTGCTGGGTGGCAAAAATTGTCCAAGATTGCTTAATTTTATTGCAACATAACAGGTTACATCAGAGTTTACTTTTCTGTCTCCTTCTTTTAATACTTCTAAGTTTACTGTGTCAATTTTAGATCCACAGTACTGTATTCTGAGAGAAAACTCCGTGAGAAGTTCTCTCTTCTCATCTTATAAAAGAGACAATAACAGATTTATATGCCAATTCTTTTACGTTTTATTTTAATTCAAGAACAAAATTTTCAGAGAAAGACTGTGATAGGACTGGGAATGGACCTTCCAAATTTAAATTTTATGTTCTCTCTTTGAATCACTGTGTCACCTTTCTCTTCTATAAGTCCCATAGGCTCCTAAGGGAGTAAATTCATGCACACAGGCACAATACAACCATTGTCGGGTTTGGGATGTTTAGGGTTTGCGACAAAACAGTACTAGCAATAATTTATATGCTGACAGGTCCCTGCCATTTCTTCAGGTTTTTCAGTGAAACTTAATGGAAGGCATCTAATCTATGGAGTGTGAGACTTCAGGTAGCTGGGAAGCTCACATGGTTTTGCTCCTAGGAGCTTAAGAAGAGTATTACCTTGCTTACCTGTTGCAGTGCCAAGCACTAAACACTTAACATGAATACCCTGGCAAAAGTGAGCCAGCCTCTGCATTGTGCAGGTGGTGGTTAGTACTGCACTGATAAATTATTCTTCAAGCACCCAGCTTAGTTTGTCATTGTCTTGTATAAACTTGCTTACAGTTCCTTCTTACATTTCAGCAGATGGCACTATAGCTTAATTTCCTGTATGTTATCAATATCTGGACATTTAATTCAGCTTTACTGAATGTTTCTGTGTTTGTAAATTTTAAATCTCAAGAAGGTTATAAATTGAAAAATATAATATTGAATTTGTTTATATTCGTTTTCAAGACCTAATTTCATTAAAATATTTGAGTTTGTCTCAGTTTGGAATAGTGTAAAAATGAACTTGATTTTGCCAGTTAGTTATTTTAGCCAGCTGTTAACTGGATGAAATTATTCTCTTTTTGTAGTTCAGATCTAGTGCTCCCTAAAGGTAGAGAAGAGCCAGAATCCCAAATATCTCTTACATGCTTTACCCAAACCTTGTGGGGGAAAAAAAAAGGCAAATATAAATGGTTTGGTTTTTGCAGATGCAGAATGCATCCTGTGCTTCAAAACCTAAAGATCTATCATGATAGTCAGTATGTGTTACAAATTTGCCTTTATTTTTCCAGATAAACCAATTCATATGCCTTATGTGGCAAAAAAGAAGTTTGCTTATTAAACATGAGTTTTTATTGTGTATAAATACACAATATAAAGGGAGATGAGATAGTTATACCATGGTTACATGTCCAAAAGGTTGCATTTTCTCAGTAAATACTGAATGAAAAGGTAACATGGTTCGGAACATTCTAGTGTGATGGATTTTCAGTGAGAAAGAAGTGGGAAGTGTTTGCAGCAGTGTGCAACATTTAATATAGTTTGAAATATATGATATAGTCCTGAGGAATACAATCTTGATTTATCTTTCCCTTGTTTATCCTAAATTTGGAGCGTCCAGGTCCTGTTACAAGAGAAAGGCTGCAGAAATATGTGCTTTGCCATGTTAATCCTCTTTTGTTTTCTACCTGTGATATTCTACAGTGTAATACTTTTGTGTATGGGTTCTTCAGTGGATACCCTGATCTAGTTGCGTGCCTGACTGACAGTCACTTTGACCACCTCTCTACTTCATGGGTAATGTAGAGTGGATTTCGTAGAAGAATCCAAAAACAATGAATTACTGGGTGTGGTATAGAATCATAGAATAGTTAGAGTTCAAAAGGACCTTAAGATCATCTAGTTCCAACCCCCCTGCTTCTGTGAATTTAGATAATGTTGCATGCACATGGAAAGTATGCAACAAAGAAGGAGGTTGCAACACTATATTGAAGTACCAGTGCATCTCACAAGATGAATGTCACATAAGATAGGCATGATTAACTTCTCCCTCCAAGTTTTTCCAGCCTGAAACTTCTTAAAATGCAGTTGGGGCATGAGATTTGCTTTTTGAAAATTTAGCTACTGTTAGATTGTGTTCAGTATAGGTAGCCTGGTCTTTGATTTGGTACTTTAAAATCATCCAGTATTATTCTCAACCTAACCTACAGCTATGTGCTCCCCAGGGAAATTAAGATGGATTAGAGGCTTTGTACGTCTTTGTTCCTTTGTTTTTCTCAATGTAATGATGTGTATAAATATAAAAATCCATTGCGGTTGAAAATGGACTTCTTGCAACACAATTCTGTTCTCTACTTCATCAGCAATTTAAGATTTATTTTCACTAGATTAAGAAATCACATATTTCAGAAGAACTATGCTGATTAAAAAGCTATGGTAAAGGAGGTATGCTAGGCTGTAAAATAATGAGGATGCTTCTTTAACTATTATGATTTCTGATGCTATTTATGAGACCAGTGTTGATCAAAATACATATTTTCCATTACTGAGTTGGACTAACCTTGCAGTGCTCATCATCTGTTCAAAACTCACGAAGAAGAGGAGACCAAAAGAAATATGTGAATCTCAGTGTTGTTTTCTGAACTCTCCTTTTAAAACCTATGTTCTTTCTCTCACAGTGAAAACTCACATGCAACAAGGATTAATTTCTGTTGCTGCTCGTACTGTGATAACACATCTAGTCAACCACTTAGGCCACTATCCTATGAGTGGAGGTCCTGCTATGCTAACTAGTCAAGTGTGTGAAAACAATGACAATCCCTACAGTGAAAGTCCTGAACTTTCTCCTGAACTTTTTGAGAACCCAAATCTTCAATTCTTTGTGTTAAACAATACATCCCTGGTGTCCTGCATACAAATCCAAGCAGAAGATGACATGCCTGGGGGAGGACTGTCTGCTGGACTTGCATCTGCTAATTCAAATGTTAGAATTATAGTACGTGATCTATCTGGCAAATACTCATGGGATTCAGCCATTCTGTATGGACCATCATCTTTATGTGGATCTTCACAACCAACCTCTTTTGCACTTTCGTTATCTCAGCAAGATAAAGTAGAAGATGCTCTTTTATCTTTTGAGCATGTGGAGGATGTGTCTGCAAGGGATGGAATTACACTCCAAGTGAAAAGGAAATTTAGAGACACTGTACCAACATGGGATACAATTAGGGATGAAGAAGATGCCCTTGATGAACTCCTGCAGTATTTAGGTGTTACAAGCCCTGAATGCTTACAGAGAGCTGGTGTCTCACTCAACATTCCTGCTCCTCAACCAGTCTGCATCTCAGAGAAGCAGGAGAACGATGTCATTAATGCAATTCTGAAACAGCACACAGAAGAGAGGGAGTTTGTTGAAAAGCATTTCAATGATTTAAATATGAGGGCTATGGAGCAAGATGAGCCAACCTCACAGAAGCCCCAGTCAGCATTTTACTACTGCAGATTACTTCTCAGTATACTGGGAATGAATTCTTGGGATAAAAGGTAAAAAGAAAAGACTCACAATTCAAGAAAATTCTCTTAAGGAATTGTGCTATTCTTAATGTGTAATAATAGTTGATCATGGAGTGGGTTAAGCCAAAAATACTCCAGGCCAGCCAACAAAAGAGTAGAGGGGATATGCAACTAAGGGGAAAATGGCAGTTTTCTTCCGTATTTCAGCCTGTCATTTAGAGAGGCAGAAAGGAGGAACCTGTTGCCTTTATTGCTATATATATTCTTTCCTTAAAACAGTGTTGGAAGGCAAATTAAAGGAGTGATATCTTTTCTAGTTATCCTTTCCCCAACTGTACTAAGAGTTACTGCGACGGGTGAAGAAGGCATCTTTTTGCTTTCTTTGCTTCCCTTATATGTTCCTGTAAAAATCATTACCTTTCTCTGCCAGAGTGAGACTCTGAAAGTGTCATATTCTCAGCTGTTGTGTTGCTGGACAGTGTCTTGCTGCTTTGCCTGCTAAAAGCATGCTTGTGTGCACCCTCAAAGCATTGCATCTCTGTTAGCTAATGAAAAAGATACATCCTTTACTATTTATTTCAACATTGGCAATGTTTGGGTATTGTTTAGAACAACAGGCGACAAGCCATATTCAGTTACAAAAGTAAAGTCTCTGCTTACATTATTTTTTTGGGGGTGTAGTTCGGTGTATGTCTGCATATACGTGAGGGTATGTGCAAATATTAGCATCCTAGAATTCAAGGGTCTTTCTGAAATTATTTTTTTTTTGGACGTAGCTGTCAAATTCTGTATTTTCATACTATGAAGGGAAGTAAACCAGAAGTAATGTATGTCACTGGACATCAGTGGAATTGGACAAAATTCTGGTATTATAACCCTTATTTGTGTCTTTAATTGCTCAAGGCAGTCTGGTCTTGAACAGTACTGCTTTTAAACTAGTTCCACTGTGTTTTGTGGGAAACATTGTAGCGCAGTTTAAAAGAAATGAAAAATGCCTTTCTTGCTCTAACATATTGTTTTGGTTTTTCTTTAAATTGTTACAGCTGGCTGGGTGACTAGGGAGTTTATGTTCTGCCCTCTTCTGAAATTCAGAATCGCAAAACCTCTGTGTTTAATGCACTAACTCCCTAGGACAGTAGGTTATGGGAGTGTCTTTTGTCAGTAAGCATATATATTATGGCCTAGTAAAGCCTGCAGCTTATTATATGTGTCAGAGGGAGTTCTGTGTGTTCTGTAGAGAAGGGATTGATTGCAGTTGGATCCAATAGGTTGACAGGGGAAAGTGGAAAGAAGTAAAGGTTGTACTTGGGGCTATAATGGAGATTTCCTGGAGTAAAAAAAAATTGCTTGTATGTATTTTTAAAAGATATCTTGATATTTTATGTAACAAAGTACCATTGAAAAGGCAAAAGCATTTGCTGATTGTTCTTGAATGGACCTGGAAATGATCTTTTGTCATTCTTGTACTGTTCTGTATCCATTGGTGAACAGGTGATATAAAATAGTTACAAATTTCTCTGTTTAGAAGGAGCTTTCATCTCCTGAAGAAAAATGAGAAGTTACTTCGAGAACTCAGAAATTTGGACTCAAGGCAATGGTAAATTCTTTTAATAGCTGCCTACTTATTTAAGTGTGCTTGTACTTAAATGGCTCTAATTGCACAGATGTAAGAGTTGAACTGATTTCTAAAATAGTTTCATAAATTATTCATGTATTTTGCTCTGTAGTAGTTACTGGTATTGAAGTTACATTGGTATTATTTGTAGAGTAAAACTCTGCAAGTAGAATATCATGAGACAGACCAAACTTCAAAATAACTTAAAATTATGAACACTTGGATGCATAAGTTGAAATAGTTTTAAAACTTGGATAAGTTGAAGTCTGCGCATTTTAAGCTTTGGGTAATTCTTTAGCTGTTTTTCAATGCTTTTAGTGTTTAAAGACATGGAATTCTAGTTGGCATTGTAGCACAGAATTAAAAACTGCGAATTGTTTTTGTAAAAGTTGAAATAAAGTCCAGTGGAGGTTTTAGAAGTGTGAGAAACCACATTTGGTTGCTCCAGTGTCCAAGAGCAAGCTTGACAGAAGACATTGCTGTAGTACTAATAGATACTTTGTTCAGTTGTATAAGATGCATTTGCCACAGCATACACAAGGCACTGTTAATGGACAGTGCTGTATCATAGAATCATAGAATAGTTAGGGTTGGAAAGGACCTTAAGATCATTGAGTTCCAACCCCCCTGCCATAGGCAGGGACACCTCCCACTAAACCATGTCACCCAAGGCTATGTCCAGTCCAGCCTTGAACACTGCCAGCGATGGATCATTCACAGCTTCCCTGGGTAACCCATTCCAGTGCCTCACCACCCTTACAGTAAAGAATTTCTTCCTCATATCCAATCTAAACTTCCCCTGTTTAAGTTTGAACCCATTACCCCTTGTCGTCTCACTACAGTCCCTCATGAAGAGTCCCTCCCCAGCATCCCTGTAGGCCCCCTTCAGAAACTGGAAGGCTTCTATGAGGTCTCCATGCAGCCTTCTCTTCTCCAGGCTGAACAGCCCCAACTTTCTCAGCCTATCTTCATATGGGAGGTGCTCCAGTCCCCTGATCATCCTCGTGGCCTTCCTCTGGACTTGTTCCAACAGTTCTATGTCCTTTTTATGTTGAGGGACCAGAACTGCGCACAGTACTCCAAGTGAGGTCTCAGTGCTGCCTGTGTTACAGGTTTTGCTCATATCAGATGCCCAGCTATACCATTGGTAATTGGCATTGCCACTACCATCCTATATCTTTGAAGTGATAAAAGGTAAATGCTGTTCATGTATAGTGAAACTTTAGACTCTAGAAAAGAGTGGACTAGAATGGGAATGTAGAAGGTATTAAAAAAGAAGCCATATAGTTGTACTACCACTGTATTTTTTGGTGTTTTAAAAGCCATGCTCTGTGTGTACTGTTTGCGTATTTTGGTTTCATATTAGTAAAGGCACTGTCATGCAGTGATCGTTCTGTTTTACAGCCGAGAGACACACAAGATTGCAGTGTTTTATGTTGCTGAGGGACAAGAAGATAAACACTCCATTCTTACGAATACTGGGGGAAGTCAAGCCTATGAGGATTTTGTAGCTGGTCTTGGCTGGGAGGTATTAAAACATTTTTATCCTGAGTTTGTTTACATAGAAAGTTACAGGTGCCTTTAGGTATTATAAGTCTTTGGTTCTTTAGTATTACTCACAAGTACTGAAATACACTGGTTTGCAAGTAGGATGTAGAGAAGAATTCTGGTTTTAATTTCATTAACAAAACTAGCTATTTAATTTTAAGCTCTTTAAGAAAGTTTGTGCAGGCAGAGATGATTCTTTAATGTGCAGTCCTGTATTCGGCTTTCATGGACTGAGTAGGAGGCATCTTGATTTCCCTGTCAGCTGGTTAAGTGTTAACATCCACTGAAGTTTGAGCTTTGCTCAAATTTGGGAAACCATAAAGTACAAACAATCAGCTTCTGTCATGCTCCCTTCTTCCTGCCTTCTACTGCAGACATGAAACTGTTCACACACTGATGTACCCTATCATCTATATGAGCCTGCAGCTCTTTTGTCACTAGTTTGATACACCTAGGAGGATTTCCTTTTTTGAATCCTTTCTTTCTGACTGCACAGGATTAGCTTCCATTATAAAGTTCAACTTGGCACAGTCGCACAGGAGTTTAGGAATCTTCTGCTCCTGGCTGGCTGCATAAGAAACGGCAGGGTTTTTGTTCCTCTTGCAACTTGGCATTCATCAGGAGTGTCCACATGAGTGTCCATCTTACTCATTATTTTATTTATTTGTTTGTTTGTTTGTTAATCTCTAGGTGTACTGGAGCACTACTAGATTAGCTGTGTGGATAATGGTTCTGACTTTTCTATAGGAACAGAGAAAAACTGCTAGAAATCTGCTAACTGTCATGAACATAGATGTTTATTTTCCACATTCCTGATTCTTCAGGAGAAAAAAATCCAACTTAGTGTCTTCAAATATCCTTTTTTCATGGGTTAGTTCCCTTAGCCTTCATTAGGTAGATTTACTAATGAAGTGTTACTATAAAGTGTTACTAATTTGAATTAATATTCTATGATAAGACATTGTCGTGGTCTAACCCCAGCCAGCAACGAAGTACCACACAGCCACTTGCTCACTCCTCCTCTCTCTCCCCTTCATCCCCTCACCCTCCATGGGAAGGGGAGGAGAATTTGAAAAAGGTAAAACCTGTGGGTCAAGATAAGAACAATTTAATTGAGATAAAGATAATAATTATAATGATAATAATAAGTATAGAGAAAAGAGAGAGAGGAATAAAACCTAAGAAACACAAGTGATGCACAGTACAATTGCTCACTACCTGCTGACCAATACCCGGCCCATCCCCAAGCAGTGATCAGCCCCTCCTGGCCAACTCCCCCCAGTTTATATACTGGGCATGACATGCTGTGGAATGGAATACTGCTTTGGCTAATTTGGGTCAGGTGTCCTGTCTCTTGCTTCCTCCCTCCTTCTTGTTCCCCTCCTCACTGGCAGAGCATGAGACACTGAAAAGTCCTTGATCAGGGTAAGTGCTGTTGAGCAACAACTAAAACACTGGTGTGTTATCAGTAATATTCTCAGACTGAAAGCAAAACACAGCAGTGCACCAGCTACTAGGAAGAAACTTAACTCTATCTCAGCTGAAACCAGGACAGGCATCTAATGTGTTAAGCTCTTAGCATTAAATTCTGGATCCTTCACTAGCAGAAAAGCAAATATATATCCCATGTGGGCAGAGATTAAATGTATTCACATCTGAGATTCAATGTTCTTTAGGCAGTTTTAAAGTGAAATAGCACATTAAGTGTGTTTATTTCAGTGTCAAAATATTTCCCATAGAACTGACTTATAAACTTATTTCTGAATTATCAATTAGTTTCCTGTAACTTTTTTCATATTCAAAGAGGAATATTTCTCAAGAAAGCATATGGAGGATAACAAGACGATGTAAAATTTTTTGAGCCTCAGGCAGGATTTTTTCAGAGCTTAGGTCAAGACTGATGTGGTATCAGAGAACTTTAAAAAGTTAAAAAAGCACATGTAAGCAACTGGTCAGGGAATACTGCAGTAAATACTCATTTACACAACCTTTTCTCTAACCTCATCTTCCCAGCAGCATCTGTGGTGACTGTGGAATGTAGAATGCCACTGCACTGCAGTGGATGTCCAGTTTAGTTGGCAAGTCTGAGCTCTTCAAGAAAAACCTAACTGTACTGTTGTGAAAAGGAACTTCACTTTAAAAAATATGGTTGAAAGGACATTTTAAAGTGTAAAGAATGCATTTATCACCTGATTTTTTTTTTTTTTTCCCTTCTCATAATGCTTTCTCTGCTTTATTTCTAGGTAAATCTCACAAACCATTGTGGCTTCATGGGAGGACTGCAAAAAAACAAAAGCACTGGATTGACCACTCCGTATTTTGCTACCTCAACAGTAGAAGTAATGTTCCATGTGTCAACAAGAATGCCTTCTGATTCAGATGACTCTTTAACAAAAAAGGTAGGTGATTCTGAATAACAGGTTTTCTTTTGATAATAATCCTAGAGAAATTAAGAGTCAAAGAAAACTAACTTTTTCTGAAAAATCGTAAAATATAACTTTATAATTTATTTCTTGTAATAAAACACTTTTAACCTGCTAATCTCTAATTTCGCCATACTGGTGATCTTTGCCATCATTGCAACTGTTGTCAGTATCACATGTATAGTGGTGAAAAATAAAGGGAGGTAATGGTCTGTGAAGAAGAAAGAGCATTACATCTGAGTGATGTTTTTAGTACTTACAGACTTTAAATGCCAATTAGTAAATATATGGTAAGTACTCTCTAAGATGACTTTTTATTCACGCAGGAGCCACATGATGGCTATTAACATAATTTTACCCTTTAAAAAGAGTTTAAAATATAAAGAATTCAACAATGTTAATTGCATATAGGATGTTTTGTCTTGGAGCAGGCACAGATGCTCAAAAGTGATATGATCTCTCATAGGCGCATTAAGAAAAAATGGTTTGCTGTATTGGTATTTTTTTTTTTAGAATTTAATAAATTCCACATTGGTGATAGTAAGTTACAGTATCAAACGTGTCCTATTATGAATGAACAATTTGCTGTCATTAGAATGTCCCCCGTCCTGCGTACATACATCTTCAGATGTGCTAATCCGTTCAGTAGACACATTAATGAGCACTGGTTGAAGTGTAATATTGGAGGAACTGAAGCTGGTTGACCTTAGCATGAAGCTTAATACTTGTAATTCAATTAGACAGTAGACAGTTAGTAAAAAGAGAAATAGCCATGCCTCTGGCAAGCTTCAATTATTAATGACTTTTTTGTTCTTTGTGTTCAACTTGAAGAAAAAATATTATTGTTATCATTATTACTATAGTCTGACTACGAGTTCTGACTTCTCACTGTTGCATTTTAGGTTGTTTGGTTTGGTGGTTTGCTTGCTTATTTGAGGGGGAGTATTGTTTAAAAAATGGGTTTTTTTTTTATGTCTGTAGTGCTGGGCCTTTTCTGTTCTTTATTTCCTGAAATAGAGTCAGGATAATACTCAGGTTGTAGAATGATTTATAAAATTGGTTCAACAGCAAAAATTACTAACTTTAAAACAAGGTTGTTGCTATTGTTCTAGTATGGAACAGTGTGTATATATTTTTTTCTAAGTTTATTGGCTTATGTATTTTTAAAAGAAACTTTTTTTATAAAACACAGCTTGTAATTATCCTTACAATATTTGTTTATGATCTGTTTGAATCTCATTCATTAAGAAGTGTTGTTAACGGGGAAGATAGGTCACAGTGAAAATTAGTTAATGATAGATAATTTGCAAATGCTGTGGACTTCAGCAGAACACAGGCAAGATCTCATGTCTGATTCCGGGAGCACCTTGAATCTACATCATCTATAGCTGTTCCTGTCAGGCAAGGTTCAGTGCTGTCCAGGTGTCCTCTGATTTAGCTTGTGAAAATGTTATCAGCTGGACTTTTTAACAGTTCCAGCTTGCCCCAGGCCTGCTTCTCTCCCTCTTTACCCACAATCTCACTTGTCAGTAATTTGGAATATTTGAGGTCTGCATGGATACTATATGGATACATAGTGTATCCAAAGCTTGGGATTATATCTGTAGCTCAGCTACTGATGGACTGTGTACTGAAACTATTTTATTTCTGTGTGACTTACTTTCCTGTTCTTCTTCTGTGAGTAGCTTTTCTTCTTTTTAAGCCTGGTTTCCCCATGAATGGAAGCTTGAGAGCCTTCTTTTATGTCTGTCCTCCCTTCTCTAACACCTTTTGCCCCATTTCAATCAAATTTAATAAGAGACATGTTTCAAGGTGTTCATTTCATGTATGTTTTATGAGGATAGGCTAAGTAAAGGAGATAGAGTGAGAGAGATTCTTAGTGCTCCTACTCCACAGGTAAAGACTGCATGAGAAGAAGCATTAGACATTAAGGAACCAGCACCAGAGAGAGAGAGTATGCAAATCATCCCAAACTTGAGAAAAGCATGAACTCAAGTTTTCATCTCATGAGAAACCAGCAAGTGGTATCAGAGAGACATGAATAGGAAAATAGGCTTAATTCTTTTGCTAGTGGCACAACCGTTGGTGCTGCTTAGACCAAACACATGAGCAAAAGGAATGTGTTGAGATCCTATCCAGCTCTCACACATTATAGGGGACCGAAAAATCATTTGAGAGCTGTGTGTGTTACAGTTGAATTATTCTGAGTGCATGAACTGTTTGTGGCCTCCAGAGAAACTTGAGTTTTGAGCATCTCTACAGGTCTTTCATGTGCTTTCTTTGTCTGTTCCATTCAATAGGAGAAAACCTAGCAAAATTGCAGTAGTTGGCTTAGAACTGCTGCTGGTTTTTATATTGTAAATGTGCCTAGAGGTGCATGATAGGTTCATCTTATAAATGGAAATGAAATTAAATTAAAACAAAACTTCTTCCTGCCAGTCGAGACACTGCAAAACCAAGATTCTGCTGTTTCGGAGGCTAAGCCAATTTTAAACTTATTTTCCATCAGTCTTATAGAGGAGTCAATAAAACTTTTAAGCGTCTTGGATACCTCATATGCATTTGTTTCTGAAGACATGAACAAGAGCAAGAGAAGCCATGAATTCACAGAGAACAGATAAAAATTTTCTGAATGTGTAAAGGAACACAGTGTTGAAATACATATATAAAATAGGTATTTAATTTGCAAATAGTAAATTCAAATTTAATGCTGATAATGCAATCCGTTTTGTTTTTCTTAGAATTGAATGCCAGAGTAAGAAGTAGTTACACTGCCCTTGCAAGAATAAACTTGCAAAAAATATAATCAGGTTTAAATGAAACTGAAGACTTTCAGTTCACAGAATGAAAAAGCTCATGTATGTGCCTCTACAGCTTATCACCTGTCTAGCTCTTCCTTCTTTAGCCTGATAAAGGAGTGGAGGAGTTGTAGGTGAGAATGTTACACACAATAGAAGTAAATAAAAAGTAGTAATGTGATTAATGATTGGAATACTAATTCATGATTCTAGGTTATATGTGATAATTTTCCTAACCACATAAAAGATTTATAGTTCCCAGTATTTATAGCTTTTTTTTTTTTTTTTTAATTTTTTTTGGTTTTTTTTAGTTTTTTTTTTTTTTTTTTTTTTTTTTTTTTAGTTTTTATTGTGGTATTAACAGGTGTTTGGAACTGGAAGGTTTATAGATGCAAATTAGTAGTGTAACTTTTTTTGGAGTTACAATTACCTAAATGTGTTGCTTTAAAAAAACAAAAGCAGAAACAAAATAAAACACACACACACACACAAAAGCCAGAACACAAAAAACAAACAAAAAACCCAAACAAACAAACAAAACCAACCCAAAAAAAGCCCAAAACAAACACACCATAGTTGTAGACACAAAGTTGTGTAGTAAATTCAACTGGAGGGTACATATGCTGTAGAGACAGCAGTGCTGCTTACACTTAATGAGCAAAAGTAACTGTGTTAAGCCATTATTTCAGATGTTTCTGCTCCTTCCATTCTTTTTATAATAAACACTTTTATTTTGAAGTAAAAAAGTTGGGGCTAGTTGTTGTATTATAAGAAAATGTAATAGCCTTTTTTTTCCCTCCTTTAGGTAAGTAGGTATTAGAAATTGCAGTAATTTTGGCAAGAGTTCAAGGGTTAATGTAACAGATAAATAAAAGGAATTTTCTGTAAATTGAGCCCTGCATTATTTCAGTTGTCTTGCCTTTCCAAACCTAACTCATTTAATTTTAAAAAGTAAATACTTAAATTCTTCCTGACAGCATGCTTTGCTTTTACTATCGTTTATTACTTCAATTATACTTGGTATCACTTAGAACAATCTGCCATTTGGAAATTTCAGTATAGCCCGCAGCTTAGTATTAAGTCTGGCTGCTATTGTAACATGTACAGCATATGACACTAATGTATCAAAATTAGATTTGATCATCCCTTCTGGTTATATTTATTTCACATTTCTTTTGTATTCAGTTAACATAAATGTATTAGGGGAGCTGACACATGGTGATGGCTATAGAGTAAGAATATTTTAAAGTATTTTGAGTTAAATTTGAAATTTCAGGTAACCTAACAGTCGGTCATTTTTATATATTTGTTTTAATGGAGTAGAGTTTCAAAGCAAGCGTAAAACAAAGATCTGTTTGTATCTGACATCTCCTCAGGGCTGTCTTCCCGACAGCTCAGGTTTAAAATGGCTAAAGCCAGAGCTCTTAATCTCTCATTGCCGCCTTTCTGGATCACCACGGGTAACACAACCATTGTACCTGTCACTTGTACCCATAACCTGAAATCATCTTTAATTTGGCCCATTTTCAGGATTCTTACATTGTTTGTTCTTAAGACTGTTCTTTTTTCTACCCAGTGTTTCTTGCAACATAACCTTTCCATACACACAGTTAAAATTAACCCATTATATCCTAAACTGTTGTTTTGATTGCTGAGCCTTCCTTTCTCTGGCCTTGACACTTTCATTCTTGAAGAATGCTGCCATAAAAGATATTCTTCTAAGCTTTAACATCTTTTTACAGTTCCTTTGCATTTGTCCCTCTCCATTTTCTGTTTTGCCTTATTCTTAGATAATAAACTCTCAAGAGCTGTTTGATCTGCATTTATGCAGTATTTAGCATTTTAGAATACTGGTATGTAACCTATAGTTCCAGGTGTTTCAGCTATAGCATATTACAGGTTACTTGAAGTATAACATTAGAGCTTTTTATTATTTATATTATTGATGTGTTTTACATCTCTAATAAGGATTTGCACTTTTTTTGCTTACTGTAGGCACATAGGAAGTTGTAAATTTAAGAAGACAAGGTCAGGAAATTAGTGTGAAGATATAGTGGTTTACACAACTGGTGGTGAGTTTTGAGTAACAAGTGATACAGATTTCAGTCTCAGCATCTGTCTGTTCTGTGTGCACCAAATCTGATTCTGTTAGATAACATTGAGACCACAACTTCTTGGGAAATCATGTTGCTGTCTGTCTTTTAGGTTTTAATAAACAGAGGTGGTTGTAGCTCAGTATCTTTGTCCCACTTGTGTCCAGGACATGAATTCTAGGATGCTTCCAATTCAGTACAAAGACATGAAGAATGCAGCTGAAAGAGGTCAGGCTCTGGCTCTCGTGTGGTGTAACAAGTACCGTGAATAATGGATTCTCCAAATGTTTGCTTTGCTGGCAGGAGAGCTGTCCTACCCTCACCCACCTCTGCTCATTGAAACCTAAAGGAGAGACAGCAACATGGTCACATTTCAACAGATTGACTGTCACTTCACCACTGAAAGTATGAAAGGTTCAGGCCCTTAGAACAATTCCATGGTTGGGTGTCTTTTATGATGTTTGTCATTGTTGGGTGTCATCCAAGGTTTCTGCAGTTGGTGTTTGCGTATTGCATATCAGTCATTCAGGTTGCTGCTTGGTTTTGTTCTAGTCCAGTCGAATAAAACTCTGCATAGTGAAAGCTGTTCTAACCAATTCTTTTGTGCGCTGCATTTACGGGTGGCACAAGATCATCCCTAACTAAGTGTTGTTCAAAGTAATTCAGCCATCTACAAAAGAGGCAAGAACAGCTCACTTCGAAAGAGCTGCAATCATTGTAGATTAGATGTATCTATTATCTGGTCCAGGCAAAACAAATGACTTGTTGAGCATCAGACAAGATTTAGGGTATTGATGCTATCTGTCCTTTGCCCAGTCCAACACCTTGTTTTTCTGTCTTCTACAATTTAAAGCTAGCAGAGAAGAGGTAGCTTCTTTTTTTTCCTATTTGTTTTTTGGGTTTTTGTTTGTTTGTATAAGCCTGCTGCTGGACAACCTGTGTAAGCTTTCAGATAAGACAAAGATAGCATTCCAGGAGGTTTTGTAATCTAAACAAAAGAATACTTGCAGTGACATTTTTCTCATGACTGCATGTTTGGTTTGCTTTTATTTAAAGTGCAGTTATGTTCTGTAAATGAGTTCAGAAAATTGTTGCCTTTTTATGTACAATAACTTCTTGTAAGCGCTCAGGTTAGTATCTGCATGTTAGCTGTTCACAGTGCTGTCCTTTGAATACTATCAAGGCAATTGTTTGACAAATTCTACCTATCTAAAGCTGTGCAAGCAAAGTGATTAGCTGTGGGTAAAGACAACTGGCAGCTGTAACTGGTGATACACAAGGAGGAAAAAAATGTGATTCCAACTTGAATTTTCAGAAGTAGCCTTTACCGGAAAGAAACTCACATTTAATAATTTGAATATATTTGATCAGTGTGTGGGAAGCCTCTCTCCATGATGTTCACATTTGTTTATCAGAGGGTAATGTTTAGCAGAAGGAGCATTTTGGAGCTTTAGTGCAGACAATTCCAAAGAGTTCAAGATATTCCTTAATCTGGTTATATGATTACAACTGAGGGTACAGCATGGATTTTGAGAAATCCATTTGGCCATTATGAGCCAAGTCAAGAACCATTTGGGATTTTTCAGGGGTGGGGTGCTTTTTTTTGCTGTGGGTTTTTTTTGTAGTAGGCAGTTTGGGATTAAAATGATGAAGTTAAAGACTGCTTGAATATGCAGCTTTTAAACAAATTCATTCATATACTTTAAAATTTCATATATAATTCAGTAATTTACTGCCTGTTTGTGATGACAATCTTGAAAGCATTATAATAAATAAGATTGAATCACTCTGCATTTTTGAGGATATCAACAAAATTTTAACTTTCAGTAGAAAACAGATATTGACATATCTGTTAATTTAAATAGACACTGGCACCAATGTATAAAAATCTATAACACAAACCAATACTGTGAACTAATACTGTCATTGAAATTGTAAGAGAACTATAGTGTAAATTGGTTATTTTATTCATTTTTCTTCATTTCTTTTTTGTGGGTTTGTCCTTTTGAAGTACAAGCATTTAGTATAGCTGTTTGGCTATAGAATATATTCAAACTGATAGGGTTTTATCCCTGCTTTTCCAGCTAAGACATTTAGGAAATGATGAAGTACACATTGTCTGGTCTGAGCATACTCGGGATTATAGAAGAGGAATAATTCCAACAGAATTTGGTGACGTTCTTATAGTTATCTATCCCATGAAAAATCATATGTTCAGTATCCAGATCATGAAAAAGCCTGAGGTAAGGTGGTTTTGGTTCTTCTTTCATGTTTCATTTGTATATTTAATATCAACTGAATTTTTGGTCAAAATCTGAGTTTTTGTGTAATACATAGATCCAACAAGGTGATGTGTCTTTAACAGTGACAGTTGCAGTGGTGATAGAAGGAAGAGGAAGAGCACAATTCATAGTAAAACCAGTAACTTGAAATTGTAAAGGCCTGATCCTGTCAAGCATATCTGCTAACAACATAAACTGAAAACAAAGCTAGAATATTCTGCATAATCATTTCAGTATTAAGATAAACTTGGCAAAATTTTTTATCAAATTTGATACGTGACTGTGGTGGCTGAATAATAGCCTACTCCAGTTTATCAATCTCCATGTCATATTTTCTTCTGAAAGCTAGTTTTCTCTTTGTCCTTGACTATGCACAAAAATTTGGAGTTCAATTAGGCAAAGCAAGGCCAGTCAGCTCTTAGGCATATGAACAGTTTTTCTAATGACTGTTCCTCAAATGTCTGTACTGGCCCTGTTCTTTAAACAATGGTTTAGGGTAGCAAATACTGACTGAGTAAAAGTAGTCATGAGGGTTTGACCTGCATACGTTCTGTGTGTGAAGCCACTTGCCATAAATTTCTATACTTCAAATATTCTTTCTAGAAGCAGTAATAGTAATAAATGAAGTATGACGGAAGTAGGATTCCCCTATAGGATGACGGCCTTTGTCTGGCAATAGGCATGAAATAATACACAGTACATGGTCTTGTTATTGCTGGTTATGTATAGTTTTAATATTTCTTTTACTACTTTAAAGAGTTGTTATATTGGAAGTGTGCAGGTTACAAAGGAAAAGAAAACTAAGAGCGGGGATTGTTGTAGTCCTAGCAGAGATCCTTGTATATGAAAGATGTGCCTTCTGTCAGATTTTAGTGTTCTCAAAACTATGTTAAATGACTGACAGAGAAAATAAAACCGGGATCTAAAATCCCTTTGCAGCATTGGTTTCATCTGATCAGGAAGAATATTTAGTGTACACTCTGCTCCTTTTGTTGACCTGATATGCAAAATTTGCTCTTCTTCACATGCCTTATGCTAGCAACTGCATAACTTTATTCCCACATACACGAAATTAAGATATTTAATAGGGGGTTTTGTTTTGGTTTCTTTTGGGTTTTTTTAATTAGACAGTTATGCTTGATCAGAGAGAAATTATTGCCAAAAGATCCATCTGTTCTGTAAACTGTTTGGGTGCTACCTATAATAAACATCAGGGTTTTCTAGTGATCTCACAAATAAGGCCTTCCGCTTAGGGTCCAAAGAGGCTGAACTTTCACCACAGATTTCTCCTGTAAAGGGCTTACAATCCATTTCTATGGATACCATAGAAAGGAAGAAGAACAGATAGAAGAATAAAAGAAAATGGAAGGTGAGGGTCGGCCCACCAATAATTGTATGGCAGTTGCACAATGAGTTGGTCCTTACGGACATGTTCTATGTAAAGCCATGATAACTATTACTTAAAAATTTGAGTAATTATTCCTTTTGCTTACTACCACCTACAATATTGTCATTTAGCCTTTCAACCTCATAAACATCGTATGTATGACTGTTCCTAGGATTTTGGCAGCAAATGTTGGAAATAAGCTTTGATGAGACATAGCATTCAAATGGTTGCTTAATTTCCTTCAAATGCTGTGTTATCTGTTACCAAGGATATCAAGCAGTTATATGGCTGTATATTTCCACAAGATAAAAGGTCTGTCATGGAGCACAATAACTGGTCTGATTATCTAGCAATGAGGAGGGGGAAAAAAGATATATTTGAGTGCTCTATTGTTAATGTTGATTGCTAATTGTTATAGCTAAGATCTTGCTTTATATTGAATTTCTTAATTTTTTGTTCAGGTTCCATTTTTTGGTCCACTCTTTGATGGTGCTATTGTGAATGGAAAAATTCTTCCTATTATGGTTCGTGCAACAGCTATAAATGCAAGCCGTGCATTGAAATCATTAATACCATTATACCAAAACTTGTATCCTTTCACTCAAATGGTTTCCAAGGCATATACGTTTCCTTGCAGTTCTAAAGATATGATTTTCTTGTTTTCTGTCATCTTATGTATTTGTTGGATTAATATAGGGTAATTTTTTTTTTCTGGTGATGGCCTTTAGGAAACTTAAACCTATAGAAGAGTATTCAGATTAACACCAGCTTATTTAATTGAGTGAAAAATAGATTGTGCTTAAAAATTGCCTGTTTGTAATGTTTTATAACATGTGCATATCACTTTTTCTTAGCAAAATTATTTTAGTGACCATTTTGTGAGTAGTTTTTTCTAAAATAGCAATGTCATAGTGTTAATAATCTTTCTTTACTTAAAGATATTAAATATTTATCCAGTATTAATATGACTTAGTTTCACTGTCTAGTTCCAAGAAGGATATGAATGCTGCTTTCCTTCAAGATGTGATATTTGTTGCATTTTCATCATACGGGGTTTTTTTATTTAGCTCAGAATACAGAATTGTTGTCAAAATAGTGATAGTGTCTTTGTAAAGACGTCAGAAGTTGTCTCACTTTTTGGGAGGAGGGGAACTGAAATTGTAATTTTCTGAAAGGGCTGCTCTTGGAAGAATAGATTTACCAACCAGAAATTAAAAAACATAAGATAAGTCAAGACACCTGTGCCTCTCCCCTTTTTTAGATTCAGTTCTGTTATATACTTGTTAGTTAAATCAAGAACATACTGTTTTTCAATTTCCTAAACTGAAAAATAAGTTTAAATTTTGATCCAAAAGAAATTCAATTATTATTTTCCACGCAAGCTGTAGATACTTTTATTTGTTGTGTGATAGATTGTTGCTAAAAGACTGTTTTTTTTCTAAGGCTGACTGTTAATACTTGGAGGTTGTATTAGATATGAGGAAGTGGATTTACAGATGAATGATGGATAGTGTTTGATGTGATCACATTAAATGACGTTTGTGCCATTTCTTTAGATGACATGTTGATTCATTGTATTTTTATGTTTGGAAAGGTCCGATCTTTTTGCCATTATTCAAGTGGCTTAATCAAAGAATTTAAAATGTATTATCATCATTATACCATGAGAAGTGATGGCTTATAGCATTTTATTGATGTATAGTGGTGAGCAACTGGAAAACAATTTACTTTGAAACAGCAAACTTTCAGTACCAAAAAAACCTACAAACTTTTAGGTTTAAGCTTCTTTACAGAATATGGAAGTTATAATAAATACCTTGGACATAGCTTCCCAAATCAATGCCTAGAAATTGGCTGGTTCCTAAAAGCTGCATATTGCGCTTTTAATTAAGTCTCCAAATTGTGGGGGTTTTATATGCATCACAGCACTGCAAGTAATTCATTATGTAATTAATGGCCTCCATTAGCGTGTTGATAATTTGTCCCCTAATATGGTTAGCATGATAACTGGAAAGTGTCACCTATATTTAAGATGAGATAGAATTTGGTTGGTACATTTTGCACCATCACTTAGTAAGCTTATGAAACACCAGTTGATTGGGAACTGATGTTAAAGGATGACTTTATTAAGTAGTGTGTAGAATTCTTTTTCCACCTGGCTTGGAGTGCTTTGTTTAATACTTTAAAAATTAGAATGGGGGTGTGGGCAGTTCTTTAAAAGCTGTTTGCTTGGCATGAAATTAGAAAAAGATCTACAAACTTCCCTGGCTTGAATTAGTCTATGGTGGAGTCAGCTGTCAGTGGAGAACAGCAAAAAAATGTTGTACCTCAAAGCTTGGTCTAACTCTCAGTGGTTTAAAAAGGTCTTGATTAAAAACGTCATGGTGTTCAACCCATGTCCAAATTTGAGGTCAGGAAGGAATTTCCCTCAGACAAGAATGGTGAAGACTCATGGGTGTTTCCTGTAACATGGACATGGTCTGTTAACTAGGAATATTTGAAAATTGAATCTAATTATGATCCTGCAATAGCAGAGAATTGAAGACGTCAAGGATTGTCTTTAGTGTCTCCCACTTTTTTCCTCTGGCATATTTTAGCTATGGCTGTAGCAGTTCACTACTGGCTTTTAAGTTTGTTGTGGACTGAAAGGCATGGGGGCAAGAGTGTTTGATGCTCTGTGGTTAAATAGCTTTTCTTGAGACCCTGCCAGATTTAATGTCTTTTGCAGAAGACAGGACTCATTGTCCAAGGTCGTCTTTCCTTGTGTTGAGTGTTGCTGGAGCAAATTAAAAGAGGGCTCACAGTGGTGAAAACAATATGTTCGAAGAGGGGAGGATAAAAGGAACAGAAAAGCTATTTTTTTTTGGAAGGTATACCAAAAGCAGAAACCCAGCCAGGTAAGTGAAGCTGATAACCAAGACTTCCTGCACGTCCAAGACCATAGTGGTGTCAGTGAAAGAGAATTATGAAGTGGTCTGCTTGAAATTAATTTTTGTTTACTTATGAGAATATCTAATATACCAGTGTTAGTTTATTAGGAACTTTGCTGATGGTTAGTAGAAATTCAGCTGAATGTGGTTCTTGAGGAAACAAGAATACTTGAGACTGCTGTCAAACAGAACACGTTTAAAGTCCTATGCTTCTTTGTTAGATCTCTTTTTCCCATAGTCAACCAACAGAATTAGTTAGTTTCAAAGCTAGCATCAGTGTATGGATGTCTCAGTGTCGGCAGGTGTTGTGGTTCAATTCACTGTGCTGTGTAACACCTGGTGGGCACCTTTTGACTCAGTGTCGAGTTGATGATACAGTAGATATGCGCTTATCTATTTTTGAGGAATATTTACAATGGCATAGGGGAGATCTCTATGGTGATGGATCAAGGTAAACAATTAGACTGTGTTGATTTGCTTGAGTATGGGATGTGAAGAAAGTAGCACAGAGTTTGACCCTCTTGCTTCCAAGGAGTGTTCATCTGTCCTCTGAGTTAGTGCATTTTCTCAGTGCAGACCTGACTGAAAAAAATCAGCTGTCATTTGTAATCAGCAGGGATATTCAGTCCTCTTCATGTAACCTGATTGCAACTTTTTTCCTTATTGCACTAGTCTGTTAATGATGATGTGGCAATGGGTAGTATGTGTGAATAGTATAATAATGGTTGCGTGGATACAAGAAATTCTGTTCATCTCCTTTTTAGTCTGCCCCAACTTTGGGCATGTATTGTACAGGCTGAAGTAGCTTTCTGAGATTGGCATATTCTGTCAATCACCATCCTCTTTCTGATATTATTTTGACATCTCTGATAGCAAACTTAGAAAGAAAAACACTTCAAAGATTTGATCGTGTTAATGATATTTAAAGGTTTCATCTGTTTTGTGATTTTATTTTTTGTTCAGAATACTGTAATGATCTGTTTCTGTATTGTAGTATTTTAAGATGAAAAATTTCTTAAAATTATCAACCAACATCAGTCATGCATGGCAGGTATCCTGCTTTAACTTAATGCTTGACGTACTCGTTGCTGCAGCTGTGTGAATAGAGTAATTGCCATTTTGAGTACAGTTTCTGCACTGGTGTTTGGAATTTGCTTTAGTTCCCCCTTTGAGGATTCTGCACTCCCTTGCTATCATTTGATGGTCTGGCTTTCTTGTACCGGTACTCCCTCACCAAAAGGCAGCATATGTGCACACGGCAGCAAGTGACACATGAAATACAATCATTTTCACTATGATGTAGAATCAGGAGACCAATATTTAGGGAATTATTAAATACTCTATTTACTAGATTGCATTGAGATTGCTGATTGCATCTCAGAGCAAGTACTTTGTTACATTCTGAATTCAGAGTCTACCATGTGTGGGAAATGGATCAATACTAAATATTTTGAACAATAGAAAGAGTGGTTTCATATAAAATTTTATGTGAACTTCCTAAATAAACAACAGATGTTAGCTGGATGCCAAGAGGTACACCAAAATAATGTTCTTTACTTGGTTTAGTAAGTACCTCCAGTGATCCAAACTGTTAGAATTATTGCAAAAGAACTGGAAAAATACTATAAAATCTGTGGGAGTGAAATTCCAATTGTGAAACAACTAGTGTTACTTTTTGCACATTGTACACAAATTTTGGAGTGCTAGCAATTATTTCAAACTATCTGCTCTTCAGATAGTGCAGTTCAGACACCATGGTTTCTGTCTTATATAGTATTTCTCTCACAAGTGATAGTACATAGTATATAGCTAGACACACAGTAAAAAGTCCAATTTAGCATTTTTTAAATCCGATTTTTTATGGAGTATAGAAGACTGTTTTATCCATAGTCAATCATAGCATGATTTTCACTTATTTATATTCATCGATGAAGTCTTTGACCTAATGCCAAAAATTGGCGCTTTTTTGGCTTTTTTTTTGTCATATGAAACAGATGAACTTAGATAGCAAAAATATCTTACTGTTTTAATAATTCCATCCAGAGACTATTATATTGCAGCAAATAAATATAAATGATTGGACAAGTTATATTTTTTAATCAAAATTGAAAAATTTTTGACACTCTATGTCTAAGCATTTGGTACTTGATGTAGCTAACCTTTTTTGTCAGTTGTCTTCCAGAGAAAAGGAAGATATTAACCCCATATGGTATCTGACAAGACAGTAACTTCTTCATAAGCAAAATAATGTCTTTGAGTGGTTTGTTAAAAGTTTACTCTGTATTAAAAACTCATAGATCAAAAGAAGCTTTCTTGCTTGATGTGATACTCAACTACCCCAAGAAAGGGTTTTGTTGGAACTGGTAGTTTCACTGTTGGTTGTGCCTGTTCAACAATCATCTGCCTCAAAATAGAATTGCGGACATACTTATTTTAAAAATAAAATGTTGATATAATAATGATGTATAAAAATAATTATATGTAGTGAGCAAAGAGTATTCTTTGGGTTCTCTGGCCACATTTGCTTCATTTAATTGAAAGTATTTGCTTTGATTTACATTTTTAAACTGGAATTTGTGCAGATTTTGGAGATTCGTACTAAGACAGGAAGTTAGAAGTTAAAGCTGAAAAGCACTGATTTTGGCAATGCCAATTTCCTTTCCTCTTAGTCCATTAAGTTTTCTGTCTTATAGATGCATTGAGAAAAAAACGAATACAGCAATCAGTATGTGTGATAACATTAGTGGTAACTTTGTATCAAATGGAAAAGGCTTAAGAGAGTGCTCTCTCTCCTTAAATGTGTATCATGAATTCATTTTTTACAGTGCCACTGATTAATTTTGGTATAGTGAAAGGAATAATACATGCAATTATAGTCACTCTTCTAATATGTTCTGGATTAGATTTTTTTTAACTGATGTATGCAAAGATTCTCAGCAAGCTCTGCTATATTTCTGGCAATACAATTTTGATACAAGACAATAATGTTTTAACGTGCCTGTTCCTGATTTGTCTGTCATCACAGATGAGAAGGAACATTTAAAATAATGCTTTATACACTTTTTAGATACTATTCTATATGCTTTACAGCAAGTAATTGAAAATTTCAGGATTTCACTGAATATTTTTCCAGTCGCTGAATTATAACATTGTAGCCTTATTTCAGATGAGTTCAAGTGAGAGCCATGGCTGAGTTCATCCTATAACCCCCACCAGTTTTTTCCAGAAGAAAATAGGAGTTGTTTCTAAAATCTACTGTTTAACAACAGAAATTGTTTTCCAAGTTCAAGCAAGAAACATAAGGTAGAGAATGTGATGTTAAGTCTTTCTTGTACTTTGTTTTGCTCTGTTTTGCTGTTCTCCCAACTCCTAGTTCTGCTGACAACTTGCTTAGAAGAGAATCATAGAATAGTTAGGGTTGGAAAGGACCTTAAGATCATCTAGTTCCAACCCCCTGCCATGGGCAGGGACACCTCCCACTAAACCATGTCACCCAAAGCTCTGTGCAACCTGGCCTTGAGCACCGCCAGCAATGGAGCATTCACAACTTCCCTGGGCAGCCCATTCCAGTGCCTCACCATCCTTACAGGAAAGAATTTCTTCCTCATATCCAATCTAAACTTCCCCTGTTTAAGTTTGAAGCAGTTACCCCTTGTCCTATCACCACAGTCCCTACTGAAGTGTCCCTCCCCAGCATCCCTATAGGCCCCCTTCAGATACTGGAAGGCTGCTATGAGGTCTCCACACAGCCTTCTCTTCCCCAGGCTGAACAGCCCCAACTTTCTCAGCCTATCTTCATATGGGAGGTGCTCCAGTCCCCTGATCATCCTCGTGGCCTTCCTCTGGACTTGTTCCAACAGTTCCATGTCCTTTTTCTGTTGAGGACCCCAGAACTGCACACAATACTCCCAAGTGAGGTCTCACAAGTGCAGAGTAGAGGGGCAGGATCACCTCCCTCGACCTGCTGGTCACGCTCCTTTTGATGCAGCCCAGGATATGGTTGGCTTTCTGAGCTGCGAGCACGCACTGAAGCTGGCTCATGTCCATTTTCTCATCAACCCATACCCCCAAGTCCTTCTCCGTGGGGCTGCTCTGAATCTCTCCTCTGGCCAGCCTGTAGCTGTGCCTGGCATTGCTTCATCTGAGGTTCATCCTTGCACTTGTCATAGTTAAACTTCATCAGGTTGGCATCTGCCCACCTTACAAGCATGTCAGGGTCCCTCTGGATGACATTCCTTCTCCAGCCTATCAACCGAACCACACAGCTTGGTGTCACTGGCAAACTTGTTGAGGGTGCACTCAATCCCACTGTCCATGTCACCGACAAAGGTGTTGAACAAGACCGGTCCCAACACCAATCTCTGTGGAACACCGCTCGTTACTGGTCTCCAGCTGGACATTGAGCTGTTGACCACAACTCTTTGCATGCAGCCATCCACCAGTTCTTTATCCACCGAGTGGTCCATCTATCAAATTGATGTCTCTCCAATTTAGAGACAAGGGTGTCATGTGAGACAGTGTCGAATGCTTTGCCCAAGTCCAGGTAGATGACATCAACTGCTCTACCCCTGTCCCTCTGTTCCATAGCCCCATCATAGAACGCCACCAAATTGGTCAGGCAGGATTTGCCCTTAGTGAAGCCATGCTGGCTGTCACCAAGCACCTTGTTGTTTTTCATGTGCCTTAGCATGCCTTCCAGGAGAATCTGCTCCAAGATTTTGCCAGGCACAGAGGTGAGACTGACTGGTCTGTAGTTCTCTGGGTCATTCATTTTCCCCTTTTTGAAAATGGGGGTTATGTTTCCCTTTTTCCAGTGGTTGGGAACTTCACCTGACTGCCATGATTTTTCAAATATGATGGACAGTGGCTTAGCAACTTCATTTGCCAGCTCCTTTAGGACCTGCAGATGGATTTCATCAGGTCCCATGGACTTGTATACGTTCAGGTTCTTAAGATGGTCTCGAGCCAGACCCTCTCCTACAGTGGGCCCAGGGTCTTCATCTCACAGTCCCTGCATCTGCCTTCCAAGACTTGGGTGGTGTGGTCAGAGCATTTGCCGGTGAAGACCGAGGCAAAGAAGTCATTAAGAACCTCAGCCTTCTCCAAGTCCAGGGTAGCCAGTTCTCCTGATAACCTTCCGGAGGGGGCCCACGTTGTCCCTATAGAATCCCTTCCTGTTATCTTTCAAATCCCTACCCAAGTTTAATTCTAAGTGGGCCTTAGCTTTCCTAACCTGGTCCCTAGCTTCCCGGACAACATCCCTGTATTTTTCCCAGGCCGCCTGTCCTAGCTTCCACCTTTTATAAGCCACTTTTTTCCCCTCAAAGTTTCTTCAGCATTCTTGATCTTTTAACAATTCAAAATGTGATTAATTAAATGCCTGCATACAGTGATATAACATGAAAAACTGAAGATTTCCAAGGCATTTATAAGTATCTGATTATTTTAATGGGCTGTTGAGGTATTTCCATTTCAAGAAATCGTGTAACAGTTTCTCTGTGCATTATAAGAAGACCTAAATATAAGGGAAAAATTTTATTTAGAGGTGTGTGCGTTTGCGCATTTGTATATGAGAGTGTGTCTACTAGTAGGTATGCAGTGACAGTAATAGCTATTATATTTATAGGATTTTCCACCTAAACTAATACATCCAATTAATGTATTTTCCTTTGATGTCACAAGTATATTTGAACAATAAGAGACTATTGTAAGGAAAATTCCAGGAGAAATACAAGAAAGATTTGGTTTCTTTTTAATCATGGATGGCTAACATACATCAGAATGGCAAGCCACTAATGCAAAAAAAAAAATGCAAAATGGGTGGTGCTTAAGTAACTGCTGCATTTTAGAATGCTTATATTTGTGATTTATATGTTAATACACTATGCAGAAAACTGGTACAGTTTGAAACATAAAGGAATCGTATACCTGATGGCCATGCAGTAGAATAGAATCATCTAAAGTAACTCTTGTATGGATAACATCACACTGAAGTTTGCCCAGTTAAAATGGCGAAATGAAAAAACAACTAAGATTCCAAAGCATAAATCGTGCAATTTATGTTTGTTAACTATGGTTTGAATCCTGTCTTAGGGACATCTTACTTAACTATATATTTAATGCTGCTCAGTAAATGAGGAGAGTATTGATTGGCATATGCTGCTTAAATCGATCACCTTGACAGCCAGAATTACAGTAATCTGACAGTATTAATGACTGACTTTCAAGCCTTGATACCTCTCCTTCGCTTGTCTCATCTTTTCTCACTTCTGTTTGAAGTGCATTTTCTTGCAGCCTCTGGTTTTGTCAGGGTAGGTACTTCTGTAGTGGCTTTTTTTGTCTCCCGAGTCAAATTTATTGGCTTGATCATGCAATTAGAGTTAAAATGCAACACCAGGGAGCAAAAGTAGGCAGTGTTCTGAGTAACAATTGGACCTCAGAGGTAATGCAAGCCTGTTCTCAGCCATCATTTATTAGTTACCTGTTGAAGGAACAGGATTGTTTTGCAAGAAATAATTCCAAAGCATCACTTTAAATGCCTTTGATTCTAGCCAGTAGAGACAATTGATTGAACCAACATTTGTGATGGGTTTTTAAACTCTTGCCCTAGTTCTTATCATATAGACACTTAAGTAACTGCTGGAGAAATACTTGCAGATACGTGCACCAGGCCACTTGTTTTACTGTATTTTCATGTTGACATACACATAATTTCAATTGGGTTTTGTGCATTTCTAATGAAGAGTAAATTGAAGTGTCAAACTTGAAGGCTGTGTTGTAATGTATGTTTTCATATATAGTCTGAGCTTTTTAGCAAAACACACATACATACTGTGATTTAGCAGCAGTTCTGAATTTGTATGTGTTCAGGTAAATGTATTTTCTTCAGTAATTGCCCTGCTTCTAATCCCACTGAACCTGCCATCTCTACCCCATGTAGCTCTTCTGTCTCTACCTCTTCTTATAGGCTATCTATGAACCAGGATGCTGGAAGCACTTCTTAAAGAGGTATAGTGTAAGCGCATGGGTTAAAAGGTATTAATGTTGTTGTCACCACGAAATAGCTACAATTTATTTTATAACTAGTAAGTGTGGCTTTTTTTTATTAGTTACACTTCCCTAATGAAATTGATGAGACTCTCTTGAAAGTGGTAAAAAAACAAAATACCAAATGAGACAAAACTGATTGACTCTAGCAATAAAATTTTCTGCTAATAATTGCATTTATAAAGGGCTGAGTGCTCTGTTGATATTGTAAACAGACAACTCAGCAACAGATTTGAGTCTCTCAAATCTGGGAGCTTAAATCTTTCTGTACTATTAATATATTCTGGGTTCTTTTACTTCTGCATTCTGCCATAAATTGAGTTTACCCATCTGAAGGGGGATATTGGTTGTACTGATTTCTGCATAAAATATGCGTAGGTTTATGCCACTGTCATTCAGTTTTAGAATAAAAGGATGTCAGTGGGCTGCCGTGAAAAGCAGTGAAGTGCTTTATCAGCCTTCAGGAAGTTCTGAACCTGAGTCTGTCAGTACAGATCGCTTGAGGGAGGGGAGTTCTTTGTTACTGCGTCTTTTTAGGACAGGAAATTTTTGTATGTTGTAAGCTGGAAGCTAGTAGAGCAATCATTCTTTCATTATCAAATCTGCTTTCAATGTGGATACACCCCTCTTTTAAAAATTTGCAGGGAGAAGGCTAGGAGTCCTTAAACTAGAATGAAAAAGGTGAACTAGTTTAATCTTTTGCTGATTGACTGCCTTGTACATAACACAAAACGACAGGGTTGTTGTTAATACCTACTTAACCTTTTTAATTAATTAAACGTTTTGGGTAACAAAAGCCCTTTGTTAAAATGTTAAGACTCTTGCCCCTTAAGGTGTTAAAATTGATGCAGATTTCTTTGATAGCTCTCAGAAGTCTGTGAATAAAATCAGGGAAGATTAAACAGTTTTTCCTGACATTCCTAAGATTTAAACAGAGACATGTTTTAAAACTATTTAAAAAATTAAATGTTTATGTTGCAAAAGACAGCATTGTTTATTGGTTTAATCCTTTACTAGTCATAATTTCACCCCTAATAACAGAAGTGAGTTGTGAACAACTTGAAAGATTTGTATGTTAAAATACTGAAAGATGTGTATATAGAAAAAACAAGTGTATACCATTGTGTGTGGTTGATTCTGGTATTTAAATTGGTGGGAAGTGTGGGTGATTATTTGTAACAAACAAAACTAACCACCAGTGATATCTGTGAGACAGTGATGTTTTCAAGTGAGTTGAATAAGATATTGGCAAACTGTTTCTGCATCATTCTACATATGGTAATCAAGACAGTTGGGGCATGCTTTCAAGTGCCAACAGTGGGATTAGAAGATGATAGGTACCAAAAAAAAATGAGGAGATTAATAGAAACTAGCACACTGGTTGTCTTTTGTTCTCTTTTAGGTCTGTATTTCAGTTATTGAGAAAAGGGGTTATATATAATACCATTCAGTGTATGGAAACATCTAGTAGGAAATGGAATGTCCTTCACTAATTAAACGGGTTGAAATTATAACAAAAAGGATGTATGTATTTACTTAATAGAAAAAAAAAAAGAATAACATAAAGCAAGGATTAAAAGTTAGTATTACAGTAATCGGAATTACCATATGGTAGTCCGAAGGACATGAGTCCTAATCATAGCCTGGCCAATCAAATTAATCTCAGTATAGTTTCTGGGCATTGAGAAAATAGTTTAATTGCTGATTAACTGCACCTGAATAGATCTGTCGGTCACAAATGTATCTATCTCCTTCTGAATGCTTCTCCTCCCAAATTCTGAAGAATGCAGGCTGTTAGAAAATCTTTTAATTTCTGCTTGCCAAACCATAGTTACCATCCATCTGTTCTTGCCAGTTGTGGAAAAAGGTCAGTTTTCAGCAAAGCCATGCATTTCACATGTATGTGAAGTGAAATTTCATAGGGAACATGATGCATCCTGATTCTTAGTGATAAACCTTTGGGGCCAGCAGGGTTGGCATATGGTTCAGCATGATATGAAGGCTTGGGTTCCCTGGCTTCACTTCTTTGGCGCAGAACTGATAAAACCTGGCTCTTAAGTATTGTTTCACTGGACACCAATCATGGGCAGCAGGAACTGCCCATTTAACTCTCTATGGGAAGGGAGCCCAGGCTGTGTTCACAATAGTACCATTGTAGTGCTGCAAACTGCTCTCAACAGCTTGACAGCACTAGGGAGGAGAGCGAAGGGGCTGCTTTCCTAATTGCCCTTCAAAATAAAGAAAGAGGGAAGTAACTGACCGTTAATATTTGTTTTCTTCATTTAAATAGAAGAAGCCTGTGTTCAAGTTTTAAAAATAATTTTTCAAATCGACTTTACTGCCCTCCAGAATGACTTATAAGTAAATTATTTTGTACCAGAATTGCAGCAACCCAGGGTAAAGCAGAAATACTCTCTTCAAAGAGAGAAGAAAAAAAGTAGTTGTCAAGCTTATTACAATAGAGATTGTAATTAATGGCAAAGCTTCTCATTAGAGAAGTTTTCTTTGTTACTATGTAGTGTAGAATTACAATTTAATATATACCTATATGTGCAGTCTTTTCACTGGACAATATTTAATATTAATAATAATTTTTATTAGTGTAGTTTTAGAGCCTGTAGGGAAGTCTTCATAAAGGGCATTTCCTTTACTGTTTCCTCATCAATTAACATGTCTGTATATGCCGAGAAAGTATTTAAGGTAGAAATTCAAATATTTGAATGTATGAAAATAGTGGGCTTAAACATTCATTCCCTATAACCAGGGAGTGAAGAGCTAGTTTTGCTTCCCTAGTTTTACACTCATAAACCTTAATTACTTAAGTTAAAACTGATGTAATGCTAAGTGACAGAGTAGGGATAAATCCTTTCCCAAAATCACAAGTTAGTATGCGGGGCTGCGGTTCCCCCAGCCTGTACTTTTTCACATTATCTGTGGGCAGAAGTGATGACTGCAGCACCTTAACATCTTTCATTGGCACCCTTGCAGCATCCTTAATAAACTTCAGTCCGGTGGCCCGCTGGCTGTGCCTGCGCCTCCCCTGCTGCCTCCTGCAAAGCCAGCACTGCCAACTAAGCTTCTGCATGCCAGCGGGGCTGGCTGCTGGCAGGAGCATTGCTCCAAAGAGCGCCTGAAGCACTGGCAGCTGTAATGGGCTTCAAAACAATTAGCACAACATACCTTATAGGTTCATCAATTGTCTTGGATGCATTAGTAAGACAAATCCTCCCTGGACGTTGGAGTAGGGATTCTGCCTGTGTTAGGGCTTCCACACCGTTTCCTTCACTGTTTTGTTTTCACCTCCATAGCCTGTTACTAAAACATGAGTGGGGTTTTTGTAAATACTGTGATTTTCTTCTAACCACGCAGTCAGTAAAGTTAATGAGTAATCTGTTACTGTGCTGAGGTATTCGTCCTTGGGATGAGGCTAGCCATTTGTTCTTACTATCTTTTTAATTTGATGCTGCAATGCTGTTCAGCATCTGTAAAACTAACAGTGCCCAATAAATGGTACCAAAACAGAGACTTTCTACTGTATGTTTATGTTAATATGCTCCTGCTATATTTCAAACAGATAATTCATTGAATGCCCATTCTTCCTCTTACTGCAGAGTAGATTATATTTAAGTCAAGATTAATGGATAGATTCTGATGTTAAAACCCAGTCTCTGAGCCTGTTGTTCCCTAGAGGCATATAGTGCATTAGTTTAAGCCAATATGCTGCTTATCATAGATACTATGACACTGTCTTAAATGACAGTTTACTGTACTTTGTTACTGCTTACTCTGGTAATAAAATCACTATATTGTGTTCTTGATAATTAAAATATTAAATAGAAACTTAATTGGATTACTGCACATTTAGATACAGATAGTTCTTAAGTAATTGTCCGCTGTAAAATTTCTGATACTCATTTTTTCTATCATGCAGTGTTTTCTGTCAGTGTCTAAGCTTAATACTTAGTTCAGTCAGCTGAAAAAGTGCTGAAAAAAGATCTCCAGTGGGCTTTTTCAGTGCAAAAGGGCGTATCTTTTATCATATAGTTTTTCTCTTGAACCTTGTTGGTCTTTAAATCCTTCTGTAAGATGATTTCATTTGCCAAAGCCCTTAAAATAAAATAACATCTGCATTCTACAGAGTTTAAGAATTCAGTAAGTATTGTTAATTCAGATTTTTTCCCTCTTAATTTTGAAATTGCTAGAAATTTGAGCATCAGTTTTGTCATTTTTGCTGCCTAAGCAGATGATCAGAATTAGAATTTATTCAGTTCAGTAAGTACATATATTTATATGGTTATCTTAAAAAAACCCATTTTTTTAAATATAGCTTGGGGGGGTTATAGGTTATTATTATTATTAGGAATATTTATACTAAAATTAAAATTTATGTTAAGTCCATTACATTTGCACTTTAATTCTACGTGTCTTTGTAAGTGCCTTTTGTAAAGGAGCTTGGTGCAGAGTGGTTACATTTTTTATTTCATAATTGAGTGTTTTAAGTGGTTAAGCATAGGCCAAATTTTATCCAATTCCCGCTTGTGTTAATGGTGCTACACTCACACTGCCTTAGCACCTGTTATGGATTTTGAGTCATCTGGCAGCCCGTGGGACTTAGATAAAGAAGTACCAGGTGTCCTGCCTGCGTCTCAATTAAGAGACAATGTAAACAATATAGACTTGGCAATATGGTTATAGGAATGGATTAAAGCCCAGCTTTGTCTGTGCTGATGAATCACAGCTTTTCCTTCCTAGATGATGTTACAAACCACTGAAGAATTTGGTTAGCTGTAAGATCTGATGGAATAACATAAAAATAAACAATATATCAAGAATTTTCCTAGAACGACAGTGTTGCAGAATATTTATTGGGTTTTTAGTGAAAATGTAAGCAGCAGTTGGAGTTTCTTGCTGTAATTTAGCAATTTTGAAAGTGCTTACACTGTAAAAATGAAGATTTTTATATAAACTTGGATGAAGTCAATGCTTTTCAATATATAATGTGTTAGTAAACTAGGCAGAAAGCAGTAGCATTGACTTGGAAACACCCAGTGGCTGCAACTTTATCTAGCCGATGCTTACCTTGCAGGACATTTAACCATAGATTAGATATACTGGAAGTAATCTCCTTTAGCTGCAAGATTAGTACTCTTAAAGAAAAAAAGCCTCTAAATGGCAAAAGTGTGTGTTATCATTTGCACTTTTAATTTATCACAGATTTATTGAATTTTTTCATAGTGTAAAAAACGAAAAGTCATTTTAATTATATTAATTTGAAGAACAATGCAACTTGTGCATTTGAAACAAATTGCAAGATCTGGAATGATGGGATTAATTTATATGGATTTGTCAATGTAATTTCTTCATGAAGAAGAATACCTCAAAAATTGCCTCAGAAAGCCCTTTTGCAGTTACAACTTGTGTTGAAAAAAAATTTTATTAAAGATGTTAGCGATTACATTTTGTTTGTTTTAATTCTACAGTCTTTGTTACTTATTTTTATATTTATTTTCTTTTTTTAATGAGATGACTACATTAATTAGTAGATTGTCATATACATTAGTTTCTAAAATGAGTGATATTGGGTAATTAACACTGAGTCCCTTCTGCAGTTTTAAAGTGTTTTCATGAAATGCTACATGAAGTTTAATTTTAACATATAATTGATTCCTTTGAGTTTATGTTCTGGTTTTATGAATAAGAAAATATACTGTTGCATTTTATTCCTAAAGTGCTGTTGCTAGTATTGAAAATATGGTTTCAGTAGAGAAAAAAAATCACCTTAGAAAAATATAAAATTCTTATTCTTTCATCTCATTAGTAGCATCAAACATAGTAATTTTTCTTTCCTTCTCTTTCATCTAAATAGCTTGCATCAGATATGAAGAGAATGAACTGAATTCTGCTTTATGAATCATCAGTGTTGTGGCTAAGTTCCAATTGCATATGCAGAAGCTGCTTTCATTTACAGCATAGCTGTGTAAACAGATGCACAGAGCAAAATATTTATATGCCGTTTTTAGTATTGGCAGTATTTAAAAACCAGAAAAGAACCCAGGCTGACTTTGAGATATCAAGTTGACTTCAGTAAACAGAAGTTTCAGCTGGAAAAAAAAAAATCTCTATTTGTATACTGTGCAAACTAGATGTGGAAATCGCTGAAATGCAATAAATAGGGAACACCATGATGCCACTTCTACAGAGTCACTTTTCAGAATATAAGAGAACTTTAACTATTCCTCTCAGTGTGGACAGTTGATACTCATCACCCACCTACATACTAAACGCAGCTAGTTGCAGGGCTTACAACACCGGATCAATAGCAGCCTGACTTACATCCTTAACTCTAAGAGCCAACAAAGAGTACAAATTGCTGTGACTCAGTATGAGTTCAGGTGGTTTGACAGCCACTGCACAATCTCTTCTTTCAGAGTAGATTTCCCAGAAAAAAAGTTCCATTTCTGTGATGTGTGGGTTTTGTCCTATCTTCTTTTAGAAGTCAAATTCTGCTATGGCTAATTTTTCCTTTCAGCTTCTATAAAACCTTGGTCCTAACCTGTGTGCTTTATCTTTTTACAGGAGGCAATCCTCCTTTCACATTCTGATGTCAGGAATTGTAATTTACTAGGAAAAAATGGCCAAATAAAATTGATGCTTTCATAATTTTAAGTACCTCAAACTGTAGCAATTAATTCTGTGGGGCTTGAACGAACACCTTTTCAGGCCAGAGAGCAAGAAATCTCTTGCCAACAAATTCTGTTCATTGTGCCTTACTGCGTCTTCATTTCCTTTGGTCTTCAGTATCCTGAGAGCATTTTTGTATGTTGGCAATACTACACATTTGGGTTTTTTCTAGAAAAGAAGAGGTAGGCTTCTGAATTTGCTGAGGAGGCAAATGTAGTAAACAAGAAGGTGCTACCATATGTATCTTTCCTTAAAATACTGTTAATCTCTTTTATATAAGTAGTGTATACATGCAATTATAAAAACTCTTGCAGGTGTCCATTGATCCTGCAAGCAGGTGTCTCTCGGTGGAGGATTTTCATTTTCCAGTTAAAGATGGAACAGTGCTTTGGTTTCTGCTTGTCTGAATTATTTTCCAAATACCTGGCTGACAAAGTCATACTCTCCACAATCATATCAATATATATTGACTTCTTAGATGATTTTGCTAACAGTTGGAACTGACAGGGATGCAGCTGTACATGTATTTCTGACAGTAGCTTGTAATTTAACCTGAAGAAGTCCATCTTGCTATTTAGAAGTGCATTCTCTGGCTTTTTTCTAAGAGGTATTTCCAGGCAATCATCAAAACCTCCTTTTTTTTCCTAGCACCAGAATCAAAGAATCTCAGGTGCTGCATCCTATCATTTTTGTGATCATATTCCAGTACACAGTTATATTGTGATATACTACACATGTATGCATATATATGTGTGTATATATATATAAATGCATAAGGTTCAGGAGGGAAGATTTATGAACAAAAACTTTATGGAAGTGTCTCATTTCAATTTTTGTTCTGAATGAGAGACACAGTGATGGAAAAACATCAAGTGAGAAGCCCACATTTTTACTCCCTTTCACAAAGCGACTCTTTTGTTACAGTTCTGTTTGGGTTTTTTCCTAAAAATCAGCAACAACAAAAAAAGTCACATTACCAGTTTACTGAACTTGACCTGCCCGTCATTAGGCGTGTAGGAACGTCTGCAGCATTGTTGAGCTTACAACTTGAAACTGTATAATTCCAGGATATTCCCTGAACTATAGTGATCATGATGCATTTTAAATCATCCTGACATCATCTTGAAGTCATCTACTAAAACAGAAGCTATGGCATAGCATTTTATTATGGGTATCTGAAGTGATGAATACTTTCTTTTGACTTCGGGAATAATACAGAGTTTCTGCCATTGATGACTTTAGGTACTTCACAAGCACATTCCTTTTAAATTTTGTCGAACAAATGAATTATTATTCTGCCATTACAAATAATTCCATCACTGTTTTAGTGTAGTGGTGAGCTGTGCATCTTGTCAGCCCTTTTTTAAGTTTCTGTCACTAAGTAGGTTCCCCAGCATAGTACTTCCTCCAGAAGCTGCTGAAGAAATCTGTCTTGATAAAACATTTTCTGTATTTTTTTCCAAAAAACTTAAGAGCATTTTCCACTCTGTTGATCTGACACAAGTTCCTCACTGGTCTTGAGTGCCCCTGGTGTTCACAGGCATCTGGAGCTTTCACTGCCAGCCTTCCCTCGAGATCTGCCCACTTAAGCATACACTAGGCGCTAAGCCCTTGATGTATCCTGAAAAGCCAAATGCCTAGTTCATGCCTCTCTTTATGCAACAGTAGGTAGGTATTTCTTTGCCCATCTGACCTGCAAGACAGCAAAGCTAAGACTTTTGAAGGTATACTTGCTGGATTAGAGCCCATACAAACACAACAGGAGGTAGCCCCCTAGTTAGATCAATCAGCCAGGAAATGAGAGAGCAGTTTCCAATTTTGAGGCCACATCTCCTGTCTCTTACAAATCTGTTCTAACCACTAGGACCAAGGACATTTTAAAATCAGGCACACTCTGTTCACTGCTGAAATTGCTCTTCATTTCATAAAATAAGATCTCTGAATCACAGGCAAAGTACACGCTCATCTGTATAGCCTAATGGTTATGGTACTTTCCTGGGAGAAGAGAGTCTCTGGATTCCAGTCCCTGCTCAAGAAGCATTTGTTATCAGATGGTTTTTGGAGCAGGCACTAGAATTTCTTCTCCAGCCCTTTTCTGAATCTAGCACTTAGGTACTCTGATATTAAACTACAGCATTGTGAAATGTCATATCCTTAATTAAAGTCTTGGAAATTTTACTCCATGTTGAAACTGCTTTCGGTTTTTTTTCAGCCTCAGGTTAGTGACATTTTAGTGCTGGTATTTCCTGGGTAACTGTAACGTAGTAATTGCTCATCTAGTATTCAACTGCAAAATACTAGATAGATTTATTGTAATGCATTTTATTCAGTTCTAAAACTGAGAGATGTGAATAAGAAGAATGGAAAGAAAACGTAGTCAGAATGACAAAATATGTCTCTGGAAATTACTATGAGGAGATGAATTCAGCAGAAGGACTTGAAAGATGGAGAAGCAGAAGAGGCTGAAAAATGGGAAATATGGGATTTTGTGGAGATTACATGGTTAAAATTAGAGGAAAGGAAAAATAAAGACTAAAAAGCTAGAGATGTGGGAATATGTAGCAAACACATTTCCTCACCAAACTGAGGAATGACAAAGCCATGAATAAAAAAAAAATAAATTGGCAATGTGAGAGAATTGTTTCAGATTTTTGTCTTCCAGTGTATTTTCCTTGTTTCTTTTTTGATAAACATTATAGCAAAGAGCAGAGGGGATTTGCAGGGGGATTGTTTTGTGGATGCTTATGGAGACCTGATGCTAGGCATAAGCCACTTGGAAAAAAGTGCCAAAGTGCCTGTCAAAAAATGTCAAGGTGAGTGAGAGTGACTGTGTCGACTGACTGGAGGCAAGAGCAGTTTAGATAAAATTGATCAAATTGGTATGGACTATGGAGTCAGGTAGCTGGCATTTGTGCTAAGGGGTGCAGCATCTGTAGAGAATGCTCCACCTAAGCAGTGTGTTCAGAAAGTGGGCTCTGCAATGCTCTGAGCAGATAAAAGGAGGGGTAAAAATTCATTTGTTGATGTTATAGAAAAGCATATCACAGAACCATAGTGGTTTGGTTTGGAAGGCACCTTAAAGACCTTCTAGTTCCAAGCCCCCCAAGACACCTCTTTTCACTAGACCAGGTAGGTATGAATGGCAGTAACTCAGATGGGAAGAGTGAACCTAGATAATTTATCTTAGAATACATAAAAAGAATCTCCAGGATGTAGTTGTACTGTGCCACAGGAATCTAAATAGAGCTATTAGGTGAAGACAGGAGATGCTTTTCAGACAGATTGAGCATAAGTAGTTGATACGACAGCTAGGATTTTGGTGCTTGTTCCCAAGTGCAAATCAACAGGTCCAAAAAAACTGCTTGTTTACAGGAATAATGGGAAGTACAGTATTTTCAGTATTTATAGCAGTAGTTGAAGATTTAGAGAATAAGTAAAATGGATTGTAATGCAAATGAAGTTTTAGTTGCTGTGACTGCCACCAAAGTGACCTATAAAGGTATGATTCCTGATTTTTTTCTTGTCCTGATTGTATTTTTCTGTACAGTATCTTCTGAAAAAGTATAATGAAGTCATTAGATTCTTTTTTTTTTTTTGTTACCCTTTTTTGGAGATTATGTATCTTCAAGTTTTTAGCTGAGAGATTTGGGAGAGTGCCTGTGTAATTACCATTTTATCCATTCTATTTTGTTCCAGTTAGCACCTTCTTCAGAAGCAGAAAGCTCACAACACTGTTGTTTTAAGTGTTTAGTCACTCTGTGTGCAAGAGTCTTTCTCTGTTGGTTTGTCCCTTCATCCTTCCCATTCCATCTTAATTGCAGATGCCAGTGGCAAGATCCACACAGTGAGAATACAGCTTGCATTGCCCTATTATTACTAGCCATTGAGTTTGTATGTGCCACTCAATTTGTAGGTGCTAATAACTCTTCCCTAGAGAGCAGTGTTTTAAAGAAATAAATGTCTAGCCTGTTAGAAGTAATGTAGAAATTAACTACCATGGGTTTATGGTCACTCTTGCAGATAGTTGCATTCAAATACGGCATGGAACTAGATTATCTTGGCCACAAAAGCATACAAATTTGAAGTTTTAAAATACAGGAATGTTCTCAAATCAAATGGAAGATAAAAGTATCCCAGTCTCAGCTAGTCAGTCTAATACACAAAAGAAGTTCTGTGGAGAGTGTTTCATTTCTTAGTGCAGAATACAGCAAGCTTTGGACTTGGCATTCGCATCAGAGTTTTGTTTTGTTTTTAAGCAAGCTTCTGTTTTTAACAAGCTGCAGATGGTTTTGTGGATTGTTAGGACAGGCGGCAACCTGGCTAGCTGAATTACTTTTCTTTGGGTATACTAAGTGTGCATTTGAATTAGACTTCTAGAACTGATATAAGCATGTCCTCTCCACTATGTAATGAAAATATCATTATCCTCCTCAGTCAGCATCTGTGTCAAGACTTCTTTGTTTGGTTAGGGGATAGGTACCTAGACTGGAGAATGGGAATGTCCTTGTCATGTTCACAACAGTAACTTTCCTTCATTTTTGCCTTATTTGTGTATAAGCTTTGGATATAATAGGATAAACTAAAAGGTTTCCTTTAGAGACCTCTGAAAGTAGAGCATTTTGAAAGCAAGTAGGTGTCTCCACCCTACTTTTTCATGAAACATTTTACCCATTCAAGCAGACTTTTAAAAACAGCTTGTTTTGATAGCAGCCTGTTCTCCTGTGGGCCTTCAGCCTTTGCTTCCTGGCAGCACCTTTGGTGCGAAAAGAGAGTGATCAATTGGGAAACTATCAGTGCCAGCATGCATAGAGTGATAAGTTAACACACCACTGGGAATTTCTAGGGCCCACCAAGATACTTCACTTCTAATGTGCTAACAAGCTCATTTTTCTACCTCTTGCCTCTTCAGTTATTTTTTTTTTCTCAGAAGAGCTTAGAAGTTGAGTGCATCAGGCATAATGAAAAGCTCTGTAGGAGGGAGAAGCAATAACCCCATTTTTCCCTTTGCAGCCAAATAGAAAATTAGTTTCTGGTAATACACAAAGGCCAGTATTTTTTGTACAAGGGGCACTGCTGTGAATCAAAGGACTCTATTAACTGCAGAAAATTCAGCAGCTGTGAATCTCCCCCAATGAAAAAAGTGCTTTTCAACAAGTTGTGCAATACGTAGTATTACTTAGACTTGAACCATCAGTTTCATCCTCTGCCACTTATACACAGCCTCTTAAAAACTGTGCTGTATTACTGTCCTCTGTTAAGGCTCAATACTGTGTTTATCCCCCACCTAAGAACCATTACAATGGGAGATTTTTATATTTTCTCTTGTCCCAGTGCTTCTGTTATAGCTTCTCCAGACTGAGACTTCTGCTGAGGTTCGGCTGTCTCAGGATCCAGGAAGAATTCGGAACAGAGATTTTGCAGGGGAAGTGGTTTCCCAGTTTCGTAGTTAAGTTACCAAGCTGTGGTCTAAGGAAAAATGAAGATAATTTTATTCACTAGAAGTTATTTTCAGATAATATAGTCTCTGTATGTTTTTTCATATTCAGATATACTGCAAAACCTACTGTAGATATGGTACAGAAAAATACAAAAAGGTTTTTTTGTAGGATAAGTTTTCTGTATGTTGAAGTATAGTTTTATAAGCTAAGATTAAGGGTATTGTTTCCAGCTTTAATTTGGACCTGAGAATATTCTTGCTTATAAATGCAAATAGTATTTTTATTTATTTTAAATGTTAGTACGTGTTATTAAAAACACTTTTTACTTGTCGTGCAGTTTTTATGTTAGGATTGCTGAAAAACTGTGTGTAAAATGAATATTATCCCCATTTCACAGGTGGTGAAATTGAGTCAGAAAGGTCATTTCCTCACTGTCCCTCTTCTCCCAAAAAGAGCAGCAAAGAAAAAAAAACAAGAAACTGTCTCTGAGTACATTCCTTCACAGCATCCTCATTTGTTGGTTGGTTGGGGTTTTTTTCCTAGAAAAACAGAGCTATGCAAGGAGAAAATGATATATCTACATATAGATTAGGAAAAACAAATGTGCACAAGCATAAATGCCAGGGAAAATTTCTGATGATTTTACGGTTCTCTAAGATAGCTGGAGAAGGTCTCCCTCAGTCAGTGTATTGAGTCCAGCTGGAGGACTTTGAAAGTTGTGAGAGACAAGGTTAACTGATTTCTCAGTTCAGGAACTGTACGACATGAAGTCAGCATGGTAGTTTTTCTTGATAATTGTATGTTGCTGCCTGCTGCTTTACATTTTGACAGCCATTTCCATAGTTGCTTTCATGAATAGCAGAAATATTCTCTCTTTTTCTTGCTCTCTCTGTGCTAACAGCACAATCAGGCCTGCTGGAACAAGAAGCCTGGAGAGGGTTCTTCAAAAGCAACCCTTCAAGATACTGGTCTCTCGTCAATAATATTAGAGAGGAGAGAACACAGAGAAAAGGAAGTAATACAGTGTTTTGCTGTCAGTGCCCTGCCGACACCCTGTTACGCAGTATTTAAGGGTCCTGCAGATTTTTTACAAATATTCTTGCTTGTTTTAATGTCATAATTGAAGAGGTTTTTTTCCTAATACTCAAATTTCACCTTGTATTTATCTTAGCTGTGTGTATCTGTGGTTAGCGATTATGGAAGCAGTTTGTTATGGAGAAGTGCAAAATAATTCATTTTGTTAATGCTGAGGGTATTTTTCATGCTATGTCTGTTAAAAATAATATTTTTATATTTAATTGTGATCATAGAACAGGAAAATCAGTTACTTAAAAGAGAGTATTTAAGTTGCTGTTGGTTTGAAAAAATAATAAAATTCAAAAAGCTTTGCATCAGACACGAAAAGAAGATGGTTGAACCATAAGATTTTCATTAATCATTTTATCTTAGAGTCACTATTACTTCAGTGAATCAGATTATATCATATGTAAAGAATTTAAAGTGCGTACGGTCACTGAAATACATGATACATGAGTAACAAAAAGAATTCTGAATTACTAGGCATTATTATTTAGCAGTTACGGTGCATGATATAAATTCATCCTTAATTCTTGGCTAAACCAGTTATGAGGAGAGAGCACGATACCTGCAAACAATTGTTCAACATCATCTAGAGCCTACGACATTTGAGGATTTTGCTGCTCAGGTTTTCTGTCCAGCACCTTACCACCATTTGCCCTCAGAGGCAGGTAAGAAGTAGAGTCAAGAACTGCTTTTATACAGTCTTACTTGAAATGCAGTATCCTTACCTATGAAGACTAAAAATTCAGACCTTTTGTGAAAAATTCAGACCTTTTGTGCATCGTTAAGAATTACCATTAGTCAGAGGGACTATGTGTGCATATTTGAGAGCCCGGGCAAAGTTGCCTCTGAATCTTTATTCTGTTTCCTGGTATCATGAGCCAATGCCTGGCATTAAGATTTGGCAATCAGCTTTAACATGGCACCCAGGCCTTGCATTTTACAGTGAATTTTATCACCTTCTCCCCCTATATAGAGTCTGCATGGAAGTGTTGGTACTCCTTCATCTAGACTAGTTGTGGTAGATATATTCTTTAATCTAAGTACACCTTCATTGTAGGAAAGTTTTAAGGCTCACTACATTTTTAGAGTTTAAAGTTTTAAATTGGCAGTCTGAGAGCCTTGCAATCATGAGTTCTGTGTCCAGGTTATTAGCTGCAGAGTTGGTTTTAAGGTCATTTTTACTTTGCCATAAAACACCCATTTTATAAAAGGATACTGCATTTTCAGTTACTAATGAGAAAATCAGTAAAAGAAAATGAGTAACTCAAGGCCTTCCTGTTCTGACATTTCTTGAACTCCTTATGATTATTTCATTATTTTATTTCCCCTCTTTTTAGATCATTAAATATCAGTTCTGTTTATCTGAAGGTAAGACAAAGTGTCCAAAAAATCCCTTTGTTCCTCTTACTTTTACTAGAGCACTAAGCTTGTAACCAAATTGTTTGCAAACTTTCCTTGTTGCCCTTGTTCACACTAAAAAGAATTTCACACTGATTGAGAAATGACCACTACATCTTCTTAAAAGTTTTAGTCTTTTACTAACCTCAGGTCTGCATGAAGCACTAACACTGGTTCTGGGATTAAGGTAACTAATGATAGCGACAATTGTTGAATGAGTAACACTTTATTGTGTTGACCTCTGTTTCTCAGCATGAAAAAGTAGTACTGGATGGCAGTGGTGTGTTCTGTATCCTGTACTGTCTTTCATTGATGTTGTAAGACATTCTGCAGTGATAACAGGAGAGAAGGAGAAGAAAAATGTGTAACACTTGAAATTCATTGTTCAGAAACCTTATTTAACGATGCATAAACCGAAACACTTCTGTGGAAAAGGTGTAAATCTGAATAAAATAAATTTTGTAAGAATAATTTGGCAAGTTATCTCAAAATTTGTTTCTCAATTGCAAAAATATGCAGAAATAAATTCTAAATTATAGAAGAGTTGTGATAGGACTACAGAAAGACTGAGAGATATTAAAACATTAAAAAAAACATTATAAAGAGACTTGTTCACTTGGAAGTATAAAACGTAAGTAGAAATAAAACATGGTTTTCAAGTATAATAAGTGGTATAGTTATGCTAGTGCAAATAATCAAGACCAAAGAAAAACAAAATTAAAAGCAATTTAAAATTAAATCAGTATAAAAAAGTATTAACATAATTTAATGTATGAAAACATTTGAATAGGAAAAATCTGTAACTAGAAACATTACAAACAATAACCAGAGATACCTGTCCTTACACATTTGCTACCTAATGGACTCAGTAAGTATTCAACACCAGACACTTTTGTACGGCTAGTATATATTCTTTACTCTGGTGCACTTGTATTGGTTCTGCCTTTTCACCTTTGGAAATCTTCCAGGCTAAATCCTTCCGCCACCTTCCTGTAGTTCATTCTTTTGGGATGAAGCAAAGATGTTTTTCTGTATTATTTTGGTGCACTGGAGAACACTGCTTTACAGTGGCTATTCTTGTATTTCTTTAAAAATTGTCCTAGTCATGCTTTGTATTCTCTAACATCTGGAAAAATAAGATTTTTAGAAGCTTGATTTTAGACTTCACCTTTCTAGCAACTGTAAAAATTATCTGCAGGAATCTCAGTAATAGAACCTTGCGATTATTTCACATCTGCATGTACGTGTGTGTGTTTACATACCACGAAACATGCTGTCCAGTCCTGAGGGACACAGTCTTCTGGACCTTGTGATGGGCAGTGAAACTGACCAACACATCAGTGTTGGGAGCAGCCAGAAGCTTCTTTGGGCAGACATTCAGCATAGTGTGACCAAGTGTCGAAGTCAAAACCTGTTCCCACACCTACCTGACTGAGCTTTCATTTCAGCCTAGGGAAGCTGGGGATACTCTGGCAGTCCTGCTTGCAGCCTGGAGGCTGACTCCCATTTGATCTGGGACTTCTGAAGCTCTGGTACTCAGTTCTGGGATAGGGTGCCTGGAGTATCACCAGACTGTCTACCTTCAGGCTGACTGTGGAGGGCATAAATTCTAGAGCCTGAGGCAGGTATAAATTAACACTGAAATCATCTGCCAAAAAGGTTACCCCAGGGGTTGGGGTTAGCCTGGAAACCACTGGTTTCCAGTTCTAGCGAAGGCAGACTTGTGAGCAAGGTGCCTACAGATGATCTAGAACTGTGATGGACTGTGATTCCAAGAAAGAGTCCACCAGATGTGCTGTTAAAAAAGTAGATACCCCTAAGTTTCCAGGGTCCCTACAACAGGCAGATTTTTTGAAAGATGCGTACCGAGCTCTGAATTGTACCAGGACTGCACGTAAGAGGGGCACTAGAGTCCTGTCTGGGAATCCACACACATCCATCACCCCCAGGATGACTCACACAAAACCGTGCAGGCTCCCTGCTAGACCTGACTCTGTCATCTGAAAATTTGAGCAGATTCTAAAAATACATCACAATTATTTTTCAAGATACAGAATATTTCATTTACATCTGGGTTTTTAATGAAAAATAAGAAGATTCAAAAAATTCCAAAAAATAAAATTTCCACGGTTTAGATACTATAGACTTGATTCTTTAATTAGATCATGACCTCCAAGATTACAATTGCTGAATATGTTTCATTTTTATAAAATGTATGCAATTTCTTCTAAGAAAGAGCTATAGAAACTGTGAAGGTGCTAGAGCCCATCCAGGTGTTGTAATTTTGTTGTTGTGATCCCATTGGCCAGGTTCAGCATGCCATTTTTTTTTTTCACTTGAGCTATGATAATCAGCACAAATAGAGAACATGCTATTTGGTAACAAACTCTGTTTCCTCAGACTGACATATTTTATCAAATGCTGAGCCCTAGGCAAAAGCTGCTTCCTTCCTTACAGTGATTGCCCTTCAATACAGTGTGATTGTGACTGCTGCTGTTTTATCTAGGTGCTTAGTTTGGCCTGTCAAAATATCTGACAAGTCCACCTTCCCATGTTTGGGAACCTGACTAGTGCAGTGGATGTGTGCCTTTAAAAAAAATGAGGTATATGTGCACTTACACATGGAATATAATTCATTTGCCTCTATTTTTTACTTTGTGCTGACTCTGTGAAACAGAGTAACTGCAAATACTCTGTTAATTGGAGTAACTCCTCCTGTGCAGCTATTGAGTAAACGAGATTTCTGACACCAGAGCAGGTCAAGGGAATTGTTAATTGTAAGCTCAATGATATTGAAGGCCTTATTGACTCCATGATGCTTAGATTCTGAGCTTTAAAATGTACTAGCGTCTTGGGTTTGTTTTTTCTCAGTTGTCTTTCATTCCCTCTCTTATTAATAAAAATAGTAACTCAGTACAGCAGATATCATAAAGAAGGGGCTTCTCTACATTAGTCATAGTTTTTCCTTGTGTTAAAAGCATTGGACTTTTTGCTCCCAGTAATCGTTCCTATATTTTCAAGTCTGTGTTCAGAACTATTCTGCTTCCAACTCCCAAAGTAAATGGGAATGTCATTGTATAAGAAGCAAAGGAGGGGAGTGTAGAGATAACAGTACTTCAGCCTTGCACAAGAAAGCTCCAAATTCAATAGCCTGCATCTTAATATCTCCTGCTGCTTACTTGCTGTGTAACTCTGAACTGAGAATCTTTTTGGTCTTGTATTACCCTCTCACAGGTGAGAATAATGGTGCTTTTCTCAGTGTGGAAGGGTCTAAGCAACATGTGTTGACATTGGTGCTTGAAGTTTGGGAGTGGATGCGAAACTGAAACAATGGCTGCATGTCTGGCATTGCAGGGAAGAGTTTCTCATTATCCCTTCTTCAGTCCAAACTTAGGAAAAATCTTTTTCATTCCAAATCAGAGGAAACCTCAAAACTCACTGATGTTTCATATTGGAATAACTGAAGCTGAAACCTTGCGCATTTCTGAACTATTGTCCTTAAGTCAGCCACCTTGGTGATAGTAAGCTGAGCATCCTCAGCACTTTGAGGCAGTAGATTCAGTGTGAACTGCTAGAACCCCCAATAGATCAACTTTCTACATTAAATTAAATGGGTCCAGTGGAAAAAATTGAGTATGATTGTCCGGTTAAAAAGCATCCCACGCATATGCACAAGGGGAGAACAATAAATTTTAATCTTGATGCTTCCTAGGTTTTGAATGTTTCACTTTATGAATTTATTGGCTTGTGATGACATTTTCCTTGTGTAATTCCTTCCACTTTTGTTTTAACGCACGCAGCAAAAGCAGTTCTGTGACACTAATTAACAGCCTTATGATTCATAAGCAAAAATGCAAGCTCTGGATCTTCCACCATCTCGTGCAGACTGAGATAGGGCAGTAACTGGTGGTAATGGTAAGCTGCCTTGCTGCTGCCTGAATCTTCTCTAGTGGAAAGATTGGGAGTTTTGCCACTGTGTTTCACAGGTACTAGTTGACAGAGAAGGATCAGTTTACCCAGCACTGATATTTCCAGGCAGGTTCTGAAGAGCACTGGACATGGGCTCTGCTGCTCTTTCACCATAAACTTAATCATTTTTGCTGTGCTCTTTCTCATGTCTGGCTCTTAGCTCTCTCTCTCCTATCCAGGTCCAGTCTCCCACGTCTTTAGACCGTCTCTTCCTCACCTTCTCATCTTGCTTTGCAGCAGCCTTTGCAGTCTCTCTGTCTGTATCCACTTCTTGCTTCCTTTCCTCATTTCCCAAAATTAGCAAGAGACTTAATTGACTTGACTCTAGCAAGGCTCTGCTGAGTATGACAGACAACTTGGCTGGATTTGGACTGGAATTTCTAGGAGTGGCAAAGGGCACAAGCTGTACAAAAATGCTGGCTTCCCTGGAGGTCAGGTGGGGGGTGCTCAAAGATCTTAAAAGACCATCAAAACACACCAACATGCATAAGTGGTATTTTCCTCTGCGGTCATTCTCAGAGATGGTACTTAGGAAACTGTTGATCCAGACAACAAAGTGTGGTAAAGCCAGAAGCACCGAGAGTAGCCTTGCCATGCAGCACCTTGTCAGGCTTCTGCTCGGTGAATTTTTCACCGCTTTGAAAGTCAGAACTGACGAGCAAGATGAGTCATGACGATGTGTGTGTTAATGATCCCTCCAGATTCCTCTACCTCACCTCACTTCACTTCTAACTCAGTCTGAGCATAGTTAGAATGCCATTTCACATTTAAATAGTTAATTTCTGATTCAAATAACCAACATTCTGGTATTAGAAAATCCTAAAATTTTCAAATGGAGTGTGAAAATGCTGCATTTCAACTTTGTTGATCCGCCTCCTTGTTCAGAAGCAATTGAAACGGCTTTACATTATAGCCCAAAATATTATAGCTCATCAGGCTATGATATTTGTGACTTGTAAAACCTAAGAGATGAAAAATAAGGATCACTTCCTGACATTTTTCAACCTCTTAAAAATCCTAACATGTCTATTTTGTTTATTTTATAGAACATTGTGGTTCTAGGTCAGTTCTCAAGTCCTTCTTATTTAACCCAATTTTAATATTTTGGATAACAAAATATTTCATTGCATAGAGAGATAAAGATAATAACATTTTACACTGACAATTTTAAAACTCTGAAGGGGAAACAAAACCTGCAAAATTTCTGTATCCCACATTTAATACCCACATGTGTTTATGTGTGTATGTATGTACATAGAGATATATATATGCTTGTCTAAAATCCAAAGAAATTTAGTTACTAGTAAGTCTGTTGAATGCTGTCAGACTTCAAATATATTTTAAGTGCTGTTATTCTTCACTCTTCTGGTGTGGTATGTTTGGATGTGAAAATCACTTTACATGACTTCTGTTCTTCAATAGCTCTATGTCAGCTTCTTAAAAAATGGGATTACATCTGAATCTATGCTTTGGTCTGCAGGAATTCGAAACAAAATTTTAAGTTGTGGCCAGAAAAATTAAAATAACAGGGGGGTTAATATTTTCTTTATCAAACCATTATCAAATTTCATATTAGGGTTTGACCCTGTGACACAAACTCACTAGCTTAAATACTCTGGTTTTTCTACTTTATGTGATTTCAAGAGTCTCATGTTGAGACTGGCTAAAATTATAGCATACTTAATATTATGGAACAGCTGGGGAGCAGAAGCCGTACATCCAGTTGCCATTTGTTTTTCCTTCTTGATTGTGTGTATGTGTGTGAGTATGTAACTGTTTTCACAGACTTTAAGCAAACATTTCAGACAATGTTTAGGATGTATCTCAGTTGCTATGAGTAAGGTTGCTGGATCTGGATAATGTTATAGAATTCTTTTCTTTCTCTTTCTCTTCCTTTTTTTTTTTCTCTTTTAATGCTTAGTTGGTAAGTATGACGCCGGATTTCAGAGCTGTTGCTTCATTGCACATAACTAACTCATCACTCTCTTTAACCTGTAGCATGAGCAGAAATTGCATAATGAAATTCGAAATTCCTTTTTCTGTGCTCATCTGTTAATACCCTTCAATCTCTGCGGTTCGTGTCTCATGTCTCACGCCTGTTATCTTTTATCTTTTCTCCTTCCCCTTCCTCACTTCTTTCCACTCCTCCTTCCTCATCACTTCTTCATTCTCAACAAAGAAAGAAATGCTGTGATATTTCTTCTCCTTCCAAAACCTCCACTAGAAAGCATTGGCCACATCAAGGTAAAGGGCAAAGGCTTGAAACGGAAGGTCTTTCACGCTAGCTGTGAATGGTATGCTGTGCAAAACAACAACGGTTATTTTCTGTTCTCTAACTTGCACCATTTGAAATGCTTTAATTCCTTGTAAAATTAGAACAAGATAGAATTTCAGAAAATGAGAGTGCATGTTTCCCTGCCTGCCTTTTTCTGTAAGGCACAGTGAGTCAGGCATTATCATGCTTTTCCAGATTGTTTGGCAATGAAGTACCTAGTTCATGAACAGAATTACTGTCCCCAGCTGGGGACAAATAACAGCCCTTTCTCCTCCCTGTCACTTTGATGGGTCATGTCAGTTTGAAAAAGATAGAAAGTACGGTGCTGTCCCTCTGGAGCAGGCAGGTAATGGACCAGGTGAGGAGGCCAGCCAGGTCACTGAATCACAGAACTTTATGCTATATGTTTTAAACGTGCTCTTAAGCTTCTTACCTGATGACCTTTGATTTTAGAGGAGTCCTTCAAAATAAATCATGCTCACTTTTGAATGGGTTTTGCACCCCTTATACATGAAATGTATACTGAGGGAGATCTTCAGTTCTGATCATGACATTATTATTGTTTAAAAAAATTACCAGTAATAGCATGATGTGGCAGAAATAGTTAAGTGATCTCTGGCTTACTGAAGTCAGCAGGGGTTTCCCTATTGACTTCTGCAGGACTAAGCTTCAGTCTGTAATTTATATAGGTCAGAAGCGACCACAGTGGTGACAGGTAGCTGAGTTCAATTAGGCTGTCAGCCTTTCTAAATGGCTAATTGAAATGCAGTTTCATTTTGTGGATATGAGTTCACAGTGTTAATTTTCTGTCCCATGGAAAGGAGAATGTAATTTTGGTTTCATATTTTCTCCTTTCCTTTTATAACTTTATGGAAGAAGATTTGTAGATGGGCTGTCTGTGAGGAAGAGCCTTGTCCTCTTGGCAGTGAGGACTCGGGGCCCATTGGAGCATAGCTCCAGGTGCTGGGCTAATGAACTACTTCCTGTTGTCTCAAATTCATCTTGTTCCTTTTACAAAGAAACGTTAACACATAGTAATCCAGTTAGTATGATCTGTTCAAGCTTCTGCCTTGTGGACCCTGTAGGAATTTGCCTTTTGAAGCACTGACTAAAATTGTGATGGGAGATGTTTTGCTCTCCCAGTTGGCCCCTGATTCACTCCACCTCTTCAGCTGCATTCCTAGAGCCCCCTTCATGCGCAACAAGCTGTTAACCTTCATGTTCTCATTAAAGAGTGGATTCTTCTGGGTTGTGGTTTGAATAACAACTCCCTATCTCCGTGAGGGAACTGGAGGTGTTTGTTCTCCCTGTTAGCAGGAGAACACCACCCACTTCAGTGCTGCCTCAATTCCTGAGAGCGAGGGGGTTCTGCAGTCCCATAGCTCAGTGGTGTCTGGCATCCTCTTTTCTCTAGAGGTGGATTTGTGGCTGTTGAGGTATGTGCAGTACCATCACCCACAGCTGGTAAAGGGCTAGGAGATGCTGTGGGAGTGACAGCAGCACTGAAATTCCGTTCTGCCCCCTGTGAATAGATCCTGAGCTGCGAGTGAGGAAGGCAGCACTGACCCTTCTGGTTCTTGCTGTCCTCTGCAGGCTTCTGCCCAGAGACTCAGCCGGGAGAAACTCCAGCAGCAGCAACAGCACAGGTGGATGGAACAGACTTAGCCTCTCCAATGTCTCCTCGGACTAGCAAGAGCCGCATGTCCATGAAACTGCGCCGCTCCTCTGGCTCAGCCAACAAGTCCTGAGTGGCGAGATGCCTGCAGCTTTCTAGTGAACAGCGATCGGCCACCCTTCCTTCCCACAGTGACTCACTGCTTCCCATTAGAATAATGTCTGTAATGTGTGTGCCCATCTCCTGCATTCCCCTTTTCTGTATATTTTATTTTAAACAGTGACACTGGAATTTTACTTTAATGTTTCAGATTTTGTGTTTTTATCAAACTTCAGGCTGCCTTTTTTTCTTTTTTGTTCTTTGCAGTGCAGTTTGTCCTCTGCACCTTTTACCTTCCTGGATGATTGCAATATGTTAACAGTAGTCACTTTTAACTCTGGCTGATCTTGAGTCATATATGAAATTGGAAACTGTATTTTGAATACACTATATTTATTGTGCCCCACTGCAGTTTTTCTCTGTAACAAAGAAAATATGTACAATTTGAAAATGAATGTACAATTTTAAATTGAAGTTGCATTTGTAAAGTCTTTGTCAGATGTCACAATGTTAATGCACAGGATGTGTACAGGGTATTTATGTTAAGAATAAAATAGTTCAACGGCCTTTCAAGCATTGCAGAGTCCAAGCGGAATAACTTGCTCATAGCACCAAATCTTTCTTCACAAAGCAACGTATTATTTCATAACTCTGCAGGTGATGCCATAATCTGTGCCAGAAAAAAAAAACCAAACAAAAAAATCACTGTGCTGAAATTTTACTTATGCCTGGTCCAACTGGTATCAATAGTAAATGCCATCGGGTTTCATGGGGTTTTAGCCTTCATCGCCAGGCTGCTGGGGCTAGAGGTAAAGTCATGTTTCTTATATTAAAAAAACTTTCCTGATGGAAATTCATGCTCTGGTGATGTGTGCTAGGGGAGAAAAGGGAACGTCCTCCAGGAGCCTGGCTGAAATGCTGACAATTCCAACCCTGTGAGTGCAGATTAGTACATGCGTTCCACCCTCCCAGAGGTGCTTTCCTGCAGAAGATGAAATGCTCACATTTTGAGTCTGGCAAACAACAAAACGCTGTTAACAAAATGTAGCATGACATCGGTACTAACTGCATGTGTAAATATATCTTATGGGCAACAATAAAAAGATAACTTATGTATTGTCATTCATGTAGTATCTACAGATTTGTAATGGTTGAAGAGAAAACATGCTATTTAATAATACAATAAAATTATTCTTACCACCTTTTGGAAATTGGTCATTCACCACAATGATTAGATTCTTACTCCAATTGACAATTGATAGAAGAACAGAGTATTACGTGTGGAGCAGTTAAGTGTGATACATGGCTTTGTTTTCATTTGTAGAAAAAAGTACACACAAGTTCTTGGGAGCTCCTTCCCAACCCACGTACTGTACGCCGTACTCCAGACAAGCTTCTCCCTGGATCTAGTAAATAGAATGCACGCAGCTCCACAGGTAATGCAAAGCACAGGACGTTCCCTCCTGCAACAACAGGGCCGGTTGTTCCAGTGCTAATTGTAGGAGCAGTTAATAATCATCAGGTTTCTGTAGTCCTGGGCCCTTTGGCTTTGACTGTACAAGTGGAGAAAGGAGAGCGATGACTCAAAACAACACAGCAACCTTCTCCAGGGGAGAACTCGTGTAACTGCAGAAATAGGCATTTTTAGCTAAGTCTCCGTTAACTATCAAATGATGGGTAAATGCACAACTTAAAATAATATGCTTTATTTCTGGCATATGCGAAGAGCAAGCCACTAGTTCAGCCTCCTCCATCAGAAGGCAAATTTGACTGCTTTAGGTTATATTGTATTATAGTTTATATTGGATTCGTTTGTCCAGGTCCTGGAACTAAACCAAGAATGTCCGTGAAACACATTTTAAATAAAGCACTTAGCACTTGCTTCAGCATTTGGGTTGAAATGCACATGATTCTTTTGTCGTGTGTACCAAAATATGAAACTACAGCAATAACTGCCTTAGAGGATGCTAATCAAGAGATTGACATATTTTGCATGCTCATTCCAGAGTGTTAGAACAAAGACTATGGCTGGGATTGGTTTGATTCTTCAGAAGTCACCAGCTGACCCACTTTGCCCTGCTGAATTCAAGAAAAAGGTGAGCTTTGTTTTAAATCCTTTATTGAATTTTGCTTGCCCTTATTTTTGGTCTCAGTTGCTATCACATTTAGAAACAGACACTCCTGCATGGAAAAATAAATAAATAATAAATAAATAAATACTGGCTGAAATGTCAGAGCTGGTAAATTTGACAGCATTTCAAAGCATCTAGCCAGAGCACCGTCAAAGCCAGGGAATATGTGCCTGGGGTTGCTTTGCTAAAGGTAGGTCTCGTTAGGGAGAAGGAAGGCAGCCCACCACCCGCGCTTCAGCAGCTCACAGGGAAGAGGGGTCGGAGGTTGCCCGAAAAGGCCAGCTGCAGACAGGGCCCCTCTGCCTGCCACACCACAGGGGCTGGCAGGGCCTGGTGAGACCCAGCTGTGCAGTGTACTATTGTCGGTGTCGCACTGACAAGCCACTGACAGCGGGTTTTGAAGTGGGCAGCTGCCGGAGACGTGCGTTTGCCTACCACACGGTCGCTAGTTAGAGCACAGGAACACAGAGCAAGCAGGAGATGCGCACTTAGCTATAGAGATTGACGCCTCGTACCTTAATTAAGCGGACAGCACAATTCATTTTCCATACGTTTTGCTAGCTATTGTATGACTTGACTTAATATGAACGTTTACCTTCTCAACTATCTTAGTACATAGTACAGCAAACAAAACACCTCACAATAACTTAAATGTTGAAGCTCAGGGGCTAAGGCTATTAAAACAAGGTCACTAGATTAGGCTCCTTTTCTCACGAAAAATAATTCCTCTCTTTAAATATCATATATATACAGCTGAACTTCTATCTGAGGGGTAGCTACAGAAGATGTACTCGCAGTGAGTTGGCGCCTGGCTCCCCGCATCGCCGGCGTCCCAGGGCCAGGCACCCTGCTTGTTGCCGCCCGCCCTGGGTCGTGCCCACACCGGCAGTCCGTCTTGCGGCTGCCCGGCGTCCCACGGACCCGCTGCGCTCCCACCACCTCTATGAGGCTCGGCACGGGCGCTGCCGCCCGCCCTGGCAGTGCCGCCCGTCGACTCAGCCTCCTGCCGCGGGGCCGAACTCCGGTACCCGCCAGCTGGGGAGGGCAGAGAGGGGAGTCCTTGGGTGGCCCCTCGGCCGTCGTAGCCGTGACTTTCCGTAGGAATTACAGCGCGGACAGGACTCGCTCGGCCCGCACGGGCTCCCGGAGCAGTCCCGCTCCTAGCAGCCCGGACGGACGGGCACCTGGAGCAGCAGGACCTGCCTGCTCTCCGGCGGGTGGCACTTGCTGGCGTGCCGCGCCAGGCCGGGCGCACTGAAGAAAGTGGCGGGGCAGTGCTTGCAGGGGAAGCCCTGCCGCTCGCCGCCCACCGCGCCGCCCTCGGGGGGCCCTGCCGCCGGCGGCGGCGGCGGCAGCAGCAGCTCCTCCCGGACGGCGTGCCACAGCCGGTGCTTGTCCCTGATGTCCGCCGAGGGGAAGCGGGCGCCGCAAAGGTGGCAGGAGAAGGCGAGTTGGCCGCGCTCCGGCGGGCCGTAGGCGGAGGGCCGCGCCGGCCCGTGGGTGCCCAGGTGCTTGCGGAGGTAGGCCTGCCGGCGGAACCGCTTCTGGCAGCAGGGGCAGGCGAACGCCTCTCCGATGGGGCCGGGAGCGGGGCCGGGGGAAACCTGGGCGCCGCTGGCGCTGTCCGCACCGCCGCGGTGCTGACGGGGCGGCGGCGGCGGCGAGGGCGCGATGGGGCCGCGGGGCCGTCGCTCGGGGCTGTTCTCCTTGCCCGGCGGGGCGGTGGCGGCGGCGGGGCCGTCGGAGCTGGGGCCGGGCCGCGGCTTGTGCCAGCGGCGGTGCGAGGCCAGGTTGGCGGGACAGCTGAAGATCTTGTGGCACTCGGGGCAGCGGTACTCGACACGCACGATGCGGGAGCAGCGGTGCTGGGCCAGCGCTAGCGGGTCCGCGTACTGCTCCTTGCACAGCTGGCAGATGAACTCGCCCAGCGGCGTGCGCCCCGTCGTCGGCCCCGGCCTGCCCTCGGGACCCTCCTCCTTGATGCGCAGCCCCAGCACGGGTGAGGTGGTCACCTCGTCGGCGAAGCTCAGCTTTCGCGTAGCCTTGGCCTTCTTGGCCGGCGCCTTGGCCCGAGACGGCCGCTTCAGCGAGGGCACCGGCGCCGGCGGCGGGACGGGCAGAGGCGTGCGGGGCTGCAGCAGCAACTTCTCGGCGGGCGGGAAGGAGGCGGCCAGGGGGAAGGACTCGGCGGAGGCGGGGGAGCTGAGGCACCGCTCGAAGAGAGCTGCCCGAGGCCCTGCGGCGCTGCAGGGCCCCGCCGTGCCCCAGGCGGCCGGTCCCTCCGGCGGGGCGAGCCCAGGGCCGCCGCCACCTCCGGGGGGCAACGTCGCGGGGTACGCGGCGGCGGCAGCGCCCTCCTCCTCCTCGCCCTCCTCCTGCTCCTCCGTCCCAGGCCTGGCGGTGGGGCTGTCCCCGGCGGCGGGCGGCGGGGGCGGCGGCGGGGCGGGCGGCGGGTCGCGGTCCGAGTCCCGCTCCCGCGGGCGAGCCCGGTAGGAGCCGCCGGGACGCCGGCTGCGCTTCACGAGGAATCCGCGCGGCATGGCGGGGCGGGGCGGAGGGAGCGCGGCGCCGGCTGCCCGCACCGCATTTATACCCCCAGCGCCCGCTCGCTACCGGGCGTCATCCTCCCTCCGGCGGCGGCGGCCAATGAGGAGTTGGGGACGGCGCTGGCAGCGGAGGGAGGCGGCGGCGGCGGCTGGATCGGGCAGGACCGGGGTTTCCCGCTGCCGGGGCGGGCGCGCTCGGGTTGCGGGTCCTGGTGGGCTGTCCCAGGGAGCGCAACCCGCAGCGCGCAGCCGAGGGAAGCGGCGTTCTGCGGGACTGAGAGTGGGTCCGAGACGGGAGAGACTGCGAGGGGCCGGGCGCGGTTCCGGCAGGAGCATCTGTCGCGGGTGTATGTGCCAAGAGTCTCCATCCACCCCCGGGGTCGGCCCGCCCTGCGTGTGTGTCCTGAGGGGAGCGGGAGCTGGGAGCCCGCCGCAGACAGAGTTTTCCCACAAGTAGCCAGAAAGATGTAGTGTCAAGGTGAGCTCCCGATGCAACAGCAGAATTGCCGCTGCCGCTTGCAATGCTAAATCGCCGACCTGGGTAATGGCTGTGGTCCCCAGGCAGCTTCACTCATGGGCAGCCTCAGAGCACGGGTGAGGCAAGACTGAGCAACAAAGCGGTGCAACGAACTGCCGAAGTGCCCAACCTTCAGCCCACACCCCGCCTCGATGCCGCTCCTGATCCGTTTGTGGATGCCCTGAGCCCGGTTGCAGCTTATGCATCCCTGGAGCAAGGAGGCAGTTGTGTTTGCTGAACCACGAATCGCCTTTTAGAAAGTCTGAGTTTCAGTGGGGAGCGAAGTGCACATGGGGTGAGTTGTCCGCAGCCTCCCTGGGCCCCGTTTCCAGCATCTCCTGTCCGATCACTCGTTTACCCGAGCCCGGTTTCGGAGGCAGGACGGTGCCGTCCTGCCCGGAGACCTGCTGCTCCTGGTATACACAAGATGGCGTGTGGCTGGCAAAGAGCACGCCAGAGCCTCTCTCCAGCCCTTGGCACGGGGGGACGGTCGGACTCGCCGTGCTGGGGAGCATCCCCTGGCCCGAGAAATTGGAAAGCGCCGGGCGGGAGGGAGAACCAGCGCCTCTACATCGAGGGGCTTTCCACAAGTGGCAAGAAAGATTTGAAGCCTTCATGCGAGACCAGAGCTTGCCCCACCTGCTCACAACGCTCAACCACTTGTCTGTGTAAGTGCGCTGATTATATTTGCTCAGCAAATACTTAATCATGTTTTACATTACTCTCCTCTCCCATTTTCCTCCATTTTCATGGTCGCACTGAATTTTAGATTAGATTATAGACTTTACAGCCTAGAGATCACCCTTTGTTAGTACAAACTGCTGTAATTGGGACCAATGAGCCACGCTGTAGCGCAGTTAGCTTGCTCCACTGACTGACTGCATGATTTTTGTCTAGTATTTGGGTTGACCTTTGTAATTGGGACTTCCCGGCTACATTTCTCACTGAATAATTGGGTCTCTGGTTACAGATCCACTGCTTTATACTGTTCCTCCAAGCGACATGTAAATAGTTCTTCCAGTTTCCCCTTGTAAGCAATGTTCCCATTGATGTTTCGCTTCCTTTTGTCATGTTGCAAGAACAGTCTGTGTTAGGAATGTTCAGCTCAGCTTCTGTCACAGGGGGTGAGGAGCCTGGTGATGCCTTTTCCTAAACAGGAGTATCGGGAGGTGAACTGCCAGTTGGAAAGCAGGTGCAGTGAGTGCATTTACTGGGACCCAGACATTTTCTCTGGTAGAAGCTGCAGGCTGGAGTTGTGCCAGGGAGTTTCTTAAGGTCCCCAGGGTGATGGTCTGATATGGCCCAGAGGTCACGCAGAGACTGGGGGGTAGCTTAAGGTCTCCCCTCCTGGAGTTGCAGGGTTGGAATCACTGCTCCGCTGCCCCTGCTGCTGCACACCTCAGCTCTTCCCTATGACTTGGTGAGAGCCTGAACCCCCCCCAGTGTTCCTCAGTGCCCTCACAGTGCAGCCTTCTTGCAGCCTCCTCCATATGCCTCCAGTTTATTACCAGGGTCTGAGGTGGGACCCAAAACCGCAGAACCCATTACCCCATCACTGGTCTAGCTGCAGCACATGCCGGCAGCACCCACACATCTTCAATGAAAACACCAACAGAATTGCTTTGGAACTGTTGCAGCCATCTCGTGACTTGCTTGTCTCAATAAACACACCATTTTCCCCTGGCTGCCCCTGCTCCAGTGCTGCCTCCCAGCCCCTCACAGGGTCATTATTGCATGATTACAGATTATTTCTCCTCCCTCCCTGCATCCACAAGTGAGTTTAACCCTGTGACTGGCATTACACCTGGCTCTCGCAGCTTTCCAAACTGTTACATGGGTTTGTCTTCTTGCCCTCAGCTTTTTCGCCTTCCAGATATTTGTACTTAGAAAATTCAGATAATTTATAAGGGTATTTAACAATTTGTGTGCTCACACTCACAAATCCTGTGGAAATTTGCTGGGTTTTTTTCCACTGACTTTACATTCTATTACTCCCATCATGTAGCTGTGAGTGGAGCACTTCACCTGCCTTAACATCATACAAAAGGGGAACGTTATTTAAGGTTGAGGCTTTCTTCAGCGAGGAACTGAACAATGTAATTCTTCCTGACATTACACTACAGTCTGATAAAACCAGGTTGGACTTGATCAAATGTACTGGGTGCTTCCATATGAGAGTCATCCTTAGGTGACCTTAGATTAACCAAGGGGTTAATACCACAGTAAATAGGTAATCAAACTTTGAGCGAAAAATGTAGTAGCTGGGGGGAGCTGGCAGGTGAGAACAAGAGGAACCAGTTCCTTCTCTTACATCCTTTGCCTCCTCAGACCATTCTCTCCTTTCTGGTTGGGGCTGAGTGCTGGTGTGTTAGAAACAAGAGTGGTACGGCATTGTTTTGCCTCCCTTTTAGCAGAAGCTTCCCATTTTTGTGAAAGGACTTTTACCTTTGTACATAACTTTGCTGCTAAAATAAGCCTATGACACCCATTTAATCCTTGCTGAGATTCAGCAGTCAGGTCCAATCATGACTAGGTCAACCTCTTGAGGACCTTCCAAAGCGACAATGATGGACTTCAGGTTCCTCTAGATACTTTCCCCTGTTGGATCAGAGAGCTCCTGATGCCTTCTTTTAGGGACATGGCCTAGTGGTGGACTTGGCAGTGCTTCGTTAATGGTTAGACTCAATGATCTTAAAGGTCTTTTCCAACCTAAACAATTCTATGATTCTGGAGGATTCTCTATCTAATTGACCGCAGTGTTCCAGAATATAGCACCAGCAGCTCATCACCCAAGTCCTTCTGCATCCCAGTGCCCACGCACCACCTAGGGACCAGGATTTCCAGCTGCAAGGAAGGAATCCCACTGCTCCAGCCATGCCTCCAGCAGGTCCTAAAGGTCAGCACTGGCTCTTTTCCAGTCACTGGGGAACCTGTGAGGGTGCTGGAGAGGAGGTGCAACGCATTCCCCAAATAAAACATAGTCAAGCAAGTGGGCAGCTGCATTTGATGTTTCTGAGCAGTCTTGGGGCATGAACAGCAGAGGAATGTATGACAGCAATCCCGGCTGGGAGGGAGAAGGTCTTGGGTGAGGTCTGGTTCTCAGAGAAAATCCTAAAAACTCTTCTGGGGGCTGAGGGGGCAGAAAGAAGAGGAATGCCTTTGGCCACTTTATAAAAGAAAAAAGGAGCCACAGCCTTAAAAAATAAGAGTTAAAAATAAAGCAGAAAAGAGCTATAAGCAAAGGATTAAAGAACATTTCTCTCCTTCATGTTTCCCCTCCCCACCACAAAAAAAAATTGTTGTGGTTGGGTTTTTTATATTTCAGAATTTCAAATAAAGTTGACTTTTAAATCTTTCCCCAACATCTGGTTTGTAATTAAAGGAGCAGTAAATAGGAGGGAGACAGAAGCCGCCTCAGAAGCCTGTCCTTGGTACATGACTCTCCAGCAATACAGCTAGATGAGCGATGCCACCCCCAGGCTCCAGCATTTACACAAACAAAATCCAGGCTGGTTTTTTGGTGGCAGCACTGGTGATTTCGTCTTCCCCCCAGAAGGAGGCTGCCAATTATCTTGCTGTGGTTGGGGATTCGATGCTGGTGACAGACATTGAAGGCAATATCTGCGTTATGAGGATATGAATTGTCTAATATAGCTGACCTTGCTGGTACCTTAATTGTGTTTTGTTTTACCTGTGGACAATCTGCCTCAAGGGAAAAATGATGCTAACAGCTGCTGTGCTTTCTTCGTATTAACAAAAGGCTTTCTGTAAGAGAAGGTAGGAAACACTGTTCTGTGAAAGTACTTGGGCTAGAGGGATTTGAAGGGGTATTAAGACACTATGAAAACATTCAACCTTATTTTTTCATAAATGAAGGGGTGCTGTTGATCTCACCACACAGCCTTCACTAACCTGTTATTGTGAGGACAGGGATGCTGTGGCTCCCGTCCTTGCTCTGTGAGTGAGCAGCAACATAATGCCCAAGAGTGCTCCCACATGTTGGTTCTTCCCCATCTCCATCTGCATTAGCCCATTGTGGGGGCACTGGGTCCTCTCCAGGGAGCAGCCGGACATTCCCAAACTCATATAAGTCACCCGAGAGACTCGATGGGACCATTATAACTTTTGTTATTTCATTATGGATTCCAGCTGCATTTCAGCTTGTACCCCACAGGCTGAAGCCATTTGCCATGACAAATTTGCCTGTAATGGAGTTATTTATTGATCTCGCCGTGTCATAAATAGGAAGCTTTGGCTTCCTTGGGCACAAGATACTCAGCAGCCTGTTTCCTACAAACATCATTATATCTTGTAATTCACTGAAAAACATACTCCTTGTACAGAAAGGTCATGGTTATTAATTATATGAATAGCAGTAGTGGCTTTCAGCGAGGCTGAGTCCCAGCTGTGCTGCTTGCAGATGTGCCTGCAAGATAGGTGGACAGTTCTGCATGCTAAGAGAGCAACAACCGACAAGACAAGACAAGACAGCAAGAGGATGGGAGAGATGTAGCTCCTGATCAGTGGCAATGCTGCGTGCTGGGCTGGGAAGCTCCGTGCCTGCCTCCAGCAAGCCTGTGATTTTCTGTATTTGCCAAAAAGGCTCAATCCAGGAGGCTTTTGGAGAGCAGAGAACAGGACCAGGTGAATCCGGGTTCAAACTTAAACAGGGGAAGTTTAGATTGGATATGAGGAAGAAATTCTTTACTGTAAGGGTGGTGAGGCACTGGAATGGGTTGCCCAGGGAAGTTGTGAATGCTCCATCCCTGGCAGTGTTCAAGGCTGGATTGGACAGAGCCTTGGGTGGCATGGTTTAGTGGGAGGTGTCCCTGCCCCTGGCGGGGGGGTTGGAACTAGATGATCTTAAGGTCTTTTCCAACCCTAACTATTCTGTGATTCTATGATTCTGTGAATCACAGCCGCAGGTACTTTGGCCACACTTTGTTCTGCTCCTGTGCTGGTGGTGCTGCAGGGAGATGAGCCCTCAGGAAAACATTTACCTTTTTCTTCTCTTCTTCTTCTTTCCCCAACCGAATCTTTTCATGCGCCTGTGACAGGGCCAGCTTCCTCCTCAAAATTCCTCTGGCTTGGAGGGGCAGCAGGCAATTCCCCAGAGCTGTTGTCCTAGAGCTTTCCCATATCTGCACTCCATGGTACCCTGTCTACTTCTGTTTTCTTCAGGTTCCCTCTCTCCTGCCCGAGCTGCAGGTAGCTCCTGTCAGAAGGATGTTATTGTAGCTTTGCTTGCCTATGCAAAGGAAATACAGGAATTACTGAGGAATAGGGTGCTGGTACATCCTGGCCACTGCAAAGCAGATGGCAGTGTAGGAGCCCTCATTGCCAGCAGCAGTTGCAAAGGGGCACATGGAGCATGGGAGACTGTGATAAGGAAAAACAGTGACAGGGAATGGGAGGAGAGCAAACCAACACAGAAAGCTGGCTAGGAACAACTGGGCAGAGTAACGCCCTGAAGAAACAAGCAGGAAAACTGCATTACAAGGAAATAAAACATATCTGAGCTGGGTGCCTGCATCTCACAAAAGCAACAAGGAGGGCGACTGCTCCCAAAAAGAAATGGCAATTCATCTCCATGCAGGGAATGTGAAGGAAAAAGGCAAAGGAAAGGCAGTACTGAGCCAGAAACCTGCGGCTCTTTTCTGAAAGTGCACCCTTGGCGTCTCAGGTCAGTCACCCTGCTCCTCCTCAAACGAGACCTGGCAAATGTCATCATGAATGAAGCTTCGGAGGACGAGGATGCAGCGCTGGCTCTTGGCAGGTGCCTCAGGCTGGAGGCTGCCCATCTTCGGTGGGACAACACCTATGGTCAGCCCCGGGGGGCAGTGACAAAGCAGTCTGCTGGCTGATGAGGCCAGAAAAGGGGAAATGCAGCAAGGCCTCGGGGTGCTGAACAGGATTCAGGTGCTGGAATCTCCTCTTCATCTGTGCTTTCCTGCCCGGAGCCAGCGCCTGCCTCAGAGGGCCAGGGCAGTGGTGGCTGGAGGGTGTCTCCAGCAGAGCCCATGGGGCAGAGCAGCACCAAGCTGAAGTCGGTACCTTTTGCAGACCAAGAAAATCAAGCTTGAATCTCATTGTTTTGAAAGCACTTTTTTTCCGGTTAGGACAGTTAGCTCTGTTTACTCCAAAGTCAGACAAAACACAGGGGACTCAAAACCAGCATCAGGCTCTAAGCACTGCAAACGTAAGTGATCCCTAGCCATTGCCATACGGGATTCTCCAAATACATCTGTTTTGCTTCTTTCATGACATTTGATTAAAGTCTCTCTATCCTGACTATTAATTAAAGTGCTTAGAGGCAAGGCCCAAATTTCACTTCCCCTCCCACGTTCACCGGCTCCATCCTCCTCCTCCAAATATGTTTTGCTATAAATTACTGGCACTGTTTCTGTTGATAGTCAACATAATCAAACATTTGTAAGCATGCTGTCTCTTCAATCTGTTCAGTTGATGCACTTTACCTGATCTTTCATTAAAGTAATCAAAACACTTGCTGTGCCGCATCTAATGAATGTTGCATGTATGATTAAGTACTTTCATTCATATTGCAAGTTTGATTTAATGTAATCTGCCTTTCAGACAGCCATTAGCCTAGCTCCTGCGTGAATTCGATTAATTGGCTGAATTCTTCCAGATGTCCATTAAGTATTACAGGAATTTCTATGTAAAAACAGCAGGGACTATCTAGCGGAGAAGCAAACAATGATATGTTATATTGCTGCCATGACTTACAAAAAGCTGGATTCATTTTCATTAATAAAACATCTGTACTCCTGCACAGCTATGCATCAAGATGCATTTATTTTATATGTTTATTTCTCTTATGACTATAAATAGCCAGTTAAACAGAAGCACAGTATGTTCAGTTGGAGGATACAAGAGCAGAACTGTATCAGAAATGAAAATAGCAATAAAGAATGGCAGAGTTAGGACTTAAAATAAGCACTGGGAATTGTATAGCAAACAAGGTAGAGACTCCTATGGCTGCATGGTATTTCTTAGCATAAAGGCTGCAAAACTGTCAGCTCTTGGGTTGAAATGTCCTGTGCCTGGTTTACGTTTACAAGGCTCAGCACACTTTTAAGTGGGAGCAAAAATGCACTTCAGCATTTTTAAATGATATGGGGGAAAGAGAAAAATTGCCATTAAAAACAAACGATCCTGATAAAAAGGGGGGTTTTAATTCTCAAAATTGTATTTTCTTCTATTTTTTTGTTTTCCATAAAGTTGCACTTAAGGAAGGAATCACTTTTTTCCTAAAAAGCAAAGCTCCCAGCAGCCAGTTTGGGTTTCAGCACCTGCTGTACCCCGCCACGCAGGAGATGGTGGTGTTTCAGGGAGCAGGGAGGATGCCTCCGCACACAGATGTAGCTCCCTTAACTTTCCACTCACTTTCTTAGATCTGAGAGCACCTTTCAAAGGACCATGTGAGATCGCAGTGCCTCCTTGCCCCTTTCATCCCCTTAACCACCAATGCCTTTCTCATGCTTGGGAATGAGCCCATGGATGCAGGCTGGAGAAGCCTGACTGGGGTTTGACCCTGACCCTATAGCCCTGACCCCTGCACAGTTCCTCAAAGCCAGGGAGCTGTAGGGCTGTACCTGATGTAGATGTGCCTACATCTACAGCACTGGGCTCTGCTGAGTCAGACGCTGAGGACAGGAGCAGAGCCGCAGCACTGCAGCAGCATTGCAGCTCTTCCCAGTGATGCTCAGGCAGGCGGCTCCAGCTCTCCAGGGCACTGCTTGCTCGGGGAGCAGCCAAATCACGCTCTTCTCTCTCCTCCTCTCCTTGGTCTTTCCCAGCTTCTGATCAGCCTTAAAAGTGTGCTTTGTCCTTGACATACCACTCCCACACTGGGGAAATTATTGCTGCTTTCCACCACATCAGGATTTTACTGACCACCCCCATCCAAATAAGCAGGAGCTGGAACAAGCCAGTTCATTTTCAAAGGCTGTTTAATAGATGCTGGACTCACAGGAGACATCTAAAAGAATATTGTTCCACAAAACTCGAGCTGTACAACAAAAGGAATTGAGATTTGCTAAACTGTAACTCCTGTTTTCTTCCAACAGAGTCCCAATGCTGGCTAACAGCTTGCTTGTTTATGTACACATTCTCCTTTGGTTTCACTTCTTTCTCTCTCTGTTGCTTTTGTTTGTTCTCTGTTATCCCCATATATCCCCAGATAGCAAACAAACCCACAAAAAATCCTGTATTATTATTATGATATTGATCTATATTATCTGTATTCTGCTTTGAAAAACACTTTAAGACAAATTTTCTGCTGCAGTTGTGGTATGACACCTTGCTGCAGTACCTATATAACCTCATAGAAGTCTGAACCTATCATACCTAAATCTTTACCTTAACCCATTGCAACAGTCTCATTGCTTGACTACCTTGATCTGCGTTACAGAGAGATTTTCTTAGCAGGGAGAGCAGTGGGGTGACTGGGGTAGGGGAGGGTACATGGGAGCAAGGGGTGAGCAGGAGGTGACACAGGCTGTCCTCCTCCTGCTGCAGCAGCCTCGGCAGCAGCATCAGGAGAAACACTTTTCCCCTTTGAAATATATCAGAAACCTGACTTGCAATGCAACAGAAACAGTTCCTAGATTTTCACATAGGAAAAAGCGGTGTAAATATCATGCATAGCTGACCGACCTAAAAATAAAATGCCGCAAAGCAAGCGGAGCCTTTGCTAGCTTCCAGCGCTGTGTGTTTTTCATGGCAAACGTGGAAAAGTCACATCTCCTTTTGAAGCCCAAGAGACTGAAAAATTTAATCAGGGGCTTTGTTATTGATGTTTTCGCAATACAAATGTTTTGAAATCCCTGCCTTTCATGTATCTTTTCCAAATAAGCAGAAATGTGTGATGAATCATCTTCGCTTTTAATTCCTTTAATAGATTCTTACCTCACCCACAACGTCTAAACAGTTTTTGTTTCTGTAACAATCAGTGGCCTGTATTTACCTCAGTGGTAAATACTGCTCTCAGACAACATCTTTTTTGGAGGTTCATTATGTTCATTCTGTGGCTGAGAGTCATTATAGTCAGTTATTTATTTAAAAGAACAAAATGACAGCAAATGCCTGCATTTATCATGTCTCCTTTACACATTAATAAAATACATTTCAGATAGAAGGCCCAGCCATTCTCAGAGTTCAGACAAAACCGCCTGCCCTTCCTTCCCTGCCTTCACCCCCCAAGAAAGGAATACTTAAAGGCGATGGAAGAGTCCAACCTTGCTCGCTAAATGAGACTCCGCTGACGCTAATGGGAGATTTGGCGAAGAAAGGAAAATAATTCCTGAACTCTTTGATTTTTCTTCAATTACAAAATAAAAAACTTCGGGAATGATTACGAAGAAAGAAACAAATGAAAACGTCACCATGAGGCGTGGTGAAATGACGTGCAACCAGCCCAGGAAATGGTTTGGATGCAAAAGGACAGGTTTGAATCCTTCTGAACTACCGAAGTGCCGCCCATCTCACTGATGAGCGTGCCAAAAAAAGTTCACTGCTTTTCACAGTTAAAATCGTCAGCCCTTTCAACTAATATTTCACTGGTGCAGCATTCAGGAGTGGCTTCTATTTATTCTATTCCCGTCTCCAAAACCAAACCCTGAGTCCTACAGGGGCTCCCACTTCTGTTCACACCAACAACATGTGGCCCTGAAAAGAGAAGTTCTAACTGGCCCTCAGTCGCTACAAAAGGTTATCAAGATACTTATATAGATTATAATCAGGATAATTATAAAAACGGAGAGCAGCTTGGCCTCAGGGAGCTGTAAAATGCGTTTTTAACTAGGCCATTGATATAATAGAGATAAGATGAAAAACAAGAGAGGAGGGCAGAGGTTCAGCTGTGTGGCCGTTCTAGGAACTGACTGAAAAACACGAACAAAGCTATTCAGAGCAGGTTGTTAAAGGGAAAAAAATATCTAAGCTGAGTCTAAAAGATAGGAAATAGAAATATGACATGGTAGCTTACAAAGCAGAGGTCAAAAAGACATGGGTAATTAATGATGAGAATATAAAGAGCCAAGCACTTAATGCCAAAGAAATAGGTGGGGAAGGCATAATGGTACTGTGAGCAGGAAAAAAGATTTTGCAGAAGCAAATGAAAATGAGAAGGATCTCAATAGGGGAAAAATGGATAATTGAAAAAGTAGAAGAACTGTAAATTGCTGTACAAATTCACCTGGAACATAAATTGGTTATTTAGGACTGAGGGTGAAACACAGTTTTGAATGGATCCATTTTTTCAAAGAGACCTTCAGGCACACACTGCCAATTTTGCCCTGATATTGTTCCACATCCAGGTTTTGTGCATGGAAAATACAGGTGAAAATGTCTACTGTGTTTGAAAGTTTAAAGACCACTTTCTGAAATGCAGACCAATGGATTTTACTTCTCTTTTGTCAAGAGATGCCTGCTGGAACGAAAGGTGTGGGAAGCACAGCCCAGAAAAATGGAAAATAGGAGGCATTTTGAAACAGCAGAGCCAACCCCGTTAGCATCTTGTGTTCTTTTTTGTTTTCTGAGCTTCAGCTTCAGATAAGCGAAACTAGCTAATGCAGAGGGCAAATCAGCAGTGGACAGCCTAGACCTGTACAGCCTCTGTTGTTCTCCAGACTTGTAACAAAAGGAGTGCCTCTCAAGGAGAGAAAAAGAAATAAAAAGATGTGGTGAAGGTCTGGCTTTCCCACAGATGCTGCCGCAGGACATTGTCCCACCCCCTCCACCAGAAAAAGATGAGCAATAGCAAATAATTTGTTTTACAAAATGTTTATTTCCCAGTTAAGCTCCTTTTACTTTTCTCCAAGATCTATACAAAACCCCACAGTTGTTTAAGTGGCATCTTAAGCAGGTCACGTTTTTCAGCATAATCAGACAACTTGCCCCTCTCTTAGTTGAGTCCCTTGATGCTGGTAAGCAGATCCCTGGTCCACAGGATGGCAGAGCCCTGCACAGAGGCACACAGGGTAGTGGAAAATTTATCTGCTCTTCAGAAGAAGCTGCCACACCAGAGGTTTGATGTATTATGTAGTAATGCACAAGCCCTTGCACCAGACAGTGACTGCTCCAGCCCTATCAGAAGGATTAATAACCACATCACGCCAGTACTGCAGGGCCATCTCAGACGCTGTAATTCCCAGGGGCTGGACCACAACACTGAACTTTTACATAAAGAAGTAATCCAAAGTGCCATGGACTGTAAAATATAGGGAGGCTTTTCTGGGAGACAATTGGTGACAGATCCACCTGGTACTGCTGTGGGTCTTGGGCAGTGAAGGAGGACGTATGTGATAGCTGCTCTGAGTAAAAGTGGCCTGGTTTAGTAGAAAATACCTGGTGCCATCTCTCAAATACTGCTTTCAGGAGCACATCTGTGTGTGAATCCAGGAAAAGAGTCCATGATATTCTGCATTTCAAGAGCACCTGGAAAAACTAAGAGTTTGTGTCCTGCCATCTGCAGAAAACAATTAAAAGAGATCCTAACAGCTGTAGGTGTTGAGTGAAGGTATAAAGCCCTTAAACACCATAAATCACCTCGGGTGCATCTCCCTCTGGATGCTGAGCCATAATCCCTGAGCACCCAGTGCTCACAGAGGCTTAATCCCTTTCAACAACGGGATGAGCTGGAAGCTGTATCCTTTCAGGATTTACAGAACACCCCAGCTCGCATGTCTTTCAGGAGGATAAGAGTGCTTAAAATGTCCTGCATTCACATTTCTACAACCATTTGGTTTAAATTCATGTCTCTCTCCTCAGTGGGAAAATCTGAGTTACCAGTGTTGCCCTCAGCCTTCCAGCATGCCGAGTTATGACCTTCACAGCAGGCTCAGCTCAGCAGAAAGCACTTGTGCACCCTGTGTCCTGGGTGTGACCCTTGCCCTGACACACACCGCATCTGCTCATGGCCACCTCCCTGTGACCCCACCAAATGCACATGGATTTTGTGTCCTCTAAAGATACCACAGCGGGAACGTATAAAAGGATGCTTGAATCGGGGGCAGTTGTGTGGGAAAAGGCAATGGCCTACTGGTATCTCTTGTAAAAAGCTAGCCAAGAGATCCTGGTGTGAGCCAGGGGCACAATGTTATTTAACCCTGCCTAGTCCTTTGTTGGCTTTTTTTACATGCAATTCTTCTGCTGTATGCTTAACTTAAGGGTGATCTCCACTGCAGAGCTCCACAGTTGTGCTCCATTGCTACAGAGCTACAGTAAGACGTATTTCAATTGGTTCAATATGGACACTGCATCCACTGGAATGAAGTTTGCTTTGAAACAAAACTGCTTTCTGGTGAAGTTCTTAGTTCCTTTGAAAGGGACAAGCAAGCCTGACATCAGCTTTCCTCACTTTAATTACTTGTGTTTTCTTCATGTCAGCAATCTTCCTTGGATGCAACAATCAATTCTCAGGACAAGGATAGGCGAACAATTAACACATCTGAACTGAAAAGAGAAAAGAGGTATGAAATAGAGAAAAAAAAAATAGCCCAACCTTTGGGTGTCAGTTGATATCCTTGCATCTTCCTGTTTCCATTAACTGCATTTCCTCTTTCTTCTCTTGCACGCCCAACAGCTGCTCATCTACAAAATGGCAGATTCAGAGAGCTCCCTTGGCTCTTCTTCAGCAACACAAAGGCACTCGTCTCTAGCTGCAAAGACTTCCTTTAATTTTGCCAGGGACACATTCCAGCATTATTAACTGTGGGGTTTTCAACATAGGTTTTAACCTTGCGGCACTTTTCCAAATCTACAATAGCAACACTGGAAAATCCACACAACGTTCAGATCACCCCTTAACCCCTAGTTGGGAGAGTGGGGCTGTAACAAGAAAGAGAGGAAGAAACTTGCAAATGTAATGACATACAAATTGGGGTGGACATCATTAAAGACTGCCCCAAAAATGTATTTATTTTGCCTTGTCCATTTGTTTTTACAATGTGCATTATAATCTTGTGTCCTGGGTTCAGCAGCAGCAGTCATTTTTCTCCTTCTTAGTAGCTGGTGCAGTGCTGTGGTTTTGACTTTCAGCCTGGGAACAGCGCTGATAACACCGATGTTTTTAGTTGCTGCTCAGTAATGTTTACTCTGACCAAGGACTTTCTGAGCTTCATGCTCTGCCAGGGAGGAGGGGAAGCCAGGAGGAAGCAGAGACAAGACACCTGACCCAAACTGACCAAAGAGGTATTCCATACCACAGCACGTCATGCTCAGCATATAAACTGGGGGCAGTTACCCGGAAGGGCTAGATCACTGCTCAGGCCGGGCTGGGTATCAGTCGGTGGGTGGTGAGTGGTTGTGTTCTCTTCTCTTGTTACTTCCCTTATCGTTATTATTATTGGTGGTAGCAGCAGTGGTTTGTGTTACGCCTTAGTTGCTGGACTGTTCTTATCTCAGCCCGTGGGAGTTACATTCTTTCGATTCTCCTCTCCATCCCTCTGGGAGCTGGGGGGACGGAAGGGAGGGGAGTGAGAGAGAGGCTGCATGGCTGACTGAGCTTAAACCACGACGTCTTGTTCTTTACATCACACCATACAAAAACCTGTAAGAACTTACAGATACTAAAAAGCATCTTCTTTTCTTTCTCTGCCTGCTTCAATGACTGTTTAAGCAATTATGTCTACTTCCGTGAAGGATGCTAAAAACACAAATTTGGCATTTGCAAGGTAAATACCTGATGCTAAAACTATTGCAGTTCCCTCGATCTGTCACCAGAGGCATTGGATAAAGCCAATTCAACCATCAGAAAAAGAGTGCAGCTGCACCCTTAGCAGCTAGACCTGGACACTTACTGATTTTATGCAAACCTGGTAAATGGGGTAGAATCAAAATCAGCATTATTGTAATCTTATACAGGAAAACACAGAATGTCCTCATCTCACTTAACTGCTGCCTCAGTTGAACCACCTTCTGTGCCTGGAAACATGCCTATGCTACAGAAGTGGTATTTAGTTTCTATCCCTTGTCCAGTTACAAATTTCACCACAGAGCTCTCTAAATTCCTGGAGTACTGAAACCATTCACAGGACAAATGTCTGCTGCTGGACAACACTTCAGAACAGGAAAGACCAGAGAAGGTAAAAAGGCCCAGCATCCCCAAGCCTACACCACAGCGGGGGTGTAGATTCAGTCAGTCAGAGAACAAGTGCCTTGCAACCCCATTCCATATTCGGCCTCACTGCTCGGAGTCAATGGGACCAAGGGGGTGTCCTCCAAGTGCTTTATCTCTGCAGCTCAAACACACACCTACTTCTTTGCTTAAGGACTTTGGTGCACTTAAAGTTGAGGGTAAATCCTCCACATGTATCTTTGTAGAGGAAATCAGGGCAGAGCATTGCCTTGCTCAAGATAACCGGTGAGAGAACCAGAGCCAGACCAGTGATTGATTCAGCACCAGACCTGCACAGCACCCTTGGTGTCACAGCCTGCAACCTATACATGGAAAAAGTGAATGAATATTCATATCTTGGCTTCAGGAGGCTTGGGGTGTAATCAGACTCCTCAAAAGTACGGTGAATAAAACATTCTTAGAGTAGATACATGGTAGGGCACAGCCAGGGAGACACACACAGACATGCAGAGCTCAGGACAGAAACACAGACAGTAAATGAAAACAAAGATGAACATATAATGGGTCTGTTTATGATTTCAAAATACTCTAACAGAAAAAGAAACCCAAAAGAAGACAGATATTATTTGTCCCCATCACCACCACCCCCCCAAAAAGTAACCCAAAAAGGAAACGTTGGCTGTCAATCAATATCTTTCACATTTAGGGTTTTTTTTTGTGTGAGGGGTCAGCAAACCAAAACACAGACAAATGCAAATTTTCTTTTTTTTGGTGATCTGGTTTTATATTTCCTAATACTTTCCATCAACCTCAAATTCAAAGAATTGCCAATAAAATAAGAGATGCTGGGATTGCTAGGAAGAATTCTGTAACAGGTGACTTCCTGCTAATAGCCCCTTACATACAATATTGTGGAAGAGAAAGAGGTGAAAAAACACTGCTATAGGCTCTATGGCCATTTAATCCTTAACATGGGAATGCATTTCTGTTCTTTTTCCCTCCCTAGATTCATTTTATGTTCCCATCAGAAGGTTAATTGTGTTAACAGGAGTTACAGCCACAGGGGAAAGATGTGATTGAACGCTGAGTGCAGTTTTAGCTGATAACCTCTGAGTGAGTGAAAGGGCACAAAAAAGGGTTGATCTCCTCTAAAGGGGCTGTCAGTCATTCAGGAAAATATGCAGCTGTGGGAGAAACAGCCTTATCTCCCAGGACACGGAGAAGAGAAGCTATCAAAATAATCTTGAAGCTACACTCATCCCGGGCTCCGTGTCTGTGCCTATGCCTCTGACAGCAGTTAGATGCGAATGACTGGCTTTTTTGTGTGCATGAGCAAGCAGACCCTGACTTGATGCACATTCTTGAAGACCAATTAGATTGCATGAAAATCTGTAATTAAGAACAATAGACCCCAAATAATTATACCTCTAAAAAGCTGGCATGAAATCTTGCCATCTTTTAGCTTGACGGCACAGCTCCTGTTTGCTGAACTGTGGATATGATTAAGTGCCAAGGTTTTAGGTAAGACTAGCAGTGAATTCTTTCCCATATATTTAAACTTAGTAAAAAATACATATAGAGGGTCTCCATGAAAAGCTGAGTCTCCCTATTGATCATTTTGGCTCATGTCTGAACTCATCCTGCAAAATTACAAAAGATTTATGGGAAGTAGCTTGGCGAAGATGGATTGTGGGGGTGTTCAGATTAAATATTTCCATAACCTGCAGCTGATGAGAGTGGGTATTTGTGGAAATGTCTGTACCCACAGAGACAGGACAAAGGACAAGGTGCATTTCAGTGCTGGAATATGAGCAGAGAAGTTTGCATCTGGATTGTCTCAAAGGTGCACTGCAGACTCGAGAAAGCACAAACCCTTCTTCTCTCTTGCACTCCAGGACTAACATAGAAATGTCTTGGGAGCACTCCAGACATGGTTTTGGGTGTTGTTACCAGCTGAATCACAGTTATCCTTCTCTACCATGTCAATGGAAGGGGTGCTAAATGTCCAGAAACTGTCAGACCTTTCCTGTTCAGGTTCTTGGTTCTGCTGTCTTTACAATGAAGATACTTTTCTTACATGCTGAAGTAAAAACACAGTCACTTGTCCAGTTATAGCCATAATGTAACAATGAAGTCTTGCAAGAGAAAAACAAGTAGATGGAAAAACAAATGTTTAGACTTCTGCTTCAAAACACCCAAGTAAAAACATGGCTATGCTTTTCCTCCAAAGTGCAAAAAAGTTCTGCAATATTAACATCAACAGTACAACTTGAGCAAAACAACTAAAATGCTTATTGACTTGGTAGCAGGGAAAGCCAGTTTGAAATATTTGATCCTAACACCAGCTAAGCAAGTATGTGTAAAGTGTAAAGCCTGCACTTGTTGATTTCTGAGATAAAAATCAATAAAACTGTCCATAACCTATAACTCCTTGGTTTACCTCTCCATAGAGATCAAAAGAGAGTAATTAGATTTCTGCCTGACTAGCAGGGGTAGAAAACTGTTTCATTTTGGATCAAAACCTTCCCAGCGGATTACACCTTCTATCCACTGCCTATCAACACTTAACAATTGCTTCTGTATTTGACTTTGACAGAAGTACCAGAATGTTACTATCGAATTTTCAGTGCAGTTGATACAGGGTTTTGAAGCTTTATTCTAGTGTCAGATTTTAAAATTAATTCTTCCCACTTCGTACTTCACATTTTTATTCTGGCTGGTGCTTTGTAACAGCCAGCCTTGCTAATGTGATAAATAATTAAAAAACAAAACAACAATACCCATCCGACTTCTAATTTACAGCAAGCAAAAAAACCTTAATCTATTATTGATGATCCAGCCTTTGGATTCAGATATCACTCTAAACAAGCATTTGTCTGCCTTGGATTGTCTTTGCATTTCATATTCAAATGAGGTTGATGCTGTTGCATGTATTTTCATCTGATGACATTTTAATATCACCAGATGCTATTGCCTGCCTGGGAGATAACTGCTTCAAAAACAGCCTCCTTTATCCTCTAAGCTCAGTGATATTAAGGGACAGGCAGAAAACAGGTCATGTTTTTAGAATAAGTTTTACAACACTAGCTGCTATCACTGTATTCTCAAGTTTTAACAGTCCTGGAGTCTTTCTGTAATAATGCCTTTTTAAAGAGAAATGTCACTCTGCATTTTGATCTTCCCTCACTCGGCAGCTTTTTGAGCAGGCTGAGAGCATGAAATATCAAATAACAAATAGCGCTTGCGACAACTTCACTTGCTAGATAGAGATTAATCTGTCGGAAAATATGTGACAGCTTAAGTTCAAGTTCCATGTAATGAGCTGTGTTGATGGACAGATGCAATAAATTCATGTCCTGATGCAGAGAACTTTGTCAGATGAAGTTCAGATCACAGGCAGCCACCCGCAGACTCCCAGCACCTCCTGGTCTATTCAGAGCAAACATTTGGGTCATTTTGCTTAGTCACTTGCTTATCCAATTAACAAACCTCCCCATTCTCACAGCTCTGAGCATTTTAAAAATAAAAACTAACCTAATTTTTTAAAAACCAGCTAGAACTTGCATATCTGAACCTGACCACAATGTGTATTTGTGCAAAAGCATTGCATCAGATTTGAGCTTACCCTAAGTGTATGTATTTAGACTGAAGCTCCCTCTGAACTGCAATATTTTTCACTGTATCTTGCACAGAATAAAGCACCTAACCTCTAAAAGGGAATGTATGCCTACTGGTTATTGTTTTGGCTACCTGTGGTTCCCCTGCCCTCACAAAATGCCTGCACAGAGACAGATGGGTGCAGTCTTGGAGAGCTTTATCTCTGTGGCACTAGATCCCAACACCAAGACCTTCAAATGGTGGCATAAGGCTGGAGTTAGGGGTGTATATTCTGCCCCTCCTCTTCCAGTGACCACTGCAGGGAAATCTATGATAACTTTGGTTTAAACAGGCTGGTTAAGTACACTCTATCCAGACTGCAGAGCCCATCTCACTTCTACAAAGGGAATTAAGGAGCCTGGTGGAGGCAATCAGATAGTCCTGAATACCCTGCAATTTTCAAAGGCTGACATATACCCTGGTCCTGGGTTTGGATGATGAAATCTTCCCTTGCTTAATCACAGCAGTCCAGAAGAGCAAGTGTCCCACTAGAGTTCATCACACCGGAGCACAAACCAGAAAGCTCCAAGCTTCAAGCCCACAAATCTACATTGCTTGATGGCCTGGCATTATGCTTCATGAGCTTCTGTTCAGAAGCAAGATGGACATTTTCCTCCCTCTGAAAGACTTAGAGACATACCAACATGGATGGATGTACTACTACATTTCAGCTCATTCAAATGGCCCCAGCTCAGGCATAGGTTTTAGCACTGCACTCCCCAGCGTGGGGCTGATAGAGCCACGAACATTCCAGCATCTCTGCTTAGGGAGCTTTTTCCACTGGGAAAGTTTGGATGTGTTCTCTCTGCCATGCCTGAAATGAGGATGAAGGTCAGTGCTCACCCTCAAAGACAGAAAAAGGGATACACTCTGTGGTTAGTGATAATTATGCTCAGCATGCCCACAAGTAACATCACAAAGCAGCAGGGCAATACTCTATTTTTGTAAATTCATATACAAGATAGTACAATTCACCCCACTTTCCCACTTGCTTTGTCCCTGCCCAGACTCACATCTGCTTTCCAGATCGCAACAGCATTTTCACTGCAGAGCCCAGCCACCACACCTGCTGTACATGCCAAAGCACTGATTCATTCACCTGAGGTTTGGATTGAAACTTGAGGATTCTGTTGGCTTAAAACAGGGATGTGATTGTTTCTGAAATGTAGCAGTAAATATTGTAAACTGAAATACTGACTACTGAGTGCCTTTTTTTAACCTCAGGACTACCAGCTCCTTTCCTTACATTCTTCTGCTTTTTAAATCAGATTCAATCCTGTCAGTGGTTTTATTCTTCCCCTAGTGAAATACCTCTTTATCCAATCTTTATCCTTCATCAGTTTCCATTAAATCCTGTTCATGTGCATTAGCATTAAACAGAGACAATAAAGATTTTCTATGCTATATTCACTGAAGAGTTACATAGGTAGAAACAACTTTACACTTATGTCCACAGTAAAATTTCCAAGTGGCAAAGCCAGTTTAAGGTAGTTCCACCCTTCTTTGATGCAATATCCTGGTTCCACCCACTGGATGGATAAAGCTGCTTTCAAAAATGTGCCCTAAGTTGCGCCAGTAAAAAGATTACCTCAAAACTGTCCTCAAGAAAATCTTTTCAGAAGGTTACTTAAAGGTGACTTAAATAGCTGTATTGCCAGAATGGCTCCCATGTTTAAACTGAATGAGGAACTTTTCAGTACGTCCACCACTCAAGAAATCATTACATGAAACAAGCCTGCATTTTCTTGAGGTGTAGATCTGCCAGAGGGGTCTATTCCCCAACTGCTCCCAAAACCCAAGTCTCAATTCTGACCTTTTAGAAGGCATTAAATGGACACCCAGGGACAGGGGAAAAGCAAAGCACTTGTCCTCATGCCTAGTGTTAAGCAGCAGTTTGCATGCTTTGCTGAATTGAGACTAGTGACTTAATTTGGAAATTATTTGTATTTTGTCCCATGGGAAGGACAATCATTCTTTTAGGTAACCTTAGCACCTAAGGAGGACAGTTAAATTACAAGTGGCACCATCTTAGCACAAAGCCATTGTTCACCTGACATCTCTGGAAAGTCATTTGGGCACTTCATGTTCTCTCCATTTCCATGTGAGAGGACTGTTCTGGTCTCCATCACTGCCCCCTGTTCTTCTTCCACCTTGTTCTTCTTTCTGCTCTGGGAAGGAGGAAGCTTTCTCTCTTTAACAAAGTCGCACCAGTCAAGAAGTACTTCTGTGACATGTAACAGGCTGAGACAAACAGACTTTGAAGAGTTAGCAACTGCACCTTGTTCCGCATTGTGCCTTGCTCTCCAGTCTCCCTTTGGAGATTGTGTGATTGTGTGATAGATACACACAGTTCCTTTTTGGTGAGCACCCAAGGTTGTACAGCTGTCTGCCTGCCTCAGCCTCCCAGGCATAGGAATTGCACACAAGCTATTTCCAGGCAGGCAGTGTTCTTAGACCTTTCTCTGTAGATGCCAATTAGAAGATTAGCGTCTTTTCTCTCCCCCTCTTTGCTATTAAATAGTCACACAAAAGCTGAGCTGACAAATTGCTCTCTCTATGGTGTGGGACAAAGACAGACAATAGATCAACATCATTTACTATACTCAAATCCTATTAATCACAGATTAATGAGAACATGTCTAGGGGGGCAGAAATTACCAGAATGTGGGCATATTGGCTTGTTACTCATGTAACATCTGCTGTAGCTTTACCTTTAGTGTCATGTCATCTTTTATCACATTGAAATAATGTTTGCTCCAGAAACATAATTAAGATAATGGGCCCTTCCTTAACAATTACTGAGGTACAGTAGGATTATATTTCTTAGCCATTTGTTTTTTAAAAAAATCTCTCAACTACTTTCTGAGTGTTTCTATCAGTCATTATGTGATTAACGAAGATGTATTTATAGGCATTAATAGAAACTTGGTATTATCTTTACTATTAATAATTATAATTTTATTCATTACTTCTCTCTGGCAAATTACATGTGCAGAAGTAAAACTAGAGTTTAACATTCAGTTTTTATGCTTGAAGAATTCTCTTCTGGGAGTAATTGTTACTAATTTTTCATCAATTCACATTGCAACAGTATTGGAACAAACAATGTTTGTTTTGATAAATGTGCACTTTTCTAACTGCCTCCGTAAAATAATTCTATAGCTGAACTGCTTATCAATTTGTTCCCCCATTTTCTTTTCTGCTATTGCCGCTGGTGAGGAATATTGTTCAGGTCAGCAGCCTAGCACGTATACTGTCTCAGTGCTTTTAGCCACCTACCCTGGCTCGAATCTCCTTTTTAATTAATTCCTCCGTTTGCCTTTAAGACCCAAAATTTAAAGTTCTGGGTTTAAGTAATTAGTATTCTTCACAGGGCCTCCTAATGCTGTTATCCTCAATATGGAGGAAGCTACTCCACGGATAAATAGCAAAGCAATTACAGCTGTAATCAGCCAACAAATAAAGGACTGCAGTCTACACGTGAGGCCGTGTATTTTACAACATTAATTGGCTCTTGCTCTCCATGTACCGAGCACTTACAGGTCTCTGCTGGAGCACAGAGGGGTTGGGGCGGGCGCCGGTCCCGCATTAGGCGCCATCGCGGCGTTTCAGCACTGCGGGACGGAACAGCTCCGCCGGCGAGGCCCCGGCACGGCTGGCTGTCTCCGCTCTGTTTCCAAGTGTCCGAATGACCTTTACATCTGCTTCCTAATCCCACCGCGCCCAGGAAAAGATCTTGCGCCACGGTGCCGGCTCATTGCTGCAGCACCCAGCCCACAGGTGCTCAGTGTTCCACGTAAGTGCTTCTGCTCACTTGGGATTCGGAGACCTGGAACCTCTTCTTTAGGTAGGCATGTTAGCTGTGTGTTTGGAAAACCGAAGAAGGGATAATGTGTTTCTGTAATGTATTACACTATGGTTTACACCCTTAGCACATTCACCCAAGACACAAGAAACTAGACTCAGTGTTTTTGTCTGGCCAAGGAGAGTCCACCCTTCCCCCGTATAAGAGAGTGTCCCCCAGCATCTGATGACAGTTAGCTGCATTGGGGCTCTGTCCACTCCTTCAGCAGAAATGAGGTCACCATTCTTGAATTATTTAAATACTCATGAAGAAGGGGAGAAGAGGGAGATCAACTTTGCTGCTTGTTGGCTAAGACAACCTGAGGAAAATCTAGCCATCTGTCCCTGCTCCAAGAGCGGCTCCTAGTTCAGCTAACAGTTGTTCCATATAGTACCTTATAACAGGGCTGCCTACAAGAATATTTTGCCCAGTCCACATGGAATCTAGAACAAAATCCCGTATGTCTTACACATCTCTGAGGAAACAAGTTCAGCATAGTGGCCTTTTTCTGCCTGAGGTGTGGCATGCAAAGACACCAGGTTTCAGTGAGATTAGTGGATCTCAGTAAATTGGGAAGTCCTACTTTTTAGCCCTTAGCTCAGGCAGTTAACTGAAAGCATGCACAAGCAGTTCTGAATCCTTCCAAACAGAGGGTTTGCTGCTATCATCTCACTTACATCCTGCATGGCTGATCTATTAATTCAGCTACCAGATATAAGACCAGCGATAAGGATGCCAGAGCTCTTTGTATCTGGGAGACGGGAATAATAAAAAAAAGTGATTCCAGGGGTGCTAAATGCGAAATTTGGCTTGAGGATTTCAGCACATTCCAAGTACATGGTGGCAGATTCATCCTCCAGTCGAGAGAGTCCTACTAAGGCCACAGGCTCTGACAGGGGAAACCTTAGTCTTGCAGCTGCTATCCCCTGACAAGACTGAGGTCCTTCAAGGCCAGAAAGAAATCTGCTGGTATGTGGGACATGACTGTTCACAACACAGGCACCTTCAAAGATTTTGGGAAGCAGCTGCGCAAACTAGTCTTGAGGATTATATTCGGATTTAGGTCCCCCTTTCTGCCTAAATTCTGTATCCTTTTGTGGCTTTGGTCTGTAAATGGGGATATATAGCCTTTCCAAGTGACTGTGAGGATAAAAGTATTCAAGGGTTTGAAGTAATGGTGCTAAAATTCTGGTAATGGGAAGCCAGAGATAGCTGAGGGCTGCTTACTCACACTGTGCTTCCTTTCTCAATAACTAATAGCATGTCTAGGCTTTGATGTTGATGGGTAGGCAGAAGAGTGGTCTTGATTAAAAGCATTAATTTACCTGTCTCAGATAACAGATTCATATACACAGGTCTAAATCAGGAGTAACTCCATCAAAATAAACAGCCCTCGGGTAAAACAGGTGTAAAAGAGAAGAGAACCAGACCCTGCATCTAGCAGATATATAACAAGGGAAATGGGCAAACACAAGGAAAATGAATTATTGTTATTATATGTGCACGTTCCATTCAGTACCATTAAAATCTAATGCTACAAAGAAAATACCTTTCAAGCTTGCAAAGTAATCACAATAGGGGCTGTAAAGAACTCATCAGAACCTGTGAATATTTCCTTTGTGCATGTTTCCTTCTTTGCAGTATTGATGTAAATCAGGAGTATCTTCATTGGCGGAAAACTGGCAAGATAAAAATAAATCAAGTCTCTTAGCTCTAAGGAAATTAACCAAGACCCATTGACTTGAGAAAACCTTTAGAATATTTGAATTACATCTTAAATGAACATTTAATTTCATAATTTGTCACCTTAGCTAATAATGTTAAGAGATCTATGCTGGTACAAACCATTGTGTTAATTACAGTAAAAGCCATCAAATTAAATTCAGTTTCTGGAATCAATAGCATTTCTCCAAGTACCATGCCTAATGATGGCCATACCTTTCATTTGGAGTTTTATTAATGCATATGTTATATCTGTCAGCTTCTTCAGTTGCAATCAAACTCACTATATGTTAATTCACACCTGATAACAATCATTTTTCTTGTACTTACCTTCTAAACCTGATGATAGGATGTGTCAACACCTATTGGGTTTTTTGTTTTGTTTGAGGACTTTGTGCAAGTTTTGTTCTTTTTATTTTAAATTTACTGCTAAGTGAGTTTCCAGATATTTTAATTATAAGAATGGACAGTAAAAACTTCACTGTCTTTGCTGCAGTCTCCACTTTAACCGCTAGAAATGTTGGGAGCTAACAAAATCTGAGCAGATAATCTTTTAGAAGTTTTTATTTTAGGAGTTTCTCTTCTCACTTCAAGGGGAAGTTCTCTCATGTTTCCACACAGATAAATTATGCCAGTAGTTATTTACGCACACTTCCCCCCTCCTAATAATCTGCTTACACTTAGTTTAGATCCAGTGCTCTAGAAAATTCCCCATCGCACCAGCCTCCCTGTGTATCGCATGCTTTCCCACTGCCTGTCACAGTCAAAGCATCACCTCTTTCAATAGACACCCATGACAAACTGCCAGGACATGCAAAAGATTGCTGTGAGTGCATAACACCTCATGCTAATTTCCAGCACATCAACAATGAACTTTTCCAAAGCAACATAACCTTAATTACATTTTAACTTCATCACAGAGGGAAGTAATATCTTCATTAACTGTTGTGAGGCGATTTTCTGGTCTAGTTGCAGGTGTGTTTTTTCATGGTGGCTGTTTTTTTCAGGCAAGGCACAACTGCTGAAGTGTGTTAGAAAAATACACTCTTTTCTTTGGCTCTCAGTCGTCCTTTAAGAGAAAATGAAGCTGGTTATGGTTTTGTTGTCTGGGTTTTTTTTAAATAAAAAGTTATTATCACCTTTCATATGATTATAACTGACTCTAGGAAGATAAGGTCAAGATGTCCCTCCTCTTGTCACCAAATGTTAGCCACATAGAAAACAGGTGTCTAAGCTAAATTAGTTGGTTAAATGCCTTCCATGCTCAGTGGAGAGACAGAGACCTTCAGCAGCAACTCATTATAGCCCAAACCAGACCTTCTGGACAGCCTTTTTGGTCTCTCTGTGGCCCAATTAGGACCACAGGCAACTCGGTCTAGGCACCTAGACACCTTTAATCTGCGTGTTTTGTTCCACATCATGGGAAACTCCCCTTAGTTTCACTGCAGACCAAGAAGCCTGTACAGGAACAAGCACCATCTGGCATTTGTAACCCACACCTGAACCCTAACCTCACCCCAGAGACCAGCAGTGCTGCCATGAGGGAAGACTTCAAGCAGAAGAGATGGAATTAAGGGAAAGGTGACAAATGGGACCCTGGAAGATATCAGAAAAGAAATGTTACATTTGAGGTGAGAAGGCAACTATTAAGGTAAGTGGAAGCATTACCAGACTCAAAGAAAGAACTGAAGATATTTATAATGTGAAACGACAGAAACAAAGAACTTTTGTTGGCTTATGAAAATGTAGGGGTCAAGAGAGCAGAATCCACTTTCAGGTGCCAAAGGCTGCCAGGACATCTGCCCAGCAGGCTGGGGAGGTCCTGGGCAGAGGGACTACTCGTTACTGCTTAACTTTGCAGCATTAGACATCACAAATAGTGCTCATCTGTCAAGTGGACAGAACGTCTTTTTATTAGTTGCTGTTTGCTCAGATTTATCAGGCTGGTAATATGACAAGCTATTTATACACACATACCTGATCACAACAGAATCTGATTATACCAAAACCTCCAATTTTGCAAGAACTACTTTTACATGTACTTGCATGTAAAGCATTAGACAACATTCCAGCTATTGGTACTGTCACAACCAAAACACTTGCTTTCATTTTTTTGTATTATAGTACCTAATTATAAACGACTGCGTGGATAAAGCTATAAACAAAGATACATACTTCAAAATATATACTTCCAAATACTGCAAGTTAATCCTGTTTCGTGTGTTAAAGAAATATAGAATTGGGATCTGAAGGAGAAATTTCACTAGATTATGAGGGAGCTGTCATCCATGTATAGCTTTAGCTGACTTTGGGTGTGGTGGGGACAAACCATTCTACAACTAAGCACCAGGCGTCCTCAGCACCCAGAAATGAGGAACTGTCTATGCCCTTGCTGAAAAATGTGGTTTCACTCAAGACATCCAGCATCACAGCAGCACGCCCCAGGGGCAGGGGCTCACAGCACCAGGCAGCCATCCTCAGTGTTCACCAGCAGCTTCTCTCCTGCCCATGAGCTCCCACAGGCAGAAGGAGGAGGAGGAGGTGGAGATGGAGGTAGGACTCTGCAGGTAGCCCTCTCCTTCACCCTATTCTCCTCACTCAACTCTTGACACCCTCCACTCTGTGATCTGAACGAGGGAGGGACCCTACATTAAAAATAGGAGTATTACTGTGTAGTGCAATTCTATCTCCTAGCACACACAGGAGGACATCCGATTTGGAATTTCCAACATATTACAATCCTAAGAATACAAACTCCCTTATTTTGACATTTTCTTCCTTCTAAGTGCTTAACTTTGCAACCTTAATGCTGTTATTCTCATTTTCATTACTTTATTATCTGGTTAAGCTTTAGCTTTGTGATACAATCAATCAGAATCACTGCCAAAGACATTTCCAAAAACCTTTGATTTTGCGACGCACTACCAAGAAGGCAGCACAGAAAAGCCTGTGTAGCTTTATAAATACAAATATAAATATAAATATATTTTATAGATATATTGCTGAAAGCCCATCTAGCCTAGCATTTTGTTTCCTACAGTGGCCAAAAGCAGGTGCTTAGGAAAAAGTACAGCAACAGGAAAGCACAAAGTGGTATTTCCTCCAAATATCTTCTCAATAGCCAGTAATCTTTGGCTCGGGCAATTCCTGAGTGGTGTCTTTATATTTAATGGATTTAATAGATTGGCTTTTCCATCCATTCACTTTTGACCTCTTGTAAACATTCCGCATCCTCAGGAGACTGTGAAATACAATGAGGAAAGGGAGTGCTCCCCTGGGGACAGGGGTGTCCAGGGCTTCAGGCCATGCTCCAGCAAGAGCTTGTCTTTCCCATGAAGTAGCCACAGGGTAGCCGTGAGCAGGGGGCAGAGCTGGCACAGCCTCTCCTGTGTAAATGTTGTCCCAGTTGCTCTTTTGTTCTGCAACAGAAGAAATTTTGAAGAGTATACACGAAGCACCACCGTGTCAGAGGTGAGGCACGGGAGACCCACAGTACAGCTTTGAACCGAAGCATCTGAGTTCTGCCTGAGTCCTGTGGTCACATCCCTCCTGGAGCTGGATCATCTGCCAGTCGTTGCTCTGCCACTCCTTATACTGGTGCTTTGCCTTAGTAATTGCTAATTAAGAGCCTTTAAAGCTGCTCCTATAAGGCTTAATATAATAACAACAATATTTACTATATATAATATTAATAAACACAAATTAATCAATATTATTTAACTATTAACATTACTCCTTCAACACACTAACAACAATTTAAAGTACCCATAATAGTTTTTTAATTTTAAGAGCAATAATCAGGAGAATCACCTGCTCCTCTACCAGATGTCAAGGAACAAAACAATATTTCCTTTTTTCATATTATCTGCCCAAATCAATGAAGTATGTCATATACTCCCCAAGTCTGAGGTCTTTCTGAAGGATAAGAAGGAAAACAGATATGAAGGAGGACACTATGCTTGTGTAGTTTTACCAGGAGAGTTTCAACAATCATGTTCATGATGGCACATACACATGAAAATCAAAAAGAGGGTGTACAATTCAGGAGCCAGTGCAGCTTGTGGGCTAGGGAGCTGGAGCTGCACCGAGATACTGGTGAGGAGAGTGCAGCCACTCAATGGCTGCTAGCAGCTGCTGACGAAGGAACCAAGTGAGGGAGATGGCAGGTTAGCAGGGAAGTACATAGAGGAAGCAAGGACAATGGCAATAATGGAGAATCCAAGTGACATTGCCAGCATGAGGGTCCCAAGATGGTCAAATGTGGATCAGCAACAGTGGCATTGCCTCGAACTCTGCCCACAGTCTTGCTTGTCTCAGGAGAGACCATGCGGTCAGACTGAGGCAGGGAAGAGGCTTCCTCTGAAGCAGTGACAGTTGCACAAGGCAATGGAATGCAAACAGACCCAGAGGCTAGCGTCTGCAAATCCTGCACCTTGCTCTTCCCAAGTCTTTGATTTGGCTAATGATGCACAGGACAGGTTACAAACACGCGCACCAGGCTTTCCTAGCACTCACAGTCAACAGGCAATGAGAAGCAGGCACATAATGATACTTGCCCAGAGTAACTCCAAAGGGCACGGGCACCTCATCCTGAGGCAGGACACCCTGCAGTCAGGACTCCCCCACTTTTGGGCTCAAGCCAGCATGCTCCATACTGCACTGAGCCCTTGCCACTAAGGATCTCTGCAATGCAAGCATTGATGGCATTTACATCAGCTCTAAGAGGAGCTGGAGGGTTTAGCTACCCGCTTCCAAGTGCCTTGAGATATGGGATTATTCCAAAGGGCGTGAAAATCCCCTGACCTAGAACATCTCTACAAAGTCTGAAGGCCCTGCCAGTAGCTGCAGAGAAGAAGCTTAATAGGCAGTTTCTGTTGTGGCTAGAGAACACCTCTGGTCGTTATTTGTGAAGAGTTTCTCGTCCATACAAGGTATTTTTTCCATAGAAGACCTCAGTCTGATATGTTTAATGCTGTTTTCCCTGGAGATACACAGTACAGTATGCTCATTTTTACCAATTCTCCTGTTTTTCCTGAAACAGGAACTCTTCAAGTTTTTGCCTGTTGCTTGTAATACTGGATAACAACAAATCAGCAAGAGAGTCACACACCCTGACATGGACTTTCCCAAATACGCGTCAGGTGACTGGGAGCAACCTTGATACTTCAGCATCCTAACTTATCCAAATATGGATTTCTGGAAACAGGCTTTTCAGCTATGCCACAAGTGCTGTGCCAAATGCCGGTGTACTGGGGCTGCAATGAACAGCGCTGCTTTTGAACCAGGATGCAACGACAAACACTGATTTCACGTGTACAAGCCATATCTTGGGAGCCTGATGAAGGAAACCTGGCTACATTTTTGCTGTAAAGCCGTGGAGACGGCAGCATGTCTCTGTGCGGCCAGCAGCGGCTTTACAAGCCGAGAGGGACTCATCTTTCGGGAGGAACACTTGAGTTCTGCGAGCTCTGGGAGCCAGCCGGTCCCGTAAAACAGCGCCCGCCCCTGTGGGGACTCTCGGCTTTCCTGCCAAGTGCTCAGGCACCACTAGAGGGAAACACCGCTCCACCCTCCCTCCGTCCCGACGCGGCCTTGAGGGCGGGAGAGCGAGCAGGAGGGGCAGGGCAGCCCGCTAGGCATTCGGCCCGCACCTCACCACGCGGGAGCGGGAGAGGGGGTGCCGCATCGAGCGCAAACGGGAATGGACGAGGGGGGAGTCATGATAAAATACACAGAGAAGGAGAAGGAGGAAAGAAGGAGAAGGAGAGAAGACGACGACAAAGAAGAAAAATTAAAATTAAAATTAAAATTAAAATTAAAATTAAAATTAAAATTAAAATTGCTAATAACCCGATGAGTAGCCGGGAGGGATGCTAAAGTTCCTGAAGGTACACGGGTGCGCCTCTCTCTCAGACCCAGTGGGCACAACTCTTAACTTTAATGTAACTGTTACCCAGAAACAGCTTCCTCCTGGTTCTATCTTAACCAGTACGGAAATCTCCCCTGCTGGCAGGAAACCCTTGACCCATTTAGCTCCTAAAAAGACAGCACTGCTCTGAAAAACTACTGAATTGTTTGTTACTAAGAAGACAACTACCGAAGGGCAGAACAATGACATAAAATTTATGAGAATTATCATTACCATCATCATTGTAACATACTGCATTTAGCTTGTAGAAAACAGGTTTCTTCCCCCAGATTTTGTCTTTAAAGAAACCTATGTCCAGTTCTTTACCATATCCATAAATGATGTAGTAAAGGGAATGAACAGCATAGTAGCAAAGGCTGCAGCTGATATAGAATGATTCTGAAAAGATTAAACTACAGCTGAGAAGTGCAGAAATATTTCATAATATGATGTAGCAGAGAAGTAAGAAGTCAGATTTTGCATTAAATTTCACATCAACAAATGCACTGTATAGCATCTGAAGGGAAGACTCTATTGATACATGTCACAGTCATTAAATTAACTGTTTTTACTAGGAGAAAAATCTCTGAGCCGTTGTGAATACTTGAGATCAGGGCTCCACGGTGGTCAGAATTAATGGGCATGAATAGGAATAAAAAGAGAAAAAAGCAGAAAATGTTATTTCACCTTCCTTCTTAAGGTAAAACCTTCTCAAATACAGTTTGCGCTCTGTATGAAAGAGCCAGAAAAAAATAGGTTCAGTAAAAAGTGACCAGGTATGGAAAGGCTCCCATATGAGAAAAAACTAACCAGGTTAGCAGGACTAGGTGAAGCTTGGAAACAAGACAGCAGAGGGTGGTGACAGCTCAGTCACAGGTGGCCTAAAAAGGAGAAGAACGAATCTCACCCCCCGTTTCACGTAACAGAAGTATTCCTTATTCTCAATTACAATACCATCTAGTAGGTGTTTTAAAAATACCATCTAGTAGTTTTAAAACAAACACCAGGAAGTTTTGGTAGAGTTTTCTTTTCAGTACATGTATAATTAAATCTCATTGTTGCAGGATATTTTGGAGACCAAAGATCTGGAGAAGCTCACCAAGGGCTTAGAGAAGTTCACTGCAGCTAAATCCATGGGTAGCTTCTAAAGCTCGGAAAGCCAGATGTGCAGTCCACAAGCAGGAACATTACATATTCATCTGCTTATATGTTTTTCTTCCCTAGATGTCTTCAGTTGGCCAATGTCCGAGAGAGAATGCTGGACTACGTGACCTGGCATGGTGTAGCCTAGTGGGAAAGCTGGATCACAGCAAGGCTGTGATTTTCTGAAGTTCATATGAACTCAGGTTGGAACTAGGAACTGACTTCACACCTACAAAGCATCATATCAGAAATACAGCAATGCATAACCACAGGGACCGTTTCCTGCACAACTGTGTGCCAGAGTTTCACTTGCTGGTCTGGAAATGAACCAGGCAGTAAAAGCGATTAGCAGTGGAAAGACACTAGACAGCTGTAATTACCTAAATGCCTTCCTATTAACCATGTGAGAAACTAAATCCTCACAATCACATTCATTAGTAAATGCTAATGACAAACTAACTACATGAAGTTTCATTTGATTAGGTAGAAGAATTTTACTCCAATATGATTATGTTACACAGAATGACCTAAAAACCAAATCAAGCCAGCCTGGCTCAGAGAGCAAATGAATGTTAATACTAGCAGACAGGCAGAGAAGCCCTGTCCTTGCAGTACAAGGGCTGCTCCCACGTGCTACCAACAGCATGGACAGGTTCTCTCAGCTGGTGGCAAATGTTCCCAGCTTCTGGTCCTGCTGTGGATGCCGAGTGCAAGTGGGACCAAGCCAGAGCTGCTGCAACACACTGTGGGGATTCACTGTGTATTAACCCCATTTAGAAAACCCTGCAATATCATAGTGAGGACAGTGGGGGAAATTCACCTTGATGCCTGCGCTGTTTTCCACCTGAAGGGAACAATGCGGTTCGATGGATAGGGCACTGACACAAGAGATATGAGCACAGACTGACTGCCACTGACCTCAGAGGCGCCGGTTTTCACCATCCCTGGCACCCTGTGTTGCGGAAGTGTGTCATCAGTCACTATGCCAGACGCTCACTCTTTCCTGCATCTGCAGAGCATGAGGAGAGCAAAACACGATGATTTCTACAGAGATGTGCCAATACCACAGCAGACATCAGTTGTCAGGGCAGGCCATCCTCTTGATACCTTTGCTGATTCCTTTCTCGAAATACTGGTAAAGAACAAGGTTTCCTGAACTCGCCTTTTCCAAGCACCCACAGACAACAGCTAAGAAGAGTGGGTCTGTTGGCACTGAGGATGGAGGAGCTCACTGCACCTTTGCAGGAAGACTGAGGGCAATTCCAGCACCAACCTGAATCCCACTTGACATATAATGTCCACTATTCTAGACATCCACGTACTGCAGTGGCAAGCATGATGCCAATGTCCAGACACAACAAAACTATGTTCATTCGTAATAAAATGACCATGTATCACAGCCCATCCAGAGCATGAAACACTTCATGGAAGACCCATGTGCCTCCAGAGTTCAGGTACCACAGTGACAAGGACATGAGGAAAGAGTGAGAAAGCCTGCAGCAGGCGCTCAGTTTCCAGCATGAGTTACAAAGTGTGATTTGTTCTTCACTGAAACAGTAATCCTCATTTTTAAGCATGAGTCCACTCCACACCCCTTTATTCTCAGGCAGACGATCTGCATTTCTGGTGTTTGTGTGATTTTTCCCAGTTGTCCAGTTGGGAGATTCAGACCCCCATGAGACCCTCCAGGCAAGGAGGCAGAAAGGAGAACACAGCCTCTCCTAGGAGGCCCCTCTACATTTCTGCATGGGCACAAGTCCCTATGAAGTCCATGAAAGCTGCTCCTGGCCCAGCTGAGGGGCCCTTAGACATCATCTCACTGCTCTCCTTCTGCTCCCCAGCCTGACTCATGGACACTGTGTGCTGTTGGCAGCCGAGGGACAACACATGCACAGAGACCACAGGGCAGGCAGGTGCCCAAGCACCCTGCTGCTCTCTAGCCCCATCCTGTCACAATGCTGCAGGTGAATTCTTTATACATAATCAAATAAACCAGAAGGTTATTAGATTTGAATTAGCATTCGCTAACACAATTGTGTGGATTTAGTCATCTAAATGGTCAATGCTAGGACATATGGATAATTATTACTGTTCAGTGATATTCAGCTAATTGATTTTATTGAATGACTCACTTTGATGATACAGCTGAAACCAGTGTGTAGCTGGAATCACAAAGGCAGGCTCTTATCTGCCCAACCCACCTCCCAGCAGCTCCACCCTTTAGTGCATTCAGGTCTCTCTGGATTTTCCTTAGGAATGGAACCATTTGGGAACTGCTCCTGCCTCCTCACATGCATGCCTGATCACATGTGGGACGGTGTCTCACCGCAGCTTACCTCAACAGGGTTAAGAAAAAGTGAGCTAAACTGAGCTGAAGTGGGGGTTTTCCAAACTCTGCTTGAGTGGGCACCACCTGAGCAGGCACCAGTGCAACAGCCTGCATAAGCTATTTCCTCCTCCACCCTCCTAAGCACACCCCACACTCACCTCCATGAACAAAGACACCCCTTATGCTGCCCTCCTGCCCCCTCCTCCACAGAGGGGCTCAGCCCTACTGCACCATTCTCCCAAATTCAGGCTGAGCCCCAGCCCCATCGTAGTGCCTGCCTACACAGGAGGGCTTGTGAGCATCTCTCCACAGGTATCCCTCACCACATGCAGAGGGACACAGGTAAGGTTCTGCCTGTGCAGCATCATGCCAATGTAGAGAGCTCAGAGCTGATGTTAGTTTTCCCACCTGGAGCTGTCTGGAAAAGCCCAAATGAACAGACATCTGCTCCAGCAGCAAGAGTGTACCCATGCCTGCTTCCCTGTGATCAACAGCTTCCACAAGGTACAAGGTCTCCCTAGAACACTGTTTTACTCCCCAGGATCCCCAGAGACTTCTAGATGAGGCAGCTGAGGGAGGGTATTAAGGGATACAGGACTCTAACTCTCACAGTTATGCTGTGCCTGAAATGGGGCGATCTGGCTTGATTTTCGTTCTACAATATGTTGTATTTTGAAATCAGCTAAGCTAAACTCATGGAAGGGCCACAGAGATCTGCAGGTTGTTCATAACCAAGGGGAACAGGGGGACTGCACCCCCAGCCCAGAGAGTGAAGTCATTGTGTCCCACACAGGAGGGCTCAGTCTTCTCCATAGTCATGCAACCTGAGTGACCTCAAGGTGACATGGACTTGATGTTGCTCACTAAGAAGGGTGGGAGAGGGTATCTCATGCACACATTTTGCTGTCCATTACTCTCTAGGTAATTGTTCATAAGCATCCCAGATGTCCTAAAGAAGTGCAGGACTGCACAGGCACACAGCTTTGCTGAGTGATGCCAGGAGGCTGCCCTGGGCAGAGAGATGCACTGAGTGACACTACCGTGACAGCAACAGCAGACAGTGTGGGTGAGTGAGGACCCTCCCTTAGAAGGGAAGATATGAATATAACATGATGGATGCTTGTGAGGTGGGCAGATGCCAACCTGATGAAGTTTAACCATGCCAAGTGCAAGGTCCTACACCTGAGTGGGAGCAATCCCAGGCACAGCTACAGGTTGGGCAGAGAAGAGATTCAGAGCAGCCCCATGGAGAAGGACTTGGGGGTGTTGGTCAATGAGAAAATGAACATGAGCCGGCTTCAGTGTGCGCTTGCAGCCCAGAAAGCCAACTGTATCCTGGGCTGCATCAAAAGGAGTGTGACCAGCAGGTCGAGGGAGGTGATCCTGCCCCTCTACTTTGCTCTTGTGAGACCTCACTTGGAGTACTGTGTGCAGTTCTGGTCCCTCAACATAAAAAGGACATGGAACTGTTAGAACAAGTCCAGAGGAGGGACATGAAGATGATGAGGGGACTGGAGCACCTCCCTTATGAAGATAGGCTGAGAAAGTTGGGGCTGTTCAGCCTGGAGAAGAGAAGGCTGTGTGGAGACCTCATAGCAGCCTTTCAGCATCTGAAGGGGGCCTATAGGGATGCTGGGGAGGGACTCTTCATGAGGGACTGTAGTGATAGGACAAGGGGTAATGGGTTCAAACTTGAACAGGGGAAGTTTATATTGGATATAAGGAGGAAGTTCTTTACTGTAAGGGTGGTGAGGCACTGGAATGGGTTGCCCAGGGAAGTTGTGAATGCTCCATTGCTGGTGGTGCTCAAGGCCAGGTTGGACAGAGCCTTGGATGACATGGTTTATTGTAAGGTGTCCCTGCCTCTGGCAGGGGGGTTGGAACTAGATGATCTTAAGGTCCTTTCCAACCCTAACTATTCTATGATTCTATGGCAGGGTGTTACTGTATACACATAGAGGGTGAGACACTTTGCTTTGGGAGGCAGAGTATGCAGCCAGTAAAAGGGTCTGGGTCTGTGGATGCAGGCAGAAGAAGAATTAATAAGTATGACCATCAAACACTTGTTTCAAAGGGGGACAGACATGGCTTCTCTGCAGTGCTCTAGGGATAATCACCCCCTCCCATCTCATTTCCCTCGCTCGCTTTCCCACAAACATGTGTCAGAGCCTCCACGAATCTTTCTGTCTCCAGCATAAAACCAAACCCGTGGCACTAAGTCTGTGTTGCCAGAGGTCAGTGTTTTCCCAAGCAAGTTATATTTTCCCTGCTCAGAGAGTCAGTCTGGGAAGAACTTGAAAATTACCTTTGCCCCATTTGTCCAGGATTTCCGGACATCTAGGAAGTCCAGCACTGTATGCCCTTGGGACTATGCCGTGTGTAGGCCCTCCAGATGTCATCACAGCACACACACAGCACAGGGATTTCACAGAACTGTGTACAAACTGTCTGTCCTAGAAAGGCAGGAGCATATCCTGGACGGGTAATTTCTGTCTGGGAAACACCAGAGCCATAAGTTAGTAAACAATGCCCACGAAACTGGAAGAAATCAGAGCCCTACAAGGCATATGCTAAATGGGAGATCATCCCAGGAACGGATGCAGCCTTGGAGAAAGATAAATTTAAACTCCATCCAGGATGGAAAATCTGCATGCCATCTCCATCTGCTCCCCTCCTCTCCAGCACAGCTCCAGTAATGAATCACTGGCACTGGCACCCTCTGAAAGACACACTACTGCTTCCAGTTCCCCTTGCCTACATGCAGTTCAGGCATGGCCAGCCTCCAACCACCAGCCTAGGTGGCAGAGGTGAAACAGCCCCACAGTGTGGCACTGCTTGTCCCCTGGTTCCCACAAGTGCTGGCAGCCCTGAACCCACAGCCAGCCATCACTTGCCCCAGGAGAGGTCATGATCACAGTAAGCAATTGGCTGCATGAAAACAAACAGGAATATAATGGAGCAAGAGCTGTACAAGGAAATTAAGGTTTTATTATAACCCAATCTAGAGAACCTGAAAGTGCAGGGCATGGCATATTTGGAGTTCTCCCTTTACTCCACTCTTCCCCCTTTGCTCCACTCTCACCCTCTACTCTGCTCTCATGAGACCCCACCTGGAGTACCGCGGTCAGCTCTGGGGCCCCCAGCATAATAAGGATGTGGAACTGCTTGAGCAAGTCCAGAGAAGGGCCATGAAGATGGTCAGAGGGCTGAAGCATTTCTCCTAGGAAAATGGACTGAGAGAGCTGGGTTGTTCAGAGAAAAGAAGGCTCAGAGACAGCTTAGCCTTCCAGTACCTAAAGGGAGCCTACAGTGAATTTGGAGAGGGACTTTTTACAAGGGCAGGTAGTGGTAGGACAAGAGGGAATGGCTTTAAGCTAAAAGAGGGTAGATTTGGATTAGACATTAGGAAACAATTCTTCACTGTGAAGGTGGTAAGGCACTGCAGCAGGTTACCCAGAGAAGTTGTGGATATCCCGTGCCTGGAAGTGTTCAAGCTTGGATGGGGCTTTTAGCAACCTGGTCTAGTGTCCCTGCCCATGACAGAAAGGTTTGAACTAGATGGTCTTTAAGGTCCCTTCCAACCCAAACCATTCCATGATTCTATAAATTTGGAAAAATCTGCATTTAACCCCTCCCTGAACCTGACTCAGTCGGTAAATCAGAGTTCACTTAGCACCCCTATAAATGCTGTCCCCTGGTGCTCTTCTCCCAGCTCGCTCTCTTGTAGAGAATAACTGAGCTACCCCAGGTGCTGCAGCCCCGCTCTCAGCAACAGCCATTTGCATAGGTAGAAGGACGGGCTGGACCAGCAGGACATGGCACCAGAAGCACATCCAGTCCTTGGCAATGCTGTGCACACTATGTGCTGGCACAGCCAATGCTCCAGCTCTGAGCACGCCCGCAACTGCCTCAGAAAAAAATGAGGTTAAAACCTAAGGAACTTCCCAGGAAAAGCTCCAGAGCACCCTGATGGGCGTTCTGCACTGACATACTTGAAGTCAAGTGCCCCTTAGCACTATCTCAGCAGCAGCTGCTGCTGACACCCGCTGCCAGCCTCAGGCAATTTGTGCGTGGCAGATTGGGGTTACCCCCCCTAGAGCCGTGTGGTCTGCTGGGCTTCAGGGTTCCAAAGGACTTTCACTAGGAGATGGAGCAGAGAGCCTGCCCTCCTCCAAACGGGTGTGCACAGGAGGAACTTACATTGAGACAGTCCCTCGGCTGGCAGTCCCAGGGCTTTTTCAGGAAGCACCCAGCCCAAAGTTCATCTTCTGTTGCTTGTTGGCTTTTTTTTCTCTCAGAGTTGTGCTCTTAGTATTGTCTAGTATTTCCTGCTTCCTCCTCTGGCAGCTCCCCTGCTAACGCAGACACACAGCTATAGCACCCAGTGCATTAGCCCCTGCACCTGCCACATCCGTCCCCAGGGAAATCCCTGGGCCCACATGCAGTTCAGCTTCTAATTAAGGCTTGCCGTGTGCCTGTCTGCTGCAGCAGGCTCTGCTGCTCACAGAAGCAGCATACTGGCTTCTTTATGTTTATCCAGGACGATTTGCACCCACCAGCTTTAGGCACAATGGTTGCACAGGAGCACAAAGAGGCTTGGAGCAAACTCTGCTGAGACAGATGGCTCGCTTCTACCTGTATGCAGCCTCCTGCTCAAGCAGCCTAGCATAACTCAGCTCAGGTCTTTCATTTGCTCAAAATATTACCTAGCATCACAGGAAAACTGTATCCAGATCCAGTTTTGACCTTCTAGAAACATAATCCAAGTGGAAAGCAGCTCCCCCTCTTTGGCACGGCCCCGCTGGCTGCCCACACTCACCCTCTGCCAGGCAGAGCTCTCCGTCCCGCAGTCTCACTCGGTCAGTTTTCTGTGTTGTCCCACCATGCCACTCTCTACACCTTTGCAAGACTCCTACTTCCTGGGAAGAACTGGAGGCTGTAACATTCCCAAATGTCACAGCTGCCCTCAGTGGGAAAGTCCCTTCGTAATTACTAGCATATTCCCAGTTCATGTTTTCCACATCAGGTGCTTCCATTCTGCCTGCAGCCGCAGAGGGGGCTGTACTGATGGGGACTAGTGTTACTCATATTGCTGAAGGGAAAGTTGTACAAGCTCAGAAAAAGTGCCTTTGCTTCTTTTTGCCCCCAGCAAACATGAAACGCATGTGGCAGCAAGCTTTGCTGCATCAGGCAGGGAGCATCAGCTTAAAGCTTTGCAAGTAGCATGCTTTAAAAAAACTTCCACATGAGAATGGGAATGACACCAGAGAAAACCTTCCAAGTAGGAACCGATTTCAAATTACTTGACCTGTATTTACTCTTAAGGCACAACAATAAAAGCAGTTTAAGCTGGTATAGTACATCTCACCCCTAAGGATCCCCAGAAATGCAAGGATATATAAACAGCCCACCCTTCAAGCAGAGAAATGCAGATCTTCCAGGGACACAATACACCAGTTTGAGAGATGCCAAAAATAAGCTGCAGTCTAAAAATAAAAACAGAGACTAATGTAGCCAGCCAGAAATGTAGGCCCATTAGACTCTAGCCCAACACCCTAGTTAACTCCATTTCTGTATCTGTGGGACATGGGAAGGATCTTAAATGACCTAATTTGGACCTTGGTTTTACATGCCAAAATTACTCCTCACACTGTTTGCTTGGATATTATATTAGCTCAAATAATGTGGAGAAATGCTTCCTACTGCATCTACCACACTGCTATCTGGAGTGTCTGACTATCCCATAATAGTCTCCAATGAAAAAGTCTGAGGAGGTAGGGATACTTCTCATTTGGTCATTTTTTTAAAGTTTTCAAATCAGTAACAGTCATGCTATTATTAGACAGCAGGAGGGAAATACGTTTTCCCTGTTTACCACTGGACTAATTGTTCAGAGCTGCCTGTTTCTTATCTCTACAGCAGCTGCAAATGGGAGCCTGAGATATGTGGATTTTAATTGCAAAACGTTACCAGAATGACAGTGTTAAGTGTTCCCTGGCTTCCATCACACTAGCAAAGTATGTAGACTTGGAGCAACAAACTGGAGTCCTATTCCAAAGGGGTATCAGCATGTGTACATACACACGCAGACAGCAGGTTTGCTTTCGGTTTTAACAGCCTGGGCCAAGATACTGCTGGATGTTGTGAACTGTCTTTCCTGGTACATTTGCTGTGAGCCATGCATAGTCCTCCAGATTAAATGAGAGGAAACAGTTAATAGGTATCTGCAGCAGCAATCACAAAAGGATGAAGTTGAGGGACCAACTCAGGTAAATCAACAGCACTACAGCAGCAGCACTAGATGGTTCTCATGATTAGTGTGGCAATCAGGAAATTACAGTTTAATGTGTTTGCTGGAGGAAGCAGCATGAGAATCCTTCATGTACTTTAAAGACTGATTAAAACCCTACTGCCCCTTTTCAGCATTCAGGCGCGCAAGGCAGCTTCTCAGCACCTGGCCAGCTGCTTTCTGCAAGTAGAATAAAAACAAACATCTCCTGCTACAGCCCCACAGCCCTGACAATTGAGTGCCTGGGGCACCAGAGTGGAGGAGGCTTTTGCAAAATCTAGCCCTTAGGTGCAAAACTGCCTCTTGTGGTTACAGCCTTTTACGCTGTCAGAGTGACAAGGTAGTCCCTTGGTCTTGAGCAGCCTGCTGGACCAGGCAGTGGAGACTGCTAACATAATCTCCAATTAAAAAGTGCAGAAAACTTTCATCTTCTCTCAAGCTGATGAGCATAAAAAACACTCCTGTGAAATTAGACATAGCAAAGGTACTAAACCAGAATACACAGAAGAAAATGGGGGTTAAGTTTGGCATGGATAAGTGCAGCGTTCATAAAGCTGTGATCCTGTTTCGGCTAACCCCTGTCCCCCTTCCTCCATCCCCTGGGCCATATCTAAGCTTCCTGGAACTGCAACACATGGGTGGGAGGCTATGTAGGAAATCAAGAGTTGTGACAGGCTCCACTCTATAGCCAAAAACCATTTATCCAAAAGTTGAGCTTGTTTTTTCCTATTCTTTTTCTCTTGTGGACCATGTAGAAAATTGTACAGAAGAACTGCTAGAATGTGTTAATTTTCAAAACAAAAAGGACAGCACCTCAGTAGCACAAAAGCAGCCTCAATGGCCTTATCACTGCTGCAAAACCTTTGCTTTATACCAATTTCTATATGCATCCTTTTAGGCAAATATTTTACAACAAACTCATTAGCTGTGAGGAGTCACGGGTAAGACAGCAGCTTTATTTGTTTTAATGTTAACAAAGGTTCCGTCCACCAGTGCATCCATGCTGGCTGATACTTTAAATGTGGATCAGGGTGTAGGGCTAAATCCCTTCTCTATCTGTGCTTTTGGCTGCCTGATACCCAGGGCTGCTGGCCCATGTCTGAGGGCCCCCTTAATGCCTGGGACCAGGCTGAAGAGCAGCTGTGGGGCATCAGCATCTCCCTGGGGCAGGAAGTGGGCTGGCCTTGGTGTGACTTTCCATCCAGAAAACATTTTCCATCTCCTTTCCACCACCTACAACTGGCTGCAGTACCACTGAGTTAAAACGCATCCAAAACGAAAGCACCTCGCGTGCCTCCAAAAAGAGGTTTCTGCTGGCAAATGCTTGCTAAGAATAGCCCTGTGCTTGCTTGTGAGAGCAACTGGAGGTCACTTATAGAAGAGCCAAAGAACTCACTTTGCTCAACTCTGTTTCCAGCCATCGCAGTGAGGACAGGAAGTTTTAAAGTTTAATTTCTGTGTGGTTCTAGCAAAACTCCAACTGGAGGCAGCATGGTTGGGCTTGATCCCACTGCTAGTCAGAGTAGCAGCTTGCTTTCCATCTCCCATCCTCCCTTTTTTACAGGGAAGCAGGTAGGAGGAGATTCATTTGTTAATTAAATTTCCCCTGCCAATTTACATTACAAAGGGGAAATTGTTGCAAGAAGCTCACAAAACTTTCATAACCCTTAACCTATTAAAGAAAGAGTTGTACGGCTTTTTTCTAAACCTGCCCAAAAGCACCATCGGGTTGTCCCAGGCCAAGTGATGAACAGCAAAAAAAAGTTCAGGAATGGCACAGCTGGGCTGAAAATCAGGAACATCTGCTCAGAGAAAGTCAGGCGTTCGCCACCTCCTCTGGCTCCCCCTTTCATCTTTGGATTTTCTCATAAGTTCTTGTTCAAAGGGATGCCATCCCATGGGAAAATGACAACAAGAAAAAAACGCAGACACTCAGCTAAGCCAGCAATAGTTGCAAGAGAAGAAAAATTCTTCATGGGAATCCCCCACATCTGAGAAGTAGAAGCAGAAATTCACCAGGGAAAAATTCAGTGCTTTCAGCCCCACAGACAATACCTTTTATCCATGTGGGAGCCTCCAGTTATCCAGTTTTCATTACCCACAGATGGCACAACAGCAAAGAATCATTAACAAGGGCCAGAGAAAGTAAGAAGAATGGCAGAAGATGTAATTTTTTTCATAAAAAGGTTTTTTCTATTATAGAAATATACCTGTTGAAAGAGGCCTGTTTAGTCCTGTGCCGGACCTGGATGTACAGGAGTGGCTCAGAATTCTCCTGTTCATTCCAGATCCCACTGTACTGAAATAGAGTTAACACTTCCATAGCAGAGATGAGAAACCCTCTGAACACTGAGGCAACACCTGCATACTTGCAGGTCTCGTGACAGTGCAACACCAGCAGTGTGCAGTATCACCTGAATCTCTCCAAAAAGCCATGCACCCCCAAGCAACAGCAGAGCAGACTTGCAGCATGCTGATGCAGCTGCAGCCTCAGCATTGCCCTGGGTAGTTTTTGTTCCCTGAACTTCTTGCATGACCTTGCTACCCTGGCCTAGCTACAAAGCCTGTTCTTGTTCATCAAACTCCTAAGCGAGTCCCTCTCATCAGCCCCCAGAACGATCCTCCCGGAGTCAGGGGTCTGCCCTTGTGCAGATGAGGGCCGTGGAGGAGAGCTGACGCACTACACTGCACCTCATGGATGGTGGAGCCTTTACGAGTGCGATCTCCACCTCTTTGTATGCTTGCACACCGGACTTCTGGCCTGAGACATCCCACAGCCCCTCTTAACAAACAGCAACTGGTGGAAAGTCGCGGAGGGATGCAGGGTGCCAGCAGTGCCCGGCATGGTGGTGCCCAGGGAGCAAGGACCCCCGCAGCGAGCAAGGGCCCCCGCAGCGAGCAAGGGTCCCCGCAGCAGTGCGCACACCCGCAGCCCCGATGGGGAGGGGGCACCGGGAGCCCCACGACCAGGCAGGGCAGGGAAAGCCCCCCGGGAAAGCCGGCAAGGGGCAGCTGCCCGGGACGCAGCAGGGAAGTACCGACGGGGACGCCGGGGAGGCGAGTACTTCCCCCTGACGTGGAAAAACGCCAAGTCCCCTCCCGAGGACGGCGGAGGGGAGGGAGGGGCTGGCCCTAGCCGATCCGCCTTCCCTGCCAGCGCCAGCGGCACCGAGCAGGACCAGACCCGTCGGTCAGGCTTTGAGTGGCTGGAAATTCCCGTCCTCGGCAGCTCCTCCCCTGCAGAAATCCCCTGGCCGCGGTGTATATGCGAAGCGCCGCCGCCGCCGCCGCTCACTCGCAGCAAGCCGCCGCCATGATCAGTGCCAGCCGTCTCGCTGAGCCGCCGGCTATGGAGGGCTACGAGCAGCCAAAGAAAGACCGTCAGGGCGGGCTCCCGCTCGACGATCGCCACGACAGCGGCTTGGGCTCCATGAAGGAGGAGGACTACGGGCAGCTGGTGAAGGAGCTGGAAGACATACGCCTGCAGCCCAGCGAACCGCCCGCCTGGGCAAAGCAGCTGACGGAGGACGGGGACACGTAAGTGGGGGTCGGGGAAGGTGGGGTTGAGGAGCATGGACGTGGCGGGGACACGGCACGGTGGGAACGGGACAGGATGTGCTGCTGGCGGGGAGGCGCCGGCCGGGCGGCGGTGGGGAGGGAAGGGAAGGGAAGGGAGGAGGAGGGCGGAAAGTCCCTGGAGGGGCGCCAGGGAGAGGCGGCTCCGCGGCTCGGAAAGCCCCGGCCGCCGAAAGCCCCAGCTTGCGACACATGCGCATGACCCTGACCCGGGCCCGCCTCGGCGTTGGAGGGTTTAACGTGGGGTTTGAGGGGTTTGACGTGGGATGTTTAGGCTTTATTATTTCCTCCCCTGCAGTTTTCTCCACTTGGCGATTATTCACGAGGAGAAAGCTCTGAGCCTGGAGGTGATCCGGCAGACGGCCGGGGACCGTGCTTTCCTGAACTTCCAGAACAACCTCAGCCAGGTACTTGCACCTCCACAGCTCCAGATACAGATCAGCCCCTGCACCCCATAAGGGCTGTCTGAGGAACTATCTCCCCCCCCAGCTTCTCTTTTATTTTTTAATCGATGGAATCAATTGCATCATAGCCTGCTTGAATCAATGCCTACATTCAGGCAAGTCCCCAGCTGGCTCCAGCCAGCGTTGCTACGACGCTTCCTCTACCCTGAGAGTGGCACTTAACACACGCATTTTTCAAATGTGATGCAATGGGTTGCATCCCTCTTTACTGGGATGTTAATGATACCTTTCATATAGATTGACTGTTGGGTATCCAGAGAGCCCTAAATTCATCACTTCCAGGCTAAAGGGCAACTCTACAATATGTTGGGAAGCATAAAGAGCTGAGTTCATGGGGTGTGATTTTAACTGGGGGAACAAACCACCAAGTGGTTGAGGGGTCTGTCCAGATGTTGCTGACAGGTTTGTGGCATAACTTAGAGGTCTGCTTTTTCTCCTTTGCCTGCAGACTCCTCTTCACCTGGCAGTGATCACCAACCAGCCTGAAATTGCCGAGCATCTTCTGAAGGCTGGATGCAGCCTGGAAATAAGGGACTTCCGAGGAAACACCCCCCTGCACATCGCCTGCCAGCAGGGCTCCCTCAGGAGTGTCAGTGTCCTCACTCAGTACTGCCAGCCACACCACCTCCTCGCTGTCCTACAGGCGACCAACTACAACGGTACGGGCATGCTGCTGTACGTCGATGTCGGTGTGCTGTGCTGAGGTTAGGGTTGGTGTTCCATAGAGCCCAAAGACGTCTGGAGAGGTGGAGGAGGATCATTACGCCTGATTGAGAGTTGGGAAGCCCAAAGCACACAGCAGTGTCGTGACTTCTTCAAAGTGTCACTTAGAGGCCTCCTCACTGTTGATTATTGGCTCTGATGGCCTTGAATTTTGCATTGTTAGCAAGTAGTTCCGCAGTGCTCCTTTTTTGTTGGGTTGCAATAAGTTGCACTCAAACACTGGAGTAAAGCCTCTAAGAAATTTTTTCAAAATCCAGCCCTGTTACTCGTACTTACTGGAAGCTGGAAGGCTCTTATGGAAAACACCCTTTTGACATGGATGAATCACAAACTTAGATATCATCCTGCCCTACTGTCTTGATTTTAACTGAACGCTAGGACATGAGGTTAAACTTGCTCAAATTTCCCCTTAATTTGTGTTTTGCAGGACATACATGTCTCCATTTGGCATCTATTCAAGGATACCTTGCTGTTGTTGAATACTTGCTGTCCTTGGGAGCAGATGTTAATGCTCAGGTATGTAATGTATACAGTGAATTTAACTGAGCTGGGCTGTGTAGTTGTTAGAATCAACAGGTCTGTCACAGGCTCTGGTTTTCCTAACATGCCAAACCTTGTGATATTTTCCTGCAGGAGCCATGCAATGGCAGAACTGCACTACATTTGGCTGTCGATCTGCAGAATTCAGACCTGGTGTCGCTTCTGGTGAAACATGGGGCAGATGTGAACAAAGTGACCTACCAGGGATACTCCCCGTATCAGCTCACATGGGGAAGAGAGAATTCCAGCATACAGGAACAGCTGAAGCAGCTGACCATGGCCAACCTGCAGATGTTGCCAGAAAGTGAGGATGAGGAGAGCAGTGAATCAGAGCCCGAATCAACAGAGGATGAAGTAAGTAGCTATTTGCACCTTTTCAGGAGAAGGGGGAGTCCTGTCCTTTGTAGGTTTTCTCATGGTGCTCCAGTGATCTCTTACCTATGTAACAGATGGGTATAAATTGCCCATAAAGTAAGATTGCACTACCAACCATTAAGGATATAAATATAAAAAGAATAAAAAGGTAAAAAATAACCTAAGGGAATGTTGCTTCATGCAACACCATTCTGTTTGCTGATACCTACAGAACCTGTGAAATAAAATTCAAGCTAATGGGTGGTTTTCTTCTCCCTAGCATTTGTTTTTCTAACATTCTTAGTGCTGTTAAAGGGCAAATGTAACCATTTCAGTGTAGAAAATTTCCACACTGCTAAAAGTCAGGGCATGCCAAATTTGGCAGTTAGCCCAGAGTGGATACAATACTCCCAGTCAGAGGTTTGCATTAACAGCCTTTTGGTTTTTTCTTGCAGCTTATGTATGATGACTGCCTTATTGGAGGACGACAGCTAACATTTTAAAGCAAAGCCTTCTGTGAAAAGAAGTGACTGTGCACATATGTATAGAAAAAGAACTGACTTTTCATTTTAAAAGAAAGTCACAATGCAGAGGGAAGAACCAGGAGGAGTATATTACACTGCCCATCAAGGAGCACGTAATTGTGACAGAATGGTTCCAGGTTCTGGCCTGTGTTTAAATACAGGAGTGGGATGTGTAGCACCAGTAAGGATCTGTGGTTATTCACACCATCTGATAAAGAGCCACACAGCCAATGTTCTCAGCCCTGTGAAGGTAGCCGACTGCACATCTAACCTGCTATCAGCAAGCTTTCTTGTGGCATCACGTACCACAAGGAATGTGTATCCTCTCATGACAAGGCAGGCATGTACCAGCACCCCATCTTCTCAGAAACTTTGTGTTAATTTGTGTTGGACTGGTGGCGCTGCCTGGCCTTACTGACCAACCCCGGCTGCTCCCAGTGTCGTGTCCCAGGCAGAGAAGGCAAGCCAGGGCGCTGGTGACCTACTGGCTGTTAGGAAAAGTAGCAATAGTGTGAACTGTGGGCATTGGAAACAGTATGTTTCACACCATGTGTGTCATAATGGCTACACTTTTTAGCAATTGTGTATTGTGTAAATACTGTACATTTTTGTTTATAATTATTTTGGTACCTGTGAGATATGTATTTATTAAAAAAAGTGAGATTACTTACCTGGTTTGTGAAATGGTTCATTGCCAACCTCGTTGTCCTGAGATACCGGGGAATCCGCCTGCTTTGCTTTTTAAGAAACATTTAACACCTTGTTGGACCGGTGGGGTCGCTGGCTCAGGGATTTGAGGTGATTTGCCTCAGCAGCAGGAGATATCTAGGAGCTTGCAGCTCCCAGCCCTTCTGCTGCAGCTAATTTTGGAAGATGTGGGTGGCGTTTCCTGTGCCTGTGTCAGCAGGTGGGTCCTGGAGCTGGGGTTCACCCTGTTACCCAAGCACTAGGTCTCTACTGCTACAGCAGGGCTCTGAGGCTGGCTCTGGCAGCATCTTCCTGCCCTCCTGGCACCTTTTGTTCCAGCTCCAGTACTCAGCAGCTCCTGCCAGGACTTGCCGGTGGAGGCTGGAGTTTGCAGCGCTGCTTGCCCTCTTGTTTATCACCTGGCCCAGCTCTGGTTTGAACTTGGACACCTTCGGATTTTCCAAAGGGGATTTCCGCAGGAAGAGAGAGCACACGCCCGGGAACACGTGCTACTGCCTTCCACCCCTGAAATTCAGGCATGGGGCCTCCCCACCCTCCCTCCTGCAGGAGTTACAGCTCTACCCTGTCCAATGCAGAGCAGTGGAGGATGTGGTTTTAACCCACTTCAGTTACTCCTGCTTGTTTCCCTCCAGCATTCTAGCTGATGGAATCACTTTGCTCAAATCCTCACCTGCACCTGATTATCTGTTGGCAGCACAGGATTAATTGTAGCCACAGATTTTAACCCATTGTGTGACTATGCAAAGGATGGGTTGCATGAAGGGTGACCATGCTCCATTCCTTCTGTGCTGTAACCCCCTGGGGATGGGGATGGGGCACGGCAGAGCTGCTGACACAGGATCTTGGCTCTGCCAAGAGTGTTGGCCAGAGGACTTGTGTGCTGCTGGCACCCAGCCCAGCTCAGGCCACTGGAGAAGGCCAGAGTTCCAAACTACACAGGGACACCCATTCCCTTTTCTGTTCTGGTCTCCCAAGGGGTTCCTGATACATGACCTGCTCTAAGGAAGGGTCTCTGGTATGAGGAAGAGCACCACAGCCGGCTGGGTGCTTCCTAATTTGCATGGGAGCCAAAGGCCATTGTGGAAGGGATTATATAAAATTGTCATCCTGAGTCATTTTTATTTCCCTTCCACTCTCATTGCATGAGCATAGCCCAGGTGTATGCACTGGAACTTCCTCCTCACAGATAGGGCCATGTCTGCACTGCAAACCTGCAAGGTTTTCCAGGTGTGGGGCTGGGTAAGAATCTGCCAAAGTTTTCTTTTTGGGAATTCACCCTGCGCTCCAAGTGGCCATTAAATCTGAACTGGGATTGGGGAGGGGGGGAGGGGTGTACCACCTGCAGCAAAGAATCCCGAGTGATTTTCAACCTTTCTTGACTAAACACAATGTTGCCACGGCTGGAATAAAAAAAGGCGATGTTCCCCTAACAAGCTACACTTCAGTTTCCCGTTTGCAAAACAGAAGCTGGAAGTGCTGCCGAGGCCTTCCGGAGGCATTCACCAGCTATTGGTATCAGTGTTCTGGAAGCGCTCACGTACACGGCTGGACCTACCATGCAAATATTTAAATAGATACCATCTGAATGCAAATACTTAATATTCGAAGGCCAGAGGGAGGGGGGAAAGAGCAGTTATCACTTGCACCAGATTGGTCGAGTAGTTTCAGAGGCAGCAGCAGGTTCCCTTCTGCCCATTGCAACATTTAGACAAATAGTATCTCAGGAAGGTGCTGTTACAATCTTGCAAGGATGCTATGATGACTTAATAAGTTAAACAAATGCTGTACTGTACAAGGAAGTTTTGCAGCTAAACAAATCATTGCTCAGGTACTGCACCAGTCATGCACAAGTAACCTAGTGTCGTATGTGGAGGAATCATAGGTAAGGCAAGTAGGACAGAGATGAATTGGAGAATATGTGTTTGTTAGTAAAATAGGTTGGGGCATGTTGGAATGGGGCATGAGGCAATAGGATGGGGCTATGGAACTGATGGACAGGGGTAGAGCAGTTGATGTCATCTACCTGGACTTGTGCAAAGCATTCGACACTGTCTCACATGACATCCTTGTCTCTGAATTGGAGAGACATCAATTTGATAGATGGACCACTCGGTGGATAAAGAACTGGTGGATGGCTGCATGCAAAGAGTTGTGGTCAATGGCTCAATGTCCAGCTGGAGACCAGTAACGAGTGGTGTCCCTCAGGGATCGGTGTTGGGACCGGTCTTGTTCAACATCTTTGTCAGTGACATGGACAGTGGGATTGAGTGCGCCCTCAGCAAGTTTGCCGATGACACCAAGCTGTGTGGTTCGGTTGATACTCTGGAGGGAAGGAATGCCATCCAGAGGGACCTTGACACGCTTGTGAGGTGGGCTGATGCCAACCTGATGAAGTTTAACAGTGCCAAGTGCAAGGTCCTACACCGGGGTGGGAGCAATGCCAGGCACAGCTACAGGTTGGGCAGAGAAGAGATTCAGAGCAGCCCCATGGAGAAGGACTTGGGGGTGTTGGTCAATGAGAAAATGAACATGAGCCGGCTTCAGTGTGCGCTTGCAGCCCAGAAAGCCAACCGTATCCTGGGCTGCGTCAAAAGGAGCGTGACCAGCAGGTTGAGGGAGGTGATCGTGCCCCTCTACTCTGCTCTTGTGAGACCTCACTTGGAGTATTGTGTGCAGTTCTGGTGTCCTCAACGTAAAAAGGACATGGAACTGTTGGAACAAGTCCAGAGGAAGGCCACAAGGATGATCAGGGGACTGGAGCACCTCCCGTATGAAGATAGGCTGAGAAAGCTGGGGCTGTTCAGCCTGGAGAAGAGAAGGCTGTGTGGAGACCTCATAGCAGCCTTTCAGCATCTGAAGGGGGCCTATAGGGATGCTGGGGAGGGACTCTTCATGAGGGACTGTAGTGATAGGACAAGGGGTAATGGGTTCAAACTTGAACAGGGGAAGTTTATATTGGATATAAGGAGGAAGTTCTTTACTGTAAGGGTGGTGAGGCACTGGAATGGGTTGCCCAGGGAAGCTGTGAATGCTCCATTGCTGGCGGTGTTCAAGGCCAGGTTGGACAGAGCCTTGGGTGACATGGTTTAGTGTGAGGTGTCCCTGCCCATGGCAGGGGGTTGGAATTAGATGATCTTAAGGTTCTTTCCAACCCTAACTATTCTATGATTCTATGTTGTGTATTTGTGCATTGCTAACATGGGGATATGCAGTGTGAAGTTTTGCTTGTTTACTTGATGACATAAAGAGATTGTCTACTGTCGGCCACCCCCCGCATGCCCAGTTTCAAACACTTGCCCTTAACTGCTGCATGTCCACCCTGTCTCTGGGCTTTTCCACACCTATGTCTTTAGAAAGATCTAAGAGTAGTTTTGTTGATAGCCTGCCTTCATGCTTTGGTGACAACTTGCCTTCTTGGTACTTTGGCAGATATGTTGCATGGTCCCATTTGCAGGACTCAGAGCAAGAACTCCATATGCATTTATTCTGCCAGCATCACTTTTTCCTTATTCAGCTGCCATGGCTGCTATTAGCAGAGCACAGTAGCTTGCTTTCACTTGTCCTACCAGTGTTGCTGGAACAGGGTTCAAAATTCTCTCCCAGCACCTCTGTCACCTGCCCTGTGCGGCTCAGCAAGCTCCAAGAGCAGTCATGCTGCTGCAGATCAAGGTCCTCTGAAGTTCAGTTTTCGTTTCCTGCCTTTTACCTTTTCTCCATTAGTCTCCTTCCTTTCCTCAGCTCCTGACATGCATGCATCCTCTGCTCTTACTGCTCCTGTGTTCACCTCTGCCTGCTTTTTTCTCCCTTCCAGGGTGAGTACCTTTCCTCAGGTTCTTCCTCCCTCTTCTCCTGCAACACCAGCTCACCATGAAGTCATTCACCCATCATGACAGTGCACAACATGAGGCTGCATTTGTTTTCAGCCTTTCTCTGCTGCCCATTCTTGTAAATCTTTCTGATAATCCCACAGGGATATTCACATACTTCCTTATATTGCACACAAAGAGCTGAACTACCCATTTCTTCCCACACGTTCCTCTTCCTCCTTGCACTACAGCTCCCTGCAGAGCTCCCTTATCCCAGCCACAACCCAGGGGCCACCTTCAGTCCTTGCCCTTCAGCTCACTCAGCACGAACCCTGGAGTTCTCAAGAACCTTATGGTTGTGATTGATAGATAAAATGCAGGCTGCCAGGTCAGCAATGGCAGACAGCAGAGATCAGTATCTGATTTTCACCCAGAAAATTGGGAACCCTTCTCTTCCATTCACTGCAGCTTTGGAAAGTGTTAAAAGCAAGGGCAAAAGGCAGCCCTGCACCTAGGGACATGCACGGGGAGCCTGACCTTTGCAGTTATGAGCAAAGACCTTTCACGACTCTGCCCACCTGCTTGCTCTGCTGCTCTCAGGTTATGGTACAGTGTGCTTCTCGCATGCAGCTTTGGCTGTGTGGGCTGCTTGGTGCATAGGTGGATGTCTCACCTCCCTCAGCAGAGAGACATGGGATGGGCAGCCCTGGGAGCTGCCTGCCTTGCGATGGGCTTGGAGATCGTGAGAGGCCACAGTTCTAACTTGGGTGCCTTAACTCCTGCTCTCCTCTCCCTCCTTCAGTCTTCTGACATTAGAAAGGGGCTTCCTATTGTCTAGTTAGCATTTTACACACCAAGAAGAATTATAGGACCAGACAGGGGCCAATTAACTGTGTTTACCAACCATGTGCCTGGCATCCAGCTGGTGGGCAACATCTACCTGCCTGCCCAAGCAGGGCTTGATGCACCAGAAGGCAGTGAGGTCACCAGGACCCTTAAGCTACTCCCAAAAGTGGCAGCCCCACTACTGCTGCCTTTGCCCCACAGTCTCAGTTCATATTTGGATGAGCAAGATGGTTGAGTGAGGAAAGGAAGAAGTGGAACTAGCAACAAAACCTGAGAAAAGATTGTGATCTCTGAGGAGGAGGAGAAGAAGTATGATTTGTGACTTGTTTTATTGGAAATCTCTTCAATGTTGGTGGATTCTGGGCTGGGCAGGGGCTCAGCACAGACCATTTTTCTGCAGGAGTTTAGCTGTGGAAGTAATTAAGCATCTGGTGTTTCCAGAAAAAAGCATTGCAGAATGTAGTTCAGGGATGGCAGGGAGGACCCTTTCCCTGGAAGAAAGCCCTCCCTCACTTCAGAGGGGTGAAGGAAGGGCTTTTCCAGCATTACTGTGCTCCCAGTGCCTGCGCTTTGCTGGAGAACGAGAGCTGTGCGGGATCCCAAGGGATGAGGGAGAGGAAAGTCCTGTTCCCTTGCACCAGCCAGGGTGGCATACACTGCTGGGACCCCCACTGCACAGCCTCTCCCTGTCTCCAGCCTGTCACAACTCTGGCATCTCACACCTCTACGATCCTTCAGGAGGCTCTTTGAAATACCAGCATCAGGGCCAAAAGGCCTCCTTTATATGCTGACACATTTATCAGGGCACAGTGTAAAAAGCCAAAGTCTGGAGGGGTTGAATCCTCCCTGAACACCCTGGAGGTTTTCCTGCCCTTCGTCCCTCCCCTTGCTCCAGCGTTCAGATTTTCCCAGAACAGTCTCCCTGTCCAATTTTCCAAACAGGACTTTCCAGTCCCTGTCAGAAGAGAGCTGGGTTTTCCCCGTTCACTCCTTTCTGCAGTTTTACCTCTTTACAGCAGCCACAAGCTGTGGCACCAGGCTCCATTGCCTCTCCAGCAGTGGGAGTGCAGCCTCCTTCCTGCCCACCATCAGCCCCAGGAGCTTCCTTGCTCTGAAGGAAGAGGCCTGCACCCTTTTAATTTAAATGCTTTTCCTATTCTCAGTTTTAGGTAGTTCAGATTCATTTTCCTGCCCACCTTTCAAGGGAAGCTCTCCATCCCTCCAGCTGAAAGCAAAACAAGAGCAAATGTGTGCAAAGTGTTGCAAGAAAGAGCCTTAAAACGCAAGTACTTTTAATACACACGCACCCAGTGAAGGGCACACAGCTGCAATTATAGTGTGACACTTAACTCGGTTAATTATTAGCCCTGGATTTCAGTAGCTTGGAGGAGGGAGTTTCCCAAGGCCCTGCAGAAGATCTCTGTAAGCACTGCTGCTCCGCTTCAGCAACTCTCCTTGTTTGCATTGGGGAGTGCCCAGGGGTCAAGCGAGATGCAGACCCTTGGAGGAGGAGTGACTGGTGGTAAAGGAGAGCCCATGGTGTTCCCTCATGCAGCGTGGGAGAACTGTGTGGTGGCTCTCTGCATGGGAAAAGGACCCAGGCAAAGCTCTGCATGTGTGCTAAGGGCTGTCAGTCAGTAAGAGCGGCTGCCCAACCTGTGTAGCACACAGAAATGAAACCACCCTCTTCTTTCAGGTTTTCCTAAGTGGATGGGTTTCCATTCCAGAGTGCATCAAGACTGATATTTCTGAGTTTCATCTAAAAACTCAGATCTGAGTTCTGGCAGCAGCTTCTCTGAGACATTTTGCCCCAGCAAACAAACAAGCAAGCCCTCCCCCAAGCTACACGGAGGATCCTTATCCCGGGCTGTGCCAAGCATTGCTTGGGCAAAACCCTTCCAAGGAGGGGGATTCACACTGTCCACTCACCCCAAGCACACTCGACCTCCACGTCCTCTCAAACAGCCTGTGAAGTTTCCTGAGCTGTAGTGAAACATCTAACATTGTCTGTCTGTCCATCCACCCCCCAGTCTTCATGCTCCCATCTTTGCAGCCCTGATCCCCAGCAGCCGCAGGCTGACACGCATGGTGCCACACAGCTAGACTACCACACTGAGGTGAAGGAAAGCTCACAGACTGTCATGTCTTCTGCCTTGACAATCACTCTCACAGGACAGAGCTCAAACCTGTGGAAACTGAAATGATTAGGTGGGAATGGGGTTAACTGGCAGTGGTGTGGGATGCTGGCAGGCTTTGCCTGCTGTCAGTTTAAACAGGTGATCAAACAGCAGGAGGGCATGTTCAGTGAGTGTGAAATGGCCAGAAGGCAGAAGGGAAAATATCAGCAGTGCCACTGGGGTGTGAAAGCTAGGTGAGTTACCACACGCAGCAGAAACAGCCCAACAGCCCCCCCAGCTCTACTGCTGGGGTGGCCTCATCCTCTTCACAGTCCAGCAGTAGCACTTTTCACACGGAAATGCTTAAGCTTAATGCCCCACAGCATCTTCCCCTCTGGCTCTGTCCCAGGGAAAGGGATGTGAGCAGGCCCAGTGTCCTGGGTTCAGCAGCAGCAGTCGTTTTTCTGCTTCTTGGTAGCTGGTGCAGCACTGTGTTTTTGATTTTGGGCCTGGGAACAGCGCTGATAACATCAGTGTTTTGGTTACTGCTTAGTGATGTTTTGGTCTGGTCAAGGACTTTCTGAGTCTCATGCTCTGCCAGGGAGGAGGGGAGCCGGGAGGAAGCAGAGACAGGACACATGACCCAAACTAGCCAAAGAGGTATTCCATACCACAACACGTCATGCCCAGGATGTAAGAACGGAGAGCAGAGACCTGGATGGGTGGGGGGTGCACTGCGTGGTCGGGCTTGGTATTGGTTGGTGAGCAATTGTATTCTTTCCTTGTATTTGCCTTGTCTTTATCATTATTGGTGGTAGCAGTAGTGGTCTTGTGTTATACTTTAGTTACTAAACTGTTCTTATCTCAACATGTGGGAGTTGCATTCTTTTGATTCTCCTCCCCATCCACCCAGGAGCGGGGGGAAGAAAGAGAGGGGAGTGAGTGAGAGAGCAAAACTGCGTGGCTGACTGGACTTAAACCACGACACCCAGGAAAGGCCAGGACTTCTGGCTAGGACTACCTTCTGCCAGTTTCCCTTCTCCACACAGCTGACTCCCAGGGTGATCCTATCACTCACTTCCCTCTGCAAGCCACTTTTGCATCTGAGGGACTTGTGGAGTAAGGAACTGATAAATCTTCATTTCCTGTTTCAGAGAAGTCTGGGCAAAGAGAGAAAGGAAAACCATGCAGGTTACTTGGCAGTTAGCTTCCTTCCATCAGCAGTTCCAGGCACATGGTGGCATGACAAAGCCTTCCTAGGCATGGTGCTCTGGGAAGCCTCTTCCTAAAAACAGCCATGCTGAGGGGCAGAAAACAAGAGGACCGAGCTGCGTCCATGCAGTGCACAAAATTAGAGAAGAGCATCTCCGTAGAGCATGTGGCAGCTCTGTGCCGCAAGTTAGGACCAGACTTTTCTCACAAAGACTTGTGTGTGCAGAAGGTGTGACCACAGCATCCTTAGAATGAGTGACAGTATCTCCAAATTTTCTGCTTCAAATTCGAGCACACATAATTCAAAATAACGAATTGCTTCCATTTTGCAAAGGAAATGTTTTGCTCTCCTTTGTTTCAGCTAGAAACAATGTATTGCTTAAAAAGAATAGTATGACAAAAAATGCACTGAGAACTTCACAGCTGAAAGAGATCACTTCTGTAGACTCAGAAAACAGGAATTTATTTCGTTTTCTCTTACTCACTGGAAACTTCAGGTGTTTATACCCTCACTCACCTGAGAAAAATTCTAGTCCTAAGCTTTTGCAGTTGCGACATAGCAGAATTTTCTCTTCCAGTCTTCTCCTGAGTCATGTGAACTGGGCATACCTTCGACCTGGGGCTTACCGTGTCATCTCTGAAAAGCCAACCTCCAAATCTGCATGCAATTTCCACCTGTATAATAGCTATTAAACTCCTCATGCTTGTGTAGGGGCACATCTTCACTTAGCCTTACAGCTAGCAGCTTCCATCAGGTCTGCTTAGCTGCCTCTCACCATCCCAGCTTCTACCCTCCTGTCATGGGTTCAGCAGCAGCAGTCATTTTTTCTCCTTCTTGGTAGCTGGTGCAGCGCTGTGTTTTTGATTTTGGGCCTGGGAACAGCGCTGATAACACCAGTGTTTTGGTTACTGCTTAGTGATGTTTTGGTCTGGCCAAGGACTTTCTGAGTCTCATGCTCTGCCAGGGAGGAGGGGAGCCGGGAGGAAGCAGAGACAGGACACCTGACCCAAACTGACCAAAGAGGTTATTCCATACCACAGCACATCATGCCCAAGATGGAGGATGGAGAGGAGAGACCCAGAAGGGTGGGGGGTGCACTGCGTGGTCGGGCTTGGTTTTAGGTGGTGAGAAATTGTATTCTTTCCTTGTATTTGCCTTGTCATTATTATTATTGGTGGTAGCAGTAGTGATTTGTGTTATACTTTAGTTACTAAACTGTTCTTATCTCAACCGGTGGGAGTTGCATTCTTTTCTATTCTCCTTCCCATCCCTCCGGGAGTGGGGGGCAAGAAAGAGGGGGGAGTGATTGAGAGAGAGTCTGCGTGAGTTAGGCTTAAACCACGACACCTCCTCACATGCATATATCCTGTCCCTTCTAGCCATTGACTCAATCTTTTGACTGCTCTAAATACACCACGTAAACTCAGCTTGCAGGAGGTGATATTTTCAAAATTGATCTTGAGAGCATTCTTGTACTGAAAGTTTGGTGCTGCAAATCAATCCATGGCAAATGTACAGCTTCTGGCGAGGCACTGGCACAGGTTGCCCAAGGAAGTTTGTGAATGCTTCATCCCTGGCAGTGTTCAAGGCCAGGCTGAATGGAGTTTTGGGTGACATGGTTAGTGTTTGTGAGGCGTCCTTGCCCATGGCAGGGAGTTTGGATCTAGATGATCTTAAGGTCCTTTCCAACCCTAACTGTTCTATGATTCTATGATTCTGACACCAAGTGGTGTCCCACTACTGAGGATTTTGCCCATGACGTAGACCATGTCTGGAGACTGATACAACCCAAGGTGTGAAGCCAATGCACATGACCCTGGGAGTGTTAGGTGTTTCCCACATAGATGCTTTCATTCAGCAATAAAGCAAACGTAGCTTGGTGTGTCCTCTTCCTGGAGGCAAGTCCCTTGCATTGTAAGCACATTTGTCATGAAACACCACTGCACATGGCTTCTCAACATCATCATAGGAAAAATGTTATCTCTGCAGCCATTCCACTTCACTGAGTTTACAGCTGGGCCCTTGAATGCTGTCAATAAAACTGCATGTTCATTGTAAGCATAGGATAAAGACAGCTCCGTGTGGCCTTATTAATAATTTTGCTTAATAGCACATGAAATACCTTAATCTTCAATTGCCAGGCCATCTGAATCCTGTCTCTGTGTATAGCAAAGAAATCCTCTGGGAGCAGCTTTCTTTTAGGTGGTGGCAAGCCTCCCACCATGCTGCGTTGGTGAAGATGCTCTGCTGTGCAGAGGGCTGGCACAACACAAGTGATCCTGTCCTTCAGTGCCCTTTCCCACAGGTCTGCCTGCTGGCACTGCAGGGAAAGAGACAGCTTTTGTCCCAGGCTGGATATGACCCTGGCCCAGCACACAGGTGATGAGGATGCAGCACTGCTGGGCCCCATCTCGAAAGGGGATTTTAAGAGTGAACCAAAATGAAGTGTGTGCTCATGGTAGGGCAGACTTTTCTATCACGTTTCATCATCACTTAGACTGAAAAGCAGTGCTGTGACACACACAGAGTGGTTGCTGTTTGCTTCTGGTGGCAGCTCAGCCTTGTCCAGAGCTGGCCATCACATGCAAGTGCTCCTGGTGCCAGAGCCTGTGGTTGAAGCAGATGTCCCCAGCCCTGCAGCACACTGGTGCCTGGCACCCCAAGCCCTATCCAGTTAGCTGTCAGCGACCTGCTTCAGCAAACCACAAGAGGAAGTCAAAAACAAGATGTGTGAGATCAGTGAAGTATGCAGAGCACAGTCCCACTTAACCTCATCAATCTGCCGGCGTGTGGGAATCCAGAGTTCAGGGCATAACTCACCAACAGCGGATGTAAACAGTCATGACAATGAGAAGAAAGCAAGCTTCAAAATCAGGGTAAACACTGCAAATGTCATCCTTTAAAGGGTTAAAGCAGAGAGGCACCATGTAACTTCAACCTGCTCACCATCTCTGAATTGAGCCTCCAGGACCTCTTCAGAAAGGAAAGAGCAAGCTGGTGCAGAGTGACTGAGCTGCTTTGCATGGGATTTCATTTTACCTTTTTTTGTGAAGCACTGGTGAGAAAAAGAGGCAGTGATGGTAAATGCAAATATCTGCAAGACATCAAGGCCTCAGCAGGGAACCTGATCAACTCTGCAGTCCCTGAGCGCAAGGATAAGGAAGCTGTGTGGTTTGAACTTATGACTGACATGGATCTTGCTGCAATGACTGACTGCTTTCCTGGCTGGGAAATAAGTTCCTTTATCCCATGAACATCAGTTGGGTTTTTTTTGGCTCCTACTCAGATTTGATTGAAATATGTACTGCAGATCTGCTCTTAACAGTGAGAGCTCAATATGCACTGCTGCTTTTAGCATTACAAGAAATGTAGAAGAAAGAGGAAATTATTTGAGCTGTGAGCATGCAGCATGAGCTGCATTAAGCTGCAGATAGGATGATTCTTCTCTGGTGGAGTGCAGCAGCTGCACTGGTGTCTCTTTCCTGCTGACAGATACATTATTTCTTGCACAGCTGGAATGATATACCTAGTGAACTTGTGACTGCATAAACACAGAGCATCTCCCTTTTGCTAACTGGTAACCTGCTGGGCCCTCTGTCCCTGCACAACACCACACAGATCTCATCTGTAACATCAGATATGCTGCTGGCAGGGTCTGAGAGTCCCCAGAAGGGCCTCTGTGAGAGCTGTGTGCTTCCAGCATCTGCCAGCTGAGGCTGCGGATGTCCCAGGAGAAAACCTCAGTGGGAGAAGCCAGGCTGGTCAATACCAAAGGAATGAGGGAGAGGGAAGGAAATGTTTTTGCTAGCAAATAGCCAGCAATTAAATTTTGGAATTGCAATAATAGCTGTGAGCCTGGCCAAAAATACTTGTAGTACAAATCCTGTAAGTTCCCGATGGGGAAAACTGAGGTACAGATAGTAAGTGGTTTATGCTGCAGCACAGGAGGGCTCAGCCTGCTCCTTAACAGCACCTAGGACAACAAGAAAGTTAAATATCGCCTCTCCTTTAAAGCACCTTCTGGTAACAGCGGTGGCATGGCCTGGCAAAGGCTGCAGCCGGCTCCATCTCTGCTGCTCACCATGTGCGTGACTGGGGCAAAGCCCAGACAGCCCATGTGGCTTTGCTGCTCCTCACCCGGGCAGGCTTCACACACACCTTAGGGTGCTGCAAACCAGCAGACACAAAATGCTGCCATAGGACATGGAGTCACAGCCCATGCTAGCCTTGTGGCCTGCAGCATCCTTTCCCCAGCTCTGGGTTCTAAGGTCCCTAGGGCAGGGACTACTTTTAAATAGGTGTTTGCAGAGCTGCCTCCGGTCTCTTTCTCTGTGGAGCCACAAGGTATAGGAACTGGTAAAACCAGCACCTACAGTGTTAAAGTAGTTGGTGCTTCCAGCTGCATATGTACTCACTTTGATGTCTGTTAGGTCAGACAAGATTTGGGCTGTCACCTGGGCACTAGGCCTCCCTCAGGTTCTTTAGACTCTACTAAATGAGCAGACTTCTGTCAGTAATGCGCAATAAGGCAAGGTAAAAGGCTGCGGACTCCCAAAAGCAGAGCTACTTGGAAATTCAGGAGGATTTCTTGCTGGGTGGGGGCCATGCCACACAGCAGGTTTCACCTTTGCTCAGCCCTGCTGGCAGAGGCACTCTATGCAAATGCTGTTCGCTGAGCTTTCACACACTGCACTTTCAAAAGGTTTGTGCTCTTCAGAAAGAAATCTATAGGATCAGATTTTCCTACGGCCCCTCAAGTCATCTTATTAATCACTGGGACCATTCTCAAATGTCTTTCAACATTGAGAAATTCCACTTAATCACAGCCTGCCCGGCTACCACCTTCTCAGCATCAGACGGAGAAAGAAATGATGCAGCGAGGACCTTAGTCACACTAACACTGCTTCAAGGCTGAGCTGGGGAATTGTACATGAATCATCTTTGCCTTTTATTTCTTTTAAGGGAAATAGAGAAGACAACTGCTGAGAGTAAAACGCATGAAGCAGTGGCAGGTCTTCCTGTTCCTTTCCCATCTCAGGTGCTGCATGCTCCTTCCCTGCAGTTTAGCTGCACCTAATGAAAAAGCTCTTCTCTCTTTTAAGCTGCTCCTTGGAGATTTGGTTACCACACCTCAGCAAGTGCAGAGCCACACAGTGTTGTTTTCCAGGACCGTCTGGCACACTGAATTGCAGGATATTTTCCAAGCCTTTTCCTCCTTCCAGAGGACTTTTCTGTGTGTACAGGAGGACAAGGGGATGTGATGCTGGGAGATAAAAGACCAGCTCCTTGGAAAGGCACAAGACATCACTTGTACACGCCTGCCTGCTCGCTGGAGTCCACAGAGCACATCCAGTGCACAGGACAGGGGGCAAGCAGCTGCCTACACAAACAAAGGTGAATGCCAAGGCCAGAGGCGCACCTTCAGTATCAGGCTGGCCAGCACGGCAGGGAGGAGGAAGTGAATCAGGATCAGAGGTCATGGCAGACCTGTGCTGTGGAAAGAGCTCTCTGTGGCCTCTCCTTTGTCCCCCTGATCTGAGTCACGCAGAAAGGAGCACACCCCAGGATAGCACAGGGCTCTGCAGACTGTCCCTTTCCTGAAGTAGGACAGCCCAACAAGGCTTGCTCCAAAGCACTGTAATACTGGAGCAGAAATCCATTCTGCATAGAAGAAGAGGGCAGGGGAAAAACAGCTGGAATATTTTGCCTCCTTTCTTTTCCACTGGAAAATGTGTAACCACAAATCCCCACGGGCTGGAGAGGAGCAGATATCTTGCTAGAAGAACCCAGGCATGCTTTGAGCAAGGCTCAGGTAACAGTCAGCTGAAGAGCCAGGAGCTGAACTCCACACTAACGCTCCCTCCACCCCTTCAGCCTGCTCCTGTGCAACTAAATGCTATGATCTTCTGGGGCAGGCAGTGCAGTGCCTCAGCCGTGGCTGCCTGACAAAGGGAGCTGCGGGCCTTGCCTCCACGCTGGCAGCCAGGCATGCTGCAGGCTGTCCCACAGGGATGGGGACCTGGCCTGGCAACAGGCTGGAAAAAGCATGCAACTCACTGTCAGCTGGGTTATGGTTTGCTGCAAAAAAACCCAGTGCATTGCTAAGGAGAAATCCCAGCAAGCTGCTTGGGTAGGCAGGGGTTGCCCTATTTCTGTTTGGGGTTTCCTGGCCTAAAATAAAGGTGCCTGCTCTGAGCTTACCCATGCCTGTGGTAAGCTTGGCAGGTTGCGTGCGAGGGATCTCCAGCACAAGAGGGAACGGTCTGTGCAGTACAGCCAGGACACTTCGGCTGCACTAGTGCAATCTGGAGCCCAGGATTGCCAAGCACACTCAGGTGACCGGTCACAGCTGCTGTTCTGCTGAGGTTGCTCAGTGTCAGCTGCCAAAGTCCTCAGCTTCGGCACAAACACTTCCAAGGGAGAGCACAGGGAGGCTGCAGATACGGGTCTGTGCTCAGTGCATCTCCTCCAGCGGGAAGGTCAGAGAAATCCTCCCCTGCAGATCTCTCCTCAAGGATGGAGCTAGGCACTGCCATGTTGGCTTCTTCCATATGCCCTGCAAACGTGCTAGCAGGCCATAAGTGTTCCTGGCTGGTCTGAGCCCTGGTTTGGACAAAAACTTGCCACCAATTCAGCAGCTAGGGCTGTGCATGGAGTAGCTTGTCATTAATCATGGTACAGCTTGCAGCCATCCAAACTCAAATGACATGTAAACCTGGGAATCCCCCCGCCCCCAAACCTTTCTATGACCCAAATGAAAGCACCTCTGTAAACCACTGGCTATCAATCCTGTTTCAGCTGTAGGCAGGATGCCTTTAGTCATAGACAGAGCCACATCTTAATGCCAGTGCTTGGATCCAGGCTCCCACCAGGCTGCAGAGCTACCTACAAGGAGACACAGCTTCCAGGGTTTGCTTTTGCAGCTTCAACCCAAATGCTCTCCCACTTTCTCTGGGCCCATTACCGCCCTGCAGCTGCCAGCCTGGAGCGGCCAGTCCTGTCTTCTGACACAAGTTCCAGTGCAAAGTAGGTTTCTCAGCTCCCTGCACTCTTGTGTTTTGTTTGCTTAGATTTAGCAGCTCGAAGGGGATAAACAAGTCCGTTCCTAGAAGCTTTGCTACAGGAGCTGGCAACCTCTGTTGGCCACCAGAGCCAGCTCTGCAGGAAGGTGGTGCCAGGAGTTACATGAACAGGGAAGCCCCCGGCAGGCGATTTTGCAACACCCACAGCATCCAGGACATGGTGACACATGGTCGCTCTTCCCTATTGGTCCCAGCACGTCTCGCTGGCAGGCGCTGCCGTAGCTCCATGTGCTTGCTGAGCGCTAGCACAGTGTGAGAATCAAAGCTGTGCTTGGGGCAATCTGAGCTCATGTTTTCTTAGATTTACACTGCAAAACAGAGGCCTCGTCCTTGGAGTTGAGCAAACCCATAATTTATGCCAGGGATGATCACCCTTGGGCACATGCTGGAGCCACTGAGGGAGCTGCTCATGTTGCTCACCACACTGCAGTTTATTTGCTAGGCAGGCTATTTCAAGCTGGGTCAGAGACACTGGGTTACATGAAGGAAACAGCTCATTGAGCAACAGGCAGAGTTCAACACTTAATAAGGCCACCGCAATCACCAACCCAGAGGTCTTTCCAGTCTTGTGTGTTGTCTTCAGCCATGACTAATGCTGGAAATGTTGGGGTATAACCTCACTGTCTCTTGGGCTCCTAGGCAACTGGTAGCGCAGACCTGTGCACAGAGATGCTTCTGCCCATGCTGGTGACTATTTTAACTACCCAGCAGCAGGAGAATTAAGAACAGTATAATCCAATCCCAGCTGGAGCTGGTGCTGTAGGACCTACAGAAGTGTTTATACACCAGCTATTACATAGCAGCTTCAGGAAAACCTATTTATTCTCCAGTAGCATAGTGGAAATCAGCACTTGGGCACGGATCCCAGGAGAGCTCTAAGACCCTAAATCAGGATGTGGGTAGGCTGTGAAAGTCTGTATCGAAACCCACCACCTGGAAAGCCTGTGCTCAGCAGCTCCCTACCTCCTGCAATCTGTACAACTCACTAGAGGCCTCTTTCTGCTTGGCCTGGAAGCCCCCTTGAGCAGCTGTGGGTCTGCCTGGGCATATGCCTCACCCAAGGACCCTTTGATGGACATCGCATACACCCTCCCTGGAGGAAGGACTCTAGATCTTCCCTCCCTCCCAGCTGAGCAACCTAATCCCACACTCTTGCGCACTCTGCTCCTTACCCTATGCCACCACCCTGAATCCCTGGCATTAGGGAAAGAGAGGAGGCTGGTTTGATGGTTTTTGCCCCTCATGGAGAAACACGACACCCAGACAAGGCTTGCTAAAGCCCCAGCTTTGCTGGTGGAAGAGATTATGTCCCTGGTCTGCCTGGCCACCGCGGTACCCACACTGCAGCTGGCAGAGAGGACTGCATGAGCCTTCCCCTAGTCTGATTCTGACAGAACCAGCCAGGGTGGCTTAGATGAGCTCAAATTAACCTCTGCAATTTTGCCCAAAGCAAGCACAGGGAACTGCACTCTAATTACTCCAGCCGCCATCTGAGGGAGAGCAGCCTCCAGAAGGAGGGGTAGGTGAGAGTAGGGAGACTGAGAATCTCTTCCAGAGCTGGGTTTGGAGGAAGGAAAGTGTTTGTGGCCCAATGCATGCAGGAAACCCCTCCTAGAAATCCATTAAATTACCAGAGTGGGTGGGCAGCAGCATCCCTTCCTAGCAGCAGGCAAAGAGGCTTTGGGTGAGCTCAGAGGAGCAGAGAGGTGAAGTTTGTGCGCTTTCTGCATAAAAAGACAGAGAAAGCCCCGAAGGCTTATTATGGGAAAGATCAGAAGAACCCGGCAGGACTTGTCTGCAAACGCTTGGGAGCACAGAGCAGGTTGGAGGTAGGAAAGGACTACCCTCAAGGGAGCAGCCAAGGCTAGGAGGGAGGGCTGTAGGGAAATGGATGGTAGACATGCTGAGAGATGCGGCTGTTGTAAGAAATGGCCAGGCAAAATGGCAACTTGCACCAGCAAGTGACTGCCTTATTGAAACAGAGAAAATAGAGAAACATAGAAGAGTTCTCTGGCTCTCAGTGCTTCTCAATGGTGGCTGACAGCATCAGCCTCCACCCCCACAGCCCCCTGGGCCACTGTGCATCCGGGAGGAGAGGAGATGAGTGGCAGGCTGTCCCACTATGCGGGTGTTGCCTCTGCTCACGTGCAAGGGCTCACCTTGAAAACAGGCCTGGCACCAGGTAGACGGTCACTGAGCTCCAGGGCTGGCTGTCAGCCAAAGGAGCTGGAGCCCTTCTCAGCCTGCAAGGAGGCTGGGGCAGCTGAGATGGGGTGCTGGAAAGGGTGCCAGCTGCTCAATGGAAATGCAATCAGTTGAACCCACTCCTCTTGCCTCGGGAAATTCCAGGCTCCTTCCACAAATGAAATGTTCCTTTTGCAAACTTGCTTTGGTGGGGTTCCTGTCCACACCCAGGCTGTATAAACAAAACCAGTGCTGAAAGTAAAAGCATCTCTGTGCAGGTCGCCCTTCACTTCTTGTGTTAACCTTGGTGTGACGGCCACTCTCTGTTGCCTTGTTAATGTGCTCAGTTAAATCTAATCCCTTCGAACACCTGCAATGCGAGCAGCACGTGCCATCACATGTGCAGGTCCTGTGAGGGACAGCTGATATTTCCCAAATCACTTGCTGACAGAGATGTGTCTTGGTGACTCAGCTCTTATGACCTGCAGCCACTCATCAAGGAGGGTTTTGCCACTTCCACTCAAATTAGCTAAGTTAGCAAGGCTAGTGTTTGAGTTGATCTTTCTTTTCTGCTTCATGGATCCTTTATGTCATAGCTGAGCTGGTGGTGCCCTTCCTTCTTCCATTTCCTTAGAAGGCAAAGAGCTACCAGGTTGATATGCCTGGAAGCCGTTCTAACTGATGATGTGCTGCACTGAGCATGGGCTCTGCAGAAGAGCTGTGAAAAGAAAGATCCAGACCCTGAAGTGGGAGAGGGTCACACTTTGAAGGAGCATAAGCAGATGTCAGTGTGAATTGCCTTGGGGCAGCCAGACAAACCCTGGTTTGGATGGTTACTATATGATGTTATCCACAACATCTGTGAGAACCCAGGAAAACTCAGTGAGGGCCAGGGGTGAGGGCAGAAGCACAAAAACTTGCAGAAACTTTAAGCAAGGGAAGACAATTGTCAGGCAACCAAAGCAGATCAGGGCAGAGAGACATAGATCAAGACACTGCCTGAAACCGCTATCCTGTAAGCAAAATGACCCCTGGATCAAGCTGATGCAATTTCTAGCTGCACGTACTGGATTTCAGTGCAAATGGGTGTGCCACACAGTTGCTATTTTTCTCAGTGTTTTTGCTCAGAAAGCAGAGTGTGTCCTGTGGTAACTTGCAAAGATGAAATCCTGTTCTCGGGTTTGGAAGGAGGATGCTTTTCCATGCCCCCAGGGAGAATTCCTGACGGGACATGCTGGGGAGAAGGCAGGGCTTTCTGGTGGGCTCAGGAGCAGCCAGGAGGATCATCTTTCTGCCCTCACACTCTTTTCTTCCTTTAGCGGTGCCTGGCTGTTGCAGGTGCTGGTGGAGAGGCTGCTGTTGTGACTTCCATAGAAGGCTGCAGTGGGGGAGCTGTGCCAGCACCGGCGCCAAGCTACTCGCTTGGCCTGCACTGTGGTTTTCCGGGGAATCACCCAGACCAAAGCAAACACAGCACGCAACTGATGGGTCTTACTAAAGTGTTTCTCACCTCCCTAACGCAGGTGGGCAGTGTCCTGTGCTGCTCTCAGATCCAAGCTGGGACCATGCCACTGGCCAGGGTGGGGACGCTCCTGTGGCTCCCTGCACTGAGGTATCCCCAGGCAAGTGGGGGAGAAGCCACTTTCATTGTGATTCAAGTGAAAAACACTGTCAGTGCCTGATTTTCACTGGGTGTTCAGACTCAGAGGGCCACATGCTGATCCAAAGGTCAGTGACAATAAGTTGTATTTCCCATCTTAGTCCCATTTAACTCCCTGTAGCATTCTGCTGCTCTGAAGCACTGCAGAAGCTTAAGTTTTGGTCCATGAGCTGGGACACCTTCCCCTAATCCAGGTGTCACTTGGGGTCTCCCTCATTCCTGCTGATCATTTGTCTGGAGGAGGAAATGCGTGAGGATGTTTCCAGCAAGCTTGCAGGACTGGGTGGAAACACACACATCCAAAGGCAGATTGCTTAGTTAGGAAAAAATGTATGAAAACCAAGCCCATAGGAACTGTGGGATGGACACACTGCAGTCCTGATGTGGAAAAAAAAAAAAGGCACATTCCTCCCATTCTTCCAGCCAACTTTGCCTTGCAGCTGCACACAGCAAGAGATCTCTACATGGTGACAGAACATCTCCCCGCACCCGTTTTCCCTCCCTTCCTTTTTTTCCATGTGTTTTTGTTTGGTTGTTTGCCTTTTTTTCTTATTTTTCATCTGCTTGGTCATATGTGCCAATTTCTGCTTTAGGAGGAAAGCATTGCTCTGGCCTCAGCATCCACTGGTTCAGCTTACTCAGCATTTCCTCAGGGGGATTTCTAGAGGAAGGTAATCGGCATTGTGGCTAAACTAGCTTCCCTTCAGCAGCCAGAAAACAATCCCTAACCTCCAGAAGAGGAGCAAATGCACGGGACCGGGGTGAACTATGTCACACAGCTCGTAGTAATGCCTGGTCCCCATCCTGCTGATAGGAATGGGAGGAAAACCAAGGCTTGCAGTGTTCAATGAGCCCCTCATTCTCCAGACCATGTAGCTGACTAATCAGGTTTGAGGGATTTGAAGGGGTTTTCCTCTTTGTGAAAAACATAGATCTACTGAAGTTAAATACTCTGTTAGTAACGACTGTAAAACACCTCTTCTCTGTTTGCACACTGGATCTGTTTTTCCTTGCTCTGTATCTGCTTAACATCAGGAACATTTTGGCTGAAAAAGAAAAGTTAGAATGTTTGTGGTTTTTAGAAGCTGCCTGTGCCTAGAGGCACTGTCTATTCTCCTGTCAAAACGGTTGAGGATGAAAGGAGCACCCCTCCCTCCTCCTCCTCCTCTTACCAGAAAGGGTCTCCTGGGGAGATGGGTCTGCAGAGACTGTTATGAATGGAGCTGCACAGTGCTCACTCTGACTGGAATGTAGTATGCTCTCTCCTTTCCTTGCTAAGAGGACACTGCGTGGTTGTGTAATGACAAAGCCACTGCATTTTAGGAAGAAGAAAAGAGGAAGGAAACTGTGCAAGACAGGGGGTTCCCAAACTGCAACACTGTCTTTATACACGGTACTTTTGAATGGAGCACAAGTTTGGGAACTAGGAGGGGGTTTTGGTACCTTTACTTCTCCTTGCTGAGCCAGTATCTTAGATCCTGGTTGAAGCTGTGGCAGTTTCCCCACCCCAGGCAGCCCACAAGAACCACCTTGCAGGCTCTGTAAGGTGCACACGAAGTACATAACTGACCTCCTGCCTCATTTGCTTGTGGACCTGCTGACACTACAAAATGCTGCTGGCACGGTTGGACTGAATCATGAAGGTGGGACTGACCCACGAGCTTCATCCACCCGCAGCAGCCAGCATCACACCCACCAGCTCTCCCCAGCACCTCCTGGGTCCCACCATGCTGTAGGGCCGCTGGAATCACTGCCCTCACATCCCATGTCCCACATCCTTGCAGAGTGGTGGCAGCGTATCATGGCTCCACGGCATGGAAAGGAGTTCAAGGTGGGATGCGTATGTGCCTGGGCACAGATAAGTTGCACCATCCCCACACAGCCTGCAGCACCTCCTCGCTCACACCCTCTAACTTGTCTTTTAATTTGGTCCTAGCAGACCTTTTCAACAAACTTGCTGAGGAGACCAAACCCCAGGTTTAATCACCCACCTTGGCTGCAGCAGCTAACTCAGCAGGGGTTTTGCTGTGAAGCCATTTTCTGCACTGCAGTATTTGAAACAGAGGTTTGACCTACAGCCCCTAGGTGGAAAGATGTCACTGTCTCTCTGACCACAAGAGATAAAAGCACAGACCAGACCACTCTAGCATTATCACGCAAACCCTGTTATTCACTGTTTGTCAAAAAAGCAAACAAACCCACACTACCCCCATTGCAAAGGCCTTGCTATCTCTCTGCACTGACCAGATACAGCTTGCCTCAGCTGCAGGATGTTCAATGGCACTAGCACAGATAATCTTCAGAGGAGGAAGGACTCTGAAAAGGCCGGGCACGCTCACATAGGCTTGTGCTTTATTTACAAGGTCTGCAGCCAGGCTGGGCCCTGGGCTTGCTGAGCCTTTGCAGGACTGCTGCAGTGCAATTACCTACCAGTGTGGGAATTCCCTCCCGGGTGGAGCCCCGCACTGTAGGTGTGGTACCAACAAAAACAAGCCCAGGTTCTGGCTGCTCCTTTCAGGGGGAGCCTTGGAGCAGCTGGGCTTGGGGAAAATTGCTTTGGAAAGCTTCTCCTGTTTATAGTTTAGTAGAGGAATAAATAACTGCTAAGTGTATTGAAGTTGGAGGGATCAGGACTAGGACAAATGCACCGATGCGACAAATACCAAACTATCCTTATCCTGCTCTTTTATAACTTACTTGTAGCAGAACTCTTCGTCTTTTTTTGTCTCCAAAAAAGAAGCCTGATCCCTTCCCTCAGATCAGAGTACGCCTGTGACCTGGGTGAAAGAGTTTTAAAGACATCTGAATACAAGAGCAGTTCATAGGAGTTAATCAGTCTGCATGAGACAACCCTCTAAACATGTTAAAAGAAGGCTAGAATAACTGTAATTTATGGTGAAGAATGCGAAAGCAAGAAGGGGGGCAGTATATCTGTTAACAGCGGCAGAGAGCTCCTCAAGAGCCAGCCGCAGCATAGCGCAGTAGCAGCCTGGAGTGAGCTAACCACAGTGCCCTGCAGGGTTAGCAGGCAGTGCTAAAGACTGGTGGAGGTGTGTCCACACTGTTGCCACCGTTGGCACCAGGGCCCTAACGCGAGGGTATTTTTAATCCAAATCTTAAAGCACAGATCCAGCAGAAACAAGCCAAGCAGGTTCTGCTGCAATTATATTTAATGGCTCTTCTGAACCCACTCCTGCAGCCCACGGCACAAGGCTCGTGAGAACACAGCAGCGTTTGGTCTGGCTTCCTTTCTAGGCCAGTTATCCTCACATGACCCTACATACTGAGGACAACACTGATTTCTTACCCAGCTCTAAAAGCCAACAGATGTGCAAAACCAAGTGCCCAGTGTTTGCTCACAGTTATTGCAAATACTCAAATTGTGTTAAACGCACCTCTTTCAGCACAGGTGCACTTTAAGATTATTGCTTTATTTTATTTACTTTCAACTGATCTTCCAAATGAAAATCAGAGGCAGAACATTACAGAAGAGCAGGCAACAACATACCAGCCAGCACAGCTAACCTGTCTCAGCAGCTCCACAGTATTTCTCAAGACGAGAGGGAGGGAGCGGGAGCCTTTCAGCAGAAGGAACTATTCCAGGCAGTAACCACAGCTCTTAAATCCAGCCCTTTCAAGCACCCGTTTTACACAGAGCTGAAAGCCCCCCCCCCCCCCCCCCCCCAAGAGCTTCACACTCTTTGCATGGCTATGAATGAGTAGGCACCTGCAGTGTGGGCTGAAGTACCATCTGGAGGATTGTGCTTTTACTGCAGGAGAGTGCTGCAAGCTAGCCACACGAGTGAGACTGGCCAAAAGCAACTGTTTATTCTCCTAGGTAACAGTCTAAAACATCAACATGACATAACCGTGGCAATCCCCAGTATGTGGCACAGTGAAACTGAGGTGTGCTTTTAGCACTCCAACATGATGGTAAAACATCAGCCTGCGCTAAACTAGGTCCTGCCCTCCCTGCTTCCACAGGATCTTACCTCTCCCTTCTACAAGCACTGGAGCATCCAAACTAAGGAAATGATACTTCTCTGGATGGAATTTTATATTACTTTTTTTTTTTTTTTCTTTAAACATAGCTATTTCCAAATCGGGTTCCCCTGGGAATTGCTGAGCTACACAACAGGTGTTAAGAGCAGAGGACTCAGGGAGGAGCTGCTGGAACAGCACTGTCCCAGAGAAACCTTCTTCAGACTAGAAGGGGGCAGTTCTGCTGCTGCTCAAGTGTAGGCTTGTGCCATCTGATGACACAGGCAAATGCCACTTTGGTGGACCAGGTGTCATCACATCGGTTCAAGTCAAAGCGCAGTCAAGGGGATAACGATCTACAGATACTCCCGTTCCTTTGGTGATGCTGGCTGTGGTTTCCACTGCAGCCTATGCCAGAGGCAGTGCAATCCCATTTCCCTTTTCCCTCCTTTACACCAGCACTACAGCCACTTTCAGCCTGCAGTGAGCTGATTCAGGTCACTTATCCAACAGAGAACTGAACCAAACAAAACAATGTTTTACATCAGTTCATAAACAGAACAGCTCATCACAAATGTAAATGAGCAGCAGCGCTGGTTGCAGGAAGACGGCGGACATACCTGGTATCAAAACAGGGAGAGCAGACGTAACGCAAGCATCACAGCAACATCAGATGTCACTGAATGGCATCCTTAGTCCTTTTCATGCATGCTATGTTCTTCTATCTACAACTACAAAGTTTTATTCTCTAACATGAGAGAGGGCTGCTTTCTAGACTAAGAAATCTCATAAAGGATTAAACAGTTTACGTTCACAAATCTCTATGCCAGCGGGTGTCACAAGAGGCAGTTTCTGGGACAGAAACATACAATTTGCCAGTAAAAAAAATCACAGCCTGGCTTGTGTCCCCTAATCTGTCCTGCACACCATGCTTTAGCTAAAGCTTAGCTAGGAAACTATTCCACAGGCTTGTGGTTCAATGTATGGATCAGGTAAGTCACAATGAGTTGCACAGCAAAGCCATGTAGTGCATCTGCTGCACTGGAAAGCTTAGCTAGGGCTGTCAGGTTCTAAAAAGGACCAGGAGAAAAATACTAACTGAAGAAATGGAAACCCACACTTCTTTGTATATAACTCAATTCTGCCAGATGCAGTTAGCTGGATATTGACTGGGTCTGTTTATTTACCAGGCTTACTGTCAAGTATATTACAGTTTACATATCTAACACTGTAGCACAGAATTTTCATAGAAAATGGTGACACAGGTAAGACTGCTCCTAGAGAAAAGGTTACTGTGCTAAGAAAAGCCTGGTGAACAGCAGCAAATACTGCTAATGGCTGGGGGTTTTATGAGTCATTTAAGAAATGCAAGCTTACCTGTACAGACATAGTACAAAGGACAAGACAGAGTGTTTTGGTGGTTGTTTTTCTTTTTCTTTTTTTTTTTATTATTTTTTGAGGGCTTGTTTTTGTTTTATAATGTGAAAATCATGATACACAAAAAAATCCAGACACTATTTTCATAAGCTTTGCATAAGCATAAGATGATCCCTGGTTTAGTTTGGCCATGAAAGGTTTAAGTTCACCGTTCCAACAAATCCTGAACTACAGGATGTCTTGCATTGTTTCCAAATAGTTTGGGTTATGGCAAAACAAGAGAACAGAACAAACTGTTACGAGCAAGAACAGGCTGGAACAAGCTATGACAATTTAGGAACTTCCCATCTGAAAAAAAATAAAGAAAGAAATAATTAAAAAAATCACTGATTACAGAATGAAAAGCAATGCCCTTGCCATTATTATCCCAGAAGAAAACATGAATACTGTCATGGAAACACTTCAAAGAACTTGATCTCATAAGCCAACAATACTGCTGCTAGGAAGAACTCAAAACAGTGGGTTTTGCATCTGGGTCAGGGAAAAAATGGTAAAGTTGTTTGTTTTCACAATCTAGTTCTTTCATCTTACTTCCCACAATGTGCACTGAACAAAAAATGTTTCTTATTAGGCACACCTGGACATTGGCTTAATGAGAAACAAGACAGAGAAAGAAGAGAAAAATGCAGCATATTATTCCATGTGATTAAAATTGCTGTAATATATCTACACATACTCACTCCACCTGAACTCCCCCGTCTACCTCTCTGTGCTGCTCAGACTGTCATCACTGGAAGCTTCACAGTGAAAAAAGATAAGGTCTAACATTGTGCATTACAAGTCAATTCAAAAGAAGTCAATTCAAAGCACATGTTGCACTTGAGAAGTACTGGAAATCCTGGAGCAGTTCATTACCGCCTCCCTTAACATCTTTTGTTCCCAGGATGAATACACAGACAGCTCCTGATGACCCACAATTTATGTTAAGATTCCCTATTAAGCTATTTCGGTCTGTAATACCTGCCGATACTGCTCCGGGGACCCCCTTAGGGTGTGAGCAGGGCTGCTCATAAGAAATCCAGATGCTTTGCACATAATCCATCTGATTTACCTAAGCTGACAGCAGGTATGTGGCATTTGCATCCTTACACTCTACACCTCAAATAAACAGCCCTGGGAACATGACATGGACACAGTTACAAGGCTGTGCAGAACAGTCTGAGTTTAGTATGGACAACACTGAACTGGGTCTATATGCAAATAAGACTTAATCCTATTCCTGCTTAATTACTTGTGCATTCACAACATAACTGCACCTACCAGAGTTTTCAGCACTGGCAAACAAACCAAGTCTGGTATCACTCTTGATAAGCTCTACCCAAACCAGAAGCGTGAGGATCACATCATGCATCCTCTAGTTTCTCTGCAAGTGCCAAGTTTGGAACAGCAGGTGATATCAGGTACAGTTCAACACCAGTCATGGCTGCTACACAGTTGGGATGCAGGTGCTATCTGCTCCAGGGTATGAGGAATGTGATCACGTGTACGTGTAATACATGGGGTTTTCCCACTAGGTCAGGTATCACCATCTGCACAGCTGCCTTACCTTAACAAAAAGCTCTGACTGGAAAAATCCCCATCATTAGTATGAAAAGAGAACTGTGAATTTCCACTATAGGACAATATACTAGCAAAAACAGCATTTCAGTTGCTGCAATTTTAACTTTGCTTATTAAAACAAGATGCACATACCAAAGTAATACACTGTAGACAGCTTATTTCATCATCTCTGAGCACAAGATTTGATGATCTGTATTGCAAAAGCGCAAGGTATGAACAAACACCCATTGCTCTCAGAACCACCACCCAAGTTATACAATCACATACAAGCTCCAAAATTTAGAATTAAAGGCATTGCAGGGTGTTTAGCTACTAAATGCCCTACAAACATGCACTAGTCATACAGCTCCCTGATTGTCATCTTCCTTTTCATTTGTTTTCTTCAAGAAGTCATTTGTGAAGTTTCACACACATATTTACAGCTGACAGAGAACAAAGTATCAGTGGATTGTATTTTATGGCAGAATAAATGATGACTTAAATCTACTAAAATTTCATGTTGCTATACAAATGGAGTATTAGGAAGAAAGGTCCTAGGAAGTTTCAGGAACTCAGCCGTCACTGACAGATGGAAAGACAGACCTTTCCAAATGTGCCATTAAGTCCTGCCAACTGTTGCACAAAGGCACATAGAATTAGCAGATAACCAAGCCAAAACCAGAAGCAAGGGTGGCTACACCTAATCACCTATACTACACTATCTGACATGAGGGAAGCTGAAATTTGGAGGCACTAATGGAAATTTAGGAAGCTTTGTAAAGTCAACAGTTCACAGTACATTTGAGTCTCCTCAACTCATTTTTCACATAAGGTTAGCATTATCCTTTATTAAAGCCACCAAACACAGAATTACATCTCCTTTACTACAATGAACTTGAAAAATACACATTCAAGGGTCTCTAACTGTAAAGCAAGAAGAAAAAAAATCCAGCAATCTCAGTTTCTGATGACCTTCCCCAAAGGTCTCAAAAGAAAAAAAAAAAAAAAAAAAGAAAATCAAAGAGAAATTTGAAGTAATTAAAGCAAATATAGGACTAGCAGGACAGAACTGAAGGTAAGGAGGTAGGTCGTATTATCTTGGCATTCTTCCAAGATTACTCCCATGTCTACCCAGCAGCTAAAAATGCCTAGTAATCTTCCCTTTCTCCTCAGTGCCTCCTCCCTCAGAACTTCATATCCATTTTTGCTGCTGAGACTGAAACCTCTTCAGGTTCAGCAAAACAAGAATGTGTTTTTCTTCACCTTGACTCTAATTTTTGCAGTGTTCTCTTTTCTCCTAACCCAGAACTTTGAAGGAGCATGGGGAATTGCTTTCCAGGCACATTCTTGCGGACAGACTTTGTCTATCAGCCAAATCCAGCCCCAACACTGTTTTTGGCACTGCTCAGAGCCTCAAAACCAGGTAGGTGACAGGAAGCCAAAATCCCAAAGGATACTACATATACAATATATTTCCCTAAATGTTAGCTTCAAAGCTCTTAATAGTAGATGTCTGTTAAATTCACTACCTGCACCCCAAATAAATCAGTTTAAAGGAATGCACTGGGAACTGCAGCTCAAGTTTTTTCCTTTAACATTTGTCCTACATCCTCATACAAACCTGAGCAAATATTAAGGATCACCTTAATTCCCCCACAGTTAAACCAGTAATGTTACAAGCTTTTCAGTATCAGAGCAAGAAGAGAATACATGTAAATATAAGAATTATCTCAAGACATACACACCACATAATCTGATATAAAACTTACATTAGAAGCCAAATAGCTCAGATGAAAAACATCGTGCAGAGTATAAAATTTCTCTTAAAATACAACTAAAACGCAAGAATCACCACAGAAACATTCAAAGTCATGAAGCATTTTGATAATAATTTCATAGAACTGAAAGTTAAAAAAATTACATTAAAAGGAGACACTAAGTATTTCAAAAACCTCTGTTTTATTTGTACAGAGTAAAATACATCATATAGTGAACACGGTTTTCCATCCATAGTCTAAAGCCATTAATAAGTGTTTTCGTTTCATCAAATATCCTGGCCAGAAGCACAGACAATGGAAATGGGAATGCTAATCAGTCTCTCTCTGCCAGAGCTACAAGGTGCACATCAATCTCTGCTTCTGTAAGGATCCTGAAAGAACAAAATGAAATCTTAAATGATTCTTCACTTAAACTTCAATATTATAACCTAGTACCTACACAAGTAAGTTATATACAATGCATCTTTCAGCCCTTTAAAGACTTGCTGTTAGGGCCACAGGCCAACATTCTAATTCTTTTTGAAAAATAAAGGAAGAATCAAAGGCACTAGAAAGCAAAGAGGTAACAAATAGTGTAACAACATTCCTCATTCCTCATGACTAATATATTTGCAAACTGGGACCTTGCGAGAAAAATGGCTATGGTAATTAGTACAATACTCCAAAGGGGGACACAGGTTTACATAGTCTTCTCCCTCTACTTGTTATCTATCCTTTCTGAAAAGGACACAGAATGGCAAGCGAAGGTTGCCAGAAAGCTAGCACTTGATCCTTGAGCAGCAGTAGAAAAAAGGGGTAATGCACTGCAGCTTCTTGCATGCTTTCTCAAAAAAACCTATGCTGTTCTGTTGTTCTCAACACCCACCAAATGCAAAACCACCTGTCATCACCATGTCAACTTTAAACACATTAGGAAGCACTAAAAAGACTGCACCTGTAAGACCCAAAGCTTCAAAGTCTCCCTCCAGTCCCCACCTACCAAGTAGCTAAACTAAAGCAGCAGAGGACCTTCCTTCCCTACTTAGCTGTCCCTCTCTTCTCATTTTTTTAAAAATAGTATATACTAAAAATGTATATATTAAAAAAAAAAAAGGAAAAAAAAAGGCTAAGGCAGAAATAACTGCCCTCTTCTGCAGCAGGCCAGACTTACCTAAATTTTGTTAACACATACCCAGAGGGTCTTTTTGCATTAACAAAAAAGCCCCAAAATGTACTGTCTCACATTTCACGCATACTTCCACAGATATACATCATGTTGTGCAAAGACCATCAGGGACACTGTATCTGATGTGAGGTATAGCCCTCAGCAGCAAGATTTCCAGGTGCTGTCTTAACAGACTGACCAGTTTGTCTCACACAGCGCACTGCACTCAGATTCAGGCAGTAACAGGAGAGAGAGAAAATGGCAGGCGTCTTGCTTTCATGCTAGGTGGGAATGCAGTGTACTCAGAAAGCAGAAGTTCAAGACAGTTTCATAACATTGCAGTGATTTTTAAACCCAGGATGTTTTAATCTTGCCAAATACATATAGCATTTCAAAGAATACAAATTCATAACGTGCTAACTATATACTGGAAGTGTTAAAAACTGCTGCAACTACAAGATGAGCAAGAGTAATGTACAGATCCCATTTAGAAAAAGATAAAAAAACCCTAAGTGATTTGCAAAATTTTCCCTTGTATAAAAACAGACTTCACAGTGTTAAGTTGTCCGGACTATGATCTGGAAGTGGACTTCATATACTAGTACAAAGAAAAATCTTTATTCTTTAAAGTATGAAAAGCCACCTATACCAGATGTAACTACATTTTAATCATCACATAAAGCAATACCCTTTTAAGAAACAAAAGATAACACTTTTGTTGACATCCTTTAACCATGTCAAATGTTTTAAAGATGTGTTTTGTGTTAAGTGTTTTTTAACAATGCTTTATACCTCTACACATTTTGAAGAGTTACAAGAAAAAAAAAATCAAAAACTTCAACTTCTGACATCTCCTTTCTTTCTTGATTTACCATTACGAAGAAGTTCAAACTAATTGCACATAACTAGAGAAACACACGCCAAGTTTTGTAACACTGATCACTTACCTGAATTTAGGATTTTCCACTGTAACTACACCAACTTCTATTTCTGAAGGTTTGAAATCAATGGATAGTACAGTAGACAGGCATGTTATTGCTGTCTGAAAGATGACAAAAACCCCTATCATTAAACAAAAAGCACTAAGGTTTCAGGTTTTTTAAAATAGATAAAGCATTCACCGCTACCCTTCCTTCTAGTTTTAAGTTATTTCCTTCCACCTCAAAACCTTAGCTGAAAAGTTTCAAATAGTTTCCCCTTGTTACAGAACACAGTCCCACCTGAATTCTCTCCCTAAAACGCCCAATCTACAAAAACCAAAGGGATATGTCGTTTTCACAGCACAAAAACCCCACACAACAAAACCCAAACTTTGTCATTAGAAGATTAAAAGCCCAGGTCCTGAAAAGAGAACATGTTTCATTACTGGCAAATAATACAGACATCAGTATTACAGTCCATAATTACTGAAAGCACATGTCACTTGGGTAGCTTCCATCTTGCCTTTTTCTTCTGGTAACTAAAATTATGTTGGCTGTTTTTAAAAGCTGCATTTCATCATGGCTTAACTTATTTTTTGTTGCAACCTAATCATCAACTGTTTTAAAAGGTGTTCTTTGCAACCTCACTCATACTTAACCCTGCAGTAGGGTCATAACAATGCTACAGATGTATCCTTAAAATGATGATTGAGCACAAAAAGAAGTTTCATAAAACAGCTATATAGCTAGATGCTTAACAAATCAGTTATTTCGACATGCTGCCATTTAATTCTGATCAGCAAAGTGTTAGTAAGCGTAGAACACCAGACAAGATAAACTTTATTTTCAGTATGATGATAATGTATTGATTCTGCAATAATTCCATAAGATCATATAAGATATATTATCAGAAGACTGTTAAGCTGTAAAAAAACCCTGCTAAACTAAGAAAACCCAAACAGAGTTCTTACCCTCGGAGCAGTACCTCTACTGTACCACAAGCTTTAAAAAAAGAAAGGCAGCGCATGTGTGTGTGTGCAAAGAGCACAACAAAAACATGATTCTTGTTTCTGCTTGAGACTTGCTTCTCCGTGTCACTGCCAACTTTTAAGTAACAGTGACCTACGTTCACAATCTCAGCACTTTTAAAAAGACGACAAGAGGTACAGAAGCGCATCAAGGACTTGACTGCCAGACTAATTACAAGTACGCATTTGCACCATACCATGGAGGTTTTATGAATTAAAAACAAGAATATGAAAAGACTGTTTCATCTACCTCTCAACAAGAGGCATGCACAATATAATCAAGCAGTGATAGAAAAATACATTTAATGTGAAAAATATTTAGCCAGAATAAGAAAGGATCTCTGAAGTAATTGCAAATACATTCAATTTCAGCATGATATGATTATCTAACCCCCTCAGGATCAAAGAATTGACATACTAAGGAAATCAGTACTTACTAAGATATACACTTAAACCTTATGAATTTATGCTGAAGAACTTTCTGGTTAAATCGTACTTTCACAGTAATGTAGATTTCACAAGTAATTTAGCTGAAGGTCTAAATCTGTAAAGCATTCACAGGGATCTCAATACAATAAACTTACAGGGGCATCAGTTGTTGTTATTCTACATTTCAACTGCTCATCTTGTGATGTAGGAAACATAACATTATGAGAGAAGAACAAGGCCTGGCAGGGGAAACAGGCATGCCACGGAAAAGTACTGTTTAGACAGATCTCTATAGTATAAGTGAAAAATTAAAGATGATTTATAAAGTAAGTTCATTGGCCTATTTTATAAGTGGGATACATCTTTTTAATGGGCCCTGAACACCAGCTGTTATGCTTACTGTGAGAGCTGTTATGTTTACTAAACTGACAGACAAGCACTACCATGCCCTGTTTGAAATGCTTTCTAACACAATGACTGTTTTAAGTGCCACTAAATGGAAATTGCACTGGTATCCCCAGAATGAAGCATTGTAGTAACGAACCACCCGCTACAGTGGAAGTGCTACAATTATAGATTCTGCTTCAGCTAACGTAAAGCAGATTCGATGACCATTCAAGCATTTGCAAAATACCTCCAAAAGATTCTCTGATTAGAGCAACTGTATTTGCTCTGGCAGCAATACAGAACTGTAAGGAAACAGGAAATGCCTAACTGCATTCCTCTACATCAAAAGCCTACATACAGCGTGTTCATTAAAAATACTTTAACAGATCTTTAATTCCTTCTGCTGGCCTACCTCTACTGTTTGTTCATATGTCCAATCAAATTTCTTCTTTACTTTCTTTTCAAGGAAACTGGTTGACTCTGTCTGTTTAACTCCCGCAGCTGTGGCCTTGAATCCACAGTAGTAACCTGCTGGATCACACTTGTATACCTGAGGGCCGTGTTCTTCATCGATACCAATCAAAATCATGCCTTGAAGAAAAAATTCATTAATTTATTTCTTTCCCCAATTTTAACAATTTCACTAAGCTGAAGAACAGACTAGATACCCCCCTCCTGTGAAAATCATGCATGCAAAGCAGTACATTTTTGGGAACCAGTCCCATACCAAGAGCTGTGACTTCCTCTTTATCTCCAATTTGCCATTTGTTACCAGCATCTTCTTAACAGGCATGTAACTCCATTTAGTGCAAACCAGGGGGGTTGGAACTAGATGATCTTAAGGTCCTTTCCAACCCTAACTATTCTATGATTCTATGATTTCTGTCATTACCAAAGAAGGCTCCTCATTAAATGTAGAAACAGTTTTGCCATGTGTGTAGAGAACCACAAAGTCAGAAAATACAAGAATTTAACCCCAATACAAAGTTAACCCAGCCACAGTTCACATCTTGCTTACTATATGGCACTAACAAAAGGTGTAAACAATAGTTCTATTAACGGGTGCCTTCCACCAGAAAGCAACTTTACAAATATGTTGAAACTAATAGAAATATTAAAAGATCGACTTTAGACTTCTGGACTGCAATCCTGGGAAGCGCTGCATTACATCCCTTTTCCTCTCCTCTTCAAAGGAAAAGATAATAAAAAAAAATTCTGGAAAAATAGTGGAATGTAGAAATAACAGAAAATAGAACTGAGTCTTTGAAGATCATTTGATTAAGCGCTTCAAGTTGGCTGTGACAAACTGGTCACATCACTGAAATGCATCTATGTTCACCCACACTTCCAGATTTGTACAGACTCAATATGCATATTAAAAATAACTCAAAAGCAAAACAACAACAAAAAAATCCCAGAACAGGATCAAGGTTTTAAATTATTTTTGCTTTTACAGTTGTGAAACTTTTAACTAGTAGTTACAGCTGATAAGCTTCTGAGCAGCTATTACTACAGCAGATGAACAATTTCCCAGCATCTTTTCAAAAAAACCTTAAAGAAAGTTGATATTTTCATTCATCTATTTAAAAAAACCAAACCAAACCCCAAACAAAAACCCAACACCAAAAATCACTTTCCAGTAGTATGAAGGCATGGGGAAATGCCAAGGGAAGAAAGAAACAATCATTCCTGAACATCACAAACATAGGAAAATTGCCCCATCATGGAAACTGTGGTGGAACCATGACTGTTACTTCTGTAGTGAGAAGTCCTGGTGCCTACTATGATTACGAGAAGTGATTCACCAATTCTGAAACTGTTCCACTCAGTGGAGAGAAGAGGAAAAAAAACCACCCCAAAACCAAACAACAACAACAAAACCAAAAAAAAAAAAAAACAAAAAAAAAAAACCCACAAAGCAAACAAAAAGAAACCCAGAAGAATGTTTAATGAAAATGTAATTGAGGAAGCATTAAGTATTTTAGCTCAGTTCCTGGACAGTCTAACAGTACAGCTATCATTTGCTCACAGCCAAATGTAAGAGAAAAAACAAGTCAGAACCAACCTCAGAATACACAGATGACCAGGAATACCTACAAAAAACAACTCTGCACACATCTGTTTAATTTAAGCTGCATCTGCTGTTATTCAAGTCTGATGCATAAATGCTTGCATGTGAAATATTTTTAAGCACTTCTCTACATTACATATACCATGGTTAAGAGCAAAAATCGTGCAGATTTTTGTCCTTAATCTGCATGATTAAGATGCAGAAAATCTGCACAAGCACAGCCCCAGAAGCCAAGGTGAAATAGGACTGCACATTTTAAAGATGCTAAATCATTTACTCCAATTCAAATGTGGACTCAATGGCAAAATCATGGCTCGAATTCAAGACTTCCAACACTGCTCTCTCATTTGGCTGTTCATCCCTCTTACTTATTCAGTTACATCTGTATCTTGCACACCTTGAAAATGGGTGAGAATTTCTTATACTTTAAGTTGCAAGCTTAGACAAGAAACAGAAAAGATTAATTTCATACACTATACTTACAGCAACCAAGAGGCCTCATTTCAGCATTTTGCGTATAGACCTGAGAAATATCTGCAATCCTTTTACACAGCATATCCACAGGGATGTCATAGCCATACTTGTACTTCCAGTTAGCAGCCTCATAGCGAGCTCTCTGCACCTGAGATCTGCTGTCAGCTAGATAGGAAGAACCAATATTAATTTCACTGAACACGTACCATGTTTATTCCTAGCATCACTTGAGAATGCAAATTCCAGAGTAAACCGTAAGTCATCTTTACATGCATACATCAGAACTAGATAAGTTTTCCAAAACCAGACTGAAACAAATCTCCCAGAGCACTTATTTTTTTCACGTGACACAAAGTTGGCAAACTACATGCTTCAGATACTTAAAAAAGATAGTGAAACAAATACCTGTCATTCCTGTCATCACACAGCCAATGTTTTCAGTAATTCTGAATAAATGAGTCACTGTGTTGGAATCCAGTAACTTGTCCTAAAGACGAAACAGAAATAAACTAATAGAAAACAGTGTCCTTTGAGTAAAAAAAAACCACAAAACCCCTAAACAAACCAACCCCCAAAACCAGACTTGGGATACTCTTGTATCTACAGAAAAGCCCAAAAGGATCAACTAACGGCTAAAAACTGCCTTTCAGGCTCACCACTACTTACTGCTATAAGCATGAAAAGAAGAAATAGGAGAATAGGGAAGATAAAACTGCAATATCTGCAAAAGAATGACAGCTAGCATGACCAACATCAAAGTCCTTTTCCCTCTGAAGAAACTTTGAAAACACAAAATACAAAAACTTGTGCTTGTGCCTTCATTTTAGCTGAGATAGAGTTAATTGTCTTCCTAGTAGCTGATGCAGTGCTGCATTTTGGCTTTAGTCCGAGAACAATGCTGATAACAAACCAATGTTTTAGTTGTTGCTCAGCAGCACTTACCTTGATCACGGACTTTTCAGTGTCTCATGCTCTGCCAGTGAGGAGGGGCACAAGAAGCTGAGAGGGAGCAGAGACAGGACACCTGACCCAAACTAGCCAGAGCGATATTCCTCACTACAGAGTGTCATGCTTGGCGTATAAAGTTGGGGAAGTTGGCCAGGAGGGGATGACAGCTGCCTGGGAACAAGCTGGGTATCTTCCTTGGAGGGGGTAGGGTTTATTCCTTCCTCTATTTTCTATTACTATTGTATTACATTTTACTTTTATTTTTCAATCATTAAACTGTTCTTACCTCAACCCATGAGTTTTTACATTTTTTCACTGATTCTCCTCCCCATCCCACTGGGGGCTGGGGAGGGAATGAGGGTGAATGAGCAACTGCTTGGTACCTAGCTACTGGCTGGGCTTAAACCACAACAGCTCTTATTGCATACTGTCCTTCAAACACAAGGTTTTCCCGCTTTGTCAACACCATATCACCACTCTGCTGAAACACTCACGAAACAGTTCTACATGCTATTGGTACAACATTGTCTGAGTGGGAATTAAAGAAATCATGAAACTGATTATGGACCTTACAGCCGTTACAAGCCAGAGAAATGCATGCATGCTAACGTACAGCAGGACCAACTTCACGTTTTAGCTTCATCCCTCCCACAACTATAGGGAAAACCAGTGCTACAGTACTTAGTGAAGAAGTGTACAGTTGAGCACTAAATGGAGCTAGAACTTGTAATAAGCTGAATGATAGTAAGATAATCAATCCAAGCAGCAATACAGGTCAATGCTAATAAATATAATATCAAAGTCTCATCCCCCACACCTTTTTTCTCATCTTCTTCCAGTCTCCCCCACTCCCAAAACCAAACTACTTACAGGTACTTTCTTCTGTGTTACAATTACTGCAGAATCTTTCCCACGAACAGCGACAGATGTAAGTCCACCTTGGTTTATGGCCTTAAAAGCATATTCTAGAAGAAAATGTAAATGTTAACAAAAAACAGTGTTAGAGATATCAGAACAATTAAGTCTGACACCTTCCCCTAAAACAGAAAACTCATCAAGTTCTGCCTTTTTTAATACTTTAATACTTCACAACACTTGGTATCTTTAAGGTCTTTAGTAAAATGTATATAAGTTTCTGATGGGAATTGAAGCAATTGACTCTCTTCACAAAACCACTACTACTGCTTCCTTCAAATATTTCTAATAACTCGCCTTTTTGTTCAGTTGGAATGCTTAAAAGCAATAGGATTTGGTTTAAAACAAAGAGGTTGTTTTGGCATCACCAAAGTGGTCCAACCTTCACCGAAACTGCAAATCCTCACAATTTTTTTAACATGCAGAAGCTTAGTATTTCAAGCACTGTTATCACTGCAAGGATGTAATTTTCCTTTGTAGATTTTAACTGATACAAATGAAAACAGAAATGATGAACCAGGCACAGAAGATAGGGTTTAACCTTATGTCATGGTTTAAGCCCAGTCAGCCATGTAGTTCACTCACTCACTCCCTCCTTACTATCACATCTTCTGACTTGACATTCAAACCCTGCAATGTTTTTGTTCACTTTTTAAAATGAAACCTATGCACATGCCAACTAAACAGCATTATTCAGATAAATATAATGGATTATGATTTACTTCATGTGATCCATTAAATATATTTCCCTTGATTAATGGTTTCAAAACCCTCAGGAACAACAACTCTATAAATCATTTATCCAGCAATATAGGATAAACATGCAAAACTTCCTACTGTCTGGTTAGGAGAGGCAAGTTTCAGGCTGTAGCTAAATGCAGATGAATTCTCTCTTATCTATGTGAGTGAAACTTGAATTTAGAATATGTCTGGCTGCTAAAACTATCTTCTAAAATAAGGAAGGCAAGAAACTCATCTGTTTTAAAAGCTGCATTCAGATCTGTGGAACAGACTGCCCAACAGAAGAGGAATAATCTGAAAATTATAACCACTTCTTGCAATACCAGGGTCTTGATGTTCAATCTGCTGAGTCAGTGTTGTGGAAGAGCTGACTGCCGTGCATTCATGGCACTGTATTTATTACTTTCAGGCATCAGAGCATTTACTGGTTACCCAAACATGCCATAAGGAATGTTCTCCCTTTCTCTCTGCTAGATGCACAGCTCTGCTCACCTGTTTACTTGCCTACCCCAGGATGATCAGTGCTAGCCTGCAGCCAAGCACAGAACCCAGTGAGACGTGAATGAGCACTGCCCACAGACTAGTCATGTTTGAAGCCCCAGGCCAGGGCTCTGCAACACTTTTTTATCTATGCGTACAAATACCTGAAGGGAGGGTGTGAAGATGGACAGAGCCATGCTCTTTCCAGTGGTGCCCAGTGACATGACCAGAAACAATGTGCACAAACTGAAACACAGCAGAGTCCATCTGAACATGAGGAAACACTTTTTTACTGTGAGGGTGACAAGCACTGGCACGGGTTGCTCAGGGAGGTTGCGGAGTCTCCCTCCTTGGAGATATTTAAAAGCTGTCTGGAGGTGGTCCTGGGCAACTGGCTCTATGTGGCCCTGCTTGAGCAGGGGTTTGGACCAGATGCCCCCCAGAGTTCCTTTCCAACCTCAACCATTCTGTGGCAGCAGGAATAAGTGCCCTCACAAACTGGTTTTGCACACAAGTAGTGACAACCAGGGCTGTTGACTGAACCGCAGTCCCCTCTTGCGCCATTCTTAGTATCATCTGCATCGCTCAGTTTTCAGAGGCAAGCCAAAAAGTGAAGTGGCTCTTAAAGTATAACCAATGCAAATGCCTAGTGGTGTTTTAAGTCTGTTTTCTGCTACTTTAAGTATTTCAGTAGCACTGCACATTTTTTCTGAGAAAAGCCATCCCTCGCTGTTCCCTGAAAACATCACAACACTCACAAATTTGACCATAACTATTTTCTTCACCTACCAAAATCCCACTTAGATGAAGCATCACATTTGAAGACAGGAACTAATAGGTGGCAAGATAACACTGATGCTCTGAGGAATTTTAACAACAGCAATGAGAAATATATGAAATAACTTATACTTTTCTAATACATCTATATAGTGATAGACACTGTATCATTGCAGTGATATGGGTAATGGGTTTAAACCTAAACAGGGGAAATTCAGGTCAGATAGAAGGAAGAAGTTCTTTACTGTGAGGGTGGTGAGGCACTGGAACTGGTTGTCCGAACAAGTGGTAAATGCTCCATTCCTGGTGGTGTTCAAGGCCAGGTTGGACAGAGCCTTGGGTGACATGGTCAGGGCGAGGCACTGCCCATGGCAGGGTGGTTGGAACTAGATGATCTTAAGGTCCTTTCCAACCCTAACTATTCTATGATTCTATAATATGAGATCACTTTAAAGGCACATGAGCTTCATAACGGAAGGGAAGGAAGAAAGACTGGCACCTAGATTCTGATATTTGACAAAAAGCTAATGTGAGCTTTCTGCCCATGCTGTGGCTAGATGGTGACCAACAGAGACACTAGTGTGGCACCACGCCAGCATTACCAGCCTGGCAGTGGGAAAAGTGAGCTCATTCTTGTTTGAAGTTAACTATGCACATCTATGTGTTTTAAATCCCACAGCATATTAGTACTTATAATATTTTTAAGACAGCTTCAGGCTGTGTGCAGAAGCACTCAAATACACGCGCAGAGACTTGGTTCTAAGAAGCCGGTAAAGGCTATGGAGGTAATGCACGTCTCTCATACATTAACTTAATTGTTGAATATACCCAGAAAGTAGAAAACTAAGGCTCGGTTTCCTCTGCTGCAGGATGCAGAAACCATTCCCAACACAAAGTATGAAATAGAGAACAGCCAGAAAGGTGATGCAGACCAACCAGCCTGTTCTAATGGCAACAGAAGGTCAGAACCACTGACATCCTCTATGAGGAAGGACTGTCCCTACCATCCATACATATAAGACTTACGATGCAAGTCACACACAAGCCTTATACAAACTCCAGGTACCTAGTACAGGTAACTTTCTACCTGTGTATAGACACCACAGGCACTTTCCTAGTTGCTCCTTGGAAAAAAGGCTGCTCAAGACTGGGCTGCCAGCCCATGAAGCCTATTTCACATAGCCTTCTTCCTCAGAAGAACTCAAGGGCAGACACAAAAGAGACTGCTGACTACCACGGAGAATTCATGCAGCCTGGTCCCAGCAACCTCCTTTGCTGGAGAACAGATAGCAGTATCGACATGCTGCACAGTGAAGCCACTGCAGCTGGGGAAGAACCACTAAGCTCCAGGTGAAAAAGGCATCAGAATGATGCTGCCAGAACAATTCATGTGGCCCTGTTATGAGGATCGTCCAGCACCACCCTCAGTGAGCTGTCCTGCCAGACTGTGAGTTGACTACGCTGGTAGAGAGTACTCTGCAGAAGGAGCACCATGAGGCTCTTCTGCAGAACGTGCTGCACTGTAAAAATAAGAAGAAAAGGCTTCAGCCTACAGCGGTTACAGGAAGAAGATGAAGCTATGCTGCAGCTTAACAGCAGAATGCTCAAAGATGCCTGGAAATAAGGGATGCTTGCTGCTGTCTCATGGGCCATGATACACAGAACACATGGCACTCAGGTGTAACAGGAGAGAGCAGGGGCTACCTCCAAAACCTGGCTTTGTTACTCTGGCATGCAGGATTTGAGGCAGCTCAAGTCCTATTTCAAACAGCTATATAAGTTCATAGGCTCCAAAACACAATGCTTGTAAGTTTGGCAAGACAAACTGCAAAAAAAGAAATAAAGACGCTTCAGGGACAGCAAACAGGCCGTTTCCCAGGCCCCCATGCCGGCACGGCCATGACTGCAGCTGCTCCAGGCTCCCACCGGGCTCCTCCGAGCACACCGCGGGGCTAGGCAGACCGGGAACCGAGACACGCCGGCCGCGGGCAGCGCCACACTCCCACCTCCCCAAGGCAGCCAGGCTCCGCGGAGGCAGGCTCTCCGGGAAGCGGCGCGGGCAGGCCGAGCCCGTGACGGGGCAATTCAGCGGCGGCATCCCCGCGTCCGGACACCCACCGACTTGGTAGAGGCGCCCCTCGGGCGAGAAGATGGTGATGTGGCGGTCGAAACCGGCGCTGGAGCCTCGGGACATGGCGGGCGGTGTGAGGAGGGCGGCGCAGCCGAGGGGCTCACGGCGTCCGGGCCCCGCAGACACCGCGCTCACGGCACCCGACCGAGGGCTTCCGGGGCACACGAGCCGCGCAGGCGCCGAGGCGCGCTCCACTCGCGCACCGTCACTCTCCAGCACCCTCACAGCGCATGCGCGAAGTCGTGCAACGCCTCTTCCCGCCAGCCCGTGTCGCGGGGTATCGCGCTGTGAGGTGTGCGTGCGGCTGAGAGGCGTCCTGTCGCGATATGGCGCCTCTGTCGTGAGGGAAATGCGGCCGCCGTGAGGAGTTTAACCGGCGGGGCTGCGAGGGGCAAGGCGGGCGGAGGTGGAGCTGGAGCGGGGCTGGGAGCGGACTGAACCGCCTCTGGTTCATGGAAAACGCCAAATGCGCTCGACGTGCGCTGGAGAACACCCACGGGGACGGCAGAAGACGGGAGAAAAGAGCCTTCAGGAGCCAGCCAGGGAAGCACAACCGCGCTTCGTTTCCTAAGCACAGTATTTCCACGTCTCCTCAATGAGCATAGTTTTAAAGCACAGGGATAGACTAACCTCAAAACCCGTGTTTAAGATACTTGTAATGAGGAGTTGTTGCCGCAGCTGCATTATAATGTGGTGTTTAGAAGATTCTTTTTAATCGGTGTCCAGAACAAAGGGAAAGTCCCCAAATTTAAACTCGTGAATATATGCTCTTTTTTCCTTTCAGTGTCTTGGATTTCCCCTACTCCCTGTGGGAAGGCTGTTACAGTCGGTTATCAAAAGAGTTCAAAACTGTGTTTTGATATCCACACCTCTGTTCTAAAAGACGATAATCAAACAAGCTTACTCTTTGTTGGAATAGCAGATCACAGGTGCATTTTGTGTGTGCCCTACATCAAGAGTCTGCTTGAATATTTCAGTGTATTTTACCTTGCTTTCTAATCTCCCTATGTATTACAGGACACAGGTTGTCCCCTTTGTTAGGGAAGCACTTTGTGGGCAGACATGAAGTGTTTAAAGCTGCGATGCTTCTCACTGGAACACAGAGAACATGAAAATGCAAGATGGTCTCTGCTGGGTCAGAGGCAAAGTCTCCGTAGCCCTATGCTCCATGTCCAGATGTGAATGTCCAAGGAGAAGTATTAAGACTATAGAGAGCCTTTAATGAGACACTCCCTGTGTCTCCAGCTGTCTGGAGGGACTTCCCAAGGCAGAGATTGTGTCTGGTTATTTAATAAGCTACGCTGTATTTCTGTTGCATGAACTTGCCGTTCTCCCCTTGAACTCACATGAACTCCTTGTATCCATAACATGCCATGGCAAAGAGTTGCTCCGCGTAACGTTATATGTTGTCTGGTTTCATCTGAAACCTCACCTTTTATCTGAAACTATCTACCAGCACCATTTGGTGCCACTTTTGTACTGTAAGACACAGCAATCAAACAATCCCCATGCATCCCTTCCACAACACTCATGATTCTTACGGCCTCTACATCTCTCGAAGACCTGTGTTTCTCCAGGCTAAGGATTTCCACCCTTACATGTACAAAGCTCTCCCATTCTATAACAGTGGAGTTTAATGTCAGATTTTTTTTTCCACTTGAAAAAAAGGGGATAGGAAAATTGAAGTAATTATCTAACATTCAGCCTGACTGCCATAAAGTAACCAAGCGAGAAAATCCGTGTTTGCTCCCAGAGATTCAGTATTTGACTTGTACCAAGGAAAGATGACCATGGACATGATGGAGTGGAAATCACGTTACTCTTAGAATATAGCTTCCATGTCTTCTCCATCTACATAGCAATTCTGTCAACTTGCAAAGTATGGGTTTGTTTCTGCAGAGCAATCACGTATATTTGGTTTAGTGTTGATCACCTCTGATCTACCAGGAGTCAAAGTGCGTGTTGCCTGATCCTGAGGTAGGCTGTTCTCACTGATGTTTTTTAACACAGTAAACAAGAAGTCTGTGAGCTTGGAGAGGAAGCTGTTCACAAAACAGCTACAGTGCACGCTGAATCAGTTCAGTCTGCCTCAAGGCTATCTTGCCAGTGAGTCTCCATCTCAATAGCACATGGCAGGCTAAGCTGAGTATTCTTCCTCCTGATTTCTGTTATCCTCACTCAGAGTACTTGCAAAGGGCCATCAGTGTCATTTGGCATAGTTTTGGAGGTACCAGTTGCTGCAACATTTGGAGGACTTGCCTTTCCAGCATTCAGCATGGACCATCAATCTAATAAACTACTAGGTGGACATTAAAAATCTTTAGATTTTTACTGTACCACTGTATACAAAGTAATAGATAACAAGCAGATTCTGTTCCATCTTCTAAATACACTAAGAATGTGTACTGAGGAAGTATTACTACGTAGAAGGTATTATGGTAACTCTTTAAGAATAGTTTTTGAGATGAAGCCCAAATGATCAGTATGAGGTATGTTGTTCTCAGTCAAAAGGAAGTAAGAGGATGCATTTAGTCCAGTTAGATGTTGATACTATGCATGTCTGTTAGTGACCAGGGTGAGGTAAAAACCAAACTTCAGTGAATGAACATGTCTGGCAATGAAGTAGATAATAATGCCAGTTTCTGGTCAGCTAAAGCTGACTTAAGGCAGAGCTGCAGGGACCCATGTTCTGCAGCCTGACATTTCAGCCCCCCTCCTACACAGGTACTTGTGCAATGGTGCTAGTTCAGTGAAATAACAATAGTCTTGACCGAGCCAAACCCAATTTTTCAAGGGGTTTGCATTCAGCAGACCCAGCTCTGAACTGCTTAAGACTGCACAAGCACCAGAGCTAGTACCAAACTGACTGTAACATCACTGATTCACATCAGCTTATGCTGTTATGGGGCTTCATACAGAGGGTAGGTAACCCTCCTACAGAGCAACAGTTGCTAATGAAGCAGTTCTGTAGAGGAGCAGATGCTTACTTTTAACAAAGCAGAATTTGCACTTTCAAGGAGATGCGGCAGTTCTCCAACTTACAGAATTGCAAAACCCATCTTCTGACAAATTAGAATTAAATCAGTTTGATGAGTGAGAGAAGTAGATCCAATCTCTCTGCTTTCCCTGGTGGACTCCAGAAAGAGGTAACTCATAGGAGCTGGCATGTTCTGTCAGAAAAGGGGTCTATGATGAATGCTGCCAAGATGATGAATTTAAAACCAAGGTTCCAGGTTACCCAAAGAATTAACCAGCTCCTCTACACTTTCTGCACAGTACCTGAAGGACATGAAAGTATGCAAATCACACCTTCTGGTTTACAAACTGATACCTGGAGTAGAACAAGTGACATGAAAAAAATAGCAGGGAACATGTTTGAATGCTAAGAGTCCTGAGGAAGCTTGTCATGGGACACTGCAAAAGGTCAGAACTGCAAGTGCTATACAAAAAGATTTGTGTGGTTCAGCTCAGTTTCAAATAAAGGATTTTTCAGTGTACAAGATAAATGCAACAAACCCATGACATTCTGTCTGAGATTAATGTGTAATCTATGTTTTTGGGGAAGAAAGGCTTGCATTAAAATGGCAAGTGCAAAAAATGAACACATTTACTATACACTCACTTAGAAATAATGACTTGGAACACTTCCTGTACCTTTTTTCTTGCTTTATAACTTGGGATAGGTTTCATAGAAATCTCTGTTCAAAGTTCAGTTTTATCCTATTGTTGCCTGTAAGAATTTCTAGTTATCATCAGTTTTTTTGTTCCAAAAAATCATGCATTTCCGTAAGCAAACTATTCCAGTGACATGAAATCCTGTCAGAAGCAGCAAATTTAAGAGTGTGAAAGAGCCACACAGTATCCCACTGGTCATTTCCTTATTCTTCCAATTAAAATCTTAATGTATGTTGCTATAACAAATCTCTTGCATTCTATGTGATCAAATGAATTATAATTAGCATTAGCCCTATTAGGGCTGTATGTGTCTGGCAAACAGTAAACGTATCATCTGGCCCTGTTAGTTTCCTTTACTGGTGGCAGACATTGCATAGCACTCGTGCAAGGTCAGCCCCACAGACTTACAGGTATCTTGCAAGTCCTGCTTAATTCCTTTGAAGTACAGTTTATGCATTTCAGTGTAGGTGAAAATTCTGAGGGGAAAAAAAAACCCAAACCCGACAACAAATCCCAAAACAAAACAAAAAACCCACCAAAAAACTTAAATCGCAAGAGGAAAAATCAAGTTTTAATTCAGATCACTTTGAGAAGCCACAGAAATCACCTATAAAGATGGAAATAATGGACGTAATTCATCCCTGCTGGACCACCATTGATGTTAACAGATTTACTGCAGGAATGATTTTGACAAAATGCAGTTACTGAATTTTCTTCAGTTCTAGGCCTCACACATTTATCCCATAATTTTACTGCTGAGTTCTCCTGGTCAGCAACAGTGATTAAAAAAAAAGAAAAAAAAAAGAAGCAGCTTCAGCGTGTGCAGTTACATTGTTCATCATTTCTGTTGGATGCAGAGCCATTTTCTTGGTACTTGATAGGAATATTTTTCCTCAAAAATGTCTTTATAGGGGATATGCCATGTATCACCTGTAGTCTGCACCACACAGTCATAACGTAAAGCAGGCTGTTGAATAAAGACAGGAAAAAGCATTTTATACATTACCCAATATATTACTAAAATACCAGTTACAGGTAGTTATCCAGCATTTATCATATAAATCTCCATAGATTAATCTCTTTAAAAAATCTCATTTATTTCCTTACAACAAACAAACTCTAAATTATAGTACTGGAGAAAAACTAAAATATCTTCTCGTATTCTGTGGTCTAGGAGTCATTATAAATGGTTAAAATTCTGTCTTCAATCTTCACCAGATAATGATTTGGACATAATGCATTTAATTTCTAGAAATAGCAAAATTGTTGTTTTCCTGTTCAGTTAAATGAAATCATCTGGGAACTAATTCAGGATGTGGAGTTTACAGGCTTGAACTGATAGGATTTAATGACATCTTGTTTTTGTTCTTCCAGTATACCTCTTTAGAGACTGTCTTGCTCTGTGCTGAGAAGGATGTAAGAAAAGGGTTTATTGCTAACACTTTTCAAGAGAGTCTAGTTGAACAAATATAATAACCTATTTTTCTAGTCTATTACATTACAGGTGTACTGACTCAACATATATGACACAAATACAAAAGAATCATTACCAGTTGTCAGCTCTGGTTCTCAGAACATACTATACTCTGTATGTATAGTTTTGGAAGTCTGCTTTCCCAGGACAGTGTCCACAGTAACTTATCAGACAGCTGTGACTGGGAATGTCAATCATCTACGTCATTTCTATGGGAATTAAGATGGAAAATTACCAGCCCTTTTGTACAAAAGAAAGGAACAAGGTGCAAGTAAAGCCATGTTACTCAGGTAACCTTATATTCAGTATTTGGTTCCATAAAAGGAAAGGTATGTATGACAACACGGAACGAAAGACTGTCATTCTTTAAGATTGTATCTCTATGGTCTGTTTGTAATGATGAATATTATTTTACAATTTTAACCAGAGCAGCAAGAAAAATTAATCTGCATAGATGCAGTATTCCTTTAAGCACGCAATAACAATGCAGACAGACCAGATAACAAAAAAATGCATGACCAGAAATGGCACATGATGAATTTTTCCCTAAAAAAATCTTAAAGCAGCCTCACTCCTGTTAATGTACTGCTCATGGCTCACAAGGATACATGTCTTCTAGACAATACCAGGAGTATCCTGCTATAAGATGATACCATGCTTGGAAGACACTAATTTCTGCCACTGAATACTGACTATAAACCTGTCTGTTCTGGGCTTTCCTTCATGAAACTTCCTATGTATGTTAGGCTGATATTACAGTGGATACTGAAATAACTGTATTTTCCTGCTTTTTTAAAATAAAGATGAAAGAAATTTTATTAGAGTTCTATTAGAATTTCTTTAGCATTAGAAGCACAATATTTTATAATAGTTCTACAAAGGAGATATTTCAAAGTTTAAAATGAATGAAAACATACTGGCACTTAGGTTTTACAGCAGTGGAAATACACAAACTTGTATTTACATTGTAAACATTATGGCAGCATTTTCTGTCTTTTTGAGAGTTTTCATGCTTGTGGCATGCTTTGTGAACACAGTGAATTTTCAAGCCCATTGGTACAAATCCATTTCTTAGATAATTTCAAGAATCTTTTTGCTTCCAGAGTTTGCAATTGTGTAGCTTTAATGAATGTGCTCTGTGTGCTTTCTGACTGCAGCAGAAAACTTACCAAAAAATGTATATGCTTTCCTTCTGCAGAAGGGGAAAACGCTATTTGGCGTCCACGCTGCCACTTACGGAACAGATGACGAGTCAGGCTGTCGGAAAGGCAAGCCTTGTGATCCCGGAGGAAGTCTCTAGTGACAAACTTGCAATGCTTGCCTGATCGAAGAGTGGCATATAACAAGAAGGCATCATCTTCAGAGCTTAACAAAACAAATGGAAAAGACAGACGTCACTCACAAGGCAGTGAGTGGTTGCAGGAAATGAATCAAATGCTAATCTGATATTTATTCATCAGCAACACTGATGAATATCCCATCACCATTCCAGTTCCCTGGTAAAATAAAGAACTGCTTACCAAAGGGCACCAAAAGTTAGAGTGCAATAAATATTGACTACATGCTACACAGAGGATTCTTCCCTCTTAACACAATCTGATAATACAACAGTATAATTTGCTACAAAACTTGATGCAGTGCTATGTGGAACAGAATTGCTAAAACTCATAAGCATATCCCCAAAGCTTTGCTGGAATACCATCACCACAACTGATAATAAAGTGTCACATAGGCAACATCACAGATCTGTGAGACTTTGTCCATACCTGGGCAAATATACTTCCAAAAAGTATTATGGTTATTTGAAGAATATATTCAACACTAGCTGCTATTAAACTGAAACAGTTTTAGGGAAAAATCTCTAAAAATACATTGATAGTGGGCATGAGTTGCCCTATACCTGGAGAAGCTGAGCAGAACTTTGCTTGAAACCATTTTTGATTGCTGTGGATTACTGTAATAGATGAGATTAGCGAGAGTCTCCATCCTGGGGTAACAGTGTCCCCTTTGCTGATGCACAGACAGCAGGAAAGAGAGCAATGTAATTCAACAGCAAAGAGAACGAGATAGAATTGGAGTTGGGGGGTGTGAAGGAGAACAGATCTGGAACAAGGAGTCAGACACAAGAGACTTGGTCTGGCTGTTGGGACAAGGAATTTGGTCAGAAGTGCTGGAAAGTAGGATCACAAAAGAAATGGCAAAGATAGGTTAAGGATTAACAGGGCCCAACTCACATGGAAACTAGGTGAAGCTGAAACTGAAGAAAAACTGAGACTCATGTATTATAAGGAAAGCAGGGCATGGGGAGGGAACACTGGATTAGAGGCAATCACCTAGTTTAGAGACAAGGACGGCTTGACAGGACAAGAGCAAGGGGTCATGCTTCCTAAATTAGTGAGGCGGAGGGTCTATTTCCATCCACAGAAATAGTCTCCTCTGGGAGGAGCAAGGAAGTCAGCGCTCGAGACTTTCCATGCTCCTGGACTACCAAGCAATAGTAGCCAAGCACGAACTTCATCTCTTCTCCTTGCATGGCTTACATAGCTGACCACAACTGTACAATGATGCTATCAGGTATTCTATAAGTTCAGGCCACTGTTTTCTTGGCAGTGGTTGTAATGATTACAAATCCTAATAACCCATACAGTTTACATGATTCCAAGCAATGACATTCTTCATAATTCAATTTTTAATCTGTATTGATTTTTGAAGAAAGTATAGTAAAGGATATGATGTTTCCGTTACACAGAGAGCTGGAGATACTGGAAATGGTACTAAAAACTACAGGAAAATGCAAATAAATCAGGTGTTGATCTCCATTACATCGTTTTCTTCAACTTACATATTTTCAGCAAAGAAGAAGTCTGCCTTATTCTGCATCTCCTCCATAATCTCTCTTTTCCAATTTGAAGAGTTAAACAGCATGTGTTTGCGGCCCAGCACAAGCAACCGAGTATTCTTTTTTGCCAGGTAGTTGACAGCATTAAAGAGCTGCAGAAAACAAAGTAAAACCAAAGATTTTATTAGCTGTAAAAACAGAGTGACAGGAAACAATTTCCCATCTGTGTCTCAATTAGTGGGACTTCTACCATACCCCCATTTCCTACAATTCTTAACTGCAATACGAATGGAGTAGATAACTAAGTTAAATCCCTAATGAAAGAAAAAAAACCAACAAACCAATTCATTGTAGGAAGCTGCTCTCAACCACGCAGAAAATGCATCGCTATTATAAACTTTTCCCAGCTCTTACAGCTTAAATGACGTGAATGAACTCACAAAGCGCTGTATGGAGATTTCAGAAATTCACAGTCAGCAGAGGGAACTGAATCACATTGGGATTTAGGTAATGTCTACTTTTGGAAATGATTCGGCACTGAAACCTTTGTTGGTATGAGAGGAGGACCAAGCTCTAAATCATCCTGCTTTTCCAGCCCCACCTGTTGTCGAAATTGGAGAACTACATGTGATCTGGGCTGGCCGGTGCGGAAGAAGCAAACAGCAGAAAAAGGGAATCTGCGGCCTCAGGATTAAGGGTTTATGAAAGCCACATCCACACTAGCCTGCCACTTATGAACCAACATCCTGAGGTGGCAAATTCACTGCTGCGCCAGCTTTTCTTCAGAGGGAGTTCTCAGCAGGCTCAGGGCTGTGCCTGTTCGGCAATAGATGCTTCTCAGGACTGGCACTTGTGCCTGCGCCCAGTTCAGCTGATGTTCAGCTTCCAGGTTATTCCTGTGGACTGTTCACAAAGCAATGGCATTTCAATTCTGCCCAGAAAGAGAGAACTGTTTCTTGAGACTGAAACATCACGTTTGAAGGCCAAGGGCAGCACTCAACCACTAGGGAAAGGCGTTTCCTAAATTTTATCTGCATTTGCTGGTATTATTTGTCAATACAGCGTCTCCTGGTTTTTCTCTAAACCCTCTTCCTACTTTTTCTAGCTACTTCCGTCTCCCTTATTTCCTCTCCCTGTAATACCTCCAATTGTCTTTCTCCTTCTCTTCCTCTTTCCCCTCCTTCCCTCCTATTTGTGACTTTGATCATTATTTGATATCATTATCTTTTGTCTCAGGGACTACAAAGAATTGTTCTTCTAGCTCTTGGGTCCAATTTTACAATGCATTTACTTTGATCTACCTGCGAGTATCAGTGGAGAGGGATGGTCCCACTCAATCCTTTCTCCAGTTGCACATTCCCACTACTTCCGTTGCATCATTCTAACAATGTCACAACTACCCATGAGCTCACTGATCCAACAAAAGAAATCTTTTTGCAGGATTGAGCCTGCAGCCACACAACTGTTAGACCTGCGTCAAAGGCGATGACTGATGGGAACATGTTGCTGAAGGTGGTGAGGAGAGGAAGCTTGGGACTACCCCTCTCTGCAAAGGACCTGGAGATAGATCAAATTAACTGTGAATCCAGATCTGAGAGAACAGGACAGATTTTCTACATTACTTTTAACTGTTGACCTATACGCTGCTGTTGCCAGCATTGACTCTGACGGACTGACGGCTCTGTTTTCATGGAAACACAGCGTTTCAGTGCTAATGCAAAGCGCAAGAGCCTAACAGTACATATCAGAATTGACTTCCTCCTTTCGGGAGATCGCAGTGGACATCAGCTATGAAAGCATACACTCTACTTTTCAGCTGGTTAAAACAAACAGGGCATAATGTGAGCAGGAAAAGGTCAAAAGCAGTAATTTCTGCCCATAAAATGGCACGTAAAAATAAAACCTGCATTGTCTCCACTGCATGACCTGAATCTTTGGAGATACGTTTCAGAATTCTTACTGGAACACAGAATTGAAAGATACAAAAAAAAGCCACCATTTTTATGTTACTGGAAAGCTTTCAAGGTAACTATATTATGTAATAACATATCTCCTCATCTATGTCACATAATTTATTAGATTATTAAATGAGGTGGTTATTAAAAATTGAAAAACTGAATTTCAGTTTTTCAATATTGACATATCTTTTTGCAATGTCTCATCTGGGCAGGGGATCATCAATTTTACTTGTTTACAGTCACTTTTATTTTCCAGTTCTCATGCACTGGCCCAGTCCTGCAAATAGTTGGGATATCAAAGGAGAATTAAGTTTGTTAAGCTGAATTCATTAAATTTAATAAAAGCTAGGAATGTACCTACTGCATCCACACACATCTTCATGTAGAGAAGTCAACCATAACTTAAGCAACCCCTTACAAATTCAAAATGAAAAGACTTTCTCTTTTTGCCTAGTGTTTTGCTACATTAAGGGAAGGTTAGCATGTGGAAAAAAAACCCACGAAACACAAACTTGACAGCAAGAGCATCCTGATGGTATAACAGAAGAAACAAGTCCTAAAAGCACACTATGATACAATTAGAGTCTCAGGAATGTAGCTGCACTAGTGGTATTGCAATGTCAACAACAAATTGCCGGGATTTGAACTCCTGGAGTTTACCCCCAATAAAAACCACGGAAACACCTTTTAATTACACTTATGGTTCAACACAAAGGCAGCTAGATTTCCAGATACAGATTGGTCAGTTGGGGCTATTCCCTGACTGGCTTGCATCCAGACCCCTTAAGTCTTTCATTCTGAAGGGTGTAACTAGTGGTACTTTGTACCTATTTCTCATATGGACTTCTACATACCAACAGCATATGAAGTCCTCTAGTATGAAGTGCTTCTGGGAGGTTGGCAGAAATTAGCTGCAGTTTTGCAATGGAAAAACTCAAAATAAGCTTAAATCATAGTAAAATTAATGGGAATCACATTTAAATATTCAGAAACTCCTGCCAGCATACCAGCATGCTGTCCCTCCTCTGCTTACCACAGAGATGAACCTTTACTTACACAACTAAAACACAGAAGATAGAAATTATTTTTGCTTTCACAAGATAAACATAATTTTGTTCTGCACCCCCCCTGGTCTGATGCAACTTTACTGAAGAGCATTTAACCTCATTTTAGGCTAAACAGGGGGGGTTTAAGGGAGTCACAGAAGTTACATGGGGGGTTTCCTAAGTGTATCTACTCCCACACCTTGGCTGCTTCTCAAGAAAGGAAGACATGAGACACACAGTAACGCTTGTTTTAGTCATAGAGGAAACTGAACATAATACTGCTAACAAAAACCCAGCAGTTGTGATCTCTCACTTAAAAAGGCACAAGTATTTTATTAATCTGGTATTTCCAAAGGTTTCCTAAAAGTTGTTGTCTGCCACTAAGCAATGCAAACATGCTATATGCCATAAGCTCTATGTAGATGCACCCTTTAAATGTTTCACATTATTTAGGCAGCAAACATCATCAGATGCTCAGTTGGATAATCTGTTCAAAACACAATCTGTATAAAACATTAAAAAATACACAACATATACAATATACACACATTCCCTATACTTTTCATCTTCCTGAGAAAGAGGATTACAAAATTAGTATAAAATTTCCCCCTCTTCCCCCATTGTGCAGATACAATCCATTTATTGGGCCATGTTGTCAACTAGATCATGGCACAATCACACACCAGGGAAGGAGCCTCTGGATCAGAGGAGCTGGAAACGAAGAGGTGGAGAGGCAGAGCTGTAGGACAGAGAATGCTTACTCCACAGGATCATGCTGATGTTGAACTCCTCATAACATGTAAAAAGCCCAAGCTCGGCAAATGTGAAATAAAGCAACTGAAAATGCTGTAACTGGGAGCATTTTAAAAATCAGCAAGTTATACCTTAAAGAACCACTCTTCAGGTGAGAATAATATTAACAGTTTCCCATCAGAAGGGAACTTTTCTATACAATTTCCTAGAAATTGTTTTGCAGTGACTCACATTCACAATTCTGCAGAATTTAATGGAGATCAAACCCTGGGAGAAGGTGGGAGAGCAGGGAATCCTATTCACACTGCAAGATTAATCCTCATTCTTTAAACTTCACAACAGCCATATGAAGTAAATGCATCATTACATCTTTGTTTTACACAAGTGCATAATGGAGCACAAGGAAGACAGATTAATTACTGACCTCATACAAGGAACTATGGGCAGAACACAACACAAATTTCCTAGGGCTTCACTGCCCATCACCTGTTTGGATCACTAGATCATGCTGTGCCAACGTGTCCCAGTTTCAAAGGTTAGTATGTTGTAGGACAGCTTTCTCCTTGCACACTACTGGTGGTCTCCCACTTGTCAGATGGGAAACCCCTAAACACTGCTGCTGGGAGACACACCATTCAGTGATTCAGCAAAAAGTGGCTCACCTGTATACAGGTATAGCATGAAGAAGTAATCACCCGCAGAGTTTAAATCAGATTTGTTATTAACAAATCATGCTTGCCATCCTCTAAACATCTAGTTTCACTGACTGCCATTTAAAAGCAAAACACGCCTACAAACAGATTATCTGCTAATAACAGCGACAAACTCCTTTATCATTGTTATTTTCATCTGTTGTTATTGCTGCCTCCCACCCAACACTGTAGCTGTGAAACTGCAGAGGAAACCCCAATGCTGACCACAGGTACAGAACTGCCAGAAGTACACTGTCAGGTGGGGCTGAGCATGAGCTCCAAAGGTTAGCAAGGAGTCAGTTCCCATCATCACCACATTTATTTGACTTACAGTGTCATCATTTTTAGTTCCTGTGTTACATGTTGTAGCCAAAGAAGCTCAAAAACCCAAGGGTGCTGCTTACAAGAAAGGCAGGCCCTTCTCACTGAGCCTGAGGATTTCACCAAAGCAGATTCAACACCATCGTCACAGCACCAAACACAACAGAAACTGTTTCTTGCATTCTCTACATTATTACTGATAACACAGTGTAAATTAGTCTCAAAGTCCTTTTTACTCAACTGCAGGCACAGCATACACATTTCTTGACCACCCTAAAGATTATCTGCCCATGACTAGTAAGTGGCAGCTCCTTCTAAGGGAAAGAAAGAAAAAAAACAGGGAAATGGATGAGTAAGTAACAGTGACTAAGCTTAATCAACCATGTTTACTTTATGCTTTTGAGACAGCTAACAGCTAACTCTTGGGAATTATCCCTTACGACACTGGGGATCTCTCAATACTCAGAAGCAACATCTTAGAGAATGTTTGTATCCTGTGTTACTGTAGAACTATTTAGATTGATGAACACACATTATCATGCAACTTCATACATCAATGACAGTAATCACGCAATGTTCAACATGTTTTAACCTGTCTACATTGACCCTGCACCTAGAATTGACTTATCCTCTCTTGATGCATTCACTAGAGATATTTCTTAACTCCCTATCACAAAGGCAGATTATTGATTGAGAACCACATAAGCGAAGATACCTGAGCTGATTTAATATAGATTGAGGATGGTATGGTAGCTTCATTTTGCTTAGATGAGGTGATGCCCAAATATAGCTCTGCTGCTTGCAAGCTAAGTTTGTATTCAGAGGCATCCTGAGGATGCTTTTGCAGTCAGGCCCAAACTGACTGCGTACTAAGGCACCTGGTGCTTCTCCACAGCCCAGCGTTCCCAACGACTGGAGGACTTGGCTCAAGCGTAGCACTGGGTAAATGTAGACATATTACTTCCAGGTCAAAATGGATTATGAGGATACTCCATGGACTGAGCTAATGGACAAGCTAAGGAGTCCTCTTGAATCCTGAATAGTGGGGAGAGTAAAGCAGTGTAACTGTAAAAAGATTTAGGTCAGGCACAGGTAGGTTTGGAAAGACTCCTCTTACTTATCTTCTTCCTTGCAAAAAAATACCAAGATCTTGACAATACATATGGGCATCTTACATGGATTTTTTTTTTTATCCAGACCTCTCCTGAGTGCTTAGCGTTTTGTACCAAAACCTGGAGATCTGCAAAGTATTAAGGAGTTACCAGTATCAACACTCCACCCCAAGGAGATGAGCTAGGGAAATGTTTCTTCCCATGATTATACCCAAGTAGAAAAATAAACATGTAAAAGCTCAAAGGACTTGAAGTGTTAACTATGCATTTCCACATATCAATACTACCTTTGTTCTTACCCTCAAATTCTTTCTGCCTGCACTGGTGTTTCTTCAACAGTATTTTCTTACTGATCACCAACATTGCTTCATTGCAAGAAGTACTACATATACATTATCTTATTTTCTTGAGGAAGTAAGTTACATGAAAATGAAAAGGTAAGAGGTTTTACTTATTTTTGTACAGACTTCAGAAGTGAAATGTTACCGATCAGAGCCGCTGACTAAATGGAAAAACTGTCCCAGCTGAAGTCACAGCTTCAGGGATCATACAAGTTAAGGCCATAAGAGAACTTCTTTTATCATTTCTCATTTCAGAAAGAATCACAGAATGGTTTGGGTTGGGAAAGACCTTAAGATCACCTAGTTCCAAGATGCCTGCAATGGGCAGGATGCCTTCCACTGAACCAGGTTGCTCCAGGCCCCCTCCAACCTGGCCTCGAACGCTGTCAGGGATGAGGCATCCACAACTTCTCTGGGCAAGCTGTTCCAGTGTCTCACCACCCTCACAGTAAATAACTTCTTCCTTATGTAAAAAGCTAGCTATTAGAAGGGAACATTTGTGAATTAAATGCAGCAGTGCCAGTCTTAGACTTTCGCTGTGTGGGTCAGAAGTTATATTTAAGTACTGAAAATGCAAAATGTGAGCAGGATCACTGGGTGGTGATGGCAGCAATGGTAATGGGATGTTATGAAAATGAAAGCACAAGCTTGACTGATCTTTTCCATAGATAGGAAATAAGTTGGTACAGGACTGAAATTGGCTTTGTAAGACTGAAACTGACAGTTTAAAAGATACCAATACTTTAGCCCTCACTACTGTCCTATGCAGATGTCTGCACAGTGTCACTGACCTAAGTCTGATGTTAAGTGTTTTCCCCCCTCTCCAATCTGTGGTTGAAAAAGCCCCAGGCGGTACTTTTATTCTTTGAGAAAGGTGCTGCAGCAGCTGGGGAGATCACTGTTATAGAAGGCACAGGCATGATGCTGTTCAAGGCACATTAAACCTATGCTTCTGCAGTGACATCCTGTGTTTTAATAAACTTGACAGTTCCACAAAAACTTTAAAATAAAGACTATTTCTATGCTTACAGGTCAACAGACATATCATCCGGGTAGAATGACATGATAACCAAGGAAACCCATCCGTAAATCTTTTGTTTGCAGTTGAAAAAAAAAAGAATTAGACTACAACATGCAGCAAACATTTATAACACAGTTTTCACACTGATTTTCTTCTGTTTCTCATTAGTACTATTTTTCAGGTGCCTGCTATAGATTACTGTTCAGAGATAAAGAGGCTACCTTCAAAAACAATTGTTGCAGTAAGAACAATTTTATAGTTCTTAACACAAATTAATACATTAATAAACACCACTTGAGTAGTGATTTCTCTTTGAAGGTCAGAAAGATGAAAAATTTGTTTAATATGAAAGAGAACATATAAAATGTTCTTCTTCAACAGGACAAAAATCAGCAGAAGCAAACTAAAGCACAAGGGTCTGAAGCGGAGAAAAAGCTGTGTGGTCAGAGTCAGGCCCACCTACCCCAGGTAGACCATGCACCAAAGTCTTCAGCAAGGAAGGACCAAGGAAGATTAATACTGGTAAGAGCACAAGTGATATTCATCAGGCTGGAGAAAACTTAGGGGACTTTCATATACAGCAGTACACCTTCCCTGCCAGTCCCATGAGGCAGAGGTACAACTGTCTTATTTGGATCAAGGCTTTACACCTTGGTAAGTAACATACTGTTCCTGCAAAACCAGCAAAAATCTGATGCAGACTGTACTTGTGATGTATCACAAGTGAATGCCAACTATGGGTCAGCATTATTTTTCTTAACGCAATCATGACTGTATATCACTGCAGACTCATGGCATTTTACTACTAGTAACACTGCAGGCAGTATCTCAGCCTGGAGATCCTGGGCAGTGAAGGTCTGAAAGCCCCCCACAATAGCTACAATTCACAAGACCTAATTTACTTCAATGCTTTTAATATAAGTTTATTGATAACAGTCCACAATACTCAATAGCTGGATACTGGGCAAAACACTGTTTTATTCAAAGTACTTTCACTCAGAAGATAAGATACATCAATTTGACAAACAGATAATATTGTCAGCTCCTACAAATTAATTATGGATGATATCTGGCATTTAGCTAAAAGGTCCACCTCCTGGGAACAAGCATTTACATGAAAATCTTTGTCTACTTAGTAATTTTTTGACCCTGTAGTGAAGATAAATAAGCTTGAAAATAAGAAAATATGAACACCAATATGGGTTAGACAGCCAAAGCCAAATAAGAACCAACCATCCCCTATTTCATAAAAGGATCTATCTTTTTAAAGCAAATTCTGGGTTGGGGGCTCAGCACTGCGGTTTCTGGATATCTGTGTATGAACATACTGGCCAACATATTGGGGGAATTCTGTTGCATCTTTCCCTCCTTTGTCCATTTCCATGAAAAGGATGCAGATACCCGCCTAACAACTCTTGGGGCACCCAGGACCAAACAGCAGTGCTTAAGTGCAAGAGAGAGCTATAGTTTCAGGAGTATTTTGTTTAATGAATTTATCAGATAGCTAAGGGTTAAAACACTGTGTTGTATTATTGGCTATGTTAGCTAGGCTGGCAGAGTGAAAGAGCTTGTGGAAATGAGAGTGAGTGTAATGAGAAAACAGAAATCCCTAACCTGTAGCATTATTACTTCTGAAAGCCTGTCTGGGGACATCCGTTCAATGGAAAGTCAGAGCTTTTCACTCAGCAAGGCATGAAAGTATGAAGATACATACAAATCAATGAGAAGTGGAAAAGTCAAAAGCCTCCAATTCTTTTATTTAAGCTACTTCATGTAACTATTGAGGCTTAGGGCCATCAAACATAAATGGATTTAAATAGTACAGTGCAATGTTGTACAGATATCAGGTAAACGACCTCAGATTCTAAGAGCAGCACAGTGACATTAACATTAGACAAGCCCAGGATAACTACTCCTCATAAGGAGCATAGTAAATCAACAGCATTAAGACTGGTTCTGCTCTATAATTACCTGTTGCAACCCCCTTACTATTACTTCATTTTGTTTATTCAAATGTGTGGCAACTTCGGGCTGTGGTGGAATTCCAATCAATCAATCAATCAATCAATCAATCAGGTAGTAGTGTAGGTAGTATTCAATGAATAGCTATCTTTCACTGTGCCCTCAAATTTGCACTGAATGTAGAAGCTCAAATTCCAATGAAACACAGCTCTAACAAACACTTGCATCATATTTCTACTTCTTTCTTTTTTTCAGCATATAGTGTAAGCACTACCTCGTTTACCCAAACATCACACAATCAGGAAATAAACAAGGAGAGAAGGCATCAGCAAGGTTAATCTTCCCACACTGGTATACCACATAAGTCAAGAACAACTATACAGAACCAGTGGAGCTGAACAGGCTTTCAACTTCTGTTAGAGAGCTTATGGCACACCATGTACACAGCTTGCACATGGAGCCACATCAACACAACTTCTTAAAAGCTCAAGACTCAAAATACTAGAGGCAGAAGAAGTACTACTGCCAACTTACTGTTTCCTTTTTTGGCAGTCACAGAAGCAAGTGGGTAAATGAATAAATGCTGCATAATGATGAGGACAGACATAAGCATCACTAATATTTTCTGATTTATGTAAAAGGTAAGTTGGTATCATTAGTATGACAGAAACACAGGTCCAGTTTTAACAGTCATTACAGGAAACACTGTGCAAGCATAGGACAATGCAGCAGCTGGAAACGGTAGAAATTATTTGGAAATATTAGTCAGAAGTATCAGTTACTACTTCACAAAATTGGTTGGAAAATAGAGTATACTATGTTTATATAATTTTGACAACCTCTTCAGCTTCTGACTCACCTGACTCATTATAACTTCAACACGTTTCCAGCTAGAACTGTGAAAAGAACTATTTGGATCATAAAAGGACTGGTGAATAATAAATCAGTAAGAAACAGCACCACAAGCTAGTATCTCTGTGTGTAAAGGAAAAAACCAGCAGATACTTGTAAATATTAGTATGAAATATGTAAATGATTTGAAGTAGAGAATTTCTCAGGAAGAAGATTCCCTAACAATAAGACAGGCAGTAAGCACAATGCCAGAGATTAACATTCAAACTTATTTCAAATCTATTTTTGGGACCATATTTAGAAAATAATACTTAGAGAGAATATAAATGTTTATTTGATAGAAATGCATATAAAAAGGAGAACATAAATGATGCTTTTTCAATGACTGATTTTTAAGATCTTGAGGTAGGCATAATTCATGGAGGATGGGGAGTGGAAATTTCTATTGTATAACAGTTAGGACCATGGCTACTAAGAAGTAAATACATACAGTTTTAAATTTTTAGTTCATTATCATTTAGAAAATACAAGCCAAGAGATCTAAAAAGTTATAAAATCATGTAAGCAACAGGGAAGATCAGGTGGGAAAGCAAATAAGAAGTGCTTAGAGAGTTTCTGCAACTAAAAAGGAAATTATCTTGCTTTACAAATGAAGACAGGGATAACCTTATCCACAAGATCCACCTCTGTAGCCACTGACCTGCTACATTAGCACGACATGCATATGAGATGACCCAGCAGACATGAGGCTCATTTTCAGGGAATCCTGCAACTCAGGATTTCCTCTGCAGTTTGTTTCATGACTTTACTCCTAGAAGCATCCCCCAGATCCCCATATTTCTCAGAGTTCATTCTATATGACAGAGGAAGAACTCATGTAGCATTGCCTGTGCTAGAAAACAGCCTGTGGGTTGTACTTTTTTTTAATTCTGAAAATTGGAAGGACAGCAGCAGCAAAGGAGCCACAGCTTGCTTAGTATGTTCTTGGTACCTGTATTCTTACTGCATCACTCCTGTTCCTCATATGGCAATGTCGTGGTTTAAGTCCAGTCAGCCACACAGTTTTGCTCACCCACTCCCCCCTCTATCTTGCCCCCCACTTCCGGAGGGATGGGAAGGAGAATCGAAAAGAATGCGACTCCCACAGGTTGAGATAAGAACAGTTTAGTAACTAAAGTATAACACAAATCACTACTGCTACCACCAATAACAATAATGACAAGGCAAATACAAGGGAAGGATACAATAGCTCACCCCTTCTAATACAAAGCCCGACTACTCACTTCCCCTCCTTCTTCCCCCCCACTCCGAGGGGGGGGAAAAATTGGGAGGAGAATCAAAAGAATGCAACTCCCACTAGCCGAGACAAGAACAATTCAGCAGCCAAGGTATAACATAAACCACCACTGCCACCACCACCCACAAAAATGATCAGGGAAATACAAGGAAAGAGGATACAATTGCTCACCACTCGATGACCGAGCTGTGAACTGAACTCTTCCGGGTTCCTGCCCCCCCCAGTTTTACATCCTGGGCATGACGTGCTGTGGCATGGAATAGCTCCTTGGTCAGTTTGGGTCAGGTGTCCTGTCTCTGCCTCCTCCCGGCTCCCCCTCCTCCCTGGCAGAGCATGAAACTCAGAAAATCCTTGGCCAGACCAAAACATCACTAAGCAGTAACAGAAACACTGGTGTTATCAGCACTGTTCCCAAGCTGAAAATCAAAAACACAGTGCTACACCAGCTACCAAGAAGGAGAAAAAAAAAAAAATGACTGCTGCTGCTGAACCCATGACATTATCCACCCCTTATTCCATACCATTCACGTCATGCTCGGATCCCACATTTTCAATATACCATCACATATATATATATACACATCGGCACATACATACAGAGGGAGAGAGATCATCCCTTCGTGCATAAACCAATCCCTACAAAGCTGCTGAGTCCATTTGGTCCGTGACATCAAGCTCCATCTCCTGTAACAGTTCTTCAGAGCAGCGGAAGCCATGTGCAGCGTTGGATCGTTGCCTGCTGATGCTGATCGTTCCTTTACTGTAGAACTCGCCCGGTTTCATTAAAGTTCATTCTCTGTTGGGATGACAATCAGAGGGCCAGTCGCTGATGACTTGAAGACATCTAGTTGTCGGGCTACGAAAGTATTACATAGCAGACAACAGCATACAATTGAGTTCATTGGCTGTTTTCCCCTAAAATCAAATCCCCTTGAGGTACACATCGGACTTCCCCATCTTCCTGCATTACCCACCAAGTATATCCGGGTCCCTGAGCAAAAGCAATCCCACGAGTGGGTTTGCCTTTACCTGAAGCAGGAATAACCCAGACTGTCTTCCCCAACAAATTCTTTATATGCACCACAGGAACTTTGTCCCCCTCCACAGTATGTAGAAGTTCTGACTGGGCTGGGCCAGCCCTATTGGCAGATCCTCTGGTATTGACCAGCCAAGTGGCCTTTGGTAAATGAATATCCCAATGTTTGAAAGTCCCACCACCCATTGCTCTCAGTGTAGTTTTTAATAGCCCATTGTACCGTTCGATTTTCCCAGAGGCTGGTGCATGGTAGGGGATATGATATACCCATTCAATGCCATGCTCTTTGGCCCAAGCATCTATCAGGTTGTTCCGGAAATGAGTCCCATTGTCTGACTCAATTCTCTCTGGAGTGCCATGTCGCCACAAAATTTGTTTTTCAAGGCCCAGGAGAGTGTTCCAGGAAGTGGCGTGGGGCACAGCATATGTTTCCAGCCATCCGGTGGTTGCTTCCACCATGGTAAGCACATGGCGCTTGCCTTGGCGGGTTGGTGGGAGTGTGATATAATCAATCTGCCAGGCCTCCCCATATTTGTATTTCAGCCATCGTCCTCCATACCAAAGAGGCTTTAACCGTTTAGCTTGCTTAATTGCAGCACATGTTTCACAGTCATGAATAACCTGGGCAATAGTGTCCATTGTTAAGTCCACCCCTCGATCACGAGCCCATCTGTATGTCGCATCTCTGCCCTGATGGCCTGAAGTGTCATGGGCCCACCGGGCTAAAAATAATTCACCCTTACGTTGCCAATCTAAGTCCATCTGAGCCACTTCAATTTTAGCAGCTTTATCCACTTGTTGGTTGTTCTGGTGTTCCTCAGTGGCCCGACTCTTGGGTACATGAGCATCTACATGGCGTACCTTGACCACCAGGTTTTGCACCCGGGCAGCGATATCTTGCCACAGTGCAGCAGCCCAGATGGGTTTACCTCTGCGTTGCCAGTTGCTCTGCTTCCATTGCTGCAACCACCCCCACAGGGCATTGGCCACCATCCATGAGTCAGTATAGAGATAAAGTACTGGCCACTTTTCTCGTTCCGCAATGTCCAAAGCCAGCTGGATGGCTTTCACCTCAGCAAACTGACTCGATTCACCCTCTCCTTCAGCAGTTTCTGCAACTTGTTGTCGAGGACTCCATACGGCTGCCTTCCATCTACGATGCTTTCCCACTATGCGACAGGACCCATCAGTAAACAAAGCATATTGCTTTTCACTTTCCGACAGTTCGTTATATGGTGGGGCCTCTTCAGCACGCATCATCTCCTCCTCCTCTGGTGACATTCTAAAATCTTTACCCTCTGGCCAGTCCATGATGACTTCTAGAATTCCTGGACGACTGGGATTTCCTATTCGAGCTCGTTGTGTAATTAGTGCAGCCCATTTACTCCATGTAGCATCAGTTGCATGATGGGTAGAGGAGACCCTTCCTTTGAACATCCAGCCCAGCACTGGCAACCGGGGTGCTAGGAGGAGCTGTGCTTCTGTGCCAATCACTTCCGAAGCAGCTCGAACCCCTTCATAGGCTGCCAGTATCTCTTTTTCAGTTGGGGTATAGCTGGCCTCAGATCCTCTGTATCCCCGACTCCAAAAGCCGAGGGGTCGGCCTCGAGTCTCCCCTGGAGCTTTCTGCCAGAGGCTCCAGGTAGGACCATTCTCCCCGGCTGCAGTGTACAGTACATTTTTGACATCTGGCCCGGTCCGAACTGGTCCAAGGGCTACCGCATGAACTATCTCTCGTTTAATTTGCTCAAAAGCTTGTTGTTGTTCAGGGCCCCATTTAAAATCATTCTTCTTCCGGGTCACATGATAGAGAGGGCTTACAATCAAACTGTAATTCGGGATGTGCATCCTCCAGAACCCCACAACACCCAAAAAAGCTTGTGTTTCTTTCTTATTCGTTGGTGGAGACATTGCTGTTATCTTGTTGATCACATCTGTGGGGATCTGGCGACGTCCATCTTGCCATTTTATTCCCAAAAATTGAATCTCCTGTGCAGGTCCCTTGACCTTACTCCGTTTTATGGCAAAACCAGCTTCCAGCAGGATTTGGATTATTTTCCTCCCTTTCTCAAAGACTTCTTCCACTGTATTGCCCCACACAATAATGTCATCAATGTATTGCAGGTGTTCTGGAGCTTGCCCCTGTTCCAGTGCAGTCTGGATCAGTCCATGGCAGATGGTCGGGCTGTGTTTCCACCCCTGGGGCAGTCGGTTCCAAGTGTACTGGACACCCCTCCAAGTAAAAGCGAACTGTGGCCTGCACTCTGCTGCCAAAGGAATTGAGAAAAATGCATTGGCAATATCGATCGTGGCATACCACTTGGCTGCCTTTGACTCCAGTTCATACTGAAGTTCTAGCATGTCCGGTACAGCAGCACTCAAGGGTGGTGTAACTTCATTCAGGCCCCGATAGTCTACTGTTAGTCTCCACTCTCCGTTAGACTTTCGCACTGGCCATATGGGGCTGTTAAAGGGTGAGTGGGTCCTACTGATCACTCCTTGACTCTCCAATCTACAGATCAGCTTATGGATGGGAATCAGGGAGTCTCGGTTGGTGCGATATTGCCGCCGGTGCACTGTTGTGGTCGCGATTGGCACTTGCTGTTCTTCGACCTTCAGCAACCCCACAACAGAAGGATCCTCTGAGAGACCAGGCAAGGTGGACAGCTGCTCAATTTCCTCTGTCTCCAAAGCAGCAATACCAAATGCCCATCGATACCCTTTTGGGTCTTTGAAGTACCCTCTCCTGAGGTAGTCTATGCCAAGGATGCATGGAGCCTTTGGACCAGTCACAATGGGGTGTTTTTGCCATTCCCTCCCAGTCAGGCTGATTTCAGCCTCCAGTACAGTCAACTCTTGGGACCCTCCTGTCACTCCAGAAATATAAATGGGTTCCACCCCTTGACAGCTTGATGGCATCAGGGTACACTGTGCACCGGTATCTACTAGAGCCTTATACTTCTGTGGGACTGCTGTGCCAGGCCACTTGATCCACACAGTCCAATAAATCCGATTGTCCCCTACCTCCACCTGGCTGGAGGCGGGGCCCCTCTAATAGTCATCACATTGGTCACTCACATCTTGTAGAAAGGGATTATTCTTCTTTATCACAGGAGCTGAAGTAAAATCATCTCTTCCGCTCCATCTGGGAGCCTGCTCACCAGAGACTGAAGCCGCAGCCTTCATGGGGTGATCAGCCTTGACCTTTATTCTCCTCTTCAATTCACGCACCCGTTCCTCCAAAACTGAAGTAGGCTTTCCATCCCACTTTGTCATATCTTCCCCGTGATCCAGCAGGTAAAACCATAGGGTGCCCCGTGGTGTATACCTTCTATATCTTCTCTCTTGAACAGTAGGACGCCTTTTGTTAATAGCTGAGACGTGTGTTGGTACACGTGAGGAGCTGGATAAATCGTCTCTCAATTGTTTGAGGTCCTGGGACAGCTTTTCCACAGCTGAGATGATGGAAGGGGTGAGATTGTCTTCGAACTCTCTGAGTTTATGAATCACTTCATCCACTGTTGGTGGTACTATGTCATTCCAGGTTACTGTTGCTAATGAGTGGGCATATGATGTGGGTGCATTCCGTGTAAATTTCCGCCACATAGGTCGTGTACATTCAACTTCATCTGGATCTATGGGTATATTCCCATTATTCGGCTTGATATTGTAGATCATCTCTACAATGGCTGATTCCCTCAGAGACTGGATGCCCTTTTCCAGGGTAGTCCACTTGGCCGAACGACTCATAACATCGTCCTTGTATGGAAACCTATCTTTCATAGCTGCCAAGAGCCGCTTCCAAAGGCTGAGGGACTTTTTCTCTCTTGCAATTGCTTTGTCAATTCCCCCTTCCCTAGCAAGTGATCCCAGCTGTTTGGCTTCACTGCCTTCTAGTTCATGACCGTCGGCCCCATTGTCCCAGCATCGGAGCAACCAGGTGATGATGTGCTCCCCTGGCTGACGGGTAAAATCTTTTCGCATATTCCGGAGCTCGGTTGAGGTCCGAGATCGGGAAGTCACCTCTTCTTCTTCTTCGTCATGTGATAATAACTCCTGATCAGATGCTGTCCCAGGTGGTGAGTATGTTGTTTCTTCATCTTGTTTTGTCTTTATTGCCTCTTTTTTGCTTTTCCTCCTGCGTACAGGGGCAACCGATATTGGTACGAGTTGGTCCTCTGGTTTAGCTGCGGTGATTATCACTGTGGTTTGGGTAGCTGCTGTACTTGTCACTGGAGTTTGAGTAGCTGCTGTGCTTGTTGCTGGGGGTGGTGTAGCTGCTGTGCTTGGAACTGGAGTAGCTGCGCTGTCCATTACTGTTGAAGTTTGAGTAGCTGCTGTACTTGTCCCTGGGGGTGGTGTAGCTGTTGTGCTTAGAGCTGGAGCAGTTGCACTGTCCATTACTGTTGAAGTTTGAGTAGCTGCTGTACTTGTCCCTGGGGGTGGTGTAATTGCTGTGCTTGGAACTGGAGTAGCTGCGCTGTCCATTACTGTTGAAGTTTGAGTAGCTGCTGTACTTGTCTCTGGGGGTGGTGTAGCTGTTGTGCTTAGAGCTGGAGCAGTTGCGCTGTCCATTATTCCACCCTCAGATCCAGGGACATTTTTTTCCTTTTGAAGGTGCTGGACGGTGTTGAATAAGGCTCTGTAAGCATAGGCCAAGCCCCAGCACGTTGCCGTGATTTGTCCATCTCTGGTGTGACCAGAATGACAACACACCTCCTTTAAGTGTTTTACTAATTTTTCTGGATTCTGCATTTGTTCATTAGTGAAGTTCCAAAACACTGGAGGGGCCCACTGGCCTAGATGCTTGCCCATACTGTCCCACACACCCTGCCACTCATGACTGTCCAGGCTTGGAGAAAACCTCTTAGTCATTCTAGACTGCAGACTAACCCCAGACAAGGCCCACACCCCACTCTGCTTAACTCTCGGGACCAGACGAAAAAGTCGTGAGAAAAACACACTCGGTATGCGCACCAACACAACAATCCCCATCACAACCAGCAGGCAGGTCTCAAGGGTATCTAAAGGCCATTCAAAACCTTCAAAATTCTCAAACGATGCTGTAAACGGTCTGGTGGGGGGGCTGGGAGCATAAAAGAATGTCTCTCTCACAGGTTGACCACCCAAGGAGGTGAAAAAAGATGTGTAATTGCTAAACACTTCTATTATATACCTCCCAAAGTATAGAGTTGGTGACCACATCGGGAACAAAAACCGGATCAGTTTTATGATCATTGAGTCTACTGTATTAAAAGTCAGTGCAATAGAGTACAATATAACAAGAGCCTTAACCAAAAGCCCATGTCTGAGAAATGTTAAGATAAGAAACACCGGCTGTAAGTAAAGTGTCATATGCTGAACCCGTGAGAACCAGAACAACAACTTTGAGAGCCAATAAATCAGCATTGTGACGAGTGGTTATTAATCCTGTCGTTATCTCAACCCTTCGTGCCCCACGTTGGGCGCCAAAAGAACTGTCGTGGTTTAAGTCCAGTCAGCCACACAGTTTTGCTCACCCACTCCCCCCTCTATCTTGCCCCCCACTTCCGGAGGGATGGGAAGGAGAATCGAAAAGAATGCGACTCCCACAGGTTGAGATAAGAACAGTTTAGTAACTAAAGTATAACACAAATCACTACTGCTACCACCAATAACAATAATGACAAGGCAAATACAAGGGAAGGATACAATAGCTCACCCCTTCTAATACAAAGCCCGACTACTCACTTCCCCTCCTTCTTCCCCCCCACTCCGAGGGGGGGGAAAAATTGGGAGGAGAATCAAAAGAATGCAACTCCCACTAGCCGAGACAAGAACAATTCAGCAGCCAAGGTATAACATAAACCACCACTGCCACCACCACCCACAAAAATGATCAGGGAAATACAAGGAAAGAGGATACAATTGCTCACCACTCGATGACCGAGCTGTGAACTGAACTCTTCCGGGTTCCTGCCCCCCCCAGTTTTACATCCTGGGCATGACGTGCTGTGGCATGGAATAGCTCCTTGGTCAGTTTGGGTCAGGTGTCCTGTCTCTGCCTCCTCCCGGCTCCCCCTCCTCCCTGGCAGAGCATGAAACTCAGAAAATCCTTGGCCAGACCAAAACATCACTAAGCAGTAACAGAAACACTGGTGTTATCAGCGCTGTTCCCAAGCTGAAAATCAAAAACACAGTGCTACACCAGCTACCAAGAAGGAGAAAAAAAAAAAAATGACTGCTGCTGCTGAACCCATGACAGGCAACAAGCAACAAAATAATTTACAAGTCCCAGCATGTAAGGTAATAGCTTAATTACATTTTGCATGGATAGATCAAGTCTGATTGTAACCATAAACAGACATGCTTGCAAGGCTTCTCAGCATTTCTCATCTTGTACTATGCCAGACCACATTTAGATGGCATTGGTGGTGGGCAGTTAAGATAGATGATGCCAAATCACTGTTCCCTGCTCCTGCTCTCTCTGTTGCTATGTTGTAATTTAACCACAGTGAAGGTCCACCACACATCCTCCACGGGAGACTGCAATGGATTGCTGCAGTGGCACACATGGCCTTTACAAGGTGCAGTTAACTTGATTTTATTTAAAATCTGGTTTTTATTTGAAGTCTATTTATCATTCCATCTCTAACACTTAAATAAGGAAAAATAGTAAGTTAGGAATTTTCATTCTATGACAAATAAGTGAAAAATCCACAGGAAACTTTGGCTTGTTATATTAAATACAGGTAATCCACAAGACAAAGATACTTCAAACTGAGTTGCTCACAGTCAAACAGAAGATCAAGCACAAAATTTTAATTCTGGGGAAACCAGCCTCCTAGATTCAAATAGGAGTTCTTATTTCCATGTTCCAGACAACACAAAACAATCAGTTTATGAGGAAATTTAGATTAAAAGCTGTGGACAATTGTACTTGACCTTCTGTAAGTGTAAGATTACAAGAAATAAAATTACTTTAACTTTGGTTTTAAACTTCACTGCAGGTTACAATAATTTTATAACCTCAATTTAAATATGCTTAATTACCTACATATAAATGTCTTTTCCACTCTTGCTCTACAACGCAGAATGCGACTAGAGGAAAAAAACAACAAATGCAGGCTAATAGACTACAGAATCATTAATCAGCATGTCAATATACTGAAATCCCTGGGAATAACCTAATGTTCAAAAAATCTAGGCTTTCATAACTTCACAAATAAATCCAAATGAAGTTTAGGCTCCTTCAGATAACACAGCTTCCAAATATGTTTTCTGTCCTACTTTTACTAAAAATCAGCTTATCAGATGTAAAAGCAAAGTGTGAACCAAAAACTAATTGCTTTTCAAAATATATAAATAAATTCAGAGGTACACGAATGAATGCAGACATTGTTCCGAGGATCTTATCTCTATTACCTTTAAGACAGCACTAAACCCCAGGATTTCTCAGGCTCAAATTAACTATTTATTCCTACACAGAATTGGCCTTCACATTTTCTGGCCTGCTTCCCACATCTTAATAGCACTATAGTCTCTCACAGTTATGGAGACCTTTCATAAAAGAATCACTTCTAAAGAAGCAGTTCAGTTCCCTAAGATCAGGTTTCCGTTTTGGAGGCCCTGTACACCTCTTACTGCCATACTGATAACAGTTCCATGATGAGGTGAATCAGTTGGGCTGCCCAAAGAAAACTCATCTTGTGGTTTCGAAGGGAGAAGTAAAAACAGCAAGACTGAAACTCATCCAGTTCAGAAGACACCTTAATTCAACTTTGTCATCCTGATTTTAGGTCTTCCCTACAACACACAACAAACCACCGGTTGCTACAGTTACCAAGTTCACTGGGACATGAATCATCAAGGCATGTTGAAACACGGAAAGTTCAGGTTAGATATAAGGAAGAAATTCTTTACTGTGGGGGTGGCGAGGCACTGGAATGGGTTGCCCAAAGAACTGGTAAATGCTCCATCCCTGGCAGTGCTCAAGGCTAGGTGGGACAGAGCCTTGGGCAACATGGTCAGGGTGAGGCACTGCCCATGGCAGGGGGGTTGGAACTAGATGATCTTAAGGTCCTTTACAACCCAAACCATTCTGTGATTCTATGATTCTGCTCTGCTGAATTTCAAGTTTATATTCCTAGAGATTAGAAGAATTCTTGTTATGAAAGATACGATGCAATTCCTCTCATAAAAAAGAAGCACTTGGGTGCTCCTGTCCTTACCCTTTGATTTGCTGTTATTGCCAAATACAAAGGTAGAAATTAAAAATATCAGACAGAAACCAATAGAGACAGTCAACTGAATCACACTGGGTTTATTCAGTTTTATATCCAAAAACAGAGGTTACAAATAGTAATTAAGGGGAGGCAACCCCAGGAAGTGTCTGACTTTGGGAGAAAACAACAGGGAGTTGTCAAAATGCCTGATAGTCAGATTTTAACCTGCTTAGTTACTGCAGCTCTATTCTCCTCACCAGGAAATGCAAAATCAGACTGGAAACCTCTGAAATGAAAACCAGTAGCTTAGAGTCACGCATTGAGGCATTTAGTCAGGGAATCCTGCTAGCTTCCCCACTCCCCCATTTCAGAATGTTGGAGGTTAAAAGTTTTGAGAAAGTTTCCCTGCTGTATTCACAGGTAGCCAGTCTGACTTTGTATTTCCTTTCTTCAGAAGTCCTGTCTACCTACGACTCTCTCCTCCCAGTGCTGCAGAAGCAGCAAAGGATGCTGGAGCATACCCCTATGGGAAGAGCCAAACTTGGTTGCTCAAGGAATGTAGCCAACACGTGTTTCTTCATACATGCCAACCACTTGCAGGAGGACTTCTAGAACACACCATTTGTACTGGTATACAAATCTGAGTGTATTACATGACTTTTTATTTTTCTTTTAGCCACAAATGGAAGCTGTCAGGTTTCAGAAGAGAGCAGGCCAGGCCTTTTCCCTAGGTTTCACAGGCAAGCGTGTCTAGTCTCCTTCATCTCCTCTGAGAAGCTTAACAGCCTTGCTTTTCTGGATCTAGTCACTGAAATTTTTGAGCTTCACCTACTCTGTTTTAGGATGGCCCAATATAGGAAAGGAGGGGGAAGATTTCAGCATAACAGTATCAGCCTCTTAGATGTGGCTTCGCAGAAGAACATGCCTCAGTCCACCAGCTGAAATATTCAATGAACCTCAGAAATTAACTGATAACAGATGAATGCAATGCTGAATGCTCCAGTCACACATCTCTAACACTAAAAATAGGTAAAGTTTCAAGGGTACCCCTTAGTGTTTGAGCATCTTTCTCTCCTAAAATCATATTCCACAGAGGCTGAAGGTGATACTCAGTGAAAACACCAAAAATCTTCATATTTATGACTTGTGCAAAACTTCAGGGAAATGAAAGTACAGATCTAAAGAATGAAACACATGTTGCAAAGATAGAAACCTCTCCAATCTTGAGCAATAGGGCAAATGTTTTATTACTGTGGAAATGCAAAGTTGGACTACCATTAGAAAACAGAAGAGAAAAAAAAAAACGAGATGAAAAAGGCTAGGAGCAAATGAACAAACACGCCTGACTGCTTTGTTGAGTGGTAAGACAAGAATTGGTGGGAGGAAGAATTGATGAACTGTCACAGTATGACAAATAAGACCTCTGGTGGATGTATTGATTCTGAACAGAGAATGAATCATGGATCTACTTAATTCTTGCTTCATTTACACACAGTAAAGTACTTGAACAAATCACAGATGCTGCCAAATGAGTCAAAGAAGAAAAAAATTCTTTTCCAAGCATGACTTTTTTTGGGTCAAATTTATTGATATCCGCTTGTTTTGCAGGACAGCTCATACAGCAGAGCTCATATTTTGCATTGCTGATTGTGCAGTTGATCTCTCATAGGCATGGGTATGTTGCACAGTTAAGACAGACTTGAAGACTGGAAAAAGTTACCACATGAAAACCTGAGCATGTTATTTTACATGTATTTGTCAACTATATATGTATGAACAGGTGTTAATTTCTTTGTTTCATCACCTCAAAATAATTTTCAATAAGCAGGAGAGAAAGTTTTATTTTTACTCTAATACTTTTTTCCCCCTTTTTTCATCACAGAGGATTTATAAGCAGAGAGAAGAAATTTCGAAGAAACAAAATTATGCTTCAAAATTGATTTTTCTTACTAACCCAAGAGAATGATGGGTCATAGGTGCCTTCTTTGCTTGGAGTCTTTTGTTTGTTTCCTCCTCTTTTTTAACTTTAACCTCATTTGAAGAGTTATTATTTCTGCCTTGCTGTTTGGAAAACGAGCCTTGAAAATGTGAATAAAGTACATACCAAAACAATGGTTCTGAGCTGAATTTACAAAGCATAAGTCATATAATCATAGAATGGTTTGGTTTGGAATGGACCTTAAAGTTCATCTTGTTCCAACCCCCTTGCCATGGGTAGGGACACCTCCCCCTATCCCAGGTTGCTCAAACCTCTGTCCAACCTTGCCTTGGACACTTCCAGGCATATAATTCATCAAGGCTCTTCAATTCTGCAGCCACAGCTGTTTTTTTTTTTTTTAAATTAACAAGACCATTTACCATTTCCTGTAGACTGGTATCCCATATCCTGGTTTTCCCCTCTATTCTGATGAAACTTCTTTCTCACTCCCAGCTTTCCCTTCAAGGCAGCAACCTCTCTCTACCCACTCTTTTCCATACTGCTAAAGTAGGCAGGGAGTCCAGGAATAACTACTACAGGACCACTAGAATAACTAAAACTGTAATATTAGTTTTAAACTTTAAATCACCTTGACTAATATTATTTTAAAAATAACATGTGGAAAACCAAAAGGCAATAATGTGTTCACATGATTACTATGCTACTTGGGACCACATAATTTCATTAGTCAACTCTTCTCTAATTCAGAGCAGTCTTCACTCAACAGGTCTGCTGCTGTTTCCCTGGAAGACAAAAGGAATAGTCGCAAGGCAAGTCCTGTCCCCTCTGCCTGTCACAAAGCACCCCAACTACAACAAGCACAGCCTGGCTTTTTGTGGCAGCCTGTGAGAGGTGTGGGAAGGCAAGTCTGGTGGCTTTGCTGGCAGGGCTGGCTGCTTTTGCATGCAAGAGGTGTGGTAGGGGTGGCATGCCAGGTGCTGCCACCAGACTGGAACGGGATGGAAGGGGAACAGCAAGGATCTGGCTCTGTCAGCTGTTGTACAGGCATACTGCAATTTACATGGGAATTATATGAACTTATGTAGTCCATTTATAGAAATGCTGATTAAGTTTGTGAACGAGCAACCACTTTGAACAATCCGCCAAGAGCAAAAACCACTCCTTTTGTCAGCCTTATGGAACTCAGTCTGGAACTGTTTTACCAATCTTTCAGATGTCTGAGTTTAATATAGAGATCAGAGAGGGTAAAGTTAGGGCAAAGCTGACCCCAGCTGCCAAACTATTTGAAGAAGGGAACTGTGAGTTAGCTTTGATCCAACACACATTTGAAATATGTATTCAGTTTCGTCTAGCACCAGATGGGTACCAGCTAAAAAAGGAGCTGTCTGATACCTCGTTTGCAATGTACCAATCTCAGTGTAAATTAAAAACAGCCAAGTATTTTTTAAATGGCACTTGCTGATTGTGCTTTCTTACCCCTCCCTCATCCCCTACCCCGGTCCTTCAAAGTCTAGGGGTAGGTGGAGCACAGCTCATCATAGTCCCTTCACTCCTCTCCCACAAGCAAAACTAAATGCTCCCAAGCCTAGATACTCTGCTTGCGCCTGGATTCCCCCTCACTTTCAAGGAATACTTCTATAGAAAATTGTGACATACAGGAAAAAAATGCACTTAATAATTATGTAACAGTATGTGTATAGTAAGAGAACTGAACAATTTGTTTACGGAAATTCCCTCTCTTGACCTTTGCAAGGTGAAAGGTGGGGGCACTACAGGGAGTTATGGCAGCAGAGGACAGGGAGTTCCAAATGCCATTGTGCTGGCTATGGATTTATGTAACTAGATACTTCTGGAGGAAAGGATTAACTCAATGTCATGATACAGCCTGAATCAACTCTGCTTAGTTAAACTGCAAGAATTACTCAGTTTATAAACTACCATTTCTGCAGTACAGTGACTAACTCATCAAGGCAAACACACATCAAGTACAGTTTTGAACAGCACCAGGATGCAAAATACCCCACAACTGAAGAAAGACAATATTGAATGATTTTAGACTTTATGAGAATTTATTTCTATTGTCTGGATTATATAGCAAAACCAATTTCCAGTCTATAATACTTTTAATTAGTAGCCAACTTAAATGTCCCACTTAAAATGCTGCAGTAAGGAGGCAAAGGGCTGATACAAGGTGTTGGTTAATACCCAGTGTTGCAGTTTTACAGTGTGCAGTGCCTTCAAATCAGATGATCTCACCATTCCCTAGCCCTAAAAAATCTTTGTTCCCACCGTCATGCTACCTCCTCTTTTTGTCAGTAATTGATGCTGCCACATGGTGATTTGTACCAGGAAGCAGACCTAGTATAAAACCAACCTGGAAAAAAAGGGACTGTAATTACAAACTGACAGTCTCATGTACCAGAGAAACTACCACAGGATGTTCCTGTAAATCTGCCAAGTCAATAATATTCATGATGATCTGCTAAGTAAGCGCTGGCTGTGAGGACTGAAGTTGCCTGGGGCTACTGGAAGTCACATATCTAGTATTCCAGAATGTCAGAACACTTTGGGAATTGAATGAGTAAAAATGATTCCTTCAACTTCTGCTTTTTTAACTTCTCCTCATCCCTCACGGTACTTGTGCCTTGTCCACACAACCCAGCCCCTCTCCAAGATGCCTAAGGCATGCCTAAGTGGAATTACAAATGTTAGCATGTTTGAGAACAGAAAGGAATATTTTATCAATTTTTTCTTGTTTTAATCATATGACTGAGAGCTAGAGTTGGTCTTCAGCAAAACAATTACATTTCTTAAAGCTAAATCACAAAGTGGAACCGTACTTTTTGTTAAATTTAAGTGAAGACCAGAATGCATTTAAATTACCATATTATTGTCATATAAATCTTCGGCCTTCTCCTGTGTTTAACAGTGCCCTTTATTTTGCTGCTCACTCTAAATCATATAAGGGATACAATAAAAAAAACCCCTACCAATTTGCAAATAGTAATGCTTACAGTGTGTTATAAATGGAGAACAGTCTCATATTTTTTACTCTTTCAAACACTGCTGCATATTAACTATACACTGGAACAGAAAAGGATAAAACAATATCCTGACTGGGTCCGACAGCTGCTGTAATGAAGCCTTGGAAAGAGCACAGACTGACTCCCACTTGGAGACTTAATTTAGCATTTAGACAAGTAAAACATGGCTTGGGCAGCTTTTAACACAGGTCCTTGGAAATCCTGCTCCTTTATTATCTCTCAAGTCGAACAGAAGAGGTCACTAAAGAGTTACAGCATGCTCCCCTTCAAAATGGGGCAGTCATGTTGTCCTACCCAGCAAGCTTGACTACAGGAGCCGTCACTTCTGGCTTTTTCCATCCTTTGTGCTCTGTCGCCAGATTCTCTTGCATTTGTTTCCCCTCTCCATCCTCTCAGTTCTGCGCTATGTTTCCCTATGTACCTTGAAGAGTTTTATTAAAGGCTGTGAATGTCCCGGACTTGCCACTCCACATTTTCCATTCAGCTGCCTCTGGTGTGAGGACAGCAGCCTCCAAAAGAGGATGTTTTGTGGCAGAGTCAGCCCTCAAAGGACATACTACAGCATTCAGCAAGGTCAGCAGCGGTACATAGGGTATTACTTGGCAGCAACACCAGTAACAAGGGAAGGTAACACATGCAGAGATTCTTGTGGCCTTCTCTCCCCCATCTGGAAGAAAAGTTTAGAGACAGAAGAAAGGATTGCTCTACTTTGTGGGTTTAGGTTTTTTTTCCTTTCTGCTTTTAGCAGTCTTGAAAAAAAGAGCAAGAAAACACGAATGCATGCTTCTTGTCAAAAGTATCTAAAATAAGAACAAAGACACAGTCCTTTCTTGACATGTTACAACACAGCAGTTCAGCAGCCAAGAAATAAAAACAGATTTGCTAGCATCCAGCACAGTCTTATGTTTAAACAATGTTTCCATTTGGAAAACACTGTTAACTCCATATTTAACACTGTAATTGCATATCAAAACTTCTATTATGAAAATAATTAAAAAGTTATTTCAAGTAATAGAAAGGCTCAATACAGGAAAAAATCTTTAGTAGTTCATGTGTCTAGAAGAGTATTACTTTTGGGCAGTGAAGGAACTCATCTGTTGCTCAGAGTGCAAATACACATTTCCCATGCCAAAAAAGGTACTACTGGCCAGTGAATATCTACAGATATAAGGCAGGAGTAATGAGCATGTCCATCCTATCTCAAATAACGACTCCACACTCTCAAAGACAGAATCCAAATAACTGGAGCAGCAAAAGATCCACCGGCAGAAGCTCCAATAATTAACATACTTTATGCATGACAAAATGCAGTAATAAGTAACAGCAACACAGCCCATAGAAGAAGTAAACTTTAGCTAAGATAATCTTATTCTGGAGGTAAGATGGGGTGAGGCCAAGTTCCTGTTCTGTTGTGCAGGAAGGAAAGGCAGATTTTCCTAAAAAAAATCTCTTCACCTATAAATACCTAAGATTCAAGAGAGATCTGACCTGTATCTGTATGGAACAACCTAAATGGAAAGTTGATGTCTCCATACAGTCCTTCTGGAGCTCCCTCACACCATGGATGCCAGAGTCCTTCCAATACAGCATAAACTAAGGAGGAACTCAAAGGCAGATTATGCTGCTCAGCATACTAATACCTCCTAGTAAGATTTCTGATCAGAAATTAGCAATAGTTATTTGTCAAAACCAGGCTGTCTCTTTGTTCCGCTGCATACAGCTTTTACAGACCATTCAGGATCCGGTCCAGAGTCCCACACTGGGAACAGGCATGCACTGAAGAAGGACATGCATTTCTTCTCCCCCTCTTTGGCAGCATAGATCTATCTTTCTAGATCTTAACACACTGTGCCACTACATGCTGCCTGGGATTCGTCTCAGATAATCAACACTTCCTCCCTGATCCCATCCAAACAACTTGTAAACTTCCTTTTCTACTTTCATAGTAAGGAAAGTACCCTCTTCATGAGCCAGTATCTCATGAAACTTCTCTCCCTCTCTCAAATATCTTTCAGCATGTTTATGTAACCTCCCTAGCTCAGCTGCTTTTATCTACATATATGAAAGCATATCCTGCTTAAGATCAGTTTTAAAGTAGTATTTAGAACAAAACCTTATTTCTTGTAATTTACTAAGAGTAAATTACTTCCTTTGTTATCAAGTTCATTTATAACTTAGTTTGAATTTCAAGAGCATGGAAATTTAAATTCTGGCTTTGGAATGTGAGCAGCTACTTTGTCACTCCTAATTTAAAGTAAATATTTGATTGACAAGAAAACCGCCATCCTTAAGCCACTTCTTAGTGAAATGCCAATATGGAGTACCAAGAATTCTTAAAAACAGGTATTGGTAAAAAAGCAGGATTATTCTTCTACAAATCATCAAGTGGAAAGAACTGAAGCCAGCCTGAGCTGCCCTTCTAAGCACAGAACTCCAATGCTTAAGGCAATAGGAAGCGAAATAAGTTTAAACTTGTACAGGATGTGGTTTGAACTCAGGTGTTATTTTAAGAACTCCTACCAGCATAACTATATAAGACTAAATTTTCTATATGGTAGATTTAGTCTATTCCCTAAAATCCTTATTACTATGAAAACACACACAGAGTGTATGTCCTACTAACACTGTTACCAATACCTTAGCTCTAACTATGAGCACTGGACACATGAGGAAATTTAGCTATGATTTTTTTTATGGCTAACGCAGTCAAATATGTAAGAAGAACCATCTTCCCACTGATCTCACTGATTTTAATGTATGAAATCGAGATAACTTTGGACTTCATTGTAACATGTGCTACAAAATTGCCTGATCAGTTCCTCAAGAGGATAAGTAAGAATGAGGCACTTACTGGTTTACAATACAATCAGCATACACAAAACTCTTAATGAATATTTAACCAGCACTTACATTTTCACACTGCATCTTTCTGGCGTTCATGTGGGAAACATTGAGTCCATCAATAACAATATCAAATGGAAGTCTATTTTCCACAAATTTTTGGAAGGCTTCAAATTCCTGGAACAAACAAAGAAACAAACACATACAGGGGAAGACTATGTTAACAGAAAGAGATTTCATTCATTTTGCAGTAAAAAAAAAAAAAAGGCAAAAAAGCCTAAATCTCTCACTTTCCCTTTGCCGGTTACACTTCACATCTTTACTTGCATATTTGGTAAATCAACCACATACACACAGAAATCTTTAAAAGCCGTGTTACAGTAGGCACTTCCAATATAATTTCAAATTACATTACAACTAAGACCCAAAAGTTTAGAGTCATCCAGATTTTCAGAATTATAATCCAAACTGTATACTTTTATAAAGATACATGCTATAGTTATTGTTACACAACAGCTGCAAAACAAAGCAACTTTACAAACCAGTAGTGTGACGCATTTCCAAGTGTAAGATAAGCATCACACTTAGTTTCTCTGTAAGAATTCTGAGATCTCTGAATGCCAGCCAATATTTACATAAACATACATTTAGAAACACAGCATTCCATTTGTGAGAAATATGCAGCTTTAAGGCTACCAAAACAATGGACTTTCTTACTAGGTCAGAAACACAATGCAGTGATTGAGCAAACCAGCAGCATCCATCTAGTCCTTCCAATGGAAGGAAACCCACAATTGCTTAGGCTTAAGACCTCCACAGGAGGAGTACAGAATACAAAGTTTTAATAAAATCTTTAGGAATTTCTCCCTTGACTTTTGGGGAAAGATTCAGTCTTTTTAGCAGACCCTTGCGTAAGATTTCTACTTCCTGCTTCTGACTGTTTCTAATAGGCAGAGGAACCCTAAGCCATCCTGGTGGGCAGTGACCTGATTTCATAAATGACCTTTTTACTAATAAGAAAGACTTATTTACTGGTAACCCCAGGCTACAAATGAATTTTTATAGGAACTCAAAACAATTGCAATTTCATGCCTTCTGCTCTAAATTCAAGAAGCACTCTTCTAATCCTGTTTTCTCTCATGCAGCCATATGGCAACATGTAAGTCTAAATAAAAAGCATCCCCTCAGCATCCAAACAATATATTTAATTCTTCCTTAGAGAAAGGAATGAAAGAAAGAATTTATTTGTCCAGAAAATACATTGCTGTCAGGCAGTAACAAATGTTCACTGACTTCAAATTTAGACAAAATGCTTAAGACAAATTATACCAGGAAAAGGGTTACTTGTACTAAAAGCGCAAACCACCAAGTAAGATAAGGATGTCTCAGTCAGATGTTAAAATTCCAGGCATAATTTTCAAGTGAACAGAGGCGTACTGGTCAAAAGCACACCGATGAGAACACAGACAATACAGGGTTCAGTCTAGCACCACCAGAATCAACTGCCTTTTATGTTATCTTTCGTTTCTTTGTGGCTTGAATGTTATTATTTAGAAAGTATAAAAAGATGGGCAAGAAAATTATCATCTCAAACAAAAAGAAATTGTTGGCACTTGTGAAGTGCTTCCCCCTACCCCCCAGCCCCAATCTTAGTGTATTTTCTATAGATGATTATTCTTATTTCCACCTGATAGGGACACCAAGACACAGAAAGTAACTAGGAAAGGCGGTGGCAGGGAGGGGGAGTATAAACACATGCAAACCCAAATAACAAGGATTCCTGATTTCAGACTTGTGCCATGCAGTAGACTTCCCCATGGCTCAAAATCAGAATACTGGGTGGCTATCTGAAACACTGGAAAGATAAAAGGAAGGAAAATACTTACATACCGAATGAAGGTAAAACAGCAGAGCTTTGAGACAAAGATGAATGAAAGCAGAAAATTCAAAAGGAAGTAGAACTAGATGAAAAACACATGGTAAACACTCCAATAGAGCACTGTTTTCCTAATGTCAACAAATGCCAGTATTATTTGAAGTAACACAGTTACAGTCAAGTAGCCATTTTCATAAAGTATAGTGTACATGTAATCTTGTTTTTAAGGGCTTGGTTCAATACAAAACACTTTGTGGAGAACTTTTAAAGTGGTATTTTATTTCAAGTGACAATAGTTCTAAAGCAGTTCCTGAAGGGGTGAGTTTCCCCTGATGGGCAGAGTGGAGTGCTTTGTTGAAGGAACACTACAGTACAAGTTGGGGGAGCAGCAAAGGAGCTTGGTGGGTAAGCACTCCCCTCTGCCCACTCTGCTTAGCTCCCTCTCTCCCAGCAGGGCAGATGGAGCAGGAGATGCCAGGAGAGTCCTGCTGAGAGGCACCGGGATAGACTCAGCACCTCTGAGAAGCCAGCTCCTGGTTCTCTGGGGTTTACTTTAGGAGGTGGGGAGATGCTGCAGCTTTTTCAGCATTGTAACCTTGGCCACCCCACCTTTCCCTGCCATCTCCTCCTGTCCACGCCTCCTATTCCATTCTCAACAGGTGCCTGGCAGCATGTTCCTGCCAGCTTCCCAGATCTGCTCAATTGTTTTGCCTCATTACCAGTAACTGCGCAATACACAAGGAGAGATGGTTTGTTGGTACAGGAGATGCTTATCCACACAGCCAAATGAGGACTTAACAGCAGAGTAAGTGCAGAAGACAAATAGCCAAGTTTAATTTGTGTCACCAAATACAGAAGACTCCAGTGAAAAGCCCTCGATGGACTAAAAATCCCCAAGGATTGGTTCATTTACCTTTCACTATTCATATTTCCACAGTAACACATAAGAGTGATCCTTTCCAGAAAAAACAAAACAAAACATAAAGAATGACAGAGAAGATCCAGGCTGCTCCCCTGAGAGACAATTTCAAGTGGCTATATTTCCCATCCTCTCTAGATACAGTGAAGGAAAAGGGCAAAGCCTGGGAACAAGCAGCAGGCTACATCATCCAGAAGCAGCAGAAAAGCTTATTCAAACACACACTATATGAATGTATTTTATCTGCTGAGACAGAGTTAATTTACCCCATAGCAGCCCTCATAGTGGTGTGCTTTCTATTGGTAGCGAGAAAGGTGGAAGCTGCCTCTCCAACATTCCCGCCTCACCAGCAGGCTGGGTGTGGGCAAGATCTTGGAAGGGACATAGCCAGGACAGCTGACCCAGACTGACCAAAGAGATATTCCATACCATACAGCATCTGCTGAGCTATGAAAGCTAAGAGAAAGGGGGTGGGAGGCATTCATTATTATGATGTTTGCCTTCCAGAACAACCACTACACATACTGAACCCCTGCTTCCCGGGAAGGGGCCAGACATCGCCTGCTGATGGGAAGTAAAGCATAAATCTTCTGCACTCCTTTGCTTCTGCACACAAGCCTTTACTTTTGCTTCATTCAACTGCCTTTATCTTGACAAGTTTTTGAACTTCTTTTTCTCTCCCTCCTTTCCACCCTCACTCCCCTGTCCCCCGTCCTGCTGAGGAGGGGACTGATAGACGCTTGGTGGGCAAATGGCATCCAGCCAGGGTCAACCCACCACAAAGAGAGAAAGTAAACAATGTGAAGGATGCTTATCATTCAAAGATCAGGATTTGTCTGGATTTTATGCAGATCTTACAGCCACAGCAATAAAGAGTTGATTCACCCACAATTCTTTAAAGATATTTCCCTCACTAACCAACTGTATGATGTTTATAAGCAGTACATGATGTACAGCACTGATGCAGCTAGGGTACAGCTGATCAAGAGAAACCAGACACAGTAATTGTAAATGCAGAACAACAGTGACATGAAGGTTGTCCTTCTTTAGGCAAAAAGAAGTGAGCTATTCATACAGGCTTCCCCTTCCAAACGGACAATGCAACACGTCATCTACATACACCCCTGCATATCTACATGGAAATGTATTGCAAAACATGACAATGGGCTCTTCTGATGAATTCCTTCAACACGCCAACAAGTAGTAAAACATCTCTATCTAACACAGCCGACTTTACACTGATTTCTAACCTGATCTGACTGGGTACATGTCACAAAGTTTCCAAGGAAAAGTCCATTCTCCCAGCCTCGGAAATGTTACCCAAATTTGCTTCAACAGAGTTCACAACTGAAGGGCCAAACCATAAAAAACACATGAATCATTGCTTATTGACATGATCCTCTTAATGCTCGGGAGCCACAGGAAAGCGTTGCAATACATCAAGGCTATTACCTCAGGAACATGCCTCCCTGTAGCAGGAATATGTGCAATGCAACAGGGTGCTCATGGGAGGCTCCAGCGATGTCCGGTTTCACACCATGTACAGAAGGGAATTTAAAAAAATCCCACCTGATTTCATTCATTGCCTAGCTGGGAAAATAGGGGAATGCCAACTACGCAACCGTTAGAAATGATTCACCACACCTTCTGCTAAGAAAACTTTTCTTTGCAAATCAATTTGGAACTAAGAGCGAACCATAACAAACCCATGATGGAATTTATCTTGATGTGATGAATTAAAGACAATTAGACCAACTTTTTGTTTAACCACTAGCATGTGGGCGGCTCAAGTCCATTCACATCTCAGCAAAAGCCCAAAACAGTCTCACATTTCTTTGGTATTCCACACCAGCTGGATGACTCATGATATTTCACCATCATTTTATATTGGTACACACTGGTGCTGCCACAGAAAGAGGTGTTTCTATCTTCTCCTTTCTCACAGCGATTCATTACTAGCCTTGTCCCCTTCTCTACCTACACGTACACATTTGTTGGCACATGGATAAAGATTGAAATGGATGAACTGAGCCAATATAAGAGTCTTTAGCCTGCAACAGTTTCTCTATTCAGGTCAAAGCATAGAGGTCCATCCTGGCAAGAAAATCCAGCCAGGACATGGAATAAGAATGAGCCTCGTGAGACTGTGGGGATCATCTTTTAGCATAGTCAGGGCTACCTATGGGAACTGACTGGATTGTGAAACTACAACATTTTAAGAGATTTATCTTTCAACTGGGGGTATTGCAGCAAAACAAGAGATAGAGGTTGGTTTTAAAAACCAGAAGTATAGGAATTATCATTTGAGAAGGAAAGGAAGAAAAGGAGAGGGAGAAGGAGAGGGAGAAGGCGAGGGAGAAGGCTAGGGAGAAGGCGAGGGAGAAGGCGAGGGAGGAGAAGGGGGAGGAGAAGGGGGAGGAGAAGGGGGAGGAGAAGGGGGAGGAGAAGGGGGAGGAGAAGGGGGAGGAGAAGGGGGAGGAGAAGGGGGAGGAGAAGGGGGAGGAGAAGGGGGAGGAGAAGGGGGAGGAGAAGGGGGAGGAGAAGGGGGAGGAGAAGGGGGAGGAGAAGGGGAGGAGAAGGGGGAGGAGGAAAAAAGAGTAAGAAAGGAAAGAAGAATGGCTTTGCCATTTTAAGAAGTTCACTGAAAAATTCAAAAAAGCATGACCTCGGACTTCAAAAGTCTGGCTTACAGAGCCAGTAATATTGGCTGTGTGACAGCATTAGTAACAAATCTGAAAATAGGACTTTTCTGTAGGAGTATTAATAGTATTTCAACTTCTGTAATACCTTTATAAACAGAAATGTGTTTTTCTTCCAATACCAGTGCACACACACACACTACAATCCTCAAAAGCACAACAAAAATGAGGAGTGGAATTCATTACTAGTATTCACAGATTTACTACGTTAAATATGGTTAACATAGAAATAAACATTACAATGAAGACAAAACAAAACACAGCTAAATAAGCATGTACTTTGATAAGAGCAATGAGAGTAATTCAAATGAGTACTCTAAAATAATTTTAATGTCGGTAACAGATGTAAGGATACGACCTGTTTCAGATCACAGAAAAGTTAGGTCACTTGAGCACTTTTCTCCTCAAGTCTGAATACAAAATATGTTGGCAACTAGAAATAAAAATTATGGTATAGCTCAAATTCTTCAAGAATCCAAAACATCTACTGATCTACATACCAAAACCCAAAGCAATCTAACATACAAAGGAGATACATGAGGAAATCCATAGAGGACTTTTAAATACAAGAAAGGCTATTATGTTCATGCTAACACATGGTTTTTGAAAAAGAAAAAAAAAAGGGGGGGAGAAAAAAACATTATAAAATTTTTAAAATCACTGCAGAAAAGGCTGCTTGTCACTTTTTCTAAACAATAACATTTATACTCACTCATCAGGAATGGTGGAGACACTGAAGTAAAACTAAGTGCAAAGCTACAGTATTCGACATACATTGTTGCCAGAAGCATTCACAATAGTTTAAGCTTTGTACAACAGAAAAAGCAGTGCTTCCCCTTTCCATATTAAATAACAATATATTCAAGTGCAAGGAAAGAGCAAATTCTACTTAACAGAATATTATACTGCTCTTAAGTACTGTGTAACTCTATCCTTATTATCAAACAGGGTGTTTTTTCAATACTGTAAGAGCAGCTTTTAGAGAAGTGAAAACATTCACTTTTTAACAGTTGTATAAAATACAAAGTGAGGGGGCTTGCTTTGTTTTCAGCACTGTTTCTTGGTATCAGAAGAAAAACAGGAATGAGCATTAGAGTGTGAGAAATAAAATTCAGCTGTCAAACTGAAATCCAGCCAATTTTTTTTTTCAGGCGCCTTGTTGGAGTACTTTTAAATCTGTTTGTTGCTATGCCTGAAGGGTTTGAATATTTCCCTCAGTTTCAAAGCTTGGAAATCCCCTTTGAGCCCTTATATGCAGGAAGGCTTTTCTCAGTATTGTGCATGGTAACACTATGTACTCTGGATTGCATACTGCTTGTTTGCCCTCTGTTACATGCTTTTAGAGCTAACAAATACTCCAGGAGTCATAATCTCTTGTGGCTGCAGCCTTCAGAGACACTGTCACAAACAGGAAGGTATTCATGGGCACACTGACATGGATGAGATGTGCTCTGTGCTGCCTGCAGACAGCACTGCAGCAGGACTTGCTCCTGCCTACCTACATCAGACGGCAGAGGGTCAGTCACAAGGCCAGTGCAAAACCTGGCCCCCAACAATTCAGAGAATGCACTTCTGGAATGTCCTTCCTAAGCACACTTTATATGGAGGAACAAGCAGTTTCTGCTGCTGTCCTTAGCAGAAAAATATCCTCATCTTTGCGAGGCTGCCATCATAAGTACAAGAGTATAGTAATGCACCATGCCAAGCTTTCTTTTAAAACAAACAAAAAAACCCTCACAAAGGCAGAAATATCTTGAATTCACAGTGCTTTCAAAATTAAAAACACTATTGCACTTGCAGCCCAGAAAGCCAACCATGTGCTGGGCTGCACCCAAAGAAGCATGGCCAGCAGGTTAAGGGAAGTGATTCTCCCCCTCTACCCTACTCTTGTAAGACCCCACCTGTAGCACTGAATTCAGCTCTGGGGCCCTCAACACAAGAGGAATGTGGACCTGTTGGAGTGGGTCCAGAAGAGAGCCATGAGGATGATCAGAGGGCTGGAGCACCTTTCCTACGAAGACAGGCTGAGAGCTGAGGCTGTCCAGCCTGGAGAAGAGAAGGCTCTTGTAGCAGACTTCCAGTACCTAAAGGGGGCCTACAAGAAATCTGGAGAGAGACTTTTTACAAGGACATGTAGTGATAGGACAAGAGGGGATCACTTTAAACTGACAGAGGGTAGAGTTAGATTAGATATTAGGGAGAAATTCTTTACTGCGAGGGTGGTGAGGCACTGGCACAGGTTGCCCAGAGAAGTTGTGGATGTCCCATCCCTGGCAGTCTCCAAGGCCAGTTGGACAGGGCTTGGAGCAACCTGGTCTAGTGTGAGGCGTTCCTACCCAAGGCAGGCGGGTTGGAACTAGATCATCTTTAAGGTCCCTTCCAACCCAAACCATTCTATGACTCTATTCTGAAAACTTTTTGTCCCAGGGCAAGCAACCTAACAGGATGTTAAACCAGGAAAAGATTGACTTGAATGCTTAAACACTATGTAACAGGCATTATAGAAAGACAGTGGAATAATATAAAAGCAATGCATGATAAACTTCATGGAAATGACACCATCTGAAGTTAAGTTAGCCAGACTAGCACTTAATTTCAGACAGTCCATAATATCCACGTGGAAAAATGCTATCAGACAGTCGGATATACCTCCATGCTGCTTACTCTGCTTATGCTGGTACAAATATTTGAAGTGAACCTGAACAAGGAACTGATCTAGCTGAAAAAACACCCACAAGAACACAAAACATTGTATTGCCATCTAGGTTTGTACCCTGCTTAGCATGGGGTTGTGCTCACTTGTTTCCTGCCACACTTGCAGGGGAAAGGGGGCAGGAATGAAGAGCCAGCAGGGTGGTAAGGCTAGTTACACTAGTTTCAAAATCACACTGCCACCAAATGCTTATGCTAATATTTGCAATCTCAAGCAACTTTTCTGGGGGGCTGAATAGCACCACATGCTGTACCCCTATTTTAATTTCTAGAAACAATCCAGAAAAATAAACCCAGGCACCCAGCAATATGGTTGAACTGATCACTAAAAATTGCACAAGCCCTCTGGAATAATATGATCTGCCAGAGTTTAATTTGCACAGCTTTTGCAAAAGAGTACCTAAAAATTCTTTCCTTGTGTCAATGAAAAAGCAGGTAAAATAGAACCAGATGGCATTAATTAGATTTAAAAAAAAGCCAACCCTGACACAAGACTCCATTAACAAGCTACTAGAACACTGAACTAAATATAGCATTAAAAAAGGACAGAAAAAACCAAATGGTCATGATAAAAAATTAGCAGCACTTTCAAAGTTCTGTACTAATTGCCATATACGTGAAGTATTTTACAGCTATTTAGGAAAGAGGTTGGCACAGAAGCCAAGCCAATCATGAACAGCAAATTACATTTAGCATCAGAAAGATGAAACAATGCATGATACAGGAAAAAAAGTGCACTTATTTTTACATATTTCTGAAGAAATTTAAAAACTTAAATGATCTCACAGTGCAATGAAAACATCTGCTGAAATTGTTTATGTTCTAAAACAAATCCAATCAAACCCTAAGAGATAAGGCATTGCATAGATAACACAAAATTGTTATAACTTGTTAAGCAATTCTAATTATCATATAGTATAATGAAGCCTTATATTAGACAATTCCACATAGGCCTCTGCAGCATCGGAAGAATCTGTCCTTGACCACAGCTGGAGACCAGCTCCCCAACTTAGAAGGACCTTTAGTAACAGACTAAAGATGGTCCTTTACCAAATGGTAAAGGACAATTTGGTAATGCTCAAGTTCCACAAGGTAACGTTTCAAAGTGTCTTAAATCAACATTTGCTCACACTAATTTTACTTTAGAAGTGTTATCACATAACTTAGCAATATTTGGAGACACTGAACACTTAACCAAAGGATGGCAGTATATGAAGTCTGCATTATGTAAACATGTCTCAAGATTCTACTTAGTGGAATGCATGAGCTGAAAGCACGGGACTGGGTGTGCAAGAGGTACTTGATAAATTAATCTCCTCAAAAAACAGCTACTCAGATAACTCAGATTAATTTAATTCTTCAGTTAAAAGTTACTGTTCTGACTTCAAGGTTATGGCCCTGTCTGCCCCTGTGATCAGTGAATGAACAGGAAAAAAGAAATACTTTATCAAAGTATGCCACTCTTAAACCTTGGTGAAATTCTTCATTTTTTTCCATTTCTCTCAATTTCTTTTTACATTCCAGTTAATGTAAGGAAGATACAGATCTGATAAAAAAAAACACTGCATCAGCAATCCATGTTTCTATTTTCCTCATCAAGATCTTCAGGTGATATACAGTGGAAACAAGCTAAGGTTAGCAACTGCACTTTAACCAAGCAACTGGTGTTCAAAAATAAAAAAAAAGACTAGAACCAGATTTTTCTTACTTGCTTGCACTAACTGGAATATCAAGAATTTATCACGTTAGAAGAATTTCCAAATACAGATTTGACAAAGTAGTAGTCCAAAAAGACTGCAGAGGACAATGAAACACGTTTAGACAGTGGATTGGAAGGAAGAAACATTCTTGTGTTGCATGGTGGCCTAATTTTGATGGCAGAGGAGACCAAGTGGCCTGAACAAAATCCCAACTCATTCTTTGCTATGTGAATTGAGAAAAGGAGGACTGTGGATCACCCCAGAAGATCTGACCCATCCCCAAGAAAGATTCTCTAACACTGAGGTAACTGAGGGAAAGAAATACGTGCCGAATTTATAATGTTTTCATCTAGATCTATTTCTTGCTGTTAAGGAAGCAGCTAAGTCTTTTATCCTCCTGCCAAAGACTGTGCTTCTGTTTGCTTCCAGTATCAGGAGCCTTTGGGGTAAGAAAATATGCAAGATAAACCTTAGAAAAATTACAACTGCCTTTGTTTCTCACCACCCATTTCCCATTTGGTCTTCTCTCTTCCCCTCCTTTTCCTTCCTCAGAGTTCCTTCCTCACTAATAGATCATGTCACAAGAAAAGTGTAACATCCACCCTGAACTAAATGGAAGCAGGAGGACAGAAAGTAAGCAGGATGAAAGCTGCAGCTTTGCCTGCAGTGCTGTCAGACTGAGCACTCTGCTACTGCAATTGCCTCAACACCAGCCATAACGCATTACCTGTCTTTATTCTGTGCTTACTAGACCTACAAGACTGAATAGTGGATCAAGCTCTGAGGCTAGTGCTTTCTCTTGCCCCCAGACTAACTTCAGTTGTAGGCAAACTAAAACTGAAATGAACCCATAGCTCACCCTGATCCCCACTCAGACCAGCTCTCCTCTATCCTTGCAGCTGTTACAAGATTTAGCAGCAAACCTGGCTCTAAAGGTAATGCAGGATTCTGCCCTATCGAATACTAAACCTCTTCCAACTAAGTCCAGTGGCCCATACTAACAGAGAACTGGGCAGGGGGGAGTGGGAAAAGCAGCAGCTGTTCAACCCTATCTGCAGCTGTTGTCTCATCCTTGCAGGTTTCCCTATGACTGCACATCTTCCTGATCCAGGACCCTTCAGGCTTGATATCAGTGTACTGAATTGCAATTGCAGTACTAACCATGCCTTTATCTCCTTACCTTACAAGCTAATATATCCTTCCCATAACTAAAAATTAGCAACAAGGCAGCAATGGACTTGGTCATAAATCTTTTGTTCTGCAAAACCTGAGGAACTAATGTGTTCCTGCTCAAAATGGCTAAGATCCCAAGTACAAGGGGCTTTGCAGCATTTAGCAGTATGCCAAATTTCTGCACTCCTACTCTAGAGGACAAACATTTATATCCAAGGAATCTGAACCCTTTACTGCAGTGCGGCACATATGTGAGATGTAAGGGGGCACATAAACCCACAGGAGAAATTCTACCTTGCTTTTCCCTTTCTTCCATGTTTCCTCCCCTCCTGGCGGTAACCAGGAGGAGCTAACATATATGGGAATAGAGAAAGAGGAGGTAAATGACACACATAGTCTGGGCTGTGGCACACACTGTGCACACAGTATTGGCTGTTTGCTGGGAAGGTGTTTTCAAGCCCTACCTTCTCAGGAGACTCCCCAGCCCTAACTGAGTTAACTAGCCTTCTTTTTCTCCCTGAGCAAAGCAGCTATGACATCCAGCTGCAAGATTGACAGTCATCATCACCCAGGCATCTCAAGATAGCTCACCTTAGAAACTGTTCAAGTGCAGGCAATTTAGCTGACTGACCACAAGTTGACAGTCAACAAGGCAAGTAGAAGAATAATAAGTTCACATCAGAAGTTGGGAGTGAAGGCTCTGCCAGATGAAGTTAGGGCAGACTGTGTCAGGCGCAGTCTTAAGAGTTCATAGTACATAGGGGTTTTGGAAATAATAAACTAATCCATTCCGAACAGGACTGATATATACCACACAGGGCTTTGGGGCAAATCATGGAGCTGGAAAATATGCACATGTGGAAAGAGAACCAAAGCATTACAGAAAAGGCATCAATCTAAAAGTAAAAGAGCTTTTTTCAAGGCTCCTTGGAAACAGCACAACCTCATTCAGTTGCAAAGTAACACTGACATGAATGGGTCACTTTCTCTTCCCCCTCCCATCTTACATTCTAGAATACGTAAAACCCCCTTACACATTTAGTCCAGATATAATGTGGGGACTTTACATGCCCACAAACCCATCTCTTCCTGCTTTCTTGACAGCACATACACATCCCCCACGTTTTCTTCCCCCTGCACAGCAGTACTTTCAGGTTTATCATGGGTGTTAGGTAGTCATAAAGGGAACGAAATTGCTGTGTTTGGGTATTTGATAGAAACACCTGGGAGCAGCTGTGACATGAAAAGTCATCACAGTAAAAGTTGATTCTGCCTCTCAGTATACCAATTATATCATCTCAGGCTCAGTGGCATAGCTCCCAATTAAATGCAGTCAGAGTAAACAGGCATCTAACTGAAAACATCATATAGACACTGGTACAAAAGGCAACAGTCTTACAACTGTTCTCTTTCTACAGCAGCCTGCAAGGTGGCAGCGTGCTGTATTAGACCACCATATGACATCCTAATAGGCCTTTCAGTAGCTGTGCATAAAGATCTGAATTGATGTCTATTTTTAATGGGTAACAGGCATTTCCTCATAATTCAGGCAAGCCATCTTTCCAATGTATTTGTAAATTGTGTTCACTACCATTCCAATGTACAAATCTAAGTTGTTTGATTTTCCTTCCTAAAACTAATTAGAAAAAAAGATTAGGTTGGGGGTTTTTTTAAAATCACAGCACAACAGACTACTTTTGGGAGGTCCCCAACAAACCTAATCTTTCTTCCTGATCTCCTACTCTGCATTTATTCTTAAGTGAAAGAAATAAAATCAAATAAACCCAAAATCTAAAAGATTCCAATGCATTACATATTCCATTTTAAACACTGGAATAAAATTTTTACAGCTCAAACAACTCAAACTGTTTCCCTGAGTAATAATTTCATTGCAAGGAACACAGGTGCACTAAATAAAACTAGTTAGGAGAAAAGAAGGAATAGAAAGCTAAAATCTTTTCTGTTTGAATTGCGGCTACTACAAAAAAGTAAGTGACTGGAAAATGGAAACCCCCCTTTCAGATGTAATTGCTTACATCCTATTTTCAGCCTTTTCACCTAGTTTCCCCTCTGGAAAACCCTGGATACAGGAGAAGTCACACTGTCTGGCATGCCTAAAATGGGCAGCATATTTTCATCACCACACATCTGCTTTCACAGCACAAAGGCAACTAAAAAGTCCCAAATTTATTTCTGGAAACTTATGACACATCACAACACTGTTTTGCCTCTACCCACACATCCATGCTCAAAATTCACTGAGGGAGCAGACTTTAAGCTGTACAGCTGAGTTCACCTCCATTCAGCTGCTGGGTGACTGCCTGCTGATACAGAACTAGCAAGTGGGTGGCCCCAGAGGGGTAGATGACAGGATTTCAGCCATTATGGACTAAGAAAATCTACTGACATCAAAACTTAAGACTGCATTGAGTCTTTGTTTTACTAGATTGCATTCATTTGATCTATCAGGTTCTCAAACAGAGGGAACATAATTTCCACTACTGTGCAGCAGGACATGAATATCCTGATAGCCAGAGCTCCCTTTCTAAATCTCCTGCCTTCAACAGGTATTGCTAATCTAACCCTGTGTACCTGACAGATTTGAAACTTTCAAGACAGTGGTCTCCACAGGAACAGAAATGAAACTTTGCAGACTAAGACAGTTAACTGGTTAAGGAAGTAAAAGTTTTGTTGTTCCTTTCTTTAATAAACCAACTGTAATTTTCACAAAGGCATTTAGAGAACAGATATTGTTGCACACTGTGCAATAAAATACATCATTTTGTTTATCTTTTAATATTATAGAACACCAGTACCCATTAAAATTATAGCTGAATTTTTAAGGATAATTTTACTCCCTTGTACAGGTCACAGCTAGGTCAGCTAGAAGTCCTGAACTGAGAAGAAAACCTGTGTGGAAATTAGATTTCTGAACAATAGGCTGCATGCACAAGCACCCCACACTGTTTCAAGTTTCTGTAACTGTTATAATATGTCTATGCCTGCAGAAAGCCTGAAGAATTAAACCTGGTGTCCTCTTCCATATTTCCGGAAGCCATGCAGAACTGAGGTGCCAGCTGCAACAAAATGGTATCAACGCTTTAACAGGTAAAGCAAAAGCATGCTGAGATGTGGCGTGTGCTCCATCTAGCGGAGCTCAGCCTCATTCCATATCGCTAGGGCTGACTCACTAATCCCCATGCAAAAAGAGTAAGAAATAGAACTGCAGTATATTACAGTGTCTGGGAATTATGCCCTCTCATATGTTTACAATGGCCTTTGAAAAGCTTCATACTCCTGATGTATACTGTAATTACAAATATGAAATTGTGTATCTAAAATTATGGGGCAGTTGGTTTGTTAGTGGTTGTGAAAGTTGACTGAAGTGATAATTTGTTCATTATTGCTTCTGGTAAACAGCTTCCCAATTGAAAAATCGAATATTCAGCACATGAACGTAAGCTTCAGGTATGATACTGAACTTCAGAAACACTAGGACTCCCACTTTTTTGCAAACTCCAAGTAACAGATGTTTAATTTTTGTTCTTCTAACTGGGATTTATTCTGTGTTTAAAATGTAGCTTTTGAAGGATTAAAAGATTTCTAGACCTTTTACATTTTTTAATGTAAAAAAAAATTACATTTTAATTGTTTCAGTATCCATTAACAGCTGACTGAAAATGTAAGTGTGAAGACAATATGAATGAGATCAAGATTTAGACCCATTTTATAAACATAACTGAAAAAGATACATGCATACTTCAGTATCTAAATGGCTTATTAATGCTCAAAGTAAAAAAAAAATCCACATTTGTAGTTTCAAAGTACTTGAACATTAACTGCATATAACCCTCCCAGCCAAAGAACCTGACAGTGTGTAAACACCTACCTGTGGGCTTGTCTTTCTGAAAGTGTCAGTTCCATGTATCACATCCCTTATTATTTTTTCTCTGAGATTATTATACTCATCTTCAGTGAGACTGCTGTCCTCCAACTGACGGTTGCAAACTGGGCACTGTCCACTGTAATAGTAGTGAAACAAATAAAAGGATAAAGATTTTTAAAGAAGAAATACCTCAAATTTTACTAACTTACTGAGTGTCTGCGTATGAGGATAATTCTTTACAAGAACTCCACAACAGTACAATCATCAGAAAATTCTTGTACTCTTTCTGGGATGCATCCAAAACCTACTAAAGTCACTAGAATCTTCTTATGTGATGTAGTTGGATCAGTCTAACGACAAGTAGATATATATACAGGCTTCATGGGTACACTTCTTGACTTGTATCCTTGATTGTGAGTTAAACCTAGAAATTTTTTCCAAGCTTAATTCTTTAATACCTACAGGAAAAGGAAAAGAAATGGCCAGAGAGGACACTGACATACACTAAGGAAACTCATAGTCAGTCATATCTGTTCTCGAGCACTTCTGCTAAGAATATTACATGTGAGATCCAGCCTGCATCTTCACCGCCAGACTGGACACTCCAGCCACAGTACCAACAATATAAAGAGAATCTAATAGCTTCTCCAATAGGCAGTAAAACAACATTTAGTCTGAATAGGTCTTTGTCTCTTCCTGGCTGATGAACAACGACTTTTTTGCCACTTGCTCCCACTTAAAACTTCTCTTATATGCAGGATATGTTGTTGATGTTTCACGTTTTTCCTTTCTATCATGCTCTGTTCTATATTCATCCAGTGGGGCATAGTTTGAACTGAAGGAGTAGCCATTTTTTCTCTAAATCCATCCAAATATCATATTTTCACAAGCACACTTTTAAAGCTCAAATCCTACTATTCAGTTCCAAGTGTTAAAACAGAACAAATTATTCTCCCCTGGCTGTCTCCAGAGAGATATCCTAGAGATGCTGATGCTAAGTCATTGTCATTTTCTAAACCCATGGCAACCAGAAATGTTAAATTCTCCCAACAACTGATGTCTAGTATACATTAACGCACATACCATAAGACAAGGCTGCATTAATTGCAATGTTGACACTCACTGAATCAAAAACTGTTACACATGGAATCCCAACAAGGGACAGTCACTGCTACAGTTGGTGAAGCTACTGTGGCCACTGCAGGCTTAGCCTACATATTAACATAAGCAATGAGACATATAAGTCTCATTGCTTATGAGGCTGCTCATATAGGTGTAAAATTACCATTAAATACATCTAACTGCATTAAGGAACTCCACAATTTGGCAATAGATAAAAAAGGCCTAACAAACTGCCATAAGGCTATTTCAAAATTATTAAGCCTAAATTTCAGGTCCTGTCTGGTAGTTAATTTGGATTCTTCTGCAACTACCACTTTCAGATTACTTAAAAAACCCAAACCTTCCCGTACCCCAACAAATCATTCCCCCCCAACCACCCACAAACAAACAAAGCTTCTGAAGAAAGTTTCTTCTGAATACTCAATGCGGATTCACAAAGGGAGCAGAGGCAAAACAGGCATAGGAAACACTCAGCATCTTGCAAGACTGGATCCTTTGTCTAACAGCTGCTTTTCCACAACTGTAGCTTTAAAATTATTTGCAGTTTTTGTAAATTCTCATTGATCGCTTCATGACTGCATGCCAAGAAATTCCCACACAGGCAGCTTTCGCCTCTGTAGGATAAATAGCTATCTTTACAGCTAATTGACCATTTAACTACTTTTTTGAGGGTCTACTTTTTTGAGATAAGATTTGAAGTATAATGACACCTACATATCAAGCATAAAGTCTGACACGCTACAGTAATTTGAATGCAGATTCAAAAAACTTGAGCTGCAGCTCTCTGTAGCTGACCTTGGAAATGTAAAGCTTTTGCAAGTCTTAAAGAAAAATGGTCAGCAAACGCCAAGGTTTGTCTGCAAGTTGTTCAAGCTTCTGACTGTCACAGGTCAAAGAAACTAGAAGCTCAGTGGTAGAGGAAGATGATGTCCTTAATATGAGCGTCTTAGCTATAACTGCCAGCATTTATACAAAATCAGAATAACCTATGAATAAGCCTATTAAATTGTCAAATTCAATTTAGGAAAAAAGAGTACTTCTGGATTTTGTAACTCAAGACTCATGTTTTAAGACATCAGTTATGCTAGCTGCAGAGATGAGTCTAGTAACAATCACATGAGTTCCAGAGATACCTTAAGGGCTTCAACCTTTATGATTAGGACCAAAACAAACCCCAACAAAACCAACAAATATATTTTTTTCTTTCTTAAATCCTAAGGATCTTTTCTGTCAGCAGCAATTTAACTTAAACACAACAAAATTCTGATATTCTTTTCCTTTTCTGGAAACTATTTTGATTTTATTTAAATACTTATCCAAGTAGACTACCTAAAACTTGTTTATTTCAAAACAAAAAGTGTTCATACACTTACCACAAAATAATTATCACATTGCACCTTGTCACCACTTTGTTCACAGATTCTTAATCCACGACAAAATATGAGGTGATCTAAGTCAGTTTAACTCTCAAAGTCTAGCAGAGTTTACAGACACTAAGATTATCTCTTAACCAAGATAATCAGCTTCAGAATTTTAAATGTTTAAAGGCTGAAAAAGGCTGTCTAAAATGTGGTGACTTATCGTAATAAAGTATAGTAACACACACTCTACATAGAATCATAGAATAGTTAGGGTTGGAAAGGACCTTAAGATCATCTAATTCCAACCTCCCTGCCATGGGCAGGGACACCTCCCACTAAACCATGCCACCCAAGGCTCTGTCCAACCAGGCCTTGAACACTGCCAGGGATTTTATTTATTATTTTATATTATTTATTATTTTATTCCTGCAAATACTTTCCTTTTCACACCAAATGTAGTTTCAGGTAGAAGAGTTGGCAGAGAGACATAAAAATGAATGAACAGAAAATGAAGTGCTACAGTTCTGCCTGTGAATGCATAAATAGAAGGGTACGCATCTTTGAGCTTTGTCAGTTACACTAATACTGCACAGGTGTCAGCAGCGCCATGCTGCATTAATAAGCCTTTAAGTAAAGATTCCTCATCTTCCAGAAAATGTCAGTATCTGCTTTACAGTGAACAACCCCTACTCTTAGGACAGTAAGTTATTCTGTTCAAAAGCAGCAGACTGCATTTGCTTTTACTTCAGAGTATGCAATGCAGTATATTTTTATAAACAACCATAAAAAAATCATAATCCATTGGAGACATTCTTAGAATTAATACATTTATAGTTGCCCAACTGCTACAAAAACACAGAACTAGGTTTCAAACAGAACATTTAAAATAGGAATATACTGTCATTAACAAAACTGCTGTAATAGAAATGAATATCCAAGTTATCCCCGTGAAAACCTAACATAAAAAAAAAATCATTCAGTCTTCACTGAAAATCAGGTGGAAAGGGAGAACCCTTCCATTAACTGCAGTGTGTGAATAGCATCAGTTTTCAAGACATCCATTTGCACATCAAAGCTGCTCTGTTGAATATTGTGTTAAACAACGGATATTAAAAATCCAACCAAAAAATTCTTTAATTCCTAAACAGTAAACAAATAAGCCACACAGTAAAATGGCAGCTCTTATTTTTGCCTGTGTTTTTCTGTCTTAGTTCTGCTTAGCATAACTCCTTTCCAAATGTGCATGCTGGGTCTTGTTTAATGCACAAGAATGAGCTGGAAACTGGAGTTTGGGAATCCTATGTACACAAAGGTTCGTATTCTCAAGGATTAAATTTTTTTTATATATAAGGAAAGATATTTTTTATACTTATAAAAAAAGAGTTCAAGACAGAATAATCAAGACAACATCTCACTTTTAAATAGAATGTTGCGTTTACCTTTCTTTAATGTTGGTTAGATGTCCTCTCCAGCTCCTTTCTGGTATACTAACGTATACAGAGGGAAAGATAAATAAAAAAATTAGATGCTTATTTAATAATATCTGAATTACAGATAAAGAATAATCCTATTTTGGTCAACATTTAGAAATAAAAGACCAATCGATCATCTACTCTGTAAAGAAATCATACAAAGATTCATAAATAATTGAGCGATGGCTAAAAATACTATATAAAGAACCAACATTTAACAACATGCAGAGAACTAACACCAACCTCCCCAGTTTATGTTGTTCCCAAGTTTGTCTAACTTTCTAACTTCAGCTTGCAGGACTGGTTTGCCACTATATACGGGCAATATATAGCTTTTTAATGTACTCATTGCCCATGCAGTCTCCTTGTCAAGGCCTTTGTTATTATACTGAGTTTCCTGCACTTGTAGTATACACCTACAGGCAAGTTCTTCTCTACTCATCTCGATTGAGGCCTGTCTGCTCACTAGCTATTCCTAGGAATGAAAATAGCTAGGAGACAGCAGTACAAACCATTCTAATAACGGTAGTGCATTCCACAGGCATATTTCGCATCCAGGAAGACTAACTTGTAAAATGGCTGTGTAGCTCACACAAACCAAAGCCAAGAGTTAAAAAAATGCATAGCATTACTAGTTGTCATGTGGGGAGTCTGACCATCACCACTTATGAAAAGAAACTGCATGGTCTGCTAAATATTGTGCTAAAACAAAGTGCCTCCTGTTAAGATTATTCCTCTTCTATTATTCTATACAAAGTTAACATTTAAACTTCACTTAATCTAAGCTAAATTTGCTGCCTCTTTCCTTTAAAGAAAGAAACCGTCTAATTTTCAAATAACTTACTACTTTCACACTCCAATAGACTATAGGAAAACTCCTCTTAGGTGTCAATATTCCTTATGTACCAGTCCCAGAAAGACACTGTGGACAGCCATGACCCATCACAGTTTCCTACTTTCTATACCAAGGAATAACATTTAACAGGTAAAATCTTTGAAGAAAAAGTGAAATCAATGAGAACTTTACATTTTTATACTAATTTAGGAACAAAAATAAAAAACAAAAATAAAATGCATCTTTTCATGACAATGTATCTGTCATGGAGAAGCAATAACCAAAATGAGATGAGGGACCTATTAGAGTTGAAACCCATCTTCATGATCTTGCTGTTGAAACATTATTTACCTTTCAAACCATAGCTTTATACTCCGCATAAATGTTTTGTGAGGGTATAATTGGTTCTCTCTCAAATATAAAAGGATACCAAACAGCTCTTTTTGTAACTCAGCGCCTTTCATACCCCTGCTGAAGTCAAAAAAGGCCTGCAGAACATCGAAGGTTGGGACCAAATCCTTAGCCAGCATTTCATGGTAAAGTTCAAATGCGAGGTTCATTTCTTGGTGACGGCTGGCTGCTTTGATACAGGACTCATACTGTATTCGTGAGGGAATCATAATCTTTTTTACTTCTTCCAAAATAGTCAATGCCATCCTCCACTGATCTGAATCACTTAGCCCCTTGATAATAAGGCTGTAAGCCCCATTTTCAAGTATCTTAAACCTGCCTTTCATTATATCATGCACATCTAGAATTTCTGAAGTCTGCCTCTGCTGGACACACAATAGCAGATACTTGACCAATAATTTATATTCAATGTCACCATTACTCTTTGCCACATGGGTCAGCAAGGACTTAGCCACATCAATGGGGCTGTTGCATTTGACCATACTGTTAAGCATCACTTCTTCAAATACTTTAGGTGATTGAAAGTTTTCCCTCAGTCTGTTCCATTCCTCAGCCTGCAAAGGTTTTTCTGGAGGCTGTATATTGGTAAACTGACGCTTTAACAAAGCATGACTTGATAACTGTTTCTTTGGAGCTCTCACAGAGGAAGAAGAGTGGAGTTCCCCTTCAGATATTTCTTTGGCCTCCTTATCCCATGCTTTTTCTTCATAACCAATTTCAGACCTTTTCTTGGAAGGAATGACATCAGTTCCTTTGGGATCCACTGGTAATTCAGCACTGGAAGATGTCATAAAACTGAAACAGTTAAACTTTTCCCTACTGGGGATGCTGAAAGAGAGAGCAAACAGTTGTGGACACCCTGAAACAGGCGAGAACATACGGCATTTCCATAGCAAAGCCTGAAAACCATGCAGGCTGGTTTGAGAGAACAGTGCCATCACAAGAAGAAATTCTCTCACTATTAGCTCACTGTACCTAATGAAAATGCAGTTTGCATGGGGATGTCCACTATAAAAGCCCAAGGGCTGTCCCACTGTATAAGCTTCAGATCCAAAATTCTTGCTCTTGAGGTCCCTTCTGCCTGTTACAAAACCAAAAAATGGTAAAGTCTTTTTGCACAAAAATCAGTCTCGTACACTATGAGAACATTCATCCAAAATCAAGGCATCTTTCTTCTAGATAAGATGTTTTGCAAGTTTGCAGCTTATCATTTCTGCTTGTTGGTTACAGCAAAGCTGATCACACAGGCAGACAACTCTGATGCAGCTAGGCAAAAAGCACGGGTCTTCTTCTGCCTGACTTTGTCCACGTCGAGTCAGAAGGTTTCCTAAAAATAACATGGCAACATTAGAATGGGTCCTGTGTTTTCCTGTCATGTTTACATTTGCATGCTAGCAGACACAAAGGTCAAGATACCCTGACAACTTCAGGTGAGGAATCCCAATCCTGATCCCTCAGGCAGCGCCAGCACAGGACCCCTAGCTCGGCTCCCTCACACCTTTCAGCCCGTGACAGCCATTGGCTGAACCGTTTTCCGCAGTCGCAGATCCTTGGTTACACCGCCCCCGAAGAGGAAAAGCGACACCACCAGCTGTAATTACGGCGAAACCTCACGTAAGCGTTAGGCTATAAACACAAATGCCGGAGATTCGCCGGCAACAGCAGGCGACCGCGGCGGCTCCTGAGGAGGCCGCGCACGGCCCTCCCTCGGCGCCCGCGCGGCCCGTACACTACAACTCCCAGCGAGCACAGCGGCGAGGCAAGACCCACGCAGCCTCCCCCCTCTACCCCGCCAGAGTGTAAAGAAGCGCGATCTCGGCGCGGGCTGCGCCCTTACTCCCCCGAGACTGGCCTACCTCTGTCGGTGCGCGGCGGCCATGGGCCCCTCGACGCGACGAGGTGGCGGCGGAGAGGCGCTTACCGCAGAGGAGCCGCAGGCCGAGCGGCTCGCTCACTTCCCGCCAGCCCGGAAGCGCCGCCGAGCCCGCCCCTGGGCTTGAAGCGAATCGCGCCTCGCTGGGCTCGGGGCCGCGTGATCTCGCGCGCCCCGGCAGGGCGGATGGGGTCGCTCCGCCATATTGATTGTGGGTACGGGTGTCCGAGCGGCGGGCGCGGGCCGGCCGGAGCGCGGCGGGCATGGACTGGCAGCGGAGCCTGAGGAGTCGGCTGGCCGCCCGCTGCGGCCGTGAGTGCCCCGGGGCGTCGGGGGACGGGCGGGCAGGGAAGGAGGGGGCATGGGTGAGTGAGAGAGCTGTCGGCGGTGCCCGCAGTGAGGAGGGGTTGAGAGGTCAAGGTTGGCGGACTGGTGGAGCGAGCGCAGGGGTATGTGTCCGTGCTGCTTTAGTTCCCCCTGTGCAGGCTGCCGCGGGGGTCGGGCACTACTGGACTCCTTCTAGAGAAAGAAACCCCTTTATGTTAGGGGTTAGTGACAGCAGGGGCGGCTGAGGAGCCGTGTGGAGGCCGGCGCTGTAAAAGCCGGCTGGGCTGTAGCGTGTCTCCCCGTGACAGTGTGGCTGGTGGCCCTTTTTTCGTGAGGGAGCCCTCAGACAGCCTGTGCAGACGTGCAATGATATCCCTGGTGTAACAGAGTGAAAGGTGGAGTTTGTGCTGCTGCTTGCAGTAAGCAGTATCACAAACAATGCTATCTCTGCAAAGAGTACTGCTGCTTTGTCAGTTATAATTGCGCGCCTGCTACAGTCACGTACCCTACAGAGCATCGGGTAGCACTGTGTCGCTGCTGAAAGAGGGGCTCTGTAGATACTCAAATAGAATATAAATGTGACACATTCACTGTATCTGCTATACAATTTACATAATAGGCCTGTGCTCCATTTATTATTTGCGTTACTAAACAGCATAGCTGCGCCAGCATCAACATGAACTCTTTTTTCAAGCTCCTTGTTACATTGAAACTCTGGAGTACAACATAAATTCTTTTCTGTGTTTATCAGCCAAAAAAAGCGAACAAGAGCTAAAAGATGAAGAAATGGAATTGTTCACAAAATATTACATGGAATGGAAAGGAGAGAGAAAAAGTGGCAATGCGTCATATGTGAACATACCACGATTTTACTACAGGGTAAGTGAGGCATCCAGATAAACTTTCAAAAGAGGCTGTTCTGTGTTATGAGGAAAGTTATGCATACTTAAAGAGACACTTCAGCTTCAGAAGCTTAAGCAGATTGAAATCTGAATTATGTGGATTGCTAAGCATAACTTTTTGTTTTGTACAGGTGTGGATTTCAGCAGTTTCAAATAATTACCAAGCATCTCATTAGAAGCTATAAAATAGTTTGCTAATCAGGCAGTAAGCTTGGCTGCTTACAAAAGACAGGAAGTCCTCCTTCTTTTTCAGGGGAACTTCCTGCTTTAACTGAATTTTAACATACCAACTTTATAAATACATATCTTCCTCATTCTGTTTAGGCACAATGGGATGCTGTTTCATGAAAATAGTCAGTCATTGGTCTTGCCGACTAAAGTTATGTTTGTTGCCAGCATAATCCAGCAGAGACACTTGGTCTGGCAATTTATGTGTGAGATGAATCAGATTAGGATGGGAGAAAATGGGAGCACAAGTTCAACATCTTTATATTCCTGGCACTTGTCAGCTTGACCCCTCAGCTGCTGTCTAACCTCAAGTGGTCCTGTATTCCTTAGGATTATGAGTTTCTGCCAATTAAGTTCTTAAGTACCTGTGTTTCAGCTGATGAATACATATGTAATCATCCAAGTTCTGGTAGTGCTGTACTGTTTTGCATGTGAACATCACCAGAACTTTCATGCCAGGTGTTCTTCTCTCTGTTTTGTTGGTTAAAGCGAATCTAGTAGATACTCTTGAGAGTCAAGCATGCAACAAAATAGAAGGTACTGCACTCTCCTGAGTAAAAGCACAGTAATAAATGCCTTTTATGTATGAGCCCTCCTATCTTGCTAATGTAGGAAAGTGCTTAGTGGGTGTGTTATCAGGTATGGGGTAGGTCTTTGTGTTTCAAGTTAAAAATGTCCTGCTTTAGATAAATACTCCAGTATAGAAATAATTTAAGACAGTATGCAAGTGATGTTGCTGTAGAAGATGCAGGTGCTGGTAGGTAGGTTGTTATTTTTTGTCAGGTAAAGAGCTTCACTGAAGTGTATGAGCCAGGACTACCGAAGAGTACTTGCTAAATGTGTAGGTTTTTAATGGTACCACGGGGCAGAAAACTAAAGCACCACAATGTTTTTAGCTGCCAGCTGAAGATGAAATCTTGCTTCAGAAATTAAGAGAAGAATCTCGAGCAGTCTTTCTGCAAAGAAAAAGCAGAGAGCTGCTGGATAATGAAGAGCTGCAGGTAAGAAAATATTTTCTGTATGTCTCAAGATAGTTTCTGATGAGACTTCTTTCTGCAGAGTTTTATTATCTCCTGTCTTCACAGAATCTTGTGGTGAGGTGCTTTGTATTTGGGCACGTTGGCTGATTGTGAACTACTAGCTAAAGATGAAGGGCTTAATATAGTCTTGGACTGGTAATGTTAGTGTAAAGCTTCCTTGTAATGTATATGAGGACTGAGTCAATGGCTTCTGGTTTTCCAGAACATTCCAACAATTTCCCTAGTGTGCTCAGAAGAAGAAATAAGTTCTGTTTACATACCACTGAGAGAGACTCCAAAGATGATTGAATTTACTGCAGTGCAAAAACAAAAGGGATGTGAGTAAGAGAGAGAGTGTGTGTGTGTAACACCAGTTTAGAGCAGTGGAAATATCACTTCCTTGCTTTTCTGGCGGAACTGATGATGTGTATTGATTAAGAGGCAACCTTGCAGCAAAGCCACTTTTTTGCTGCATTTCTTTGGTGCTCTGTCTTAAGCACACTGACATCTCTAGAGGAGTATCTTCTTAACCAAATATAAATGTCTTTTAAGAATCTATGGTTTCTATTGGACAAACATCAGACATCACCGATGATTGGGGAAGAAGCAATGATCAACTATGAGAACTTTTTGAAAGTTGGTGAAAAAGCTGGACCTAAATGCAAGTAAGGCTTTCTTCTCTTGCATGTGCTTACTTTGGCTCAACCTAAGTGCTGCTATAACTTGCAGTTGCTAAAACAAATGGAAACAGTTTAATCATGTTAGAATCATGCCCATGTAGTTATTGATGAACTAGTTGCTTTGCATCCCTGTAGAGATGTATTGCCCTATATCTCTGAGGGAACTTTTGATGGAGATGTCTGCAAGAGGGGTACTTCACCTTTTTAAAGAAATTCTTGCCAGCATGAGTGTTTTTATGATGTTAGTGGCCAGTAAACAACACACTTTGTATCTGAAGAGGAAATCATGTCCCCAGTGATATTGTCCAACCTTCCCTAATATCTACTAATGGAAAATGTTCTGCTAGATATTCTGTGTGCAGCATATATTGAATGTTTCTTCTTTATGCTCCTGTTGGAGATTGCTGTTGTACCCATAGCTTTGTAATTGAGTTTTAGGCAGATTACTTGTCAGTACTGGCAGTCATTTCTATGTGCATATTGTTGTAGAAGAATGTAAGCTACTAAATATATTGTAGTAAAGAGAAAATAAATTGAATGAAAGCTCTTGGAAACCCCCATGTCACTGAAGTCTTATGAGCAGCAAAAGCAGCTGCTTTTTATTGGGTTTGCCACAGTTACTTGGTAGGATCCCAACTGATGGTTGTAGTGTAGCAAATTAATCTTTTTGAATACACAGAACACATTCCATATTGTTAAAATAGTATTTTAAAGTGTAAGTTTTTGGATACTGTAACTGGATCTGTCAGTGCAGTGTAATTGGATGCATAGATGCAGCTTTGTGTTTATGTTTTACAGGCAGTTCTTCACAGCTAAGGTCTTTGCTAAATTACTCCATAATGATCCTTATGGGAGAATATCTATCATGCAGTTTTTCAATTATGTCATGCGAAAAGGTTAGTTGGTGCTTTTTCTGTCTTAATGAGAAGTTATTTTATTTTCAAGGCTAATTTTAGCTTTATTAATTACTTGCTGTTCTCCTCAACACCAGTGAGATCTAGCCTTTGATTGTTAATGCTGTTTTCCTGGAGGCTTGGGATTTTTCACTGGTTACTAGGCAGTGGGAGTTCACCTGTCTCTAAAATCCACCTCTCAGCCAGATATATCCTTGACCTGTTTGTTAAATACATTGTCATTATGGTTTTCTTTATTCAGGCAGTAGTGTGAAGAGCAAAAAACTAAAGTTATGTGGCGAGTATGGTCCTAACCACTGTGATCAGATTGTCCTGCAAATAGCTTTGTTTACTGTTTTTTCATCTATAGAGTGGTGTTACCTATGTTTTCTAACTGTACTTGTCACTATAGACTCATATTGCGACAAGTATTTTCAGCTATATTTTTATTACAAATAACCACTTGGGCTGAAAAATGCAGTTTTATTGCTTTTTTTAAAAAGAAAAAAATCTGCATTGGATCTTATTTAAATGGTTTAGTGGGAGGTGTCCCTGCCCCTGGCAGGGGGGTTGGAACTAGATGATCTTAAGGTCCTTTCCAACCCTAACTATTCTATGATTCTATAAGATAAGACTATCAAGCAGGAAGGAAGGCTGCCTCATCGCCTTTTCCCCTGGCTACGGTGTTCTTAGGTCTGGTAGGGCCTTCAGGAGGGGAGAATAGTACCTTTCCCCCGAGCAGCTCAGCTTGTTTAACTTAAAAATCTTGTGATGCAAAAGATGAGAGAAGTGTTGAGCACAAAACCTGGTGAGTTGAACATGCAGAGTGTGCAAGAAAGGAGTAGTAGGACCATTTGCAATAAACAGTAAACCCAAAAGCTGCAGGATGGGAGATTCGTGAAGAAGTCTGAAAACTGTATGCGTTTCAAAAAGGCCTATTCAGATGGAAACAACTGAGATTCTTTCAGAGCTCTTAATTTGTTTCACCCAGAAGTTTTAAGTCTTGTGTATTTGTGATGATGCCTTTCTTCTAAGTCGCAAACAAACAAACAACCAGCATCCAATTTAGAGGCAGGAAGTCTTGTGCCATGTCCCATCTCAATCAGATTTTATTTGCAGACTCTGTCCAACATAAAGTCCCATTGCAGTGTTTGTTTGCAAGTCCCTCTTGGGTCAGTTGTATAAGGATCCTAGTTTTTTCTAGCTTACAGCATTGACATTGCCTAATAAAGTCAGCCCTGTGGCATGTCTGCGCAGTAGCAGAGATAATTTCTATTGTCTGCTGTACAGTGTTCCTTATGAGGGCTAAAGACCAGGCCAGGTATTAAAGGAAGAAAAGACTTAAATTCCTGTGGGAACTTTTAGTTAATACTTGAGATTAATGGATTGGATTGGAATTAGTTGATTCGAATTTGTGATTTCCATCTGTATTTACTGCTATGTATCCTTCAGTGTGGCACTGAAAAGAGAGGGAGGTAACAGATGAAGAAGGGAATTACTCTGCAGCAGCTTAAGCTGATCCAAGTTGGGGCAATGCAGTCTCCATTTCACCTGTTTTGATGAAGCTCATGGACTGGAGAGGTCAGCCTCCAGAACATGCTGCAGCAGAGAAAAGACCCTATCAACCTGAGCTTAAAACATCTTAAACAGCTGTGCCTTGGGTGTGTGATGGTGTTCGCTAACCAGCTTAACTCATTAATAAACTTTGGGGTTTTTTTGTTGGTTTTTTTTTTAATATTCTTGTTCAAGTTTTAGGAATAAGTAAGAAGAATCATGTACTTATGCTGAACATGTAGCATTCTGTCTGTCGCCTTCCTACCTCCAGCTGGAGGATTTTGTACAGTCCATGGATTACAACCTTTCTTACCCCTTCTTAACAATCTGCACAGTCCTTTTGGGAGGGAATGAGAAAAATGGTAGCTAATAATTAAATAATGGTGAAGGATTTCTTCTGCTCCAGTAAAGCTTCCCCTTCAGGAGGAAAGGGTCAAGGCTGTTGACATTTTCCAAATAAGTCAAGCCTAGTAAAAGTGTCTTGAATCACTTCAGGGTGCATCACTTACCTTTAAGCTTCAGCCAGCAAAGAAACAGCCTCGCTATATAACCTCTGTCATCTCTAAGTGATACTTAGTCCACCCTGACAAACACTTACCTTGAACAGATGAATGTTGGTATGAAGGACAGCTCATATGTCATAAGAGGAGCTTTTAAACTGTTTCTTCATAAAATGGAAATTAAATTTAACATGGAGTGTATGTATAGTTTTTGTGAATAGTTTTTATGCTTATTCTGTACTCCATCTCTGTTACTGTACTTTAACAATGGCCTCAAGCACATTGTCCTATAGTTTGTTTGATTAATGTGCCTTCTTATTGCGAAAGTAGATACTTGTGCTATTCTAATTCTCCTGTTGAAACTTGGAAGCGAGGGCAGGACCTTTGTCAGTAGCTGCAGTGCCTCATGCTGCACAAGGGGCTGTAGCAATTTGACAAACACTCAGTATATGACTTTGTACAGCTTTTTTTAATGCAGTGAAAATACACTGCTTCATATATCTCTAGGTCAGCAAGAGCAAATGAATCCATATGATTCCATATGTCGGATAAAATGTGTTTGCTCAGCCATTTCTCACACCTAGTTATTATAAGGCAGCATTGGCCACAGTGTACTACATATCACCAGTGACTCTTAATAAAATGGTGTTTCTAATCAAGACTGGTACATACCATGGCTTTGTTTAAGTCTCAGAAAAATGGGAACCAGAGAGGTACTTAACATCCAGCAGTGCCCTGTAGTCTTTAGAATAACTTCAAATTTTGGTGAAGCCTCAGGAGCCCCCTAGATTTCTTGTATTATAATTCTGTTTTCTGTTTTACAGTGTGGCTTCATCAGACAAGAATAGGTCTCAGTTTATATGATGTGGCAGGACAGGGTTACCTCAGAGAATCAGTAAGTAAATTCTTGAGTAACTTAATGTCTGTGTGTACTAAATGACAGAGCATCAAAAAGGTTCCAATTTTCTTCCAGTCTTATGTTATAAAAGCTTATATCATAATTTAGATTTGGGGGGAGCACATTTGTTTAGATAGAAGTCTCTGTATTCTAGAGATTTGGTGGCTAGAGTGCTGCTAGTCTTTTTATCATACGGGTAATTATTTGAAAAAGAGATTATAGCTACCAAGGTTTTATGTCATTAGCACTTTCCTAGACTTAGTAAGAGAGCAGAAATCACAAAAAGGGAGGGATGGCTAGAGTGGGCCTCAATAAACTGTTCTGTTTTAATGGGAGTTGCTATTACAAAGTAAATATGAGTTTTAGTTACCACTAAAAAAGATCTATTGAATATGCAGCAATAGGATAATCCACTTAGGGCTCATGCATTGCTATTTGAAAAAGGTAGTTTGAATGCATTTACATTTACATGTACATATCTCCTTTGTTAACGTTCTGGGTTTTTTTGTGAACTGTTTCAGTCATGGCATCACGTGTGCATGTATGCGACTTAGGCTTTTTTGCCTGCTTTCATGTGCCTTTCTGTATCATTTCAGGATTGTGTTTTTAACAAAACATATTTGAAAGCCAGGGTGCAGTATAGCAAACATGCAGTGATAGTAGTGTTTAAAGCTTGTTTCTTTTTCTTTCTTAATTTTGCAGGATTTAGAAAACTACATTCTGGAACTCATCCCTACTTTGCCACAGCTGGATGGTTTAGAAAAATCTTTTTACTCCTTCTATGTCTGCACAGCAGTAAGAAAGTTTTTCTTCTTTCTGGATCCTCTCAGAACAGGTAGGTCCATGTTTTCAGATGCTGAATATGTGAGACTATTTTCACTTTTAAAATGTCTCCACTGAAGCTACTTGTGTTTTCAAGGTAGAATGTAGTTGTCTACTTTTTTTGGGGGGGAGGGGGTGTTGTTTGGTTTTTTTGTTTGTTTGGTTTTTTTTTAGCAATCTTGTGTTTGAAGATTAATCCTCATTGAAGACCATGAGTCTTTATGTGGGTCCAGTAGTCTACTTCTACACTACAGCTAATGAATTTCTATGATATAACCATCAGTTGTGATACTATAGACTTATGTCATAAAAAATGACAAAGAAGATACTGTTTCATCAAAATGCATCGTTAGTGGTAGCTAATTTTAATTGTTTAGGTTCAATAGAAAGCACAGCAACTAACAACAGAGCTGCTTGGCAGAACATCCGCAGAGCTGTCGAAATGCTTAAGAATGCTTATTGTGCTGTGCTTCTCCTCTTATTAAATTTGTGTGCACCACGTAAACTCATTACAAAAGGTTTGCAGCTATGGCTGCTAATCCTTATTACAGCTGTAGCTCCCTTGGACAACAGCTTGCTTTTTCGTAGGCCCTTGATTGAAGTCACAAACTGCATGTGTTTTCAAGCTCTAGCTGTGCCACTCGACAGCGTCAGAGTTGTGTGGGCAGTAGACTCCAGTGGAGGTAATTACAAACACTTAGAGAAGGTGTGTGTGAAGTTACAATGCCATTATTTTGCACAGCTGTTTCCGCAGCATCTGTGCACCAGTCAAAGCTACACCAGCAGAAGTGCATTCTGCCACCTTAGCTTTGTGTCACATCTGCTGTTTCTGAACATGTAAAAATATCACATCACCTAAGAGACTATTATTTCAACAAATGTTTTAAGCATGATTTCTTTGCATTTTTTATTTCACTTTTTGAGTTGATGTTGAATCTAGCATTCTGCTTTTTGGGCTTCAGGATAACTCCTCCTAGCAATATCAAGCTAGTTTTATTCATTCATTTTAAAAGCTTTTTTTATTTTGTCTCTTAAATTACAGCTTTATCTTTGATGTTAGAAGTTGGTTTTGTTTAATTTTGCCTTTTTTAAGAAGGTAACTTTTTTCCTGCTCAGGGTACTTCTTTCATTAGTGGATCCACCTAAATGAAAACAGTCAAATGGATGTATTGTCTGGGTGACTGTTAAAATGTGGTTTTCTTTTCTTGCTGCAGGGAAGATAAAGATACAGGATATTTTAGCTTGCAGCTTTCTGGATGACTTGCTAGAGGTAAAGATCTCTCAGCATACACTATTGTATTTTAATTTAATCTTTCTGAATTCTAACTTAATGTTTCTCTTAGTTAAGGGATGAAGAACTTTCTAAAGAAAGTCAGGAGACAAACTGGTTTTCTGCTCCTTCTGCATTAAGAGTTTATGGTAGGTTTCTTAATTTGTAAACTTCTTTTTTTTTCCCCATCTCCTCTCTGCCCTGTATGATTTGGTCACATTCTTGGTGTTACTTTTCCTCTGTTTTTGTCTCTAAATCCTGATAACTTGTCTTTTCTACTCCTGTAGCCATCTTTTCAGTATACCTTCCTGACTTCTATGGTTTCACTGTTGCTCTTTACCATGGTTTTATCCTCTGTCATTTTGTGCTTGTTGCACAAGGTACAAGGTTCCTCTGTAACCTTCTCTTTTGACTGTTCTGTTCATGCTTTTGCATGTTCTTTTTTCATGCTTGCGGTAGGTCTGTTTAAAATAAACTGGTCTTATCCTTCAGGTCCTTTCTCTATGCACACAACCTTTACTTTTGAGCCATTACTTTAGAATTATTAGCAGCTTGTTATGGGATTCCCGCTTTCTCTAACCCAGTGTTCTGTGTTCATTTATGATGTTCTGTGAATATGATTGTGTATCTAGCATATTCCCACTTAACTGCATTAACTTTATGATGATTAAATGAATGTTTAAGCAAGTGTTAAATTTTCTTCCTCTGCGGAAACAGTTCTTTGCTGACACAGGTATATTATGCTTTGCCCTCTCTGTCTCCTCCCTAGGCCAGTACTTAAACCTCGATAAAGATCACAATGGCATGCTCAGCAAAGAAGAACTGTCCCGGTATGGAACAGGGACTCTGACCAACATATTTTTGGATCGTGTCTTTCAGGAATGCTTAACTTATGATGGCGAAATGGTAATCACATATTTTCACTTTTTTCACAATATAAAAGCTTTGGCTTGTAGAGATGGGAAAGGTCTCATAATCAGTATTTTTAGAATAGAAAGTAGCCAAAAGAGGTAAAGTAACTTCATTTATCATTTTGCACATAAATGACCATGCAGCAGATGAGGAAATGAATTTTCTTAACAGCAAGGTGGTTGCAGCCTGGCTTAAAGAGAAGTTGCTTGTTTTGAAAAGCAGAGGTGATATGAAATCTGGACAGCCTAGGATAAAGCTTCTTCTAGATTCAATAACATAAAGCACATTTTGAAAAAATGTATAAATGTAGCAATGCTTTTTTGATGGATGGAATCATAGAATAGTTAGGGTTGGAAAGGACCCGAAGATCATCAAGTTCCAAACCTCCTGCCATGGGCAGGGGACAACTCGCACTAAACCATGTCACCCAAGACTCTGTCCAACCCGGCCTTGAACACTGCCAGGGATGAAGCATTCACAACTTCCTTGAGCAGCCTCATTCCAGTGTCTCACCAATTCCTTAAAGGGAACGAAAAACAAGTAGCACACTTGAGACTACAACAAGTTAGCTAACCTGTGCACTTCTTCATGGAGCCAACAGTGGTTTTGTTGTGAGCTTTCCATAGTCGTGAAAAATGGGAAGTCTAAATTAGAGCTAAAATGATATTTTGAAAGTTTTTCTTAATGTATTGTTAACTCTCATTGTCTGCATTCGGATGACTGAATTCTGAAAGTGATAAATTACAAATTCACTATGCAGTCCTTCTGCCACCTTAGCAGTTTTTTGTAGAATCACAGAATCTTCAAGGTCATGAAGGATCTTCCTAGTTGCCGTTTGCGGGACTTGCTGCAGGAGGTCCACCTTTCTCTTGTATTGGGGAGACTAGAACAAGACCCAGCACTCAGATGTGATCTAAGCACTGCTGAGTAGAGGAGAACGATCACCTTCCTCAGCTTGCCAGCAGAGCTCTTCCTCATCCAACTCGGAATGCTGTCAGCAGCCTTTGCTGCAAGGGCACGTTGCCGGTGTGTGTGTGTTCAGTTTTCTTGCCTGTCAGGACTCATAGGTCTGGCTATGCAAAGCTGCTTTCCGACCAGTCAGCCCGCAGCATGTACTGGTACATGGAGTTATTCCTCCCCAAATGCAGGATTTTGCATTTCCTCTGTTGAACTCCATGAGGCTCCTGTCATCCCATTTTTCCAGCCTGTCAAGGTCCCGCTGAACAGCAGCACGACTCTCTATTAAAGATAGACAGGATTATTATATACATAGGACTGAAGGATTTCTATCCTTGTCACTGCTGTATCTTGATCAGGAAACCAAGAATCAGTCCTAATGAAAAAGTGTGATACATGTTTTTGGTGTCTGCTTGTGCTTCTACCACATTTTTTGCCAGACTACCTACTCTGATCTATAAAGGATTTGGCCATATAGTACTGTTTGGTAGCAGTAGGCTTATTGCCACTGGGTGTTTAATCTGTGGTAATGAAAACCTTTTCTATGACTCTTCTTCACTAGTTGTGTATGTTCAGCAGTTTAAAGTTATATTAAACGTTGTTTAAAGTATGTATAGCATGTTTGATTTTGATTTATGCTTGGAATCCCAATTTATTTCTAAAATGGCAGGATTTCCTATTGTTAGCAGTCATTAAAAACTAACTTTTCTGTTCATGTTGGGGGTAGCAGCCATTTTCTATTTCATGTTGTCTTTTTCAGAAAATAGGCTGATCCCCTACAATGAAATAGCTGCCAATTATAGAGTTCCTGCTTGCAAAATCAATTTAGAAAGAAGCCTGTAATAAACATGATTGTATCTACTTTTAGGACTATAAAACCTACCTGGACTTTGTGCTTGCATTAGAAAACAGAAAGGAGCCTGCAGCTCTGCAATATATTTTCAAACTGCTTGATATAGAGAACAAAGGATACCTGAATGTCTTTTCCCTTAATTATTTCTTTAGGGTAAGTCTCTTTATACAGGTAGGCTATTTTCTGTGTTTATAGTGTTACAGCCTGTGTGCTTCTGCATGCAGAACTGCAGGAAATCACTTTAAATTACCGGTAGCCACCAGGAGACCAGTAACTACTTCTAAGAAGATTTAAAATATTAAGAAAAGAAAATAAAAAATCCCAAACTTGGAAAGGAAAGAACTCAAAAGGTATTTTCAGCATTTCATCTGCAGTTGAAATGAACTGGTTTGGTTTTGTTTAGCAAAAGTGTTTTCTGTTGAATTTTTTTAGAGAACTTGAAATTGTCCTAAAATTGCCTAATGATTACCTATTAGAATCTCTTATGATGGCTCTAATTGGCTGTTGCCCACAGGTTTAATTTCCACTGTAATCCTAAAATTCAGTAGAATTTAAAATAATGAAATGCAGTGATGGACCTGTACAGCTGTGGGATTCTTCGTTCAGTCCATTGATTGCAAAGAGCTGCTTGCATTTCTCACATTCTGTATTGTTATCTGTTGCTTCCAAATAAGTTAATTTTAATAGCAACTGAAAAAAAAAAAAAGCTTATTTTCAGTCTAAGGCTTGCTAAGTCTCCCTGCAAATTGTGGTTTGTGTGAGTGGGGTTTTGTTTTTCTTCCGGCTTGTGGTGGTTTTGTGTCTGGGTTTTTTTCTTTGAGGGGGGAGGAAGGGGAGGAATGTTGTTTTGTCTTTTATTTTAATAGATACCTGTGGTATCTTGGAAAAGGAAATGTTCTGCAGTAAAGTAGTATTTTTGTTTTAAATGATTTGGGCTAAGTTATGAGTGTGATGCTTTTTTTCACGTACAAGATGCCTTCAGTGGTATCTATTCAGACCGAGGGACAGGCACTTCAATTTTCTTTATGTGCCTCTTTGTATTATAACTGTAAAAATAAACAATAGCATTGTAGTTAGCTGCATGTGCAAAGTGTGACAAGCAAGGTACATGATTCAGCTCATTAGGCAAAGCTTTCAGGCCTGTTGAAGGCATAATCTTATATCCACATTGTTTCTATATTGTAGTAAGTCTCTCGTTGAACATGAGCTTTGAGAGTGACTACAGCCATACCATTCTGTAAAACTAAGATGACTTATCTCAAAGACCTGTAGACCTGTTCTAAAAAGGAAAGGCTTTTTTTAAAACAAACACCTCCCCTTAGAGACAACCCCAAGAAACTAAAGCACCCCATGCCCCCCAAAAATACCCCAAAACACACCACACCCACACCTCTATTTTTTTCTAGTGGCTTTGAACCATCAAATAATTTAGGGTGATATGGACCTTGGGAGGTCACCTGCTCCCACCACCTGCTCTGAGCAGGGCCAGCTTCATGGTTAAGTTGAGTTGATCTGGGCCTTGTGCAGGTGAGTTTTGAGTATTGCCAAGGAGGGAGACTACAAACCTCTTTGGGCAATGTGTTCCAATGTGTGCGTACCCTGAATGGGAAGTCTTTTCTCCCCTCAGCCTTTCTGCCACCTCTAATTGGAATGCCTCTTGCGCTTTCACTGTGTGTCTCCAAGCAGAGTCTTGCTGTGTTGTCTCTAGCCACGTGCTGGTAGTTGAATGTGGTAATAATATTCCCCCCACCACCCCCCCTTCTGTTCTTCAGGTGAGTTAATCCTCATCTCAATCCTCTCCTCTCAGCTGTGCTGTGCATTAGCTTCCAAAGCATGTTGGTAGCCTTCCAGTGGGCTCCAACTGGTTTGCCAAGGTGTTGTAAAGGGGGAGCCCAAAATTGCGAGGCTGCATCTGAAGTACTGTGTCCAGATATTGAGTCGGGAGGCATAGTCAGCTGCCTAAACCTGCAGCCCAGGATTTATCTGCCTTCATTGCTACAAGGTCATCCTGCAGATTCTTAGGCAGTGCCAAGGCCTCCAGCACCTTTTCTGTCAAGCTGCTTCTAGCCAGCTGGCAGCTAGAGCATACTGCTGCATGGGGATATTCTGCTGCAGGTACAGGCAGGGTTATTGCATGTGGTTTTTGGACTTTATTATGAGCTTTGTTCAGCCGTTGTAGCTATATTGTATGCTTGATGGACAGCTGTCAGGCTGGGACTTGGCAATACTAAGGATCCTAGAGAAATCAGGCGGTGACTTGTCTTATCTCCAAACTTTTACAGCTCACCGTTCCCATCACTGTCTCCACTTTTGTTCATACGGCATTAGGATGCAGGGAAGACCAGGGCCCATGTCAGCTGTCTCTGATTTTAATAAAGGGTGTTAATTTACAGTTTTGTATTTTACAAAACATGAATTTTAGTGTTATCATAGTACATAAGTGATTCTAATACAAAAGCAATTTAACACGGTAATTCTGCATAAGCTACTGTGGCATAGCTATTTTTGTGCATGTCTCCAGTTACATACTTACTTTGTTGGCTTTGTTATAGAAAAGATTCCTCAACTGCAGCAGGTGCTTGATCATATTCCAAAGTGTGTCTTTCCTTGAATCTTTTGGAAATGGCATGTTCGAAGTTTTCCTTGAAATCAGAACAGTTCTTTTGACTTTATGAGTAACTGCTTTTCTGTTAGCGCAAGCAAGGATAGGTCTGCACCTACAGAGGCCACGCTGATACAGATAAGGCTGCACAGCCTGTGTTTGTGAGACAGTTTTGTGCATAGTTGTTACAGTTGTGCAGGCAGAGGTTTGGCAGCTGTTTAAATAGTACCACATGGAGGGAACTAATAGTAGGGAATACTATTCTTCTCCGAATGAGAAATGCCCAATTACAGCATGAACTGGGAGGACTCATCCATGCGTGGACAAATGCTCAAAATAGACAAACACATAGTCTCCCTCACATTATTATTTGATCAACTTGAATACAGGTTCCAAGTTCAAAGAAATGGGAAGTGTGAGTAGCTGCACTGCTTTGCCTGTCTGCTGGTTGATCTTTCCCCTTCTGTCTTTCCCTAGTGTGTATTTTACACTTTGTCAGAAAACTGAACCTTCTGGTGTGAGTGTATCTTAAGTGTTAAGTGACGATGTTCACATGTCTGCATATCCCATTTGCAGAGTGCTCAAACACTGGTCATAATGACTATTATAGTATCATAGTGACTAAGAACTGTGAACCACACGTGTATCGTTTGTAATACCTTAATTCAGCCGTCTCACACCTCACTTGTGGAAGAGAATTGATTGCAGGCTGTGGCATTGAATGCTTTGTCACAGGGCAATATAGCTTAAGATGTAGAAGCATTAAAAAGTTTCATACAGTGTCAGTATGATACTGCACTACCTATTTCTAACTTCCCCCCCCTCCCCCAGGCTATTCAGGAGCAAATGAAAATCCATGGACAAGAGCCTGTTTCTTTTCAGGATGTCAAGGTTAGTTTTACTGAAAAGAGTACTCTGTGCAATACTTAAATAAGCGTTTCATAATTTACTTATGTTACAGTGTCTAGGTTGTTGTACATTTATTTTCAGACTAGTAGAGATGATATGACAAGTCCTACTTGTAGGTTGGAAAATGTTTTTATGTTGGCAGTTGCTCTGTAAGATATCTCTTATGTAACTGTTCTAGTAGTTCGCTTACTAATAGATGAATTACCTGTTAGATACATGCTGCTGTGCACTTGAAGATTCTTGGTATGTCTGTTTTATGGGTCAGGATCATCCCTTGGAGCGGGGAGCAGACTGATGACTAAAAAAACCATCTTACAAAGCTCTTTATTACTGCCTACTTTACATTTAGCAGTTTCAGTATTTTATAGAAGTTCTTACACTTTTTAACTTTGCTGATAAAAGCTGAGTTTCATATTGCCATTTTGAGGCCAGAGCCTCCCCAGAAAAGCAAATTCTTCTTTGAGCAGTGGGAGCTCATCACACTGCTCCTAGTATTGTGCTTTGTGTGGGACTTAACAGCTCTTATTTGTAAGTTGGTGAGGGTGGCACTAGTTACCCAGAGATCACTCTGTATTATGGTATAAAGTAACCATTATTCTGCTCATTAATGTGTGGGTTTTTTTTCCCCAATTTTGACTTTTCTTTCATAGGATGAAATCTTTGATATGGTAAAGCCTAAGGATCCTTACAAAATCTCCCTTCAGGACTTAATCAATAGCAGTCAAGGAGACACTGTTACCAGCATTCTAATTGATCTGAATGGATTCTGGACATACGAGAACAGAGAGGTCCTTGTGGCAAGTGATAATGACAACACTGCTGATGTTGATGATACATGAGTTTGAACAGGAGCAGACTGTGTCCATAGAGATACCTCAATCTGATGCACTGTTGAAAGCTAGAAACATTCATTATCTGCATCAACACCTCTTCCATTTTATTTCCCTCCCAATGTAAAATGTGGTACATATGGGAATTGCAGGACTGGATTTCTGAAACCAAAAATGCAACTGCTCAAGAGATAAAAATTACCTGGTTGTTTGGGTTTTTTAATTTAATAAATATTTTTGGACTTTTTGGCTGTGTGCAAAGCCCTATTCTTATTTGAATACCATATTCTAAATTCAACTATAACCTCAAAGTAAGGATGTGATTCTTACTATCTTCAACACTGGCCTGTGACCACTCCACAATCCCAAGCCCCCCACTGCATTCTGTGTGGCTTCCTCTAATGATAGCACTGTTGAGCATTCTGTTGTGGAGGCAAAAGTCTTCAGCATGGGGTAAAGTTTGGGCCTCTTCCGTATGTGTCCAGCTTTAAGTGTCTAACAGAAAGGATAAGTAAATAACTACTGAACTGACTGAATGGTTGCCCAGTTCTAAGAGGTTCATTAACAAAATTGCACTAGCTTTACATACAGTTAATCCAAGCACCTGTCTAAAGGCTTTCACCAACATAACCTCCTGTGCAAGTATGTTATGTAATTAAACTAAATTGTACAGGTGAGCTACAGCAGTAGTTAAAGTAGTGAATTTAACAAAGATGTAGAAATGTTTCAACTTTCAGATAAAATTACAGTAGTACAATAGGTTGAAATCCTGCATTATTTACTAGTGTGAGGTAGTGCTGAACATGCAGAGCATACATCAAGTATGTTACCAAGTACTACATGAGATTGTAAGGCAGGGGTAGGCAGGGGTGGGGGTACTTACTATGTTATTTGAATTTCAGCAGGATGTGTGACTCCGTGAAGACGAAAACACTGAACAGGCACACGCACATGCATGCAGGCATGAAGCTGCAAAGACAGCACAGTTTTTAAAGAAAACCCATAGCCAACTTCCAGTTCAAAAATTATATTAAATACAAAATAATCAATTAATGCACTTACAGAAAAATTAAACCATTATGAAAGTAACCACTTTCATACATTTTGCAAAAAAACTGAAGGAAGGATTAAGTTAAGGCACAGTGAGTAATACAGTATTTTATACAGAGAAGTTTAAACCCAAGGCAGTGACAGCATTTCTGATACAAGAGATAGTGTGGTGGTAGGGGGACAGCCAATGCTACTGATACAGATTTCTTGGCAGAAAAGCAAAGCATCCTTCAGCTTTACTCTTGAGCTGTGTGAGCCTTTCTGTCTGTAATGGTGTAAGAACTCCCAACATGTGGTTGTTCTGTATTCCCCAGGTGTTAAACTAAGCTCTCCCCTGCAGCTGTTCAGGCTAAGGAATGATTTTATAAGGCTGTCAGCACCCTCTGTCTTACAACTAAAGGAGGAGGCAAAGAAGAGGGTACCAAAACAGATGTCATGGAGCTGATAACTGAATCCTCTTCAGAAGATTTTCTGGTAGTGCTGGAATGCTGTGGGCAGATGAGAGGAGAAGGGATTTGTGCTTTACAGGACACTAGTTGCGGCAGAGGTTGTCTGAAATACATAACTGAACTCTGGAAACTAACAGCCAAGTTACATGGCCTCTAATGTTACATCAGGTTTCTCAGTTGGTAGTGGAACCAGGGACATACAGTGATACCCAACAAAATTTCAGTGGAGACTGTTTTTGTTTTTTTTTTTCAGAAGTACTGTTTCACATGGTAACTGGTGCAGGTTTTCTGCCCCTTGAACTAAAATGACTATAGAATAAAAGTGACTGGGGCACTGACATCAGATTGTCGCAAAGTTAACCATTCTCCTTTCACAGGCTGCATGTAGAATGACGGTCACTGCAGTAAAATAGACTTCATTAGCGTCTGGGCTACTTAAAAGCTCTGGAGCCATCTGTGTTTCACTTAGCTAACAATCTCTGTTGCAATATTGCAACAAGTGTTTTGTTTATTTAAGAAAAAGGAGGAATCATAAGTTTCGTTTTGGGATTTCTAGTTATTGATGTATTCTGGGGAGGGGAGCGTTTGCAATGGCATGTCCCTTACTGGTAACTCAACATTAAACAAATAGTCCGGGTTAATTAAGTATACTGACTGGTAATCTATGTCTGAAAAAGTTCTTGATTGGTTCCATAGAGTGTCCAGTGGATTTAGTATCATTTAGCAAGATGTTAGTTTACTTCTCTGGACCATTCAGAGCATGTGAAGTATTAAAGCAGGTGGATCTCTTAATTCTTGGACTTTGAGTGAGAACATCCTACACAGATGCTAGTTCTGTACTCTGCTAGAGCACTGTGTGGAACAGCTGAACACTATGGGCCTCCAAGAATGCTGGTACTCGTTAATAAGTCCTTAAGGATGTTTACACCCTCCTTTAAAGTTGTTTTTTAAAATAAAGATTAAAATTCAGTGGACTCTTAAATCTAATTAACATTAAATGTGACATTATCTCTTGTGTTAAACAACAGGAAAAAGAAACCAAACAACATGCATACAACAGTGACAATAAATAGGGGACAACAGACACTGTTATAATGACTTGTGAGTTACAGAATATTGATTCCTATTAATCTGTTCATAGAGAGCTGAGTTGCAAACAATGTGCAAATCAGAAATAGGTTTTTAGAAGTAGGAAACAGCCTGCATCTGCAATCCACAGGTGTAAGAGACACAGCAATTCAAAGGAAAGACATTTTTACTTGCTTTACACAGAAATTAGCTTACACATTCAATAGTAGACCAAATGTTTCTAGTGCAATTTTCATTTTATCTGAAGTGCCAGTTCAGCAGGATGCCTCAGCCTTCCTTAGGCAGAGAGACTGAACAGACATCACCAAGCTCTCTCCTGATCAATAAGAATGCTAGAAGTTGTATTTCACTGAACAAGTATAATCCTATTCTTCCTGCTTCTTATAGTCAGAGTGTGACACCTGACACCTCCTACTTCCTACATCATACAGGACTTTACACTTAAGGAGGGACAGGAACCACATCCTGTTTATTTTCCCCAGTGGACTGGCAATCTCCCTCATGTTCAAAGTTTACATTCACAAATGAAGTGCATGCTGTTGCTTCAGGCTGGTCTGTCTGGACAGGAGCTTCAGCTTGTGGCTTGCTCTGCTGTTCCTGGTGCCGTCTTTCTGCTTCTTCTGACATCCTGTTTTCCTGTTCCTCCTCTTCCTCCTGAAAATGGATAACCAGATTCATAACCTATTATTTACCTCTTACACCTACTGTAAGTCCTTTCCATAACAGTGTAGCAGTTCCTGTTACAGGGCAAGGACATTTGTTCCATTGGAAAATGGTCATCAGCTCATGATAAGGTATATCCCAGAATTCCCATTACAAAAAAAAAAAAAACCAAAAACAGGAAAAAGTGAAGGATTAAGCTATGTTAAAGACAAAAAAATCACATATCTGGATAAGCAGTTTTTAAGTCAAAAGCAATATTTCACTACCTTCTCTAAAGCTTTTTCAACTCTTATTACTAAAGAGCTATCAAAAATAAAATCAGTAAAGCTGTTTCCCATTTCTTGCAAATAAAGATTATTAATTGTTGGGTTGGGTTTTTTTTGCATAAAGCCCTGGCTACCTATCAGTCATTTCCAGTTATGGTTTAGAACAAATGGTAACAGCATGTTCAATTTACCCTTGACACTTCATTGAACAAGTTCTAGAGTTGGAAGGTACGTTCCTGGCAGCTGCCTCTTTACAGTGTCCAACCACTGCTCTGTCGCAACTTCCTCACACTGTTGACTTGAAAATGCATTGTGCAGGAGGAACAAATGGAGCAGTGGTCAGGACCCAGCCAGTTCTGAGACTGAGGAGCTTGTGGGAAAAGGCTGACGATAAGCAGGTATTAACCATGTGTCAAATGGAAACTGAAGGCAAGCAGAAACAGAGGTTCTAAAATTTCATTTTAATGCTGGAATACAAATGTTTTAAAATACCAGGGAAGGCAAGCTGGGAGAAAAGGAGTGCAAGAACCCCATCACATACCTCTCTCTTCATTCGGTAATACTCATCAATGGCATATTGGTATTTTGGTGTGCTTATCCCCAAAACAGATGCAATCTTTTCCCCAAGGAAATCACACACTGAAAACCAGAGAGGTTTACATACGATTAGTGTCTAGAAGAAAATTCTTAAACACAGTTTTATTTTAAAAGGTGTCATCATCTTTTCTGAATGGTTTTCCACTGTCCTACTTCACTCAAAAGACAAAACCTCTATCTGCTAGGCTGATCTACTTACATGTAATTATTAGCTTAATATATGAGTAATAGTTCTTTAAGATAAAGAATGAACAAAAGGAGAACATGGAAATCAATGAATGGTGGTGGTGTTTGTTTGAATTTTACTCATTTCAGCTTTGGATCTAGGTTTCTTTTGCTAAAGGACAATTTTAACTGAATTTTAACTGAGTATTTTCAGTTAAAAAATACATGGCTACCAACCATAATTACACTTGAGTCTAATGGTATCGGCAAACTAGAGAGTTATTTATTGAAACATGCATACACTATCAGTTTTAACAATGTTCTATGTTGCATATTAATGGATTAATTCAGTACTTAGGTTTCAGCTGTCTCCATTTCCAAGCTGGAGGCTACATGCAGCGCTACTTTGCTGAAGCAAGTAGCTCACAGAAGTATGGAACAGAAGAGCTTGTGACAGTCAGTCTCTTTACCACAATGATACCTACAGCACTGGTTCTTGTGTAAAGGCAAGCAAGAAGTCAAATATATTGCACTTTAAATTGCAAATCTGCCCCGAGAATGTAAATGAGTTGGTCATCTTCAGGGAAAACAAGTTAGAAATTAGCAATTGACTGCTTCAGTGAATGTTCACAGTAACTCATTTTATAGATTTCCTGGCATCCAGAGCTCTGTGCAAAAGGCCAGTTCAAATTACAAATGTAAGACGTAAAACTGAAGTGGGAAGAAGGAAGTGCTAATCTTCATAACAGACTTCTGAAAGAAAGGAAAGCCGTATCCACCTCTGTGTATGAAGAACGGGTATGACAAAGAACAGAATTACATTGTATATGAGATAAAAAGTGTTTCTAAAAGTAAGGACAGGTTAATTAACAGAACAGACTGCCAGTAGTTTTTAAAAATATTCAGAATTAGGTGTACAATGACAGAAACTCCACAACATTTGTCAAAGAAAACCCAACAATAAATACACTTTACACCTTGGGAAGAACACAAAGTAGGACAAGGATTTTTAAAATGTCATAACATTTTATGAGGTCCACAGGTCAAATAAACTGCAGTGAGCTTAAGACGCCTGACAGTAGCCTTATTTTTGTTTCTTTTGAACCTCAGAAGCCTGTGTAAAGCACCATGACTAGATGTGTTCTTGGGGTAATTTCGAGTTGTCTTCTTCATAAAAACAGTCAGTTTAATTACTCCAAGCAGCATTCTTTTCTGATAACATCACACAAAACAATTCCATACAAAACCTAATAGAAAGCTGATATGCTCCCTTGCCAACACCACCCTATCTACATATGGAGAAAAAGGGGGAAAACAGTGCTCAGCAAGAAGGTATTTTCTGTTTGTTCTTCCATTCGAGAGTTCTTGATTCAAAGCGAAATACAGGTTCATAACTCACAAAGATGATTTACAATCTGTCGATGCAACTTTCAATATTCCATTACTAGTTTACCTGAGAATTAAATAAAGCGATACCTGATAAGGTTGATGTGGCAACTCGCAGCATGTGAAACCACAAGTACGGTCCCCACGTGAGTGTTGTCTGTAAGAACAAGAGTAGTATGAATACATGATCACTATATATTCATGGCACATGGTAACACATGCAAAAGCTCTAACAGATTGAGAAGAAAAATCTGCAATGTTTCCTGTTTGCCAGCTACCACAGTATTTTTGATTTAAAATAAATCTAGACCAGACATGCATGAAGTGTCAACATAAGATATAAATATAACCACAGTTCACATCAGGGAAAATTTGATTCACTGGTTTTTGTTTTCCAGTCCTAGACTAGGAAATTACAAGCATCCAACTCAATCCCAAGGTAATTCCTGTAACTAGAAAGACCCTCCATAATGTTCTGAATTTCATCAGGCCAAGAAGAGAAGCACGTTAATCAAACAGCCCCTCACTGCAGTAATGAGAGAACTGCAAAAGACTGTTTACAACCAAACCTTCAAAGTGGTGCCTGAGCAAGAGGCTGCTTCCAAGTATTTACAAGAAGATATGAATTACCATTTGGAATTACCATTTGGAATTGTTTGAAGGACAAAACCAGGAAGCATGAAGGAGTGAGACAGCATCCCTCTGAGGGAGCAATGGACAGGCTGACAAGCAATGCACCTGCAGTGATGTGAACAAGACGAACACAAAATTAACAAAACAGGGCTTAAGTGGCATCAACTCAAGCATTTGCATGTAAGCAAGGAAGTCTCTCTGAAGTGCCTGCACACTGAGGCACACAGCATGGGACTAAACACAAGGAATTAGAGATCTGTGTGCGGTAGCATATAGAGAGCTGCAGCAGTAGGATCTTGTTGAGACCCCAGAGATGCAGTGGATGGCTCACGTCACTGGAGTGCAGTGCAGTGGAGGAATACAGACTCTTTGGGAAGGACAGGCTGGGAAGACAAGGAGGGGGGGTTGTCCTTTCCACAACTGTGGTGAACTCACAGCTGGAGAGGAAGTGCTGCAGCCTCCAGACAAATTGGGGTACTTACACATGGGAACTTAAAGAAGATTTAGACATTAATGGCCATATACAGACTATCCTCTTCACTAAGGAAAGAGGCTATATTTCTTAACTAAAAATAAAACAAGCCACATAATAAAAAGGAGAAGGGGAAAACCAGATTCCAAACTATCAGGGAAAAAGCTGTGGGCTTTCACTTTTGTGAAAAGGCAAACTCAAATTTCACAGTGAACTTAAAACATGTCTATAGTTAACAGTCTTCAGAGAGATTCAGGAAAGCTCTTTGTTATGTATTCCCCCTCAGTAAAGCTCTCTCTAGAGGTACCTTCCTTGTGTAAAGTAGCAACTCAAAGTGTCAGCTTTTATTAAATGAAACCCATTAGCTCCACTCAGTTGCATATGTATTTTTAACTTGTTGCTAAAAACTGTCTGATAGTAACCATTTTCAGTAATCTTATTTGATAGATATCTGTACAGGACACCAATATTATTGTAAAAAATACAGCTACAGAGACGAGTTGATACAGCCTCAGTGTGCACATACACGAGCTACTAGGCTTCAGTACTTTCCAAGCATAGCCTCTAAAATCAGTGCAGCAAGAAAGTGTCTGTCAAGCCAGAAACTCAAGTTGGGCAAGGCTGAAAAATGCCAGATGTTATATAGTTTTGGCAGTGGGAATGGAAAATGTCCTGCCAAGGTGAAAGTAAGGAAACCCAGCTGCTATCCTGCCTGCACAAAAGCACCTCCAGCTTGTGGATTATGCGCTCAGTTGGCAGACAGGCTAACAACAATCATTTTGGAGTTTGTTCAGTTGAAGAAGTCAAGGAAAGTGCTGTAAAAGCTTGTTGCCACAGGTGCAAATAAGGACACCGAGGAGGCTCTGTACAATCCTTCCTAACAAGGTGAACAAGGTTAAAAACCATTCACACAGTGCACAGGACAAACAGGGGCCTGCTGTGCCACTGTGAGCAAGAAGCTACAAGACATTTAAGAGCGAAAAGGCAAGCTGAACTTCAACGTGACAGAAGTAACGCAGAATATTCTAGGGTGTTTGTGGTATAACACAAATGCAGGGAACACCTGAGACTGGGCAGACACAGAGGTTTCATCTATTTCTACTCTTCAACTCCTCTCCCCTCCCCCCCCCCCCCCCCCCAATTACATAACAGTTTGGTATGTTAGGAGCACTTCTGAGTTCAGCCTCCTTGAAACCTCTGCTTTCTGACAAAGCCCAACCTGAGACTTTCTGACCCCCAACATGAAAGGCTTTGCCAGTCCCCTCAGTTTAAAAAAGGAGCATTCTTTTGGGGGACTCAAAAGCCAGTACAAAACCATTAGAGAAGCTACTACACACAAATTCAGCAGGAGAAAGGAGATGGCAAGAACAACCAGGAACAAAGGAACACATCCAAGAAGTATTTCCCTCCTTCCTTCCTCAGTGTAATCGTGGGTGGTTTCCCAGAGCACCTTGGGGGTCAAAGCAGGAATGGTGAATGTGGGGCAAGGAGAGGTACTAGAGAAAAGCAGAACTGTTTGGGTAATATGAACAGGACTGTTAGGCAACAATTCAGTATAATCCTACTCCATGAAGAAGCTTTAATACATTGAGTGATGCAAAAAAGTACCCAAGTCAGACCCTATTAGTGTTCAGTAAGAACCACACACCCAGATTCTGTATGTCAACCTCCTTTGGCCAGAGAAGCCTTAACATTCAGTCTTTAATCAATGCAAGGACATTGTAATACTGTATTTCTTGGCTGGAAACAAGGAACAGCAGTATGGAACACAGGACACTGGTTTATTGTAAGGGCACAGTATTTCTCCTGCCATCAGTCTCTTCAGTATACAATTCTACAATGCCTGATTATACTATTGAGCTATCCTGACTTTACTTTGTTGTCTAAAACTGAAAACACAATGGTTATGACAACTGTTTTTTAAATTACAAAAATTCTCAACATACAATTTTAATCCAATTACTGCATTTTACGTAGGAATGAACAGAATAGATTTGACCATTGATAAAACCAAGAGGGATCTGGTTCAACAACTAAACATGATTTTGTTTCCTAGTATGGGGTTGCCGAAGGGAGCAAACACCCACTTCCTTCAACTTCCAAGTGCTCCATGTTCCCAAACAATCCACATCTGTATTTATTTCTGCCAGATTTCAGTCCCTAATAACCCTTGAACTTTCCAAAGAATGTAGGGTTTCTTTTTTGCCAGAGAAATGGCAAAATGAGGAAAAGAATAATTTTCTGATTCAAGAAAAATCAAATCCTGTATTTAAGAGTTAATATGTGCCACCAAATAGATACTTTTCCATTGTTTACTGTGCCAAAATGCTTTTTAAATTAGTTTAGTTATTGAGTGATCATTGCTATAAAAGGTCCACCAGTGTATGCACCATGTAAAACTGGCATCTAACACAAGCCAATGAAACCAAGGTCTGAAATACACACCATCCTCTACCAAAAGGTCCTACTATATCATGAGTTGTTATTACTTGTCCAGTGGCTACGTTTCTCTCTCATCCACAAATTCTTAAAAGAAAATTAGAGTTCGACAGTCCTCGAGAGAAGACTTTTTGCTATTTGAAGTTAAGCTCCTTTTAACTACAGGACATCAAGATAATCTTCCCTCAAGAATGTGACTCAATCTTTCTGAACACTGAAGGTCAATAAAACTAAATCTCTTCTGGAGCTCTGTTGCAGAGGTGTACTCAGGATGAATTCTTAAGGTTATCACCAACAGCTACATTGCTTACAGTTGCTCTGCAAAGACTGACACACTCCACTTTCTGCCTACTCATGTAATAAGTGAATGAAACAAAGAGTTATAGCAAGTCGCACTCCAGAGATGAACAGAAAGAATACCTTCTCGAACAGGTTAGAGAAATTTAATTACTACAAAATAAAGTTTTGGTGGACAGAAGCAAAAGGAGATTTGTCTATAATGTGTAAGCATCTAAATTTTAGAACAGAATAAGACTCAGATAAAATTAAAGCATTTACGTTATAAAAGCATTTAAACTTTAAGAACACTCAGATAATACTGAGTGCTATTATCAAAAAAACCCACGTAAAAATGTATTAAGCGTACCACGTGTTCTAGATTCAACTCACTCCTACAAAAAAAAAAGACAAACCAAAGCAACAGAATGGCCACTCCAGTCCAAGAATCTTCCTGAACTCAGTGCTCACCTATACAAGTACCAGAATCATTGTTTCAAAGCAAAATTTAAGACCTAGTACTTTTTGAGGATTTGCTTTGTTCTGAGTGGCAGCAGTCCATCACACTGAGAGCTTTGGCTATCATATTACCAGGATACGTACGTGTTACTTTGCGTACTAAGAAAGACATCATCATTGCCTGCTTAGCTCTGAAACACAATTAAACCAAGGTACTTACTGATGACATTCTTTACAATGTGGCAAAATATTTGTTTCCCTTAAAGTCATTAGAAGCTGCCAGGATGCCAATAGCAGCTGAGCTCTGAAATTTCATGCTGCAAAGTCTCTATTCAAAATATTAAATGAGCATTTTCTAAAAATAAATTGGACCAAAAAGAGCTATTACTTGCAACATACTTTTCCGTGTCCCAACTGAGATAACAAGTTTTAGACGTGCTAGTCTCAGCAAACTGACTGTTTAATTGCTGTTCTAGAAATCCTACAATAAGAACATTTTTAAGTCAGCAGTTGGCTAAAATGTCAAAGCTCAGCTTGGACTAACATTTCTTCATTGAGTGGCTCAGCTGGGATACAAGAAGCAGGCAGCAGATAAGGTAAACTTCACTTAATGGCAACCCTTGGTCTAATCAAGTTTATTCTGTCAGGATACAAAGCAATACATATAAGGCATACTGTGCTCCACAATAAATTATTCTGGGGTTGGAAGTCCTTTTATTAAAAAGCATAATAAAAATTAAGGATTTCATAAACTATAAAAGGAGAATAAAGCAATCTTAACCATGCCATACAATGTGCTCTTTAGTATTCTGAGTAAAAAAACAAAAATCCTTATTAGGTAAGTAGGAGAAGGGTCACACAGCATTCCTGGCTGCTGTGCACATTTGAGGGCTCTTCAGTTAAGTGTCCGTTTGTACAGCATGTCTCTTGCCGCACAACACATAAGTCAAGGCTTGTCAGCCTCCCACCACTGCACCACAGTGGAACTCTTCTGAGAGGAAATGGCACAAAAAATTACAAAGATCTGGTCCCCTGCTAATCATAGTTGGGGAAAAAAAATCTCATACCTGGACATTACCACGATATTCAGTAAGTTTCACAGTTCTTGCATTTCTTTGAGTAGGTCCTTAGGGAGGAAAAGAAAAACAAACCCAACACCCAGCAAGCAGCTTGACATCTAGTCACTGACTTTGAGTATAATACATTTATTTTCAGACTATAAACTTCCGGTGTACTTTGTACTGATAATATCCTACCTGCTCCCAGGCTAATGTTACTCTTTGTTGTACACAAGAACTGCCCAGCAAGAAACAGACAGTGGTACCATCAGTCCATCCAAGATGAAATACACAGCTTCACCCATGAATCACTAGGAACCCCAATCCCAGCTGTATTCACAGTCTCACTGCAGCTCAGCCCTCAAACCACTTTTTGGGCTTTTTTTCCCTTCTGTCTTTAAGATAAATTCATTTTACAGAGGGGAAAAACAGAGGAACTGATTGACAGTCCTTCCTACAGCAAACTCCGTATGGTTCACCACTTCTTCAGATGTTCTAAAAGCTGCTCTTGATACATCATGAATTACACCAGTTTTCCTTTATTTCTGTAAGTCATCTGTTTCTTTCCCTTCTAACTTTTTTAATTATATCAAATTGCCAGTATGGTAAAACCATATTAGACGTTCAGCTCTCCACTATCACCAAACATAAGGAAACAAATGCCTTCCCTGCTCATTTTGTAGACAATGGTACAAATCAAGGAGATATCACACAAATATTATTAGAGGAAGACATGCTGGAGAGGACAGACTAGAACCATGAAGAAATTAACCCCACTTCTAAGTAATAGGGCTACTTTAGTGGAGGATGACTCCAAGACAAAACTTTTCAGGAATACTTCTCACATATTTCTCAGTGCCTAGAGCCAATCAAATTAAGGGAATGTTTAATACTACACCAGATTCATGTCACAAAAATTAAAGTATGAAATGTGGGCAGTTACCCAGTGAACCAGAAGTAGCAATTTATCAAGTAAAATACCTACAGGATCTACAGGTGGCAACAGGTCTTTTTTCTCTTGTTCATCTTCCTCTTCATCTGTGCTATATTCTTCCATTGTTTCTCCACTTGCAAAATGAATAACCCTCCTTGGAATTTTCTTCTTCTTTCCTATGACACCCAGCTCCACATTCTCAAAACCTCTATCTCCATTTGTAAGTTGCTATAATGAAGAAAAAAAGAATCATTATCTCAGGTACCTGCTTCTGGAACTGGAAAAGTTCCCCCTTAAAAAACTTAGTGAGGTATTTAAATTATTTTAGATTGATTAGTGTATACAGTGGACATTTGCAAGAGCTTGGCTGCAGGTAAAAGATGGAAACGTTACTGTTTGCAGATACATAAAAACTGATCTCATCATTAAAAATAACCAGGAGGCAAGTGCTTTCACTTCAGCACGGACAGGTGGTATTAAAAACAACTGTCCTGGAAGAGCACTGCATTATGTGGGAGTTTCTCAGCAGGACACTTTTCTTTAAATAATTTACTGAGCACCTAAGTGTTACATTTAAATCTATCCTTGGCTTTGGAATACCTAGTGAAATTAACCAAGCAATTCATAGGCTGTAGCCATCTTTTTGCAAGCTTAGACAGACACCTCTAGCACTAGGATTGAATGAGGATAATGAAGCAGCCAGGCTCAAGCTTTAAAAAGATGCCTCAAGGAATCTGCTTCTTTGGGCTTTCATCGGCAATCACGATAGTACACGGTACCATGCTAAAAGAACAACACATAGTTTTGTGGCTAAGGACATATAAAAAGGGAAGTACAATGTCTGGTTTTGTTCTTCCAGCTGCAGAATACTACAATGCAGTCTTTGGGCCACAAGCATTAAAAAAGTATACTTATAGTTCAAAGGCCAATCAATAATTCTTTATGCTAGTAACTCCTGCAGTCAGAGAATGTTAGTAAGGTTTTGTGCTATAGCTATTGAAACAGAGCCTTCACCTTACAGAGCCTTTAGACACTACTGCATCAAATACATACAACTCCTCTGAAAACACTTCTGTCATGCAGAGAAGGACACAGAGGCCAGGAAATGCCAACCACATGTTTTTAATACACCATGAAGGTTTTTAAATATGCACCAGCTCCTGTACTTGGAAACCATATCATAAGGAGCGAGATGTGCGTACACGTACATAGAATTCCAGCTGCATAAAAGGGGCACATTCCAATTTTCGAATGGCAATTGCCTATGCAAATTTAACAGTCTCCACAGATTACAATTCAAAATTATTAATGAAAATGTGTGTTTTTTCACATAGTTTAAAGACATCCCTTAATTGTTGCAAGTGCAGCATCACCATTCCCATCTCTTACATTAGATTACATGAATCAGCTGCGCAACACAAACAGGCTTGGTTATCTGGGAAAGCCAGTGGGCACTCTGGGACAGGAGGGGACTGTGGGGAGCAGAACGGCTTCCTTCATTCCAGGCACAGATTTTTCCCGTGCCCATAGAGAAGAGGGAGGGAAGGTAAAGATCACGTGCCCGCGGAGGGGGAGTGCACACATTCATCATCCTTAGCCCTCGTACCACTGCTTCTCAAAACTGCAAGTCATTTCAGCTTCCCTTAGCATTTCTGTAGCTACTGTGGGGCATTTTGGGCATTTTCCTGGAAGAGCAGAGGAGAATGAAGCAGCAAGTTCTCAATGGGGTAGTTCAGCTGAAACAGCATTGCATTTTCAGGCGGGATTAGATTTTCATGTAAAAAGACAGAACTGACGATCTGGGGCCAGCACACTCTCTCTGCTAGATATCAGTCTTGGGAACATAGCAGGAGCAGAGAAGCAAAGCTGCAAAAATACGAATGCTAAAAACAGCGAGGCAACCTCAGCACAGAGAGTATGCCATGCTGCTCCTATAAAAGCAGGCACCACTTACTGTGACTCAGTCCTGCATTTTTTGGAGCAAAGAGCACCACAGAAGCAGCCTTTTATGAACATTTCATGTTCCTTTTTTGGCATCGTACAATTATGCCATTTTTCATGTTTAGTCACAGTGCTGAAGAGCACTATATCTTGCAGCATGGCATCACAAATATTAATGCGATTAAGAACAGCAAGCAACATGAGCCTCTCCTTAAAGCCCCTCTACAGGCACAGTCTGATTTTGGCTTGATTAACTCAAATGCTTCAAATATTTTAACTTAGAAAAAAACCATAGATAACACTTAAAAGTTGAAAAGGCAGGCTTCAATTCCCTGCACGCCCATCCCACACTCCATTTACTCTACCTACAGTAAACAACTCCATATAGCTCTACTGGTACAAAGTCTCAGGCAAATGCAGTTGTTCAAGACAGTAAGGATTCATCAAGGAATGATGAATCTCGTTTCCTTAGTAATCCGGTTCAGAGTCCTAAATTATCAAATAAAAGTAATACATATCAGCTGTTGTTTTGGTTGTTATCTAATCAACAAACCTGGACGTGGGTTTTAGTCACCACTGTAGCATTTGTCCTTTTAATTTCTACATGTACATGATCAATAAAAGCCACCTCTCCCAGCTGCAGGCGGAGAGTTCAGCAATAGTAAATTGCATTTATCTTTCCAAAACTGTGGCAACACAGATCTACTCTAGAACTGTCAGCTAGGCTCACTTTATAGCTCAAATGATATGGTATCTCCTGTTTGAGGCTTTACACTTTTGATCTTCCTTTACAAACTTGATCTCCTTTTCCAATTCAAGAAGTTGTTATAAAGATCAACCTTCCAGTCCACACTTTGGTTAGGTTGCCACCTCATTTCTTCCACAGGCTCATCCCTTTCCAACACATCACACGGCTGTTGAAAGACAGCCTTGTCTTAACCTCATGCTGCAGAAGTATTTACTTTGGCTTTTATTCTGGCAGCTATTAGACACAAAGGCCAGTCACGCTCATGCTTTTGTCACACCAGGTTACGCTCTTGAGGTGCTCGGTGAATGCTGTAAAGCGACTTCCTTTCAGATGCCCTCTTGGAATTTTTCTTGACCTTACAGCACCCATACAAACCTTGCCCATCAGGAAGTCAGCATCTGAAACTGCTGCTCCTTGTTTACCCTCTTTACACCACTCTCTTATCTCACTCTTTGGACAGAGGCTTTGAGAGAGCAGGGCATGCTTTGACAGTAAGTACAACACCGAGCACAATGGAATGTCAGTCCACATCCCAAATGACAAGAAAAATAAATGACAATTAAGGATGCGGCGTGTCAGTACACCTGCAGGTAAGCTAGCAGAGCTGACACAACTAGTATTAGGTGATGCAATAACATAAGCCTTCATCAAGGAGAGGAAAAAGAAAAGCAAAAAATAACAGGGAAAGCAGACTATTCACTTCAGCATCTTTTAATCTGTCAGACTGGGGTATTGTCCTGGGTTCAGCAGTAGCAGTCATTTTTCTCCTTAGTAGATGGTACAGTGCTGAGTTTTTGACTTTCAGCCTGGGAACAGCGCTGATAACACCGATGTTTTTAGTTGCTGCTCAGTAATGTTTACTCTGACCAAGGACTTTCTGAGTCTCATAATCTGCTAGGGAGGAATGGAAGCCAGGAGGAAGCAGAGACAGGACACCTGACCCAAACTGACCAAAGAGGCATTCCACACCACAGCACGTCATGCCCAGTATATAAACTGGGGGCAGTTACCCAGAAGGGTTAGATCACTGCTTGGGTCGGGCTGGGTATAGATCGGCGGGTGGTGAGCGGTTGTATTCTCTTCCCTTGTTATTTCCCTTATCATTATTATTATTGGTGGTAGCAGCAGAGGTTTGTGTTATACCTTAGTTACTCGACTGTTCTTATCTCAACCCATGGGAGTCACATTCTTTTGATTCTCCTCCCCATCCACACCGCAGCCAGCGCGAATAGTCCTACCTGGAGCCTCTGGCAGAAAGCTCCAGGGGAGACTTGTGGTCGATCCCTCTGCTTTTGGAGTCAGGGATACAGAGGATCTGAGGCCAGCTATACCCTAACTGAAAAAGAGATACTGGCAGCCTATGAAGGGGTTCGAGCTGCTTCGGAAGCGATTGGCGCTGAAGCACAGCTCCTCCTGGCACCTCGGTTGCCAGTGCTGGGCTGGATGTTCAAAGGCAGGGTCTCCTCTACACATCATGCAACTGATGCTACATGGAGTAAGTGGGCTGCACTAATTTACACAATGAGCTTAAATAGGAAATCCCAGTCGTTCAGGAATTCTAGAAGTCATCATGGACTGGCCAGAGGGAAAAGATTTTGGAATGTCACCAGAGGAGGAGGTGATGCGAGCTGAAGAGGCCCCACCATATAATGAACTGTCAGAAAGTGAGAAGCAGTATGCCTTGTTTACCGATGGGTCCTGTCGCGTTGTGGGAAAGCATCGTAGGTGGAAGGAAGCTGTATGGAGTCCTCCACGACAAGTTGCAGAAATGCTGAAGGAGAGGGTGAATCGAGTCAGTTTGCCGAGGTGAAAACCATCCAGCTGGCCTTGGACATTGCTGAACAAGAAAAGTGGCCAGTACTTTATTTCTATACTGACTCATGAATGGTGGCAAATGCCCTGTGGGGGTGGTTGCAGCAATGGAAGCAGAGTAACTGGCAACGCAGAGGTAAACCCATCTGGGCTGCTGCACTGTGGCAAGATATCACTGCCCGGGTGCAGAACCTGGTGGTGAAGGTATGCCATGTAGATGCTCGTGTACCCAAGAGTTGGGCCACTGAGGAACACCAGAACAACCAACAAGTGGATAAAGCTGCTAAGATTGAAGTGGCTCAGATGGACTTACACTGGCAACATAATGATGAATTATTAATGAACTGACATTAAACAGCATAAGTGTCTATGAAAGAAAGGAACAGAATAACAGAGCCACAGGATGACTGTAAGAAAATACAATCCTTTGAAAGGCACCACGATCGGCGAAGGTGCAGTGCATAGAGCAGGCTGTGGCAGGGCAGAACAGCTCACCAGGTTACACTTAATTAAGAGCAGGTGTCCCTGACCATCTCCAACGCCTTCTCCACCTTGGCAGCGCGGACGGAAGCTGAAACCTGTCTCAATTTAATATTCACCAGGCTAGCTTGTAAGAGGCATTATGTGCCGGCGAACAGGAGACACCGGAGACACGCGTGCCCGCCGTGCCGACTGTAATTACCGAATGCTGGAGAACGGGCTGGCAGATCGACCTCCCCCCCCCCCGCGGCCAGGCCCCACCAGCCACAGCGGACAACAGGCCGGCGCCGGGCCCCCGCTCCTGCACACCCGAGGGTGGGAGGCCACGGCCGGACCCAGCCCCCCGCCCGCCCGCCGCGGCCACAGAGGCCTCGCCCGCTCCCGGAAGCGGCGTTCTCCCGGGCGGCCCGTCCGGGAGGGTCCGGGAAGAGGCCGCCCCACCAGTCCGGGCGCCGCTCACCTGCTCAGGCTCCATGGCGCAGGCAGCAGCCGCGGGGCCGGCGGCGGGCGCGCAGTAGAGGGTGATGGCGGACAGCCCCTGCTCCATCCTCCCGCCCGCCGCGCCGCCGGGGGAGGGCGGCACCGGGCCCGGCGCGGCCCAGGGAAGCGAGCAGCCGGGCGGCACCACCCATCACCACCGCCCGCCGGGGCGGCGCTTCGAGCCGGCGGCTCTGGTCTGCTTCCGAGGGGTGGGGTACCCCGCCCCAGAGACCCGCTCTACGGCCATTTCTGCCCACAGCCCGGCAGCAGCCGGAGCCGGGAGATGGGGCTGCCAGGCACAGCCATATCTGTGGCACCCCCTCTGTGAAGAGATGCAACTACTCGTGTTGTGGGGAAATACACACGTCATCCTCCTGCAATATTGTAAACATGTGCAAAATAATAGAAGAATGAATATAAAGTTACTTGACAGGATTTAGGAGTCCTGTGTCTCTCAAAAACCAACTTGCTACCTAAGCCTTTAAGTATGTAGTCATTTTACACATTTTAAAGGCCAAACCACAGAACAAGAAAGGGAAACCGATGGTGCCCTAGCCCTCGGGATGTGTCCTTGTGAGAAAATAACATTTATTACCAGCAGGTAGGAGCAACTGTTTGCCACGTATGTGGTTTGGTTTGGTTTTCTGCTCCAGCACAGACCTTAAGAGTCCTTTTCTCTCCCAGCTGTGCTGAGGCCTCCTTGCCGCAGATGACGGCCATCAAACCTGCCAGGAAATGGTTCTGAGGTAGTTGTTACTCATGGTACTTGCTGGCTGTTTTACATTGCCTCTCCTGGCTTCATGCAGACAGGGCTCCAGTTCAGAATCCCAAACTCGAGAATACACAGAACAGGATAGCTTCTGCTCTCCTGCAACTTCAGGATTTTCTTCTACACAGTGTGCTCTGCAAGGGTCCATAAGCATGAAACAAATTACGGCCACACTCCTTAAAACGCTCTCTCCCAAAGCTATGAGAGGATTTTACAGGTGCTCCTATACAGTCAAATTCTTCCTTTTAAGTGTGTCTGACATAAACCTACACACACATATATATATAAAACTTGATAACTTTATGCAATCATACCAAGCAGGCTCCAAAGTAGTTTCTACCTGGCACATTAAGGTAAGAGCAATATACTGCTGTTTATGCCAACCTATACTTTAGAAATAATAATTGTCACGTATAACACTTTAAAGATACTTTAAAGAATCCTTATCTGCTGTCAGCTGTGTTAGCTGCCACCTCGAAGAACTGGCTGACAAATGGACACACCTGTTTTAATCACTGCAGTTGAACACCTCTTAATTACTGCATTTGATTTTTATCTAAGCAACAGGGATGGGTGGCCATTTACAACCCAAGCACTCCACAGTATATTAAAATAAATTCTTAATAGACCTCCTTGCCTTAAGATAAGGCTGAAAGATCATACCATATTTGCCAAGACAGATGTTGGATTTCAAGGTTCTGGTCTACCTAGTTTCTCAAGTGTGCCTGTAGATTCCACCCTTTTGAGATCAACACAGTAAACTGGAATACTAAAAGAAGAAATGCTGTAGGAAACCAAAACCAGATTGTAGGCGAGTTAGGAAATATTCTCAGTCAGATACAACTAGCTGGGTCTGGTTTAAGTTCAGTACCAGCACAGAATCCCTACATTCCTACACACTAAGTATGTATTTCAACTTATCTCCATAATGAAAGAACTGCTTAATTGGCAGGCTGGTATGAAGATTAATCTTCAGTATAGGACAGCTTGAGAACTGCATACCCATATGGCTTTAGTTACTTCTTTGTGTACAGGGGAAGAACATTAATGTTCTGAAGCACAAAGGTTTGTACAAACCTGAGCACAGCACATCCATCTTCTGCAAATGCTTCAAGGAAAACACCTGAGCAGCAACAGCACATTTCAGATACTGGATCATTCTTACAGTATCAATGCCAAATACAAGTTAAAACAGTCATTAGAAACGACTCAAAAGAAACCATGCAATTACATACTAATAAAGGACAGTTATGAAAATTGAAGAAACAGGCCATTCCCTTGTTTATAACCACTTCAATTTTATTTTACAGTATATTTGTGACATTTTATGTTACTATAACCAAAGATCAGGGTTGTTTACAAATATAATGGCTGCCCTTTGATGTAAACAATTAAAAAGTGTCTCTAAATATTAAAATTTTACATAATGATTTTGTTCTATTAAATTTAATTACTCTTTGTGCCATCGGTTATTAGTGGAGAGGAACTAATTTAAGCAAAAATAGTTTTCAGAAATTAGATGTAGAAACTGAGAAGCCTGAATAAGATTTCAAAAGACTACTCCCCCAATCACTGTAAAAAGGAAGAAAGCTAATTCTTTCACTGAAGTTGCCATGAAGAGTCAAAGTCCATTTTTATTAAGGCTTCTTTACATATTATTGAACCCCATCATGCCTTTCATATTCCCAGCAGCACCTTGTTGGAATTGTCTCATCATTGACTGCAGTCCTGCCATGCCACCTGCAGAAGGTTAAGTGAGAACATGGATGTGTTAATTAGCTCTGAAGCACTGTCAGGAAACCTAGAAATACTTAATACTGATACAAAATGCACTCTTTGTCACACCACCTTCCTCACTTCTATATTTCAAATGCTCCTCTGAAATTGGTAGTCCTTCTCACAAAGCTGTAAAAAGCCACCACGTACCCATATGATGAAGAACTCTTGGATCCATCATCTTTGCCATCTGTTGATTCAGTTTGGCCAGCTGAGATGGGTTTACATTCTTAGACATATCACCACCTAAAATAATACAAAAGAGGCAGTTGTAAGAAAGTGGATTAACATATGGGGCTAAAAATAAATCAGAATTCTACCTCCTAATTCTAGATTCAAATTTGAATCTATGATCAAAAGTTACTGTTTCAGGCACTTAAAAGTATTTTAATGATCAACAGTCCCTGCACCCCACATAACAGACTGAAGTGTCAGTAGTGTAGTAGTAATGAAGTCTACATTGATGAAACCAAAAATACAGTAATTTTTACCACTGTTACACATTAGTGTTGTGAAGAACAGTGCAGCTCTCACCAGTTACATAACTTTCAAACATCATGACAATAAGCAAGCTACAGCTCACTTTGTCCTCTCTCAACGCCTGATTGACATTTTCACATTTTCTCTGTGTTCACACATGGCATAACCTCCCCACTGAGTTACTAAAAGTTGTCTGGGGTTTTTGTTTGTTTGTTTTGGGTTGTTTTATTTTTTTTTTACCTTTGAAAAGCCCTTTGATGCCTCCCATCTTTTTCACCATCTGTGCAAACTTAGTATATTGAGTCAACAGCTCCTGAACATCTCTGGTAGAAACACCTGAACCTCTTGCTACTCTTTGGATTCTTCCTGGCTGCTTACTGAAAACTTTGGCACCATCTGTACTGTCAAGTTCTGCAATTACAGTTTGGGAAAGAAAAATCCATGCAGTTACTGACATTAAAATCTATTACAGCTGGTAGCAAACTTGCTCTCATTATTGTTGAGAACTTAAGTTTTAAGCCAGGGATCAAAACCCTTGGTTTAGAAATGACAATGCAGCAGAATTTAACATAAATAATTGAGATGTAATATTCTAAGAAGTAGTATTAAAACATTGTTATGTTTGTATGTTAATCACCATGGCAGCAAAAGTCACCTGAATAAATTATGCTTTCAGCATACTTGGTCTTAAAACATATTAATGGGTTTAGCACAAAGATAAGAGCATACTTCTGCAAGAGTTATGAATGGATTAGGAACACCACCTTGAATTCCAGAGATGAGGCTATATTACCAAGTAAATTTGAGGGTGTGTAGGAAGAAACACAGCAACAACACATTAAAGATGAATGTAGCTTTCTAATTTGCAAGTACGGCATTAACGATTCAAGAAGCACAGCTATAGGATGAAGAAGTACATTAATTTCCAATAATTGCCCTACAGTAATCTACACGTGCTTCAAAATCCCACCTATTCTACACAGATAAAGCAGCAACAGGCAACTGTCAAGGTATCTCTAAATATTTAGACTTATTCAGAAAGTTTGAGACGTGCTCTGCCATTTCTATGAGTGATAAATGCTCTTTGTCATTTTCTGTCACTGTAGATGCTGCCTTACGTCCAACTTGTTTCCAAAAAGATCTCTGGAAATAAGCTTGTTCAACAATGGAGAGGAAAAAAAAAAAAAAAATAGTGGGTGAAGTTTGTTTTACCTTGGTCATTCATACTGTCCATTATAGTCATCAGTTTCTTTAACCTTGCCATTGATTCCTGTTCATTGCCTTTACTCATAAAGTCAGTTCCAAAACCAGGGATCATACCCTTGTTTTAAAAATGGAAAACAAATACTGTGTCAGAAGAGGCAGAGCTAATTTTAATTAAGTAGCCAGAAATACGGACAGCAACCTTTAGTTCAGTAGTTATGTATCGCAGTAAGCAAATAATTTCACATTTCTGAAAAAGCACAGACTCTTAACATTAGTTTCAATGAAGAATTTTAAGTTTACAGCAACGTTTGTCAAACAGAAATGAAAATCTGATAAAACAAAAATATTTTGGGGATAACTAACCAAGATCTGACTGAACGGTCCCATTTTCATGATGTTTTGGAATTGTTCATACATATCTCTTAACGTAAATTGACCTGAAGAGCAACAGCAACAAAAAAACAGATTAGGAAATGTCACACTAGCATTTTTGTCTTGCTGTCCTTTCTCAGTTTTTCTTTATATTCACAAGGTAAATACTATACTGCATAGATAAATCAACCTCTTCACTGTTACCATGGCTAAACTGTTTTAGATGGCACACACTTAAGCATTAAGCTAATTATTCTGCGGTCTGACAGACTTATCACTCAAAAAAACAACACAACTATGTACACGAAACAAATTACTTGTCTACAGATTAATTCAATGGTCTACTTCTCTGAGACAACTTGCCATGATTAGGTTATGGTAGTACACCCACAATTCAGTCCTTGGGAATAACTTACCATGTTTGAGCTTTTCTATGAGTGCTTCATTATCATCCAACTTTAACTCGTTTACTTTATCTATCAGTCCTTCAATATCACCCATACCTGGAAGAGAAACAACCCAGCTCTGAAGTTAGCAGAAAAAGTTAGCAAGAAAGTTGAAAAAGTTAGCAAGAAACTGACACTTCAACTTCTATTATCCAATTCAAAGTGTCTTTTAAGTACAGCTGCACATAGTACATACCTAGAAGTTTGCTGATGAAAGGCTGTGTTTTAAACGGCTCAAAGTCATCTATGTGTTCACCAGTTCCAATAAAAATAATAGGACTCTTTGTGGCAGCAACTCTGCAGTAAAATATATTTTATGAAATGGCCTCTCAAAAACCACCCATCTTTTGTACCACCCACTAACATAATCACTAGGCATCAACACAGTGCATCCTCTCTCCTCAACTGTTCATCCTACTCCTCAAACTATTAATACAAAAACATCCAGCATTTAGGATGGGTAGCTGGGAAAAGCTGACAAGATGTTTCTCTAGTTTGTACTTTGTAAAATATGAACTCTGCTTTGAAAAATATCAACAGATACATTCTCCATTTTATCCTAGTATTCTCCTCACTAGTATTACAAGGACAGATGAGACAGGCATTGATTACTTTTTCTTTAAGGTACCTCCTGCAACAGACAGCAATCTTGTTTCCAACTCAGGAAAAAAAAGCTTAGACATAAGAAAAGGAAGAACTTTTTCATCAACCAATCATTGGCACTAGCTTTTACATTAATTTAGCTTCCAGTCTACAGAATATATAGAACAAACACAGCAGACTTAACACATACAAGCACATGACAACCGGAACAAGCTTTCGGTATTTTCATTTTGCAATTTAGTTTTCCATCCTTATGCTATGAATAACAGCAAAATAGGTATGACAGTTCATGAACTCTAACACTTAAGATCAAAGTCAGACAGCAGTTTAGTAGTAAGTCGTTAACTTGACTGTTTTGACATATCATCTCAGGTGCATACAAGCTATATCACTGAAGCAGAGATGAAGATTAGTCTGACATGCCATCGTATAAGGCTGAAGATAAAATGTTAACATTTTCTAGTCAATCGAGTCTGTCAAGATACAGCACAAGGGAAATCCAACAAGAATGTTATTCAGGAAAGTATGAATGAATACCAATTTTCTACCAAATTGCTGGACACTGGCAATCCAGAAGTTTGATTTGCATAACAGTTTTAAGGCCATTAGATATGACTACCTAGAGTTTTTCCCCTTTTGGAAAAAAAATCTTGGGCATTAAATGAGAAGCAAAATTTTCAAGTAAGTCGTATCTGTTAAGTCCAAATTTATGTTTAAAAAAAAAAAAAAAAAAAAAGAAGGGGCCACAGTAAATACAACTGCTTGATGCTGTTTTCAGAAGATACAATTCTGACATGTAACAATACACATTACTGTTTTGGAAGTACATGAGAAGATCTGATACTGACTGAAGTTAAATAGCCCATGGGTGATCCTAGCCACCAGAAGTAGGATAAGAACATAACTGCTACTTACTTAAATCTTAGATTCTGTGCAGTGTGAGAGTGACACTTTCATAGGCAGGCTTCTTTGAGATACTAACACATTTCACGATTGTCCATGCACAGCCAGGTGCTGGACACAACTGCATCACGATACTTACGCACTAAGAGCTCCACCTCCTTTTGCATGTCCATCAAGCTTAGTAACAATAACAGAAGCTACATCTACTTTATCTTTGAAAGCTTTAGCTTGAGCTTCACAAGCTTGGCCAATGGAAGCATCCATCACATAAACAATGTTATCTGGTTGCTAGGAGAAATGAGAGATACATAAAGTAATCATTTCCTTCTTGCTTAGACAGTGTTCATGCATTATGCTCAGTAGCAGCACTAACTGCAATAAGAACATGCAAGGGCTATGCAGTTTGAAACAAAAGAACTGTTTTACAAACAGTATTGTCTAACAACCATTTGAAAACTGATGCTGTATTACTATGAGAGATTTATCTACAACACAGAATATTACAATTTTATAGGTTTACATTGATTACTTATGTTTTGAGTGCTTTTAGCTAGTATCTGAGCCAATAAGCTAATTAGGATCTATAAGCAGCTAATGGCTAACAACATCTTCCCTTGGCTTTTACATTAAGAGCTTTAGGAAATCCATTCCTCTGAAAACAAGTTAGCCATTAGCAACGGTTGTGTGGGAAGCATCATACTGTCCTGGAAGACCAAAGAATCAAATAGTCAGACTTTGAAAAGCCATACAAGAAACACCAGCTTCATTTACATATCAAAACTGTTGAAAGTTATCCAATCATCTTCTTTGTTTCAGGGCAATTATTTGTGCCAATCACAGAAAATTCAGTACATATAGCTACAGGAAGCCAGTTCAGACTGGTTCTTTTATCTAGTTTCTCAACATAAAAAGATCCTGAAAAGGAGAAGTTAAAGCAGGAATGGCAGTCTTGTTACATGCAAGCATCCTCTTGAACTAAAGATAGAAGAATTAAAACTATCAAGCTCTGATCATCCAGCTCTGGTTTGGCCACACAGAACATTAGGAGATAAACATAAATTAACTGTAGTCAAATTACTGTAACAGAAGTTATTGTATTTCTTGAAACTACTCACTATGGCATTAGCAACTTGTAACATCTCTTCAAACAAAGAGTCTTCCTGTTTGTGACGTCCACTTGTATCAACAATGATTATTTCAAAGTTTTCATTCTTAAATTTCTCAACACCTTCTGAGGCAATAATTACAGGATCCATTTCTGTATAACTGATCACAAAGAAAAACAAAGAAAACAGGAACAAACAACAAATCAGCAAAGAGTTACCAAAGAAACTAGTTCCAACTTTCATCACCTAACTATAAACTGGTTAACGATCTGGATTTCAAGAATGACTTTCTCTCATGTCAAGCAAAAAATTGATTTAAAATGTGTCTAAGTCATTTGCCCTTACTACTCAGTAAAGTGAAGCACAAAGGACTGCCTGTCTCCCCTGCTGAAAACTGCACTAAACAGCCCTTCTCTAGCCCTTCTCTAGCCCTTCTCTGAAATAAGATTTAACTGAGCACCTACATAGTACACTTCCAATGAAGCTGAAGGAAAACTTACTTCTTGCTTTATAAAGCTATTTTAGGTTCACTGCTGCCCCTACCTGATAATAAAAATTAAGGGTCCAAAAGTCATATCCTTTGATCTGTAACATTACTTCCTGAAAATCTGTCTGGTAAAGACCAATAAGCTGCCACTCACTGAGAGAATATTCAAGGAAATTATCCCCCGATGCCTGATCTCTTAAGCTATCCTTACCTTCTACTACTGGCAGACAGTACACTGGATTAGGCAGAATTTTCACCTGATCAGAGCAAGTATTATGAAATCTAAGTAATTATGCAACACTGAATGTGGCCTAGTGAGACACGTTCAGTAAGGAACAATACATCGTTGGAACTGAATTGTTCTCTGAACTGACTCTGAAAGATGCTTACCTCCCATAAAAGGGAATTCTTGCTTTTGTGGCGTTCTGCTTTAGCTGGTCAAAAGCACCTGTAAGACAGGTATAGTCAAGGGGCTGTTAAAAAAAAGATAATCTGTAAGTATTAAAGAAACACAGCATTAAAGACTGTATTACCTGCTCTGTACGTGTCGGCACATATCAAACAAGTCTTCCAACCTTTCCTCTGATAGAAGTATGCTAACTGTGAAAAGAAATCCAAAACAAGCAGTTACACTAAAATCCCATGAGAAAGCATGACACTGTATAACAACTTATAAGGCACTGAAGTACAGACTCAAAAAAATCAAGCCAGCTTTCCTATAACTGAGACTACTTAGTAACACTGTACAAGTACCCAGTGTTAGCATCTCTGTTTTTTAGAAAAGTGTATTACACAATTATTAAAGGCAAGATGAAAACAACTGCTTGCCTCTGCTTCTGATTCCAGTTTCCTGAGCTAGGAATGACTGCAAATAATTCCAGTTCCCATTTTACTAACTCCTGGGTTCTGCTTACTGTTAATACTGCAGATAGAACTAGCTTTTAGAAACTACCTCTTGTAGTAGTTACTCTCATACTAAAGCTAAAACACAGCACTGTACCAGCTACTAGGAAGAAAATTAGCTCTATCCCAGTTAAAACCAGGACACTACCCAAAGCAGTAAGTACTTCAATATTAAGTACTGTAATGGCTACAACTTGCACAGCTCTTTGTTTCTGTACTTCCAGAGGAGCAAAGATATTTCCATTTCAAGGACATGTTTTAAAGGATTGAACGAAATCCTTACTTTCTTGTAAAAGTCAGCTTCACTGGTACAATGTACATTCACAGAATATCTGGTTGACCAAAGACTTCCAAAATATAGTTTGCCTACAGAAGCGCTAGAAGAGACTTATGAAATCTGAATACTGGTATATTTGACATAGCCTTTGTGTGAATCTCAGAAGCAGATGACTGAAAAAAGCAACAAAGATGCATCTTTTCCCACAGGATACTTTTTCCTCCCAACAACTATCATAAACAGGTTAAACACTGAATTGGAGCATTCTTTTTTTAGCCTTAAGAAAACAAATCCAAATCTTCTCAATGAGTTTGGGGCTGGAAGAGGTTTCACATCACCCACTCATACTTAACTGATCTAACACAGATGCCAGCTCCCACTGGTCTCCCAAAACAGGTAATGGAATGAGATCAGTTCCATTCATAATACTAGTCTTAAACCCAGAAAGAATGGAATTTCTTGTCCATAAACAGTACTGTTTCATCAAGAGTTAAGTTTAAAAAAGAAATCTTGAAGAAAGTTCTAAAACCATAAACTGCCCCACAAGAATATTACTTCGGACATTGTTCTCATCTCAGAAGCCCCCTGCAAAAATATCTGTACACTGTAATCAGTACTTTCCTACTGATAGAAACAGCACTGATCACACGCAAATCATACCAAAGCAGTTCAGTGACCACCACCTTCCTCAAGAAATAAAAAACATTTAAAAAAAGACACGCAAACAGATTCACAGTGCAAGTCACCTTTGAACAGGTTGTTGTTTTACCACTTCCTTGCAAACCAACAAACATTATAATATTCTGTTTTCCTTTGGTTGGTGTCCATGCTTTGACTCCAGGATCTACAAGCTAAAGAACAGAGCATAATGTATATTGCAGAACTGAACTTCAGAAGCACAGAACAGTGTCACAGTCATGCTAGGTGCCTGGTTTTATATTCAGTGCAGCAAACCAACTTATGCATGGTCTAGTTTTATTTTGGCTTAGATGCTTGCTGATTTACAGTGACAAGCAACAGTCTGTGCAAGATACCTAAAAATACATAATGTTATGCATAATAATTCTGTAACAGTAACAGTGTTAATTTGTTTGTAATATCAAGCACCGAAGTCAGGGTGGCTTGTATACATGGCACAAGCGTAACAGACAACACAGAAATACGACCTCGACCCCACCATCACTGCTCAAGATGGACCTCTTCTGGTGAGAATCCTACAGTAAAGAAGCCTTCTTAGGGTTGCTGCCTCACTTCTCGAAAAGTAGAAGGTACATACATACCAGAGAACTATCATATGGGTGGACACAGACTATAGAAGAACAAAAGACTATACTGTTAACTGGAAAAAGGAAAGAATACTGACACCCAGGTACTGATTTGACCCAGCAGGCAGATTAAAGAAAAATGCTGCCATGACTGCTGGGTTGTTAATTAACACTTTTTCAAAGGATTATAAGTAGTTTGAGCAAATCTTTATTAGGGTAGCAAAGGTGTGTTTCTGGGACAATCAAAGACATTCCAGAAACTAACAGTACTTTACCCTTATTTTGTCTTTAAATTTCAACTGAAGATAAAGAACAGCTGAACTTGATGCTAAAATTGAAGTAAGTCAAATCGATGCCCAGGAAGTAGCTTCAATCAGAAGAATATTACTGTTTACAATAGTAAGAAGTCTTACAACAAGAAACATAATTGCAGGTACCACACAATAACCTTGACGCTTGGCCTGCTACTGTACTCCTTCCACAGCCCAGGCTGTACAAGAAAAGTGACATAATACAGAGTTTCGAAGTCCTACCTACCTTAACAAGTTCCTTAAAGACAGCATGCTGAATCATTTTTCTTTTGTTAAGGCCAGATGCCATTTCTTCCAGATCAATCGCAGACCTGAGTTTAGGAAAACCATGAAACACTAGCATAAATTACAGCATCGCTTTAACCTAGGCATAAATGAAATCTTTGCAACTGGAATAGCACTCTGATTTGCCTTGTGTTTTCACATGGGACATATTCAAGAAGACATGCACTTGAGACATTACTTTTATATGCAGGACAAAAACAGGTTTCTAAAATACTTGGATCTTTCAGACTTGCATCTACTTGAATTACACGTCTGATAATAGTCAAGTAACAATACTGATCTTATACAGATCTACTTATATCCAGCACAGAACATGTGAAGATGAGGTGTCTAGGAAGTAACAAAGAACTTATTTATCATACCATTCAACTGATAACAGCAACATTATTTTGAAACAAACCTAACGACAATAACTGGCTAAACTTCATGAAGATTCTTTGAAGGAAACTGGCTAGACATTTAGTTTAAGCTGTATTTTCCTGTTAAAGATAAACTGTGTGTGCCTACAAAAACCATATAAAATTAGAAGTTATTCTTCTGTAACCTAAGAATTACAGTTTTTACAAGCATTAGAAGTTTAAGCATTTTGATTAGTTTACTTACTTGACATTTTCTCTGAGTTGTTTCACAAGTTTAATATTAACATCAGCTTCCAGTAATGCTGTACATACTTCTTTTAACATAGCATTTAAAACCTTTGAAGTATGAAAGAAAAATGGTTTTACAATACACAGTATTAGTCCAAAATAAGATGTGAAAGTATTTAGTGCATAACCAAGGCTTTTACAAATTAAACGCATGCAGTCCTATCATACTGACTGCCACAAAGAAAAAAGTCTATGCACTTGTTCCTATGCAAATCCGATTTAAACTTGACAAGGTAATACTGGAAAAGAAGGCTCCTCAATTTGTAACATGCACACTATACCAAAGTAACACAGAACACTTCCTATTGCATTAAGGACAACAGCAGCTTGCATGGGAGTAAGCCTTTCTAAACTTCTCTGCAGGTACCTCTTAAGAGTCAGCTGTAACAAAAAGCTACAAAAAGAATCTTTTAACACAACTTCTGTAAATAAAAGTATCCCTTAAAGCAAAAATGGACACACTGTCATCTGCATTCTCAGAAACTGGACTGCTGTTCTGGGCTATGTCTGTTGGGCAAATAGGTGCCTCAGTTAGGAAACCAATTTAGTGTTTTTCAAAGTGAAAAGTCATGAACAGAAAGATTTTTTCCGAAAGTAACACCTGCATAAATGGTTTCATTTGCACAGCTTGAGCTCACGCAGGAGAAAAGTTTCTACTGCTGAAAGCAAAAACCAAAATTGGGCTATGTTAGATTCAGTTAAGGATTTGCCTCCCAGCTTGAGATTTGTTAAAAATCTTTCTTCTGCGCACAAGTTCCAACCCTATAACTTTGATAAGCCTACTTTTCAGTTACTTTAAGCCACCTGTCTGCCAACCCAAAAAGATTTATTTACTCAGAGGCCATTCTGAACCATCACATCAATTAGTTTCCATCCTGCTTTTCAGTCCATATAACAGAAAAGACTTATTTATAATTTCAAACCCTAAATTTAAAAGAAGAAAAAACACCACACAACAAAAACCAACAGACTATTCCAAGACAAACAGCTTCCTCAGCCACATACTGTATTGGCTTGAATATAAAGGCAGCAAAAACCCATAATCCTCACATTTAAGACAGCAAAGTTTATGTTGAAAGCTATTTGTTCTTTTCACACTTCAGCTTCTTGCAGCCATCTCCATAGTCTAGCTGCACACACATGCATAAATAAGAGCACTTTATATAGTCCCACAGCCAACCTCAGGCACATTTTGCCTCCTTCAGTGTTACCTCCTCAGAACGCTAATCTCCCTAAGTACAGCCACCATGCTCAAGGAACTTTTGACCCTGGGATTCACTGTGCCTGAGGTGATTATACATGTCTATATCTGGTTCTAAGTTTTGGAAGTACTATCAGCGGGTTAAAACCTCTAGCTAAAACTTCTGCTTGAGAGAAAAGAGCCTCAAGGTAACATCAACCTACTTCAGGCTTCTCATCAGCCTTTGAGAACTTCTCAGAACTTTTCTTTCTAAATGTTAGTGCCAGCACACATGCATACTACATACCTCTTCATTGATAATCGTAGCATTGCTCAGTGAGCGTAATGCTGAAGTTATTTTTCTTCCAAGATCTGCTAGAACCATCTTGGCAGCTTTAAGTACAACTTAGAAGAATCTGAAAAACAATTAAGAATTAAATTTAAACCTAGTTGAAGCTATGCCTTCACAAAGCAATGATTCCAGTATCTTTTGGGTTAGGAAACCTGCCTTCCACTCTAGAAAGCACACAAGTTTTACTTTTTTAGTTATTTTTAGGAAATACTGGCCTGAAGCTAATTTTAGGCTATCCTGATGGCCTATTTGAAAATAGAGACTCCACGCTGCCATTAGGAAGCATTTCACTGTCTGGAATATTTGTGCATCGAGTTCACTATGAAAAAACAGTCCAGTCAGAGTTCCAGAAAGAGTGCTGCTTTATGCTTTTTATCTTATCAGCAATATGCTACAGGACAGAATAAAACCAAGCAGAACAGCCTAGAAGCTCTGCATCCTGCAAAATATTTTGCTAGCAAAATTGAACATTAATTATTGGTTCTACTTTATCTACCTTACATTAAATCAAACTGGATTTCCCATTCTTGTAACCCCTCAAACATACTTCAGTTTAAATAAGCAAAATTCACACTGTATTTTTTTAATTTTTGGGGGAGGGGGAAGGTTGTTTTGTTTTTTCAAACCAGCCTATTTTTTTGCTTACTACAGACACAAATTTACATATAAACCTAAAGCATACCGCAACTTGTACTTAAGAAACTATAAAGAGTTAATTTCTGAAGGGTATGCATAGTTTAGTCAACAAGCTCAGCCACTACCTCCTCTATACAAGGTGGTAAGTTATTCAGAAGAACACATGGCAGAAACAGCAACCTAGAACTCTGAAAAGGGCAAACCAAAATTTGTCTAAGGAGCAGAAAAAGTTGCAACATCATAGTTACTGCTGAAACAGAGAACTTCAGACGCTTCTTGTTTATCTTCCAATTTCACAGGGTTTTTTTCTTCATAACCAACTGAAACTACTCCCTTGCCAATAGCTGAATCCAGAACTACACATTTGAGTTCCTCCATCCAGAACAGAGAGCAAGCTTGCCAATGATGACAGCCTCTCTAATCAAAGTAGCTGAGAGCTTTCCAGGTTTGGGTGAATTTTCCCCCTCCCTCTTCAAATGAGTAGAGGACTAAATAGGCAAGAGAGGCTGGTCTATTTAGTAAAATTAAGAATACGTCATTAACTACACTTATATTTTATTTAAGAGAGAGGGCTCCAACCTAGGTAAAATAGAAAGAAGCTCACTATACACACACATGAAGGTTTACCAGCTGCACAGGCCCCCAAAAGCAAAGCTTATGATATGTTTACAAATAAGTATGAAAATATATTCCAAAGTATACAAATCACACACACAAGCAAACCTCCTGAGTGCTTTGCCTAATTGAGAGTTAATATTGTTATGAAGTTAGCCGTTTAAGAAAAGAAAACAAACAAGAAACACAACTGCCAGTCCAACCCCTCTGATATTGAGGCCACAGCCCAAACCAAAACCTCCAGAAGTTTCAAGACAAATACATTCAGTTTAAGTACAGGCCTCAGGTGTAGCAAATGATACAAACATATGCAGAGATTTTAGATTAAAGGTACATTATATGAACAGGCAATTCCAAAGTGACATACACTATCATGCCATCTTGATATTTCATTTAAAAGTTTGTCTGTGCTTCCTAAGGAACTGTGTAAAATATTTGCAGATCAGTAAGTTAACAGATATGGATATCCAGCTTCTTCCTTTGCTGGAAGAGGACTTCTACATGACATCTGAAGCAGGAAAACTCCAAGTTTTCCTTAGAAAACACGTAAGTTTCTTTCTTGCAAAACAGTTCTGAAAAAGCATTATCATCAATATGATCTACCAAAGGGTGTCAGGAAAGCAGATGTTCAAAATGTTTTTCAAGATTGTTTCCCAGGAAAATCACAGTAATTGTAAAAAAAAAAATCCTCCAAACAAAGAAATAATAAAACCTTTAAAACCAGTACCGCATCTCAGAAAGATCTGAGCTGCTAAAACTGCAGCCATGGACAACACTTAACTAGAACACTTGGCTATAAGAGCTTAGAAATTTGATAGCATGACCATAATACAGCAGCCGGGTAAACACCCAATATTTAAAAATAGTTTCCAGAGCTCTATGGGTCTCCAAATACAAAAACTTAATTATGCTCTAATAAACAAATGCTTCCACTGCAGAACTCCAAAAGCTTCTTCCAACAGCCTTACAGTAAGAATAATACAAATAGTATACTAAGGGATGAGTTTAAACATTTTACCATCAGCTCTAGCACATGAAGGATTTATAAGCCATCAGAATTAGTAAGGAATGCCAGCTACAGAAATTAACATAACTTTTTATACGCAGTCCATCCAAGAAGATGAAAAGACACATAAGCTGTGTTAGCAGGTAGCCAATTTGGATTGGCAGCTGCCCAGGCATGCACTAACAGTGACTGCACTGCAGAATGAGTATAGGCTGCACTCAGAGCATCTGCAGTTCTGGAAAAGCTTTTTAGCTTTGATGCAGCGGTCCATAAACTTACTGAACAGGTCTGAACCTGCCAGCGTCCCACAGTAAAACAACCAGGCTGCATCAAGCAGCCCTTGTGCTGAAGAAGGCCCTGAGTGCTACACAGACTGAGCCACCTTAAGAAGCAGCAGCCTGGGCACCCCGGCACTGAGCTCTCAGGTTCCACTGCAGAGTGCAAGGCCTCCCCGCTTGCTGCTGAGAAGCGGCGTTTCAGGAATAAAGAGGCAGCAGAAACAGTGGGGGCTTTATTAAGCCATAGCAGCGGTAAAAATTCTCAAGACAGACCACCTACCCCTGAATATCCATCTTAGTATAAAACTCAAAACAAAAGTCGCCCAGTTCAACTAGCAGGACTCTTTAATGCACGGAATTTTTAAAAGATAAAAGCTGTTTTGAGGATAACAAGCAAAAAGAATACTCAAAGTCTGCGCGATAAAGTTATACTAAATACATATACGGGTTAAGAACCACTGTAAGTCTAATACCACCACAACAAAAGCCGATTCACAGGTGGGAATAGGTTGAGCTGCTGCAGCGGCGCTCAGCCCCAACATAGTAGCTTCCACCTTCTGACGTTACCCGAAGAGAGGCAGAAAGCAGCCCCAAAACTGCGGCAAGGATTGGCCATCCCGCTTATGGCCTGACAGCCTTGTTGTCACGGGAAAGCCCAAACCGACGAAGGGACAACCCTACTAGATACCCGGCCCCAGCCTTTTCCCCGCGCACCCAGAGCTAGCGACCGCCAACGGCCGCGTACCGGGCCGGGCCAGCCCTGCTCCAGCGACGGCCTGCGAAGGTGCAGCAGCCCAACAGCAGCCAGGGCAGCGCGGTCCGGCAGGCGGGAGGGCGGCCCTGCCGCCCGCTCCCCGTTCGCGGTCCCGCTTCCCGCTGTAGCACTGACCGGGAGCAGGGCGCGGGGCCCAGCCGAGCCGCCGCGGCGCCGCCGCCCAACGCTCCGCACCCGCCAGCGGCACCACGACACGGCAGCGCCCGCCGCTACCCGTCGGCCGGAGAAACGTCACCACTCGCCCTCTCCCCGCGGGCCGCGAACCGCTTCCTCTTCCGGGCCCGGGCGCGCTCCCGCCCCTTAAGGTAGCCCCAGACAGACCCGCAGAGGAAACGCGCAGCGCCCCTCGGCGCGCCGGCTTAAACACACGGCTTCCCGGGGGGGTGCGCGCCGAGCTGGGAGGCGGGACTCTCCTCCGGCGCTCAGCCCCCCTGCTGCGCCCCCCCGCGGCGGCGCGATGGAGCTGGAGGCGGCGCGGCGCGCGGTGCTGGCCGCGGTGCGGGGCACGCGCGCCGCCGACCTGCCCCGGCTGCTGCACTGGATGCGCAACACCAGTAAGCGCGGCCCGGGGACGGGCGCTGCGCTGCGGCTGCCGCGGCCCCGGCAGTCGGCGGGGGGCCCCGCGGGCAGGTCCGGGCGATGGGGGAGGCACGGTGGGCGTAGCGGGCCTGAGCCGTGCCCCGCCGGGTCGAGGCTCTGCGGCCTGGCTGCCTCGCTCCGTTATGGTGCTGGCACCCAGCGGGCGTGTTCCCCCTCCGCGGGCGCCGGGCCTGCGGGAAAGATCCGCCGGCGAGCGAGAGGCGGGGAAGCGGTGGGGTCCGGTAGTCAGGGCAGGGGCCGTGTGCCCTGTGCGCCGCGGGGCCGCTCAGTGGCTGAGCGCCTGCCCGCCTAACGTTCCCAGGGCCCTGGGGAGCCGCGTCCGGGCCGGGCGCTCCGCTCCCCGGGCAGGGGCTCGGCTCCGCCGGTAGCAAAATACCGGCCGGGAGCCCTCGCCCGAGTCCGTGAGTTCCGCGGCGCGCAACGCGCCGTGCCCGGGCTCGGCGTGCCCGGGGCTTGGGGGCTGTCCGGGAGCGAGGCTGCCGGGAGGCGGCGTGTGTTGCAGTGCCAAGGGAGGCCTGTAAGCCGAGGCCTGTCCGAGGCCGTGTGCTCTCCCTGGCTCCGAGCAGCGGTTCCTGGCCCTGATGCTATTCTTTTGCACCGGCCCACGCTTCTCAACTGCCGTAGCCCTCAGGTTGTCACGTCAGACTACACGGGAGCTGATGGCGTGCTCAGGGTTGTGAGTGTGGCGGCGGAGCTGCGGTTCCGGGTTGCCCTGCCAGCTGTGCAGCAGAAGCTGGCGCTCCCGGCAGAAGAGCGGGACAGACAGCTGGGGTGGTAACCTCTTACACTCCCCAGCGTCAGAGGTCATACAGAGGTACTCTGCTGCTGGCGTATCTTTAGGGTTTTAGAAGTTTGCTTTGTCTTGTTCCACTTCACACATGTTCACAGCAACCTTCCAGAAGCTTGAAAACAGTGCCTTGAGCTATTACCAAACACTGCTTTCCTCACTTAATGCCCTCTTAACATAGCTTTCTGTTTACTTTCTTGTTTGTGCCTCAGTATAACTTCATCAGCATGCTGCAATCAAGCATCTTGTGGCAGATGAAGATAGGAAATGTGGGTCATTTGCGGCTGAACAAAAAGATGATAGGGAAAACCCAAGTATAGGCTATGCCCCATGGCAGGAGGGTTACAACTAGATAATCTTAAGGTCATTTCAAACCCAAACCATTCTATGATTCTAAAGCTGTAGGCACATAGTGCCACGCTAAATAAACTAGGTGCTGCTTTGTCTGTGGGTGTATTTGCATTTTGTCATTGCAGATAAGAATTTGGAAGGCCCCCCCAGATCCTTTGATCCAGTCTCAAGCAGCCAGTAAGCATCCTGTTCATCAATCATTGCCTGCTGGGATGATACACCCGCTCCCTGGTGATAATGTGTCGGCTGTGAGAAAATGGTCATATGCTACCTTATTTCCCCAGATCATGCCCTGTTGTGGGCATGGGTTATTCTTGTTCAGGTCTTTTGTTACAGCACCTCCACTGTAGGGGGGAAACATCTTCATAAGCAATCACACGGGGACCGTTGCACAAAGGCAAGCTGTGACACCAGAAGTTGTCCAGGTAATTACAACTGGAGACTCACTGTTGCCCTGTGGTTTGCAGCTGCTCCGGCCGCTCAGTAGAGAGGCAGGAGAGAGCCGCCTTTGGCTGAACGGGCCCTCTGCTGGCGTTACAGAAGGGAACACACACTGTTCCCTGTTAACTGTTGCGAACAGCAGCCCTTCAGCCTTAGCTAGGAAGGACATTGCTGGGTGTCTTGGAGCATCTGTGAGTCAGCCTTCACTATTAAAGCAGAGATGGGACTCCCCAACACCTGAAGGCTGAAGTTTGATGGGTGTCGTTAGTGTTAATTGCAACTAAACATTCTTATTTTCTATTTGTGTTTATGTACACATGCATGTAAATACACAGGTATATGTCTACACATATGTGCGTATATCCATAATGGTACAGCAATGTCCTGTAAGCAACATTTCATTCCTTCCTTTCTGAGTCCTTGTCTGGATTCAGTAACATGCTCTGCTTGCTAAAAGGTGCCTGGGTTACTGTAAATAATCTGGTTAGAAGTGGTTTTCTTACATCCAATATAATATAATTTAAAAATCTCATTGAGTTTCATATGCAATCATTCATATTGCTTGTTCATTTCACAGAAAGCATTTCAGCTCCTTCTACACTGTATTGGTTTATGTGGTGTGCCTATATGGCTTTCTCAGCTTACTGACTCCTTTACAAATACAGTAAAGCACATGGGAACTTATTTGTGAAACTGAAAATGCTAAACTAAAAATGTTTCAGTTAGGAAACACATCCTTACTATTTTCCCCACTTTGATTTTATGGTTGTGCTTTATCTTTTCCGTCAGAATTTTTAGCCGATGGCATAGTTTACACAGACTTGCAAAAATCTTTTGTCAATGAATGAGTCCTACAATTTTTCTACTTATGCTGCAACTTCCCGAAGTTCTCACAGACAGATAGTTTCTGTGAAAGACACGTATGCTGTGGTTCATAGCCTTTGTTAGATCATGAGCTCTCAAATATTTTTTCTGATTTTTGGTGGTTTAGATCCATGCCTAGGTCTTTCAGTGAAAGGAGGTATGTACTCTTGCTTCATGTTTACTCTTCATATTTAAGATACAAGCTAAACTGTAGATCAGGTTCCGAATTTTTAACTACTTTGTGCTTGATATATATGAGAAATCTTTGTCATAGACTCATAAAATAGTTTGGGTTGGAAGGGACCTTTAAAGTTCATCAAGTCCAACCCTGTGCAGTGAGCAGGGGCACGCTCCTGCTTTTTTTGCAGTTTCCCCAGAGTTGCAAGTATTTTGGGTGATGTCCCCAGCACAACACACTAGATGCTACTTCTCTTTGTATTGTTTCTCTGCGCTGCTTCTGTGGCTGCATACTGACAGTAACTCTTACTGTGGGTTGTTTTGCCCCCTCAGAATTGTTGTGTTTGAGTAATTATATTGCTCATTGCAACGCCAAGATAGTGCTGTAATAATTAACACTAGTTGAACAGAGGAGAGTGAGGAGCTGGAGGTGAGGTTGCTGCTGCTGTGCCCAGAATACAGCTAGGGAATTTGGGATTCTCTGTACAGATAGGAAACAGTTTTATGGGAGAAGCTAAAAAGTTACCGGACCTCTGTATCACACAGAAATAAAAGCCCTGTCTTTGGCAATACTGACGTAGGAAGCAAACAAACCTCTGAGGAACAAAAAAAAAAAAGTTGTAGGGATGGGGGGGTGTTTAATATTCTGAATGAAAAAAAAACTGTAAGCAAACAAGGATAGGATAAATGGAAACAAAAATACAATGGCATCCTCACAGACAAGTTGGTTTTCTGTGGCATATGGGTTCCCCCCGCACACCCCTACCTCCTACTGCCATCCTACTCCTGTTTCTGTCAAGATGTTGAGCTTATAGTTTTATTTCCAGCTGAGGAGGACTGGGCATGATTCCAGTGTTAGCTATAGTCACGCTTTTTTCCTCTCTCTCACGTAAAGTGTACATGCAGCCTTAGACTAAAGCCCTGCATAAGGTGGTTGCCCTTTAGGGTCAGTGTTGTTGCAGAGACAGCCTTGTTTACTAGTTTAACTTAATCTGTGTTTTCTGACTTGCATGCAGTCAGAAATGACTGCATTTCTCTCAGATGTTGCTGAGAAACTTTTTCACAGAGGAGGCAAATTATAATAAAGGAAGTTATCTATAGTAAAGACTCTTGTGTATGTGGAACTGGAAAAACGTTGAACAGGTTCTCACTCTTATGATTTTCGACTAATCTTCCTCAGTAATTGTAGGAATATAAGTGTATACAAGATGTTAGTAATTTCCTTCTTTGTACAAATACAGAATAAATTAACTAGTCATGCTTCCCTTCCCCTCCCATCCACCCCCTTGGTGCTATTGTGAATTTTAGAAATCCGAAATCTTTACATATGACGGAAGAAGACATTACTGTTTTAAGACAGCTGCTTAGCAACACTGCTTTGGCGTTTCGCAATCAGCCAGCTCTTCCCACACACTGCAGTGAAATGTACGTCATTTCACGGTGACTTGCATTCCAGCCTTTCTTTTGAGTTAGGCTTAGATCTCAAAGAAAATGAAATAATAAGAGTTGGAAAGAATAACAGAAACCTTTGGTGTCTTTTTTATTATAGAATGATTAATGCTTTAATATCCTTCTGCAATAACCACGTCCCAGAAGTTCTGGCTAACAAAACTTGGGTGAAGCCCAAGAGCTAATTCAAGCCACTTGGGGACCCCCTCTCCCTCCTGAAGATCTTCCTCAATTGGGTCCCAGCATTTGGTGTATAGCTTCTGTATAAATGTGTGCATGGTCATATTCCCTCCCGCTCCTCCACTGCTCAAACTTTTAAGAATTTCCAATAGCAGCAGAGGTTGCATTTGTTAAGAGTGGGTGAGGAGATAAACAATGAAAGTAGAATTGATCGAGCTATCTGTATGCATGAACAGAGATACAGGAACCAGAGGAAGTAAATACATGAGCCTCATTTCAAGTTTGAGATTGAAGTCACCAAACCGTTCTACTTACTGGCAACTACTGAACACTTTTGCTTTAATGCTGATTACAAAAGCCTCTCTTTCAGTTCATGTCAGTGACGCACAGATAAGGTGGTAAAAAGAGCCTTTATGGTTTTTCATATACTGTCGTGGAGTCTAAGAGTTTAAAACAATTTTTTTTCAGCAGGGCTAAAACTTCTGTAGTGCTGGTGCTTTCTTTTTTTTTTAGTCATGTAACAGTAAGATGAAACAATCTTACAAACTCTCCATTCTGTAGACTTCATTAGAAACGTGTAAATACAGAGCTAAGATTTCAAAGTGATGGACTGAATGGCTGATTGTTTATATAGTAATGTATTACTCAAAACAATTACTGAATAATAAACCTTTGTAAAGCCTTGAAGTTAAGGATACACAACATATACTTAAGTACCAGTCTTATTTTTTTTCTTGTGGATGGACTCGTACTGGGAGCAAACCAGTTTTCTAAGAGATTGGCACAGGATTTAGTCTTGTGACTCGAAGTTGGGGGCAGTCAGTGCTGTAAGTTCAGGCTTTTAACACGCAGTGTGAGGGAGGGGTATCTGACAAGATTAACTTGACCGGACAGTGGCAGATGTGCTGCTTTACTACAGTGTTCTGCATATAGATTCATAAAATAGCTTGGATTGGAAGGGACCTTCAGAGGTCATCTAGTCCAACCCCTAAGCAATGAGCAGGGATGTCTTCATCTAGATCGGGTTTCCCAGAACCACACCCAACCTGGCCTTGAATGGCTCCAGGAAACTTCTCAACATGCTGTTAGGAACAGACCAAGTTTGTCCAGCTTTTTCTATTATGTACTTAAAGGTGTAGTCATTATTGTGTTCTTAGACCTGCTGCATAAAATTATTGGATTATGATTTTCACACGACAAGGGTAGAAAACAGTATGAGAAAAAATTGTGACCCTTTTACAGGAAATGGTCTTTAAGGTTTCCTTTTATTACTGTTACCACTGCAGGTAGAACTAAAGTTGAATGAGCCTCTTCAAGAGGATGAAAGCATGGGTTTCTGCAGTGTAACAAATATAGTATGTAAATTCTGTGTGTGTGAGAAAGCAATTTAGTACAAGGCTTCATATCCAAATTGGTAGAAGTGATTTATCCAAGTAAGACAGCCTTTCAGAAGAGATCAAAATAGTATTGCGGAGCCACATTAACTGGAATCTATTTCTTTGTTAAAATTACGCTGTAAAAAACCTTTTCCAACTACTCTGTTGTTTGGTAAACGAAAATGGGATGACACCTGTAATTTGATGAATCACCAACTTGGGAATTGGCATTAATTGCTTTTGTTGTGACAATGATACTGCTGGAGAGGGGTCTCAAGAATACCAAGTACTTCTAAGTTGTTAGTCACTGGAGCTTAATAATGATGGGGAAAAATAGTGATTGCAAAATAGGTATGTGACTTACCTTGTTTAAAACTTAACTTTGAAGCTTCTTTCAAATGAATGTAAAAGGCTGAAAGAACTAATAAAATAAGCTCTGGTTATATTCCTATTGGAAAAAGCTGAGTACTTTCTACCAATAGTTAAGTAGGCTTGGGTTAGAAATAGTACTCAGAGTTCCTGAAGAAGTTGGTACACTGAGGTCACAGTTCGCTTCTTAAACTGTTCAGACAAAAAAGGAGATAGTAAGGTTTTAGAGGTGTGAGACTTCCTCCTTGATCTGTTTTTTCAGTAGCATTAAAACACACTGAATGATTAAATTAACCTCATATTAAGTAACATGGATGTTAATATTTGCTTTTTAGTTCTGTGAGTCTGAATACAGTCCAAATATATATCTAGAAGACCATAAGGTGCTTTCTGTTATGGTTGCCTTTGCTAAATCATCTTCTTTCCACGTGACATGTAATCTTCTGTTGTCATTTGGAAATCATGCATTGCTTATCTTCAGTCATGTATTTCGCAGTGCTGGGATGTTTAGATGTTGGTATAGCGGTGTTCTCTATCCCATGCGAAGCTTTGTGAATGTTTTCTTAGCTTGTGTTACATTTGCTGTAGAAAGGCTGAGCAGCACCAGGGTGTTAATTAGGCTTTTTGCAATGTGTTAATTAAATTTCATAAATGCATGTTGAGTAGATCCAGTGGAACCAGTTTTTGAAGTAAAATACAAACACTATGCACTCAGACTTCCTCCATAAACAAATGATTGTGATTCATCTTGCAGTATTTCATGAACTGTATGTTTCTTTCCTGGTTAGTTGTCTGTTCAATGAACACAGGGGTTGACTTACATACTCTCCATTTGATATACATGACAGGCACTAAAGTGATATCAAAAATAGTTTTCTATTTTTTGTTTCTTATTTGAGGATCCCTTTTAAGGTGATACTGAGATTCTCAAGTGGGAACAATTTGTTAAACACAGGGGTGGAGTTGATAAAACTGTACCAGAGGAGGCAGAAATGCATATTTTCATATTTGGCACCTGTGTTCGGTACTTGATGGCAATCTATAAATATTTGCATACTGCAAAAGTAAATGAGATACTGTGGTAGCTGTTGCTGTTTCTTGCTTTGACAGGAGTGAGGTGACTCTCCACATCTTAAGTTGGGTCACAAACTATATGCACAAGCACAGAGCATGGTGTGTGCTGCTTCTGCTGAAGCTGCCATTTTGTCATCTGAGGAGGGTGCATTCAGAACTTCTCTTTTTGTGTTTCTGCATGCTTACGCTTTACAGTACTAACTGGTAGTTGGGAAATAACGCTTCCTTTTGTCATTTGATTTTCAGTATCAGTGTTCCAACATTTTTTCACTGAAGATGCATATGGGTAGTAAGATTTTCCTTAGGACCTGTTTCATACAGAGCATCTACAGGAACTCTTGTGTGTCATACTTGGTTTTGTAAGATCTCAGAGGACCCCATGTGAGATGGTCAGTGTCATGACAAGTATTGTACAAATGGGAGTTGAGGCAGAGAAGGAGTACTCTGGATTTGAGAAGATGGGTTTGCTACCTATCTTCCACTGGAAGTACCTATTTTCTCTACTATAGAGCTGGGACACCAAGTAGCCTTGAGAGCTGTCCACTTGCTGATGTTGGCCAGAAAAGGTCACCCAGACCATGAGGGAGAAGATCCTATTGATGCAGCAGCCACTGAGAGAAAAGGAGCTGAAGCTCTGCATTTACAGTGTGATGTGTCTGGCCTGGTGGTCTATGAGCACTTCCTGTATTTCATTAAACGCTATATATGAATTTGATACTCTTAACAGGCAGTATAACAGCTGGGTGAGCTCTCTTGCATAGTAATAGTATTGTTTTAAAGCATGTGCCAGATGTAAGGGCTTATTACCCACAGGCACTGGTCTGTACAGCTGCTAATATCAGCTTTCTACTCATTCAGTTTGTAGTGCGATTTTCCTCCTCCTTCCTTCCTCACATGTTATCCACCTCAGCCAACTCTGGCTCCTTTGCACTCTGGAGGGCCTGTTGTGGTGCTGATGGTCCTGGTTAAGCAACAGTTAAATCTGTCCATCTTGTCTTCCCATAATCTCTGGGTTTACTTCTGTGCTGTGTCACATCCACAGAAATCTTCTCTGAGCTGATCAGAAAAATCACTCACTGCTGCTGGGATATTCATAACAAATCTGCAAGTTGTTGGGTGGACCGTGAAGTTAACATGGGATGGGTGCTTATTAGAGGTCTCGCATTAAAATGCTGACAAGCTGGAGCTGCTGCATTGCACCTGTTGTGTTGTTTGTGCTGCTGCTGTTGCAGCTGCCACCTCTATCTCTCAATGCAAAGTCTGCATCTCTTTAGGAGCTGAGGTTCTGGAGAACTTAACTGTGAGCTCTTTGGCACAGCAAATTGCCTTCCTGTTGTGTAACAACTATCAATGTTGTTGTGCCCATCAGGGCCTTGGAGCGTTACTGCTATACAGTTAATAAATGATAAACCAAATATATGTTAAGGGAATCCAGATGATTTAAAGTTTCTGCTGCTTCCAGTGGGGGATTCAGGATTATCTGTTGGAATCACTTGTAATGTGTTGAACAAACCGTTTACATTTACACTCTTAAGGAGAGAATGTCTTGTGCTAATGAGTGAGGGTTTCTTTAATGATGTTGTTCTCACTGCATTGCTTAAACAAAAAGCATTTCAGAAGCTTTTCATAGTTAAAAGGTTAGCTGGTCTTTGTTTCTTATACTAGCCTTAAAATTTCTCACTGTTTCTAGCGTTGCCTGTATTCCACAGGGAAGATTAAATATATTAGCATAGAGAAACTTGTAGCATGTTTTATAGATTTATTTTGAACCTGCTTGCCTCAAACTTGTCTATGCTAATGTTCCCACCTGGGAAAGCAGTGCTAACAAACATACAACTTTTTTTAAACACCTCTGAAATCTGTCAGATCTCCTTTTGGTGAGTGATGTATGTAAGCACCACACTCCCTGCCCAGCACGCTAGCAGTCTAAATAGAACAAGAAACAAACCAGAAGGTACAGGGAAGAGAGGACAAACATGTCTATTTTCAGACAAGAATCAAGAAGTGGGTTTGGTATATTTTTTTAGGATTAGGTTTTTGGCTGCTTTTTGTTGTGAAGGTTTGTTTTCTTTTACAGGTATGTAGTTTTGACCTGAGATGTGACTTCGTTTAGAATCAGTTCAGTGTGCTCAGAGCGGTAAGATGTCCAGACAAAAAGAAATTTCATCTAGTCCTTCATTTGAGGAAAATACAACAGAAAAGGAACAGAGTACAGGTGTACAGCAGATCTTATGCTGAATGTCAGCTAGGAACACCAGACCCTTCACACGAAACTGGCATGTGTAAGCAGGATGTTGGCTGCAATATGTGAAAAGTCTGGTTAGTGCAAATAAGCCTTAAGCTGGAGTGATGGGTCTAGTTCTTAATACTGCAGGGCAAAAAGGCTGAGAGAGTCCAGGAATTCCAAAGGGGAGTGATGAGAATGATCGGACTCCTAGAAAAAATGCAGGAAAGGGCTGGACAAGTGGATCTTGTTTCTTCTAGAAGAGGTGACTGATGGGACACATGATAAGTTTTCAAAGAAGTAAAAAGTTGCTACGTAGAGGAGAGCAAGAAACTTTTATATTTCCATTGTGAGTGGGACAGAGAGTACTGAGTTGGAATTGTGAGAGGATATCTAGATCAGTTATTAAGAAGAGTATTCCTTAGTAAGTGTAAGTTAAGTAACTGTAGTCAAGCAGTGGAATAGATAGCTAAGGGTGGTTGTGGAGTCTCCAGCATTAACAATCAATTGAAAAAGAATAGTTTGTAGAAATAGTGACACATTGATTCAGCCTTGGAAGAAGAAAGGATTGGTGACTTCTCCAGGGTCTCGATCTTTTTTCTAGTTAAAGTAATGTGGAGATATGCTGGAAAAATAGCAAGAATTTACAGTATGCCTTTGAAAAAACGCACTATTTTACATCAAGTTCTGTTTTTCTTTTGCATTTGAAATAGTTTGATAGTTTAAGTCAGGTAAAATGTATTCTAAGTTGAACTGTTGAACTATGCAATATCCCTGATTTTTTTTTTAACCACTTTATTAGAAAGATGGTATGTATAAAAAGAAACTTGTATATATATAAAAAAAGCCTGCGTTCAGGCAACTATGAGTTTTGTAATTTCTTCAATAGTTCAAAAACATCTTTGATGTTTTTATATCTTAAGCTGAAACAGTATCACTTTGGTGGCAGCCCAGACCATCATATGTGAGTTGTAAGTTTATAAATATGAAAATAATTTGAGATTTCAAAAAAGCGCTATGTTTATTTTAAGTGGCAAAGTTATTACACTCCAAATCTGTCATTGGCTGCAAAAGCTAACAAAGGCTGAAAAATGCATTTCTAATAAAAACCTTATCCATCTGGTATTGTTTATGTCTTTCAACTGTATTGTACTGGTCATCACTTAGTCCACATGATCTACATATGATTGTTCAGGGGGTTTTGTTTGTCTTGATTTATAGATGACTTTGATGAGCTTGTGGTGACTAACAATGATGTTGTGCTTAAAAATATCGCTGAAGATTTGCGGAATCGTTTACCCATGGAGGCAATGTTTAATTCGGAACATCAAGCTGTACAGAAAGTAAGCTGATTGCTACGGTCTGCATTCACTGAACCCCATCATTTACTTGGGGACTGATGCTGATTTCAGTTTTAGTAGTAGTTCATAATAAAGAATAAGCACTGGCTTGAGGTATCAGAAATCTCAATTTGATTCTCAGGTCTGTTGCTGCATGATTGTGGGACCCCAAGAAATTTGCTTCGTAGTTCTTAATACTTTGTTCATAAGTTATTTAGCATAGCTTTTATTCTATGTGGTATGGCACCTGTCACAGTGATTCTTTAATGTTAGCTCCATAACAGACTCTTAACAGCCCCCTTAAAGAAAACAGAAATACAGGGCCAGTGTTTCACTGTTGCCATAATGTGGGCAGTGCAGAAATCATTTCCAGCTCTTTTCAGATTCTGATGGCTCAGAAAGAGGTAGGCTGTGAGTCCTGTGGGAGGGGAGAGCACCTTTCTACTTGAGCTGTCAATAGATGTGGAAAATTAACGCATTTCCCAGAAAAGTGACGTGTGGCTCTTAAATGGGAAAAGTGGATTGGCCACAAGCCTGGGAAAGAAAGGAAAGAGGAGTAGGAGGATGAAGATTATACCCCTTGAAATGATGAGAAGCAAGCATCCCAACTGGTATGCTTTTGATTGAAAATGACACCCATGTTAATCAAAAGTGTTTCTAGTTTGGGGCATAAGGCATGAAGATGAAAATATTCAGACAGTTGAAGTTGAGAAGCAGTAATGCCCTTTCTCGTAAATTTAAGTTACATTTGCCTCATCAAAGTGGAAGAGAAAAAGCTTCCTTTGCCCTGTACCACCTCTATAGCCAAGCAAGCAGTAAGGAGACCAAATTCACACCAGGTCTCCTACTTGGCTGTCGAAGCGAGCTTGCTTTCTTTTGTCAAATTCCACTTAATGGTTATTTCAGTGGAATTTGATGATCCAGTTTACATGCAGGATTTTTATAGTTTCATTTTGATATGTAACTTTTGAGTAGGGAAAAACTTGTATCTCATGAATTTTTGGGAAAGATAGGATGGTGGGACAATTAACTGTGTAACAGTATAAATGAAATTGAGAGACTTGGTTATGCCTTTCTTAGGTTTTGTTCCTCTTCTCAGATACACCAGCATCCACTGCCCATGATTCATGTTGATGCATTCCTTTATGATGATGATTTTGTTGATTCATTGTGTGAGGAGGGGAAAATGAGTAGGAACTACTGCACAGAGTGTGGCTCATACAAGACTGCATCTTTAGGTAAGTGCTCTTTTGGGAACATGAGAAACAAATTCAGTTTGACTAAACTGGTTTGTGCAGTGACTCAGCTCGACAACACAGTATCCAGCCGATGGAGTACTTTGTCCTGACTGGTGCAGTGCACAGGCCAGAATGACTTCCCATAACCAATGGAAAGAGACTCCTATACACGTAAGTTGAATTAATTTGCAGTGTATGAGTGACGCCAGTTGCCCACAAAAACTGGGCAGGGAAGAGAGAGGGCTATGTACCACTGAAAAGGAAGATGCAAGAGGAAGACAATACTGTGGGAGTCCATGCAGTAGCCTCAGTCTTCTCTTGCACCCTGAAAAGCAGTATAAATCACCATCTGTCTTAAAGCTTGTGTGTGCTATGGTATAAATCAGTGCTGTTGCTAGTATAGCACGGCACTGGAGGAATGGTTTATATGGAAAACATTCCATTCCTTAAAACCTTAGAGTTGAAATTCAATGTATTGTCTGCCCATAAAAAGGTTTGTGTGAATTGTGTTGAGCCTTAGATACCGTGTTTCTTTTTTCATTTAAACAACCCCAAGTTGTTTTCTTATTCTTTAATACATGTCACTGTGCAGGAAAAGGTAATTCAGTTTCATGAAGGATTTCAGAATTCTCCATGTAAGGGAAGGAATCCCCAGACTCAGGACAGACTATGTGGCAGGCTGCCTCTGATCTGCAATCCCTGCATATCCAGGGTTCCCAGCACTAGTTCAGACAGGAAACCGTACAGGTTTTCAGTGATGATAACTCCTCAGTTTAGTATTTCTTGGTTAATAACACAGTAGTTAGTACTGCCCACCCAACACCTTTGTTCTGTTCTTATTTCCCAGAGTTTATTTCGCATTCCTTTTCCCTCATGGAACTGAAGTTTCTTTATCACCATGTACTGCCTGACCTGACAGGAAAGGTAGTGGTTGACGTTGGCTCCAGACTTGGTGCAGTGCTATTTGCGGTAACTTCCAGCACAGGAATTCATATTTTATTACTGTGACAAACATTTTCCCTCTTCTCTGACTGCCTGCTCTCGTTACTCCATCTTGGATGGGTCATTCTGAGAGGCACCTCAGATTTGACTCTCTGAACAGTGTAAGGCGCTGTTTACTAGTGATTTCAGTTCTGTTCCTCACAAGAGGGAATAGAAATGATCTTGCTTATTGAGAGAAAAAAATCTGTTGTCCAACAGAGTGGCATATTGCTGTCACACATGCTGCTCGTTTGCTAGTTCCTGCTCTCTCTCTTCTTCATAAGTAAGTTTGTCCTTTATGTCTTGACCATGTCTATATATAGATTAGTTATGTTAAATTCTTTTATGAAACTGACAAACTGTTAAGTTATACAAAGGAAGACTTTGATATGAATTTGTCTCCAAAAACATATTGTCCTGCTCTGCATATTAAAATGCACATAAAATACTTAATCGAGAAACTTGAGTACAATTTTGATTGCTTTTGGCATGGCTGGTGCAACATATGGCCAAAAGCAATGCAAAACACACATTACAACTTTCTTACAAAAACCAATGGCTGTTTAGGGCTCAGTCTTGGAAACACTCGAGCATGTAATTTTGCTCATCTGGATAATGTAATTTCGGACTACTCAGATGAGGAAAGTTACTCCCATTTGTAAGTATTTGCAGCATTGGATCCTTAAATGGTAACACTTTTGCTAGCCTGAATTTGTTTGGAAGTACTTAAATGCTTGCATTGTTATAGCAGAAGATAGTCTTAACTAAAACAGGGGAAATGCTTTTAAAAAGAAGCATTCTTCTGTTTAATCATGTTTTTGCCTTGCATTGGAGGAGGCCTGACTTCACCTTCACAGGTTGATTTTCTGCTCTCTGAGTTGAATGGCTTCAGAAAACATTAATAATTAGTTTGTAGTGCATAGATAGCTCAGATATTCTGTATCTTTAGCATAATTTATTTGCCTTTACCATTGTTGGCAACATGTAATTGTAGTGTTCAGTGGAGACAATGGCACTTAAAGCAATGTCTTCATTCGGGCCCTGTAGGCGCAAGTATTTGTACTTTTTTTTTTCCTGACATCTCCCAGTAGCTTTCTGAAAATCTCAGTCTGAAATGGAACCATTATTTTGGTCTTATTATTAAAGGATAATTTACCTTTTTTCATATGTGCCTGTCTGAAGCACCTGAAAATGGCCATAATACTGTTCAAGGCCTGGTGGTGTTCAAGGCCAGGTTGGACAGAGCCTTGGGTGGCATGGTTTAGTGGGAGGTGTCCCTGCCCATGGCAAGGGGGTTGGAACTAGATGATCTTAAGGTCCTTTCCAACCCTAACTATTCTATGATTCTATGATTATAGGTGCTGACAAAGACTTTGTACCAAAATGCCCCCTTATATTACTGGTACCTTTTCCTCTTCCATTTTTACTCACTTTGACTTTATATGTCTTCTTTTTTTTTTCCTTTTCCTCTTGTTGTTTTCTTCTTCCATTCTCCCAAGAAATAAAAAAGCGCAGTATTTTTGCTTTACACTATTTTTGTAACTTAGTTTGTACTGCTTTTTTCCTTCTTAGACCATTTTCCATCTGTTTTGCAATTGAAGTGAAGCTAGAGCTTTCCTTTTTATTATTTTGACGTGTCATTTTGGATCTCCTGTTAAAATTCGTGAGACATAAGTGGGAATTGCCACATCAGGGGCTTAGCTCTGAAAAACAAGTCACGTCCACTGAACGACATTTCACAACTTGCTGTTTTAAAATGCTTTCTTAATCTTAACCTCTGTTCTATTTTTTCCACTTTAATTGATTTTTTTAAACTTCTTTTAAAGGCATCACAGTTACTAAATTTCCTTTTCCTAATGTAGGGTTATCTTTATAGCTCAGCATCCCAACTGTATGGAGTAGAAATGAATGCAGACTTTTGTCAGTTGCAAGAAATGATGATTACAAAATACCAGTTCATTGACAGAATTAAGGTAACTCAATGCATGGTTTAGTGTATGTGTTTTTAACCACTGTGTACTAGGTATCCTGTTTATGTGAGTGGCTGGTAAATCGGCATTCTAGAAGAAGTTTCTGCTTTTGCTTATTTTGGTCCTAAATAAAAGCTTTGCATTAGGGGAAAAAACCAAAATTTCATAGCAGAGAGGAAGGAGGGGATTATCAAAATAAAATAATGTGTGTTGTATCACTTAGCCTTGTCACTGGATGGTGGTTTTACCTACTGGCTCACACAAACCAGGCACATCTTAGCTGTTTCTCCCAGTGAAATCAGTGTCATTGCCACTAACTTATGTGAAACTGAGTGTATAAAATGTTTGTCAAGAATAACAAAACTAAATGTCTGTGTTCCATTAACATTAGCAGAAAGATATTTGTAGAATTTGCAAATTTGTGTCTAAGGACACCTAAAGGACTTACAGCTATTGGCGTTTCCTGTGTTGTAATGGCAGTGCATATGTACCTTTCACAAACAAAATGGATTTCAAACTATGTGTTGTCATTATGGGAGCCATTTCGCTCGTCCCATTACAGAATAACTACTATTTTAATGAGAATTATTTTTTTTTCCTTTCTTGGGAATAACCAGTTATTTTGTTGCCAGTTGGAAAGTAGAATGTACTGGGTAGCATACTGGCTTTAATCCTGTGTTGTGTGCATATGTTCTTGAATGGAATCACAAACTGCTAGCTGTAGTAATTTCTTGGGAACTACAGCAACCAATTTTAAACTGGACAGAAATAAGAAACATGACATATTTGACACAGTGTAAGCAGTATCATTGGGTTACCCGATTCAATCCCTGTTGCTGCCAGTTTATCCGTAACCTTTGGGTTTTGCATGTTTTGTGTTCGTAACAACTTACTGTGATGGGACTGAAAGTGCAGTTAGGAACTCTGTCAAGTTAATTCAGTGGAGCTGGAGATCTGTATGTATGCTTTTCAGCCTTGTATATTCTTTATTATGAGCCTTTTTGTTTTTCCTTCACACCTTGTAATTCTGCTGAAGTATTCATTTCAGAGCATAAAGATTAGAAGATAATAAGTTTTCAAAGCAGTGCCTGAGGACTTAGCTATTTGAGTCTCATTCGATGCTAATTTAGTCATGTGACTCCTGTTATCACACTGCTTTGAACATTTCAGTCTTAGGTTTTATTTCACTCCAAATGACTCCTCTCCAGGATTCTGGACTTGAAACATAGTCAGCATCCAGTAATTGCTATTATTGAAACATAGAATCCTCTAGCTGCTGATAATAATTTATGACACAAGTTTGAAAAAACTTTTAAGAGAGCCTTCTTAAATAACAGTCGTGTTTTCAAGATATTCTGAATTTGTATCAGTATGTTCCCAAAGGACAGCAGGGTGGACTGATATCTTTAGCAGCTAAATCTCTGATTTAACCCTATGTTTCTTTGGCCAACATTTGGTTTGTTAAAGTGCATAGAAAGTTGCGCAGCATCTTTTGTTTGACGTTTGAACAAACAGATGCTGGGAGGAAAGTAGTTCAGCAAAGACTGGTGGTTTTTTTCAGAAAGAAAGTTCAGCAGATCTTAGGAAACTTGAGACCTCAATTCAGAAATTGCCTGTAATCACTGAAGGCTTGGTGCAACAGAGCAGTTTTAAAATCGATTGCTGCCTCCTCTGTTGTGCCAGCACACAGCCAAGCAGGTCAGCGAACTGGTCCAACTGAAAAAGAACCCAGCAAAAAAGTGCTGTTCTGGTTGGAGCAATACATGGGTCAGGCTTGTGGTGCAGCCACACATGCTTATGTGGTTCCACATTCCCCAGTAGAAATGAGAATGTGTTTTGGGAGAATGGGGTACTTAGGTCGCTATAGTCAGCATGGTCACCTACTCTGTAAATGTGGACTAATTTAAAGGTTCAAGGTTTATTCAAGTCAAGGAGGCATTAGCACAAGGCCAGACCTTCCCGGTAGTTTAAGCATCTTTCTGAATTGAGGCTTAAAATACCAAGTGTGCCATTAGTAGAGCATTAAGAAAATTTAGTGCTAAGTGTGATTTCTTGTGCTGCAAGAAGTCCGCTGATTGAACAGTCCACCAGTCACTTGTGCTTGGATTAAAGGACTGCTGCTTTGTGGGATTTTTGTACAGAAATTATGTGATTTTGTTATTTTTGCTCCTTGAAAATAAGAGAGTGAAAGTAAAATGTCTCCTTAGCCTCAGAATAGTGATCCACATCACACAGTTGAGGTAAAATCTAAGTTCTGGTACATGAGTTCTAGCAGATGTAGCAGAGGCATGTTTTGCTCCTAGCTGTCTGTCCTGCCCCACTGCAGGAGGCTGTTGCCTGTATAACAGAGCAGCAGTCAAGCCTATATAACAGATCTTTACTACCCCAGTTCATGGTCTTTCATTTTAATCAACAGTTAGCAGGGGTTTTATGCGCAAGACTTGAGTTTACACCCAGGACCTGCTGTATTTGGTGGTGGCCTGAGTGGTGTGTCTTCTTTCTCTGCGGCCTGAATGCTTAAACTTCTTAATCAGCTTCTGTACTGCTACAATTTACAGTGCACTGTTTGAAGATAAATTGTTGCCAATCTTGATTGTCCTAAAAAGCTCTAACTTTCATGAACCAGCGGCTAAATAGTTCAGGTGTCCACACACTAGAGGTGAAAGAAATTTGACCAGTCATTCAGACAACTAAACTGTCCCTGTTTCTCAGTGAGCCAGAACCTGCCAGTTCTGGGTAAGGCACGAGGCCACATTTGTTTCCTTTCCACTCACTACAGACAGTGGTGAACAACTTGGCATGGTAATGTGTTTAAGGAGGTAAAGGTGTTTGTTTTACTGATTTGGAGTACTTGCAGAGAACCCATAGAATACATCTCTCAAAGATGAAATGCTGCAATGCCTAATATTTTATGAATGATATAGTTTGGTTTCTGTTATTACTGACATTGAAATATTTGGCTGTAATTGCAATTGCTGTAATGCATTCTGGAATCATGGACTGGAGTCATTAACTGTGACAACTCATTATCTTTTCTGCACTTGGACCCCTACAAGTTGCAGGGGTCAATCAGAACAGCATGCTTTGCATGTTCATTAAAAGGAGGAATAGATAATTTACCCTCCCAACAAGTACTGATGTATTATTAAGTGGGGAAAATGTTTTTCAACAGATAATTGTTTTTAACCTTTTGTACTAACATTCAACTTTCCTGTCAAAATTAAGAATGCCTTTTTACATCTGTCCAGTATTGGAAGGATTTGACAAAATGTGAAATGTTGAATGCATCAGGTTAGTATGTTCCCAGCCCAACCTAGTAGTATGTCACACAGGAAAGAAAAAAAGTTGTTCAGATTTTCTGAGTTTTTTCAACATATAGGGATGAAAAAAACCAAACCTGTGGAAAGCAAGTAACATTCAGATAGGCTTTCTCTCTGTTATCCCTTCAAAAGATGTTCCAGTTGACGTTTCTTCTCAGATTTGGGATGTGATATATTTCTTCATGCTTAAGAGGAAATCAAACACATCTTGTCAGAGTGCTAATGAGCATCCATATTCTCCTGTCACTGTAATCTCACCTGTTTGAAAATGACATGATGTGCTAATATCCTTTTTGGTAGGTGAAGGTAGATGAAATCAAACCAGCTGCTATGCTGACTGAAGGGGCAGTTGTTTAGTAAAGTAAAGCACTTGCTGTACTCCAGTGACACCATGCATCCTGCCTTTCCAGCATTCCCAGTCCCAATATATGTTGTGAAAATTCAGCTGTCAAACCTGGGTCTGTAGTGTCTGTTCTAGCTGTAATCCTTTAGTAACCCACTGAGCCTGTGAGATGTTGTTTAATATCCTCAAAAAAGCTTTATCTAGTTTAGCTTCTTTCCTGAAATTAATGAGCATTTGTGATAAAATACAGATAAGTGAAATGTAACAGCCATCACATACACAATCTCCTCTTTTATCACACACAGCATTCTAGACCAAAAATCAGATGTTTATTTCACTTAATGTAATAAATCCCTTATTTTAATTAGAGGAGATAAAACTGATTTTTGTTTTTTCATTTCTTAAAGCTTATTCTTTTGATCTACTGTGAAGCCAGTGAAATACCTGTTTTGTGGCTGGTTCAAAATGGTCGTAGCAGGTGCTGTATCAGGTTGACAGGCTTCATGGCTACTTGAAGGCAGTATTTGTCTCTTAATTTATGCCTTGTGAAATTTTTTTCCTTCAGGTGGTTCATGCAGACATCTGTACTCAGGCTTCACTTCTTCAGAAGGCTGATGTTGTTGTAATGAATAATGTCTTTGAATATTTTCTTGACAGACAGGAACAGGCTAGGTAAGCTATGTGTCTGAACAAGTTATCTATTTCTTTGGCATTGTCTGTGTAACCTGGTGAGCTATGGAAAACCTTAAGGTTGTGCTTTTTGAAGTCACATAAATTGCATAAATTAAACTGCCTACACTTGTTACACTTAACTGCTAAAGTGTTATGGCAGTTGTTTGTTGCTAAACCCACTAAACACTGCTGCTTTGTTTACCCAAACCTTGCCCTGAATCCTTGCACTGATCTGTTAAAATAGTATCTGCTGTTAAAGGACCTGAAATTACTATATTGGCATAAGCTTAATCTTCAGAAAGAATACAGGCCACTGACTTGTGAATGTCACAGCTTTAATGTAGATGCACTGCAAAACATGGCTATTAATCCTATTTTCTAATATGTATTCATAAGGATGCAGTGGCAAACGTATGGCTCAGGTTCTTCTCTTTCAGGTACAAGATACTCACAGATGAGCTTTTGCTAATCCAGCAATATCAGTTTATACCATAAATAACTTTATCGTCCAAAGTTACTTTGCTTTTATAATGGACAGTCAAAAAGAAAGTGTGTCTTCACCATCCCAGCCGACAGTATGACATTTGCTAGCAGTTTCAGCTAAGGCTTGTCTTATTACTGCCCATGATACCAGGCGGTAATGTCAGCTAGAAAGGCACAGAGTGGATGGGTGAAGAGTAGTGGGTGTTTCAGATTGCCAGGAGATTTGTTTCTGAGCACATATCTGCGAATTCATTTGATTCTTCAAGAACTCAGGGACAGTGGTTTAGTGTTGCATTAGTACCATGATGAAAAATGACATTTGAAGAATACTGGAAATATAATTCTTTTTAGTCTGAGTTGCCATGCTGTGAAAAATTATCTGACTTGCAAAATCAGGAGAAAAGGAATGCTGGAGGCAATATTTAAATACTTCGATTGCTAATGTCTTAAGAGAAGCATTTTGTCATGACAGCAAAGTGTGTATGTAAAGAGCAGGTTGTTATTAAGCTTAATCATAGAATCACAGAATGATTTGGGTTGGAAAGGAACTTAAGATCATCTAGTTCCAACACCCTTGCCATGGGCAGGGACTCCACACACTAGATCATGTAACTGAAGACTCATTCCAATCTGGCCTTGAACACTGACCAGGGATGGGGCATTTACCACTTCTTTGGGCAACCTGTTCCAGTGCCTCACCACCCTCACAGTAAAGAACTTCTTCCTTACATCTAACCTGAACTTCCTTTGGTTTAGTTTGAGCACATTACCACTTGTCCTATCACTACAGTCCCTGATGAAGAGTCCCTCTCCAGCATGCGTGTAGGCCCCCTTCAGATATTGGAAGGTTGCTATGTGATTAATAAAACAGTGTGCTCAGAGACTGGATTTTCTTCAGAAGTTTAAAGGGACAAAATGTCAGTGTTTAATCCTACTCCAAAGTGAAGGTGTTGACAGTACAAAATGACGTGCATGTATGTTAAAAAAGTTAAAAAGTTAAAAATCTTAACACTGTAAGACCATTTATTCCCTCTGTTTTAAATACGAAGCTTGATTTTGTTCATACAAGATATTTGCTTAATATTAATAGTGACTGATAAGCATGTATAGCAAGTCTTTAAGTTTAGTCTATCTCTGCCCAGTAAACTGTAGAAGTCTTAGATTTGGTTTATGATCAAATGTGGTTTGTTCCCTAAAAATTGGTGACCTGCTTTTTTTCAGAGCTTGGGAATTTGTTGCTTGTAATGTAAGGAAAAGAGGGTCCTTATTAGTGACAGTTCCAAGCCTTACAGAATCACTTTCAAAGGTCCAGGTAAGTTCCCTCAGCTGCTTTTAGCCAAGACATTTTGTCACTTTCTATGAAAGTGGCAGTCTGGTAGTTGAGGTTAGCTGCTTGCCAGTATTGATGTGAGGGAAGGATATGTAATTTTGTGTGTAGATTAAAAGATGTAGGACTCAGGATTTTAATTCTGGGTTGACCATCAACACATCTGTCTGTACTTTGATTTTCCCCACCTGTAAAATAGAAATCCCAGCCTGTATCAACAGGCTGCATGAACTGTTATATCATTACATGTATTATTAACAATACCTTAGCCGTGAAGTTAAAAAAAAAAAAACACAACAAAACAAAACCCAACACAAACCATTAATAAAGCCAGATTAGGGTGTGAGAAATTTTCGCGATAATCATATCCACTTTCATCAGACTTCTTCCAGGTTTAGGGGTAGAACTTCAGAAGCACATATGTATTTATAGACTTCTGGAGGCAAAACCTTGAAATGTTTTCTCTATTTAGCTCTATGTTTGCACATTGCCTTGAAACATGACAAGCTACTTTGTTGAGCCAGTGGGAGAAAGAGACATATTAAAGAAGGGCCATCACTGAGGATACTATGTCTTCTGACCTGCTGTGAGCATAGAAAATGACTCATAGTGTGAGCTGTTAGAAGTACAGATCTGGGAGAGATGTGGTCTCCCAGCTAGTCAAGTGATTACCGTCAGGCGTCTTGGATCAGTGGCATAGCTTTAAATTGCCTGTTGGAAACAAACATGATGACAGTGCAACTTCCAAAGATGTTGAACACCCTGTGCTACTACTGCTGTTCCCTGAGTAGTAACCACTTCTGATGGACCAATCTCTGCTCTGTTACCTCTGCTACCGCTGCCATAGGTCACTGGTAGATTACAGTTGTTACGTTTATGATGCCTAACCAATTGTGTGGGCTGGCTTTAGCTCAGAAACAAAACACTGATCCTACATGACAAGGTTATTTATGAAGTGGCTTGCTCACCACAGTAGTCTGCTTTAGAGAAATCAAATCACTTCTTGCCTGAAGGTTGATGAGTGAAATAGATCCTCAGGCCCAGAAGCAGCAATGGTATCACTTGACCTTTCCTTGGAGCAGGCAGTAGAAATGCAGCAACTGAGAAGCCCTTTGTGGCCTTAATAAAATACTCCGTGTGTGTAAACCAAGAAATACCTGTAATTCTTCTATGGTACAGTTAATGGCTCCCTCAGTACTTCTGTCAGAATGTGCATAGAGAAGCATGCTAGCAAAATACCTAGGTTAGTCACTGAAATAATTTTTAAAAGTTGTCCTTCATAGAATCATAAAATTATATAAAATGGATTGGATTGGAAGGGACCTTAAAGATCATCTTGTTCCAACCCCCGGCCATGGGCAACGACACCTTCCACTAGATCAGGTTGCTTCAAGCCCTGTTCAACTTGTCCTTGGACATTTCCAGGGATGGGGCAGCCACAACTTCTCTGAGCAACCTGTCCCAGTGTCTCATCACCCTCATCTTGCTTGTGTCCAATCTAAATCTACCCTCTTTCAGTGTATAATCACTGCCTTTTGTCCTGTCACTACAGGCCCTGGTAAAAAGTCTCTCAGTCTTCCTTGAAAGGCTGCAGTAAGGACTCCCTGGAGCCTTCTTTTCTCGCTGCTAAACAGCCCCAGCTCTCTCAGCCTTTCCTCACAGGAGAGGTGCTCCAGCCCTCTGACCATTTTTGTGGCCCTCCTCCGGACCCGCTGTACATGTCCATGTCTTTCTTGTTCTGGGGTCCCCAGAGCTGGACACAGTACTCCAGGTGGGGTCTCATGAGAACAGAGTTAGAGGGGTAGAATCACTTCCCTTGCCCTGCTGGCCCCACTTCTTCTTAAACAGCCTATGATGCAGTTGGCTTTCTGGGCTGCACACATTGTGGGCTCATGTCCAGTTTTTCATTGACCAGGATCCTCAAGTCTTTCTCTGCAAGGCTGTTCTCCATACATTTATCCTTCAGTCTGTATTGACTGTCAGGTCCCAGCTGCAGGACCCAGCTGCAGGACCTTGTACGTGGCCTCAAACTTAATGACGTTCGCATGGGCTCACTCCTCAAGCTTCTCAAGGTCTCTCTGGATGGGTTCCCTCCAGCAAATCCGCTTCATCGCTTAGCTTGGTGTCATCTACAAACTTGCTGAGGGTGTACTCATTCCCATCTATGTCATTCATGAGGATATTAAATAGTATTGGTCCGTGTACAGGCCCTTGAGGGACAGCACTTGTTACTGGTTTCCACTTGGGCACTGAGCCATTCACTGCATCTCACTGCATCTAATCTTTATTCTCTTTATTATCTTTGGATCTTTCTTTATTCTCTCCCATTGAAGTTAAATGACATTTCCAGAAATTAATTTATCCTTGCTGCATAACTTGGAATGACTAATCTCCCTTCTTATGTCTTGCATTTTTAATGTTGTGCTGACCTTGAAACTCCTGTTAAGTTTCTCAACATTGTGTTAAGAATCTGTTTTTGTCGTTTCAGACAGATATACAGCTTGGCCAATGGGTCGAAGAGATGCAGCTAAGCTATGATGTGTATGCGGAAAAGGATGTTGACAGAGAAGCACTTGAACAAATACATTTATACAAGATTCTCTAGTAGCTGGGAGAATTTACTAGTATCCTTGTAATATCATATATTTTGGGTCTAAAATGAATTTGGACTGTTTTGTGTGAATAAATCAGGTCAAAATTCTTATTGTGATAAATCTGGGGAATATCTGTGGTTTGTAACGGAAGAGTCTTTTGAAACAGGTTTTTTTTATGGAGGCATTCTGTATCAACAGCATATATTGATTTTTAACTAGGAGATATCTTTGTGGTTTAATTTTTGCAGAAACTTTGGAGAGAGTGGGTACATACTGATGCTAAAAGAAGTTGTTTTCACTGCTAATGTTTGCTAAATGTATCAAACTTAAGAATAGCAAATAATAATGTAAATGGTAAGAATGCATTTAGCGTGTTACTTGAAAGCTGCAGTACATTAGAGTTTGCTGTTTTGGTACAGACCATTTATTATCAGTAATAATATTTATTATTAACTGTATTATCTTTAATGTTCCTCCTGTAGAATTTGTGGGTTTTCTTTCCAGGGTCTGTTTGATAAGCAGAGCATCCAGTGGCATCAGTTATGAGAAGCAAGTCCTTCTGTTTAGTTAGTTATCCTCAAGGTGGGTTTAACATAAAAAAGCAAAAGACATTGAGGAGCCATTGAGAATTAATTCAATGAGTCTGGTACGACCGAACTCTGTTCCACTTCCTGCACTTCTGCTGGGGATGGTAGGAAGTGTAATAAGGGGTTAAGAAGCTGAAAATTCTGAACAGGTGTCACGGCTTAGCGGAGGCTTGGTGGTGGCGTAAAACATCGGAAATTCGTAACAGGGCCTCCTCAGAGAGGAAAGATCCACATACGCCCACCACATTTACATTTAGATTGTACGTTCTAAGGATGTGAAGCTTTTAGTCAGCTGAAGAATGTTTCAGTTTTTAGCAAGCATTAACAATCTGAGTGCAAAAATACAAACTTGAGGAGTTTGGACAAAGTGTGCTGGGAATTTAGAAGCACTGTTAAAAATTTGTGACACAACTTAGGTCTAGTGGAAACGGGAAAACTTTAAATTGGTTTTAAGTCTTCAAATGATTTACAGGTCAGCGAACTTAATATACACTGTAAGCAAAAAGGGACAGTGGCCATTAGGCACTCACAAACGTAGTGAGTAAATGGTACTGTAGAAGGGATAGTGAATTTTAACAAGTCTTATTTTCATGGTCTTTTTGAAGTTTAAGAAGATGTTTTTACCTTGAGTGATACTGAACCGCCATGTTGAATCTTGCATTTAAAAATTAACAAAGATGGAAAGCTTTTTTCTTAAAAATGTTTATTTTATTAAAGAACAATAACTGAACTGTTGATTGCTTCATTGTCAATGAGAGAAATGCCCTGGAAAAGGAACCTAGGAGAGGCTAGGCATGGGGTCGAGGTAATGCAGGGCTAATAGATATAACAAGGAGAGAATAAAAAATGAGAAAATAAATACATGTGCAATTCAGAATGAGGAAATGAGCACTGTAGTAATCAGTACAGTGGAAGCTGTGACTGAATTTGGACTGTATAAATAGGCTGCTATAAAAGGAAAACTGACTGGGTCTTAAAAAGCTACTTCATAACCCTACTATCATGTGAAAAGAAAACACCATGTCAGAGTGTTGCTTACTTCTTCCAGAGGTCCTGCAGGATCTCGTGAATCAATTGTCAGGACTTTTGGCCCGTGGGTATACTGTGCCCTGCACCTTGTTTTGGTAATATGGGAACTATAGCTTTCATTGCAGTTGTTTCCCCTCTTCATGCTGAGTCTTCAAATACTTTTTTTGGGTGTTGATCTCAAAAAAAAAATTCAATAGAGTGGAGCAGATCACCAGCATATTTAATGACATCTGTATCCTCTGACTCTGGAAATAGCATGCACACGTCTGGAGCTCATATGCAACAGAGGGTGCAACAGGGAAGCTCCCCGTCTTTTTTTAGACATCAGGAGAAACTTAAGAGGTGAGTTGCAGCTGCTGAATCTTCTGTCTTCCTCTCCTGCTTTTAATAGGTCCTTGATTAAAACCCTCACGCCAACATGTTCACAGAGGAGAGGTGGTGGTAATTCAGTTTGCTTTTGTTAAACTGGTACACGGAAGTACAACTCCTCTGTCCATGCTTTAGAGATTACTTCCTAATTTGACTTCATAAAAGCTCATAGGGCCATTCGTAAGGATGTTATGAACTGCTTAACTCATCTACCAAAGAGCTAAAAGCAACTAGTCTGTGAAAGAAGGTATTAATAGTATCTGCCTCTTTCCCAGCTTTAACTTTTGTTATCTCACCCCTTTTAGTCCTGTTATAGATGCCCACACGTAAGAGTAGCAAAAGGAAGGTGTGAGGAGGTTTGCAAAGCTCTGTGTGGAAGTGAGCAAATTGCTTTTCCCTGTGTACACTCAGGCTGCCTTGGTTGTCAGCTGAAATCCTCCCTAGAGTGTGAGTATTGCCTCAACTCAGGTTTTGCTTTGTTGGCTCAAGGAAGCTTCCACTGTTATATCCAGTGTGCCGAGTCCTTGTTCTCAGTTCTGCTATATTGCGCAGTATTTGGCACATGATTGAACTTTGCCTCCGTTCTACAGTGAAAATGGGAGTAACAAATCCAAAATCAGAGTCAGGTTGTGAATTCAGTATCAATTGCTTTGAGATTGTCATGTAAGAAGTGCTGAACAGCCATGCTGTTCTTTGTAACGTGACGTAATCTAAAAAACCTGAAAGGCAAAGAAAATAGCAGTACCTCTCTGAGATAAACTTTCTGGCCCTTCACAAGACAGCTTTGAAAAGCCTGGATTAACCACGCTGGTGTTGAAAATGCATGAATTATTATTTCCTAGTTCCTCAGTTTTTACAGTGTCCTTGCTGTTAGAAGTCCACTGGTGTTGGGAGGAGGGGAAGGAGGAGAAACAAACCCATGGGTACCCAGGTTTTTGGGTTTGTGTGCAGGGCAGCTCTGTAACAGCTACTGCAGGTGGCACAATGGCTGTTGGAAGCTGCCCCCAGCAGCTCCTGGACTGCATGGCCTGTGTGCTACGTCTTCCCGTGAAGGGACAGCACCACGTATGAGCTAACCCCAGCTACAAGACCAAAACCCTGTGGTCGTGAACAGCTCATAAATGAGAAAATTTCACATTTGTAGGCCTGAATTAGCACAAATAAAGCTGAGGGAGCTGCGCATCTGCAGTGTTTGTTGTAATCACCAGGAGTTTCCGGCACACACAGAAAGTGGCTCTGCTCTTCCCCAGCAGCGTAAGTTTCCATGTAGTATTGTACCTTCTGCAGAGCAAGCTATCTGAAATATGAATCCATCAAGAACTACTTCTGTCAATTAAAGAAGACTTTAACCTGTCTAGCTGTAAGAATGATGGATTAACTTTGCAAACAGGAAACATCGCAAATATTTTTGCTTGAGATTTTGTTCTCAAAAAATCATCAAATGCCTCGTCTGGGCAACCCAGCTTGCAAAGGTGAGTAATTTTCCGTGTGTCCTTTATCCCAGTAAGCAGTACTGGAAGGGGCTAATGTCCCATGCTTGGGGAAACTTGACAGTGAAGCAAGCCTGAAAAATCCAAATCTCTCTTTCCTGGGTTTCTCTTATCTCTTGTCTCCTTTCAGCCATCTTTCCTCTCCCTGCTGCTAGTACCAGGACCAGCCTGTGGTGCAGCAGGAGGCACTCAGAGAAGCTCTACCTGAGAATGGCTGCAGCCTGAATATTTTCTCTGATACTGGAAGACAATTACAGTGAATGTAGCTGGTAACTGCAGCTGAATTACTTCTGGGGGTCAATGCTAAGTGGGATAATGATGGAAACATTTTAAAGGGCTGTTTTGCACTCTTCAGGAATTCTGGACTCCAGAGAAATGAGCAGAACCAGCTCCATCTCCTCTCTAGGGTGTCACAACAGACCCAGGTCTCCCTCAGTAAAGCAGGAGCTTGGCATACACAATGCCACCACTTCTTGCTAGGTTTTTAACAAGTGGCCTCTCAAAAGCCGCCCTTGGGCTGTTACAAACCCTCTTGCAGTAGAGGGGCTTGTACCTGTAGAAATAGAAGTGCAAAAGGAGGCAATGCTGTTTGGCCAACAAATGCATGTTTAATGTTCTTTCTGTACTTCTTCTCATTCTTTATTTGAGAGAAGGTTAATGTGGCACAGTGTTTTGGGGAAAGGAGATGGAACATCATGCTTAAATATATATTTATTTTTATTTTTTTAATTCCTGTAACTCAGTGCAGCTTGCATCATTTAAAAAGATGACATGTTTGGCCCTAGGGATGAGTCTTTTCCAATGGGAACAAGGTAGCTCTATGCTTGAAGGCTTAGAGCTGATCATCTCCAGAGTTCTTGTACCTCGTAATGTAGGAGCCCCGTATGTGAACACATACTGGAGTCACTCCCCACTTGTTTCTTTCAGGAATGCAAACAGAGTTCCCTACTAGTTGCAAGTCTTTTCTGCTAAGCATTTTGTATTGCCCCCTTTTTTCTCTGCTGCATGACATCCCAGCCCTTCCTGCAGCTGTGGTATTTCTTTACCTGTAGACCCTATCTCAGGAGGTTTTGGATTCGTGCTCCTTGGGAAGCTCCTTTCCTTCCTCTTAATAGGACAGAAAGAAGAGGAAAGCAGTTTTCATTCTTCATCACAGAGTATATCAGAGTCCTCCTGGGTTCTTCCTGATCGGCCCCTTTCTGTGTGAAAATGGCTGTGAGGGCTCACTTTTCCATCTCCAGCCCCAAGCCCCGCCAAAAGCCCACAGGGCAAATGCAGGAGAGGGGAGGCTCTGCCTCTGTGCCCAGCTGTGCTTCCCCAGGTTTGCTGGAGTGTGGAAGGCAGCCAGCCAAAACTGTCACCCTGGGCTGGAAGTAGCAAGGATGGGGAAAGTCGGCAGGAGATTTCATGCCAAAATCTGAAGCAGAATATTTTACCGGAGGTGCTAGCAGCTGCAACAGAGATCAGGCCCCAATTGTCTGCAGCATTGTGTGAGCATGGGTGTTGTGTATGTGTGTGTAAATAGCCACCCACGGAATGAGACTCTGCTTATCCTCAAGAGTCTAGTATATACATGGACAAAGGTAGAAGAAAGGAAATATTATTTCCTATCTTCCAGATGGGGCATTGAATTTTGTGTCGTTATTGTGATTGTGTAAATGAGGTAATTGCATGCACGTGGTCTGCTATAGGATTGGTGGGTGCACTTTTTATAGTCAGTATATTCAGGAACTTACAATTGTGATCATGAAAATACACCTATAGCTGTTAAAGTAAATAGCCTCTATTTGAAAAATGACATTAAGAAGATAAATAATACGCAGTTTACTGGAGAGGGGAGAGGTGAACATTGCTGATGGCTTCCTGGCAAAACATTTAAGATACTAGAATACAGGCACCAAGGTGCCGCGCAGATAAACATTGCAAGGGCACTGGTGTAATGAAGAAAAGAATTTCGGTGGAGCTGCCTACTTCCAACTGCTTGAACAACGAAACAAGGGAAAAATTAACAATTTTAATAGTAAGTTACATGGAAAGCTAGCAAAACGCAAGGCTTTGTGTCCTAAAATGAAACTAAGCATGATGTTGCAAAAGCGCTTGCCAACCAACTAGGACTGGATGCTGAGGAGCAGTATTCTGTGCTAGAGATAATTGATGCCTGCATGTTTTCTTTCAGTCCCATATAAGATGTGCAAGCTTAGAATGTGGACAAACTGATACATTTTCATGGTAATTTTGAAAGCATTTTGAATAGTAAGTACATTTCAGTTAGGAACTGTGACAATTAGAGAAAATGATAACCTGAACTAGTAGGTTTGAGAAATCTGTAACTACTATGTATGTGTACTAGGTCCATCCCTCTGAAGTCTGCACAGGAGCATCTCAGGCATTCTCACTGGTTCTTTCTCACTTGGGCATGTTAGAAAGACCGAACCGATAACTAGTCACTCTCAGAGCTCCATTCCTGCTTTCAATGTGACCCAGAAGGTCATAGCAAAAAAGTCCAAAACAGAGCCAGGCAATGAGTGGGTCACAGAAAGCATTCAAGGATTTTATAATCAAAACTACCACATATGTAAGTACAACATGTGGTGTTGCAATACTATGAGTCTGTAATTCTAATGCACTTACTGGAATTAGTAAGGATCTCTACTGCCTGGTTAACATCTATGCTTCAGAGACTGACTCTATTTCAGTGTCATCAAGGTGTCAGCCAAAAATTCTGAAGCTGCACTAAGATTTGCTGTGGAAGAGAAGACTCCAAAATATGTAGCTTTTGGCCCCCTTTCAGGAAGGGGCTGATTGTGGAATACAGTACATGTCGGGCTTTTTTTATGTTTTAATGACTCATATTCTGGACCTTATTCCTGTTTGTCTTTCAATGCCAAACACAAATTGCTGTTTAGCTCAAAATGCTGTTTTGGTAATAGAAGTAGACATCAGTTTTATCTATGGATTTTACAGCTATGCATTTTTCAGAGTGAAGTTCCCTCTTTAGGCTACTGCTGACATTTGGCTGTGGCAGTGTTATACCAGCTTTTAGTGCTACCTCTACCACATTACTTGTGCATTCACAGTTGTGGGATATAGCTGGCATGCTATATCAGATATAGCTACTTTTTCTGTTCATGCAGGCTCCAAATACAGCATCTTCTCCTCCCTGAGAGGAAAAAGCTCCTGCTTTCAGACCACCTCCTCCTGCCACCACACTGTCCTGGTGCTTATCTTTTCAGCTTTTCCTTCCCTTTGGTGTGACCCTGAATCTTGGCCCATCCCTGGCTGCTACCAGCTCTGCTGTGTCCCACCTCTTTGCAGGGCTGTTCCCTTACCCCAGCTCCCCAGACTCTTGCTTACTGCTTCCTGGTGAGCGCCGGCTTTGAGGGGGAACCTCAGCTCATGCCTCACAGAGGGGTTTAGCCTGTATTCTGCTCTGTGCCTCATCTCAGATGCTGGTGTGCATCTGTGGTGAAGCATACTGTGCTGCTGCCCTGGAACCAGTGCCTCAGAGGCACGCATGGGAATGAGAGACCTGTTAGCTCAGGTGCCAGAAGTCTGCCAACAGCAAATGAGGTTGCTATAGGCCATAATCCCTTCCCATCAGGTAACCCATCAGGTAACTGAGCTGAAGCATTTCTGTGCAGCATGAAGTCTGCATAATTTAAGCATCTTCCCTTAACAAGATCTGTTGTGACCTATCAGATGGTGCTGAGCACAGAAATTGTTAGATAAAAGTAAAGGGGAGTGTGCTGGTTTGGGTGCTTGCTGGTATAAGTCCATGTGTGCAAGACTTCAGTAGATTTCCTTCAGTTCTTATCAGCTGAGTATGTGGCTCTCCACCTTTAACTCGGAGCCGCACGAGTTCTGAAGATAGATCTTTAAACCTATTTATGCACAGATACTCAGATCCTGAGCTACAGCCAAAGGTGTGGGCTGAGGGAGAAAGTACAAAAATGGCTTTAAGCTACCTTTGAATTTCTTCCATATCTATTATTTTGCTTGCTCTGATTAAATAAATAAGATTTTCACTTGCAGAATAGCGGAATATGAGTTGGCTATCAGTTATCCCAGTGTCTCTACTACCAGCTAATGTCTAGAAGGCTAAAAGCACCTCTTAAGGCCACTACTTTCTTTCTTCCCAACTTCCTAAGGCTTTCCTGCAGGTAAGAGGAACCTTAAAATGACTTGTTCTGTTATTCAGTTCTGAGAGGGCTTTGCTCACAAGAACAGCACGACTGAGCACAGGATGAGAATTCGATTCATTTTACTTACATAGACAACAAGGTGGCTTCTGTGAAATTTTTCAGTCCCTTTCAAACTGATGCTGTTTTTGCAATCAACATGGTTTAATCCCCACTGGCAACTAAGTACCATGCAGCCACTCGCTCACTTGTACCCCATGGGATGGGGAGGAGAATTGGGAAAAACTAAAACCCATCAGTTGAGATAAGAAAGTTTAATTGTCAAAAATAAAGTACAATATAATACTACTAGTAATAGTAGTAACGAAAAGGGAAATAACAAGGAGAGAGAGAAAACTAAAAGGAGAAAAGAACCCAACCAAACAACAAAAAAACCCCAACAAGCAGCAGTGATGCACAATACAATTGCTCACCACCCACTGACTGATACCCAGCACAACCCAAGCAGCAATTGGTCCCTCCCAGACAACTCCCCGCTGTTAATATGCTGGGCATGACGTACTGTGGTATGGAATACCCCTTTGGCTAGCTTGGGTCAGGTGTCCTGTCTCTGCTTCCTCCTGGCTTCTTGTACCCTCCTCACTGGCAGAGTATGAGAGACTGAAAACTCCCTGATCAGGGTAAATGCTGCTGAGCAACAGCTAAAACACTGGTGTGTTATCATCACTGTTCTCAGATTGAAGCCAAAGCACAGCATTGCACCAGCTACTGGGCAGAAAGTTAGCTCTATTCCAGCTGAAGCCAGGACAGTAGTACATACAATCCAACACTGCATTCCTTTTCCTCTGAGATGCTGTGGTCTGCCTGTCTTGGTTTTGCCTTTGGTTTTGTTTAGTGTTTTTTTCTGGTTGACTGTTTTGCCCAGACTTTCTATTCAGGACAGTTCATACCCACCTGAAAGATTCCGGTGACAGAAGGATGTTCTTACTACTCATCGGTTTGAGTTGATATTCATCCTCTGAATTAACAGAAGTTAGTGGCAGCACCCATATTTCATCATAACTGTACATAGGGTTTAGCTCTCACAAATAACAAATTAGTTTTTATTTAGTAGCTAGAAAGTGGTTATTTTACTGAGACTTGGAAGCAGCCCATTCAACCCAGAGTTACTGGCCTTTCAGTAATGTGGATTTATGGGTTTTTATTGTCTTGTAACTACAGTGTTATAATATCCAGGCTTGGGGTTATTCCCTTGTCCTTCCTGCAAGTGGCTGCAGGGGCATGGAGGTAGTGGAGAAGACACACCGCTGGTCAGAAACAACTTCCCCCGCTTCCCGTGCAGGCCTTAATGGTGGTGAAGGACCCTGGCAGAGAGGAGAGTGGACAAGCATCCTGTATTTATGGGTAGGTGATGCCCATGCTCACAGCCTAGATTAACTGGCAGAGCTATCTTAGCTTCCAGGCAAGTACTTCCAGCCCATGGAAATGGGCTCACCTCACTGCTGTGGTCACAGCACGAGAGAAACAGGACACAAACTTCTCAGCATCTCCAGAGCAGCCTGGTGGTCGTATGGTAGGGAAAATAGCAATATACTGCTCAGTGCCCTGGAGACAGGAGGTAAAGCCTACAAATCCCAACAATGACCTGAGCCTAGAGATGAGCCCTCGTTAGGTCTGCAGCCTAGCTGAGCCCTTTCTGTTGCTCACAGCCCTGAAGAGCCCTACCCTCTGCTGCTGCAGCTACTGGGTTTGCTAAGTCAGAACATCCCGTAGCTTCCCACTTGGCTTCTTGTATGACCCAGCCAGTTTTCTCTCCCCTGCCTCACAGAACTGTTCCACCTCAACCAGTCGTGTTCCCCCCTTTACTCTTCCTACAGTGTTTTCAGAAATGCACAAGGGCTGTCCCATTACCCTACCCCTCTGTAAGGGAAGATGGCGTACAGAGGTCAACAGCCTGGGATCTGTTTCTGCCCAAACTGGTTCACCTGGATGCTGGTTCCCAGCCAGCCTGCCTGTGAGGTGGGAGAGGGGAAAGGTGAGAAGGAAAAGCAGGAGAAATCAGGAGCAGCAAGGCTTGTTCTGAAAGAATTAGGGAAAACTGCTCCAGGCAAGGAGGCTGGTGTGGGCTGCTGCTTTTGTGTCTGTCCTCAGGAGCTGGTGATGCGCAGCTGGTGGGACAGCCTTGCCTTCCTCCTCTGGGTGCTCCCTGTTCCCAGGGCGGTTTTAAGGCACTGAGCATCCAACACAGAAGTGGATTAGGGTGAAGAGGGGCACAGGAGCTGTTAAGCAGGAGAAGGGCTCTGCCAGTGGAGGAATGGCAGCACCGAATATGGGCACAACATAGGACAGCAGCCAGCACTCATCCTTTTGTGGGGAACAGCCCCTTTTCAGGTTCTGTTCTTCCACTGCTGTGCGTGTTGGTCTTCCCCTGTTACCTGTGTTTTCCATTAAACCGTGGTCTTTCCAGGCTGGCTAACGAGAAGGCTTCTTCCCATCTCCCCTGTGCTCAGACCCTGGTACCTGAAGGAGCTCTCCCTGCGAAGTCTAGGCTCAGCCTAACACTTTTAACCAGCCCTAAAGCCAGTATTTTTTCAGAAGCCGTATTTATGACCACAGATGAATTAGATACAGATTGCTTCATTTGCATAGGTGCCAGACACAGAGATGCACAAAACTTGGCAGGTATGCCCAGACACAAGGCGGGTGCATGTTGCAAGAAGGAGGAGGCAGGGCCCATGTTTGTATTGCTGTGGGGATTGCTGCTGGCAGGGCAAAAGGGGTTTACTGGAACCCGAAAGCTTCGGATCAAAGCTGTGAAAGGGCTTTTAATTCCATTCTGCTCTCTGCCTGCACTGCACCAGCACTCTCTTATGCTTTCCTTTAAGCAAAAACTTCCACTGTGGTCAAATCATTATGGGGGCAGAGGAGATGCCAGCATGAGGCAGCTACAGGAGGTTTTGGCAAATCAGCTGAGTTTGAGACATGATGGCTGGACACTGTCAGGTTTAGCAGTGATGGCTACACATGGCCCATGGCCCACCTCACCGCCACAGCCTCTGCACCAGTGGTGGCCAAAGCAGGGCCTTGCTGCCTCAATCCGCACAGGCCCTGCGCCAGGCTCAGCAGCACAACTCTCGCATCTACTCTTGTTTCCAAGCTGCTGGGACAGACGGCACTGGGAGAGGGTTACAGCAGACATGGGGGAGGTAAAGTGTTAAAGATTGCTGCTGTTCAGTCCAACAGAGCCCATCTGTCAGAGCCCTTAACAAGCGTTCACTCCCAAGATGGAGTTCCTGTTACAAACTAAGTAGCTTTAGTTCTATGCTATTCAGTAGAGTCTGCTTATACGGAACCAAAAACTTGGACAGGAACCCTCGGCCAAATAGCTATGCTGTTTAATGCATTAACACCACCAACTTGCTACTTTTCCCACCACACCTCACCCCTTTCACAGCCTTAATACAGTGATAAAGGTGGGCTGGTGCTAAGAGACCAAGCTCTAAGTGAGGATGTCCCTCACAAATGCTTGAATCCTGCTCTACTAGCTGGCAAAAGAGGCAGTAACTTTTCATGACTATGATTGCCTTAAACCTTTTTCGACAAATGACATTCAGAGGGGGAGATCCATCAGAGCTCTACAGCCCCTTTACTCCTGAGCAGGAGCATCTACTAGGGTTTAAGATGTCTTAAATCATTTGCAGCGTCTTTGTGTCTTTATCTTCCTCTTGAGTTTTCTAAGTGGAATTATGGCAGAAATTTGCTGAAAAGCCAATGGAAATTTTGCCTGTAGGCAAAAGGCCAGCTACGAGTAATTACTGTGAAGTCACCTGCTAAAGAGTTACATCCCTTTTGTTTTCATCATTTCTCTTTGATAAGCAGAAAGCACACCGGAAATTCTGCTGTCTGAGGACAGCAGATTGGGGATGTGGTTTTCTGCCTCCACTTTCTACACTCTCAACACTCTCTCTCAGAGGCTGAGTGGGATGCTAGAAAATAGGGAGGATGGGGTTTCCGAATTCTGAATCATGACAGTTTTTCCCCAATAGACTTATCTGTGGTAATTAAAAAATTCCAGCCTGGTAATTAGACTGTAGCTGGTCTCAGGCTCTGTGGGCCTCTTAAATTTCAGGATTAACCAGAGTAATCAAATTAAGGGTTTTTTTAATTTTAATTAACAGTTCTACTACACTGATACTCAATCGGAGGCCAAGCTGAGCAACAGCATTTTAGGAGTCATTCTGTTATTTCCACTCCTGTTTTCAGTCCTTCCCTGGGGAGCTATAGTTCTCACACTGATTCTTTTTGTAGAACCTTGTAACTGAGTCAGACACAGGCTGCACACTAGACACAGATAATGTGTGTGAAGATATTCCAGCAATTTGATCTTTGCTGTTTCAACCTGCCTTAGAATGGAAATGGTTTCAGAGGTCCCTCCCAGCCTTATTTCTTCCAGTCTTCATAATATCTGTGGGAACACAATGATTAAAAAGAGGTGGGTGCCTCTTGCTTCCAAAGATTTCTTTCCAACTGGTAAAAAAATTAACTACATATATAGTAAAACAAAACCAAGAACAACCCAAAAAACAAAACAACAAAACAAACAATCCCAACCGAAGCTAAACACCAAAAAGAATCCCCAAAACAACCCACAGGAAACCTTAGGAGGCTTCCAGAGCCTTAAAAATATAACTGATGAGCTCTGCTTTAGACAGTAGAGATGTGATCAGTGTTTCTTTTCAGATCAGGCTAAAGCACCTGGAAGGGAACTTGTGGTAGTTTGTCAGTTTTTACTCTAATCCGGCCTGGCTGAGGGTTTCAGCTGGTACTTGGGTCTTTTCGCTCCTGTGCCTGGGTAACAGTGAGTGAACAAAGCAGCAGATGATTAGTGCTGGTTCCTGCAGGACCCCTAGAGGTGCCTTTAAAGATGGCTCACCAGTCTTCGGTTCTCTCTGGTGACAGTCCCTGATCAAGAGCAAATGTCGAGGCACCACATCCCACAGATATTGCCCATGAGATCTTGTGCTTACAGCCTGAAGTTCTCCTGTGCTAAACACCGACTCCAGTAGTTACGTATGAGATCAGATACTGGAGTAATACCTGATCCTTTATATAGTTTGACACCAAACTGAAATTCATTCATACATTCAAACTCCACTTTGTTTAATGATGACCTTGTCCAGTGTTTTTTCAAGTTAAAGATTACCTGACACATATGAACTGGTAGTTACTGTACTATTAACCTTTTTCCTGACTACTTCTCAGCTTGTCCCTGAAATTAATCTTCAGGCTTTGGGCCGCCCTGGAAGCTGAGCAGTACTAAGCCACAACAATCTCAAATACCATTACAGCACATCTTAAACTGCCTACACCTCATGGAAAAATCTGACAGATGCCTTACTTAGAAATGCTTTGGTTTAGGTATGTCATTCTATTTTGTTTCCTTAATATGTTTCTATGAAAACAGGGTTATGGTTTAGGATTTAATCTTCTGTGTATTCCTGACTTCAGTCATAACCTCTGTCCACATCAAAATCAGCTGGGATATTGTTTTCACAGCACATACTAGATTTGAAAACGACCTTTTCATCTTTTCTTCTTCTTCTTCATTTTCTTTTCTTCTGTAAAGATCTAAAACCTAAGCAAAAAATAATGAAAAGAGCCTACCTTCATTTCACTGATGTGTTACGCTCAAAGTTTTCTCATCCTTTTTAAATTATTCTTAGTGTGAATTGATTTTGCGGTATTGATTCTAGGAATACTGTCTGTAAGCAGTTCTGTTTTGTGCAATATATTAAACAGTAAAAAGGATCTGGGTGCATGTGTTTATAAAGAATAGAATATTTTTTTTTATACATACAACACATATATGCACACACATAACTGTGGAAAATCAAACGAGATGTAGTACTGGTTACAATAATACGCTGTTTTCAATTCTGTGTTCTTGCTAGAAAAGATTAAAATGACCCTGCAGTTGTCTTCTCCAGTGTGGAACAGCATATACATTGAAAACTAACTGGGAAAAAACACCCCGTGAATTTCCATAAGTAGCTGACAACCTGAATAACAGGACCGGTGAAAGGTGTGTTGTAACAATATACAGAATAATAAAACTAGTGGTTTATACTGAAGTTACATATTCACTACAGAAAAGTGGATTTCAATTCAATGTCATACTGCTGTCACCTGCCCTCAGTGCCTTATGTTGGTTTTACAGTGGTTGTATTTGAGATACTGAAAGAAGAATCTCAAAATAAGCAAATCCACTCTTTCCTTGGAAAGTTGCTCATTGTTCCTTGCCTCAAAAGGAAGCAGTGAACATATCTATACTGCAAATAGAAGACAAGAGTGTGATTAATTGTCTACCTGACCTTTCTCATGGAAGGACAGCTGGAAGGGTGGGAGAAGGCTGGTGCAGTGAAGGAGGGCTGTGCAGCTTCATGGGACTCCCTGTAGTTAAGGCAAGAACTGCATTTATGAATCTTTCCAGAATAAGTTCTGAGCCACGTATTTGCCAGTCTTTTATGACTTGTCTGCTAATGCTTAAGGGTTCACCTACATGCCAGTTTTGGGATTAGTTTAACGGTAGATCAGTTCGGAAAGAGGTAGCCATATGGGTGCAAGCTACAGTGACAGAAGCACCGTTAGTCTAGAATAACTACATCCGCTCTAACAGAGTGTGAAGTAATCGTAATGATATTTGTAAGTTAAAAACATTGCAAAAATATATTTAAATCATCCCTGAGAGCAAAGATAGCAGAGAGTGAGCTCTATTGCAAGAGTTGGTTGGAATACTTTAGTGTCTTTAGGTACTTGAGAATATTCTGCATTATAACTTAAAAATAATTTGATGAATCAATTTCTTTTAGTTGTGACTAGTCAGTCTTTGATTCCCTTGTCAATGTCTGTCAGTTAAAGCTGAACCTAACGAAATGCATTCATTCAAAATGATTTCTTAGAAATCTTATCTTCCCATCAGTTGCTTTAGCCCACTTAGCCAGGACTCATCCGCCTCACCAGGGTAAAGAGAACAATTTAGGTCATTTTACTTGAGGACTCAGCACTTTTTACCACTACAAAATGCTCTAAGAATTAAAGGATGACAGAAAACTCCTTCAAATCACATTTTGAAAAGCATTTTCCAAAAATGACTATGTTAGTAGACTTTATTGTCACCAGAAAGCCTCTGTTAATCTTACGAAGCATCTGTAATGAATAATCTTCCCCTCCTCCATCCTTATTTGCTGCCAGAAACAGCTTATAAATGCTTAGTTCAAAACGCTGCCAAATTTTGCTTTTAGGCACACTGTTGTAAACAGAGAATATTTCTACTGATTTTGGTAGAATTTCTCCAGATTTATGTGGATGCAAGCAAAAGCCAAATTTTGCCTGGGCTTTCCTCATCACCTGCCACTCTGTGCCCTGGTTGGCACCAGAACTGCCACCTCTGGTGTCAGGGAAAGGCAAGTGCTTGAGCAGAGTCTCCCCGTCATTTGACAAACTATTATAAACAGATTTGAACAAATGTTTCTTTACAAAACAAACTGGTCAGCAGGCTCCAGGCTCTCTTCTGATGCATTTTACAGGAAATAATATCAAGTTAGCTATTATGAAACTACCCCCTCCTCACACACACATAATTGCTTCCAGCTTGCTGATTATTACCCTTTCCTTAACTGATAGAGTGAGAAGAGAAATAAAAATATCTCCATACAGTGGGCCAAATCCTCATCTGGTATAAATCAACATAGCTCCATCAAAGTCAATAAAACTATGCTGATTTACACCAGTCGAGGAGCTGATGCACTATAATTTTTTTAGTTGCTTTTAAAAATAAAACCTTATGTGATTGTGTAACCAACATTGCAACAGAAACCAGCATTTTCTTTTGTGAAGTCAAACATGTGCCCTCCCTTTGACTTCCAAACATTTTCACTTAGATAGCCCTTCTATAGCTCTTTTTTCCTCATCTTTCTGGCAGAGTGCTCCTACAACACTTTTACTAGGCTGGCGTCACGGTAGAGGTACAGACTGGGCTGAATGACGATCAGACACGAAATGACAATTCCATAGAGTAATGAGGCTACAGAACAAAGTGCTACCACTACTCTTTCACACAGGAGAGGAAAAAGGGCTAAGCAATGCGCAAGACAAGAAAATTACTTCTCTACTGACATTCTCTCTGATCTCCACCACACTTTGCAGTTAGCTAACACATATTAACGATACTAAGCAATTAGTAATTCCTATCCAGGAATGACAGTACTGTAAACTGCTATTATAGATTAAGATTCTTAAATAATGTTTAAAATAATATGATGAGAATTATTACAAGGTTTACTAAAACTGATAGAAACTATGTGCTCTGCCTAAAAACTCAGATTTCTAAGGTCTTTCTTCAGTCTTCACTAAGGGCTGTCAAACACATGGTGAATTTTTTGGGAATACTCTTTGTCTCTTGCTTTGACCAACAGCACAGACAGATCTCAGGAAATCTTTTACATCCATTGCGGGGGTTCTAGGCGTTTTAGTGTGGTATTTTGTCAAATAATGGTCTGGTCTTTCCCAGAACCCTCAAATTTTTGACTGGTTTTGTTTTGATTGATCTGTATATTCAGAGATCTGTGATAATTTCAATAGCATCCTGAAAAATCTGAACAATTTTACTGTTAATGTTGACAAAGTTTTGTACTTGTTCAGCAAAGACTTTTAAGAAAACTTTTGTTTATTAATTCTTGGTATTTAGCAGCCCCTAACAACATGCTGGTAGTTTTATGGAACTTAATGGTGATCTTTGCAGAATCACAGACTTTAATTTCCAATAGCTTTTTGAATACTGTAACAGATTAAGGTGTAATAAAAAGCTGCAATAGCACGCATTTCCAAATGATTTTGTGCGAAATCTGGGCAAGATTAAGCTTACTTTAAAAGACATTTTCCATTGCTTTGAATAACATCTTGAAAATCATTCTATGCTGTCTGGAATTCAGTTGCAAAGACTGAATCGGAATTCAGTCACACAGTCTGGTCTCTGGTTTAATATACATATTTTAATTCAAAGGCCAGTCTGAAATGCATTCAGAATTGACTGGAAAACTTCTATAGTCAGACCTGAAAATTTCCTTATCATATTTGGTAGGTACCATTGCACAACTTATTTTGATTTGGAAAAGATTGCTTATCTATCTCTATTAAGCTGTGAACCCTTTGGTTTTGGGACCCTGCTTTTACTGTAACCATCATTTTGGAGTGCAGCCTTTATTTTCCAATGGGTTTTTGCCACCTGATTGAATGAATGACTGAGATGTTGGTGCAGAGAAATCTAGTTCAGATTCTTCATTACCTGTTTCCATGGAAAGATATGACTAGAAAACACAATCTAATCCCTGGAGAAAACACCAGTTCCTCAAGCACCCTTTAAACAAGTATGTATAGGCAGACACTCTCCAGATCTGTGCAGAGGAGATTAAAATAAAGCACAAATTGGCAAACACTTTCTATTCAATCAGGATTGAAAAAGCGGCCCTGACTGTAAAGAAACTGGTGGCAGATATTGCTAAACAGTTCTGTCATAGGTAGGTAGGACAGCCTTGCATAACATGGGCAAGAAGTGTCAAGTGCTGCTGGGGACACACAGAAGTTATTCAAAAAGTCAGTTCCTGTCCTTCCTGGTACTGATGGTGGCAACAAGTCACTCCAAAATGAAACCACTCTAAAAGACAAGGAATCAGAAAGGGGTCTACCTAGCTAGAAAGTGCAATCCTCCATAGGGCTGCAGTTCAGGCGTTCTGACCCTCAGGAGGAGATTGCTGGGGCTGCAGGAGGTTGGCTTTCAAGCTGCCAGTTTAATAACGCAGAGCAGTCAAAAGCCTGCTCTTTACAAAGTTGACCCCATTTCCTACACCATAGCAAGAGCAACAGTTACAAGCCAACATCTGCACTTGTGAGGCTTGAGCGTTTCCTGCAAAAGTCACAAATTGCTGTTTGAGGAAGTTGTGTCAGCCAGTATCAAGATGGATGATTTGGATGCTCTATCCTCTCACCATTTGCCAGTGGGTCAGAGACTAGAGACCTGGTAGGTGTGGTGCCCCACTTTGGGGAGCTTGGCGTCAGCTCTGATTGCTGAAAGTTCATCAAAGCAGAGGGCTTCTAATTAAACATGTCAAGCTCAGAGCTTTTTTTCAGTAGAAAAAGCACATCTAACCAGTTTGAATCCAAGGTTTCTTCCTTCAAACATAAATCATATATGCAATAGGTATATAAGATTTAGGTCATGTCTCAGATATGCTTTTCTTTTTATCTACAGCAGAACTTTCATTTTATTCCAAAGTATGGCAAGAAAGACTTAAAAAAAAACCTGCTTTGCCTTAAGCACGCTGAAGCTTTGTAGCATCTTTACACTGGATTCTTGGCTTTGGAGACTAGAGAAACCTGAAAGTGTACTGGATATGAAGTCAAAACAGCTTGTTCCCAACTTGCTTTCTTCCACAAAGTATTGAAATATTAAGATCACAGGCAAAAAATGCTTGGATACAGCTCCCTTTGTTTGTGTCGAGTTGAAGTTGTTTGTCTGAAGCCAAACTGGGTGGATAATTTTGCATTCTTTATCTCAGTGGTGAATTGTATGGTTTTGAAATTAGAATAAGATAAGATCACAAACAAGTGAAAACATGTGTAGGGTGAAAAATCAATATGTTTCAAAGTAACAGTTGGGAAACAAATTATTCCTGTGCTAATATGCTGAAAAGGTTTAGGGATTCTGCGAGGGCTGATAGCATTACTAACAGCTAACACAGAATTATAAGGAATTTGAGCTGCCTTCATAGATGCTAATCATGCTGTCACCTAGAAATAAGGTACTCAAAAGGCTGTTAATGGTAAATTGCAACATTAGGGATTTTTTAAGCTTCTCAGTCTTTGCATAATAATTAGATCTTAACAATTGCGGTTCTTTTTAATCACTCATGCTGAGGTCTGTTCTTTCCATTTACCCTGAAATTTTCTAATGTTTTAGTTGATCTATTCAGAAGAGCTACACTCTTGCTAAGATATTCCTGTTTTTCAGTTCAGGACTCAATGTCATTGTCACCAAAGAGTGGCAGGATTCCTGCAAACTTAATCACATTCAGACCTATACTGTGCCTGACATGAGAAAGCCATTAATAACTAGCTTATACCAACCAAAGTCTGTTCTGTCAGTGATGACACATCTTAAAAATAGTTTCCTCTGAATGAAATCTATATTTCTGTACTGAATTATTACTTGCTGGGAGTCACTCTTTTGGTAACCCTTACGCTGTGCTGAAGCAAAACATTCATTGCCCTTGAGAAACACCTGAATAAGCCATGCCTAATATGATACAGTTCAAGAATAATTAAAGGCAATAACTGAAAACTTTAGGCTAGCAGCAATATAAAGACTTCCTTTGCCACCAGAATCTGGCTTTTCTTCTTTCAGCCCTGCTTCACTCACTGCATTTAGGAATGTGTAGGACTCATACACACTTGACTGTCAAAAATAATCCTCAGAATCCCCAGTCTCTGTGTCTGGCACATACATTCACTAGGACAGAACCAAAGGTCTCCTGTTTATGTTTCTCTCTGTATGCTGAAGTCTCCTGAGTGCTGGCTTTGTCTACAAGCAGGCCACATATGTACTATAAACATCTGTGTATTTATAGCACAGAATTCCCCAAATTCCCACCACCTCAGCAGATGACTGACTTTTTTAAAAAGCTACGCATGCAATAGCAGTCTCATCCTCTCTGCAGGTATTTGTTTGGTAAACAGCATTCTTTAGAGAAATGCTGTGTTGACAGGAGAAGGGACAGGGTGCTGAGTCATGTGGCGGTGGGATGATGGTGGTAGGCAGGACTCAGCAGCTACGAATAGAGCTATAAACCAAGATAGGTGTCAATTCAGTCCTTCAACAAAGCCCAAGTGACTCAAGGAGCATGTCGAGGCACACCACGCAGAGATTTATCTGCTTAGTTTTACATGAATGTATTAAAACAAAAAATCAAAGAAAAACCCCGCTCAGAAATCAGCAGAACTACATCTTCCCAGTGAGGATCATACTAACAGTGCTTAAGATGGAGTTTGGACTAAACGCCTTAACTGAGAACATACAAGAAGATCCCAGTTCAGTTTCTTTGGTTTTTATGTGACGAAGAAGTGGTGATTAAGGCAGCTGTGTAACTTACCAAAGAAATTTCCTCACATATGATGCTAAATGGCAGAGGAAAGAGGAGAAATAAAATAAGAATTACCTAGTTTTTAAGCTATTTAACAACAGTTGAAAATAATCTTTGTCTACATGCCCCTGAAGTTTCAACTGTATTTTGTTGGAAGTTTTTAAACAGCTGTGAAATCACTTGTTACTTGCAATTACAGTGTAACTTTGAGTAATCAATAACCACAGCCATTCTAGGAGACAAGCTGGCAGATGAGCATGTTAAGAGGGATGTTTATAACTGGATGATTAAGAGCAGCACTTGGAAGGGATCAGGGCTGGAAGCAAAGGTGAGGCCAGAGGCAGTAAGTAGGACTGGGGCATACAGGACAGAAGTGTGTTGTGAATTGATACCATTACTTACAACTCAGTAATTCCTAACTCTGTCTTTCTAATGCATTGCCAACTTTAGCTCCACATCTGGGATCCTTCTGGAGCAGTGGGACCTTGTTTAGATCCCAGAACTGATATCCCAGCCCTTCTGAGTTCCCAGTGGTCCATTATGCCTCTCTTGCTACTGTAACCAAGCCAGGATGTGCTGCAGCTATGTCCCTGTTTTCTGGGGCAGCAATCCCTCATACCCTGGGGGAAGAGAACGGGCTCCTGGGTAAAGGCTTCCTAGCAGTGGTGGGAGGAGGTAGACTCCTGTGACAGGGAAGAGGGGGCCAGCATTTGGAAGAGCAGGAATCTCACTCCATGGGCCTCTTGCTCAGGCCATTCAAAGGTTAGTCCTGTTTAACAAGTCCATTTTCTACCCCCTGGTAACATGGCGTAAAAATTCTAGGGAACAGCTGAGAAGGGCAATATTAAGAGGAATGTTGTAAATCTGGTGGTTTTTTTAAATTGGGCAGTGAAAATGGTAACACTATTCAGTGTGTGCCATCAATACCTGTGTTGGAGCTTTAAACATAACCCACTGAAGTCTGTCATGTGTTGTTATATTACCAAATTGATGGCTAAAACCCCACTTAAGAGCTGTATTCAAAACAAAAAGCTAAACACAATGTGGCAATAACAAAATCCAAATGAAATTCATACAGTAATACAGACATGGTCTTTATTTTTTTCTACAGAGCTTAATGTGGGCCTAGCTTGAAATGTACAATAATATGCGTTAGTTGTTATGAATAAGAAAACCACTTATGACAGAATACCCAATGGCATCTGCTATTACAAGTTACTTAAAAGCATTCTTAAACACTATAAATATCCCAAGGAACTGTGACTTCTTTCTCCACTGAAAACTTTTTATAACATCAGAGCAAGCTAACTTTTGATGTACAGTATTGCTGTAAAACTGGATATGACAGTCCAGCGCTGAGCTGTGTTTTGGATTGATAAGGACGCACTTAAAGTAACACTAGCAATTTATTTTTCCTAATTATCTAAATTATTCCAGATCTAGAAATTCTAGGAAACAGCTGAAAAGCGCAATATTAACAGAATTGTTATAAATCTAGTATTTTTTTAAACTGAGCAGTGAAAAGCAGGGTGAAATTCACCTTGTACAGATGACATTTATTACAGATGACACTTTCCCTGCAGAGTGTCAGAATAGGGAGTCAGCTGAATCCTTTGGTGCATAATATGTTCTTATCTTTCCATGAGACAAAGTTCACATGAAGCAATAAGCAGATGGAGCAAATTAGGAGAAGGTGAGTGCTGAAAGGATTAAAAGAGTACTTTCAAACAGATACATGTCCTCCCTTTTAATTTTCTGTCTGTCATGTGTTCATTGCTGTAGCTGCCTGACCTTCCAAAATATGGTACTGGTGAAAATCCTTCTTTGAAATAGGGTTTCATGCACCTGCAAAAACAGAGGACAGGACAGCATAATCAGTTGTGCCAGTGAAGCAGCTTTAAATAGGATGAAATCAGCATGTTTCTCAGGTGTCCTTGTTTTGTTTCTTTCTCAGTCAAACCTGGAAAGAGACTAGCAGATGTTTGGAGAACCTTAGCTGTCATTTTATTTTGCTAAGCAAGCCCTGCAAGTTTATGATGTCTCTAGATAAGGTTTTTTATGTGTTACCTACCACACTTTAAATTACTATGAACCTATCTCTGCACTGTTTAGGCTGCTTCCTGTACTGGCAATCAAACTAATTTAGTTTGAGGGTGTGAAGTCCTCTTTTCCTCATAACTGGCATCACCTATCTATTACATGCACATTGAGTGTTCCTCCCACTAAACATCTGATTGTCATAAAAGGGGAAAATAACATTTTCTTCCTGGCTTTAGAAGTTAATATTGGTATCTTTGAATTAGTGTGTCTATCAGGAGGACAAAGGGGTAGTACCAGCTCTAGCCCTTCCTCTATAGTTTTTGTAAATAAATAGTATGCAATTTCTTGTTTCCAAGCCCTATGCTAGGCCCTCAGGCCCATTCAGTGCCTCAAAGGGCTCTTTCTTCTCTTTCTTCTTCCTTCTCACACAGTGTAATACCCAGTCAGCCCCAGGATCTGTAGGTAGTTGTAAAAGGGCAAAGGTTTTACATGACTCTAGGCAACAGGAAAACAAAACCAAAATTTCCGTCCCCTTGCTCTAAGCAACTGCTAGAGTTGGGTTTTTTGTTCTGCTTTGTTTTGGGGTTGGTTGTTTTAGTTGCTTCTGGGGGCAATGCCTTTGCTCTTAATTCACGCACGTCAACCTGAGAAAATCACATGTACTGCCTGGACTACTTCTTGCTCAGGCCTTAAGATTCAACCTATTGCTTTGAATAGTTGCTACCTCAATGTTTCCAGAGTTATCACTGTACGAAGACACATGGCTCAGAACACCCTCCGTTTAGCCTGAAAGAAGAGTCAGTAGGGCAGCCAGCTATATAAATCAAGTATATGACTGTCAACAGATTAAAGCCTTTTGATGTTGATTATTAACAGTTTTCAACATTGTAAAATGTTGACTCTTTTTTATTACTCCACAAATTCTCATTACTTCCTCACCAGAGAGAAGCTTGAGAGGGTGCCTGTATAAAACAAGCTACAAGAACTCAAAAGTGATACCTTGGATGCTTCACTAGAGACCAAAGAAAAGCAAACATGCCTGAACCCTATCAGTTGACATTAAAAAATGAGTTTCGCAGTGCTGATTCTATCCTATCTATCTCCAAAGATGAAGAATTAAAAAAAAAAAAAAAGAAGGAAAAAAATAAAAAAAAAGAAAAAGGAAGGTGCAGTGAACATTTTGTTAAGTGTTCCCGGGGCAGAGAAGCACTGCACAGCAGGTACATGCTGCCCAAGCCATTTGTTTCTTTGCCTGCGTCCTGGGAGTCAGAGTTCAGAAGTAAGGAAGTACAGGCTGTCTCTGTGGGTCTATGTCCTGCAAAGCTGTTCCTGGAGAAGGGAAAATACTCATGTCCAGGGCAGTTAAGCTGGCTCCATACCTATTGGAGTAGAGCCAAGGACCTGGCTCAACTGATAGATTCTGTTTTCAAGTTGCATAAGCACACGTAACCTGCAAGACTTGATTACTTTTTTTTAGTACAGTGGTTAAGTTCAGATAGGATTATTTAAACAGCAGCTAGAATGGGACCCATGTAAGCATTTTTCACTTTACCTTAATTGCCCTCCCAGGTGCTCATCCTTGCTTGTAGGCCCTTGGGTTCTGATCTTACAGCTGCTCAAGTGTTTTGACATACTGAACACCACTAAATCTTTCAGGATCCTGCCCACAAGGGGTTTGTATGTGTGTGTATTCACTTACTCCTTTAGAAAGATTTCAGATAGTATTAATCCATATTAATTTTATTATGAAAAAAATAATCAGGTTTCATAATGAACTAAAAAGCAATTTTAGTATGATTGAACTTAACGGGGGTAATATCTTCTCCTTACAGATACTTTTTCACCTTACTTTCACTCTACCTTTAATTTCTTTAGAAGTTCAAGCACATTAATGAGCTGTTCCTCTCACAGACGTTTTGCAAAGTCTGTGAAACATGCTTGCAAGGGAGAATATACTTACATCTTGAAATACATAGCTATTGACTGTCAAAGGGGTTAATAAATTACATTTAAGTGTAAAAAAAAAGAGCATGTAAGTCAGCTGACAGGGCTGGGTTTTTAGCTTTACTACTAATATAGGAGGAAAGCATACTATGTCACATATTTCAGATACTTCAACGCAAATCTCCCTTTGGTGGGACAAGTATATACTTACACCAGTCATCTGATACAGAATTAAGCAGAGTTCCAACAGAGGCAAACTCCAGACAAAAGGAACTTAATTCCAAGTAATGCTAAAGCTAGTCTACGCACAAAGCTTCCACTGGCTCAATCTTGACCACTTTTTACACCCACTTGACTACATATATTTAAACCCCTGTGTTAATGTGCTAAAATAATGTTCACACCTTCTTTCTCAGAGTGTTCACCTGACAGTTCAGAGCACAGCAGCTAAACCAATTCCAAAATAACTCTAGTTAAACTAGTTCATGGTCTGGACTATATGCAAAGCGCATGATACATCTAAGAGTAGGATTTAAGAGTAGACTGTGTTAAAAAAAGAGGAGTCAGGAAGGTTCCCTCCTGCATTTCCTAGCACTGTGAATCTGTTAACAATTTACAGGAGCTTTTATCCTTCTCTAAATCCTTGTGAATTGATAGTTTACAGAATGAAGGGGCAAAAGGGACAGACCTAATTTTACAAAAAAGAATGGTCAGATGCACAAGGTCTATACACCATGGAAATATGAAAGACTAGTTACATAGATTAATTCGAGTTTAACTGAAGAAACAAAGTCCAAATTATTCCCAACAGCACTTTGCTGTTAGACCCTCACTGGAACTGATTACATTTTATGACCCTCAGCAGAAGGACCTTTTAATTTCTGAGAGGTTTTATACCTATACCACGCACCACTGCTGAGCACTGGGCACGATCTGGTGTACGAGAAGCAGTGCAGCTTATGGCACAAACCTAGTGCTGCTTCTTCAGTACCGACCCAAGGGGTAGCCAAACCCGGTGCTCACAACCCACATACTTCAAAGCTTTCGTGTGACTTTGTCCTGGGTTCAGCAGTAGCAGTCACTTTTCTCCTTCTTAGTAGCTGGTGCAGTGCTGTGTTTTTGACTTTCAGCCTGGGAACAGCTCTGAAAGTAACTAAAAGATACTGAAAAAGCTAACTAAAAGCTGAAAGATACTAAAATTGTAATGATACAGAGATTAGCATGGCCATGGGATGCGCTGCTGGAGCAGCCGGGCTGCGAGCTGGGTGCTGGTGGCATCAGGGATGCACTTCGGTGATGTGAAAGCCATCCAGCTGGCCTTGGACGTCGCTGAATGAGAAAAGTGGCCAGTACTTTATCTCTACACTGACTCATGGATGGTGGCAAAGGCCCTGTGGGGGTGGTTGCAGCAATGGAAGCAGAGCAACTGGCAACACAGAGGTAAAACCATCTGGGCTGCTGCACTGTGGCAAGACATTGAGGCCCGGGTGCAGAACCTGGTGGTGAAGGTATGCCATGTAGATGCTCGTGTACCCAAGAGTCAGGCCACTGAGGAACACCAGAACAACCAACAAGTGGATAAAGCTGCTAAGATTGAAGTGGCTCAGATGGACTTACAGTAGCAACATAACGGTGAATTATTTTTGGCTCGGTGGGCCCACGACACTTCAGGCCGTCAGGGCAGAGATGAAACATACAGATGGGCTCGTGATCTAGGGGTGGGCTTAACAATGGACACTATTGCCCAGGTTATTCACGAGTGTGAAATGTGCTGCAGCTAAGTAAGCCAAGCTGTTAAATCCTCTCTGGTATGGAGGACGATGGCTGAAGTACAAATCTGGGGAGGCCTGGCAGATTGATTATATCACACTCCCACCATACCGCCATGGCAAGCACCATGTGCTTACCATGGTGGAAGCAACCATCGGGTGGCTGGAAACATACGCTGTGCCCCACGCCACTGCGCAGAACACTATCCTGGGCCTTGAGAAACAGATTTTGTGGCGACACAGCACCCCAGAGAGAACTGAGTCAGACAATGCGACTCATTTCCGGAACAGCCTTATAGGCACTTGGGCCAAAGAGCATGACATTGAATGGGTATATCACATCCCCTGCCATGCACCAGCCTCGGGGAAAATCGAACGGTACAATGGGCTGTTAAAAACTACCCTGAGAGCAATGGGTGGTGGGACTTTCAAACATTGGGATACACATTTACCAAAGGCCACCTGGTTGGTCAACACCAGAGGATCTGCCAACAGGGCTGGTCCAGCCCAGTCAGAACTTTTACATACTGCTGAAGGGGACAAAGTTCCTGTGATGCACATAAAGGGTTTGCTGTGGAAGACAGTCTGGGTTATTCCTGCTTCAGGTAAAGGCAAACCCACTCGTGGGATTGCTTTTGCTCAGGGACCCGGATATACTTGGTGGGTAATGCAGGAAGATGGGGAAGTCAGATGTGTACCTCAAGGGGATTTGATTTTAGGGGAAAACAGCCAATGAACTCAGCTGTATGCTGTTGCCTGCTATGTAGCACTTTTATAGCCCACCAACTAGACGTCTTCAGATCACCAGTGACTGGCTCTGGCTTCCTTCCACCATCATCCCAACAAAGAATGAACTTTGATGAAACCAGATGAGTTCTACAGTAAAGGAACAATCAGCATCAGTAGGCAACGATCCAAACTGCACACGGCCTCCCCTGCTCTGAAAGATTGTTACAAGAGACGGAGCCCAACATCATGGACCGGATGGACTCAGCAGCTTTATAGGGATTGGTCCATGCACTAAGGAATGATCTGTGTGTGTGTGTGTGTGTGTGTGTGTGTGTGTGTGTGTGTGTGTATGTATATATATATATATGTATATATATGAGATAAGAGTGATGGTATATTGAAAATGTGGGATCTGAGCATGACGTGAATGGTATGGAATAAGGGGTGGGTACTGTCCTGGGCTCAGCAGTAGCAGTCATTTTTCTCCCTCTTAGTAGCTGGTGCAGTGCTGTGGTTTTTACTTTCAGGCTGGGAACAGTGCTGATAACACCGATGTTTTCAGTTGCTGCTCAGTAATGTTTACTCTGACCAAGGACTTTCTGAATCTCATAATCTGCTAGGGAGGAATGGAAGCCAGGAGGAAGCAGAGACAGGACACCTGACCCAAACTGACCAAAGAGGTATTCCACACCACAGCACATCATGCCCAGTATATAAACTGGGGGCAGTCACCCAGAAGGGTTAGATCACTGCTCGGGTTGGGCTGGGTGTAGATCGTGGGTGGTGAGCAGTTGCATTCTCTTCTCTTGTTTCTTCCCTTATCATTATTATTATTGGTGGTAGCAGCAGTGGTTTGTGTTATACCTCAGCTACTGGACTGTTCTTATCTCAGCCTGTGGGAGTTACATTCTTTCCATTATCCTCCCTTTCCCTCCGGGGAGAGGTGGGGAGGGAATGGGGGGGAGTGAGTGAGCGGCTGCGTGGTACTGAGTTACCAACTGGGCTTAAACCATGCCAGGCTTGGAGCCAAAAGGTGCTTCCTACTGAATTTTGGCAAAGGCCTAAAAGGTGGGGAGGGCAATGGGCCTCCATGGTGACCTGCTTCATGGCAGGCTGCTGGTGCACCACTATTGTGCCGGGGCTGGCGCCAGCCCTGGAGGTTACCCAGGCTGCCAGCCCGCCATTTGGAGGCACATGCTGGATGTGCAGAGGAGGTTGAGGTGATGGACTGCACAGCCTTTCTACAGCAGCCACAAACCCCAGCCTCCATCCTCGGGCAGCAACTTTCAGCCTTCCGCACACCCCTGGGAAGACGGGTCAGACAAATGTCGAGGGCTTTTCTGAAAACACCTCCTTCCACAGTGCTCACCTCGAGTTAAGCTTTAACCAGCCTCCTTATCTACAGGCGAGAGCATAGACACTCCACCACCATGAGGCTGCCCCTGATGAGTGGCTTGTGGGGGCTTTGTCGTAAGGGTGCCACTGCCCATGCAGAGACCCCACAGCATGGGTGCCCACTGCCCAGGACCCCACCTGCTCCTGTCACTGCCAGGGGCCGTGCAGGCCGGGCCACCTGCCTCTGCTGTGCACCCTGGCCCCAGCCCCAGGCCTGGCGCCAGCCCCGGATTGCAGTGCCCATGGCTGAGTTGCTGGCAAGGCTGGTGCCCACAGTGCAAAAAGCCTCAGGTGGTGGCCTACCCGCCATTCTGGCCTCCTCCCTGTGAGCGAGTTTGAGGGACTTGAGGCCCCTGGGTGGAAGGATGTCCCTGTCCCGCCAAATAGCTCATGGTTTAGGCAGGCGTGAAGTGGTGAGGAGGACATGAAAACAGACTGACAGCTGGCTCTTCCTTAGGGAAGCCATGAGCTGAGCGTGGAAGCTCCCACCATCATGCAGGCACTGCGGTGGTGCCTGGTTGTTAAAACATGGCTGGTGTAGGAGTGGCTCCAGCCTCCTCCGTAAAATACAGAATTTCCAGAAGTGTTTTTCTTCCAGATCCCACAGTTAGTGCCAGACTCTGCCTAAACCCCACTGACAGGCCAGCCAGTGGAGCTGGTTTACACTGGGGTGGCAGTGTTGGCCTAACACTAAGAACCAAATTGACAGCAGCAAATAAAACCTCTCTGGCAGCATTTACTCATTCATGCATTCGGGCTGAGCTTTGACAGCCAGAAGAGCACAGCTTCTGTTTGCTTCTACAAACTCGTTTGGAAAGTCACAACTCTTTGTTACCAGGTTCTGTGTGAACATTAACAATTTGTATGTGTTGGTATGTGTCAGAGATGGGCTGTAGTCACAGGCTATTGTGGAACTCATCAAGAATCCAACCACCGGCACAGACCCGAGCAGTGTTTCCTGGCATACCTTTCCCTTTCCTCCTCCTGATTTTTAACACAAATTGTCCTCCTGCCAGGAGATTCCTTCAGACTGTGTGAATGAAGTATTATGAAGCATGACTTGGGGGGAAGGGGGGGAGGTTAGAAGTGTTTTATTTCAACTTATGTCAGCTGTTAAACATTTTTATCCAAGCATGTGTGCATGCAATATGCACAAGAATTAGATAACGCTGAGGTTGTAACTCCTTTCGCTGCTAAACTTTCAGTTGCACAACAGGTAAGAAATGGAGAATCGAGGTCACACGTATGCCTTGCATGGTTAAAAACCCTATCTACGAAGCAGGAAATTCTCTCACTGACCTTTAGTTTTGTCGCAGAGGCACAACACACCCACCCACAGACACAAGAAAGCAAAAATCAAGGTAGTTCAGGGCAGTGATGGGAAGGCCACGATTTGACCTTTTAAACCTTTCTCCTTGGTATTGACTTTAGTAGGGGTACTTACTGAGATAAGGTATAAAAGAACACTTTCATACTTGCACACTTTCTCCTTTTCCTCATTATTAGCTGCATTTCTGTCACTGGACCTCATATGAGTCAGTGGTACTGAGTGTAACTGAAAAGTTTTTTTAAAGGAGGGGTCTGACCTGTTGCTTCCTTTAGGGACTTTGTAGAGCTGTAGGTGACCTTTTCTTTTGCCTTAAAGGAGGCCTGCAATTAAGAGTAACTTTCTGATTTCTGGGAAAACGGGATGGTCGGTATGCTGTTTTAAGTGTTACTGTCTCTGTAAACTTGGATTTACATACTTTTTTAATGACATTCTGTAATTACGATAACTAGGGTACAAACAAATACAAAAAGTATTTTAGCCTGAGATAGTTGTACCAATTAAACCTTAAAAATGGGTATATTGGGAGATGCATAATGGTAAACTGCATCACTTCAAAGTGTTCCTATAGAACAATAAACTATGTGGATATTAAACATTTTTACATTGTGTCCATACTGTGAGGTTGTACTGAATAAGGTCTCAGGTACTATAACTTCTGCGTTTGAAGGTGGTCTTAGGATTGTAAAGTCTTGCTCTTGCTTTTTGTTTAGAAACTTCTTGGATGACTGGAATATGCAACTGAAATAATTTTCAGTTCTTAATTCATAAGTTACTGAATCTTTAACAATTTAATTCTGTAAATTGTTGCAGCAAATTGGTACCAATAACAAAAACATTTTCTTCCTTGCTATGAATGCTTAGCAACTTAATGGTAACAATCCTACTGTCACTGGCTGTCCTTAATCTTCTAAAGCCAGCAAGACCAAAGCACACACTGGATTTACCACCCTTTACGTCATTTTTCATTTTCTTTTGCTCTACATGAATGCTTTATATAAACCAAACACATTTATGAGCGCCTGACTTTTAACAAATGTAGAAATTCCATCAATATGTCTCTTGGGTGTGAGGACCCAACATGGGCATCATGGGACACAGGTGTCTACCTATTGCATGCCTGTCCCTGGACCTGTGGGAAGAGGGAGAAAGATTACGTAGGCTGTGCCTCAGGAGTTCTCCTTTTGGAGTATCTCCCTTGTGTATAGCATTCCCCTGAGGAATATGTTCTGTGGCTGTGACGTAGTATGGTGGGCTTCCCTCTAGCTTTAGGACTCAGCACACCAGACTTTGATCACTCTGCCAGCACCTTGTTAATACAAACAGTTATGGAGAAGCAGTGTCCTACAAAGGCATGAAACTGCAGCTTATTTTTTATCCAGGGCAAGCTACTGCTTCACTCCAGCGCTCGTCTACATGGGCTGAAGTGGTGGCCAGGGTCTAGGCACGTGCAGGAGCATCATAGTGAGGCAGTTCCACCTGCACACACCACAACTCACCCGTGTGTCGTTAAGTCGGGAGGCATCCAGAGTCTTTGTCAAGCCAGCTACTAGGTTCTTCAACTCTGCTCCTATTTGACATCTACCATCGGAATAGTGCCTAAATGGTTAATCTCTTTGCCTCATCCTTCCTAAAGCCCTCTATGAGATATAAGTAGCAGAATAGAAGAAAGTAAGGTGGGGGCCAGAGGAGTCGCATATTAAATGGATAAGTCAGAATACCAGTCACAGTTGTGAGTCATCACATTTGTCCAGTGAATGACTCTATGAAAATCCAGCATGGTCTGTCTGTAAGTAGAATTATGTTTCAGATTGGCTCATAGCTGTAATCTTTGACTAAATGACCATGTGATCAGCTACTGCGCCAACTTCTCTTATGTGCTCCTCAACGGAAATTGCACTGTATGGGATCTCCTTCAATCGGCAAGCAGGTTTGTCTAATCTCAGTATTACTGAAAAAAATAAAAGTTGGGACTATATTGTCATAGAACAAATTCATAAAGTAACATCCTTGAAATTATTTGTTCTACTCATCAACTGGACAGAGAAGAGTTCAATAAAAGTATTTCAAATAAGATCAATGCAAACTTGGCAAATGGTAGGAAGTTAGTATTATGCAGTTCGAGAATCCTCAGTCTTAAATTTGACTGCATAAAGACTGCATAAATTTGGCTGTTATCAATTCAGATCCAGGTTTCAAGCAGGATATTTAAATCTACTGTAAAAGCCATACATGCTTCAGTAGTGACAATATGCATATGTAGCAAAAGGTAACAAACTCACCCATCATTCATTGAAAATCATTCATCAGTCATCATCTGTTCTAAACATTGGTTAGCAATGAGAAATTCAGTATATTTTAGTGTCAGAAAATTACAGTAGTGTCAATAGTCTGTAATCCTGTTCACTACAACCATAAGAAAGAAAACACAGTACCAACCCTCTCAGAATGTAAGCTGGTTTCAGAGACACTATTAGGAAATGAATAGTGGTTTCACAACATCATTTTATCATTTTGTAATCAGGCTACAGGCCAATCATACATGATCATCGTTGCAGAGTAGATGAGGTCGGAGTTCCTCCCCACTAGTATAAGGTTATCAGCTTAAATACCTTTAATAGCCTTTTCAGAGAGGGAAAAAATAGGGTACAATTAAAATAAACTTCAGAGGAACATCTCTCTTTCTGGTGTTCCACAGAAATTAAACATGCAATACCCGATAAAAGCAATGAGAACACTATGTCTATATCTTTTTAAACTGAAAAAATGACAAAGATGGAATGCCTTTAGGTAGAATAACTCTGATGATATAAGAAACATCTCAGTCCTCCCTCCCCAAGGGCTTTGTTGAGAGATAGGCCCCGCTGTATTGGCTGTTATTTAACTTTAGCAATAGAGGAAGCAGACTCTGGCCGTGACTTACTGCCCTCTAGGACAGCAACAGACCCAAAGGTTATGCACGCATTTGCAACTGCGGAATGCTTGGCTTAAGACTATAAAGGAATTACCAAAAAAATGTGACTGTACCAAAAATTTACTGACAACAGGGATTGATTCTTCACCTTTATTTGTGACTCCTGTGAAAGCAACAAGTGTTGAATGTGTCTAGAAGCTGCAGAAAACAATATCCTAACCTTCTGCTCCAGAACTGCTTTCAAAGCATGTTGAAACACAACTGAGCTAGAATCTTCTGTCTCTTTTTTTTTCTGACTGAAATATGTTATTTATAAGTGAGCATGTTAGTAAAAATCAAGCATAGTGCTTTACAGCCAGTGAAAGGCAACAGACCAAATGTTACTGCTACCCACAGCTGGGGTGGATTGATAAAACCAGCACATTGTCTTTGCTCATGTAATTTTAAGTCTAAATAAAGATATATGATCAAAAGAGTATATTGTCTCAGAAAAGTGGCAAAGAAAGGGCAAATGTTGAAAGAAAAGCTGTATTGGTAAATTATAAAATGCATAATCAGATAAATAATATGTTTTTGCTGGATGCCACAAGACCTATAGCTTGTTTGCATTATGGAAATGAAGGACTTTCAAAACAGCATTTGGAAAGAAAAGGAATGATGCCATTTCTTAAAAATCTACTGTGTTTTAAAATGAGTCAACGCTCACATATATATTACACTTTTCCCTTTTTACATGCTCCAGTCAACTGAGAAAAAGGTAGAGATTACTGATGTCACTTGACTAAACAACTAGCAATCTCTCATTTACACAAATAGTTGCATTTTTTCACATTTAACTTTTCAACCATGTTCTTGATAATAATTAGAGTTGAGAAGCTATCATGCTGTTCAAAGTCCAATAAAGTTCTTTATGAAGAAATTCAGTGAAGTTTTCTCCGACTTCAACCAAACCCTGAGAGAACAAAGTGGCAACTTAGTGAGTAAAATAAAAAGAACAAAAAGGCAAGCAAGCAAGCAGCTAAACACACTGTATAGAAAAAAACCTCTCCCAGTTGCATGATAATACAGGTAAAATTGATTAAAATTGTGCTTTTGCATGGTTCCAGGTATATGATTTGGCTTAACATTAGTTATTCCAGTGTAAACTTAGGTGTGAATTTCAAGTGGCAATGATCTAGTAAAATGATTCCATGTGCTCTACTTGTTCCAGAATAACAATGGTATACATGTGGTATAGATCCATTTGGTAATGGATATAGCTGAACAGATAGTTGGGAATATTTGAATAGATATTCAGATTATCTTTGCATAAAGCAGTTGTTGGTGTTTTCAGGACAGGAAGAAACAGGATAGGACAAGGAATGATGTCTGTGATAAAGCAAGGAGCAAGTGAAAAGAAATAAAGAATTTGTAAATTGTGGGGAGAGCTGAAGGAGCAGCTGGGGGTCTGCCCGAAGCCTGGGCTGATTCTGTCCTGGGGAAATTGTTCTACACTTGTAAAGCAAAGAGACCAAGTGTTTTATAAGGTTTTATGTTCCCAATATAACTATTTTTAAGGTTCCATGAACTGCCATGAATGAGAGCCAGTCTCCCTGACTAGGGAAATCTGTTAGTATGGCTGTTGGATGTAAGTCATCTTTTAAAAAGAAAGCAGCTTCTTTTTTGCTGCTTTGTGGCAAAATACACATCGACAACCCCAGTTATTGTCATCAATCCCATTCTTGTACCTTGAATCAAAGCTATACTTTCAGTGATGTGTTAAAAAAGATCCACACAAATTATTGCAAAAATTAAACACAGCGTAAAAACACAATAAATATTTCCATGGAAGGAAAGCAACTTTTTTTCTGATTTTTCAGAATTAAAACCCAGGGAATCCTCAATATACTTAATAGATATTAGCTGCTGTCATAAAAATTGTTCTAGTTTCTGCTGACCTTAGCAGGAGGAGAATCAGAGCTTGGATTTATGGATTTCAAAGAACAGAGCTGGATTTGGAGGTGAAAACTGAATGAACTGCTCCTGTGTATCCAATGAACATCAAAATAGAGTGCAACCTTATTACTCAGCGAGGATCTGTTCACTGGAAAATCGCCGAGGGAATAATGAGGGAGGAAGAACAAGAGGAGGAGGAAAAGGTGAGAAGAGGAAGAGGGCAAGAGAGAGCAAGAAGGAAGGGGGAATTTGCTTTTGATGTCACAGTTCTATCAACTCATGCATTTTTCATGGGTACCAACTAGTGCTAAAATAAGGCTGTGCTGACAATGTGAGCACAGAAACAATCAGCTAAGTTCCCAAACACCACGATACTGGCTTAAAAATAATGAGATTTTAAATAATGAGAAATTCAAAGCTCTAAGCTTTTATTTCCCTTCTAATTTGTGAGACTTTCAGGTTCGGATATTCAAGCTTTCCTCTTGATATTTAGAAATACAATTATTTTTAAGGAGACCTGAGGTTCCAATTTAATCACATCTGCTGAAGAGCTAGAGCTTGAAACAAAGCTCTGTTGTGAAATCTCACTGTAATCGTAAGAGCTGGCAACACTCAATGTCATAACCATGGTATACTGTACAGTTTTGATGCAAAACTAACTAAAAATTACCAGATGTTAGGTAGAAGTGAGTTAACTCAAGTTGTGTTTGTGCCCTTTGCTAGAAAGTGAAGCCAGCTGGCAAATGTAAATAAAACGGTGGGACTCAGGAGTTAACCAGTTTTGTAGCTCAAGCTTCGTATTTTGTGAACTAGAAGGAGCCAGCATTAACATTTCTCAGTGCCTTTGATTAAACCTGAGCACTTTTGAAACCAAGTAACTCATGAATTGGATGTAAACATTCTTTCAGGTTTTAGTCACGCATGCTACAGCAGCGCTGATCGTTGCCTTTACTTGCAGAGGTAAAGAAAACAAACTATGTACAGGTGCAGGAAACAGCACGGCACCTTTATTTGCAGGAGCAGGGCTTAAAGTTGTAAACTTAAATTATTTAGAGATCAGCTTTCAGATATTATTCACATAAAAGTTCTGTGCAGTTTCTACAATTATTTTTTAGATTTTTTTTTTTCATGTAAGCGCTGGACCATGCAATAGTGAATTATAATGGATGTGGACTTTCTGTGTTTTTGTGTCTTCGAGCTGACTAGCACTTTTGAGAACACAATTAGCACCCCAGTTTTAATTTTTAATTACCAACGGCACTATAAATGCATTAGTTTAAAAAAAAAAAAAAAGGAAAAAAGGAAAAAAAGAAAAGAAAAAGAAAAAAGAGGGGTGAAAATTGAAAACCATGTAGTGATATTTTCGGTGAACATAAAAAAAAATGTTAAAGGGCCCGCGTACAACGTTTACGCTCATCTTAACTGTATATAACCTCCCTTTCCGCGAAATCTATCCATGTGCCCCTGTGCGCTCTGACAGCACGACGCTCCTGGCTTTTGGGCTGTAATAGAGAATGTCCCCGGAATTGCACTGTCAAACGCCGAAACCACTGCGGACGAGCCCGCCAGCCCGATCGGGGACGCGCCTGGCCCTGCTGGGCAGGGCAGCTACTGGGGACAGCGAGTGGGTCGCCCGGGGCTGGTGGTCCCCAGCCGCTCGGCTGCTCCTCGGCGCCCGGTTGGGAAGCGCTGGTCATGTCGGTGGCAGGAGCCGCGGCCGGGCGAGCAGCGCCGCAGGCTGGGCCGCCCCGCATTGCCTTGCCGTGCCATACCGCGCCGTGCTGCCGGCAGCCCGGCCGGCAGCGCCGTACGGGAAGAGCCGCCTTTCCCAGCGCGGTCAGCCAGCCCAGGCCCACCCCCTGCACCGGAGATCTCCGGCTGATAATTCAAAAATGGAGGATGCGCCCTCTCAGCCATTAATTAATAATGTAGCTCGCTGTCTTCCTGTGTGACACACGCTGGAAGGCACCGAGCGGCCAATAAAGATGTAGGGGAGAGCAGGGGAAGGCTCCTCCCCGCAGCTCTTCCTGATTGAGGGCTTGAAGAAGTAGATCAAAAACTTCCCAGGAGCCGGGGGGGGGGGGGCAGAGGAAAGGGCAGAAACGCGGCGAGGGTACGGCGCTCCGCACCGGCCGAGCAGCGAGGGCAGCCTGCGGCCGCGCCAGGTGAGCCCCTGAGCAGGGCAGGGGGGGATCGCTCTGCGGCGAGCCGGACGGCAGCAGTCCTCCGTGCCGCGGCCGCGCAGTGTTGCGGCGGCAGAGCTCGGCGGCGGCCGGGCCGGGCCGGGGCGCGGCTTGGGGCGGGAAGGGCGAGGACCCCCATCGGGCAGCGGCCCGGCAGGAAAAGGAGGAAGGAAGGAGGGCGATAAGTGGTCGGCGCTGCCCCTCCTGAGTGTTTGCTTTGCGGGGAGGAGGCGGGGGCGGTGGGGGAGTGGAAGTTGGTGTCCGGCCCGGCGTGTGTGGGTCAGAGGCGGGGGAAGGGGGCGGCCCGGGGGCAGGGGAGCCAGAGGAGACAAAGCGCGGCGGCGGTCGGGGTATCCCCGAGCCGAGCACGTTGCGCGGCTGGGGCGGGGGGCGCTGCCCCCGCCCGCTGCTCGGCGTCATGGCCCCATTGTGAGGCAGAGGGAGGCGGAGGCGGGAGGAAGGATCCTCCGTTCGCTCCGCGCTCAGTCCCAGGCAGGCAGCGGCGCGTCAGGCACACAAAAGACCGCCGTGCCGCCGCCGCTTTCTCCCGCTCCTTCTTCGGCCCCCCCGGGGGGAGGGACACGCCGAGCCCGCTCCCTCCTCCCCGGGCCGGGGGCCGCCGCTGCCCGCAGTCGCTCACTCTCCCCACATTGTATTTTTTTCTTTTTTCCTTCCCCCTCGAAGCGGGTCCTGGGGCAGGAAGAGAGCGCGGAGTGGGGCGATGCCGCTGCTGCACCGAAAGCCCTTCGTGAGGCAGAAGCCCCCCGCCGACCTTCGCCCGGACGAGCGCGTTTTCTACTGCAGGGTCACTAATGAGATCTTCAGGGACTACGAGTAAGAGACAACCCCTCTGTGTCCGTCCTGCCCCCCCTCACCCTCCGGCGGCGGCAGGCAGCGGTTGAACGCCGAACGGCTGACACCTGGGCGGGCAGGGAGGGGATTCCCCTCAACGCCGCGGGGAGCCCGGCCGGGGGGAAGCGGGGGGCGTGAGGGGGGGCGCGGCTGACTGCGAGCCCGCTGCCTCCCGAGGAGTAGGGGAGAGGGCGGATCTCTCTCGCCCGGGGCAGGGGGAATCCCTGCTCCTCCTTAGCGGGGTATCCCACGTCCCCCTCCCATCCCGGGAAAGGAGGGGAGCCGGGTCATTCCCCTCCCCCCGGCTCGCTCCTGCCGCGGTGTTGCCCCCTCCGGGGAAGTGAAAGTTGCGCTTGTGGGAGGTGGCGGGTGGTAACGAGCGTCTGCCGGGCCCGGGCTCTCCCCCTCCCCGCCTCTCTAGCGGCAGCCGCGTGTCGGCGGCGGACGGCGCTAGGCCGCCCCGCGGAAGCGGCCGCGCTGGGCCCGCGTTCAGCCAGGGCAGTGGGGCCGCCCGGCCGGCATGTGCCTACCGCCCTATTGTGGTGGTGGCGGCCGGGCGGGGAGATCCGCCGCCCCTTGCGGATCCCGCTGGGCTCGGCCGGGTTCGGCTTCCCGGCCGGCTCCCGCTGCGGTTAACCTCTTGTTACCGGCCGTCGGCCGGGCCGGGGAGCCGGAGCCGCCGCAGCGCCCAGGGCCGCGCTTGCTCCGCCTTCACGAGGAGCCGCCGGCTGACCCGGTTGGAAATGGCTGGCGGGTCCCACGGCCCGGCCAGGTAGGAGAGCGCGGGGTCAGTGCACCTGTCCGGCGGCGCGGGTCCCGCAGCGCGAGCTCTCCCTTCCCACCGCCAGAGCTTAAACACGGCCTGAAACCGAGCGGGAACACCTCTCTCCTCAGGACCTCTCCTCTTAGAGTGGTCTGTCCCTCTCATTCCGTCCCTTGTTACCCTTTCCCCCCTTCTCCGTGTCTTAAGAGACTAGTAGGAATTACGTAATTGTCGTTAACGCCGTTAACGACATCCGAGCGTGTTGCACGGAGAGTCCCGAACTTGCTGCGCCGACTTTATCGCTTGTAAGAGCAACGAACAGAAAGTATTTAGCGAGACGTTTTTCAAACGCTGGTAAATGTGTTTTCACTCCACCAGCCTTATCCAGCCCCATCCCCGCCCTCACAAAGGCCCCCACATCCAAACTCTCCTTTTTTTTGAAGACATGCAAGCTAATGAGATTAAATCTGAAATACTTTTCATTCGCAGCATATGAAATTAGAGCACACCTAAATCTTTTTCGTGTTTAGGCTTGTTTTTCTTACTCAAGTACACTTCATCTAATAAAATTTTTAAAGAAGCTGGATTAGGTAACTTTGAAGAGTAATGCTTTACTGTTTCCTGACGATATACTGTGGGGGGCAAAGGGGGTGTAGAATGTGATGTTGGAAGCTTTGTACGGAGTGTTTTCATTATAGGGTGTGTAAGAACCTAAGGAGCAAGAGCTGACAGCCTCCTGTCCTTGAAGGAATTAACTCCCCCTCCCCCAACTCGCAATATTCGGAAAGCTGCTTTTCTGGTTACAATTATTATTATCACATAGTTAGATGAGTCTCACGTATTTGTTGACACTGTGCTGAAATATGCTTCACGTATGCGTAGCTTTGTTAAAATTTCAGCATGAAAAGTATCCTTTTAAAACATCTTTCTGCTCTCAGAGGGTTTGGTGAATATTTTAAGTCCTCTGACAGCCTATTTACGCTGCAAAGATGCTGTCACTAAGCAGTAGTATGAAAGACCGAATTCCATAGTTAACCAAAGTTCACAAATTAAGGGATAAATTTAGACTTACGTTCACACAGGCAATACCTAGAAATGTCAGTGGGTGGTTAGCTCAGAGGTCAGAGCTTAGAATATGGTATTTGGGAAAACTGCAGAAAATTCTGCTATGCTTGGGTTTTCTGGACGTGTGGGGTGGGGTTTGTTTGTTGGTTTGTGGTGTGGGGTTTTTTTCTGTTTTTTTATTTATTTATTTATTTTCCCCTTTATTTCTTTTCTGTTGTTTTTTTTTTTTTTTTTTTTTTTTTTTTACATTAGGTAAAATTGGTGCTTTGCATTGAAAAGTTAAGCATTTTTTATTTAGCAAGGTGTCCTGGAACAGATGAGTAAGTTTAGATTTATGTTAGTTGCTCATAGCATAATCTGCTGGAGAAAATAGGGTCATCTGTCGGCAAGTTTTTCTCTGCTGCTTGCAAAGCAATGCTTCAAATAGCTAATGTCTTCTGGAAACAACATTTCCCATTTCTTTGCCTAAGCAAGTGCAATTAGATTAATAGGCATAGGGAAGGCCCACTTTTAAAAAATTGTATTAGCTGTTTCATGAAAAAAAAAAAAAACATTTTCTAAATTGAGCTGAATCTACTTTTGCAATAGAAACTTGAGTTCTTTTGAGGGGAGGATTTAAAAATTACAGTGACTAGATCTAAGCGGGCTGTGAAGAATACATGTGGTAACCTGGATTTACCCCTTTCCTCAACTGTATGAATACACTTAATTGTGATGAAGGTTAAGACCCAAGTTGTTCTCTGTTTTTTGTTGGGTTTTTTGATTGGCTTTCTTTTTTCTCTTGTGAGCGCAAACTTAGTATTGAAAAGATTCTTTCATGCCCATGACAGCTTTAGTAGAGATGAATACAAATCTTACGTCAGTGTTACTCTTCTCAAGAAATCATTATGCTAATGTGAGGAGAATTTGGTAAGATGAATATTTTGTAAAGCGACTTTCCTGTTAATCATGTATTTAGAATCATAGAGTAGTTAGGGTTGGAAAGGACCTTAAGATCATCTAGTTCCAACCCCCCTGCCATAGACAATGCATACTATACCATGTTGCCGAAGGATCAGTCCAATCTGGCCTTGAGCACTGCCAGGGATGGAACATTTACCACTTCGGGCAGCCCATTCCAGTGCCTCACCACCCTCACAGTAAAGAACTTCTTCCTTAGATCTAACCTGAACTTCCCCTGTTTAAGTTTAAACTCATTGCCCCTTGTCCCTGATAAAGAGTCGCTCTTCATCATCCTCTTAGGCATCCTTGTAGGCCCCCTTCAGATATTGGAAGGCTGCTATGAGGTCTCCAAGCAGCTTTCTCTTCTCCCAGCTGAATAGTCTCAGTTTCCTTTATTATCTGAAATGCCATCACGTAATTTTGTAACCCTTCAGAAGGGGGTGAAGTGAGGTGGCAGTGTTTGATTACATTTATCAGGAGTAACAGGAACTAGGGGAACTGATGTTCTTTGTGGTTGGTTGTACTCCTGGTTAGAGGGACAGGCCTGGGGATAGACACAGTAAGAGTCTCCAGAGCCACAGTAGTAGCTGGAAACACAATTACGGGGGATGTATGAGAAACACATTAAAGCAGTGGGATGTTACCACCAGTCTTTGACACCTTGTCTGTGAAAGTTAATAGCTGATGGAGATGTGTTGTGAAAGCAACTATTAGAGTATGGGAAGTCTGGCTTGTGAAGACAGCTTGAAAAAGAAAATGATGAGTAGTAAAGATACAAGGTAGGAACATTCCTCATTCTAAAACGCAAGGGGCAAAGAGCTGTTTTGCATCTTCAAAACTTATTGAAACTTCTTTATAGATTGGCCTGTGGAATTCTCAGTTACAGTAAAAAAACAGATCTGTTCAAAAGATGTTTTAAAGTGCCCTTAGTTAAATTAGGTATTTTTTTCTGTTGTTGAAGAGAAACTTATAGCTTGAAATATACTCCTGAATGCATGATTAACCTGTAAATATTAAGGAATAAATGTTTCTCCCCTCCCCTCCCCTCAACTCCCCATTTTTCTTGTCTCTCCCTCCCTCTCTCCCTCCCTCTCTCCCTCCCTCTCTCCCTCCCTCTCTCCCTCCCTCTCTCCCTCCCTCTCTCCCTCCCTCTCTCCCTCCCTCTCTCCCTCCCTCTCTCCCTCCCTCTCTCCCTCCCTTCCTTTTTGGCTTTTTTTTTTTGTTTCTTTTGGGTATTATTTTGTAATATGTGTTATTGATCACTTGGGGAGACAAGGCAGAGCACAACCATACTTTTGTGATACAGAATGGCAGGGTTGGTGTTCTGTGATGACCCTCCTACCACAGACTAAATAGACTGTATATGTTAGGGGCCCATAGGGGCTTCAGGATTAAAATTAACAATTATTATAAATTAGCCATTCCATTGGGATTTTTTCCCTCCTTTTTCCTCTAATTTCACTTAATGTGACTTTCTCATATTTTACATTCTCCACTGTATAATTCTTCTGTTTAAAAAAATAACCTCCCATTTTGTTTTAAATATATGCTAAGAAAATGAATAAAAGTAAATGGTTTGAAAGAAACGTGTTCTTTGCAGCACACTAAAAATAAAGTAGATCTTGGACTCAATGGAAATACTTGGTTAGTTCAAGTAATTTCTAGGCTGAATTTTTACATCCACTGCAAGTCAGCATGGAGACTGCAAGTAATTTATTTCTGTTAAAGAACTGCCTCTATCAAATACCTACCAAGTAGCAGTATTAAACTACTTCTCAATGATTTGCTGACAGTTTTTCTGTTTACACTACCTTGTATGGAAAACTATAATATAAATGAAAAAAGACATTCAGAAGTTAGCATTAATTACTACTAGAGTTGCCTTTAGTCCCTGCTCCTCCAGTAGTTGAGGTGATATGGGCATCTTCACCAGGGCACTGCAGTCCCATTTGACCACTTGCAGGCAGGTGGGACCAGGCAAGTGAGCTTTGTGGACATGTTTTGTATAAACTTCCTTCTCCATGTTGTCGAGAGATAGATCTTGAACCAGTGAGGAAGCCCCAAAGATGGTAATACCTTGGTTAAAGATGTATGTAAGGCTTCAGATGTGATGTAGCAGCAGATGATTTGCTGTTGTGAATTTAAGTTGAATGTAGAATCCGATCAAGTGCATTACTACTCTTTAAGTAAAGAGAAGGGGTATCATGGCTGTTGCTACTATTCTCTTGGTTTGCTGGCTGTTGCTACCATTCTCTTGGTTTGCTAGCTGTTGTGTCTGCTCTTTGTAAATAGTTTTGTGATAATGCACACTGAGGGACAGAAAGAGTACCACAAATAACATCATCTGCTCTGCTCCTGGGTTTTTGTTTTCTCCTCTCTCTCAAACCAAGTTAAAGTGAGATCGTTAAAACATTGCAATAAAACTGTGTTAACAGACTAAGCCACAGATGGTTTTGATGTGCTATAGGTAATGACTAGCTAAAGACAATGCTTTCAAAATAGAATGTATTTTTTTTCCTTGTAAGTTGACAGGGGAAAAATCCACACAAAACAAAAGAGGAAATGAGGGAGAATGAAACTAGAGGCACAAACTACTCTTGTATGCAAATGGAACAGGTTTTCCCTCAAGTATGTTTCAGTTAATCTTAGAATTTTGCACTTGTGATAATAATGGTCAGAAATTTTTCGAGAGGGGGTTTCTTGTGGGTTTTTTGTTTTTGTTTTTTTGTTTTTTTTTTTGTTTTTTTTTTAACGTTTTTGTTTTTCTTCTGACCCCCCCCCCCCTCCGCCTTTTTTTTTTTCTTCCTGTAAGTTCAATGCTGTTGCTTTAAATAGCATGACTGCCCGGTGTCCCTTCACAAAGAATAACAGCAGCTCTTAAACGGACACTGCCAGCGTCAGCCTCAGCCTCTCTGAGCTCCCTCCCTCTTTTCTCTTTTTCTTTCTTTTTTTTTTTCTTTTAATTTCCTTTTAATGTATTTTTTGAAAATTATGTTCCAATGCTTTTTTTAATAACTCTCAGGGTGTTTTTCACTTTTCTAGCTAAAGATAATGATCAGGGACCTCTTTGGCGAGACACACAAATATATGTAGAGACACACAGCTGCATGAATACTGAATAAATGTTACTTCATCCATTGAAGTGTAAGACTACTAAAATTGTCAGTCTAATACAGAAGTATAGAATTGTTGGGCAGGAAGAGACCTGAAGAGATCATATTTTATGTATTCCATCACCTAAAAAAAAACCAAAAGAAAGATAGGTTTTTGTCTACCTGTTCTTCAAAATGTTAAAGTAACTATACCTTAAAGGTGACACACAATAAAATGCAATAAAGATACACAAAGAATGAGTGTCAGACATCCATTCTTTATATATCAGAGAATAATTTCTCTCATTCTCTCTCCTTTGTTATTCTCCTTTTCTTGTTTAGAATAAGCAAACCCAGATTGTTCTCTGTTACTTGGGAGTGTTGGACCCAAGTACTGTAAAATATTTTAGATGCAGGTAGTATAAAAATCTGAAATTTGGTAGCTATTAAATATTATTCAGATAATATCTCTCTTCTGTACTTTTCCCCTTCTTGCAGCTGATGTTCTTCCTAAAGCATCTCTCACTCAGAGGAATCCTGTGCTCATACAGAAAGGATTATCTGAGCCAGGACCCTCCATTGTCCTCAGTCTGGAGTTTCCATTTTCATTTACAAAATGTTATGGTTCATCTGTCCATCTGCAGTGAACATTGTTATCTGCAAACTGATGCACGTTTGCAAGGGAGCCTGCAAGAAAAAACCTCAGTGTTAACTGTCCAGTTTTCCAGCCCCACTACTAGGAATGATTTATACTGTTCTACCCTGTTAAAAATGGGAACCCTGCACAGTGTATTTTTTTTTTTTTTTTTTTAATGAATGAATTTTCAGTGTAGGCGTCTTGTGTAGCATTCAGTGTTCTGAAAGTACTGAGTGAAATAGCTATGTTGGACTGATTGATACAAGGCAGAGCAAACCTCCATTTGTCATGTTGTATGTTGCCTACTTATCCATTAGTATGATTAAGATTTTTAAAGGAGGGCAGATAAAAATCATTGTCTGAACTGGAGCATATTGAAATATTGCTCTGCTGTCTGATCACTGATTCATAGTGTATGATATGTTTTTAACACAGTTTTGTGAATAGCTGTATCATCTACATCTACAGTGTTTTAACAAACTGCTCTTTGTCTGATACTTGTCAAAAATTGGTAGATATTGACTAATGAAAGCTGTTCTTTCTTGATTCCAATATAATAACTAGTAAACAATCAATAGCAATGTAATTTTAGCATTAATTAGAAATCCAGGTTCGGAAGAGAATATTTGCTAATGGAACAAGGGAGGAGAAGAATCTAGTTAAAAATTCTTTAATGCTTCTTCTGGGAGAAATGCAAACAGTGAAGGAATAAAAACTATTTGGAGAACTGCTTGACATTAATATTTTGCCTCTCCCATCTTTCGTTTGTGAGCTAGGGCACTCCAAGTCTGCAAGTTACTCAAGTTGCAACGTGTTTCTGTGATCTTAAGGTTATTTTTTGTTTGCGCACTTTTAGACCCTCCTCTTGAAAATATTTGTGGAAACGTGGGGGATGTGAGGAGGATGTGACACCATCAAACACAGCATGATTATTCTCGTGCGTAAGGCTGCTTCTGTATGAACATTTGTTTGCAGCACTTATAGGTCTTGATATTGTTAGTGTACCCTGTAGTGAGAGGAGATTTCGGTTTTACAATAGCAATATACCATGCTGTGGCTAAAAAGTGGTAAATAACTCCTGCTTATCCAAAAGCCTGTGCAGGAGTAGAGCTGCCTTTTCATTTCAGCCTTGGAAAGGAAATTTGCTTTTGTAGTAATTGTGAGCAAATTGAAAATGTTTCTCAGAACTGATCTGTTTTCTTTCTCTCTCTTCCTTGCCTTTTCAGTGATTTTTTTGAACGTATTATTCTGTGCAACAGCCTTGTGTGGAGCTGTGCTGTCACAGGTAAACCAGGACTTACATATCAGGAAGCACTGGAATCAGAGGAGAAAGCCAGACAGAATCTTCAGAGTTTTCCAGAAGCTCTCATCATTCCAGTTCTCTACTTGGCCACCCTTACCCGTTGCTCCCGGCTGCATGAGATCTGTGATGAAATCTTTGCTTATGTCAAGGATCGTTATTTTGTTGGTGAAACAGTGGAAGTAGTTAGAAATAATGGTGCAAGGTAAGTATATTTAAAAATAAATACATATTTCCTTTTGGTGAGGGTAATTTTTGTGTGTGCTTCTTTTAAACCAAAATCAGGATAATAAACTCTCATGAAATGCATCCAAAGTGAGGTGTGATGCTTAAGCTAGTGGTACTGTTACTGTTCATCCTTAATTAAAAGTAGGATTGAATTGCTGGGCTTGGTATCTCTTTCCTTAGCTTAGAAGCAGCTGTAGAAACGGGACAGCTCTCTCGGGTCTGGGCACTGCAGTTTTTTGGTCTGTGTGGTGGATTTGCAAAGGAATGTCAGCTGCCAGATGTGAGAGAGGTGGATTGTTTGTATAATGGCATTTAATGAGAAACTAGGGGAAGCTATGAATTAAGAATCATATGAAAGTTTTGATGAATCATCCAGAATGTAATTCATCACATGGTGTTTTGTGTACTCAGAATGGCCTAACTACTAAAAGCTTTAAAGTATCAAGTCAAAGTTGGAATTTTTCTTTTTAGGTAGTAGTGCAAATTGTGGCTGCATTCTCAGAAGTTGGGAATTCATTGTAAAATGTTTGTAGTAGTTGATTAGCTGGGATTTAGTGTGATGGGGTTTTTTCACACTTGGGGTTAGTGTTGTTCTTACTCTTATACTGATGTTTATATAGCAAATGTTTTTATTGTTATCCTAGTTTGATTAAAAACATGGAAGAATTTTGAGCTTCAGATGCTTGCTTTCTCATGTTGCTAGTACATGTGCTCTGTAGTATAAGGAAGTTGTTTTACAGCATGTAGCTAGCTTGAGTCTTTTTTTTAAAGCAGCTTCTGGGAGAGGGGTAGAAAAGGTCAATGTTTTGTCTAAATGAGTCTGTAGTTTCACCTAACACATTTAAAATGGGAAAGGCTCAACATGCTCAACTTGGAAGTACCTGCAGAATGCCTGCAAAAGCCTTTGTGGGTTCAGCTGTTGCTGTTTTGTTTGTGGAGTTGTTTTGTTTTGCTTTATTCAGGAGGAATGTACCAGCTTACACTACAGAGTTGATGGGGTTTGTATGGGTAGCCTGAGGTCTCAGCACATATCTGGTGATAAGAGTGGGCTAGTTCAAAATGGTCATTGCAAAACAGTTATTCTGTATGAGACATTTTAGTGGCTGATACAGATTTTATTTGCGGCAAATTTTGTACTACTCCAGGAATTAAAATCTGTGGTGAGCTGCAGGGGGTAAGTTGTATGGAAATTTGTATGAGCATGTACATAAGGTCAGTGCTTAATAGAAAAGCTTTCTATCTCTTCCCTGCTCTATTCCTTTCAACCAGTGAAGTCCCAGTCTGCAGAGCCAGGACAAGAATAAATTAAGTAGAGTGCTTAAGTTGTTTTCTGAATTTCTTTCCGAATGTATTTCTGATACTGCTTTCTGAATGTATCTGAATGTTTGTTTCTATCTTTCTGATCTTTATATATGTCTAATGACTAGACTCAGGTTACCACTAGTATTACAGTCATTGTGCTTAAAGTTGTGTGTTTTGGTTTGGTGGTGGTGTTCTTTTTTGTTTTGTTTTGTTTTTTTAAACGAGAAACCTGAATATTATGAACTATCAGTGTAATTCAGGTGCTGGTTTTTTTGTTTCCTCAATGAAATGCCTTTGTTTTCAATCCTTGAAGATACTGTCAGTTTCCAAGCTAATGGCAAAAAGAATGCTTTAGAAGAGCAAATTCCTCCTCCCCCCCAAGAGATCAATCTATTACTTTTCTAAACTCTTTTGCTAAAATATTTATCCATATGCATCTTAGGTTTTTTTAAAGCTTAAAGTAGAAGTAGGCTTATGTGATAAATGTGTCTTGTTTCTTCATCTTTTGAAATTCATAATTATTTTGCTTTTCCTTTTAAACTGCCATTAATTAGTTCTTAAGTTTGATTAACAAAATGGTTTCTACTTACCATGTAAGCTAAATTCTGTTCAGATAAAGTTGTGACATGATTCTCTCTCATGAGAATCACTATAATTTATTTTTTTTTTTACCAGACTTTAATTCAGTCTTCTTGGTTATTCAAAGTTGTGTTGCAGCATGTATCTAAAAATTTTGTGGTTGTGTTCCACTTTCACAGATCAATGTATTTATAGGATATAAGCTAGATTTCTTAAGCCTTTGGGGTAGGCTAGATACCATTCAAAATACTGAAGATACAGATAGAATCTATTTTTATCAAAAATTACCCTGCTAGAGGTTGTATGTTTTAAACTACATAAATACAAAATTCTGTCTAGTGAAATGCAGCATGAAAAATTTGCTGAAGCTTATTGTATGCCACTGATATTTTAGCCAAATGACAGCAGAGAGTTAGTTCAGACCTTTAATACTAAATCCAGGAAATAGAGCAAATAACACTAATGCAGAGGGATTTGTATGCTTACAGATACATAATTAAAGAATATGAAGTGGGAGGAGGTGAGACATTGTTATTCTGCTCAATTAACAGTTGACTTTGACCTGTATTTTGAAGTACTACACTGGGGATTAAGTATACCAACTCATGTTACTTGTAAATAACATGGCTGTTGAACAGAGCAATTTGCATGTCTGTTGTGCAGCTACTTTTTTGTGATCTTTCCTGGCAAAAATGATCACAGTCCATCTATAGTGTAGTAGCATCCTATAAAACCAGCAGAATTTGGCAGATCATGAAAACCTAGTTGTCATGGTGTTGTGAGCTCTTCCACTGAATTTATGTATGAAGTTTTTTGCACGTCAGCAGGATCATTTATTTGCATAGCTTAATGCAAAGCTTACAACAGAATGTACATGTAACCAGGGGTGGCTCAAGCAATTTAAGTATTGACATTTTATAACCCCTAACTTTGCACATGGAATATTCTTGAAGGATAGATTGCTTGGATGCAGCTTTCTAGATTTTGAACAAAGTAAATTGGAGGCACCCAAACACTAGAGGGGTTAGTATGTTGGCTTAAAGCAAATGGTTTTGTCTTGAGCTTATGAAGTGGTCTGTAGTACTGTAAGCAGTAGACTGGTGATCTGGAAGTAGTAAGAGGGCAAGTGCTTTGTGCAGAGGCTAAGTAGAAGATGATTTTGGTTGAGACTTGTTCTTGTATCCAGCCTGTGAGTTCTGGTTACAGAATCTGATGTCCCATTGCTTTTTCTGGCCTTATGTCTCTATCAGGCTCTTTGAGATTCTAGCCTTTTGTTGTGCTGCTCAATTTTGAATTTGGCTGCTTCTGCCTCATTGCTGAAGTCTGGTGGGAGGAACTCATTCCAGGAGATGTTCTTCTATCTTCCTTTTGTTTTGGTATGTCTGGTGTCTTAACAGCCCTTATCAACCAGAAATAAATTGTAGAGAAATCGCCCCCAGTCCTCTGATGTGTCTTGTTCAGGTTGTCTCTGAAAATGATGTGTAATTTGGTAATCAGAAACAACAAAAAGAGAATTCTGCTTCTTTTTAACCCTTTCTGGTGATGTATTGATTAAAAATGACCAGGTTTCTTTTGCTTGTTTATTTGTTTGTACATGTCCAGCTTTTCTGGCCAAACTGGGTGTGACTTTTCTCCAAAGTGGCAGCTGTGCTAAGCTTTAAAATAGGAGGCACTTGAATTTCCATTTAAAGAACTGTAGGAGTTGTATAATAACATTTTTCTAGTAGTGTCTTTGTCTAAGACAAAATTATTTGAAATACTGGTCTGAAACATAATATAAACATTAAACCTAATCTCAAATTAAGTTTAGATTTGTCTGGGTTGCCAAAGAACTGAAAACAGCTGACACTGTAAGTACTTTTATTCAGAATGTCAATTTGCTGCTTATGGAAAGTAATTTATTGAAAAAGGCATGGAAATTATTATATAATAATATATAATATTATCTCAAATAAATTGTTGGGGAAAAAAACAGAGTGATATTTCACATTAACCATGATCACTTCAGATGTAAAATAAGTAGCCAGTGTTTTAGCTTACACTTTATTGAAGCAGATGAAAAAAGTGGACCACATCACTGGAATTGCTTCCTGCATTTGTGCATCAGAACTTAGTTGAAGACCCGTAACATACTAGTTGTCTTTTGTTTTTTTTCCATGAGGAATGGCATCTCTTGCCGTAACCTGTCCATCTGTTGCTATCTCAGAACTGTGTTGTATTATTGGTACTTAAAATTTGTGAAATTGATTTTCAACATTTTGGCATCTGAAGTCAGTTACCTGAAAGTTGGAACTACGTGGTGTCGAAGGCCTACCTGAAATAACCTCAGTGAATGCCTCAGGCACAGCAAATAAAACCTTCAACAGCCTAACTCAGTCAGCTGTAGGACCCGTTCTTTTCTGTTTGAGGTCAGCAGTGTGCCTTTTTTTTTTTTTTTTTTTTAATGATTGTAGTTTGTTGGAGGAAAAACTAGATTTAAAGCGTGTGTAAACAGCCAACTCTGATTTATCATCAGTGTTCTGAGTCTGGTGCTATCACAATAAATAATGTCTGTCTTTATTAGGGTATACAAGTGAGCAATGTGATAATTAGCTAATTAATCTATAAGCTTGCAGTCTGACTTGAGCAATGAAGAGATCTGAGGTTTTAGGTTGGGCAACTCTACTAGCTCTTCAACTACCGCTCCACCTGCCCTTAAAAATAGCTTATATGACAATGCCTTCTCTTCCCCATGGAGGTTGGGGGACAACCAGTTGTTGTCCATCAGTTAATATGCAACTTAATTAAAAGTCTTAAAGGTTGCTTAAAGGTAGTGTATAAGAAAGAAGAAATCATACAGAACATGGCAGATATTAAAAACGAACATCTTTTTTTTTGTTGGATTTGACCACTAGATGACACCACTGCAAAAGTGTATTTGCCTAATGCCTGTGAGTGAGCAACACCAAAATGCTTTATGATAATATAGTGTTTTTAAAATAAGCCTACCTACAGAAGTAGTAGAAAAAGTCCTCTCTTGGGAAGATTGCTGCATCTGATCACACGTTGGGTCTAGGTTGACATCCTTTCTCTGCTCTGAATGATCTGATGTCAACCACTGTCAACCTGTAGGAAATCTAGATAATGATAGAGCAACCTTCTCTGTAAGTGAAACTTCTTTAACTCATCAATTGCTTGGCTGGTGTTCCAGTGCTTTAGGTGTTCTTAGTGGATTAACCACTGCATTAGGCTAATTAAAAGATTTGCATACTGATTTCATCTCTGTAAGTCTTAACTGGGGCACAAGAAGTGTATTGCTGGTCATGACTGTGCCTAGCTGATAAGGAGTTAGAATGGTAGAAGGTAATCCTTGTGAAAGATAAGGATACAGCTGGTTTTCCAATTTTTCATTCAAACTGGCAACAAGGTATTACTGGCTTTTATATATAGTTGTTTTCTGAGAACTAGGATAAGTTAAATATGAGACCACTAGGTAGTAGAAGGCAGTGTCTTTCACTCTAATGAGTTACAGTGAATGTGTTTGTGGACCAGAAAATAATTTACATTTTCCCCTTTGACATGCAGGCTGCAAAGCTGACTGGATGCAGAGGCACTGGGGCTAGTGTCTAGAGAATCAGAAAGTTGTTATAGTGTGTTTCTTGTAGTGATAAGGCATAAGCATAAGTGCATACTAAGAAAGTTTCCTACTTCATTTTGAAAGGTGAGTTTGAATTCAAGTAGCAAAGTTAGTGTGGTGCTCATGAAACAGCATAGCTGGCATTACGGGAGTGCAGCTTATGCATTCATAGAGCAAGGACAGTTTGCACTCTTCCACAATTGCTGTTTATGGATCAGTAAACTCCTGGCTTGGAAAAATCATGCTTAAAGATTTTACTTTCCATTGCCCTTCAGTCCTTTGAGATATAAATATATTTGTATTTATTGACTAATAATTATATTTGTGTTTGACTAATGGAAGCTATGAGATGATGGTATCTGGGAAAGAACCTGCAACTCCTTTCTTATAGGTTGTTGAACAGCTGTTACAACTATTTTTGGGCGCTGCCACTCTGTTAGCTCTCATTTCTGTGTGCACAGTCTGCTTTTTTAACTATAAATTTAAAGGTACAGATTTTGATTTGTGTTACGATATTTGTTGTGTGATTTTTAAATCATGCTTCTTACCAGTTTCTTTAAAACATATGACTGACAAATGAAGATGCTAGAACTTGAAAATAGCAGCTCTTGCTGTACTTCAGGGAGCCACTATGTGCATAAAACTTGTCTTCTTCTTGTGTGCTTTTGTTATGTGTGTGCCTTAAACTGTGCCAGTTAGCTTAGTAAAAGATGTCACTTCTTCAGATCTTGTCTAGCTTTTATCTCTAATTACTTTCAAGTGTACGGGAACTGTTAGGACAAAGATATGAATTGCTGCACTTATCTGACATTTACTTCTTAAAAACTTACTAAAAGTTGACAAAACAGAATGAGGCTGTAGCTTTTTTGGTTCTTCTTGGTACTAGCTGCTATAGCTTCTTGTATTACTCTTGGGGTTTTCGGTATTCAACTAACTTTACATACTGTTAGAAAAGGTGTACTTTTAAAATTTTGGTATTTGAAAAACTGTTTTTATTTGGGTGTCTTTTTAAAAATTATTCTTCTTTTTCATCTGACCTGCTGAGCTTGGTTTTTATGTTAAAAGTTGGCCTCAACGAATTCCAGTATTCCCCCACCTTCTGCACAAGAAACAGCCTTCTGCATCCAAGGGGTGGTTTTTTTTGTCTGCTTACTGTGAAGTGTAGAGGCATGTTTGTAACTCATCTGAGCCTTCAAGGGATCTTGTTTTTTGACTTGAAATGAGGACATAGCAGAGTGCCAGACTATTGTATCACAGTAGTTAGCACCAGCCCAATCAAAAGCTGTTGTGCAGAACTCTCAAGTGATGGGCAGTGGTCTCCCTTCTCACAGCTTGTAACTTCAGGCTTGGTTGGATGTAAGAGAGCCTACTCAGCATTTGGGAAGAACTTCTGAGTAAGTGCAAGTGCAAATAATGTCAGGGTCAAGTTTTCCACCAGTCATCCTTTGATGGCTGGTTTTGGACTGTTAGAATAGAGTGCGTCTTTTCTTTCTCTTCAGATTGTGGTGTTCTACTGCTTCAGCAAAGGTAGATGGAGATAGCTGCTTCTCCTATAACTAGTAATAGCTTGTGTACATGCTTTTGTGTTTCTGAGCTGAATGAAAGAGAAATTTGGCAAGTAAGTTACAGTTACCCTTTGTTCTGGGTTTTCCTGAATCACTCTCATCTTGGGCTGCTGGTGAGTTTGAAGCATGTACTATGTCTTGCCCAACTACCTTATTAGGTGTGTGGTCTCCCTGGAACAGGCTTTCCTGGTATTCCAGTGTTCACTTGCCTAGATGTCACTTCAAGTTAGTAAGGATAAACTGCTGAAATCACTGAGCTACTCAAGAAGTTAGAAGAATTGGGATTTCTAAATGAATGAGGTCTTGCTACTTATTCCTTCCTTCTCTGCTTTTGTCTGTGGCCAGTATTTGCCTCTTGCTCTTAGTTCTTCTCAGATCATTCAGTGAGCCACCTGATGTAGCTGATATGGCAGCTCATATGGCTTTGGGGCTTTTTTTTTTTGGTGGTGGTGGTGTTTTGTTGTTGTTGTTGTTTGGGTTTTTTTGTCAGGTGGTTGAATTTAGTTTAATGGCAATCAAAAAATGATAAAAAGTGACCAAGCTACAAAAAGCAAGCACTGCACCAAGTATGTGGCTGGAAGGAGGAATAGCAACTATTAAGTCATCTCTGCATCTTGTACAAAAGCAAACTGCTCCTGCAGCCTCTGGCTGCTGTTCCACACCTTCACCCTGCTGCTTCCATACCATTCAGAATTCTGGCAGTGACGATGTTCAGTCAGACTTAAAGTTTTCTGTTAGTGGTGTCAACTTGCTTTTCAAAGTAGAGCCCAGAATTGTTCTTCTAGAGACATACTGATGGAGTTACAGTTTCTCTGGAAACCTGTCCTGTGCCACAGTTTTCAGTCAGTGTTTCTTGCCCTTAGATGGCTGGAATCGATATGTTCTTTTCACTTGTGCAGTTGACCAGCCATACCCAAAATTCATGGAAGTCAATGGAAAATCTCATGGGGTTTTGTTGTTGTTGTGTGGCTGTGTTTTTTTTGTTGGTGGTTTTTTTGTGGGGGTGGTTTTTTTTTTTTTTTCATTTGAGAAAGATATGTGCTGGTATTTTAAAAAAAGTTACATTCATGTTGGTGATACCTCCTCTGGCTTTGTGTTTAAAACTTTTGGGGGCTCCTCTGTTGTTGTTCTTCAACATATTTCACCTCTCCCCTTAATATAGGCCAAGCTGTTCTTGGAACCTTTCCCATAACATAAAAAGACCTCAAAGAGCTTGGTTTCTGAGCATAGCAAGAAATAAAGTGCAAGCATAAAGGCCATCTTTGGGACAGGTCAGAGGACATGTACCCTGTTGTTGCTGGCAGCTTGTAGTGCAGAAAGGGTATGCAAAACTGCTTGAGTATAGCGTAATTCTGTCGCAGGCTTACTCCTCTAGCTTTTGGCTGTCAGTGTGAGCTGGAGTTGCTGGGGCTATTGTGTAAAAGTTCATGATAGCTGTATTTTCAATTTACCTGATAATTTTCTGAATACCTTTTGCTTTCACGTAATGTGGCTCTTAAGTTTCTCCACGATATTTATTGCTGTTTGAAGAAAGTGTTTCCTGACTGAGAGGGATATTAGAGTATGTATTTGCTCTAATGCTGCTGTCTGTTTAAATTCAGGTGCCCCCAGTTCTTTTTTTATGGGAAATGGTTAGTGAGCATGGTTTGACTTTGACATGAGTTCTGTAGAGATCTTAAGGCATCCTTTTTAGAAAGTATTTTAAATAGCATGCTTCATTTCGGTGTCTTGCTTCAGCTTTCACCTCTGGTGTTTTGTGTGCCCAATAGAAGAAGAGTTGTAATAAGTGAACTTGGGGAATGATTAGATCATTGAGAAAAGCAGACTTTTATTCGCATTAGAGGCAGAGTGTCTGTCTCCCTTAGCTCAGGGAATTGGCTGCTACTACCCATGGCTTGACTGTAGCAAGGCTAAAAAGAGTCTTAATTTGTAGATTATTTCTTTAATGCCAGAAGGAAGGGTTGAATCACTTTCTTCAATCTCTTATTAGTAACTGTAAAATTTCATTAAATTATGTTTTTATTGAGCCGGGTAATGTGTGTTTCACTTGATTCCTTCCCCAAAGATTTATGGTAATGATTTGAATGAAAGCATAGATGAGGGAGAATCACTTGCTTTCTGTGATAGCTGGTTCCATTAGTCATTCTTCCTGTTTAGTAATTAAAAAGGCGGGGGAGGATGGGGGGAAGTAGCTCTGCTCTATTGGTGATTTTGCTACTTACTGAATCAAATGTATAGAATATTTAACTTCGGTTCTCACAGAAGGAGATAAGATACCCTGTAAATTACAGGGCTGTCCAATGGATAAGCAGGGAAGTTAAGAGTTGGAAAAACACTTGATGGCTAAATATTCAAATATTTTTGTCCAGGAGGATTGATTCGCGTGTGTGTACTTCAGCCTCTTTGTCCTTTCATGGCATTGGGTAGCATAGGTTCCGATTTAGCCTTCCTGTGGCTGTTTTACTGTGATTGCGAATTGAGTGTATATGCGCTCCCTCTAGTGGTCTTCTAATAGTGAATGAAATTGAGGAAGTGTCGGTAGCCTTAAGCATTGGTGGTTTTGATTTCTTTCCATTAGAAATTAATTTTAAAGTGTTTTTGAAGTTGAATTGAACTTTCTAGGAAACGTATCTTATAATATGAAACAAAACCAATTCTACTAAGAGGTTTTTTTTAGCAGGTGATCTTTGTTGGATTTAAAAAAGCCAGCCTAATGATACACATTCTGCCATGCAGTCAGCTCCATATTATTTAATATGAAAGGGAAGCTGTGATGTTCTGAATATTGAAAACCAAGATACTTTAATGATAGACTTTTTTCTTAGGACTCAGGCGAAGCCTGGTTCTGGGTCAGACCTTAATAAGCCCTTTTGGACTTGGTCTGATTTTGTGAACATCCATGAGGCTCTGTCTCCATTACATACTTGGGTGCTCTTGGTTCTGTTCATGAAGCCTATTTATTTGTGCACAGTTAATTAGTTTGGGCCCCATTCACCAGGAAAAGGTGTCTTCCAGCCCCAGACCAGCTTTGGAAACTGGCTGCATTGGGCTGGCAGTATGCCTGTGGTCAGCAAGGCCAGCAGGTTTGGCCTGCCTTTGTGTGCAGGCAGCTCTGGTGTCCCTGTGGTCATATTGTTGTCTTTAGGAATATATAAGGATATTAATAGTTGTTTTGGGATCTTTTTATTTTATTTTTTTTAAATAGCATGCCCCATTGGAGCATTCTGGAGCTCTGTTGCTGTTGGAGAGAGGCTTGGGGAGGACAGCTATGTACACTTAAGTGTGTTACTGGTCCTAGCTAAGTTCACAAGTAAATATGACACAGGACATTTTAGTGTTTTCAGCTTTTCTCCCTATGCTCCCCTTTCTTTCCTACTTCTCCCCTCTCCCATCCCCCCAATATCTGCAGGTTTTGGATGGCACTGTCTGCTTACAGAAAGAGGTGTCTAAGAAATATTTTGACCTTGTTTCCTTTTTGCCAGTGTTTGGGTGGAAGAACACTTAGAGTTTGCCTGTCATAGATTTGTTGATGTTTTCTGTTTGTTTCTGATTTGGGCATGATGCCACACGAATTCAAGCCCTGTGCTTCATGTATTCTCCATTTTCTTCATTTCTATTGGCAGTGTTTGGTGCCCAGAGAAGAGAATCACTGTGTTCTTTCTCCCCCCATTCTTTGTGTGTGACAGCATCCATTGACTATAATAGTTTTCATGAAGCAGACAAGGCTTTAGGAGATTAAACTAAAAAATATGTACTCTGGAATTCCAGAAAGGGGCAAAAGTTAGTGTTCAAGAACCAGCTATAATACAGTGATACAGCATAAAGTGTCGATTAATTATACTTTTTAATATGTAGTTAATTCTGCCTTTTCTAACTAGCATTCAGGATGGTGAAGGCATAGACTTGTTTTGTCAATTGTGTGCATGCCAGATGGAGCCTTAATATGTGTCAGCAGATAAATGGGCCATTATTAAGATTAGATGCATAATGATCATTTCAGCCTTGTTTATTTAGGTCATCAACAGCAGTAGAAGATGATCTCTTATAAGTAAAAATACTTTGGGATCTGAAAATCTTTTGCTTTCTTAGACTGCTGTCAAAATAAATGTAAAAGATTTGGTGTCTAGTTTTAAAGAAACACATAAAGTTAACTTTTTAGTTTGCTTAAGTAAGAACTGGAAAAAAAGAATACAACCATAAATTATTCTACCAGTGACTTGTTTTCTTGTCTGGGCTAGTTAAGCTGATAGCTGTGAAATCAGATGAAATTGTTCATTTATTAGATGGAACTCATCAAATTAATATTTTACCTGATATTTTGGTGCAAGGCTCTCAAGGATTTATTTAGTAGGCAATACAATGTTCAGTTATAAATATACTCTTAAAATTACATCTACAACTTTAGACTCCTTTTACTAGTGAAAGACTTTGGTAATAAATGTTTGTGTTTCATTTCAGGTTGCAGTGTAAGATTTTGGAAGTCATAGCTCCAACCCATCACAATGGAATGGCAAATGGCCACGCCAGCAGCATTGACGGAGACACAATTGTCATCAGTGACAGTGACGACTCAGAAACGCACAATAGCTCTGCACAAAATGGGTAAATGATACTTTGACAGTGCAAAGCATGTGGGCTGGGTGGAAATGAGACTAAAGCAGATGTGGCAGGGTCTGACTGAAACAGGTTACTTGATCTGTATGGATGATGAGTGTTCAGCTGAAGGTGACAAGCTGAACATTTGCAGGTGCCAATTGTGCTGTGTGTAATCCACCAGAGAACCATGTGTTATGAGAAATGGAGTGTCATGGGTTCAGCAGTGCTGAACATACACAATAATCATTTTTTAATTTATTTGGAATGACAGTGTGTCTGTTGAGAGATGGTGGAAGAGCCATGTATGCCTAGTCTTCTCTGTGCTGCAGAACCTGTCCTGGTATAGCCTGGAAAATGCAGTCATGTTCTGCATTTCTACAGTCTGGTATGACTTAGCATGATGTATTACTTGACTTCCGTCATAGGGCTGAGTTGAGATTGCCTTACAGTAAGAGTATGTGCTCTTACTGGAACTCTCTGCAAAGTCTTTCCAGAGACTCAATGTGTTTGTGTACAAAATATAAAAATGTACAAAGCTTTCTTCATTGTGCATGTGTCCATATAAACATATGCCATTGTATTTAATGAATTGATTATGATTTTAGATGCAGTGAAACAGCAGTGTATGTTCTGTCTTAAGGAATTGCCTGTAGGCTGGAGTAGCTTAATAACATTGAAGAAGCTTTTTGGATTTAATTGTAATGTTTTATTTGGAGTATCCCTTTACCGACCAGTAATTGAGTTTATACATGCAGCTTATCCTAGCAGTATAACAAGAGGAAAGGTTTCTGTGCTTCACAAGCACAACGTTGATGAAAGAGGAGGTTTTTAAGTGGGCCCCAATCTTGTATCAAGAAACATACAGGTTTTACCTAAACTGTACTGACTTTGAGATGTCATGTGGATGCAGAAGTTATTCTCACTGTTGTTTGCATGAGGACTTCCGTGTCCTGACATGCCTTGAATAAGCAGGGTGGTGCTTCTGGTTTGGCTAAGAAAGTAACATGGGATAAATAACCTGAAAAATTCTCTACTGTCTCTTGAAGGCAGTGTACAACTTGTTCATGAAGACGTCCTACGTCTTTGAGAAAGTGAATGCATTTTCTGTGTTCCACAAGGCATGTGGCATTTGAAAGGAGGTTATTCTTGGAATTATGCAAGCGTGCACAGAGCTGACTGTGGGATTGATCCCTTTATGTTGCTGTCAGTTGCATGCATACAGAGCTGGTAGTAAGACTGAGTCTTACACTTTGTGGTTCTCCCCAGCTGATTACTTATTTTGACAATGCAGAGACGGGAGGGAAGATCATTTCTTAGGGAAATCTGGTGAGAATAGACAAAATTCTGAAGCACTGTTTTATGGCATACCCAACTGACATTTATGCAACAAACTTAAATTGCAGTCCTCTTACAAACCTCTCACTTAAATGAGTCCTTAACAAATCAAGAGTGCAATAACAGTTAAATTAGTTTCTGGATATATTCTGGGTATATGCAAACTTTGGAAGTATTTGTTGTACCTGTAAAACCTATCTAAAGGTAGAGCATTTTTGTCAGGTTTTGTATACTGGCATTTATGGTTCTTCACACCCTTATTTGTAACAATAAGAAATCCCACTGAACTCAATTACATGGCTTTGCAGCCCTAATTCTTCAGGGTCTATATTTTGGTGCTTACGGAGAAACTGTGGAGAGTATGGATGTTATTTGCCTTGGGACTAATATTAAGTTGATATGTGCAGTTTTGCCTCTGTCTGCACACAAATCTCCAGGTTTTGAGACCCAGCCTTGGAGCAAAGCTGCAGTGCTGTTAAACAATGGTACAGCAGATGCTCAGTGTGTTTGGGGGGGGGGGAGGGGAGCACAGCACAGATTGATGGGCCATCTGCAAATATTTTTTCCTAAAGAACCTGTAAAGCTTGAGAATCTTAACTGCAAATAGATGTTATTAGGGATCCCAACCTTTCTCTGACCCTACTCCTGTCTGTGTGGGGCAGAAATAGCCACGTGTTCAGTGCTAGTGTTCCTGCTGACCTGTTTTTATTGTGTTCTGCAGTAAAAGCAAGATACAGGAATTATATTCCAGCAGGACTCAGATACATATGTATTATAGTTCCAGCAGGACTCAGACCAGATAGTCATGTCCTGGACATGAGTAACGCAGAAGGACAAGGACTCAGATGTTTCTTGGTAAAGCTACCTTAAGACCATGCTGTCCTGGGTTCAGGGAGGAAGGGAGGGAGGGAGTGAGTGGCTGTGTGGTTCTGAGTTACCGGCTGGGCTTAAACCGCAACAGTCCTTTGTGGCACCCAGTGTGAGGCACAAATGGTTGAGATAACAGCAGTGTCTCAGCCAACTAATAGTAAAGAAACATGAGCTTTCTTAGGTGTTCTGGAGTTCTGGAGAACTCCCCATCCCTCCACATCCCAAATTACGGTCTGATTGTAAGCCCTCACTATCACATGACCCAGAAGAAGAATGATTTCAAATGAGGCCCTGAGCAACAAGCCTTTGAGCAAATTAAACAAGAGATAGTTCATGCAGTAGCCCTTGGATTAGTCCGGACCGGGACAGATGTAAAAGATGTACTCTACACCGCAGCCGGGGAGAGTGGTCCTACCTGGAGCCTCTGGCAGAAAGCTCCAGGGGAGACTCGAGGTCGACCCCTTGGCTTTTGGAGTCAGGGATACAGAGGATCTGAGGCCAGCTATACCCCAACTGAAAAAGAGATACTGGCAGCCTATGAAGGGGTTCAAGCTGCTTCGGAAGTAATTGGCACTGAAGCACAGCTCCTCCTGGCACCTCGGTTGCCAGTGCTGGGCTGGATGTTCAAAGGCAAGATCTCTACACTTCATGCAACTGATGCTACATGGAGTAAGTGGGCTGCACTAATTACACAATGAGCTCAAATAGGAAATCCCAGTCGTCCAGGAATTCTAGAAGTCATCATGGACTGGCCAGAGGGCAAAGATTTTGGAATGTCACCAGAGGAGGAGGTGATGCGAGCTGAAGAGGTCCCACAGAATAATAAACTGTCAGAAAGTGAGAAGCAGTATGCCTTGTTTACTGATGGGTCCTGCTGTACTGTGGAAAGCGTCTAGATGGAAGGAAGCTGTATGGAGTCTTCGACAAGTTGCAGAAACTGCTGAAGGAGAGGGTGAATCGAGTCAGTTTGCTGAGGTGAAAGCCATCCAGCTGGCCTTGGACATTGCTGAACAAGAAAAATGGCCAGTACTTTGTACTGACTCATGGATGGTGGCAAATGCCCTGTGGGGGTGGTTGCAGCAATGGAAGCAGAGCAATTGGAAACATAAAGGTGATTTATTTTTAGCCCATGGGTCCATGACACTTCAGGCCGTCAGGGCAGAGATGCAACATACAGATGGGCTCGTGATCGAGGGGTGGGCTTAGCAAAGGACACTATTGCCCAGGTTATTCATGACTGTGAAACGTGCTGCAGTTAAGTAAGCCAAGCTGTTAAATCCTCTCTGGTATGGAGGACGATGGCTGAAGTACAAATCTGGGGAGGCCTGGCAGATTGATTATATCACACTCCCACCAACCTGCCAAGGCAAGCACCATGTGCTTACCATGGTGGAAGCAACCATCGGATGGCTGGAAACATGCGCTGTGCCCCACGCCACTTCCTGGAACACTATCCTGGGCCTTGAGAAACAGATTTTGTGGCAACACGGCACCCCAGAGAGAACTGAGTCAGACAATGCGACTCATTTCCGGAACAGCCTTATAGGCACTTGAGCCAAAGAGCATGACATTGAATGGGTATATCACATCCCCTACCATGCACCAGCCTCGGGGAAAATCGAACGGTACAATGGGCTGTTAAAAACTACCCTGAGAGCAGTGGTGGTGGGACTTTCAAACATTGGGATACACATTTACCAAAGGCCACCTGGTTGGTCAACACCAGGGGATCTGCCAACAGGGCTGGTCCAGCCCAGTCAGAACTTTTACATACTGCTGAAGGGGACAAAGTTCCTGTGATGCACATAAAGGATTTGCTGTGGAAGACAGTCTGGGTTATTACTGTTTCAGGTAAAGGCAAACCCACTCGTGGGATTGCTTTTGCTCAGGGACCCGGATATACTTGGTGGGTAATGCTGGAAGATGGGGAAGTCAGATGTGTACCTCAAGGGGATTTGATTTTAGGGAAAAACAGCCAATGAACTCAACTGTATGCTGTTGCCTGCTATATAACACTTCTGTAGCCCATCAACTAGATGTCCATATCTGTAACTCTGGGCTTTGAAAAGAAGGTACATGCTGTCATGATCATCAACAGAGAATAAAATCATGGGAAAAGCCATCAGCAGCAGCAGAACTGTCCTCGGGTCACCATTGACTGAGCCTGACTTCCCTTTAATCATCACCCCAGCAAAGAATAAACTTTGATGAAACCAGGTGAGTTCAGCAGTGTTGTCAGCAGGCAACAGTCTGACACTACACACCGTCTCTCCTGCCCTGAAGGACTGTTACAACACATGGAGCCTGACGTGGACTGAATGAACTCGGCAAGCTTTATAGGGATGGTTCATGGGCTAATGAATCGTGTGTGTGTGTATATCTTTATCTGTATATATAAAGAGACAAAAAGAGATGGTATATTGAAATATGTGGGATCTGAGCATGATGTGAATGGTATGGAATAAGGGGTGGATACTGTCCTGGGTTCAGCTGTAACAGTCATTTTTCTCCTTCTTAGTGTACTGCTGTGTTTTTGACTTTAGTCTGAGAGCAACACTGATAACACTGATGTTTTTAGTTGTTGCTAAGTAATGCTTACTCCGATCAAGCACTTTTCAGTCTTTCATGCTCTACCAGTGAGGAGGGGCACAAGAAGCTGGGAGGGAGCAGACAGGACACCCGCCCCATACTAACCAAAGGGGTATTCCATACCACAGCACAGCATGCCCAGTATATAAACTAGGGGGAGTTAACCCAGAAGGCCCAGATCACTGTTCGAGGTCAGACTTGGTGGCGAGCAATTACATTGTGCATCACTTGTATTTATTGTTTTTATTTTCTTTTTAGTTTTATATTCTCTCCCCCTATTATTTCCCTTATTGTTAGTATTATTAGTGGTAGTAGTAGTAGTTTTGTGTTGCACCTTACTGGACTGTTCTTGTCTCAACCTGTGATATTTACGTTCTTTCAATTCTCCTCTCCATGCTACTGGGAGCTTGTGGGGAAGAAAAGGGAGGAGTGAGAAAGCAGCTGCATGGTTCTGAGTTGCCGGCTGGGCTTAAACCACAACACTCATAAGTGTTTTATATAATGCTTTATAAAGTAAAATATAACAAGATAGAATGTTATGACTTTTATGCCGAAGTGACTAGATAAGATATATAATTTTTAAAGCTTTCTAGAGGTACTGAATGACTTTTTTTCTCTCTCTGCACTAAGCAAAATTTTGACTTTAAGTTTGAATTTATGGAGAAGGATTTTGGGAATATGTTAATTTCTGAGGGTAATCATTGGAAACTCAGAAACTAAGCAGAAAAAACTGAGTGTGTTTGGAAATTAGGTTGGGGCTATTATATGTGGTCCACTGAAGGTGAGAGAAAGATTTACTCAAACTAGAAAGTAAAGGTTAATGATATAAGAGTTAACCATTTGATTATTCTTTGGACCCTGCTTTTGACTACAGATAGTATTGGAGCTTAAAATCTATTAAAAATTTGTAAATCAGCTGATACACGTTTGGTATAACATTGGTGCTCTGATGCCTTTTATTTTGTACCTGAACATTATCTGTTTAGGCCTTTCTTTAACTTATTAGACCAAAGAGCTGGAGATGCAGGTGTGAATGGTGAGGGAACAAGTTAGTATTTGATACTACCCAGAAGTTCCTAAAGAATCAACCTTCTTTACTTTAGCTTTCCTATCTTGAAGGTGAAGGTGATCATGTAAGACCAAGTCACAGTATGAGCAAAATACGAAGCCTCTTTTAGACAAACCTAAAATTATAGGCGAAGATGTTAAAACCTTACCAATAGGTATACTTACTATGTTCATACAGCTTATCTCTCTTGCTAATATGACTAACTGGGTGGGGGGTTTTATTATTTTTCTTAAATTGGAGTTGGTCAGAGTGACTCAGCCTGAGACTTTAACTTGGATAGCATCATGCAAAGCAAACAGTGTATGTCACAGTGCTGATCTATAGGTCCATAGATGTTTTGTGGTTTCCAAGTCTGAATCTTCTGTCCTTTCATTTATTTTTAACTGTGTTGATCATTTAATCATTGTAAACTATCCAGAAATTTGCAAATTATTCTCATCTAAAATGACACTAACTGTGAATAAATACTGTTTCTTTTACACTTCATTTTTATGAATTAATATGTTTGTTATTAGGCATCTGAATGTTGCATTTTTTGGACTTCTATTTCACAGAGTTAGTGGGGAAAAACTAAGAATTGAAGCAAATTTCGTGTTCAACAACCTTGCAAAGTACAGTTTGCTGCATTTTGTGGGTTTTTCATAGGGGTAAAGAATAGCAAGTGGTATATTGATTTATTTTGTTTTGTCATAGACTGCACCTTCAGGCATTTTGTAAATGCCACAAGGACTGTTGATGATGAAATGCATAGCTGTCAATCTCCTAGTTCATCCACATAACTTCTTCATTGTCCCTTACTGATGAAACAAGATGACAGTTGAATTCTTCCTGATAAAGCAGTATGACTTCTGATAAAAAATTACCGTTCAATGATAAGTTAATGCTGTTATTTAACAGCAAAACGTAACATTATTTGAAGAAAATCTCAGTAGTTCAGCTCTGTTCTGGAAGTCTGTCCATACATGTATCACACTATTTAAAGTATATTGTCTATGGCAAAAACCTTCTGTTTGTATTTTAAAGGACTGAATTTTGTTTTGGTAGCACATGAGACTTGGGTGGTTATTCTCCTAGGAAGAGGTGTAAGAAAACAGTTACTGTTATGTTAAAACTGAAGAAATAGTTTCCATGGGGGAGAAAAAATCTAGTTCTCTGTGGCTGATAGCTATAAAAGGGAAGTATGCTTGGGGGAAAAAAAATACGTAACTTGATAAGCATTTATTTTAAAGCATAGATTTATTGCCTTGTGATTCCTGTGATTTTCAGAATGTTGTTGGTGAGGGCGTCTTTTCTAAATCAATATTTCAGAAAAATGTGCTGTCTGGTTTTCATTAATTTTGATATGTGATCCATAGGTCTGTGGCTGCTATTCTTACTCACTGTATTTCACTGTCTCTCATCATCTCTTTCTCCGTTTTCCTGCCTTTCTGTTGCCATCATGAGTACTGAGAGTATTAAGAAGATGAGGGGTGTGTTCACTGTTCATCTCCCTCTTTGTTCTCCCCTACCCTCGTATCTCCCATCTTCCCGCTAATAAAAACAACATCCCCTATCCCTTTTGCTGTTCCTTGCAGGAACTGTCTTTGATACCGATCTAAATGTAGTGGCAGGAAAGTTGGCAGAAGTGAATAGGTCCTCCTTGGTACCAGTGGAAGTTAAAGCCTATATTAAATATGGCTGGGTATTTTGAGGAGTTCCATTGTGTATGCAAATAAAAATATTAAATGTGTACAATGTAAGACTTGTGTTTTGTCAATGTAGTTAACTTATTTATTTATTTATTTATTTATTTAGGGAGAAGAAAGCCATAACTGATCCTTCTTTGTTTAAATACAAAGTCCAGCCTATTAAAAAAGATTTATATGAAACTGTTATCGTTAAAGCATCTCAACTAAGGTAAAAATTAGTACATGAAAGTTAAATTTGTACTTTATAACTGTGAGTTGTTTAAGTCACTGTAAGTTGTTTTTGATATGAAATGGCATTTTAAAATGGTATGTTGGAACAATTAATTAGAGGCACTGCAACAAAATACTATGTTTCACAGGCTTTCTGTAGCAAGGGTTCTAAGCTTTACTAGTATTAACACAGATACCCACTACAAGTCTCTGCTTTTGTTGGCAAATGGAAGAGAGCTGATGTTGCTGCTGATACCTGTGCCTACTGCTGTGTCTGATGGGAATAGATGGAAAAAAGTCTGAAAACCCTTTTCTCTAATATTGATGAACTAATGGCATTGGGAGCTTGCTCTGTATGGTAGCATTACTGGTTTAGAGTCTTTAGAGCAGACACTCACAATCAGACTGCTTTGCTGCTTTAAAGAAGAAGCTGCAAAGAGGTTTTGCTGCTTAAATAACAGTTGTGTCTTGAACTTAGTTAAAACTTCTTTGTTTTAAGAGTAGTTTGTGCATTGAAACTTTATAAAGAGGGTACTTTGAAAAAAAACCCCAAGCCTTAAGTATTCAAGTCTTTTAGTTCCAGCATGAATACAGATTAATTTTTTTCGTTAGCTACTCCTGTGTATTTAATTTTCTCCTTCTCATGAAGTAGTGCATGTTCCCTGGGATGCCAGGAAGCGTTTAGAGCACATACTGTCCTGGAGTGAGGAGTGCCACAGCCTGATAAAGCAGTGTGTGAATTCACCCCTCTCGCTTCGTGGCTTGAAATGTCCGTGCCTTACTTCCCCATTTGAGAGATGTGAATGCTTCTTTCCTGCTGTTCGTGTTTGCTTGTTTGTTTTCCTTGTCTTCTGAAGCAGTTGGACTTCAGTTTTATTTCGGGATTTTAAAAGCTATTGTAATACAAAAGAATGTTTGGAAGAACTAGCAGAGATGAATAGGCTGTGGAGTTGGTCTGTATCTTTGTATAAAAGAGAACATACCAGATCTTCCAAACAAAAATTACAGATGCATAAACCAATTGTTTAAGTATTACTTGGTTTTGTTTTATTCATGTAGAAATTTTTAATTGAATTGGGGTTGCAAAGAATGGCTGTTTGTTACAATGGTAAGAGTGTAGTTTATAAATAGGAAAACAAGGAAAAAAAGGTCAGTCCTGATGTTACATGTGTTCTTGCACATATTGTCAGCTGTACTTAAACAATAATTAAAGATGTAGTTGATAATACTACCTTTCTTTCCTAATACAGCCGGAGGAAACATCTCTTTTCTCGTGATAGACTTAAACTTTTTCTGAAACAACACTGTGAACCACATGATGGAGTCATTAAAACTAAGGTAAATAAGAAGGAAGAATTTGTGGGATAGAGCTTTTTGTAAGTATAATATCATGAATTAGTATTTAACTTCTCCAGAATAAAAGGATGAATACTGAACTCTAAACCTGTAAAAACCAGGTTTTTGTTAGCTTTTGCTTGTAAACAAGATGGTAGTTTTTCTGTACATGAAGCACAATTCTCTATCCTCTAATTTATTCTTTAGCTACCAGTTTAGAAAAGTCCTCAAAATAAAAATGGAAGCTTTTATCTAGAAAAATGTTGTTTATTAAAACATAATATATTTTTGCTTAGTCTAGCCCATGAGTTGTTTTTATTCTTCAAGGTATGCAGTTGGTGTTTCTAAGTCAAATAAAAATTAACTATTTCTGTTTTGGTACAATAAGCTGGTACTATCCTGTTGTAATGCTTTTAGCTGGAAAGTATTTTACTGTAGATAGAATTCAGTCTCCGGTTCTTCAGTGAGACAAAAGTACTGAAGAGTTCTGGTGGGTGGAATGGGCTTTTACAGTCATCTTTTGTGAATTAATGATTCATTAATTAGCTTATGTCTATGAAGAGGTAAGAATTTCACAGTATCTGTTTTCATATTTCTTATTAAGGCAACATCAATTGCAAAATATAATGTAGCAGAACAAAATTTCTCCTACTTATTTCCTGATGACCCACCCACATTTATCTTCAGTCCTGCAAGCAAACGGCGAGGGAGACCTCCAAAGAGGGCATCCAGTAGTCTTGTAAGTAATAACACTTTTAATTCTATTTGAAGACATATCAGCATAGTCTGTAAGTTCCTCTGTTTTTTCTGAACTTTCATAACAGTTGGAATATAAGGTTGTCAAGCTTTCCCCGCCCCCCCGCCAGGATGAATTGGGATATATTACATAATTGCTATTAAAGTAGATTGCTTTATAGTTAGGCTGGTAGAAGGGACCATAATTGATGTGTTATCTTTGTATTTTTATCTATCTTATTTCTGTGATCCCACCAAGAAACTAGTTTTTCAGTGTGTTGTGAAGATGCATTGAGTACTTGTCCCTTCTGGAATTTGCTAAAAAGCTTTAATTTATACTCTTAGATACAGTTATGTCACTTGCCCTCAGCTATGTGACTTGCCTATGCAGTTATGTGACTTGCCTATCTTTAATGCAGCAAAGCTTAGCACACTAAGCTATTTAAACAGAAAGCTGGAAGAATAAGGTTGTGTGTCACTGGTTCCCTGCCTTATTAGTCAAAGTCTCTGAGGACTTTGTGGGAAGCCCTTAGAACCTGCTTTCATTCTTTAGAGAACTGCTAGAAAAAAATTGGAATATCTGTTGTTGGTTCTTTCACCGTAGATATTATGCTCTTTTTTTTTTCCCACCACTCCCTCTCCGAATTCTCTATTAGGAGGACGAGATTGTGGCTAAACGAAATCCACAAGGAAACAAAACTAAAGTAGCAAGGGAAAAGACAAGGTTCCAGAAACAAAAAGAAGATATGCAGGCCATGGGTAAGTTGAGGTTTAGTCTTATGACTAGTAGAACCAGTTTTTACAGGTCTGCAAGGAGACCATAATTAGAATATTTTTGAGGTTGTACTTTTCAAAGGGAAATAAGAGTGCACTGCCACAGCACTATTGCAAAGTGCTCCTTTTGGTGGTTAGAATGGTTATTTCCTGAATTAGTGTGTATTGTTTGGTTGTTGTATTTATTTTACTGAACTGGGGAAATGTAGGAAGCTTGCGGTGCAGCTGTGTTGCTTTCTATCTCAGATAAAGAGCAAAATAAATTTTTGCATAAGTTTGGATTGTGAAATCATTTATATGAAAACATGAACATTTAACACAATCTGTTGTATGAGGAAAATACGTAAATGGAAAACCTACCTCAGAATTTAAAAAAACTGCAGTTCTTCCTAAACCTGTAATAATCCTTAAGGGGATCATTGAGTCTTTCTGAAGATGTCTCTGTGTAGATATTTAAGGTATGTTTAAATGTTCTTCAAGACTACTTAGAATATGTTTTCATTTTTTTCCAATTAAAAGAGCACAAATCACTTAAGGTGCTTTTATTTTGGATGGACTGAATTATTTTAGCTTGGGTTTGACCTATTTCAGATCTCTTTAAACTTGATTTCAAATGAAATAAGGTGACCCACATGTCTTTTGTATGGGTTTAAATAGATAAAGTGGTGCATCTTGAGGAGATAAAGCTCAGACAAGGAAATATTCTTCGGGATTTTAAGCACTGATGTCCTTCCTAAGGAAAGGCTTTCATCTGTGGAAATACTTCAGTGAACTTGGTTTCTACCTCTCATTTCCATTATCATAGAATGTTTTAGGATGGCAGGGACACCTGGAAATTAGCCAGTCCAGCTCTGCTTAAATAAATGCAAAGTTGTTTGGGGCTGCTCAAGGCTGTTTTCCTCAAGGGAGACTGGGACACCAGGGTTAACAAGCTCCACTAAACTTTTGGGTCCGCTGTTTTGTACAACTAGCATCTATTTGTTTATGTGCTGGAAAGAACAGGACAGAATAAGGTAATAGCTGATCAACATCAAAGGTGCTTCCTTTCTTGTGTGGTGTTAATTACAGCTTCTGGAAGGCAGGTTAAGATGTTCTGGTTTAATTTTGTCTTTGCGTTGTCCTGTTGTACCTGAAAACGTAGTTTGCTCAATGAAAAACATTGCTGACATGTGTAGTAGCTACTTGTTAAAATAAATCTAGCCTATTTTCAGAATTTTACAGGAAAATGTAATCAAAATCCTTTTGGAGTGCTATCCACTTGGTAATAGGAAGTAAGGTTCTTTTTTAATTTTCTTCACTTCTGATTCTAGCTTTCTTGCTTATTCATTTAAAATGTTAAGCCCTCTGACCCCCTTTTATTTGTTAGCCTGCCAGTGGGTTGACAGACATTGTCTGTCCACAGAAAGTGGAAATTTGTATCCTGCTGTTCTTCTGCAGACATCTACAAAGAAATCAGGGTTTCCTCATGCAGTAACATTTATTACCAATTAGAGTTCCAGTTAAACTGTGTGAAAAGTGAAACTCACACAAAACACACTGAAATACTAAGTAGGTTTCAAGCATACTGACTTTTCAGCAATTCGGCAATAATTAAATATTTAAAGATTGCTTAGTTAAAGGTTTTTACTATTGCAGATATTTCATGGGTTTATGCGATACCTAGTTTTGACATGTTTCTATTAAGTAGTCATTACTAAATATGAAATATGTTGCTGTAATTATATGTGTTGGAATCAGTTCTTATCTTTATATATCACTTGATAGAAACCAATAAACAAGTAATAAACTTCTGTATACTCATAAAAACAGAAATTACAGTCATGACAACCTTGTAAAATGTATAACAGGCTCAAAATTCTGATTCTGTAAAGAATGTTCAAGTGATTGAATTTCTGGTTGGCATAGAAACGATTCAGTCTTCATAACAATATCTTCTTCATATGGTAATTATGAAAGCATCAGATTATTCAGCACACATAAATAAAATTAACATTTTGTAAAAGAAAAAATAACTGTGGTTTGTTTTGGGTTGTTTTTTTTTTTTTCCCTTTATAGCTTTTGAAAAAGCTAAATTAAAACAAGAGAAGGCAAATGCCATAGAAGCCAAGAAAAAGGAGAAAGAAGATAAGGAAAAAAAGAGAGAAGAATTAAAGAAGATTGTGGAAGAAGAAAGGATGAAGAAGAAAGAAGAGAAAGAGAGACTCAAAATAGAAAAGGAAAAAGTAATGCATTTGCAGTATATATATTTCATAAGAAACAGTACAATGGCTTTTTAGTTTGTTTCCTAGGTGCTATCTGCTTCAAGTTGTTTAACTGTTTTCAGTCAGAGAAATGCACTTTAGAAGAATAGGCAGTTATAAGATCACATGGATTTGTATTTCTGGATAAAATTCTCTATATTAAAATTTTAGTTCACAAAAAGTTCTCTTTGAACTTACTTCTGAAGTAATGTGGTGGGGTTTTTTTTTGTCAATAATGCATGATAGTATTTGATTTGATGGTTGGCTTCTATTTAAATGTTAAAGACTGTACTGGATCAGATTCACAGTGTGTTAAAGGTTGGGGGTTTTGTTGTGTTTTTGAATGGAAACTGCTAAATAACTTTTTGTCACCTTGAATATGAAGAAATTATTTATTCCACTGTACTTTGCCACATCCACTACCTATTTTGATGATCTTTTTTGTGGCAGCTTGCATAAATACTTTTTTTAGATTTTTTTTTCCTTTCATCTTCTTCCATTAATAAAAATCAAAACAAACAAAAAAACCCCAACAAAACCCAAAACTAACCAAACAACAAAACCCCACCAACATTAATTTAAATTTGATATTATTTTTTGATTGAGATAGTAAGTGATGCAATTCTAGAAACTGTAATAGGGCATTCTGACCATATTTTATATGCAATTGTGACACTGTTTCAGGAAAGAGAGAAGCTGCGTGAAGAAAAAAGAAAATATGTGGAATATCTGAAACAATGGAGTAAGCCCAGAGAGGATATGGAGTGTGATGATCTTAAGGTACAACTGAATTGGGAATAGGTCAAGCTTGTACTTTACAAGAGTCCCCAAGGTAGATTCCTAAATGTGGAGGTGGATCTAGATCTGATCGAAATGCAGGAGGTTGTGCATCACCTGCAATCATGTAATATTTCCCAGTGGTGATGCTAATAGGATCATCTGCGTTTTCACCCTCCAGAAAAACTTGACAGGCTGTTCCCAGTCTTAACATGGAGCAGATGCATTCTTAAAGTGCTGACCTTAGTGTGGAGGGTTTTGAGCATGCCTGACTTTTCTGTTAAATATACAAGATGTGTTCACCTCAAATAGACCTGTTACTTAAAAGACTGGAGTAATGAAATGAAGTTTTTGGCTGCAAAAGGTAGAAAGACTGTAGCATTCTTTTGATTTAAACTCTTGCAGTATCCTTGCTTACTGAGCATCTTTCTGGATGATCCTGGAAACATGTAGAAAGTAACAAGAATTTACTTCCCAAAGAGCATAATGTTCTAAACAAGAATATTCTTGTGCTGTTGTACATCATAGAAAATTATCTAGTGGTATATATTTATTTACGCTTTATTATGATTAATTTTGGCAGGAGATAGAAAAGGTAGGAAAAATTGTCAGAAACACAAGGATGGGGTTTATTTGGAATACACATGGAAACACGAGAAGTACAAGGAGGACAACTGCGAATAGAGAAGAACGTTAAATGAATCGAAGGGGGAGCAATATGAGAATTGAATGTATTTTCACGGAGAGCTGTGTAGTCCCTTGAAGATGAGAGTGAAAACTCTTGGCTGTGTTTAGAAAGGGAGAAGAAACAAGAAAGGGAAGAGCATTGCCAAAACAAGACAAAGCTGAGCAAAACAGTGCTGCTGTATTTTAATTGGATAAGAAAAAGGGAGGGGTGGGAAAGTACCACTATAGTGAAAATTAGCAAGACTATAAAGAAAGATGAGCTTAGGTAAGAACTGCTTTTCAAAAAATTCCCTTCTGCAGAAGTGTATGAAATGCCTTACTGTGTTCTGAAAGCACAGTGTTTGGTGTTCTTCGCGTTGGTGTTTGTGAACTACCACCTTTGTGGCAAGGAGCCATCTTTATTGAAATTTTTTGACTCTGTCCACTAGGAAACATTAAGTGCAGACAAGTCTTGGAGACTTACATCAAGATGTTAATTTGAAAAATCAGACTTGGTATTGCAAGCTGCTGTCTCTGATTTGGAAGTGGTGTCTCTGTTAAGTGGTCTTGATACATGGTTACATCAGCTCCCTTTGAAATGTCTGTAGCTATCGTAGCTGCCTTACGATACTGCAAAAACCCAAATACCAAAACGGTCATTAGACATGATCTTGCATATCCTAGTACTAGATGGGTGTGGTTTTGTGTGAACATGTTGGGGTTTTGTTTGCTTGTCTTTGCAAGCAATAGTGAGTAACTTTTTAAGAATATGTTTATTTTTGCTTGTCTGGGCAGTTCCAGCAAACTTAAATACAAAAATCTTGTGAAACAATACAGATTAAAAGGAAAAACCTTGGCAGCCGGTGTTCTTAACTTGTAGTGGGTTTGAGCTCCATTAAACAAATATACAAAATCATTCAACTGCATGAACGTGAATAAATTTTTATCTCAAAAGGTTGAGATATCATCCCAGTTGCATGCATGCCAGTTTTTAAAGTTAGTGCTGCCACCGGTGTTACCGTAATAACTGTGTCTTGCAGAACTACTTTCAGTAAAATGTAAAGAAACCTGACAGGTGCACTTCTTAGAATCATAGATTGTTTTGTTTTAATCAGTTATGTACTCTGCAGAAACCAAAGACAATATTAAGTTGTCCCATTTGGATTGCAGGAACTTCCTATTCCAGTGCCAGTGAAGACAAGGCTTCCTCCTGAGATCTTTGGTGATGCTCTGATGGTTTTGGAGTTTCTGTATGCTTTTGGGGAACTTTTTGATCTTCAAGATGAATTTCCTGAAGGAGTGACTTTAGGCAAGTTGTCATTTATGTGGCAAAGTGCCCTGATTTTTGGTGTTCCTCTCCTACCAAACAGCCAAACATCTTAGATGCACCCAAGTACCTGTACTACAAAATCTTCTCTGCACCTTTAATATGTCAGTGCTTTCATGTGCATATCAATGTAGTTTGCTCGTCATGGCCAACTTCTGAAATGTTTATGAAAATCAAAATTTCGATGTAGAAGTTGTTAATCTACTTATTAAAACGGCTACTTGTACTTTACCCTTGCAGTTATATACTAAGAAACTAATGTTTTGTGGGACACCACGTTTCTGACACCATCACCTTAGGAATATTTGCAGTAAATTATGGAAAAGTATCTTATACCTGAAGGAAAAAAAAATGTTTTCGTTCTTCAGTACATAATCTTTTTCCAACTTTGCGGCAAAAGTGACGCTTCTTAAACTTTATTCACAGAAGTTTTAGAGGAAGCTCTTGTAGGAAATGACACTGAAGGCCCACTATGTGAATTGCTGTTTTTCTTCCTGACTGCCATCTTTCAGGCAATGGCCGAAGAGGAAGAGGAAGTGGCCAAAGATCAAATAGCTGATGCTGAGACCAAAGGTCAGATCCTTAATTTTACTGTTGAAAAACTGAAATTCCACGGAAATTAACTTTAAACTGCATGATTTATGGCATTCCTTTGTTTAACCTTGTCTTATTATGCATGGATATTCTATGTAAATGGACTTGTTTTTTCTCTTTTGTCTGAAATTAAAGCTTCAAACTGGGCATGGAGGGTGGGTACTGGGGGGAATAGAGAAAAAACAAGCTTATTGTTGCTACGATTGTATCCAGCAAAGCATAATAAGCTTTTAACAGCACTGCTTATGTTTTGGAGGTGAGGAAAACTTGTCTTCACCTTCCTCCTCTTCCTTCAGCACTGTGAGATGTTTCTCCTGAGGGTCAGGAAACAAGGCATTTTCCTAAATCTTCTCAAAGGTCTCTATCTGTAGCTTAAAAAAAAAATAATTATACTGAACCTAGCTGGATTAAAACTTAAAACTCCCCAGCATTACTGTAATCGAGAATTCAATATTCATTGCACTTCAAGACTCAAAAGCATGCATCCACAACTCCCAGATGCTACCCTATCTCTGTGTTTTTCCAGTAAAGGATCTTGGAGTCCCTCTGCCTTTGGACTCTAAGGCTGAAGTTGCCCACTTTTTCCAAGGTGTTTACTGTATGGTAACCACTGATGAGAAGAAAGTACAGGCTTTGTTAAAAATATATGTGGTCCTGTGTTTATGGACTGCCAGATTTGCTAACTAATTAAAGGAGAAGTTTTGACCTTTCTGCTAATCTTTATCTCATTAGCAGTAGTTAGGAACATCAGAGTGCTCCCCATTTGAGGTCAAGTGAATCCTGTAGTGCCCCCGTAAGACAAATACATGAGGTACAGGGAAGTGCCTTAAATTCCTTCCTTGAAAACTATGAATATTCTCATTACTAAGATTTATGTCCAATCAGTAAAATGCCTTTGTATAAAATATGGGCAGTATCTTCAACAGTGGAGTCTGCTCTTTTTAATTGAATAAAGTTACAGATTTGATATGGTGTTAAGAAATTTAGACTGAATGTTAATTACTGTTGCATTTAGCAATTAAATGGTATCTTTTAACTACTCAGAGTATTGCTTGTGCAATATAAGCAAGGGTCCCATTATCAGGAAATCAAAGAATAGTTGATTGGATTCTTTACTACTCATAGGACTGATCGGAAAAATTGTAACTTTCATGTTTTAATTTGATGATACGGGGCTGGCAATTGCAAAAAATCTGCCAGTTCTAATTTAGCAGAGCTGTGGGAAGGGCACTTTATCTGGTATTTGCCTTGGAACTTTCATTTCTTGTCACCTTTAGGCATCTTCTTTCATGTAAAAGAATTACGTGTTCTTGGCTTTGTAATTCTGGATAACCAAATTAGTAGTAGTCAGCATGTTTGCTCACTGCAATTTTGTACCGACAGTGTTTCTGCGACAGCAAACACCACGGGTGTATAGGTTTTGGTGTGTGCAGTACTTTCTCAAACTGTGTTATACAGATACAGTGAGAGGGGAGGTGCACAGGTTACTTTTGCAGCGTCTGAGTGGCAGTTGTCAAACATCAATCATCATATGAGACTCTTGTGGATTTGCTTTTTATGTAATCTTAGTTTGGGTTTGTGGCTCTTTACTGACTTGGTGGCTATATATCTGCTTAATGATTTGTATTTGAATAAAGTGAAATTGATGAAACTGCATTACAACGCTGGAAAAAATCTGCCAGCCCTCTGGAGAAATACCTGTAAGTGCTAAGGCAACTTTTGTCTAAGAAACAGGAATTTTGCTGTTTCTCCCTTTCACTGCCCTGCTTTCCTGGTCAGTTTGCTAATGTGTGATGCTCCTTATGAAGTGCAGATGCTTGTTTTGGTGAAATATGGTTTCTTTGTAATGCCTTGTTAATTGTATTTGTGCAAGACTGTAAGGCTATGTCTGAGTTACAGATGAAGAGTATACAGTGAATGGTGATAACCAGTATCAAAATGTGTGATTGATTTGGATGGCCTTTCCTAAAAACAAAATGATGATAGGAAATAACAGTTAATTTGAGGGAGTGAAATACAGGTTTTCTTGCATTGTTGGTTGGTTTTGCTTTCAAGCGTGTTTACGGATTTGTTTTTGCTGCCTTTTATATTGCCATTTTGCATGTTTTGTGCATTGTGGTTGCTTTAACAGCTTATAGGGAGAACAGCATATAGCATGTGGTGCATGTCCTTAGCTTTTAGTTGGATTTTTAGTTGCATTTAAAGACATGTAAATTTTAATTTGGATGTTGAATTGAGTTTTGAATACATTGATGCTTTTGTAAATATTTGGCCCTCTTCCTGCTTTGTCTGCAACTTACAAAAAACCAGCTTGCTTTCCTCCCCTCCACAGTACAAGTCTTAATTTGCACTAGAATAAAGTGTTTATTTCCTTAAAGATTTAACAGAGGCTTTGGATGAAGATACAGACCCCACAAAATCTGCACTGTCTGCAGTTGCAACTTTGGCAGCTGCATGGCCCCAGTTACATCAGGGTATGTGTGGGTTTCACTTCTTACTTTGTTGCTGTTATTAATTTGCTCTGTATTTTAAAGCACATTTTTAAATATGCATAAACATTTAAATGCCTATATAAAATAACTGTTCATTCTTCTCAACTGTAGGCTGCAATCTGAAAAGCTTGGATCTTGATAGCTGCACTCTTTCTGAGATTCTCAGACTTCACATTCTAGCGTCAGGTGCTGATGTAACATCAGCCAATGCAAAATACCGTTACCAGAAACGAGGAGGGTTTGATGCTACTGATGACGCGTGCATGGAGCTGAGACTAAGTAATCCTGGTCTCTTGAAGAAACTTTCAAGTACCTCAGTATATGATTTGTTGCCAGGTAATACAAGACAATAAATGTTAGAGATTATTAGATGGCTCATCAAGTGCTTCAGATCAGTAATGGTTGAAATTTACTGTATCATAGAATAATCCAGATTGGAAAGGACCTCTGGAGGTCACCTAGACCAACAGCCGCCCCCTATGCTCTGGCCCTTACAAGCAGATCAGAAATTGCTGAGCTAGGCAGTCTCATTACTTCTGAGTAGCTTTTTAAAATCCCATTTAGAAAAAAAGTTAGTTTCACTTGCAGAAGGGGATCTCTCTGGGAGAAGCATCTGAGTGGTTCCTTCAGCCCCTGCTTTTTATTGCTGTTCTGGTTTAGGTCTGTTGTATGTTATTTGGAAATGAAAAAAGAAATACTACCTACTGTTACTTATCTCCATTTTGAAGATAATATTGCATTTTAGTTCTTTCAGTGCTAAAAGTTAATAGATTAAAAATAAAGACTTGCATCTCTGAGCAAAGCATATCTTTTTCAGGAAATGCTGCTTTGCAAGTTCATCTGGTACACTACAAATGCTTGACTGTTCAATTTTTCTCAAGTGAGAGCCAGTCGTCAGTCTGGAGTGTGTAAGCGTAAGGCTTATTTATCAGTTGTATAATGAAGTGGTCTAAATTTTATTAGGAGAGAAGATGAAGATCCTTCATGCCCTCTGTGGGAAACTTCTGACTCTCGTCTCCACTCGAGATTTCATTGAGGACTCTGTTGATGTGTTACGGCAGGCAAAACAAGAGTTCAGAGAATTAAAAGCAGAACAGCATCGCAAAGAGAGAGAGGCGGCAGCAGCAAGGTAAAGCTAGGATATGGAAAGCTAAATTTTGTTGCTACAAATTAGATTAATTCCTCAGCTACAAAAGGTATGTGACAACCAGTATTAGTGTTTGTGTTCTGTGGTGATTTCCTGAGACCCCTAGGTTTTCACAATGAGGAGTGAAACCTTATTGTGCTAAGCATTGTGCTTTCCCACATTACAGTCATTTTTTCAGATGATGCTGTAGTATAAAAGAAAATAGATGCAGACAGATCAGGTACTAGATTAATTGCAACTGGTTTTCTATATCCTTCTTACTATTAGGATACGTAAGAGGAAAGAAGAAAGGTTAAAAGAACAAGAGTTAAAAATGAAAGAGAAACAAGAAAAGCTGAAGGAAGAGGAGCAAAGAAATGCTGCGGTAGAAGTATCTGTTGGGTATGATACATGCTAGTACTGTGATACATATGATAGAGCGCATAGTAATGTGGCCAGACATTCCTTACTTAGTTTTAATTTTCTCAGTCATATACGAAGGTATATTTTAAGTCTATGGCCATCAATGTTGATTTCATTCTTCTTTCTAGTGTTCTAGAATTGCTTTGTGAAAGAGATTTTATTTTTAAAATCAACTCATTATTATTATACTCATAGTTCTATAAAAAGCTACTGACATGAGAAACTTACAAAATGTTGGGGTGGTTTTTGTATTACTTTGTCTTGCATTGATTTCAGATTTATGAATATCATCATAATAGACCATTCCAATTTGTGGAACTAGTCTGATCTGAGCTACATAATACTGACCTCACATGACAGTTTATAAATGAACTTAAATAGTGGTGTTTGTTTGTTTTTTTAAAAAAATGCCATGCTATCCCAGGTGATTTCCATAAAGCTAAGATTTTTTTATTCTGTTAGTGATGCTGTATGACTTCAGAAGGTAAGATTCATGCAGATGCAGCTGCATCTGATTCCAGGAAAAAAAAAAAGGCAAAATGTAAATACAACAGTGTATCTTTACCTGTTTGAGGAAGGGTGTTAAGTATATTTGCTTGCAAAAAGTAAGTATGGGCCGAAGGCAGATTTGTGCTGTGTTTTTGAAACTTCGGTTGAGGGAGGGGGAGGAGTATTGTCCTGTAATGATTGCATGTAGTTCTTTAGGTTTTTCATTCTATTTGCTACATGAGGGGAAAAATGTGTAATAAACATTTTATAGAACAGCATACATTTTACTGAGGAAACATTTTTTTAGTCATGAAAATAATTGAGATCAGTAGAACTATAGTTTATAATGTCTCGACAAATGGTCTGATTATGATAATGCTCTTCAAATGAAAGAGTGAATACCAAAGAGCAGATTTTTGTCTTTAATATGGAACTTTCCATTTACAGTTCAGTGGGTTTCTTTTGGGTTTTAATATAATATGACTTAAAATTTTATTTCTTTTTTAAGGTATTATAGGTCTTCTACTAGCTTAAGTACTTCTGAGAGGAAAATGCAGTTTGTGTTGAAAATGCTATATTATGTATAATTCTTTTTCATTCTATTCAGCTTTTAATGGCTGGTCACTTAGTCACCTTTTGGTTATTTTTTTTATGTGTCAGGGAGGAGGAACGGGAAGACCTTGATACTAGTACAGAGAGCAAAGAAGTCGAACGTAAAGAGCAAGATGTGGACACAGTGACAGAGGATGAAGAAGAGTTGGGACCAAACAAAAAACGAAGAAGGGGTAATACTATAATGGATTTGTTCATTTGTGTACATGTGTGCACACACACATGCATGCACCTGGGAAGCTCTTGGGGTTTATGGTAAATTTTTATAAAGTATCAATCTTTCTTGTAAACTTTTTGAAGAAAAAAAGGAAAAAAAAACCTCAAACCCACAAGCAAAACCAAAAAAAAACCCACCCAAACAAGATCATAATGGGCTGTTAAGTGCATGGAGCTGGCCTGGTGTTGTTACAGCATTGGGATGTGTGTCCTTTCACACTCCAGTTTCTTCCGTTACTTGATCTCTGGTCTCTTCATTGTCTAAAACCCAGGCTGTTGCCTGACGAAGTTATGAGTAGTGCACTCATCTGAAACAGAATTTCAAGATTCTTGAATGCCCGTGTTTGAGACATTGTGATGGGAGGGCAGATAACTGTTATTTCATTCCTACGGTTTGCGAAGTTGAAGGTCACACTGGAAATGGGTAGAAATAGAGCGCCAACAGCATTGTTCACTGTTACATACGTCAGTTATAAGATGTACTTTTCTAGATGACTGTCAGGACCTTATTCTTTGGTAAACTGGAGTATATTCAGCTGGCGTAAGTTGAGGGGACATAATAGTAGTATATATATTGGAGAAAAAAAAAGCAATAACATAACTGAGTTTGTGATAAAACTTTTTATATAGGGAGTCTGGTTTTGCTTGAGGCCTTTGTGAGGCTTAAGTTTATCATTTTGAGTATGATAAATTAAATCCAGACCAGTTTGCATTCAATAATGAGGTCGCTAGAATTTCACTTTATCGTGATAGAATACTTCTCTAGTATACTTTTCTTAAAATTCTAGGCATTTTTATAGTGCTAAAAATGACAATGTCAGTAAATGAGACTTGGTCTAGGTTCTGCAAATTGAAAGTATGCTAAAGATGGCTACCCCTTTATCAAGGGAAGGGAAATAATCACTTGAATTTTTCTTTAACGAAACTAGTATTGCTTCTTGACTAATCTGATGGTTTTAGACTCTGAGTTTTGATAATCACAAAGAGACAGATCAAAACCCCACCCTTTTCTTGAGTTTTTGGTTAAGGAAAGAATTTGTAAGTACATTGCTGTCATACTTCTTCCTTTAACTTTTAGGAAGGAGAGGGCAAAATGAATATAAAGAATTTACAAGACAAGAAGAGACTGCTTGTGAGAAGAGTGAACCTCTTACTGCTGAAGATGAAGAAGCTTTAAAGCAGGAGCAACAAAAGAAAGAGAAGGAACTGTTAGAAAAGATTCAGAATGCAACCGCCTGCACAAATATCACCCCATTGGGTCGTGATCGTCTGTACCGACGCTACTGGATTTTCCCCTCTGTTCCTGGATTGTTTATAGAAGAGGACTATTCTGGTCTCACAGAAGACATGTTGTTGCCTCGAACCTCTTCCTTTCAGAATAGTGTACAGTCTTGCACAAATGAACCTCAGGTATTCAGTAAAACTGGAGAGTCTTTGAAATCTTCTGAATCTACCTCCAATATTGACCAAGATTCACACACCAGTGTTGTCGTAGAGGTGCCAAGGCCAGTATATAAACCAAACCGTTGGTGCTTTTACAATTCTCGGGAACAACTGGACCAACTCCTAGAGGCTCTCAATTCCCGAGGACATAGGGAGAGTGCCTTAAAAGAAACTCTTTTACAAGAGAAAAGTAGAATATATGAGCAACTAAGCAGTTTTCCTGTGGAAAAATTCCATATTCCAGGTAAATGAAATGAAAAATTCTTGGTCTTGCTTCTGCAGCTCTAACTTCTATATGATATTTTTAGAACCCCCTAGTTCTCATTTAATTGCAATTGCTAAGAGATAAGAATTATTCTTAAGAATTGTTTCATTCTGAAAAATTGATTTTTTTTTTGGGGGGGGGGGTTGTTGGTTTTTTTTCTGATGGATCTTTGGTATTTTTCTGGTGGCTTAAGCTAAAAGAAGCAATAATTTTTCGGTTATGTCACTGCTTAGTAAAATGGGATTGGCTTTTAAACAAACATCTCTAGGAAGTAATTTGAGCTATGGAAAAAGATTAACAGGGGAATAAAGATTACTGTCTGCTAAAGGTAAATCATAGTATTGATCATCTGATGTCCTCATTTCCAGTCTGATGAAAGCAGACACAAGATACGACACTGGAGACAGAAACACTGCAAAGGGAGGCAATTACTATTACCTTGATTTCTGAGTGGGACATGTTCTTTCATAACATTATAATGCATGAAAATCTTTCAAAAGCCATTGTTGGCCTACTGTGAACAAGGGAATGCATACTGCAGGGTCATACTAATTCCTTTGGGAGGAATGTTTAAGAAATGGTATTTTGTTTTGAATTATGCAAAATCACTGTGAAGACTTCATGTTAGCTGTATTGGGGCAAGGGAGAATTACTCATATCAGAACTGAGTTCTGTTTTACTGGAGTGTATATGCCAGGGCATGCCATGAATGCATCACATATGTAAATTCATACCTGATCTATCATTTCTTTCAGTGGTAACTAGTATGGGATAGAGTTTCTGCATAGTAATTAAGCTTTATTTGGAGGTTTATGGCTATGTTTGTGGGGTTTGGTGAGAAAATCTCTGTAATTTTCTAATAAATTCATGTGTGTGTGTGTGTGTGGTTCCTTCTGTTCCTAGTTGCTGCACCTTTATCTGTATTTTGTGTGTTGCATTTCATGTTGATTTCTGCCCTGAAGCAACTTGATTTTCACAGCCGTAGATGTTTCATCTCTTGCTAATTATAGAAAAACACTGATTTATTTATTTATTTATTTTAAAGTAGCTTTGAACTTAAACAGAAATCAAAAAAATTCAAATGCAGTGGTTCAATACCAGTGCCGCTTCCTCTGTGTGACAAGCAGTGATATGTGGCGGTGTGTAGCTGTACTTTGAAGGGAGCTTTACTGCTGTGGACTCCAACTGCTACCCTATTCCCTTCGCTGAAATAACTAACAGGACAAGTGAGAATCACTCTTAGGCTGTAGGCTGCCCTTCTCCCTTTTTAAGTTCCCATTCAGGAGAGAATGGAAATAAAGTTGATATGTGCTATCACTTGATTCTATTCCAGTATCCACTAACTTTTCCTCATCAATTATTTGCAAGCTTATTGCTGCTGTTTCAGTTCTGCTCAAGAAAAAACATGATTTTTAGTCCAGAAAGGATGTTTCCCATGTCCAGACATCAGAGTATGCCAGTATGCATTTTGAGGACATTTGCATAGTTACTTTTCGCTTACAGGGAATTGTTTCCGCAATTGAGAGCATCTTAGAAATTTATCCTGTACTTCTTTAACAACATTGTTATGGTAACTTTTTATTAAATACCTCCAAGTTCTTGCACATACCTCCTCGTGAGGTGTCCCTGTCCATGGCAGGGGGATTGGAACTAGATGATCTTAAGGTCCTTTCCAACCCTAACTATTCTATGATTCTATGATTACTGCATTTGTAGGATTTAAGGTAGATCCTGTGAACAGGAATGTTTGCCACCTGTGCAGATTCACAAGCAGTAATTTAGGATGTGGGCATCCTTTCAGCTCTTTGTGGCTTTTGAGGTTTTGCATTAATTTTGAGTTACTTTATGAAGAGGTTTTTGCTTGACAGCCCCTCATCAGCTCTTTTTAATAAAGTTTCTTGCCGTCTTGTTCCTCTTTTTCCCCAAAACCTTTAATTAGAGGGGACAGTCAGTCTAGTCTGTGCCTGTGTCATGTTTCCCTTCTGTTTTGTTTTAAAGTTAGGTTTTTAAAAGGGATTACATATTGTTCTGTTAGTTTTTGCAGCTGTCAGTTGCATAAGCTTGTTTTAAAAATGTTGCCATGATAAAGATCTGTGCAGGAAAGAAAACTGAGGAGCTCTCCTCTAAAGTAAGGGTTGTCAAGTGAAATGGACTATTTTAAGACAAAGTAATGACTTCTGAATTGGCAAGGATTTCTCATCTTGTGTGTTGGGATGAGTAGATGCTAATCTGTAGGTCTTCCCTTAAAATTGTACTCTGCTTGGTTGGTTCTGAATCCTTAGTTGGTCTGGAGATGTTGGTGTTGGCAACTGTCACTACATATAAGAAGGGAGTTTTGAACCTGTGTGTTTAGTTTGTTCTGCCCTGTACTACTATTGTTCCCTCCACCAGTGCCTACTTTAAGGAACAAAGTCCACTAACGTGAAGTTGCTTGGTATTCTTGCAGACAAACCTCAAAGTGACGTCAGACCTCCTTCAGGACGGGGAAGGATGCAGAATGCCCATGATGGATCTCATGTATCTGCAGAGAAGCAGCTTGAACTGAGACTTAGAGACTTTCTTTTGGACATTGAAGACAGGATCTACCAAGGAACACTGGGGGCTATTAAGGTATTTGTGAATTGTGGAATACCTAGAAGCACGGTGGTGCCAGCAAGTCTGTAACTTACATGAGAACTCTTGCATGTTACAGGTTTTACTGAAAGCATAATTAAATTGTATAGACAGTAATTGGCACTAGAAGTTTTGTACCCTTTGATTCTTTAGAAACTTCAAATTTGTGTGTTTGCTTCAGGTTACAGACAGACAAGCTTGGAGAGCAGCCTTAGAACATGGGCGGTATGAGTTTCTGAATGATGAAAACAAAGAAAATGGTATAATTAAAACTGTGAATGAAGAATCTGAAGAAATGGAAACTGATGATCAAGATAAATTTATTGTGAAAGACAGGTAAGAGCTGTGGTTTAAATAATGGATCTTCCCTACGTAGCAGTGCTCTGTTTTTTCAACTTTCAAATTGTTTTTACCCTCAAATTCTTTGGAATGGTATTTTATTAAGATTTGAGTTGTAACGTGAGATTTTTCCATGAGTTTATATTATTTAAATTACATTATTTATACTTCTCTATGAAAATAATTTCATATATTTTCACATGACACTGTTCTATTACCCTGTAAAACTAAGGCACCAATTTTTACTTCTGTTCTGATATTGCACTGCTCAAAGTGGGTGTCAGTTGTCAAACAAGAGGTATGTGAATTCATTATGAAAATGCTTAAAATGCAAAGAAAATTTAATCTGGCAAATTCTGTTTTGCTTACCAGAAGGAGGGGAGAAAAAAAAAAAAAAAAGTAACAATCTACTTTGTGGAATAAATGGGAGTGTTTAAAAGGGAAAATGGGAATAGTAACAAATTGCTGGTTGAACTGTCCAGTGCACCTTTTCATGTGTCACAGTAAGAACCATGAGTGCAACAGGCCATGGTCTGCATTAACCTTTAGCACTGCAGCAAAACAGAGATATCTTATAACTTCATGAACAGCTGTCCTTCTGAAGAGAGAACTGCAATATAGTAAGAGAGGAAACCTCAAATCTTATAGTGTTGCTACAGTAAAAGTGTTTTGTTGGCTTTGTTTTGGTGTTTCTTTGAGACAGATGTGGGACTCTCCACATCAGTGTGTGTTATAAGTCAAACTGTAGAAGCTGTGAAGATTTTGAGGTATTTAATTCTTAGAAGTTACCTACTTTTCAGAAATGAAATTCTACGTTAATTTACTTAATACACTTAATTGTGTACCTTGATAGGAAGTGAATGTTGAAATATTGCAGGAAAATGATTCACTGAAGGCTATCATTGTACTAACATACTACTTGCTTGTGTATTCTGTGAGGTTTTTCTTTGAGACAGGAATTAGACTTTTATTTTATGAAAGCTGTACTTTTGCGTGAACTCTTGAATGCTCTGATACAGGAATTGAAATTTCTTTAAGATTTTCTCCTTTTTATTTCAGTTTGATGAATTTGTATTTTCATACAACACTGGTTTTTGCATCTGAGTTCTCTAGTTACGTGCAGAATGGATATAGGGCAGCCTGCTTTATATTAATGACACAATTTGCAGACATTTGCCTCATGAAAGCCACAACATAGAAATATTCCACTGTCTTAATTAAGAAGCTAAAATTTATCTGTCTTCAGTTACCTTGGGCACTTGCTCCATCGCCAGCTTGATGCAGCTGCAGAAGCTTGTTGCTTCATTTTTTTTCCATTTGATACTGACTCTGTCAAAGTTTCTGAATAAAGTGTACTCTAATAATGTCTTGCATATTAAAAGAAAGTCTATGGGATTCTGAAATCATGTGACAGATTGCTTTTGATGCTGGGCTTTTTATCCACCTCAGAGCTAGTGACATCTCATTAAGACCTTGGAGTCTGACTAGTGAAATGTAAATAACTGTGCAGCTTTTTTTCTGTTTGCTTTCAGGCTCTCAAAATGTGTGTGACTGCAAAATATAATGAACAGCTTTTAAGTGTGGAAAAAAAGAACAGGGGCAACCAAAAGCATTGCTCATTCACCAGAATAAAGCAGAATCCAGACAGTCTAATTAGCTGGGGTTTTTTGGGGGTTTGGTTTTTTTTTTGTTTTTTTTTTTGTTTTAATAAACCCTCAGTAGAAATTGAATTTTATTTTCATTCGTGTGAGTTGCTCTCCTACACTATACTTAATATTTGTGGTTCAGGAAAATTACACTTTAAAATGATTACTTAGTCTTTGGTCAAAAAAAGGCTGTTTTATTGGAAACCTAACTTTCCCCCTCATCCTCCCCCTTACTTGAAGTGTTAATTTAGAAGAATCCTCCAAGGATGAGAATGTATAAGTTAGCAATTCTTGATTCAACTTTCTAAAATTACTTCCTGGTTTTACTTAATTTATTTTATTTTTAAAAATCTTATTAATTGTGGGGATATATGTAGCTGAACTTCTGCAGATGGAAGTATTGTAAAAGGCTACACCTCACCCCTGGAAGTGTTTTCACTGAAGAATTATTGAGACTATAGTCAAAATCTGATTTTCATGGAACTTTGTGAAAATCTCTCATGAGCTAGCCGATGGATGTTGCATCCAGTCTTCTGGAAATCTTCTCTATATTTCAATACAATTACTAACTTTGTTACCTAAAGATGATTTATCTAGATTAACTAATTCAGCAAACTTCAGAACTGGGATAGCTTAATCATACCTGTGTAGTATCTGTTCAAGTCTATAGCCCATGCACATAAGCAAAAATAAAAATCAACTATGGATACAGACCTAAATAAGTATCTGTGGTGTTTAATTCTAAGTATGTTAAAAGAAACCCAGTAAGATCGTTTACTACATTTCTATTCTAGACTCGTTGGGTTAAAAACTGAAGCTCCAAGTGCTGCATCAACAAGTACAAGTACTCCTCAGCCAGTTAATAATGTGGTCCACTGCTTGGCATCTGCACTGCTTCAGATAGAACAAGGAATTGAGCGCAGGTTCCTCAAAGCTCCTCTTGGTAAGCTTTCAGAATTGAAACCATATGTCTCTAATTTTTTGTGAGATTTTGTAACAAAAAAGAAAACCACCCAAGCCCAGTGGCTTCTTATGTAAGACTGGATGCTTTAGAGGCACATGTTGGGAAAAGAACAAATAACTAACCTATGGCCATCTATCATTGTAGAATATTGAAATGTCATTGAATTAAAAATTAAAATTTAAAAAATGGTCAGTTTATAGGGCATTAGATCATGAGGAAATACTAATATTTCTCTCATTATTCTCCATGTCCTGAATTACATGTATTAAGTAACAGCGTATTTTACTCTTAAATATGTGCATATTTAACCTGGATCATTTCAGTGACCTTGTTTATGTGGCCCTACAATTATAATGATCATTGGGAAATGCTTATGCAGAAATGAGTAAGCTTTCTGGGGCAATACTCTCTAATTCATCTTTACTGTTGAGGCCAATGTGTCATGCAGCTATACAATGAGTTTATGCTTTGTGGTTTTTAGGTAGCAAAAATGTATGTTCCTTTTTATACTGTTTTGGTGAAAGCAGTATAGGTCTGGTTTATCTGGATCACCTTGTTCATCAGTAACAGAATATTTATGGTATAACATAATGAAGATGTACATTACAGACTTTCAGATCTTCAGGTTTTGAATTTAAGCTGTAAAACTTGGAAATGAAAGGTTGTAAGAAAAATATAAATTAAAGCGAGATTATAGCTTGACTTTAACATGCACTCATTGTTTGGACTTCTCTGATGTGCTCTGGGGGTGAGAGTCAAAGTGCATCACTTTGTTTTCTGGGGAAAATGCAGGTTTTGGTGCATTAACATTAGATGTTAGTGCCCCATGGCACAGTGGACCTATAACTGTTTCTGAACCTCTGCTGCTGCTGCACGGAGTCTAGTGTCTGGATATCAGTTGCCGCTGAAGTTGAGTTTGAGCTCAATTTGTGCCAGAGACTTTTGACACACAGGCATGGGTTCCCTTCCACAAGATTTCATTATCATTGTGATGACCTCTGGAAGAGGGAAATGTGGCAAATGATTGAGATGAAAGGGGAGAGCGCAGGAGTAGTTTAAACTGCATCTGTTTAAAAGCGTTACTCGGCAAAGTCATCAACTCAGGCGTGTCTGCCTTTTCCAAGCCAGGTATAACAGGACTTATTTCCTGCTATATGACTAGATTTATAACATGTGCATGAGACAGTTAATTAACAGTACATCCAGTGTTGTATTTACTTTGCATGTGCAGGTTGTAAATACGTTGTGCAGTGTGTGCCCGCACTTCCAAACTCTCTCTGAGGGTATTTTGGCAACAGCATCTTGCTGACAGCTGTAAGTTTACAGCAGTGTGCCCTTAAGGGGAAAGACATGATTATTAGTAGGTTATAGCCGTAGACTGGGCATCCTGAGTTAGAGGAAACGGATTAAAAGAGAGATGTCCCTAAAGTATTGGAGATAAAGGTTTTTTAGCAATCCTCCTGCATCTTTTTTCCAGTGGTCCAAACTCTGCCATAATCTAATGATGGTTCATCTTTTTGCCTGACCCTTTGAATGATGCTGGGGTTTCTTGTTTGTTTTTAACTTGGGAATCCTGTTTTCCTTTGGATGCCTTATACTGTGTGACAAAGAAAGTATATAAGGAAAGTAATATATTATTTGCATGTCTTAAATCTTGTATAGTTATATATTGTACTGTGCCTGTGCATCTCTTCTGCTCTGAAGAATGGCACTGCTGTAAGCTTACATTAACATGTAGAACAGCCTGCATAGCTGAAGGGGCAGCAAGGATCCCAGGTGTGCTCTGCTTGGGCTTACTGTCCTAACCATTAAGGGATGGTGTCATGTTCCCTCTTCCTTGCTTTACCTTTGGTGCCAAGTGTCTCATGTTTTTGCTTGCGTAATGAGCTGCTTTTAGCAGGAGACGAGTCTGACTGAAGGCAAGGTTTTAGTTTTGTCATTAGAGAGCTCTTGGAGGAGCCGTGGCTTTGCGTGGCTCTGTAGCAAAGAAAGCTTAAAACACCTATTCACTTCTGATTTTATGACCAGTAGGCAGTTAGTTATATGAAAGCTGCTCTGACTTGGGAACGTGTGGATGTGACCAGAAGGTGCGACTGCAAAATGTCAAGGAAGCCTGCAGGTTTGAGAGGCAGCTGTCAAACTTGGGCACTTCAGCAGTCAAGCAGCAGTTCTGGATGCACACCTTTCTGGATATAACTCTTCAGCGTTTCAGACATTTAAAAAAACCGAGAGTGTAAAATTTGCATCATCTTATATTGAGCTTAAGCTCCCCAGTTGGAAACAGTGTTTGCATGCTACTGCAGCAGGTTCTGTTTCTTAGATTGCAACTTGTGCATGTGTAACAGGCAAAAGTTTTCTACCTAGCCTGACAAGGAGGTGTTAGTAGTGTTACTAAAACTTTGCATACAAAGTAGACACTGCTGCTTGCTGGGGGACTGCCTTATGCTAAGAACTGTAATACCCTCTTTTTTTGGTCCCTCTAGAAAGTGGCCAGCAGTACTCTGACAATAGAAATTAACTTTTAGTTTGTAACCACTGGGTTTTGGTTTGTGAGGGTTTTGGGTTTGTTTGCTGTCTTGTTATGCTTGATCTTGTATAGCCATTGTGTCCATAACACTCATTTCTTTTCTAACAGGAGGGTTTTTTTAATAGTTGTTCCCTAGACCAAATGCCTGCCTATCTGTTTCTAATGTTAAACCTCACAAGCCCAGCCTGTTCAGGCTGATTTAGTTATCATTGAGGTAAAAACACTGGAAGTCAAACAAGTGCTAGGAGTTCTGTTTGGTAGCAGTACAGGGGAACACTTTAGGTAAAAAGAGTACCCCTGCATTTCTGCTTTAAACCAAGTTGAACCTGCTTTGTCTTCATTGTTACTTCAGTCATTCCCTTCACTGTGGAGTTTCTTTTCCCTCTCTGCTCCCCCTTCTCTCCTCCCGCCCCTCTTCACTGTGCTCAGTTTCTATTAGGGAATGGAGCCATAATTCAGAATTTTTAGTTTTCAGTCTATTTACAGCTTCTAGTACTAAAGACAGCACAGTGAAATTCACTGCAGTCACTGGCAGGTTTATCCCGGTGGCCTCCAGGGTGCAGAGCAGACAAAGGGACACAGCACAGCAATAAAAGGACCAGCTGCTCCTCTCTGCTCCGTTTTTGTTCTGAGCCTCTATCAGGCTGCCAAGAGCCTCACTGGTGATTCTGATAAGTTTAGAGTTGAGGTGCATACCAAATATTCAAGTGGAAGAGCAAGAAAAGACTGGTACAGAAGATAGCAATACAAAAGGAGATCTAGAAACCCCAGAAACTGCACCCTCTGCCTTGCAGAGCTGCTAGGTGGCCCCTAATCTGCTGTTCGGTGATAAAATGTAACATGAATTATATGCATTTCTTAATTGTGAATTGTGTTTTAGAAATCATTTTATTACACGTAATTTTAGTACTCCTGCACAAAAATGTCTAAAGAATGTTTCAGATGGCAGGTGAGCTAGTTCTCTTGGTCCTTGAGGAGTCTGCCCATAAACTGGCTGTGTTTTTGAGATGTTAGGAGGTTTGTGGTAGCATAGGCCAGACAAAGTGTTTGCTGAGACAGAAAACAGTGGTCAGTAAGCTGCTCCTATAGTCATTTGTACTGGAGAGGGACAGGAAGATAAGGGAGGGTAGGTTTAAGCCTTCTGTTTGTAGTGGGAGTCAAAGTAAATCCTGGGATGGGCAATTTGTTCATGCATGTTATTCTTTTACCCTTCCCTGCCTACCTTTTTCCACATGCACATGTTGGGAAACACAGTTCTAATTATATTTTTAGACTCCACAAGCATGGATGATAAAAATTAAAAAAAAAAAAAAAAAATTCACCACACTTCAAAAAGGTATTTGAAATAACTGCATTTACGTTGGGTAATGCAGAAGGTAATGAACAGGAGCACTGATGGGATAAAAGAGGAGAGGGAAGACAAGAGTAGTTAGATGGTAAATTTTAAATGTTACTTGTATTGCTATGAATTAGAAACTATTAAATATTTTACCAGGTTTTCTTTTGTTTGTTTGCTTAATTTTGTAGCCAGTTACTTAAACTGAAGAATTTTTTTATTGAAGGCAAGGGTTTAAAGATGGATAGTAATATAAAACCTTTGTTTTATAGTAAAAAACCTTTGTTTTATGCTTTTGATGGTAGTAAAATACAACTTGCAGATTAAAAAAAAAAAAAAAAAAAACACAACAAAACCCCTATATTTTCTTTTTATCAATTTGGAACAGAAATTTGTATGTTCACATAATCCTTTCTCCCCACACCTTTAATACCTCTGGGTGTTTTGGGGTTTTTTGAAACTTTGCAGCATTGTGCAATTGCATATCCTTTCTAGGAATACTAAAATGGAAACCCTTCCCTGAACTCAATAGCTATTGATAGATGAGTGCATAGATCTGTCAAACAACTTAATTTGCATTGTAGCAAGGCTCGGAGGGCTTAGCTGACAGAGGGGTATCCCACTGCGCAGTGTAGAACTGCTCAGACACAAAGGAAGAGGCCGTTTCTCCCTCCAAGTTAACAATATAAATGAGAAAGATGACGGATGGAAGAAAAAAGTGTTATTCTTATTTTACAAATTGGGATCTGAAGCAGCGGGTGTTGTTTGGCATGTTTCAGCAGCAGGACGTGCTGAAGCAGGTTGTGGTCAGTAATTTCTATCTCTATATTGCGTTTGCAGTTTTGCAGTGCAAATATTTGTTGTGTTATGTCATGAACTATATTGGTGAACCAATTCAGGCTAAAAATAACCACCAAAAAAAGCCAGTAATTATACTCAAGCTGCCACTGTCAGCAAAAGAAATGCTTGCCAATCTGATATATATATATATATATATATATATGCTTAAGATAAAGTGTCTTTGCTAGAGTTATACTAGAAATTTGCAGCAGAACTGAATTGGATCTCATGTTAGTCTAGTGTCCTGACAAGTGGATTTAATTTCTTCTTTCTGATTTTTAAAAACACACCAGGAAGATAGACTGTAGTGCTGCTTTTGCACTTGACCACTATCCTTAGTAGGCTGAACTTCAGACAGAAAACCTAAGGATAAAGTAATAGGAAATTTTAGGAAATCCAGGTTTGAATTTACAGTTCAGGAGTGGCTACATTTTATTAATGAAGCTGTGTTGCCTGTTTATCCTCTGCCTTCTCCCATCACTCCTCTTGTGCTGCTTGCTGCTAATGCAGATGTATGCAAGATTAGGCAAATCCTGGCAGCCAGTTGATGAGAGGCAAAAAGGCCTTGCCAGGAGAGCAATTAGTCTCATTTTTGTTCTTTTGTTTTGGTTGTTACTAGATGTTTTCTCATCCTATTGCTGAGGAGAAATCATTTGGCAGGTGGATCATATGCCATTCCTGTGCCCACTCTGACTATAGCAAGTCAGGCAAGGTGGCATTTTATACTGGAGTGCAGCATTAATCAGCTGGAGGTCACACAGTAATAACTGGACTATCCCTTCTAAAAGGGAAACCATTGAACATTTCCACAATCCAAAGTACTACTATATTGTGTCTTCCTTTCCTTAAACCTTCTTGCTTTAAAATGCAAGAAATAGCTTTCAGCATTCATAAAGAAATACCCTTTCTGCTCAGCAGCAGCAGTGCAGGGTGTCGTTTATACCTTCTCATTTCTCTAGCTCCTCAAACAGGCTATTTGATTCTGTAATTCCCAGCTGCTCATTGCCATTCAGTACCTCCTCCCTCACTATCCTGTATGTATATTTGTGTGGCTGCTTTGGTGGCCTGGGTTGCAAACCAAACCTGTTTGAAGATACAATATAATCTCTCATCCCTTGCCCCCCGTTTGTTTCTAACTGATTTAGGATCCCAGGTCTGACTTGGTTTGCCACTAGATGTGCACCACAGATTCAGGTGTGCTACATTGCATATGATATCAAGAAAATATCATATAATACCAAGAAAACAGTAATATTTCAACTACAGCAGTCACCCAGTCTGGTTAGCTGGACAGACATGCAGGTTCTTGTGAAGTGCAGGACAGGAATAAGGGCATTGAGGTGTGGAGAGAGGGCTAAAAGATTGTCTGCTAGATTATGCTGAGAAGTGCAGATGGGAAAAGCCCTTTAAGCTGTTTTTTGCCAGTGAAGTCTGGTTAATGCTAGATACAATATTTAAATACAAGTAATTTTGTGGTTTCAAAATGTACCTACAAGGGAAAGTAAATTGGGAGTGTCCTTTTTTAATCTGAAGTAATCTCCATTTATAAATTTAATCAAATTGTTAGGTTTCCAGGTTGTTATCTGAGTAATACTTTTATGTCTTACTCATGTCCCATGTATGTGCAAGTTGAAATTGAAGTGATATTGAAGAGGAAATTCTCAATGGCATCAGCAGCTTGGAAACTAAAGGGGAAATAATCAAGTATTGAAGAGATAAGACAAAGATTATAATATTATCCCAGTTTACTACTGCTATCTTGAGAATCAGAGCCTTACCTCATAGTCTCAAATAACGTGGATGTTTGACAAGTTTGATCATTCTGGTGTTTTGTTTTGTTTGGTTTTTTTTTCCAATCCTGCTCTTTAATGGAAGATGCCAGTGATGGTGGACGGGCCTATAAAACAGTTTTGGATCGCTGGAGAGAGTCACTTCTTTCTTCTACCAGCTTGTCCCAAGTCTTCCTTCATCTGTCTACACTGGATCGAAGTGTCATCTGGTCAAAGTCCATCCTCAATGCTCGCTGTAAAGTGTGTCGGAAGAAAGGCGATGCAGAAAGCATGGTGCTGTGTGATGGCTGCGATCGAGGCTATCATACTTACTGCATCAGGCCCAAGCTGAAGGTATCTGAGGAAAAAGAAGCGCTTCCTTTTCACACAAAACTTGAGTAGTTCTTACAACTTAATTGCATACCTACTAATGCTTTCTTCTTTTTTTCTTCCTTCTCCTCCTAGGTCATTCCTGAAGGAGACTGGTTTTGCCCAGAGTGCCGACCTAAACAGCGCTCTAGACGCCTCTCCTCCAGACAAAGACCTTCTGTGGAAATTGATGAAGAGACTGCTGAACAACTAGGAGAAGGAGAAGAAGAGGCAAATTATGATGAAATGGGGCAAAGTGAGGAAGAGCATTACGAAGAAGAGCAAGATGAGGAAGATGAATCTCAAGAGGAAGAAGAGATGAGGTAAATGGAAACCCCTTTAGCAGATGTCTTATGGAAATATCTTTATTAGGTGGAGTAATTGTTCACATAAGCACATATCTTGAAAATCCAGCCTGAAAAAGATGTTTATTTTAAAAAATGGCAGCTTGTTAGGAATTTGGCTTTTACTGGTGGGTTTAATATTAACAAAACTTGAAGTCTAGTGGACTTAGACTCACTTTTCAGGATGAAAATTCCAGCCTAGGATGTATAGGTGAGATGGCCATCAGAGTTGCAGTTCTGTACAGCTACTATTTCTATGTAAAGTGGAGAGAGTTTCAAACAGTAGAAAACCTGTTGACTGAAGGAAAACTGTTTGTGGCTCTGACAGTTGGGATACAATAGTTGGAGAGAACTTGCATCTCCTTGAGAAGTAAGTTTATATCTGGGATCTTCCTTCTGTCCTGTAATAGAAGGAGAGTCTTGAGTATTAGTTATAAACCCTGACTAGAGCATAACTTCTATATTGAGTATTTTACAACTGCAGTTTATTTACACAGCTGGTAATAAAGTTTAAAAATCCTAGTTACTTACAGTTGCTGTGAGAAATAAGCAAGTGAGTTAAAGAAATTGATAGCTGGTGCTCCAGTTAATGCATTTGTATTGCACAAGCTGCAAGGGTGATGGAACTTCCAAGCATTTCCTTATAGTAGGTGCTCCACATAATATCTGATTAAGAGACTTCAGTATTTAAGATAATGGTAGCTGGATGGCTGCATCAGCTTGAAAGGCAGCTGCTTACCAGTCCAACCTTGAATGGCTGGGTTTTTTAAATGCTGAATTAGAAAACTGAGGGAAGAGAGACACAGGGAATTTGGGGATAAATAAACATAATTGTTCACTTTTTGTAGCCCATCAAAGCCAGGAAGACCTCAGGTCAAGTTTCCATTAAAAATGAGAGCAGCCAAACTCAACAATCCATTCTCAAGTCAGAACAGCCAGCGTCAGGCAAGATATGCTTCCCGGAGCCAGCAAAACACACCTAAGCAAACTGAATCTTCATCTAAAGTTACCAGGAGGCGGTTGAGAAAGGTAAAATCAGCCCCTCCATCAGTGACAAAGCCTTCTTTAAGACTTAATAGCCGGACCACTCGTCAGACCCAGAGTTCATTGCAAGCAGATGTATTCGTGGAATTACTCAGTCCTCGAAGAAGACGAAGAGGAAGAAAGAATGCTGATAACACACTGGAAAACAGCCCTTCCAATTCTCTCGGATTTAGAATTGTTGATACTGTAGACCCGACCGAGCGGCTTCGGAAGTATCCAGTTTCTACTTCGAAGCTTTCTCTTCCTGTTACTGAACCCAAGAGAAGAGGCAGGAAACGACAGTCTGCAGGTTAGAGAAATGTGTTTGCCCAGAATAAAAACCATGTTCTGTTCCTTGCTAAAATATTTGTGTGGTAGAGCAAGGAGACTAGGAATGATTCTTGAAGGCAGTTTTACCTCTTCCAACAAGTCAGATCCCTTCTTTTGCAGTGACAGAAATGAACCTCAAGAAGAAAAATTCAGTCATCTAAAGAACAAATACTTAAATTGCCAAGGAGATTTATCATACCCATACTTGAAGGTTCATATTTGCTAACAATATGGAACAATTGCTAATAAGTGGATAGAAAATGTGAAAGTGATATTTATGCCTTAACCCTTAAAAATGCAGACGTTTACTTATTGCTTTTATGGTTTTGTTTTATTAAACAGTGCAGAACACAGATGTAGGCAAGGTAGCAAAATTTGGAATATGCACAAACCACAAGAAACTACTGCCAGAAGAAAAATGTCATCTATCTGGTGTAGGGCTAACAGTGTTCTTGATTGTTAAGCTAATAACAAGCATTTGATGGTAGGGGAATACTTGGAAAGCTACAATAACCTTTTAAAAACAGAAAGGCCCCAATGTGAGACTGAAGAGTGTGAAAGAGCCTGCACTCCAGTGTGGCAGCCTTGTATTTTGTGCCATTTCTGTCCTTCACCATTGGGAGTTTCTGGGCTTATCCTCTAACCACCCTGCTAACTACTCCTGAAAGCAGATAAAACCACTCTGAATAGAGGTTTTGTGGAAGCAAAAGTTATGAGCAGGCAGCTTATTCTGTTCTTCTCTAATAGGGCTTTTCTTTCAGTGTTTAACAAATTGTGTTAAAATTGAAATCAGTGGAAAAAAATCCTTTCCAAAATTAATGTGATGCAGGAGAATGGAGGAGGAACCCAGTTAAGTCCTGGTACTTTGCATTTTGCACTGCAAGAGAGACATTGAGTGGTTAATAACAAGACTGTAGTGTAGTTAATACCTGAAGCCAAACTACATGAGTTTTGTCCAGAAACTACAGTTTTACTACCCAAGAATAATGGTGGTTTACTACTTTTTGAAACTTTTTTCTTGTCAGGTTTTTATTTTTATGTGGTGGGGTGGTTTTTGTTGGGTGTTTTTTTTTCCAGAATCATCTCCTCAAACCTCATTGAACAGAAGAAGTTCAGGACGTCAAGGGGGAGTCCATGAACTCTCAGCTTTTGAACAACTTGTAGTGGAACTGGTACGACATGATGACAGCTGGCCTTTCATGAAACTGGTTTCCAAAATCCAGGTAACTGATAGAACTGTAGAGGGGAATGATAATGGTTGAGTATCATGTTTGCTGCCAGTAAAAATTTGGGATTTTATAGTCTTGCCCAAACAGGGGGATATAGATAAGCAATGTGATTCAGAACGCTTGCATTTCAGCTAAAATATGGTGCCAGAAATAACTTCTGCAATTGACATGTTGTTGGGAAGTTTTAAAGTATGCTTGTCAGGCATTTAAAAATATGAAATGCTTTGATTTGGGGGGAAAAAAGGTAAAGCATGGGACTGCTAAAGGTACGTTTATGTTGATTAATTAATTATTTGGAGTAACCTTCAATTTATGCAAAGGTATTTTTGAGAACAGACCTGCAGTAATATAACAAGATAGGAACAGCTTTACTCTGATATTAACTATAATGCAGTAAAACAGAGAATTTCTTAGCTTAGTTCTTAATTATTTTCTTCTTGTTTAGCTTTTAAAATACTTGATGGTAAGTAGGTACCCAAAGTAAGCGCCACTTTAGAGGTTTGCATGACAGTAAAAGTTCCCAAGGCATGTCTGCTTTTCTGCAGGCGGCACAGGTTTGTCTGCTGGAACTGTCATACCCTAACCAAGTGCCTGTCCTCTCCGAGGCCTCTGGAGCAACTGTGCACAGACATTCGTGCAGTATCTAGAGCTCGGTGTTCAAGTGCTCTATTAAAATTAACAGTGATAGCTGTTAAATGAAGACTTGAAACAATTCAGAGTCACAGGTTGCTGGAAGGATTAATGTATCTGGACAAAAAGAATGATGTTCAAACGTGAATGAAAGATGTAAGTGCATAGGAGGAGGAGAGGAATCCTGAATGAAATGAGACTAGCGTCTGCCTACTCATGCACAGTAATTACACTGGATAGTGCAAGAATCTGGTGAATGTAAGGAGGGATGGAGGATTCAACTTAATTTTGATTCTAAAAAGAAACTGCTAGAATTCAGTGTGTTACTGTTTGCATGAATCAATCACTAAGGGACAGTCTCTATAGTTTGGAAAGAAAAATCCATTCCTGAGTAGTTCAGATTTTCTTCATCATGACAGAAATTATGGTTTAAATTTTTTGCTGCCTTTACGACAATGTAAAGAATACAGTGAATGATCAGTGCACAGCAAGCCAGAAAGGGAAAACTCTCTTTTTCGTCCTCATATGAACTGCACTTCTAAAGGGAAAGGAAGGTAAAATGTGTCAAACTAATTCTGTATCTCTACTAATTCTTTCTTTAGGTTCATTTGCAGGTTGCGCTTCATATAGTAAAGTTACAGGCCATAAACAAGACCTTAGTTTAAAAACATATATGATGATGCATGGGGGTATCTTTTCTTGGGGGGAGGAGTCACATTTGGATCAGATATCCTTTCCTTTTACCCCCCCCCCCCCCCCCCCCCGCTTTGTGAATGAGACACTCAGCCTAAGCTTGGTACTTACCTGGAATTCAAAATCTATGGTCCAAATGGTCAGTTAAGCAATCCTTTACCTCCCCTCACTTTCATCACATAAACACTGCTACGAGTGACTGTTTCTCTCTGGTACTTGAATACTGTGTTCTTGCTACAGAAAGGTTCACTACTTCCTGTTCAACACAACTAAATGGAGCATCAGGATTTCACTTCTCCTGTAAGACAGTGAATAGCAGTGGAGTGAAAATGGTCATTACTCATGATTGAGGAGCTTTTAATATTGTAATATGTTTCAGGAAAATGAAAGGTTCTTAAACCTTGGAAATCATTTTGCGCTTGACAGATGGGAACACTGTAATGCTTATCTGTTCATGCAATTTTCTCACAGTTGTTCACAGGGTATTTAGGGTTAGATTTATTCACTGGCTATTATTTGCTGTGGTCTACTACTTGAATGATACAGAAATGAAGAAGCAATACCTGAAAACTAACATTCAGTTCAGGACATGGAGGTGGTTGCTTGTGTTTAAAAGCAAAACCAAAATGCTTTCTGCTAATACATCATTTGTTTATAGGTAGAATTTTAAGCTTCCATTTGTCTATGGAATTTTTTTTTTTTTTTTTTTTTTTTTTTTAGGTACCAGACTACTATGATATCATCAAAAAACCTATTGCCTTAAATATTATCCGTGAAAAAGTGAATAAATGTGAATACAAGTTAGCATGTAAGTAGTACTGATTGAAAGAGGTAATGAACCCTCTGCTCTCACTTTAAAATAAATTCGTGTCATAAAATAGAGCTGTGTCAGAGGATTAGGAAGCTGAAAGTGATTGGTTTGGGGCTTCGTGGTGTGTTTTGGGTTGGTTTTTTTGTGGTTTTGTTTTTTTGTTTTTTTTTTTTTTTTTTTGAAAGAGCATTTACTAATATTTTAAAATAAGATTTGTTGAATAGTTCTTTTACTACAAGATGCGTGATGTACAGATAGGTAAGAAATGAGCAGCTAAGGAACTGCTGGTCATTTCTCAAGCCTTTGATGTCAGTGAGTGGCACTGAAATATGGGTGGCATGGTTTAGTGGGAGGTGTCCCTGCCCCTGGCAAGGGGGTTGGAACTAGATTATCTTAAGGTCCTTTCCAACCCTAACTATTCTATGATTCTATGATTTAGAAAAGGTCCTGGGTTTACTGCTGGATTTGTCGTTTTTATTGATAATAAGAGAAATTTCAAGAATGTTTACATGGCACTAATATAATGATAGACACTTGAAACATGCAAAGACATTTTTGTGTTGTGACTGTAGGATCACTGTAGTGATACGGTGGTGTCATACTGCTTTATCGTACTGCTCCGAGACATGCTCAGTTGATTTACTTTTTATTTTCCAGCGGAATTCATTGAAGACATTGAGCTGATGTTTTCGAACTGCTTTGAATACAACCCTCGTAACACAAGCGAAGCAAAAGCTGGAACTAGACTTCAAGCTTTCTTCCACATTCAAGCTCAAAAGCTTGGACTTCCAGTCACATCTGGTAATGTGGACCACGCTGCTCCTGCGGCGAAGAAGTCACGAATCTAACCTCTACCTTCCAAAGGATTTTTTTTGAGGAATCTGCTATGTTCATTAAAATGAAATGTTAAATCTTAAATCACGCAGTCGTCATACCTGTATAAAGCAATAACAACTGTTTAACCACCTTGAAGTGTGGCCTGCACTATATTCTCAATGTAATATTAAGCACTCAGGAGAACGTAGGAAAGATTACCTTTGCTACAGTTTTATTCAGTGTCTGATAATTTTGATAGATGTACTGGATACAGTACTGGTTTACAGAGGTTTTGTACATTTTTAATACATTCATGTGTCCAAATATCTTCCAGAAGAACATTGTTTTTTTCCTGCACAAAATGACCTTGTTTCATCCTCTAGATTTTGTAGGAGCTGTGGTATGGAGGGCTTTATCAACTCAGATAAAATCTTCTGCTGTAGCACAGTTGACGAAACTGTGTGTGTGTGTGTGTTTGAAACTTCTTTGAGCATATCTTCTCAACACTACACATGAATGAGTACAACTGCATATCTTTTCAAGTACTGTACCAGTGCTGGCTGGAGATATTCAGTCTGAGTTTATTAAGTAGATATTTATTTAGCATTCAAAGTAATTTGTGAATTTGTTTTGTATTTATAAAATTTGTACTTGGGGATTAAAAACAAAAAAAAAAACAAAAAAAAAAAAGAGGAGTTCCATAACTTTTTTAATTTTTTTTCTGGGTTTTTTTTTTGTTTATTCCCCTCTAACTTGATGATCAATCAATAAACACCTGCCCATGGCCCTGGCAGTTCTTCTAGCAATGAGTAAATTTACGGGACTGTACTATAAGTTTCTACGTACAACTTTGGAAGTGCACAAATAAAACGACACATTTTTCAAAGTATTTTGAGCTTCCTGGCATTTTCTTCCGCGTTACACTGCTGCACCATCTTCCCCGTTAACCTACCAGGACAAGCTGCTGGAGAGAACATGGCACAACTTGGTTTCCATGGGGGTACCCCAGTCAGCATTTTCAGCAACTGCAGCCACTGTGACACCTGGTCTCTGAGTGATGCCGATGTTCACCGACACATAAGGAGTAATGTAAAAAGTATGTGCATAAGTTGTATAGTTATTTAACTTGGATTTTTATCCTAAGAGTGTAAAACCTCATAGTTTTGTTTAGCTGACCAGCAGCTTCTTTAAACTACTTGCTCTCCTCGACAGTTTTACTTTCAGTATTTATTAATTTAAATGTATTAAACTCTGTTCGAGTCAACACCTTTCAAACCCTTTAAAAACCAGTTTTGCCCACCTGGAGGTATGCCACAGTGAAAAAATGGCATGGATCAGAAGTTTGAGGGTAGCAAGAGGTGGCTAGAATGGGCATTCCCTTGAGCCTAGGGAGCGGATGGCAACACGTAGGAGACTGAGGAGGTTGAAATGCTGGATTTGGGTGGGGGTGTTTTCTTAGGAAAACAAACCTAAAATAATCTAAGCCTGAGAACAGCGGGGATATTGTTTAGAAACGTCTGTTGATACTTCAGAGTTTCTTTGTGAGCCTTCCCTTGTTCAGAGCTGACATCTCTCCTGTCCAAAGATGCGTTTCTTGTTCCCACCACAAAGAACGCCAAACTCCACAAGGAACTTGAGCAGCAGAAGACTTCTTTGCATGATATAGGTGGTACTTGATATCCCTGCATCTGTCTAGTCCCAAGAGGATGTGAACATCCTGACTAGCAGGTTGCACAGCCACTTGTGCGAGTTCTTGTTCCCATGAATAGTCCCCATTGACTTATTATTCACATTGAAATGTGAATATTTCGCGTGGGGGGAGTGCTGCGGGCTGACCAAGTCCATCTGTGGCAGATGCAATTTAAATGGTTACTGTCCCCAACCTCCCAGCTGTTCATTCCTATTGCTCTTCCATCAAGGTTATTCCCTTTGAAAGCTTCCCCTCAGCAACACCATGGTAAGTCTGAGTTTAGGTAGAGCCGGTGGGAACGGTTTAAGCCAGCTCTCTGCTTGTGACGTGGAGTTTGTATGCTTGTGCCATGAACTAAATTAGCAATTTGTCATGAGGTTTGCAAGCCAAGGCCTTACTTAAACACGCTGAAGGTGTAATCAGAAAAGTGGCCGCTTCTCCTTTGATCAGCTGTGTTTAAATATATGCTGCATGTGCAGTGGAGATGCTCTCGGCTTTAGTGGTGCTCACAGGGCATGGGCCGAGCCTTTGGTTCCTGGTAGTGGACTGCCTGAGTCAGTACTTTCAGGGCAGCGTTTTCAGACTACAGCTATGTTCTCTCTGAGTTATGTCAAGATGTCTTTCTGTGGCTGTTTATTTCCCCCAGGCATATCCCTTTGCAAAAAGGCGAATTGCTTAATATCTCCCTCCTGGCCATAATCATGGCATAGTTGTGCTCCATGTCCACCTTTCCACCAAAACAAACTTGTATCGTACCATGACCGGCCATGCCATGTGCTGTTACCACCAGGCGAAGCGTCGTGCAGTATCTGCAGAGGGCTCCAAGCCAAAGTCTCACAAAGGTGCAGAAATGGATAGGGTCAATGGCTTCATCTAGGACTCAGAGCTGCAACTAATCAGGTTGTACCAGACACTGCAGGAAAACAGGCTCCAAGTCCAGTGCCTGTCCTCCGAGCAGCATTTTGACAAGATGCAATAGTGAAAGTCTTTCCCTTCTTGGCGGCTCCAATATATCTTACCCTGGCAGGTGCCCAGAGGCAGCTATACCTGCTGGTTTTCCTGTTGTGCAAATTCAGCTTCTTTCATTCACATCAGGGCTAGGAATTACAGGGTAACCACCCTGGGCCATTTTTGATGTTTTTTGTATGTAACTGTCTCATAACCATGGGGCCAGGTCCTTTGGAGGAATTGGGCTCCAACCCAAAGGACTCTCTCTTCCAGCGAATCTCAGTGTTTCCTCAAATACAACTTGCTCACCTCCTGGCCACCACAGACTGATGAAGATGCAGAAGACAAATTCTCTGCAGTGGCTGCTGTTAATGGAAGATGCCCTTCCTACCCAAGCAGGTTGAGGTCAGCAGGAGAAGGCTGGATGCAGTCTTGTTTGATGATTGATTGCATCAAGCTGATGCTGGCTGTCCATGCTTGGGTGTCAGCCAGCAGCACCAGAGTACCAAAGTTGTATTCAGAGGCAGGTGATCACCTTGGCTGGCATATTCAGTGTCACACTTGCTGGAAGCTTAGATTCTGGAAACCTTAACAATGCTGGAAAGCTCGAGCTGCTTTTGGGCTGGCAGAGTGCATGGCAGATGTGAGCCAGTGCTCTTTTTGTGGGGCTGGGGCTGTGGCCAGCACCCAAGCGCTGGATGGCTCTTGTGTGGAGGGTGAAGTTTTAACTATCATAGGAGAGAGCACATAAATGTTAGTGTTAACAGTAAAGATGTTCTTAGCATAATCTCAGCAAATAGGGGCATTAGAAACCAGCAAGAAGCAGCCAAAAACCAGCCTGAACTTACATGTGTAATTGCAAGGAAGAAGAGATTGACAGAGCCTGAACATCCCAACAGTCGCCAGCTGCCCCACAACCATCCATCCATGGAACAAGCACAGTCCAGAAGTGGAGATTGTGCTAGGGATGTGCGCAGGGAGCAGATCTCTGTGGGCACCACACCACGGCAGCGTCCTGCCCAGCTCCATGCTGCTGCTGGACTGGTAATCTCATTTTATCCGTGTACATTCGAATGAATAATACCTTGCCCTGGTCACGTTGCCTTGTGTGGATCGCTGTCATAACAGCCCCAGTTCCAGCTAACGCTTCCTGAGGCTACCAAGAACTCTTTCTACCTACCTTGCGAGAGCCATTTCACTCTGAAGAAACTGCAGGTAGTTTCACGGCCACAGCAGTGACTTCTGGGTCCAGCTCTGCAGAGGTGCTCCTTGTGCTTTACCCAACTTGCTGTGAGGGGATGTTCTGAGGTTTCTCAGCCTGCTGCCATCAGGACCACATGATGCCTTCTTCCTCCCACCTGCCCTTCGACAGGCAGCGTACTTCCCTTAACTCGGTGCCTCCTTAAACAGCACCCTAGTAAAACTTTGCCTTTAAGAGCTCGACCGTACGTATGTATCAGGCCTTTGTAACAACCCCTCTTGGAGAATCTCCAGTTACTACCAGTAAGAAAATTTCCTGATTTGGGGCACTCAAGTTGGAAAATGTTTGGATGAAGTCCAATGCAAAAGGTGAAATGGCTTGTGCTGTAAATCAAAAGAACTGAAAAGACAGGTATGTAAAGCCATCACCTTGTTTCCCATCTGTTGCCTAAGAGGGATGCTGAAACAGCAACATCCCTAAAATGTTTGTGGGTTTATGTGTGTATACTTGTGCGAAGTTTTGTATGTTTAACTGCTGTCAGCCCCTGTCTATTAAACAATACTTATCATTAATGCTGTACTTCATTCAAGGTTTATCTCCAGTACCTGGGAAAGTGCCGCTGGAACTGTGATTTACTCAGACCACAAGTAGTGCTGGGAGCAAAGCCCGGTGTTCTGCCTCTGTGCTCCCAGCAGCATCCCCTCGCCCTAGCTTCAGTGACAACATGTGGCTGGGCTTGTGCTTAAGCTGGGCTTATTTTTCCTAAGTAATCAAACACACCTGACCTGCTGTTGGTGAAGCACTCCATCATCTGCAGCTGTGTTCTGGCAGACGCTTTTCCAAACCAGTGCTTTTTAATACTTGGAGTGCATTAAAATGTTCAGCATCAGTACAGACTGCACCTGACACGTTCACAGTGGCAGAAGGCCACAGGCTGCCTATGCTTCCCAAAAAGTGCACTGAGGCCAACTTTGGGTTTGTTTCTCTACCACAATATACTGGTTTCCCGGGTTTGTGGTGCTGCTTTCTAGAAAGTGGCTGAAACTGATTTGAGATTACTTCTTTCAGGTGCGACTCCACCTTTAACAGTTTTTAGGTATGAAAGAAGAAGGGAAAACACACGTTTTTGGGGCACACAGAGGAGCGTACCTGGGGAGAAGCTCCGGGCATGCAGCAGGCCGGCCCCAGGCGACATCCTCCCCAGCCTTTGCTGGAAGGGGAGAAGGCAGCAAGCCTGGGGCTGAGCCTGCGCCCTCGGCGCGGCTCGCAGGGCGCATCCAACTGTTCAGGTCCCTCGCTTTTGATGATAGAAATGTTCGATTGGGCCAAGTTTCCTACAGGGATGTAGGTGCCGGCAGACTCTCCAGAGCCACTGCCGTGCAAGATCAGCTTTCACTTACTCTGCTCCACAGCTGCTCACCTTTCCCTTCCCAGGCTTGTGTCAAGGAACCACAAAAGCAATGGTCTTTATTCGAGCAGCAGAGTGCTGCTGCGCCAGCACCGTGTCGCAGCACAGAGTTACTCTGGCACAGTGTAAAGCTGGGTTTAACAGTGCCCCGTGGAAGAGCAGAAAATGGCACGCTTGTGCCATCGTTTCCCTTGTAACAACAGCTGTCTCATAGAGGATATTCCTGCTCTGCTAGGGTGACACACCGTCCAACTCGAGTTTTGTCAGTTTGCTATTCTTAGCTTACCAGTTTCTTTAGGGTTTATACAGGTATTTCTTAGGTTAACAGTCCTGTAAGAACGTATGTAACAATCTATGTGCTTTCCAACTTCCATTCTCCAAGCACCTTACAGATGAAATTAGTTTGTGGAGGAAAGGATCTTGAAGAGATGGGCTGTGCTGTGGCTTGGCTGCTGTGCATCATGCGTTCGAAATGGCAGAAACGTGAGCCAGGATGCTGAAACGTTTGGGTTTTGGATCAGTTCTGCACCTGATTCTTTGCAGTGTGGGGATTTGCCTGTGGGATCAGGGCTTCATAGCTGCCTTTCGTGAGCATTCCAGCGCAGATCCCACCATCAGTCACATGCTTGGCCCTGCAGTGCTGGCACCGCTCGACTGTGCTGCTGTCACCAGAGGACACTTTTGCACTGACCAACAGGTCCTGCGATCCAGGAAGGGTTATAAATATTCCTGTGCCCCCGTCATCCTAAAGCCCATCCTCAACCACCAGCAAATGATCTCAACTCATGTATTTAGCATGTTGGGCTTAGCTACTGCTGTATTTTTAGATTGCTATCTGAAGAAGAAAAACGCAGCGGTTTTAAAAGGCGACATCAAATTTCCAAGCAAGACGCTCTGTGAGGGGGCTTTGCAATGCTTGAGTAGGTTTAGTCAGTGCGTCTTTTGTTTCCGCAGTTGTCCATCTCTGCTTCTAAGAGGTTTCCTAAGTCAGTCCTTGGCTTCAACCTTCAGCAAACAGAATTTCCTTCCATTCAGATGTGATGCTGCAAAACAGGTACTAGGTCTGTTTGTTTGGAGTTGTTCTAATAGTATTAAAACTTCAAAACCAAAAGTGTCTGTGCTACTTTTTGTCTGGCCTTTGCAACTTCCAATCTAAGCAGGCCATAGGAATTAATCCCCCCCCGTCTTGGCACTTTTGTGATGGCTTCCTCCATCTCCTGAAGAGGATTTGTTCCCTTCCTGGTGATTATTTTTATGTATTGCAAAGATGTCTCCCTAAATCAGACCTACAATGGCACAGAAGTGCTGATCATGATTACAAACAGCCCATTTGACAAGGACCTCATTCCAACGCGAGACAACACAACCCCAGCGGGAGGGGAAGCACGGAGCAATGAAAGGTTAGCAGCAAAATCAGGCCAAGGCTGCAAGACTTGGGATAAGTGCCCGAAATCTGTGCACAATCTGCGTACAGTGCTGCTCTGCACTTGTCTAGCCACAGGAAAACTAGGATTCCTTGTCCCACCAGGAACCCTGGATGGGATAATTTTGGGGAGGGCTCTTCTGTAAAGAAGAATGTAACAAAGTTGAATCATTGCATTCCTCATGTGCCAGCCCGCCGCCGCATCCTGAAGGTCCGCATGCGTCTATCCAGAGGGAAAGGGCTTTCTGAAACCATTGCCATCTTTTCCTGGAGGGACACCAGTTTAAGCTGTGTCATCTGCCAAGATGTCCAACCGCATCCTGTTGGCAGTCATTCTCCTGCGAACCAGGCTGAAGCCGTTCAGGACATTACCCCTTCCAGCTGTCCTGCTTCTCCCTGGAGAGGAATCCCTGCTCCGTGGCTGGACAAGTTTTCAGTAACCTGCAGTAGGAAGAGACGCATGGCTCAAGCAAGGTACACGACAGTGCTGCACACCCATTGTAGTAACAGGCAACTGTCTTCTGGGGGCAAAGGCAGGGCATTTTTGCCATGAACATGAAGAGGCAAGCAAGGGGTGCAACTGCTATTGAAGAAGCACCTCCTGGGGCCCTCACCTTGATTAACATCCCTGCCAACCTTGGCACCCCGGCTTTACAGCTGCGCTAGGAACTCCTGACAGAAACCAGCGGAACTATTAACGGCATCTCCTCTGTGTGAGGGGTGTGCGTGCCCTTCAACAGCGCCAGGACGGCGTATGAGGAGTGCGAGGATTCCTCTGAAGCCATGAGTGGATGCTGTGGGCTGGGGAAGGCGCTCGCAGGAGCTCCCAGGCGTGGGAAGGCGCATTACCTCCCCTGCGCAGCAGCTCCTTCTGCAGACACAGACGGGGAGAATAACGTGTTTCAAGCTACAGACAGTGCAGTTCAGCTGGAAACACGCTGGCAGTGCCAGAGAACAGTTTGGGTTTTCTTCATACTGGTGTCACGCTGGCACGCTATTCCTGTGAGAGATTCTCTGTCAGGGGCCTCTGCGAATGGCCCATTTTGCATGAAAAAGTCATGTATACAAACCAGGAACCCAAAGCGAATGGATTATCCAGAAGAGCTTTTTCCATGTGACTGATACATCCAGCACATTGTGCTGTTGCATTTTGGCTGCCTGAAGAACATTTCTGGTCTTTTATTTTATTAGAATAATCAAATGATATAATCTTTATCTTGTTTAGTATTACAGCCCATTCTTCCAAAGTGCTCTGGCAGCTCTCCCCTTAATCCCCTTACCCAGCATATAGGTCAGCCACAGATGCCTGGTTTTCTAAAGGTCACTTTGGCTCCTTTCTTGCTGTTTCACTGTAATAAACATTATTCTGTGATGCACAGCAACTACCGTGCTCCCAGAAAGTGGTGCTGATTTTTACATTTCCTCTCTTTAGGTAGGACTTAACAAATAGCATCCACATCTGCTATGTAGCAGGGCTATATACTGACACATCAGTAGTAGGGAGATAACAGCCAACACCAAACTCCTCACACCTACTCTTGTCAGAGGATGCTTATGAGAAGGAAAGGCTGACTTTGCTGTTTGCTTGAAACAGAGGCTTCAAGGAAATAATTGTTCTGCCTGGCCTACATTTCCTTCCCTAGGAGGAGGGATGGTGTGGGGTGCCACTCAGGGATGGGGATCCAAACCTCCGCGCCTGGCACCAGGGCTCACTGCAGCCTTCCTGGACGACCCCAGGCAACCCATCCATCGGGGAAAGAATACTGACCAGGCAGAGACACCTCATTAATGATGTCAATGAAAAGCTTTGGGACCTTGAGATAGAAGTGCTACAGGTGAAAAAATACGAAGAAAAGAAGAAATACTGTCTTCAGCTTGGAAGTGAAAGCTGTCTGGGGAAAAAACAGTGAACAAACTGAACACCTGCTCTAGTCAGTGGCTGATCCTATAAACCCTCCTTACCAAAGTTATGCTGTAAGTTTATCTCAGCTGTGAACAAGGGGCAGCAAGAAGAGAGACTTGGGAAGAAACTGCTCATGGGCAAAACGGACTTTGCGGGGCATACAGGGATTCATGGAGGGTAGCAGCGTAAATGGTAGTTACTTTTACTAGTGCCATGAATGCGCAAACCTTTGTGGATGTCGAACACATGCCAGTCGGTTACACGTAACTTTTTTCTGCTGTCTTTATTAACGAGGCTGAGCGCAGTTCCCTGTATTTCAGACTTCCGGGAATTTTTTATTCTGTTTGGCCACGTTTCTGCTGTCAGTTTTCACGTTTCGGTCACTGGAGGAGCTTTTATTTCCTTCCTTGCTGCGTTCAGACGCCACCCCTAACATGACGTCATTACAAGACATAACGTTTTAATTAAATCTCTTTTATTGTCCACAGGGCAATGACAGCCCCACGGCTGCCCGGCGTTATGATTCACCGGCACGTGTGACTTACCAGCACAGCACTGAGTGTCACGGGGGGAGAGGGGGGAATTCCACCCTGCCCGAAGAGCGTGCGGCTGCTGCTCCTTGAGCATCCGCGCCGGCCAGGCCGGCCTTACGCTGCTGCTGCTGCTTACTCCTGCCTCCCACTGCCCGCTGGCCTGGCGGACAGCCAGAAGGTGAACTTGGCCAGGGAATGTGCACAGCCGAACAGCTTTCCGAGGGAACAAAAAAGGGCTTTTCTTCAGCCGCATTGCTGCACAGTCAGAAAAGCAGCTCCACTTGGCAGGGAAAGGGGCTGCTTAAACCAACTGAAGTATCACAGCACTCAAGCTGGCATCGCAGCTAGGGGAAATCTTACCCCACTTCTTACGGCTGCGTCTCCTCAGTGCAGCAAGGGGGTGGCAGGGAGGATCCCTGGAGTGCCGGGTGGAGGCCGGGAAGGCGTTGGGAAGGCATTGGGAAGGCGTTGGGAAGGCGTTGGGAAGGCGTTGGGAAGGCGTTGGGAAGGCCGTCAGCTCCACATGCCTTGGGCAGCCGCTGGCAGGCTGCAACACCCTCGAGTGAGCGTGGTGGGAGCGGGGTGGCAGCCGGGCCATGACTCAGCTGCAGGAATGTCCTGGCACGGGGAGCCGGGGCGCCCGGCGAGGGTGACGCAACAGCCCGGCTCCCATCCCCGCGGCGGGCAGGGGCCAGCGGGCACGGCACGGCTCCTCGCTCATCCTTAGCCAGCCCCCGCCGTTAAGGAGCTGCCTGATGGCTCGGAGCCCCCGGGGGATTTCGGGACCACACCGGTGGAAGGGGCTGCTGAAGCGCGCGGAAGGCACCCTGCCAAGGACGGTGGAGCCAGAGCTTCCCTTGGGGGGAAATCCACCTCCTGATCCCACAGCAGGGCTTGATGGGGACCCACCCTCCACACCAGCACACGCATCCTGCCCCTTGCTGTGGGTTCCCAGGATCACTGCACACGGGAGACGCAGCAAAACCATGCCAGGATCCATCACCTACAGTCAAATGTATTTGCTGTATAATTGTTTAAAGGAAATGTATCCGCAGTGTAAGGAAAGACGTAAAACCTCAGCGTTTGCCTTTCACCAGGGTTTTCTCTAACGCTCTCCTACATCACAAGAAGTTAAGATTTTATCTGGCATTCTTTGCACTCCTACTGAAAATACAGAACTGTTGGAGGGAAACCATACATTTTCCAGGGGGAGGCGGGAGAGGAAAGGGGTAAATCAAGTGCCCTGAGTGACACTTCTTATCAAATGCAGTCTCCTATGGACTTCTCCCACAACAGATCAAATCTTTTAACTGAACGGTATTAAGATTTCCTGTTACTTCAGTGTGCACCTACACAAGTTCCTCTGCTTTCCCTCTGCAGTCCTCTTCCTAAAGATAATCTGGCTACACCATAGGAGATCTGACGTCTCCTAGCAGAAACCAGCAAGTTCCTGAGCTGAACCAGCAGACATACAGCCCCACTTTCTTCTATCTCAAATGAATTATTTTATGAAACTTAATTACTTAATTAAGGATCTTAATTACTTTTGTGACCCCTATTCTTCTGCCAGCTTTAACTCAAATAAGCTAACAAGTTAAAAAGTCACTGGGACGAGGACTAGCCCAAGTGAGAGAAGGGATGCCTGAGAAGGCCAAGCAGACACCTTGCTTCCATGGGAAATGAGGCTGAAATGGTAATGCTGAGTTTAGTGATACTGACAGAGAAGCAAAGAGGATGTACAGCATGCAGGAGAAAAGGACTATGATTTCAGAGAGCTTCAATGCATAAGGCAACTTGGTCCATTCTAATCACTTCACACCAAAGAGCATCCAGGAGTTGAATCCAAACAAACAGTGCCTTCTGCTTCATGGTGAGTCATTACTTCCATCCACAGAGGGTGAGGGGAGGCTTAGAGGGCTTCCTCAGAGGCATGCGCTCCACATAGGGTATCATTCACAAAGCTTTTAGTGCTGCTGCTGCTGGGCTCTCTGAATCATAGGGCTATTTCGGTGGTGCCTGGTGGGATGCAGGCCTTGTGGCACAAGGGTAGTGAAACTCAGTGCTTCCTGAGTGCAGCAAGATGCCAAGGTGAGGAACCAGCTTTGTCTGAGTGTGCTCCGGCAGCAAGATTTGCTTGATCATTATCGCTCTTAGCTGGATACTGGCCATTTCTGTGGCTTCCAAGTCACCACTGGGCTCTACCACAAGCTCCTTCTCTGATTGCTGCAGTCACCAGGAGTCCATTGCTCATTTTCTTGAAAATGAGAGGCCCTTTCCTGCTCACCTGTGACCCACTTTTCACCCCTGAGAAATGCTCTCTGGTTCTGGTAAACTCATTTATTTCTTAGAGATGTCTGTAAAATCACAAAATCCTCCTTCTTCAGCCCTTGCTGCTTCTGTACTCTGACGACTGGCAGGCACTGGTCAGCGATGTGCAGCAGCAGCCCGGTGTGCCTGGGTGCCTCAGGTGTGCACCCTGGGAGGTGAAGAGCATAACAAGCAATTCTGACTCATTATTCGGTTTCCATAGCAGTAAAGACAGGGGGTGAGTCATGGAGTTGTCATCCCCAGAGCATCCACCAGGCCATGCAACTCTGGAGCTGGTAACTCTTTCTCCAGCTTTTGATTAAGAGCCTGGGATGGGCAGTGCAGAGTCCCTCCATGGGGATAGGGCCCTCACACACAGCGGTTTCATGGTGTTGCACAAGCATTAGGAGAAACCTGCTGAGCCCCTGGCAGTGGCTAAGGCCACTGGCACTGGAGGATGTACCACACACGTGCATATCTGCTTACAGAGGTGAAGGAACCCCCCTGCTGCTGCTTGCCACAGTGGCCTCCCAACACTGTGTGTGGCTGCAAGGACACAGACCTCCGTTTGGGATGCTGAGAACGGCAGGTGTCACACGCAGCATGCCATGCCACACTGCAGTGTCATGAAGGCTGTTTTGGGATACTCTGAACCGTCGTGATGATGAGGATGTGTAACCACTTCAGTCCACCCCATGGAGCTGCACAAGAGCAACAGATACCTGGAAACAGGGCTGTTAAGATATCCTATGGATTTATGTTGGTTTGAACCAACCAAAACAGTTTACTGAGAGTTATCTGTTTTAGGATTTGTGCTATTAATTCCCATAACAATTTTCACCTCTCCTAACCGGTTACTTGCTTGATCAAAAAGCAACACATTGTATTTGAAAACTGAATTGGGCAACGGCTGACTCTTGAAATGCAAATGTGCAATAAAGGTACTCCTTCCTGGGTCCCACATTGCTGGCACAGAACAGGCAGTAAGAATACATGAGTGGCCATCAGATGGGAAATGGTAGAGTCTAACAGACTTAGTGGCGGTGGTGAGTCCTGAACGTACGTCTGTGAGGAGCTGAGGTGTAATACAGCTCCTGCTTAGTGATTTCAAGGCTGACGGACCAAATTCTGAATATGGATGAATGCAATTCAGTCTTGAATTCTGCATACAGACAGAGCAGGAGATAGAACAGTGATTAGAAACATAGTGGCTCATCTGGTCATTGTGGTGGTGCATAGCAATGGATAAAGGGGAAAAAGTCCCACACCTCCCACGCAATGCAGTATGAATGTGTGTATCTATGTATGTATACATGCACCTGCAGGCTGACAAGCACTAGCTGGCTGGTTTCCACATAGGTACTGCTAGCAATCCAGGTGTATGGGGAGAGATGGCTGAGCGGCCACAAGGCAGGCTGGGTGCCCACATGTACGCTGAGATCCCACACTTTTAGGAGCTCTGGGTTTTCACACACCACCGGTCCAGGGCGCAGAGCACCGCACAGTGCTAACAATCCTCTTGTCCGCTTTTATGGGCTATAGACAAAATGCTCCGTGATTGGTGTCCTGCAGCTGAAGCCCCATCCAGCTCAGTACAGACAAGTGAAACACTCTAAGGAAGGTTACCCTTCCTTGTTTACATGGAAGGCACCTTCCTACCTCTTAATGTTCCTCCTTCCGCCTTCTGAGTTGCGTCCTGCCCCATCCCAAAACCACAGAACATGCTGTGTCCGTGGCAGACGCCTCAGGCCTTTCCCTACATAGAGCAAGGGCAGCCATGGCAGCAGCTCACCTCCTGTTCAAAGGGGTGGACAATGAATTGTGCAACGCTGCGACTTCAGATTACTCCCCATGTATGCCGACGTGTCAGGCGTGTGCGGGCAGAGAGGCAGACAGCGCCTGGGCATGAGAGGTGAACCGGGGGGCCATGCCAAAACCGTGACTCTGCGGCAGCACAAGGCGCCTCGGCGAAGGGAGCCGCGCTGTGCTGGGCAGGGCAGGGCAGAGCCCCGCTCCGGGCGGTCGTAGCTGGCTCCAGAAGGGGCCATGCCACCGCTGCGCCCGACCTGACGCGGCTACAGGCTGCTCTGCTGCACGCCCGGCTGAGGGCCACCCGCCGCCAGCCGGCCGGCGGCACATGGGGCCGGCCGAGGGGGCACGCCCGGGGCCGCGCGGCCGAGGCGGCGGGAGCGGCCCGCCCGGCAGGCGCAGGGCCCGGCAGCGGGCGGCGGAGGAGCGGCGGCTGCCGCCACCCTGCAGGCCTGCCCCGGCACACTGCAGGCCGGCCCCGCGGCGGGCGGCACGGCCCGGCGGCACGTGGGGGCGGCGCGGCCCATGTGACCGGCCCTCCCCGGCCGCCGCGGCTCATCCCCCGCCCGGCCCGAGTCCCCGCCCGCCTCGCCCCGGCGCAGCGCAGCGCTCCGCTCCGCTCTCCCGCGTGCAGCAGCCCCGCGCAGCAGGCAGCAGCCGCCGCCCCAGCGCCATGGTAAGGGGGGCGCGGCGCGGCCGAGCAGGGAGGGCGGCGGGGGTGGCCCGCGGGGGCACGGGGCTGAGCGGAGCAGGCCCGGCCCGGCCCGGCTCAGCGCGTACGCTGCCCCGAGGCCTCTCGGCGGCCATTTTAGTCTAATTTTAGCCGGGTGCGGGGGGAAGGGGCGGTGGGAGCGGCCGAGGGGCAGGAGCGGGCGGCGAGGCGGACCGCGGCGGGGCTGGGGCTCGGGCCCGGGCCCTGCGGTTGGGGCCGGGCGGGCGGCGCAGCGCTCCCTGCGGCATGGCTCGGGCGTGCGAGTATCCTGGCGGCGGTGTGAGGGGCGGGTGCGGGGAGAGGGGCTCCCGGCAGCCGCTACTGCGGCCCGGGCCCGAGGGGTTGGTGCCGCTGCCGGCGGGAGATCGGGGAGGCCGGGAGCGATCGTGTGGGAGCGCTGCGGGCGGAGCGAGGGGGGCCGGGAGCGGGGCTGGCGGGCGGTGGGACGCCCGTTCCCCGCGAACAAAGCCGGGAAAGGGGGCAGCGGGCTTCCCCGGGCACAAAGCCGCGGCTCCCAGCGAGCCGTGCACCTGCCTCATGAGCAGCCTGCCCGGGCAGCGCCCGCCTCTTCGGATGTAATTGTTGGACCGAGAGCAAGCGCGCTGCGGATGGGCTCGGCTCGCTCGCAGTAGGGCTTGCTAAACTGCTTTCTGTCTGCCGTGATCTCCCCGCTTGCCCTGTCAGTGTTTTGTTTCCCTTCTGCTTTAGGCTCGGGTTGTGAACGGCTTGCCAGCCTTACGGGGACCTGAGCACATTGTAACTGGTGTTCTTGTGTGAAGGAAGAGCAATTAAATAATGCTCCTGCAGTCGTGCAGAGTAAAACTCGGGAGTTTTTAAAGCGCGGTGTTGAAGCTGACACAATGCAGAAAACATTTCTGCTGCTTGTAGAGCCTTGCCTCACCCAGCAAAATGACAGTGCGGGATGTGAGCTGCTGCTGTGGCTTTTGTTCCGACAAAAAAAAGCCCCAACAAAACCAACCGAACAAAAAGCCACCCCCTGTCCCAGCCCAAAACTACAGACTCCTTCCTCTCCTGTGTTCAGCTTCCACTCCCCTCCGCTCACTCTCCCCCTCCCCCCAAATAAGCCAAATGCATGATAAGGTAATGGAAAACTGCTTGAGTAGTACAGTTGTGTGCCTAGTTCTATAAAACTGCTACCCAGAATCACAGCTGAAGATGCTGAGATCTGCAACAAGAGAGTACAGAATTTACACCTCCTTTATCTCTTCTGCTCCAGTCCTGCAAAGATTGCTAAATCCATAGTGTGTTCAGGTTGAGTATAGTATTTTCATTCTTATGGGGGCAGGCAGACTTGTTTATCTAGCACTGTGGGCTATCATCTTTTCTAGTGAGTGTTAAGTTTTGCTGTTTATGGTATTCCTTTGATCTCATTTTACAGGCTTCTGGAGTAACAGTGAACGATGAAGTCATAAAAGTTTTTAATGACATGAAAGTAAGGAAATCTTCAACCCCAGAAGAGATTAAAAAAAGAAAGAAAGCCGTTCTCTTCTGCTTAAGTGATGACAAAAAACAAATAATTGTAGAGGAGGCAAAGCAGATACTGGTTGGTGACATTGGAGATACAGTGGAGGACCCCTATACAGCCTTTGTGAAGTTACTACCTTTGAATGATTGCCGATATGCTTTGTATGATGCCACATACGAGACAAAGGAATCTAAGAAGGAAGACCTGGTATTTATATTCTGGTGTGTAAAAGCAAAGCTCGCTGTTAAAATTGGATATTCTGGAGTTAATGCTGGATGACTAAATAACTGCTTTGTTGTGGTTTTCTTTCCTTTAAAGGGCTCCTGAAAGTGCACCTTTAAAAAGCAAGATGATCTACGCAAGCTCTAAAGATGCCATTAAAAAGAAATTTACAGGTATGGATCTAAAAGTGTTTTGTTCATTGATTATAATGCTGTTTAGATGTTGAGGTTCTCACAAGTACATTGTTGTTCGTCTGTCTTCCAGGTATTAAACATGAGTGGCAAGTAAATGGTTTGGATGATATTAAGGACCGTTCAACACTTGGAGAGAAACTGGGAGGCAACGTGGTAGTTTCACTTGAAGGAAAACCCTTATAAAAAGACAAACAAGTGCCATCTGGATCTAAGGAGCTTCCATTTCTGCAGCTCATTCAATTGGAATAGTATTAGTCTCCCCATCCCCTCCCCTCCTCAAAAAATAAGGCCCTTCCCTAATGCCCCTGAAGGAGTTGTCATTGTTAAGCAGTCTACCAGTGATTGCCATTAGACTGTTTAATCCTGGTAGTTTTATGTAGGATCCAAGGAATGCTTTCACGTCATACTCTTAGCCAAAACTGACGTCGCAGGCATTCCTTGCAACATGTACAATGAATGTGATAGTTAATGTAAATAGTCTATGAGACAGCAAAAGGTAAGCTAATGGAATGCCTTGAAAGTATTGTCCACTGGTCGGATGGTAGACTCTATACAGTATTACTTACAGTTGCACTTGATTGCAGTTCCATGAGGCTCTTGTGCATTCATACACCTCACCTGCCTTGACAAGCCTATTTTTGTGACATGGCAGCACACAACACTATGCATTTAAAGCACTTTTTTGTAATATGTTTGACCTGCCCCCCCCAAAGGAATGCCAATTAAGTTGCTGTGACTGTGTCATCAAATTATTGTAGTACCTCAGTTTCATTCCTGTTACATGCATATCTTTACAAACAAAGTAGCTGTTACGATGCCTTTTTGTTTTCCATTGAATGTACACTACTGAACAGGAGTAGAAGTCATCTGTTTACCATACGAGTCTTGAAACACTAAAGTTTTGTAAAACATCAGTCATGGTGGCAATTTCTGTATTAAAAAGAGCCTTAAATGGAACATTGTTTTTTGAGATCAAAAACTGGCCACGTTGCAATAAAACTTGTGGCTTATTACAGAACGTTGCCTTGTTTTCATTGGAAAATATAGTTTTTAAGTATGTTTAATTTAAGCATATTTCAAATAACTTCTGTGGAAAGTATTGTAAAGGTAAACAGTCATTAATCTCTTCTTGAATAATGCAAGTTTTTCATTCCTAATCGTGATTTAGGTACTGCTTTGCAATACTTTGTGGCTCTGTTCCGATCATTTGATAAAGGACTTGCTCCTAGTTTACTGTTAAAGAAGCTACCACTACTAGAGACCATTTGTTTCATGAAACACTTGTGTCAGACACGTACGAAGTAATTAACCACGCAGTCTGTTCCATACCTGAGCATTCTTAAAGTTCTACACGTCAGAGTAAAACCTTGCACGAAATCTCGCAGCTTGCCGTCTTTTTCAGGGTAAGATGATTTGTAGTGTGAGTTGTACACAGAATACGAAGTCAGTAAATAACCTTTGGGTTTTTTTTAGTGTTGCATTCAAGACGGACTTGGTACAAGAAACAGCCTAAATGAACTGTCCTACTTGTTAGCTTCTATGTAAATAGAACTGGAAAGTGTTTGCCACTACCAAGGCTTGCATCGGGGACATGATTTGGCTGGGAGCCAAATAATGCTCTCCTTATAGAGAATTTGATCTGCTCTGTGTGAACAATCCTCCGTTAGCCAGAGCTATTTATGGCAAACACATGCTTTTGTATCTTGTCATCGTTATCCACAAATGGCAAAACTGGACATGATTCTCCTGGTATGCATAAAGGAGCGCTGTTAGGCAGCCACTGGCAGCTGAACTGTACAGGCTGCTGGAAGGAATGCTCTTTATCATTACCTTATTTTAAAAACTTGGTAGAGTAGAACTGTGGAGCTTTTGAATGCAGGCCGTTTGCATTCAGTCCATTGCCCTTTTTCAGCAAGGAAGCGGATAATAATAAATATCCTTTTTTGTAATAGTTCACATAACATGGTGGTACTGTGTTTAGTCTGTCTCGTCCTGTAGAACTTTAAGACTTTGCTTCAGGCTTCTGGCTGTCCCTAATGACTTGCGCACCTCATTGTGTTAGCTGTTCTATGTAGACTAAAATTTACTAGAATTTAACTAAAAAGGCATGATGACCACTGACTTACTAAGTGTATTAATGAGTCTTGGTTTTCTACAAAACTCTCCTTTCAGGTACCTTTTAAGGTTGAGAAGTAACTGATGGTATGCATGTTGTCTAGAAAAAAAAGAAAATCAAGTTTTTATTCCTAGAAATAGTCTATTTCTGATTATTCACGTTGTGTGCAAAGCCCAGTTTAATGTAAAGACCTACTTTGTGCTTAATGTTTGACTTGAGTTCAGTATAATGAAATGATCTTTTAACCGATTTTTTCACAAGGTATGCTTTCTTTAAAAAAAGCCAAAACGGAAAATGTTGAATTTTAATAAACCATTTGAATTTCATTTTAGACAGTAAACTTTTTTAAGCAGTACTGTGTTTAAATTTATTGTTTGTCTCTGCTGCAAACAGTCTGGAAAGATGTCTGTGGCTTCCGAGTTGAATATTCAAGTTTATTTTTTTTAAACTAGCTTAGGTGTATATTCACTCAGTCCAAGTAGATAAAAAATTGAAGCACAAACTGTATTTATGTAAGATTCCTACCAAAACAAGTTGTGGATTCAGACGGACCAGCCTGCCTTCAGTTTGTTCTTGAAATGACTGACTGAGCGATGCGAGGTCCAATTCAGATGGCTTGCTTTAAAAAAAAAATAACAAACCAACAAAAACCAAACCAATAAAGTGCTACAGAACTGTTACTGTTTGAATTGTAAAACAAATGAGAGACAGCTGGCATCTGTTCCAAAATGGTTTGTCAGCTGTTGTTTTCTGTCATTATGCAAAATGGTGAGGGCCTCATTGTGATAGAGAAGTGGAGGAAAGTCTTCTCGAGTATCTTCTGTGTATCTCCATGTAGATGTGACTTTTGGGTATCTTGGCTGCAGTTATTTTATTGATAAAGAAACGTTAGATGAAACTTTCATGAAGGTAGCTTGTGCGGAAATGGCGTTTTTCTTCTTAAAACATACTTTAAAACCAGCAGCTGTTTGTTTGATTTGGTAAATCCTGGAAGAGGTATAGACATACGGGTTTGATTTCTCCAAAAAGGGAAATCGGTCCAAGGCCGGGTGAGTAGGTGAGGGTTATGCTTGTGGCGATCTTAGAAATGCAGACCTTTAAGTTAATATGGACTCGAGTGTAAGAGTCACTCCTAGTCAGATCATTAAATGGATTTCGAGTGTGTTCAGTTAAAATCCAAAGTTGTTCTCTAAGTGGGAGAGTCTTTTTCTGTTGTACCATTCCCTCAGAACGAGTGGTGGAATACAGCAATTGCCACAGTTTGACAATAAGCTTTACTCTTATGCCAATTCCAGTATAAACCAAATTTTCATGTCTGCCTATTTTTTATAAACTTCTGTAAGTTCCCCTTAGTTTGTGGTGGCAAGTTAATGGTTGTAGAGTGAGAACATGGCGCTAATGGTGGATCAAAGATCATCAATGTAGCACCTGTCTATAAGTATTGAATTTCTTTGAAATATTTCTGATTTTGAAAACCTGGTATAAATAAAATTAATTTAAATGTCCTCAGCTGTTGAGTGTGTTTGTGTGCCAGGCAGCACCTACACCATTCACTTTGCTGTTCTGTTTGGATTGGGAGCAGCCCGGAAACTGAAAGGAGAGATTGTGGAGTAAACGGGTTTCACCTACAGCCTGTTCAGTTCAGTACCCAGCTGTACAGAAAGCCAGGACTGATGGCTAGGGAGGTGAGTATGAAGAAGTTTTGAGTGGGTTGGTGCTGGATAACCTTTTTCTTGTGTTGGGACCTAGCTCATATGTTGACAAAATGGGATGGGTTGGTTTTTTTTAAAGGTAGCAAAAAATACGTTTACGCTGATGAGTCATTTTTAATAGGAAGAAAGCTGATATAGTGTGAAAATGGTGACTCCATGAAGAATGACTGAAAGGTAATCCTCTTGCTATCAGTGGTATCTCTCCTCTTAATCTAAAATTTCTTGGATCTAGGAATCACTTAATAGGAAGAGAGTTCATTTTGCAAACAATCTGTCAAGAAAGAGCTACATTTGATTCTCTGGAGAAGATAGGCTTTTACACTGTTGAGTAACAACCTTTTTAGTGTTTACCTAGCACGCTTTCTCTGTGGCTGTAGGGGACATATATGGAAATATACATTAAAAATGAGTGAAAGGTCTCTGTATGAAATTATTTTAATACAAATTACTGCTTAGTTAAATAATATTCTTACTATTTTCATATACAGTGCTTGTAACCCTGTTGAATTTGGGCATTTCCCTGCCTCACCTACCATGCTGTTGAATCAACAATAACCCCCATGCATCTTGCTATTTCTTGCATTGCTTATTTCCGCAATCTGCTAATAACATCTGAAAAGAAAAAAACAAACAAAACAAACCCTAAAGTGGAAAATTAAAGCCTTTCATAGGACATTCAAATGGGTAACAATTTGTGTTATTTAGCTTACTTTATTTTTGCTTACTTGATAGCATTTTCCTCTTATATTGTAAGGCATACAGCAAAAACGTGTGCCATTTGGAGGTGCTGAAAGTAATTTTGACGTTCCCTATTTCATGTCTGATAGTAGGTTAGCGTTTCTGTTGTCACGTTTAGTTCATAGTTACTTAGATTGGAAAAAACTTGAAAGTGTCACTGATTATTAAAGAAAGTTTATAAATGTCAATTCAGATAATAAAAAAATAACATACACAAACTTGCATTTCCTGCTGCTAGCTTAATTTTTACTCCTGTGTGAACAGGCTGAGGAATGTGTGTGGCTGCAATCGTGCCTCTCCTCTTCCACCTCTTTATTTTTAAAAACAGCTGTGTCACTGCAAATCCCCACCAGCTGCCCTCCATCTTCTGTAAAGCTTTACAGACAATCTCCACTTGTACCTTTTAGTATCCATTTTTCCCTTCTCTTGTTTGTGATTGTAGGGGTTTGATTTAGAAAAACTAAATGCTGTAATATTATGCTCCTCAAAAGCTTTTCTATTATGCAGAAAGCTAAAAGCATCAGTTACTCTCTGGTGAGCACAGCTGCAGGGTATACATTGACTTGAAAAAAGAGATGTGATTTTGAGAACCAGTTTAAACAGCCTTATTTGTGTCTGCTTCCTCTTAGTGGCAGCACTGCTTTCATCTGTGACCTTCTATTAAGGCTAATGCAAGAGCTAAGCTTTTCTTCCATTTTGGCTGTTTCAACAGAAAATGGAATGCATGTTGCAAGCAAGGTGCAGAGAAGCAGAGGAAGGTTCAGAAGAAGCAGTTTTTCATAGAGACCTTTGCATCTAGTGGGGAAAAAAGGGTTACAGCAGAGGATTTGTTCCCTTTCAGTCTCAGCATGAGCTTGCAGCTGTAAAGGCTGAGGTTATGTTATCTTTTACTCTGCCTGAACATACTGATTCCACAGTCCCACTGTCTCAATGCTTTTAAGTAATGCAATGTGAACATTCAGCTCTGTACCGGTGAAATTTGTTTTTTTTCTGCAAGCATGAAGCCGTGCTATAATGGGTCTCTAGGATAGAAATGCCATACAGGTGATGCACCTAAGCTGCCTTTGAAGAGCCCTCTAAAAATGTGTATTTTTTGATTACAGCAAATACAATAAGTAAGCGATTACATTGGTTGGGAACGAGGATGAAAGGGTGCAGTTGTTAATTAGGTGACTGCAAGTGACAAATATACTTTATGGCCATATTTTAGAGTCAGCCCTGTTATTTAAGCATGACTTCTAGGTGAAACACTTCCCAGTCCACAGAATTCACTGCCTGCATAAATTCTTTTAAGTAGCAGTAGCATAATTTTAGCTCTTCGTTGACTCTGCTGATGCAGAATCTGTCACCTGAAGGTTTTTATTCTTCTGCGTTGGTGAATTTCCTCTGTAGTGCTGCATTATTTCTCTGCATCCACACTTCAAAATGAGTTCCCAGAACTCTCCTTCCAAGAAACCAGAATTCCTAAACAATATTTATTCGGCGTGACTAAAGTAGAAAGGCATCTTGTAGAACACCCATAGGAAACAAACGCATGGCATTAGCCTGCATGGCCACCGAACATGTTTGGCCCTGCGTGCTGTCTGTGACTGTTGGGTTATTCTGATGGGAACGTCAGCCCACTCAGGTTTACGTGCAACAGCCCAACCCAGGAGATTTGTGGAAACAGAAAAGAATGCCTTAATGTAGCTCAGATAAAGGCTTTACAAGCTGGCTGAATGCCTTGCTCACCAGTAAGGCTGGGTGAAACAGCTGTCAGGCTCACAGTGATGGCCACTTCTTAAATGTTTTTCTGGAACTGTTCTGACAAAAACACCTGGCTTTGGTTCTAGCCAGTTTTATAGATTCACTTCAACAGAGGCAGTGTTTGGAAGTACCGTCAGGACAAGCTATATTTAGGCATAAACCCCTTCAATAATTCTGGTAGTTGCTTTGGTCTCATTATTATTTTAATTCAGTGCCTTTAATTCCATTACAGCTTTAACTGCCTAACTGCCTAGAGTCCAGCATTGCCAATACTATGCTCGTAACCCAGCATAAACATTTAAAAGTCATCATCATCAAAATTAGTAGTAGTTTAAGGTGATTTTATTTCTGTAGCTTGGTCTCAGTTTTGCACTGAGGATGACAAATCAAGCAGCCTTCCAGAGAGCTCCTGACTGAACACATGCCATAGATCTTCATGGTAGGGTTGAAGAAGTGTTGAAGCATTCGCACCAGAGCAGTTTGCTTTGCTTTCTTGCATAGCTGGATGTATTTCCTATCCTGAGACATGTTGAGGTTACTGTGGTATCACTGTCTAAAGCATTTCACCTCCTTTTTCATTCTGAACAGAATGGACAGACTGCAGTTACAGCTTTTTCTTACAGTTATTCAGTCAACCATTTCAGCTATGAATTTTATTTTTTCCTGATTGCCAGAAGGCAAAAGAGAATGCTTCTTATAGCACTGTACACCATAAGGCCAAAATACAGCGCTGGAATGACATGTGGGCATCATAATTGTTTCCAGCTATCGTGGCAGGTACGAAATGTGGCCTTGTCAAAGTTGAGTTGCGTGCTTGTCCTGGTGGGCTCCAGAAAAGAGCTGTGGTGAGAGGCTGAGTGTCTGGCACTCTAGCTCTGTCCCTGCAACATCTCTGTAGTGCCACAAGGCTAGGCCTGCTCTAGAATTTCTCTTTATGCAACTGTACATTGCTGCTCTACTCTACTGCGGAAGTCAGTCTGGCTGACAGCTCAAGACACCTTCAGGAGCACTAGGACTGCTGTTGCTCTAATAGTGAAATACACAGTTGAGGTATTTCCGGTAGTAGCTTTGTGCGCACCAGATTCAAGAAGCACATGGCTCTGTGTATTCTGAAGTTACCCTGTGCACAAAGTAATTGTCCACATAAAAATAGATGTAACACCGATAGTAGTTTATAATTTTACTTTAACAGCTGTTTTCTTTGCAAAATAGGGAGGGTAAGATTTTTCCCAAGGTTTACTAATTAATATCCAGGAAATGGAATAATATACTTTCATGCTTGTCCTTTAAATATTATTTGCCCAGCTATTCAAGGAACCTGGAATTAATAACCAGTCTTTCCACTTTTCAGCTAACTGTGGGAAGAGGAGAAGAGTTATTTCTCATTGCATCAGCATCTTACGTTGTGTGCAAATACAGAGCCTCTCAGTTTCTTCTCAAAATAGTGTTTGGATCACATTCAGGGGTTAACGGGCAAGAACATAGGATTTTTGAAAGTCACATTTTACAGCATTAATATGAACATGCACATGGTTTTGAGCTATGAGATAAAACCTGAAAATTACCAAAGGGCATATTTTGGGAGAAAAAAAAAAAAAGTAACTTCAAAAAGCTTATGTTTTTCTGTCCTAAAAAGTTCCTTATGCTGTAAGTTGCCCATGAAAATCTCTTCTTTCTAGTTTATTAGTTACTTGGGTTTGGTGTTCTCACTTTCGCCACACTGCATTGTGTTTCAGTCTAATACAGACTGGATTAAACTGTTATCAAAGGAAGGATGTATTCTGTGTATAAAATATGCAGTTACTGCAGGAAAGAGTAAATTGTTTGCTTGACCCAGTTTTAGGGAGCTATTTCTTTCTACAGGGATGGGATAACAGTTAAGGAAAAGGGACTAATGGGTTTGCTGAGAGTATTTAGGAGCACTCAGTGGGAATGAGATTATTATTGTAGTGCTTAATCCTGAAATAATCATAGACCATCTCATCAGCCTTGCAGCAGCATTTGAGATGAATATTCTAGCTACTTTATTATATTAGTCTGAGATAATTTGCCATTGTTATAAACCTGGAGCTCTCCGGATAGAGTATTTATACCTGTGGTGAATGTTTTGATGTTTTCACCTGTTATATTTTTAAAAAGATGATTCATAACTCGTGAAAATGTAGGTCTTCAGTGTCTTTTATGGGGCTGAAAAATAAGTGGACGGTATAGAAGCCACCAGTTTACTTAAATCTATTTCTGGGAATTGCTATAATGTTATCAGGCTTGCTTTTCCATCTTCTGGGCACAGTGTGAAAGAGCACATAGAAAGGGTGTTGGTGGTGCATAGTATCTGTTATCGCTGATGTTAAATGAACTTAATTGTAGTGAATTTACAAGTCATGCTGTAAGCAAAATGAATAATAAATATTCTCAGATCAGAATTTGTCAGTAACATTCAGTTTCCTTTGAACAGGTAATTGTCCTGCTGTTTCCTTAACCAGGAAAATGAATTTGAGCCTTTTCCCCTCCGTTTGACTTGCTTTCTGTGTCCCTTCTCCAAAGTGTTTTACCCCCCTCTTGCCTCCACGCAGAAATTGCTCACCTGCTGCCTCTAGTCCTCACATTTATCTGTTACCCCAGTTTCACCTCTGCTCATCACCACCTTTTTCCTCCCTGCTAGCTCCAATTCTCCTCTGGTCCTGTTCCCTCACATTAGCGGTGTGCTTTAGTCTTTATCATAAACATAGAGCAAACAAGAAAAAAACCCAAACACTTTGGATCCATTTACTGGTTTCTCTTGTTAAAAGTATGTAACCTTATGAAGAAATTGTTCAAACTTGGCTACCGTTTGCCAAAGTGGCAAACAGTCTGAAATAATCTCTGAGATGTTTGAACAGTTCCTTTCTGTCCACAGGATTTAATTCTGAAATCCAGACTCCACCATTTAGATGGGGAATTGCTGTATTGGGTTATTTTATACTTTCCTTGGTGCCGGAAGCCTGAACTGTCCTTTCTTGCAATCATTAAAGCATCTGGTTTCAGCTGTTAACTTCCACAAAAGTGGTAAGTACTTACAGTGTGGGGAGATGCTATGGATGCATGGATTTAGAGTATATTGAAAACTGAAGCTGTAGAAATAGTATGAAATACACTGTGTCTCGACATAGAAACCTGAAAGTTAATTGCATGGGTCATAGGTTCATAGTCAAATGCGCTGCTTCTTAGGCAAATCAAGAAAATCTCAGTATTATAAAATGTATAGAAAACTGCTACAAGGATTAAAGGCCATATTACTCCCTTATGTGCTCAAAAAATAAATAAAGGTTCAATAATCATGAAGTAGCTTTTTGTATAATAGTGGTATCTTCTAATCGTTTTCTTCTGCTTCCTTTTCTGAAACCTTGTATTATGCTTATTCATCTCCTTGGGCTTTTCTCTGCAGTCACAAGCATAAGAAACCAACAGTGTCGCAGTGAGGATTTATTTCCTTTTCCTGATCTTAAAAAGAAAGTAAGTCTGATAAAGAGAAATATGAAGTAGGGCCATCTGAGGGTGCTGTTCGACAACATAGTGAAGGCAATCTGATGACACATATGGGATGAGAGGGGGATTCCTCCAGGAGCTGGGCTGAATGCTCCCCCTCTTTTCTACCAGGTATGGTGCCCATACCTGCCTGACCAGGCAGTGAATTTAGGAATCTACATTTCTCACCTATTTTGGAAAGGTTATTTTTTAGCTTGCTAAGAAGGCACAATGCCTGAAATGTTCCAGATGCTTCTGAGAATTGCCGTGGTCTTGGTAATTCAGTATATGGTATGCAGGGTGTCTGTGGAGGAACTGAAGTTGGTGTTTGTGACGGCCACTGTACTCCTGCATGTTGCTCTGTCCATTTCCAGGTAACACCAGGCTACTGTATTATATACATCTTGTGCAGTAAGTGCAGTGAATGATTCTGATGCAGTCATAGGTGGCTGCTGGGAAATCTCAGGCAAAAAGCAGGAAATCCCGATGATCACTTTCATCTCAGCTTCTTGTCATGTACATACTTTAAAGTACTCAGACTCCTACTGCTTTCACTACTGCAGTGGTGAAATCCGGTTCCTCAAATCTCAGCTGCTGATAATGCCGCACAGACATGTAAAGGCATTTTAACGTTTAGCTTGTAGAGTAACTCCGTTTCACCTTATCAGACGTGTGAATGCCTGACTCCAGCTCTTGCTTCCTCTCTTCACTCTTTCTAACAGTACTCTCACCACCCTTCCCCCTGAATATCTGTGATATGAATTAACTTAATTCCTCAGATTCTAAAGTTCTGACTATGAGCTTTTCGGAGACTGGGAGTCCTGGCATGCCATAGTATTCCCAAGGCTGTAGGCAAGCACGTTCCATGTACAGCACGTCACAGAGCTCTGAATATCCAAGGGTAGCACTTCTAAAGAGTTTGGGGTTTGCTTTGTTCATTTAGTTGATGAGACAAACTTTGTTCAACCTCAGCACTCTGTTAGCATTCTAGATGAATTGTATCTAGTGGTGATCTGAGTGGAAAAGTAAATTATGAGTTTGCTACAGATAAGTTAGAAAACAAGAGTAATAGGCAAAATGGCTCACCTGACATGTATTTGGAATTCAGTCGGAGCATGCATAAAATCATAGAATGGTTAGTGTTGGAAAGGACCTTAAGATCATCTAATTCCAATCCCCCTGCCCTGGACAGGGATGCCTCACACTAAACCACATTGCCTAAGGCTCTGTCTCTGTTCTGCTGGCTTTGAACAGTTGTGAATGCTCCAGGGATGGAGCATTCACAACTTCCCTGGGCAACCCATTCCAGTGCCTCACCACCCTCACAGTAAAGAGCTTCTTCCTTAGATCTAACGTGAACTTTCCCTGTCTGAGTTTAAACCCATTACGCCTTGTCCTATCGCTACAGTCTCTGATGAAGAGTCCCTTTCCAGCATCCTTGTAGGCCCCCTTCAGATATTGGAAGGTTGGTATGAGGTCACACTCGAACCTGATCCTCTCCTACAGTGGGCAAATATAAGTGTATATGTTGGGGTTTTTTTGGTCAGGATTAATGTAATCCAGGCATAATCAGGGGTAGCTCCATTAAAATCAGTGGAAGTTAGAAATGCTTATTACAAGTTCATTAGTGTCTGGAATCATTAGAACAGCATGGTGTGATGTTAATGACAGCAGGGGAATTCTCTGGGTGTACAGTACATGAAGACAAATACTTTACATGCATTATGCATATTTCAGAGCACGTATCAAGGATTTGCAGCTTTAGACAACAAAGACAGTATAGTCCAGACTGAAATATGATGGGTCTCAATATATAAAGGAAAAGAAACCATGATTCTTTTACTCAAAATATGTTAAATATGCATTATTAATTTAACCTAATAGTGCTCACTTTTTAAATGCCTGAAATACAATGATAAATGCTGTTGTCTTATCGTGTGGCCATTTATATCTGTTATGAGCTTTTTGGATCAGCACCCCTGTGTTGTCTCATGTCCTATATATGCACAGAAGTGCACCTCATTTTTGTGAGTTTATGTTCAGAAAACAGCATTGACATGAAGGCCCATTTGAAACGCAGAAGCTGGGCTCTCTCACCCCAGTCTCCCCTGTGGCCCAGTGTAGTAAGGGTGCTTTAAATAGGACTAGCATACACTGACAGCACTGGATTCAGCACAAACATTGCACAGCCCAGTCTTATTGCCATATTAATTAGAAAATGGGTGAGTGCCCTCCATTTTTTATACGTAACCATAAGAAAAGAAAATCCACCCATTACAGAAGAAGCCTGAACCCACCTCCCTCTTGACTAGTTGTGGTTCCAATTCCTATGTTAGTGCCCTAACCAGGACTAACTCTAGTATCCGTGGACACTATCATCTCCACACCTAGCACATGCCTTTTTCATGTCTGTTCAGTACTTCTCTTCAATAAGCCTGCTGGGTTTTTTAAGAATCAGATTCAGTTGTCAGAAGAATATTTATTTTTCTGGCATAGCATCACTGCATGTTTAATTTGCTTCCTCCAGAAGTGATCTTTCAAACACTGTCTTTGCTCAGAGGTGAATGTGTTTTTCTCAGCCTAAGCTCCAGTGATGAGATGCCAAGAAATATTTCCACACGCTCACAATCTGAGAAGTGAGAGGTGTCTCTGTAAGCTATAAAAATCAATTCCTGCTGCAAATACAGCACTACCCACGCTGTCGGGCTTGCAGAGTGGACTCACTGAGTGGATCAAAGCTATTTTGTTCACTTCCTCCTATGTGGGAATTGTTTGGTCTTGTACATTGCTGAAGCATCATGCTGCCACAGCCAAAGGAACACAGACTGCCTCTGCCCATGGACTGGCCGTATGATGTTCTGCACCACCTGAAATGCCTGTGAGTGTGACCAGAGAGCTCCACACCTGCAGTAAGTAGGTGTGGTACAGGTCAGTACTCCATGCTGTGCATGTGAAAGTTTGCACATCATTTTTCTGTGCAAATCAGACTGGCAGGCAATGGAGAACCTGATGCCACCCAATGGGGCTTTCATTCCAGCAACTACCTATTGCCAGTATCAAGCCATATAGCCCCTCTGCCCTTTTTCTTCCTTCCAGATCTAGCAAGTTCACCTTAAAATTAGTTATTATTTTTCTTTCTACTTCTACAAGATGATGTTCCAGAATCCTCCTTTGATGCTTTTAAGCCTTATTTTAATTCCAGACTGAATATATTCTTCATCCCCTCAATTATTCTAGCAGCACCTCTTGATACCTGGTCCAGTCTGAATCTTTTCTGAGCATGTTTGACTATGCCTTATCACTACATGTTAGAAAGACTTTAATGCGTTGCTTTCTCTGCATCACAGGATCCTATGCCTTCTTCCATTAAAGTCTAATATATATCCTGTTACTGAAACCTCTACTTCTTTCTCTTCCTCTGCTTTTTCCTCATGATTACAGAAATTTCTTTTGCCCCCTAAGATCATCACCTTGCATTATTTACCATGAAATTCCATCCTATTTCTATTACTGCAGTCCTTAATGGCATGAAGGTCTTCCTGCATGATACCCCGGTCCTCTTCTGTATCAGTAGTACCTTCCAGTTTTGTGTTGTCAGCAGGTTTCATTAGCTCATTTACTTCCTATTTTTTTGTGCCAAGGTCATTAATGAGATTAAATAAGTTTGTTCCCAGAGTGAATCTAGGAAACTGCATTAATAATTCCCTTTTCTCCTGACAGAATACTCCAGTCAGTTTCTTATATGCTTTACAGTTCATCTATTAGTCTTGATTTTCATCTTAATTAATGTTATACAAAATACATTCAGGATTCCAGCAAGATTAGGTCTAGTGTCTATCTCAGTAAAGAAAAGGCAGTAATTTTATCAAATACATATATCAGACAAGTCTAGAATAATTTAGTGATGATAAGTGGGTATTTTCATCCCACGTCCATATCCTTCTTCATCTTTTATTATGTTTCCTTTCCAAATATGATCGTCTTTCAGCTCAGATACACATGCTTTGGCAATTGCCTAGTTGACTTAGTCCCTTTCTTGAATATATCTAAAAATTAATATTAAGAGATCAGTATCTCACTTTTATTGTTAATAAATTAAGCCCCAAATATTTGGTACTTCATTCAAAATAAATATGCTAAGAATTGCAACAAATTAAGGGATTTTCTAATATTCTATTAATAATTATAAAACAGTGTCTCAGCAATGTACAAAAGGGGGAAATATGAAAAGAATGAAACAGCTGTAAACTTTATTGTGGGTGGAATTCCCAAATTCTATAAGCATCTCTTAGCCAACTTTCAACTATGGGGCATGCTGTTATCTTACTTGTGGAGCCCTATGTGGTAGCCTTGTTGCCCAGTATGAATCAGGAGCTGGCAACACTTTGTGCTAAGCCATGACATTGAATATACTTAAAATAAATTTCAGTGTTGATATATTTTAGATTCAGAACCAGATGTGAACCGCAGGTGACCCAAAGAGGAGGGGGTTAGAAGAATTGTTAGAATGTTAGGAGGGAACTTGAGCTGAAAATATGCAGATGTGACAAAGAGCTTTACTGAACCTGACTGAACCTTACTTGCTCTTGTTGTTTTACCTCATCACAAAGATTATGCATGTTATACACAATCATATCTTAAGCAGCCAAAACATTTTATGATTCATGTGGAAGTCAGAGCCCTGTGTACCTTAGGGCATTGGTTCACAATTGTTGCACAGGGAAGAACATCACCTAATGAATCTGTGTGACACTTTTTGCTGTCCTTTCCTATGAGCTTGTCACACAGGTACCGACTTTGTGTAACTCATTTCTGTTGTGCTTGCAGGATTTGATACCGTATCGTACCACTACAGCATATTGAGATGTTTTATGGAGCATAAATTAATGTACATTCTAAAATAAAGTAGTTACGATTAAGCAAAAGTCTTAGCTGTTAGTGGCTCAGTGCTGATACTGTGACTGTATGACTGGGAGACAGGATTACATAAAGTCCAGATCTAAGAAAGGCCAGCTCAGACTGGAAGGGGAATCCATTGCCAGGAGGTATTACTGCTACTCCTCTGTCTTCAGTGCTACAGTTGGGTGATTATATTGAGATGCGAAATAAGAAATACAGCAAAGAAACTCTTTTTCATATGAGATGTGAAAGGCAAATCTTAGCATAAAACTTTTATGCGGTGCATTTGCAATGGGGCTTTACACTGGTGCCTACCTTTGTCCCACAGTACTGAGTCCCTGGGTGGGGAGATTTCAAAGTGTGAATTCCAAGAATAGCATTGCCTTAAATGGTGGGAAATGAGCTGCACTGCAGGTTTGGTAAATCTGAAGGTTTTGTTCAGCCACTTAGTCATAGCTGCCCCCTCAAGTGAGAAATAACAAAAGGAATTTTCAAGAGAAGGTGGGACTGGAGAAAAATACAATGATCTGAAACTGTACAGGTCTTTTGTGCTTTAGAAAGGAAGCAGAGGTAAAGATTTCCCATGTAGAGTATTATCAAATGACTAGAGCCAATAAATTGTGCATAATAATCTTGACTTCATGTAATCAGCGAAGCTCCATTGACTTTAATGGAAAAATATTGATTTGCACTAGCAGAAGAGCTGAGTGGATGGAGGTGCATTGCTGAGTGTCTTGCTTATGTAGGTAATATCCCTGAAATAATTCTCAAGAATAAAGATTATTAAGGGTCTGTGTTTCCTTTGTAGCTCCTTTCTACAGGTTCTTATACTTCAATGCCAATGCTGTCGTTTACAGCCCTAGTGCACAGAGTGCACTAGGCACCCACTCCAGAAGAGGGTCTGAATTTATTCCCTTTTTCCCCCTGGCCTGTCTGAGGATGCCTCACCAGTCCTGAGGCACAGCTCACTGCTCTGCTCCTGATACGTATTGCTTTGTGAACTGTGTCTACCATGAGGGCAGAGAGGGCATAACAGGGAGCCTTGGGAACTCGTCAGCAATGAACAGGACTCTGAACCCCTGCTTTTGCATGGAGTCAAACACTGCCCTGATAGAAGAATTTTTGGTGCCCGTGTTAGTTCATGTATCAGCAGAATTTGGCCCTACATGTCACAGTTGCTGTGATAATCGTGAACAGATCTGAACACAGGAGTTCAAACTAAACCTAAACTGATATTCTAGATTTGATTTTGTACCTTGGGAAGGAGGGAGCTTCATCCCAGCGGGAGGACTGGAAGCATTTCCTAGGCTGTTTCCTATTGCCCAGTCCCCGTTTGTGTCCCAGCATTCCCTTTGGCCACATATAAAATTCTCAGTGAGGCTGGTTCACCTGTTCACCATCAGATCCATGCACCCAGATGCAAAAGTCTGTAAGCCAAAAGGCATGAGTGTGGAAAAAGAAAGAACAAAGCCAAAGCACCTCTGCTTTTCTTTCTTCCCTCCACCATACATTGACCAGCTGGGACAAAAAGCATCTGTAGCATTGCTCAGTTCTTCTCTGAAGACCTGATCCTGTAACAGTGCTCTCTGAAGCACTGAAGAGCTGATCCTGGACCTGCTAGTGGACATTACAAGTATGTGTCTTTCTGAACACATGCAGTGAAGGTCAGTGTCTCAAATACCGAACACTTCAGATCCTGACATTGCAACACGTGGCTTGTTTGCTCTTGAATACAGAATTACAGTTCTAATTTCTGCCTACAAACATACAGCCTCTCATCATATTACCTCTGCCTTCATCGTGGGACTATTGCAACTCAATAAAGTGCTAATGGAGATCCAAATGCTATTCCATTAACCTTTATTTCAGATTATAGCCTGTCCTGGTCAACATCACAAAGCTGTGCTGGCTAGATGCTGATGGACAAGTGCCTTTGTTAGCTGTAGGCATGCATGCTTTGTGCAGACTTCTGTTGTGATGCAAGCTATCCCCCCTGAATTTGGGCTGAGACAGGCTTGGTGTGTTTGCCTGGTGCACATCCTGTCCGTCAGTGAAGACCACCACGCTACTCTAAAACACCATAGCAGGAGCCACTTGAATTTTATCTTGGTTTAAGCCAATCTAAAGTGGTGGTGTTGCTGCTGCTGAAAAGTGGGGTACTACCCTTCATATTCTCCCTTTGTACCTGTTGTACTGGCTTAAGTGAGCTGACTGGAAACAGATCCTGCAAGAAAAGCAGGTAAATTGGATCAGCTCTCTCATTGGCCTGTCCCTGGGGCTGCACTGAGGTAGCACTGGGACAGGAGTGGGAGTAGGGGCACAGGGGGAGGCAGGATTTCCCCTCCAGCAGCATGGCCTTTGATGGGTGTCTTGGTTTCAGCTGGGATGCAGTTAATTTTCTTCCTAGTAGCTGGTGCAGTGCTGTGCTTCGGATTTAGTACAAGAATAATGATAACACACCAATATTTTAGTTGTTGCTCAACAGCACTTACCCCGATCAAGGACTTTTCAGTGTCTCATGCTCTGCCAGTGAGGAGGGGCACAAGAAGATGGCAGAGAGCAGACTAGCCAAAGGGGTATTGCATACCACAGCACGTCATGCCCAGTATATAAACTGGGGGGAGTTCGCTGGGAGGAAATAATCACTGCTCAGGGATGGTCTGGGTATCTACCAGTGGCTGGTAATTGTATTGTGCATCACTTGTGTTTATTGTGTTTTATTCCTCTTTCTATTTTTGTTATCTCCCTTTTCTTTGTCACCACCACCACCATCATCATCATCATCATCATCTTTATTTCAATTATTAAACTGTTCTTACCTCAACCCACAGGTTTTACCTTTTTCTGATTCTCCTCCCCATCCCACTGGGGTGTGTGTGCAGGGAGTGAGCAAGCGACTGTGTAGTACTTAGTTGCCAACTGGGGTTAAACCATGAAAGGTTGTTTCACATTGGGCATCTCCAGATCCAGAGAGATGGTGTGATAAATCAGACAAAATGGGCCTGTCTGGAAGATAGGCTGCAGGGCCAGTGCTGGTGGCTGTACTGTGGGAATCAGTTATTCAGTGCAGCTATTATGACTGCCCTGTACATCCTGGCTGTTTCGCAGTTAAGCACCATGAGACAAATCAAGCTGCCTCAGGAGACATTAACTCAAAACCAGACAGCTGGAAGTAAAACTGCAGTAAGCCTAACAGTGAGTGCTCTGTGTGGCTGCATCTTAACCTATGCCTACTGGCTATCCAACACAATTGAAAATTAGCAGGCACCTATCTCTCCATAGCTGTTAAGTCAGGAAATGAGAACCAAGAGATGCAGGTGTTTGGGTTTTTTGATTTTTTTTGTTTGGTTTGGTTGTTGTTTTTTTTTTTTTTTTTTTTTTTCTCTTCTTGGCTTATCTTTGATCATTTGGAATGAGACCCCTTTGGTCCCTTTTGTATGATGGTCTTGTAGGCTCACCTGATATGTGTAGGAAGATATAAGATGCACTGTTATTGTTTAGCCGGCTTGTGAATGTTGCCTCAAGCAAACCAGGTCAGTGGTCATCACATTGTCTTATGCTGCAAGTGATGCTCTACTACTACTGTCCTTCATGGGACATGCTAAGTTTCCAACCAAGGTTTTCAGGGGAGAACTCAGAAGATTGTGGCTACATGCCAGACATAAAAGAGGGCAACAATGAAATTTAAGTAAGCAAGTGATTCGGAGAAAACTCCTGGAACAAGCTCGCCAACAAAGTTTTCTAGTTGACAAGCAGGTATTTATTGCGGCGCTGGGAGACACAGAGGATAGCTTCTCCTAACGTGCACCACCGTATTGCCACACATGCCATCCTTATATAGTCACTTGGGCATACATATGTATTCATGAGGCTACACATGAATTACATCATTTTCCAGAAAGTTTCCCACATACATACAAAAATGTGGTGGTGGTCTTTGAGAGTCGTTTACTTCTTCCAACAATCTTCATAACTGCTGGCAGTCTTTGAAGCACCAGCTTAATTGACATTACAGACATAGCAATCATGCCGTCCTTCTACTTATCAGTTAGTTTAACTGCTAGTCCGGGATATACCCCAGTAGATGTTTACACCAACTTAATGGGTTCATTAACACCACCAACATAGCAATCATCCAACTTAATGGGTTCATTAACACCACCAACATAGCAATCATCCTGTCCCTCCATCCATCAGCCAGTTTAACTGTGCCCATCCTGGACATCTGCTAGTTCCAGACACTCCCCATCCCCAGGTCCTGTTTTTATATTGTTTTCCCCACAATTTTTTGTACTAAGGTCCTAAGGACCCAAAACCTTCAAGCACCAGTTATTTTCCATTACAAAGTCACCAAACCCAGCCTTACCCAGAACTGCTTACATTTGGTGCCTCCTTGTCTCACAAGTGAGCTGCCTGGTTGATACGAGAAAGGCTGTAGATATTGTCAATTTGGACTTTAGTAAAGCATTTGACACTGTCTCCCACAGCATTCTTCTGAAGAAACTGGCTGCTTATGGCCTCAATAGGTGTAATAGGATAGGTAAATGGTATCACATCTAGTTGATGACTGGTCACCAGTGGTGTCTCTCAGGGCCCTGCATTAGGGCCAGTGTTGTTTAATATCTTCATTAGTGATCTGGATGAGGAGATTGAATGCACCCTCAGTAAATTTGTGGATAACACCAAGTTGGCTGGGAGAGTTGATCTCAGGAACGCTGCAGAGGGATCTGGAGAGGCTGGATGGACGGGCTGTCCAATGGTATGAAGTTCAACAAGGCAAAGTGCTGGGTCCGGCATCTGGGCCACAACAACCACATGCAATGCTTGGGGAAGAGTGTCTGGAAAGCTGCTTGGTGGAAAGGGACCTGTGGGTGCTTACTGACGGCTGCTGAACATGAGCCAGCCTGGGCCCATGCAGCCAAGAAGGCTAACAGCATCCTTGCCTGCATCAGCAATAGAGCGGCCAGCAGGGCCAGGGAAGTGATCATCCCCCTGTACTTGGCACTGGTGAGGCTGCACCTCAAATCCTGTGTTCAGTTCTGGACCCCTTACTACAAGAAAGACATTGAGGTGCTGGAGCGGGTCCAAAGAAGGGCAGCAAAGTTGGTGAAGGGTCTGGAGCACAAGTCTGGTGATGGAACTGGGGTTGTTAAGTATGGAGAAGAGAAAGCTCAAGGGGGACCTTGTTGTTCTCTACAGCTACCTGAAAGGAGGATGGAGAGAGGAGGCGGCTGGCCTATTCTCAGAAGTAGCAAGTGACAGGACAAGAGGTAACGGCCTCAGAGCTGCACCAGGGAAGGTTTATACAGGATACGGGATAAGATTTCTTCACAGAGCGGGTGCTCAGGCATTGGAACAGGCTGCTCAGGGGAGTGGTGGGATCACTGTTCCTGGAAGTGTTCGAAAAAATGTGTAGATGAGGCCCTCAGTGACATGGTTTAGTGAACTTGGCGGTGCTGTGGTAAAGTTTGGACTTGATGATCTTAAAGTTCTTTTCCAACCTAGTTGATTCTATAATTCTATGATAAGAAGCCAGTGAAGAGCACAAGAGAAGAACAGAAGACTGAATGTAAGACTGGGAATAAGTAAAGACAAAAATGGAATGAGCTGGGACTGATTACAGAGGACCTGAAGGCTTGGGAGTGAGGGGAGGGGTGACATTTTTTGATGAGCCAGAGAGAACAGTTATACTCAAGCAAGACCAAAGGAAACTGGGGCAGGGACTGGGTGATCAAACAAAGAGAAAGGAAGAGACAAGTTGGAAGGGGAATGAGAGATTAGGAAGGGAAAATTCTAAATAATAAAAAGAGGGAAAAATAATTGAAAAGCAAACAAAAAAGTAGTAAAAGAAAAGGAAATAAGATAACAAGGAGAAAAGACAAATAATAATGACTAATAGTCCCCAACAATAGCTATCTACTGAATTAGGCAGAAGGTGTCATTCAGTCTGTTCTGGCAAAATAAGCAGCATTGTGCAGTCCTTCCTGATACCCATTATTGTACCAGTGACAAGACATGACAAGAGCTGCTTTGTCTGCCCTGCCTGGTGCTGCCCTGCTGGGGCAGAGCTGGCCTTTGAGGAATGACGTGTATGAGGTCAGTGTTAGCAAATCTGCTTTTTATCCTTCTTGGCCACACTTTCATCAACAAGGCCTTATTTATACTGAGTTTTTTTCCTGAATTGATTTTACTATTCCCTAGCCCTGACAAGAATCATCAGCGCTAGCACTGATGAAAGCACTACTGTAAATGGCCTTCCATATCTTTACCTCAGACTCGTCCACATCTGATGTGAAAATAGTAATACAACTGCTTTGGGAAAGTCTCCCATAATGCTCTTACCACTGCAGTTACTGAGGCTGATGATGTAAACAGAAAGGTTTTTGTTTCTGTTGTAATAATAAATTCTGTTGAATAATTTAAAGAATTTTGTGCAAGTCCTTGGTGCAATCAAAACCCTTCATCAGAAGCAAAGGTAAGGGCACAAATTCTGGCTTTCTCTTGAAGAAAGATGTGTTAAGAATTGGGAAGAGTAATAAAGGATTCTCTCAGAATATTCTCTGAAGTGCTCCATGTTTCAGCTGGTTTATAAAGGAGAGGGGACTGGAATTTAGGAAGAGATGAGTTCAATGGCTTTAAGTCCAGAGTAGGCAGCTGAAGTGCTGATCAGTCTGTGAGTTTATTTATAAACATTTTTATGGATCCCTGTGAGCCAGGGAAGGAGAGAGCTGCTTTAGAGGCTCTTTCCTAGACAACCCTATAGGGGTTGTGGGAGATGCAGTTTCCTTGTGCACCCACTTGCAATGAAGTATTTGTGTAGAGCAATGATTGCCTACACTCTGTTTATAGAAATATGACAATTAGGTTAATAACAATATGCGATCCAAAGAACAAAAAACCAAAACAACAACAACAACAAAAAAAGGTTCAGCACACAGAATAAGGGATTTTTACCTCTGTTTACTGGATAATAAATTCTTCCCCTTACAGCTTCTTGGCATTAGTTCATGGCTTTGGTGAAAAATGAGGCTTTAGATAGTTCAGCTTTCTGCATCAGTGTAGCTGTATACGGGCATTAAGTCATTCATGGCAGACAAAGATAGAATGTGTCTATAATGCCATGTAAATGAATTTTAAAAAGGCAAAAAGAAAAAAATCAGATTCTTTAGTAGGGAAGAAGTGTGCTGAATTGCATTACAATCTATATGCATACGTATAGTCAGCATCTGGCACAAGGAGGCCAGGATTTTTAAAAGTGCAGAGTGAGCCTTTTCAGGGTCCCTGCAGTCTGAATAGAAACCCACACATCCTTATTATTTGCATATGGCCCCATTATGCTTTGGAATTCACAGAAGTCTATTCCACACTGGGAAACAGATTTTTTTTTTTTTCTGATGGAAATCATTGTTCCTCAGAGTAGCTAGAAGTTACTTGGCACATAATGTACTAAGCTATATTTTGCTTTCTTCTCTAGAATATCATACTTCCCCCCCCCCCCCCCCCGTTCTGTTAAACCTACAGCTTACGTCCTCTTTGTGTTTCTAAAGGAATATGATCAGTTTGATAGTCGTTTTCTGCTATGAAGTGATCTATCTCCATATAACACGTAAAAAGCCTCTATTGCTAACTGAGCTTTTCAGACGAGCTTTATAATAAGGTTTTGAAGCCTTTTTCTCCTTCAGTCTTAATACTCTGAAAACGTTACACTTAAAAGCTCTAGTTTTCAACAGAAATAAGAGGTAAATATTGATTTATCTTTTTAAAATGTAATTATCTGCTCTGCCACAAAAATCCTTGCAATATAGCTTTAATGATATGGTTCCTTAATACAGTTTCAGTTAGCAGCACTAGAGAAGATTTAGATGAAGTATGTAAGGGGATAAAATATTTTCACCTCAAAGACAAAAAAGGAGGAATCAGTCTGGCACAGATACAGGAAAGCTGGTCCTGCTGACCAGAGTTTGTCTGCAAGATGTTATATTTGAGCTCCATATTAACAACATGTGACATTGGTTGAGGGAAACCGAGAGTTAATTAGGTTTAGAGGGGAGGGTCGAGAGACTTGTCAAAAGAGAAAAGTGCATGGAGAATGGTTCCTCATGCTTTTTAAAGATGTGTATCAGCTAATGAAATATCAGAACTACAGCACTTGCAGGCATCAAATGCATTCACTGAATCACTCCATGATTAGTCACACAGTACAGGTAGTGCTATATGACATGATGCCATGGTGTGGAAAGCCTTTAGATCTCTGCAGTGACTCTCTGATAAAAGCCAAAATATTAAATTGTGTGGCTTCTAGGTTTGCAGGGATATCACACTCAAACACAAGGAAATATTACTTGTAGGGTAAAAAGCCAGGAAGCATTCCTAAAAATACGTATATAGCACCATCTACTGACATCATGAGTCTTTGCAGGGGAATGTTTTAAACCTGAAGACCTATGCATTACAATAGTGCAGCAGTTTTCTCCTAATTGGTGCAGGGTCAGTCCCTCTTTCTCCTTTTGTCTCTGTAAACTCAGATTAATGACAATCCCTGCCTCAGGAGTTTAGCAGCTAAAAATGAGATAAAACACAGTAGCTGAAAAGAAAAATTGAGGAAAACAGGGAGGAAAAAATGAGACAAAAGATGAGTAGCCGAGTGAATCAGAGCACATCATGGAGCAAAAGTGAGGTGTTGCTGGTAAAGGGAGTAATTTCTCAAGATGTCATTTGAAAGTCCCATGACTTTCCTTTCTTCTGGCTTCAAATTCCTGCATCCTCCTCAGAGCCAGTGCAACTCACCGTCAAAACACTTTTCCCTTCATTCATCCTGTGTAATTTGTCTGCTGGTGTGACAGATTGACTGGAGTCAGGGCCTGCTGAAGACCAGAGCTGGTGTGAAGCAGACAGCCAGGTGTGTGAAGAAGGGTGGGAGGAATGTGATGGTACCAAAGGGCTGTCAAGATTGCCTCAGTTACAATATGCAATTTAATTCTTGCTGGGTTTTATTTAGTTCAATTGACCTGGTTTATTATTGTTATATGGACATCTAGGTCACTGTGTAAACAGCCGAGATGGAAACTCCTTAGGTGGGGTGGGCTCAGCTGTCAAAGGAAACTGAATGTAATCCTGCAGCCTCAGAGCAGGCTTATTAAACTGAGTCTTGACCAAAAGAGCACTGAGAAGAGGTAGTGCTCATCTCCCAGCTTCCAGCTAGGGTGTCCCCATGGCATATATGACCTATCTATCATGTGCCAAAGCAGAAACAGCATGCAGCAAGCATTGCTCTGCCAGTGGAGCATGGGGACAGAAATAGGGCAAGACATGGAGCTGGGATAAGTTGATCAATGCAGTATGAAAGATTAGGAGCGTGGATAGTATTGCTGTTTGACAGTTTTGGTATCATTTGGTACAGAGCATCTTTAGAGCTGCAGCACTGCTGTTGTTGTGGAGTATGTCCCTCCTGAGCTGTCCAAAACATGGCTGAACTAAGACGGTCATCCTGCCAGATTCCTGCCCATCAACTGGATTACTCAGTTGTTCCCTGGAAGAGGGACTTGAGTCTTTATTACTTGTGAAGCCTTTTATCAACTCTTTGACTCAGGTTGTTTGATGCTACAAAAATGTATTAACAATAAATAATAAACATTATAAAAAAAAATTCATTCTGTCGCTGATTTTAGTTTTCCTAGGAAAGTACATGCTTGCTAGATGGAATGGTGGTACGGCACTGAGCCCAGGCTGTGCACTGAACAGGATGCTAACACATGCAGATCAACCCCCAGAAACAATTTTCTGGCTTGACTCTGTCTTTACCCCTTCAGCATGACAAGGCCAGTGTTTAAACAGTGGTCACACACTCTTTCTCAGTATCTTGTTAAGTATTTTTACTTCTCTTGACCCAAGTAGTAAGTCAGTACTTTGGAATGTGTTGTACGTGTATCAAGCCATAAACAGACTGTGCACATGAGAATTGTTTAAAGAACAGCTTTTTTAATTATTTACAAAATGCATATTCAAAGGCCTCTTTCCACAGCTGTACCAAGCACAATTTCCAAGAGGCAATTTCCATTTCTGAATTCCAAAGCCCACTTCTAAGCAATACAACACTGAAAAAGCTTTCCCTTCTCTTATCTCGGGGCTGCATGAGTAGCATTTCTCAAGGTGTAGTTTCCAGATCCCATATAAATCCATGGAGCTACTGTGGCAGGCAGTGTTCCTGTTGTCCCACTTGTGCTTGTACAACTATGGGCTTGGCTGGATTACAGACCTGACTGATGTAAACTAATCATTTGTTGCAGGATTAATGTGCAGCTGGACCGAAGCCCTTGCCTGTCTGCTGTATGCCCGAGGGAGTGCGAGCGTCCACACCTGCCGCCATCTCTCAGCAACCGCACACGCTTCCATCAGTTTATGCTGATCATTAACCTCACCCTGAGGCCATTTCTCGGCTCTTGTAGCTCTGATTCACAGAAAAATGCTGTCCTGGGCTCGGACTCCCTGCCCTCCACGCTTATGTCCGGTTTAGTCTGCGGATGCTGACGTTTTCCGCTGTCATTAGACAAAGTGGCATTTAGCGGCTGTTTCTTAGCCTGAATGAAAGCCATCATCAGCCTTAGTCACGTAACAACCCATAGACCAAAGGCGTATTATAAAACACTTAAATTTCTAGCACGGTGTAATTGCACAGTCCGTTTCACACACATGCTTGTAAAAATGCATGGGGTGAAGGGCTGGAGCTGGGAAGCCCATCTCCCACAGGGATGATTGATGGGCAGAAAAGCAGGACAGCACGTAAGCCACCGGTTATGCACACAGCTCAGGGATGGCAGCAGAGTTCTGGCTGTTATGCACGCTTTCAGGGGTTCCGCACACTCGCTGTCAGTGTGCAAAGCATTCGGGTTTGAACACACGAACAAAGCCGCTCTCCCTTCTGCAAACCGCACACGAGAAACATCCACCATGGAGGCGCGCAGCACTTTGAAGGCCCGGCTCTCGGTGGCCGCCACAGCCAGCGAGCCGCCCCGGGACCGCCGCTGCTGCGGCGGATCGAAAGATAAAACCGAGGCGGCAGCCGGGCTCCCCCCCCTTCTCCTCACGCCGCGGGAAGGGCCCGATTCCCGCCAGGGCTGCGGAGCCCCGCACCCTCCCCTCAGCAGCCGCCTACAGCCAACGCAGGGAGGGGAGCGCCGCTCCCTCGCGAGAGGCGCAGCTCTCCGCAGCCCCGCCCCGCCTCGCCTCGCCGCCGGGCCGCGGGCGGGCTGTCGGGGGAGGGCTGGCGGGCGCGCAGCGCGGAGGGCAGCCATGATGGTGGGTCTCGGGGCGGCCGCGGTGCCGGGGCGGGGCGGGCGCGGACGGCCGGGTCGCTAACCTGTGCGCTTTGTCTTCCCCCCTCACCGTCCCGCCGCCGGCCGTGCCCCTCCGCGTCCCCCCGGCCCGCTCCGCCTCCTCTTCGCCCCCAGCAGGAAGGCTCGGACGACGGCCCAGATTTCCTCTCAGAGGAGGACCGAGGTGTAAGTGCCGCGGGGAGGCGTTGGGGACTCCGGCGCCTGGGGGCTGGAGTGGGGGCTGGAGGGGTTGTCCCCTTCCCCCGGGCCCCAGCCGCTGCTGCCCGGCCCGAGCCCGCTGCTGGGTACCCGGAGGGAGGCGGGATGCCCGGCGGCGGCAGGCAGCCGGGGCGCGGGGTGTTTGTATGCCTGGTTCTGCGGGCGTGGGGATAGCACGGCCTCCCTCTGGGACTGGTGTCCGTGTGTCTTGCCGTGAATTTTTCATTGTTCTGGCACCTAAGTTTTGGAAGGGCAGTTCTTACGTGCCTCCGTGGGGCTAGGTTGGGAGGGGATGTTGTGTCTGTGCTAGAGATTCACGTCCCCTCTCTGTGTTCTTCCGTGCCCTGATGTGGGCCCTCTCCCTCTGCACACCCCCAGGTTGTCCAGTGCTCCTGACCAGGCTGACCAGTCTGGTGGAGAGCACCAGGTTCCATCTTTATTCGTGAGCCAGGGCCTATGTGAAATAGCCCTGCCCTCTCATTTCTCTTTAGGCCCTAGAGGCTCTCCCATAGATAACAATAGGACATTTAGAGGCACACGCTGTATAATAAACTCTTTATTGGAAAGAAGTTCTGTCGCTGGGACAGGATGCCACAATTATGTATGTTCCTTACTGAGAAAACCTTTTCTCTGCCCTGCTGTTTCTGGTCTTCATTTCTCTTCTGACTGCTGCGTCCATCTTTCTTTAACTTGCCTGCCTTATTTAAGCAACAAATCAGCTAATCTAGTGTAACTTACTCAGACTGATTGCCCCTATTGGTTAGAATCTTAAGAAAGAATGACTGAGCAAGGTAGGAGAGCAGCTTCTGGGTTGCCTAGGCTGTTGCTGGTTATTAAAAGTGGCTGCATCTAGTACATTGCTAAAAATACAAAATCTGGAAAAACACTGTGTTGGTATATCCTGTTGTCATGCATGCCGTACTCAAGCATCAAATATAATGTTAAGTATTAAGCATTTTTTAACCGTATGTATGTGGTAGAAATTCAGTGTGTTTTATGTTCAGCTTATGACCAGAAATTAAAAAAGGAATTCAAGTATTGTGTTAGGTCAGTTCAGGCTTTTGTAGAGCTTTTGTCTTTAATTATACAGCTACTTAGTAAGACTACTGGATGAAAAAGAGAGAAAATGGAAATTGTTGTCCTGTGAGCATCTTCATAACAAGGACTGAAGAACTCGTTATTTATGGAGAGGTATTTTACATAGATTGTCCCCGGTGTATAGGAGCAGACACTGAAGTGCACAGTTAGGTTGTCTTTTTATCTGAAGGTGCAGATAGAACATAACAATGCAGATCTGGTCCTATGTGAGCTGTGTTTGTTTGTTTGGTGGGTTATTAGTTTTCCCTCTAAGGCTATGGATAGTCAGAGTTCACAAGGTACTTTGAAAGCCTTAAGAAATCTCTTAGCAGTCTTGTTTGTGCTGTTGGACAACTTACATCATCTCAGTTGGCCAAGTGCAGCTCTTCTTTTTCCTTCCCCTCCCCCATCTTCATCCAGCACTGAGGAATTAAACGAGAACAGTGTCCTCCTCCTTTCGCTAAATTTTTTAGGTTTCTTATTTTCAGTCACTGCGTTTTAATTTTCCCACTGCTGCGTAAATCCCTGGTGTTAAAACACAGGGTGTTTGCATGATTTTGATACAGAAAATCTAATCAAAAGCAATACTGTCAATCTGTTAAGGAATGGAGTTGCTGTGCTTGAATCTTCAAAACGGTAACTTTTTTTTTTTCTTAGCAGTAGTAAAAATAAACAACTCCTCATAAAGTGTTTCCCTGGTTCCAATTTGTTGCCTTTCTCTGTTTGCAATTAAAAAAGGAGCAGGTCATGCCTTTGTTTGAAGGCACGGATGGCAAGTTCTGGTTAGAGTAATAGAGCTTTTAGTTTTGAGAACAAGTATTCTTTCCTCTCTGGAATTCAAATATTGCTATGACCATAGACTTCTAATTCTTCAGAATCATTTTGGTGAGCTACAGTTGTGTTAAGTTTAATGTGGGGGCAGTGGGATAGAAAGTGGGCTGGAAATTATGCTGATGCCACATAGAACAGTAATTCGCAAACAATTGTATGATACCGTATGGAGCCTTTTCTGGAGAATTGTCAGAGCACTGAGAATCATCTTTGAGGAATTAGCAGTGGGTGGTCTGTAGAAGGAACTTACTATAAATGGTTTGTATAAAATGAACTTGCTGGAGTTGCTTTTCTGAATCTCACTTAGGAGGATACTATTGAGTTCGCTTGGAGTAACTCTGTTCCTGTTGGGGTTTTTTATGCTCTCTCTACTGTAAACAATACACGCTTTGAAAGGTGGTATAGTGTTGCTCTACTGGTATTGTCCTGTGTATTTTATATAGATGTAAACTTAAGCCTACTCGGCTAATGCTCTTGTCTAGTCATTCAGGGAAAATGAGCTACCCCTTGGAACAGGTCTGCTAGGAACTTAATGCTGTGAAGACACTGTAATCTCTTGTTGTAAAAGTATTGTTTATTTCCTTGCCTTGTGTATTTATCTGCCTGTAAAGAACCCACTGAAGAAAGAGTCCTTTTTCTCTTAACAGTTTTGAAAGAACTTAGAGTACAGAAGTTACTGTTGTTAATGGATGACATTACCCAGGAATGTAGGGTTTGATTGTTTCCCTTGTCTACCAGCTTCCTTCCATTACCATTTGAAGTATAATTGATGCTTGAGCAAGAGCTAAATCCTCTCCATGCATTGCTTCTCTTTTAGTACTCTAACATTGCTTAGTGCTTGGCTTCTCGTGTTTTCAAGACTCTGAATTAAACCGGGTCTTTCTTGGTATTGCATAGGAAAGTGTAAAGCACCTAAATTAAGTTAGCTTTTGTTTTGCAAGTTGTTCAGCATGGGTGTAGAGTATGTATCTAAGCGTAAAATTACTGCGCGTTGTTGTATGTATTAGATTGGGAGGGAGGGGCAAGATTCAAAGGGACTGGATCCCACCTCCATTTTTTCCTAAATTTAAGGTACTTCCATTTCAGTTTTTATCCAGATCAGATTTTTCATCTAAATTAGGTTCTGTAGCATTTTTTTTTTATTTTCTATTCTTTGTGCCTTGTGGAAGTAGTGATGAAGAGATTGCTTAAATTTGTTGTGTGATGATGATGTTTGTGTATTTAATTGCCGGTAATACAATGTGAACCATTGTGTCACATGAATACATTTAAAGTCTTTCAACTTTCTGATTGTCTTTGACACCTTTTGTAAACGCTTCATTACCATTGCAGATGAAAAGGTTCCCTGTTGGCAGTCAGGCTATACAGCATAATTTAACATATGATTAAACTCTTCAAAGCTGTTACAAACTTAACTAGTATGAATCAAACAAATAGTCCTTTACAGTTGTATGTCATGAGTGAAGTTGTCATATTTTGGTTTTAATTTTCTCAGCACTGGTAAGCATGTTGTTTCTGGAGTTGTGAATAGTGCATTTGGCCAGGGTGCACTGGGCTAGAGACTGCATACACACTAGTGACAAACTGGAACAGCTGTTACACTGAAACTTAGAATTTTGTGTTGTACCACTTTTAAAAAAAGTCGGAAAAAAGCCCCAACAATTGAGTAGAAACTTTTGTGGCTTATGAAAGACTAGAAAATCCTTTTGGATAATCCAGATTATTTGCTGAGATTGTTCGGTTAATGTATCCTGGGGGATTGGTGAAAAAGAAACTACCTCAGTGTGGCCACTAAAAACTTTTTTGCAAGCTGAAAAATGTGGTGTCATGACATAAGGCAGGCATTGGTATGTCAGATTATATTTTTCTTTCCTAAATTAGATGGTAAGAACATTGGAAACTCAGGAGGAGCTAGGAGATTCTGCCTCTGAGAAGTGACCTGCAATGGATCGTTGCATGATAATATGCCTTTGTGTGAGGCTGTGACCCCCTAAACCTTGGAAGAACAAAGCAAAAAGCAATGCCTGAATCACATGTCCACATATGTTACTGTGCAGTGGTTTTAATGATTTCCAGCTTTGCTGTAAGAGAAAGCTGTAACTGTTTATGTAATAGCTATTGAACTGTTATATTTTGCTATTTTAGCAGAATATGCTAGACTGTATGATTTTGATTTTACTTTAATATATTAATTCTAAGATATGCTAGTCTGGTTGCTGCTACGTAAGCATTGTGGTTAACAAGAAAACTAGAATGGGTGCTCACCACTGTGATTTAAGATAAGGGTTAAGATAACTGGTGGAAAACAAGATATGGCAGTTGATGCTTCTCTCCTAGTGCTGTTCAGTGCCTTGCAGAGTTACCTTCTAAATCTGCTCGTTTGTAACCTTTGTACTCTGTGTTGCTGATACTTAAAGCATTTTTGTGCTTGAGTATGGACTTCAAAATGCAGTCCTGAGAATGTTTGCTCGGAAAATGTCTTTATCCTTGTGTGTCAAAGCATTTTTATGTTGTAGAATGTAACATAGAATATCTAGAAAAAATGCAGCAGAGAATAAAACACAGGGTCTCAGTAAGGAGAAGGCCTCATGAGCAGGCCTTGAAACTTCTTTTTTTGCCACTGTGATTGGAGAAGATTTCAGGGTTAGCCTTACTACTTGGAACAATATTCTGAATGTCTGTTCATCATGATGATGAAATTGTCATGGGACAAACTGCTCTAGAACAGTGAGGGTGCAATGATGAGGGGACTCAAATTCCTGGTTGGGGTCTAGATTCACCAAATACTGTTGAAGCCTTTGTCCAGTTACTGACAAACATTGCAGTGTTCAGTCATCTTCAAATTTTTCTGCATTTGACAATTGTCTTTTTTTCTTTTTTTTTCTTTCTTTTTTTTTTTTTTTTCCCAATGTGACTTTGGAATTGTTTTGTGAGACAGTTCAGGTTTCATGTGTTGTGGAAAAGTGTGTATCCCTTGCACTTTTGCCATTACTCATGCTGTTTTTGAAGTGACTGAAATCTTAGGTTTGATTGTTTGTGTGTTGGGGTGTTTTTTGTGTGTGTGTGTTTTGGTGGGTTTTCAATTATTTTTTTTCCCCAGAGAAGTTTAGGCCTGTGAAGTTCAGGATATTTTTTTCTCTCTCTCTCTCTTTTTTTTTTTTTTTTTTTTTAAGCTTTTTCAGTATGTCATGGGAAATGTTAAACAAAAGAATAGTGTTAAGACAGTGTGAGTAAACCGTGTCTTTAGTAGCTCTTGCTTCTTTGAAATATAGGACCACTTTTCTCCCATAATTACCTTTACAAGTACATTTATTTACAGGAGGTTGTCAGTTTGGGAGAGTAGGGGGAATGAAGAGAGAAATAAATAAAAACACCTTCTGAACTTGCTGCTGTCTGTAAGTATACTTTGACCATATCATTACTAGCAAGTTAATGATACACAGAAATAAAAATAGTGTACTAACAAGGAGTGTGGTAAAGGAAATGGCTTGTGTTGTCGTGTGTGCCATAAGGAGTACTACTGGAATTTCTTTTTCTGCTGGAAACTATCTTTTAATGTTGATTTTTTTTTTTTGTAATCATCAGTCTTTTATGAATGTTCAGCATTGCAGGGTCAGAGTTTTTCTCAAGGGAAGAATATGGGAAATATAATTAACTTTTTTTAAAATTAAGCTAAATAGATTTTTCTTTGTTTAGCTTAGAGCAATAAATGTAGATCTCCAGACTGATGCTGCTCTGCAAGTGGATATTTCAGATGCACTCAGTGAGAGGGACAAAGTGAAATTCACTGTCCATACAAAGGTAAAAACTTGGGTTTGTATGCTGAACAACTTGTTAGTTATGTAGAAGAGAAAGTTTCTTTAAACTATATGTTGAAACAAGTGTAACACAATCCAGAGGAAGTGAAAAGGTAGCTTTATCTCATGTTTAAGAGACTGTGTAGCTGCAGTGCTAAAGTTGGCTAAAATTTAAGGGGTTAAAAAACTGTTTAAGAAAAAAATGACATTCCCGTTTTGTATTACGTTGTCATGCCATTCACATGCTTATAAATTGGCCTGATTGTAGGTAGAATCTTTAATATATCTCAGTATACTTCAGTGTAGGTTTTTTTTTTTTTTAGATAAGCTGTGGTTTCAGGTGTTAAAAAGTATTTCATAACGGAATTACATTCAAGACTAATTTTTAGTTACTGCGTGTTTATGGCTTTTCTGTCTTAGATTTGAATGTTTATTGATCGCAGAATCACAAAATAGTTGAATAAAATTTCTGAAGATCATTTAGTCTCATCTCCTCCTTCCCTCCCACCACTAAGTTGGGTGAACCAGAGCTCATTGCTCAGAACTTGTCCATTTGGATTCTGAATATCTCTGAGGGTGGAGACTCCATAACCTCTTTGGGCAGCTCATTCCAATTGACTGCTGCACTAATAAAGGTGGGGGTAATTACTGTTGTATGAACTTTGCTTTTTGGTCAAATCAATACTTGGATGATTGGATTATTTTTATTTTTACAGGGATATTTTGTTGTTCCTTTAGGGTGCTTTTCCTATAGTCATGGAAAACTTTTCATTATTCTTCTTCCTTTTTCCTTTCTAGAGTTCCTTACCAAATTTCAAACAAAATGAATTTTCTGTTGTCCGGCAACATGAAGAGTTTATTTGGCTTCATGATTCTTTTGTTGAAAATGAGGACTATGCTGGCTATATCGTAAGTATTACAGTTCTTTTGGTTTATGTGCATTGTTTTCTGTGGGCTGTATCTAAAGTACTTGTGGCTGCATTTAAATGCAATGGAGATGGCAGATGTTCATTCCTTCTAAAATCAGATCGGATGCTCTAATACTTCATTTTATGCAGTTACACAAAATTAATGGTTGAAGCAAGGTTGGAGGAAAGTTAATGTAGTTGTCGTAGTTTCTTGCCTTTCTCTCCAAAGGACCGAATAGTTTAATCTGTATCCAAGTATATCTTCAGTCCACCGTGCTAAAATTGTGGGAGATAGGTGAACTGTGTCACTTGGTGGTATTGTTTTTGCAAGCTAATGTTTAACCTAGTTATAAGTTTCATGTTGCCTTTGTTTTAGCTGGAATGGCAGAGTACAGTAACTGAGCTCCAGTAATTACACTTTTCCAGTTTTCATGATGAAGATCAGAACCATTTTGCCATAAATCAGTGGAAGGGAAAAAAAAAAAAAAAGCAATGCAAATACTATCTAGAACTACAGAGAACCTTAATACACAGCTGAACAATTTATGTTTTGAAGTTTATTTCAGAGCTTCAGGGAACAGAGGTCCCAAAATAGTCACCTATTAAAAATAGGTGCTGCTGTTCATACTTTAATTACAAATAGTAATTTTTGTCATCTTTACATGAAAGTTAGGTATTAATTTTGTTTTGGGGAGGGTGTGCCTACTGATTCACAAGGTAAACATATTCCTAATTGACATGGGGGTACATTATGATGAATATAATCTGTGATGTGTCATACCATTCTTGAGCTGGTCTTTTTTTAGTCAGAAAAACTATTTGAAGTGACTAGGCCTTCAGTGTGGCAATAACTACTTTCAGACAATTGACTGCATTGATGCCAGATTTTTCTTTTTTTTTTGTTACGCTTTAATGTAATGGACAAATACTGGTGACATAAAATTTAGGCGTAGCTTAACTTTGTTCTGTGTCCCTTTTCTGATGGCAGTTGAGTATTAGTTTGAATGCAGTGTTTTCTTTTTCAATCTTAATATGCTATATTACGAGATTAACCTAGAGACTTTTTTACTGTGTGCTTTGTTATTTCAGCAGATGTATCTTTAATGTCAACTGTGCTGCAAGAAAGAAGTAGTGCCTGCAAACAATATGGAATGGGTTTTTTTGTTTAAAGTTTTGTGGGATTTTAAATGGATGGTGTGAAAACAATCGTGAATTTATTTAATTTTTTTTTTCTTTAAACAAGAAATATTCTTACCAAATAAGGTAAACCAAGCTAACTGTAAAATAATGATTTCAAGTTTTAGTTCATTGTCATGGGAAAGGTAGATATCTAGGTATTATTCAGTTTCTCTAGTTATTAAACCTTTGAAGCCATGAATACATTAATAAAGTATTAACTAATACTTTATTAATCTTCAAGAACACTTGGCCAGAATTGGTATGGTAATGCAGCATGTCCAACTCATGAATGAGACACTTTATCCATGAATGCTGTAATGAATGATGAAAGAGAGCGCCATATATTAAAAAGCTGCAGGCAGTCCACGGTTCCTGTACTGAATGGGTGTTGTTTGACTGAGAAGATGAGCAATTAAAAGAAAATTGATTCAATTCCAGATTCCACCAGCACCACCTAGGCCTGACTTTGATGCCTCAAGGGAGAAATTGCAGAAACTTGGAGAAGGGGAAGGATCGATGACTAAAGAAGAATTCACCAAGATGAAACAAGAACTGGAGGCGTATGTAAACTTGATTACTACTTTATTCTTTCTTTTTTCCTATATCTCTCAACTTTTAGTGCTGTCTGCTATTTCATGTTTCTGATTTCACTATAATGGTTCTCTGTGAGTTATAGGCTTGAGAATCCAGTTCATACATAACCAGGGTTATCTTAGTGATCATGATCAGAGCCATTAGGAAAATTGTAGAAATTTCATGGAAGATCTTCTGAAGCAGGAAAAAAAAAATCAGGCTGTTCTTGAACATTCTTTTATAAGTAAAAGACTAGTTAAATCCCTTTGTTCACAGAATATCTGCAAAAGGAGGAGGTAACCTCTATCTTAGTTCTGGTGTTCCACAGTTTGTAAGCAGAGTGAGACTTTAAGGTTTATACACATAGTGACTGAACTAGGGAGTTTTGGATGCAGTTGTTACTGTAAATATAGATGCCAACTTTCTGTTCCCCAAGAAATACGGAGATTACTGGAAAATACTTTTTTTTTTTTTTTTTTCTTCTGGCACTCCTTTTTTTTTTCTTTTTTGTTTTCTCTTGCACAAGGAGAATGTACTTCCTGAAAATAGTATTTTCCTTTACTGTGAATTTAATGTGTACTGAAATACCAGCTCTAAGGCTTTCTGTTTCATTCTGAGTTACACAGTGAAGTTTCTCCTTGCTTCATCCACTTTTCTTATCATGCATTCACTTCTTTGATCTTTTTCCTGTCATTGGTTTCAGTTTTCAAGTGTATATTTACGCTGCTTCTAGACTGCTGCTATCAAGAGCTCTGAATTGGCAAGAAAAGTACATAGAACTTTTAGAACTGCTGCTTTCTCTCCGAACTCCAGCTGCTGTGAGCAAATGTCTTAAAAAGCTCTGTTACTAGTGTTATGTGCACAACATAATTTATAGCAGAGTAGATATACACTTCATATACAGAAAACTGGAAATTAGCAAAACACTATAGATTTTAAAGAATCTGTGGTTTTCCAGCGGCCCTGATCATGATTCTCTTGTGGTCTGGTTAGGGGTTGGATAACACAGAAAACTTTGGGTTTCTTCTACTGCCACCTCCATCCTCTGCATCCTCCTTTTTTGTCTTCACTGAATGACTACTACTCTCACTGAGATCAAACATCTCCCAACACTGGCCCTGCTGGTTTGCTGGTATGTAAATCTTAACCTCCTTGCACATAGTGGAAGCAAAAGTGTTAATTATCATTTCACCGTTTGACCTCAGAATGGGGAAAGAAGCCCCTTCCTCATTTCTAGACAGGTTCTATCTTACTGAATTTCCAAAGCAAAATGAATTCTAGCAAACTTGTATTGACAAGAAAGCCTTTGTATTAAATCACAAATGCTTTAATCTTGAGTTGGCTCAATTGGACAACTATGTGATTGTCATGGTTAAATATCATTCTTTTATTTACTTTTTTTTTGGTTGTACCTGCCAAATGCAGCACTTAATTTTGCTTTTAGAACCACTATGAAGCAAGACATCCATGTAAGCTTTGTCCCCAAAGGCTAGGTGCTTTAACATGGAATGAAGGACTTCCATCTAAACAGCTAACAAAACTTCAAGAACATTTAAATAAGTAAGGAGGGTGCAAATAGGCAAGGGGATGGAGATGGGGAGGAAGGAATTTGCGCATCAGCTGTATTGTGCCTAGTGACTGTAATCTATATCTCAGTTTTTTTGTTTTTGGGGAGTTGGGGAAAGAACGATCAAACGAGGTTACACCTTCAGCAAAATAGTCTATGTTAGCTAGCCCTGAAAATTAGAATGCATTTGTTGCACCTTCATTAAAAGCCTCTCTATAATGTGTTCAGGCTTCAGATTTCCCAGTAGTATTAACATTGTACTATTTATTTATGCATATGTTAAATACTGGAATGATAATCTCTACTATGTCAGTTTATAATTTTGTAGCCTTACTGAGGATCATTAAAAGATGCTCACTAGGCTTACCTCAAGCTTAATCGCTTTGTGTTAAATTCTTATGTCTTGTCTTGTTTCTTGTTTTCAGTGAGTATTTGGCAATATTCAAGAAGACAGTTGCAATGCATGAAGTGTTTTTGTGTCGTGTGGCAGCACATCCTATTTTGAGAAAGGATTTAAATTTCCATGTATTCTTGGAATATAATCAGGATGTGAGTATTGAAAACTGAATTGCTGGCAAGAGAAATCAAGATGTACTTTTATGGTAGGATGGAAAATTGATTAAGAGGGCTTTACCTCCTGGAGCAAATGGCATCAATTCCTTCATTCCTGACATGCTTGTATAATAAAAGGTAGAAATTCGTTTAGGCTGTATGAGTTTATTTTCCTGCCCCCTATGTGCTCCTGTGTGCTCTAGCCTCAGCTTCAAAAATACTAATGATAATCCAGTATGTTTTGGGTTGGTTGGTTGGTTGGTTTTTTTGTGGGCTTGCTAACAAAACTCAAGATGATTTCTAATGAAATGTTCTGATAAGTAGAGCCTTTTTGTTAATTATGTAGGTGAAGATTTGTTCAATTTTTTTTCTAGATATTGGACTACTGTGGCTATCTGCATGTTACATACTGAATTGCTATCTAATTTTTGAGTTAATGGAGACTTATTGGATTCATGATGACTGGTGTCAATTAGTGATTGCTCATATTCTGCGAACAGTTCTTAGTTGCTTTTTAAAATTGCAGAAATTGGCATTGAATGTTGAAGAAATCACTGGAAAGACTGGCTCAACTGAATACATGTGTGACTTCAAAATGTGTTACACAGGATCCTCTCGTTTCTTAATGTGGAAATGCTTACTGGTTCAGGAACTCAGTTTACTTAAATTGGGCAAATTTACATAGACAGGAAGAGTCTCGGGCTGAAACCAACATCTTCAGTGCACTGAGGAGTAAATGCTTTCATAGTTTCTGAAAGTCAAAGATCTGCCATCTGATAAATACTGTATTGATAACTGAAATGTACATCTTGTACATTGGTATTATTTGTAGGTGCTAGAATGTTGCTGGGTTTTATGTTTTTTTGTTGTTGTGGGTTGTTTGGGGGGTTTCTGGTGGGTTTGTTGGTGCTAATGCAGAGTGTAAGGTTATCTATTTATTATTTTTTTAAAGCTTCTGTTGCCTCCAAGAAATGATTCAACTTGATAAATGTATTTGTTTTTCAGTTGAGTGTTCGTGGGAAAAATAAGAAAGAGAAACTGGAAGACTTCTTTAAAAATATGGTTAAATCAGCAGATGGTGTCATTGTTTCAGGAGTAAAGGTGATTACTGCTTAATTTGTCAAGATTTAAAATATATTAACTTTGTTGTCCCCTTTTTTTAATGAAGCAGAGTTTTACATAGCTACGTGAAAGGGATTTTTCTAGCAATATCTAACTTAATTCTTAAGAGGCAGAGCATGGAGTGGAACCTGTAGCCCTGGATGCAAGATAACTGAGAACTATCCTAGGGCTTTCAGTACTCTTTCCCCTGGTTTGTGAAATTAAGCGATTTTTAAATCCATATAAAATTGATAATCTATTTTTTTTTGTTCAGGCCTGTCATTTTATATAGCAGGAACTTGCCCTTCCTTTCCCAGCTGCTGCAGCTCGGAAGTTACTAAAACTAGTGTGCATTTTACCAGCCTTGTAACATCCTTCTACTGTTTCAAAACTAGGAACAGTGATAAAGGTGATACTGTTTTTCCCAATAGATACAAAAATGTAACTGAGAAAAAAAAAAAAAGAAAAGCCAAAAAAAAATTTTAATAAAAATTCCATTTCATTTAGACTTTTCCCAAAGTGGAAAGATTGGTTTTGTAGCAGTCATAAATTCTGCAGAAGATTATTTTGATCTCCTTTCTTCCTAGTGGTAACTTGCAATTTACAAACCGATTAGAGGAGCTGAAGTTCCTAGTTGTAAAATCTTGCGTTTTGGAACTGCTGGATAGTTGCTGTAACTGTGAATTATGACTTGGAGGAAAATGTAAAGTCCAAATAATCAGGGGTTTTCATAAGCACATTGTTCAAAGCCCGTGTTGTATGCTATTCCATGGTAATGGGCATCTGTACTATTTTAGAGGGTCTTTAAAAATAAATATAAACTATCTCCAATTGTAGTACAGAAAATATTAAATTTTACCTCTGTTACCAACTTGAAAGAAATCTGTCATCAAGATCAACATTCCTGAGCTAGGAGTTTGTTTTGTCTGTGCTGTGACTGTAGCATCTGTGCAACTGGGTGTCTGTCTTTCCCCTGCCCCCCTTCTTCCCCCCCCTCCCATTTTTCTAGGTAGATGTCCTTTTATTAAGTACTTGACATTTATTGTATTTTTCTGTCATGAAAGTGGTAGTCAGCAGTTAAACTATTTCCTTCATTTCAGGTTTAGCTATTTAGACCTTTAAGACAATTGGTATGAATTCTTATTGAGTTCTTATTAAATTCTTAATAAAACTTAAGATCATAAGAAAATAAATGAAAAAGAAATCAGTTTACATAAATGGTGTTTCAAACAGTAAAAATAGATTGCATTTCATGTCACAGCAACAGCAATGTATGCAAATTTACTCTGCAGTTGCTCTGTACAGAGTGAGTGGAGTCCTGTTTTTTTTAAGTTGTTCTTGTTTTTTGTAGGATGTGGATGACTTCTTTGAACATGAAAGAACATTCCTTGTAGAATATCACAACAGAGTCAAAGATGCCTCTGCCAAATCTGATAAAATGACAAGATCACATAAAAGTGAGTTCTTTCTCCAGGGCGAAAATAGCACTGGTTAAAATGTACGGAAGTGGTTCATGAGGAATAGTAATTTTTAGGTTTTGGGTTGCATGTAAAAAGTGAATTAATGTTTCCAAATGTAGTCTTCAAAAAGTCTAAAGGAGTTTAATCTGACTTTCAAAGTTTAGTCTTTGTTGTAATAGACTAGATGGAGTAAGAACAGCCTGATGCAGCACTGAAGATATCTTAATGCTTCATCTTGTCCCTCTGGAAGAGAAACACACTTTCAGTAATAATATTTTTTCAAAGTCTGATTCTTAGCCTTATACGTGGAGGTCTGCAATATAGCAGAAATTATGTGTGATTTTACTCTCAGTGAAGTTGCTCTTAACTGGATGAGCTTGCATTCATCAGAGTGCAATTCCTGGCACACTAAGCATTGCATTGCCTTGCTGAGCAACAAACTCCTGTTTGGGCTATTAGTTCTAGACCGGGAAGTCAGGTTTCCATTTTTCAGCTTTTTAGAATGGAGATGGGGATGTGTACATGCAGTAGTTTGATTTGCAGGACCCTTTTTCTTACTGAGGCAAGATTTTCCTCTTAGCTTCCTGAGCTGAGTGCTAGCTAATGTGATTTCTGGAAGCTGAAGATAGTCCTCTAAAGTGCAGTGCCTTTATTTGCAAAAGTGGAAAGTCTTTGTTTTGGGATTACTGTGTTTGGTTTAGGATTACTGTGGTTTGAGAAGCTCAGAAAGAAGCTGACCTCTATTGCCCTTGACTTTGAGCTTTTAGCATGGATAAATCAGAATTGAACAACTACTAGATTCCATCTACTTTCTTGAAAGTTGTGTCTGATTCATAGATTCCGTCTTTGCTGTCTGTGGTAATACAGTTCACACAAAACCAGGACACAAACCTTTTGTGAATCTTCACTGGTAAGGACTCTAAATGGATATTTGTTGCATTAATAAATTCAGTGTAACTGTGAGAGTTTGTGAGCACAGTGTGGTGCATTACCAGTGAATCCGATATCAGGCGCGCTCAGACTGATAGTTGTAAGCATAAGGAGTTAAACTAACAATATTAAATGAGACATTAAACCAAGAATTTACAGAGCTCTTTTGATGCTTCTCTTGCTGTTGTATGAAGAATGAGTCTTCTGTAGCTTTAGTGTTTATGTTAGAAGATGGAGAGAGTCATTTATGGCTTAATGAATTACTACGGGACCCTGTGTCTTCATTCAGTTCCCACCCAGCGTGGTTTCTGGTGTATTGTTTGCTTTCTTGAAAGGAAAACTGAACTTCATTTGTGGTAGGTAGGTGCCAGACTGGTTTTCAAACTCAAATCACCTAGGATGTTTACTGGTAACTTCTGTCAAACTGCAGATTGAGAGAAAGGGCCCCTTTAGAAATTCTGGCTAGCGGAGTAGAGCAATGACTGGGAAACCTGTTTTGGAAATGGGCAACCTGTAGTAAAAATGTAGTAAAAAAACTGCCCATGTAAGTATGGATTGACAGAGAGCTGCAGGGCTTGCAAATACTAGCTTCCTATTTCCAGCAGAAAACCCATTTTTACATTTAAATGGGAGGAATAGAAAGGGAGATTAATGGCTTCCTAATACCATTCTGCAGTAACCAACTTCACTGATTCCCTTGGAATCTATGGAGTAATGAATTGGGAGGCAGAAGACCCACTCAATCTGTTAAAACAAGGTTGTGTTATTTAAAAAAAAAAAAGTAATTCTGCTTGAAGGCATATAAACTTCAAAAATAACAAGCCAGTGTATTTTCCTGTTCATCGCTTGGATCTGTGAGCGTTTTCATCATCCACTGAGTTTATACTAAGAGCTTTTAAAAAAACCCATCTGTGCAAAGATTTTATGTTTATGATTGCTGTATAGTAATACCTCACTAGTCAAGTTATGCAGCCTTCTTTACGAACCCTGCTTCTAATTTCATTGTTTAAAATGCTTTAACACTAATGTTATTTCAAACAGTGATTGCTTTTTCATGAGGTAAGGGTCTCCTGGAAATGAAGTATGCACTAGAAAGTGTTGTGCATATAGCACTGTATTGTGGTAGTTATACAATTTACTGCTCTCAAGCACACAGACTTACTCTTCATTATTGTTGGTAAGTGATTATTTTTTTGAATAGCTTTAGACTTCAGATTCAGATTTAAATTCAGACTTTAGCCATTGAGTTTGTACATCTTCCACCAAAATAAATCCTAAGTTGCACGTAAATTTACCCAGCAGGTACTAATCGTTTTAAATACTCCTAAAAAAATTGCAGACTTCACAATTCAATGGGAGCACCATGTTTGTTGTGTGAAGTTATTCTTCATAATAAGTGACATTGGAATTTTATTTCTGCTCTTGTGTTATAGCATGTTCCTTTTAGGAAAACATCTCTGCCTGAAGAAAGAGAGCAACATCAAAATTTTCAGAGAGAGGAGGAATGAAATAGTAAAACTAGTGCTTATTTGTTTTTCTAGATGTGGCGGATGACTATAATAGAATTGGTTCTTCATTATATGCATTAGGAACACAGGACTCCACAGATATATGCAAGTAAGATATTGTTAATAACTTATGGGGAAATTTGCTAAGTAGCAGTCTAAATTGTGGCCTGCTGGGATCAGTAGTTCTCATGTTATGAGAAAACCAGAATTTATTGTGGTTATATCACATGAAGAGATTTTCTTCTCTAGTGTTTATTTTCTGTAAAGGCTGCTTTAATATTTTTGCTTTACTCTTTGTCTAGAAAAAAAATGCTGGCTTTTCAGTTTGTAGAAAATAACACAGATGAGATGGAAAAGTCCTCATAGAATAAGAAAAAAAACCCCAACTCACCAGATTTTTTTTCCTAAGCATTTCAAGTGCTTTGACATGTACAGCAAGAACAGGTCTTGGGCTGAGTGCACTGACTTTTGTGGGTGTTTCCTGCACCAACATCTTGAAAAGTAGTTTTGCTGTTCTGGCAACTTTACTGCAACTTTTTTGGAAAAGAAAGGAATCTACAGAGATAGCCTGAACTCTGAAAATAGAAGAGGGTCTCTATGTACAGATGTTTGTCCTTTTATCTTTCAGTGGTTTACCTGAGTATGAACTTTGAGGTATCTGAAAGTAAAACTTGGTTAACTAGCTTAAAGATGCTGATGCTTGTGAATGTATACTCTTAGTAGAGTCAGTGTGATGACAGATGGGAGATCGATATGAAAAGTAGCTAACTTATTTTCAGTAATTTACCTGAATTACCATGATACAGTTCCAGATCTGGTAATAGCTTACATACCAATTACTTTGATGATAGTACTGAGATTTGATGGGGTCTGTTAGGAATTGTGTCTGACTTGTATCAAAACAGTATGATTTGACTGTAATTGAGTCTGCTGTCACACTGAACCCTTGTATTGTCTCCTGTGATAATGATGTGCCACATTGTTGCTCAGCCTCCCTGAATTCCAAGTCGGGTGTGCGTCATGTTTACGGTGTGCAGAAAAGCATATTCAAATCTAAGTGAAGGACACTTGATAATAGCATAGGACTGTTAACCAGTGTGGTGGTGGTCGGGGTTTCATTTACAAAAGCGTAAAGAATCGCTGAGGAACTGTGCAATTATTCTTTGTCAGAAAATATCCATCCCTTATGCTTTCTGTCCCTTATAGAATCATAGAATAGTTAGGGTTGGAAAGGACCTTAAGATCATCTAGTTCCAACCCATTGCCATGGGCAGGGACACCTCCCACTAAACCATGCCACCCAAGGCTATGTCCAACCTGGCCTTGAACACCACCAGCGATGGAGCATTCACAACTTCCCTGGGCAACCCGTTCCAGTGCCTCACCACCCTTACAGGAAAGAACTTCTTCCTCATATCCAATCTAAACTTCCCCTCTTTAAGTTTGAAACCGTTTCCCCTTGTCCTCTCACTACAGTCCCTCATGAAAAGTCCCTCCCCAGCATCCCTATAGGCCCCCTTCAGATACTGGAAGGCGGCTATGAGGTCTCCACGCAGCCTTCTCTTCTCCAGGCTGAACAGCCCCAACTTTCTCAGCCTGTCTTCATAATGATGGATGTTGTTCCAATGTTGAACCTAAATCAAGGTATTTTAGAAAAGGTGGGGAAAAAAGTGAGGAGGACAGGGAGACAAATGGGAAAAAATCAGACAGGGTTCTCAGTAGAAATCCGCCATGCTGCATCTATCTAAATGTATAATGAAAAAAATCCCTCTTTAAAAATATTATTAAAATCTCTAATCAACACTGTAGAGCACTCTTTTTATTATCTTTTCTAAAGTTGTACAGTTCTCAGATGTTTGAAGCGCTGCAGTTTGAACCATTATGTTCTCTGAGTTCTGTGGATTACGATTCTGAGCACTGCCTTTACAGACTTTATTGCTAGATATGGATTATATTTTGAATTCTAGAAAGTAATTAAGACTGTTCAAATTAATGTTGTAATATAAGCTGTTTCCTTTGTTTAGGTTTTTTCTGAAGGTATCAGAGTTATTTGACAAAACAAGGGTATGTACTATGAAACCTTTTTAGATACATTCTTTGTGTACGTCCTGCAAGTGGTAGGACATCTTGTGTCACCTAGATGTTAATATGTGGATGTCTTATGGATGCTTCTATATGTAGCATTTAAGCCCTGTGTGGCAGGGAATGAAAAAGCATAAGATTTCAGTCATCCATTTTGTAAGATGATTGATCTTTAGGACTCCTCAGACTACTACACATTTCTAAGCAGCCTTCCTGTCTTCTATGTAATACACTAGTAAAGCTGCTGTTCCTTTAAAATGCTTCAGTACTTGTTATTGGTTTCAGTACTTGTTACTGGGTTATCACAGAACTTGCTATGGAAGAAAAAAAAAATCAGGAATGTAACCCTTAATCAAAAAAAAGGTAGTCATGCTGCTTTTTTTTCTGGAGCCAAGATCTGTTTCTGCAGTTCTTTGACTCAAAAATACTATTGCTGATGCTCCTAACTAGATTTTCAAATATCTTATTTATTTTGCCTTATTCGTTTGGCTTAGTAGAGCAGGAGATGCATGCCCTGTATCAGGAAAACTTTCAAATAAAAAATGTGTGCATTTCCTAAACACAAGCAATTGTACCTGTATAAGTACTTACTTTAAAGAAAATGAAGTTAACAGAATTATTTGCTTTGACCTGAAATGTTGCCTTTTTGATTAAAAATGTACTTGCAGACTCTGTTTCTAAATTCATAGAAATGTTTTTCAAACACAAGCCAATAAATGGTCGAAGAGACCAATGAACTTAATACACACAGTTACACAACTAGTCTGCAAAGGTGCCTTAAAAATTTGTTTTCCTTTGATCTCAAAAACAACAGAACTTCTTGTGCAACTCTTTATACTAGGTAAGTTTTTGTTTCTCTGCTGTCTTTCTAGTATTTGATACATACAGTTGAAACTTGGAAGAAAGCATTCGTTAAAATAGCTAGTTGTCAGTTACTGCTCGTAGGGTGGGTTTTTGCTTATGTTTTAATACAAAATCTTACTACTGCCTTGCATTTGTGACAGAATACTTAAAAAATGCATCATGAATCATCTTGGTTTTTGAAAAAGACAATCTGTCATGCATTATTGTATACTTTATGTTTATTTACATCATAGAAGTGAATACCCAAGGTCTGGATATTTTTAAATTGATGCTTTTACTTATTGTTTTTCAAGAAAATAGAGGCCCGGGTATCTGCTGATGAAGACCTTAAACTTTCTGATCTTCTGAAATACTATCTAAGGGAATCTCAAGCTGCTAAGGTGAATTTATGGGCTTTTGTTCAGTGCAATGGTATTTATTTAAAACAAGAAAGGAGGAGGGGGTCATCTTGAGAAATACACAGTAGGTAGGTTAAAATACTGCCACCTCTGGCCTGCAATTTATCCCTCAAGTGTAAAACCTGGATCTGCATTGTATATAAGGAATAACAATGCATTTGCTGACTGCTTGGAACTGTGTGATACACTTACCAGTGCCAAATTGTGCAGTATAATTAAAAACAAGGGAAGAGCTGTTGGTGAATTTTTCATGCGTTTGCTGCTTGTAGACTGTAAACAATTTTTTTTTTTTTAATATTGGAAGTGGATGTTCCAGATGATCTGCAAGTGCTGATACAAAAACACATGGGCCAGATTTGATACTCTATGCCTACAGAAAATTTCATTCTTAATGTTATTTGATGTAAGGTAATTAAGTAATATGACAGAATTAGGAAGCATTTGACAGAAAATGTGTGTAGTTGGAAGATTACATCAATAACGGTTGCACAAAAAATGCTACTGCTATTTCTTGGGCCCTGTGTGTATTTCAAATACATGTTCTAAATGTAGTTGGTTTCTAATCTAAGAAGCTGTGAAATTTCCCATGATTGCCCTTTTTTTAGGCTTTTTTGGAGTATCATCTAAGCCATCTGTTGCTAGCCTCTGTCAGACAAGATGTAGACCAAACAATATTAATGTTGCATGTCTCATTTGGTATGGACATTGCTGTGACTTGCAGGATAAAATGAAGTGAATGCAGATAATTCAGTAGGAACTGAAATACAGCAAGAAAGACTAAAATTAATCTGATATTTTCATATATATATATTCAGTATCTACTAAAATCCTTGGGTAGATTCTTGTAAACTCTATATAACCTTCATGTGCTTTTTGTTTTTGTAGGATCTCTTATATAGAAGATCTAGGTCACTAGTGGATTATGAAAATGCTAATAAGGCATTGGATAAAGCAAGGGCAAAAAATAAAGATGTACTGCAAGCTGAAACTACTCAGCAAATATGCTGTCAGAAGTTTGAGAAAATTTCTGAATCTGCAAAACAAGGTACTTGGTGGTCTTTGATTGTATGTTACTACTTGAAAATTCACAGAGTTTAGAATATGATTAGTGAGGAGAAATTTTTGTTCTGTTTCCTAAGCAGAGCTATTATCTTTCAGTCAGTATTTACTTATTTTAGGAAGTTGAAATAATATTTTCCTTTGGCTCCTCACAGCTCCATTAGGCAAAGTCTAGGGGCAGGTTATTTATTAACCACTCTTTTTTTTTTTTGTTTAGTATTTATGCATGGGATAGGATACAAAATGGTAATTGCTAGCAGTAATGGCAAACCTCATGTTTTAATGTATCGTTGAAATTCCCCTTTTGATTTTATGCATTCCACTGTGAAGGCAGCAGTCTTTCACACAGATGATACTAAATACATGATAAAATACTACTACATGATAAAAAAGGGAGAGACATGAAATGAGACTTCACTGACGTTGCAGATTTACAGTGGCTATAGAGAAAAAGAACCTTATTTGCATGTTGCCCTTTTCCTGAGAACTTATTGTATTTTCTTTTTTTAGGCTGAAATTATTTTGAAGCAGTAGTCATCTAGCTCATTATTTGTGGCAGATTTGTTGTAGGCTTAAACACCATGCTCTTCTGTTTTTATCATTTAGAAGTTGTTTGACCCTATAAATCTGACTGATGATTCCTATAAATGAGACAGTGGAGAACGAGTGATCCTGTTAGCCACAAAAGTATATGCATAAAGCATACGTGCTGATTTTAGCTTAGTGTCTTCCCTAAAGACTTTTACATAAAGCCTCGGAAGAACAATGCACGTGGAATAAGAGAACTAAATGTTTAAAAGCACCCACATTGCAGTCTTCTTTCAAAAGAGCTTTGTGTCCACAAAAGGTTAGCTGGAGTTGAGGAACTGCAATGATGATTTGCTTTCATCCAACAGTATAGCAGTATCTTTAGCCTGGAATGTGGTTGGGTTTTTTTCCTGTTGCCTTCTCTCACCCTTTACCTATCCATCCCGAAGAAAGTCTGTCAGCAGTTCAGGGCACTAGCATAATACTGTTAATGAATACATTTTTATTTTCTACAGAACTGATAGACTTTAAGACAAGAAGAGTTGCAGCATTCAGAAAAAATCTGGTGGAACTAGCAGAACTGGAATTAAAGCATGCTAAGGTAATTGTGATCCTTTTTGGCCAGTATTTAAATTGATTTTAAATATTATATGCTTGAATAACCAAAATGGGTACGTTTATTGTGTGATATGCGCTACACTTTCAGGAACGGGAATTCAAAGGTAGGCACCATCGAGAAAGGTGAACTTTCTTGAATAAGGGGGTGGTGGGGAAGTACATAGGTGAAATATCTCTGGGGGACTGGTGTGCTTGAGGTGCCTTTGAAAAACTTATCTCCTTGAAGACAGTTTTGGCTTCAGTTTTATGTTTTTCTAGCTGTTTTGATATTTATAGAGGCAAAGTTTGAATACCTGCCTATTTTTAAACCCCCTTCTTGCCCATTTTACTGTGAGATAAGTGGTTTCTCCTGTTATCCAGATGTCGGGGACTTGGTGTATAGGATAGGCTAACTATTAAGTATGAGATCACAAGGAAATATCTGACGTCAGATCAGTGTTACTCTGGTTTTTGAACCTTTTTGCCTGTAAACTCTAAAATGCTAACAAAACAGGAATGTTGCAGATAGCCTTTTCAGTAAAATAAATTTTTGCAGGAAAAAACCTAAGGGGCATGTACTGTCCTTAAATTTCACAATATATTTGATTCTTCTAATCCATATGAAATTACTGGTTTTGGTTAAATGAGGTTAACTGCTCTGATTTCATGGACAAGTACAACAGTCTGTTACTTTGACAGTCCTATACCAGGAGGCGGCTTTCTTTTAAAAAGTAAATTTTTTTGCATTTCTCATTATTATCACAAATCTGAAAGTGTGTTGACTACCAGGCTTTGAATTAACTCAGACTGTACCTGTTGAAAGGACTAGGTATGAGTGTATAGTGTTGCTGAGTTAATTTGTTACTGCTTCACACTCCTTTCAGTAGTGTTGGCAGTGTATTTTTCATTCTGCCAAAGCCATTGTTTGTAAAATGAATGCACTATGAAAAGAGTTCTTTTGGGGACATTTTTTTTATCTTTGTAACTACAAGTTCAGCTTGATGGAATATTTTGCTGGTAATCAGTAAGGTTTGGAATACTCTAAACCCTGTTCATCTGAGAAAGGAGTAATGTGCTATATCAGAAATTCAGCTATATTTCCCCTAGAGTTTTAAAACTTCTCATAATACTTGGCACTGTTCAGCCTTCCTACTTCTCTGTGTGCAACAGTTGTCTTTATCCAGCCCTGAGTCTTCCAGAAATCCCTGTGTCTGGTCACGAATGTACCAGTTACGTGTTTCAGTGAAATTAGTAGTCCTAACAGTCATGTTTGCAAAAGTTTTTATTGATTTGCTGTATCATGCTTTAATAAGGGAATGAATCCACACCACTTATGTCTTATTTCAGTTATTGACTCTTCATCATCTCTTGTAACGACCCTTGCTAAAGTCTTTGCGTGCCCTCAAGTAGAATGTTTTAACGATGTCTCTAAATTATCCTTAAAGAATCATTGTATTAACTTTCTGTACAAGTCAAAATCTTGTAGCAATATTCTCTTGAATTTTGACAGCCAATAACTGTGGAAGAGAGAGGGAAAATGATTAATTTCTGTAGCTTTCAACTTCCTTGATACAAGCTTCCTGATGTCCTTAGCTTACCTCGAAGAGCTTGAATTTTTTTTTAGCCATTCTTCATTTGTCACCACAGTCCATGTTTAAGATAGAGGTCTTTAGATAGTCTGTTCTGTCTCAGTCTGTGACTTATCTTTGTCTTAGTAAATTTACTAACAAGCAGTATATAAAGCTATATTAGAAGTTTTGAACTGTAGTCCTGGTTTTGAAGGTGAGCTGCTGCTTTTTTACTGATCCTTTTCACCTGCTTTGTTATGGAGCACTGTAAGATTCACTAGACAGGTTTGAGTATTTAAAAGCTTCACAATATAAAAGGCCTTTGGACTAAAAGTGACTCTTTTTGAAATGTTAACAAATGTTGAATGAAAAGGTACTTTGTTTCTCACTAAGGTTGAAAGTTCTGTGTTTTCCAAGCCTGTGTTTCATATTTATTTGAGGCAAGCTACTACAGATGGATCACTTTGGTTGCTGTGCTTTTGTTTCCACAGATTCTGAGTTGGATTATTACAGAATTTACAAGTGCAATAGATCATATTTTTTAATTTTATATAATGGGAAAGTTTATTATTAACACTATAACCAGTGTGTTTGAGCACAGTCTTATGGATGGGTTTTTACTAGTCAATACAGAGTATTGAAGGATAAAATGGTTTGATGGAGACTTTCTGAGGTAGTTCCATGAAAAGAACGAAGAAGATATGAAAACACTTTTGGGTTATTTTGAGGTAGCATTGTGCCCTGATGTGTGAAGAGTAGTGTTAGGGGAGTATGAATGTTTCTCCTTGTCCCAGAGAGGACGTTTTTATAGTTGTTGCAGTGCAAATCACAAATAGTGCTCCTACTGGAAAGAAGCTAAGTGACCCTGGTTTTGGCTGGGCTAAGCTGGGGTGTTTGTAGACACCCAATTCCTCTTGCAGCAGAGTCAAAAGAGGGCTAGTAAAAGCAAAAAGAAAGCTGCTTTTTCATGTAGGTAATAAATCAAGGCAGTCAAATTAAAAGCTCCCTGATTTTAAGGTTCTGGACAAAAGACTTTGCTTGATGCTGTGGCAGTCCCTGTCTTCATGCTTTTGCAGCTACAGGAGGCAGGTAAAGTTTTAGCAACCCCAAACTGGAAAAGTGCTTATCTTGTCAATGGTATGTGAAGCACAGCACTCCCAAGTTTGCAGCATTATCTGTTACTGAGGTGTAAGTGCACTTTCCAGCAAAAATGCTAACTGGTGAGCAGGGGCTGGGGGCAACAGATAACACTGCTGCAGGTTTTCATTGCAAGTTTTCTATTGTGGAGTTTTGTTGTTGGTTTTTTGGTGGAACAAGTACCTGCAGACTAGATGTCATGCAGAGGCATCTGTCTCTGAAGCAGTCTAGCTTCTGGACTTGGAGTTGCCTGGCGCAGAAAGCATGGAGGTGAAGTCTGATGCACCAGTGGGTGCTGGGACTCACTTGAGAGGCTGTCTTTGGGAAGAGCTCAAGTCACAATGAAGGCTGCTACATGACTTACTGTTAAAAGTTATTTGCTCTATGCAGAAAGAACACAAATCCCAAAACAGAGATAGCTGCACCAAAAAAGTCAGAATGACCGAAGTATTGGCAGAAGGTTCAGGGACACAGCTTGCATTTCCTGAGCTGTGTATGGCTGTAAAAGACTGGAGGATGATAGGGAAATCAAGCTGTTAGTAAATCAAGGACACTGTATATCCAAATACTAAGCACACTCTCTCTGCCCAGTTATGTTTATAACACTTCCTTATAAAATACTTGCTAATATCTTCTTGTCCTTTCCTGATTGCAGCTCCAGCCTTTTGAAAAACCTAAAAATCAGACTGTGGGTTGACATTGCTTTAAGTTGATGCAAGTGCAGACTGCTGCCAGGAAGGATGATGATGATGATGCATAACTCTGTTCCTTTCACTTATGCTGGCACTATTATGTGTGCAGCTGTGTAATAAGATGGAGCTAAAAGTTGCTCTGGGTTTTTCTGAGCTTTACTTTTAGTCTTGTTTTCACAGCATCGCTTGTGTCAGAACACACAGTTTTGGCTGGGAGGGTCTGGGATTAAAAGACAGCTGCTTTCTTAGCAGCAGCATGTACCCTAGATTTACTTAAAATAGCTGTCAAACTGCAGCTTCAGGTTCTGCTTGGTCTCTGACCTATACTAAACAGATCAATGTTTCTTTTTCTATGGCTGTTCTGTCTGATTATTCCCCTAGGTAGTGTTTAGCTTCTGTTTTGCTAGCTCTGTGTTTCTTTGTGGCTTTATGCAGCTGTAGCTAATGTAAGACGGTATTAAGTGTTTTGATATTTAGTGCAAAAGCTGCATTTAAACCTATTCAGTATTTTAAATGGCTGGATTTTGGGAAATTCCTGTGTTGGACTTCATGTTCAAGAAGGGAGGCTTGATAGTTGGTGAAACTGCTAAGGCTATAATCATATACTTAAAGCATTTGTAGCTATGGCTATACTTTTAGAATCTTTTGACATATGAATTGTAACTGAGTAAAACAGCCACTTCCCTCAAATAAAAAATTCTCTTTCCACAAATATTAGTATATATTCTCTTTCCTCTGTGGGTTTTTGTTTGGAAAAAGAATTAGTTGTGCTATACTTGCAACAGATGTCTGTTTGGAACTGACAGAAGAATAGAGTAAGTAAAATCCAGTGCTAAGGGATTTGGTTATATGCTTTGACAGTAATTCTTTCTTTCTACAAAAGAATGTTTCTGTCACAATGGTTTTGCCAGTAACTGTAATTTCTAGAGCTTCGGAGACTGAGTTGACAAGAAAGGCTTTTCTGAGTCTGAATTTATTGGGCTTTCTCGAGCTATGTGATGTAAGTCAAGTATATCAGATTTTGCAGCCAGAAAGAGTAATAGCTCACAGCCTCTATTTTCCTTGATTTATTTTAATTTGAAGAAGGTTGTTCTTGTGAACTTTGTACATTTGATCTAATGAAAATGAATGATGTGCCTGTTTGGAAAATTTCAGTAGACTGGCTGGCTGAGTCTAGAAATGACTGATGTGTAAAGGATGTCCTGGTACCATCTTGTCTTTAGGGTGCTACATAGTGGCCTATGAATTGCAAATATACTTCCCGCTGCTGCCGAGTTTTAAAGAGATGGCCAAAAGATCACTGTCATGCTTTTGTTATAGGTAACTTGTGCATACTCCACAGGTGTACTTCAGACTGAAGTATTTCGTTTGAAGACCGAAGACTTCAGACTGAAGTATTCCTTTTTATTCGTTACAGCCAATAATCAGCTTCAGTAACAGAGGCCTTAGATTTATGCATCCTCTACACAGCAAAGATGGGCCACCAAGTTCCCATGCATTTCACAATACATTGAACTTGTTCATCTCGCAGAAGCTGTTGAAGCCATAACTGAAACTGATATCTTCTGGATAAGACCAAAAAGGATTCAGTAGGCACAACTGGGAATCTTCTGCTTTGAAGCCTTTAATTTAGTTAATTGCTTAATCTGGATTATAGGAACCTTAATGGGGAATCGAATTACTATTTCCTACCTTTCGGGCTGAGGGACAAGTGTCCTTCACTACCACAGGTCATTTGGAATGCTTTCAACTGAAAAAGTAAGAATGACAAATTCTTTAGTACTTGCATAGACTGTTTTCAAGGCCTTGCAAATCACAGCTACTGATACTGTTTAATGACATGCTTTTGTCTATTTGAAGTTTTGGATACAAAGACTTTTTAGAAGGAAGCCATTTCTCCTGTGTACATAATTGGGCTGTTATCGTACCTGGACTGTTAATTCAGACTGTTTTGTTCCTGCATTTTATCTGAACCTGATAGGCATTACTCTTCACACTGTCAACAGCCCAACGTTGTTGCTTACACAGAGATTTCAGATTTGGGAACCAGTCTGCTACAGCTATTTCATAAAGCGATCTAAGCATAAATGAATGCATGAAACAATGTGAATACCTGGCTGGGGGGGTTGTGGGCTTTTTTTTTTTTTGTGTGTGGTTTTTTTTGTTTGTTTGGGTTGGGGGGGTTGGGGATGATTGATTGTTTTTAAATCCTGGCTTACTTGTCAATCACATATGCTTAATTGACAGAGGTATCTTTTTATGTGTCAGTTCTGTAAATTCATTCAGAAACCTGAAAGTCAACCTGTATGTTTTTATGGTGGAATCAGAATGCTTTAAATAAGATCAAAAATTGACCTACAGGTATCTGAAAAAAGGGGCGGAACTTGGCCTTTGAGATAAAGCTTAGTTAATGTTCTGATAATCGCTTTGGGAGCTCCTGCTCTAATGGCTAAACTTAACTTTGATGGCTAAATCACCTGGCTGAGCACCTAAATCAGTCTGTCTTTAAACAAGTCCTGGTCTCTAACAGAGCTGTGAGCTTAGATGAATCCTCTCCTAGTGAGGAAATCCTGAGTGCTGTGAACTGGTTAATGCTTCTTGGTGAATTCAGTATAACATACTAAGACTTCTGCTTTGGGAATAATATTCAAGTGACAGAGTAATGGCAAAACTATGTAAAACATGAAGGTTTTGTAACTTTGAACTTCATTGCTCAGAGGGTGTTCTATAGTCACTAGTTTTTGTGATCAGACTAGATCTTTAGGAAGAAACATGGAAATGCTTATTTTTGAATCTCAAATTGGCTCCATTTAATTCCAAGGCACAATGCTTCTATGTTCCAAAAACTCCTTAAGATTAAAGTTCCCTGCACAAATATTTCTACATAAGCTTAATGCCTGTCAGTTCTCCTTTAGTGGTGTCATTCCTATTTGAAAACCATCTTTTCTGTTACAAGCGTAAAAAAGTAGGGAAATGTGGTCACGTTTTCCTTTATTTTTACAGGGTAACTTACAGCTGCTGCAGAGCTGCCTGGCAGTGTTAAATGGTGACACATAAGCTACGCTCCGTCCTCCCACTGACAAGGGCTGCCCTCCTCTGGATTTTGTTTTCATGACTTTAAATAGTCATTTACAGTTCCCTGGAGAAACATTTGACAAAGTGCATATAAAGCCAGCTCCTCCTTTCAAAAGAATTAAAACAAACACCTGAAAGTAGCTCCAGACTATATGAAGCAACAGCATACTTGTTATACATACATATTCATGTTTATTTAATCATTATATGCTTTCATTGTTCAGAAACCAAATGCTCGTTTTTTGTGAAAATAGCCAATATAATTATGTTCATGTTATGAATACTATGATACGGCTGCCAATCTTATTTACCTTTGTAAGTACTTTCTGAATTTAACCATTTGAAGCACATTGTTCAAATGGCCTGAATATTACCATTAGATATTTGAATATTGTTACTGTAATGGCATTGTATACACTGTCTTTGTTTGTTTGTTTTTTTTTTTTTCCATGTACTGATATCAAGAAACTTAATCTTTTTTTCAATTGTGAACATTTCTTAGAAATTTTGGAGAACTTTGTGTAACCTTTATAACTATGATTTAAAAAGAAAAGCAAATGCATTAGTATGTTTGCCTTAACTTGTAGACTAATCCAATTATTGTAAAATAAACCATGAAATCGGTGATTTTTCTAAAATTATGCAGACATTGTATCATCTGTAAGCTTGATATTTTCTAATCAGATTAATTTAATTAGCTTTTTCTCTATTCATCCTGTAAAACCTTGAGCAAGTATTGGATTGGTCTGACACTACTCGCCCAGTAATTTTTCACTTGCATTCTCAGGTTTATCTGTTTGTCTGTGACTTTCCTATCCAGTGTACTTAAAATTGTTTTGAGCTTGGTGGTTGACTCTGCAATTTCTTTGGCAGAATTTCTTTGGCTTTTCAGAGAACTTCTTGGGTTTCTTTCCAGAAAGGGGATATAAAGTAGCAGAAGGGAGTTCAGAAAATGGGTAAGATATCGATGAAAGGTAATACTGCCCCACTTTGGTACAGGTAAGGAGCTTTGCTTCAGAACAGAAATGAAGGTATCCAGTAAAGGAGTGCCTGGAAAGGATCTCATTCTGCTAACTGGACTTGAAGGTATCCAGTAAAGGAGTGCCTGGAAAGGATCTCATTCTGCTAACTGGACTTAAAGCTATCCGTCTGGTTTTATCTGTTGTATTGCTTTGTCTCTCTTAGTTGAACTATGAAATTTTTCCAAGAGGTGCTGTTCTGCTGTGTAATTTCGGGATGTTGTAAAATTAGGCTTTACTTGATGAATTGCTCTTCACAGTGGGATTCCTGCTTCGTATGAGTTTGTGGACCTTCTATGGAGCAGCAGAATTTTGGGTGAATGGGATGTTTGGAGGTGCAGATCCATGTAAGTCAATGTCTCTGTGATTACAGACTCCCTGTGCTGCCGCACAGAGGTGTGTGGTTTGGGGTTGTGTTGCTTTCTTTCCTCAACAGGGTGAACCGCACAGTGTAGTATGCTTATTACCCTGCTGCCTTGCACATCGGAGAGTTTCAGAGGCAGAGACGTTTCTTAGCTGAACATGCTGTTTGCCTTGTGCGTCGAGTTGTGTACGCATAGCCTCAGACTTTGATTACCAGTGCCCAACAGCTGTTAGCAACTCACCTGCTATATATAATGTTTTCCAGCAGTCGCTACTACACTAATACTGTGCTGTTCATTTTCCAAATATAACAGGTATAATTCCTAAGGAACTCATCTATAAATAGACTATAAGGGACAAAGATTACAATGTACATACAGTTAACAAAATTGTAAATATTTTAATTAGGATGTGGGAACAGTTTTTAGATTAGTCCTCGCTGTTCAGTGTTACTGGCTCATTAAATCTTTTTCAAGCCTCTTGGTATCGGGTGTGTCTCTTAAAGCCCCGCCTCTGTAACTGAACAAACGGATTTAAGACGCGGCCCGGGGCTGTGCAGCTCCAAAAGAGGTCCCCACCGCGGGAGCAGACGGGCTGGCTGCCCGACAGCTGCCCAGCCGCGAGACGCCGCCGGTGCGGGCGGAGCTCGGCCGCCGGAAGCTGGCAGAGACCCCGGAAGGGGCCGGGTCGGGCTCGGCTTCCGTGCGGGCGGGTACCGGCAGCCGCCATGAGCTGCCTACGGGAGGAGGATGACCCGTACCTGGTGGAGGAGCCCAGCGACGAGGAGCGAGCGCTCAGCAGGTGTGGGCCGGCCCTCGCTTCCCTTTGCTCCTCGCTGTCGCCTGGCGTCTTCTGGCCGGGGTGTGGGGAGCGGCCGCGGGCCCGGCGGGGTGGCAGGCCCGGGCGAGGGGCGCGGCAGGATCGATCACCGCAGCGATCCTTCCGCGGCTGTCTTCCCTGAGCTCGGTGTGTTTACATCTGTAACCGTGCAACCGCCAGTGTGTAAACGGCTCCCTGCTCCGGCGCGGAGCCGCGCTCACCGGAGCCTCAGAGGCAGCCTGGCAGGCCGCAGCCTGAAGCTGTTCTGCATCAAAACCAGTAATAAAATATTTTAATAATACGTTTCCTATAAACACGAGTGCTTCCCAGTGCAGCCACACAGTTCAGGTGTTTGTTCTCTGTGTGACTCAGGTGTTGTAAGCTGTTTGTAATAGTTTGGTGTGTAACCGTTACATATCTGTAGCTCAGAGGATGAGGTGGATGTGCTCTTACATGGCACTCCTGACCAGAAGCGGAAGCTGATACGGGAGTGCCTGACTGGGGAGAGCGAGTCCTCCAGTGACGATGAGTTCCAAAAGGAGATGGAAGCGGAACTGAACACCACCATGAGGACTATGGAAGGCAAATGGCAATCGCCAGAAATTGGTAAATCACTCTTAACATCCACTTGCACGTGAAATTGTGAGTTGAGTGGTGTCCACTTAAGGTGGATGCCCTTAAGGTGTGAAGTTATGTATTATTCTGTGGCTGAAGGGTGGGGTTGAGGGGGTGGTGGCAGCTAAGTGCTGTATGAAGCCTACAGAAAAGCCTTAAAATGGCTGATTGTGTCTGCAGAAGATATTCACCAGGTGCCATTTCAGTGCATTGCATGTTTCATAGAGTGGTTTGGGATGAAAGGGACCTTAAAGATCATCTAGTTCCAACCTCCTGCCGTGGGCAAGGGCACCTTCCACTAGACCAGGTTGCTCAAAGGCCCATCCAGCCTGTCCTTGAACACTACCAGGGATAGGGCAGCCAGAAATTCTCTGGTAATGCAATAGAATTGATAATCCATTCACATAATTTATTTTACAGTGGCCTTCTCTAGCCAAAATAATATTAAGTCATCATAAAATGCCTGAATAAGTTTGCACATGTGTTTTAGAAGATGACTTACATGGAACTTAAAATTATGAAGAATGTTTGTACAGCGTTTAGATTCTGATTCATCCCCCTTTGATTTTAAGTACTTAAGGAAAGCACCCTAAGGAAGGCACCCAGGCCAGGATCCTAGCAACTCTAAGCCCTCCTCTTTTAATCAATGGAAAAAAGTCTGTGAAACAATGTGCCACACCTGTGTTACTTCCACATGACTGAAGATATGTGGGGTGTCTGGGATTGTGTTGGTTGGGCAAAGGCAGGCATATTTTATGTGGTGTCCTCAGTGTCTGAGGAAGTGTACCTCAGGAGAAACTTTCCTTTGGGCTGTACCTGAGGTTTATCTCGGAGTGAGCAGCTGTGCTCTGAGAGAGCACTTGTAAATGAAATGACATAAGCAATGTGGATGATCAGGATGTTTGAGTAAACTGGGAGAGCTATTACTTAACATAACCAGATAAAGCAGAGCACTTCTAGATAGAGTAGCTTAAAAATGGAGGTTGGTTCTAGGCTGCGTACTTGCTATTCTTTTGTTGGGTTGTTCTTACCACTTCTCTAATTTCACACGTAGGTACATCCTCCGGTTCTGGGCAGGCTGGACCTGCTGCCATTTCAGAATACTATGATGACATTTACTTCGATTCTGATTCAGAGGATGAAGATAAAATAGGTAAATGACTGAGGAGAGGAGAGAGGAGGACATCTTTAGAGTAGCACTCTCAGATCATGCACAATCCTCTTGGAGCATTAAGGGGCTGTTACTGAAGGTGGCTTTTTGGGGAGAATTACTAGCCTGTATCATCTCAGTGTAGTTCCTGCAACTTTATGATGTATGTATGTATCCCAATGTATGTAAGGTGTGTTAATGCTTTGGGGTGAGGAGGATGAGCTAGACCTTTAGATTTATTGCAAGTATGGAAAAGGAAAAATGAAAAACTGGTATTTTGATTACTTAAGTAGAGAATCATCATATGTCTGATGGATGTAACATGCGCTTGCACAAATCTTTCCAGTTACACGGGACATCCGGAAAACCAGAAAACATCAGCAGCGTCGGATTCTTTCCAACGATGAACTGCTGTATGACCCAGAGGAAGACAGTAGGGACCAAGAGTGGGTAGATTCACAGAGGAGGGGGTAAGAGACCAGAATAAATATTTGAATTGTAGGATGCTTAACATAAGCTGAAAAATGGAAATGAAAATGGTGAATATGGAGAAAAAGCCCATGCTGTCAAGTCCATGCAGTTAAAATATTTTTTAGAATTTACAGCAGGTGAAACTTAAAAGCCTGTAACATTTTTGTGTGTATGCAATGGAAGTCAAGTCTTCAAAACTACACAATGCCAAAAGTTGCAGTTTTTTAAAACTCGAGACTTCCTAGTTCTGCAAGCCAGCTTTGTCAATAGATCTCATCTAAATAACTGTGCAGTGGATGAAAAAGTTGTCAGGTACTTTGACTGCTGAATTAATCTCTGTTCCTGCTAATTCTTGTGGTTTTAGTTTTGGAAAACTTTGATTTTTAGCAAGCCACAAAATGTTCAGATAAAACAGGAACAGCACAAAGCTGCTTTACTGAGAGGTTTTGAAGGGTGAAGTAGAAAATGATTGTTGCAGGAAAAGTAAAATTCTCCACGTAAATCTTATGAAAAGGATAATATTAATGTATGTTCCCTGCACTTGAGATACCTACCTTGTCAGAGGAGAGGGTCATTAGGCACAAATTCTTGTGCTGGATGTATTTGTCTCACCAAATCAAATCCTTTGTACAAAGTAAATGAAGATATTGGTATAGTTCTTCTCTGATTTATTTATTCATGTGCTTTGAGTTACTGACAAAGGTGTCCAGAAGGAGATGAGTATTAATTGGCGTATTTTAAGATAAAAAGGGCTTGACAGTTGAATTGATATGCCTGACAGCAAGAGCATGTGGTGTCATTTGTTGTCTCTCCTTCCTCCTTGTCTGAATTGCTAGGTACCGTAATCAAAGAAGGGTGCTGCAGCAGCAGCAGCAGCAGAAACCTACGGCTGTTCCAAATAGTGATGCTGTTTTGAACTGCCCTGCTTGCATGACAACGTTATGCCTGGACTGCCAGAGGTAATTAATGAATAACAAAGGGTCTTTTTGTAATGTCTTTTTTTTGGCTGGTAGTATTTTTAAGGTACTTAATTTGATAAATTGATTTTATTGATTCTGTCTTGCAAGGTGGCACTAATACAGAGAAGGCAGTACATGTGAATCACGTTTAAGGATGAATGCTATTTTGTAAGAATGATCATCAGTTTAACCTGCATCATGGAAGTGGGGAAAAACTTCAAAATAGTGGAGAATATAAACTATTAAAAAAAAAAATCCTGAAGACTGAACAGGCAGTTCAGGCTGATTTTTTTATTTTTGGGGTTTTTTTAGTGTGTTGGCTTGCTATTTGGATGTGTAAAATTATTCCAGGTTATTTTCGTGTAAAAGTGCCTTGTTTAGGGGAGGACTAAACAAAATCAAGATAGTGTGTTGTAGCTCGGTTTGAGTCTTGGTAGTTGTAGTTTGAGTATAATTATATTTAAAAATGCTTGGTAAGCATTTAGGTGAGATTCCTCAGTGTGTTTTGCAGCTCTCCAGTATCTGACTGCACTGCAAAACTAGTTAGTACTGTGAACCTGTGCTAAGGAGGGGACTCCTGCACTGGGAGTAAATGAGAAACAAATGTTGTGTGATGAGGAGGCCTCTCATTTACTGAGTATTTTTGGTGATTGAGGATGAAATTCACAGAAGCCTAAAATCATCAAAGTACTGGGTGCTGTTTCTCTCTCTCCCCTTTGCTGGCTTTGGGTACTGCTTGACCCTGTTCTACAGTTAAGTATTTCAATTTGCTAAGCTGGCAGAAACCATATGGTTTTGGTGTCAGACTGGCCTTTTGTGGGTTTAATAAACTGAAATAGCTAAACCCAGCCTTATACAAGCAGTAAAGCCAGCCAAAGTCGAGACAGGATTTCTGCAGCCACCTGTTACGTGGGTTTAGGCTGCTGTAAAACTGCAGCCGGAGGGACATGGTGTTGAATTGAATTGAACTGCAGCCCTGAATTTTGCAACACACTCCAGTTACACAGTTGTTACACTGATGACAGCTGAAAATGTATTGTATATTTCATTATAGACATGCTATTTCAAGTGTGGTGTGTCAGTGCTTGTTATTTATAAATAAGGAATTTCAGGCTTGCAAGACATTTTAGGATATTGGTGCCAGTAGTTGAGTCATTTGCACTCACACCTTCATGATCTTTTTCCTACTGTCAGCTACACATAGCAATGCATAATTCTGTGGTACTCTGAATTGTATCAACCATTGCACTCTGGGGTGTTTATTTCAGCAATAACCAGTGTGTTTTTTAAAATGCTTTAAAAGCAGGACAGATGGCTGCAATTCCATTTTTTAATGATTTTTGTAGTTGTGACTTTTGTTTGTTTATAAAACTTCATGTTTATTCGGTGTTCAGCCCTTTGACATAGTACTTGCTGTATTTAATCCCATTTCCAGTGAGGATAACAGATTTCTTGGAAGTGGAGTTTTACCAATGGTATGACTTGCATTTTCTCCCCTTCTCCATAGACATGAATCTTACAAAACACAATACAGAGCCATGTTTGTGATGAACTGCATTGTTAATAAAGAGGAAATTCTGAAATACAGGAAGAAGCCAAAGAAAAGAAATAAGAAAATGAAGCACAGCAAAGAAACTACCTCTCTACAGTCAAATCAAGAAGAGGAGGAAGTGTATCATCCAGTACTGTGTACTGAATGCTCAACTGAAGTGGCAGTAATGGATAAAGATGAAGTTTTTCACTTCTTCAATGTTCTAGCCAGCCACTGCTAATGTGCAAAAGCAGGGGAGGGGGGGAGAAATCCTGCACTGCTGCAAGACTTTGTCAGAAATGCAGTCATGTTAGCCTTTCTCAAATACAGTCTTCTGAGTGTACATTTTCATTGGAGAACTTCTAAACTTTGTGCAAAGTTTATGAAGGGAATACTGTTCACAGCATGCATTTGAAAGCAGTATTTTTCCACTCTGTCAGGCGGTTGCATCAGTGGGGATTTAAAATCTTGTAAATACAATGTAAGTTCTGTGTATTATGATCATTCCCTGTATATATACTATTGATTAACTCAGTATGTGTTATAACTGCTGCTTAGAATAAATACTGTATACTAACTGCTTCTCTATTGATCATTTCTGTGGCACATGGAGAACAACTTTCAGGGTATTTGGCTTCTTTTCGCTGGTATTTGCAGTAGATCTGCACACAGATAGGTTTGATAAGGAATTGTTATTTGGATTTCTGGCCTATTAAGATCTCAGAAATGGAAACTTGCATTTATACAGAGTGGAAGATTAGCTTATATTGAGTTTGCTGGCATGGATAATTTAAATTAAAGTATTAATGTTTAGTAATGCCGTTAAGAGTGTTAAATGTATATATGTATATGAAGAAAATACTGGACTTTTCTTGCCCTTTTTCCTTACAGTGACATATTTTAAGAAGAAACTCATGGTCATATCTATGATCACGGAGCTAGTTCATATGCTTTTTCTGTTTCTTCAGTACGTTTACAGCTTTAGGGAAGCATAAAGAGCTTTTGCTACTTGATATTTAGATATCATGCTTAGTCTTTGATGCCAGTGCAATGTTAACAATGGACCCTTCCACCTTTTCCTTGGGGCATGCACCCAAGAGGTAAACTCTTGGGTTTTTTTGTTAGTAAGTAATGTTTCCCCTTTATAGCCTGAACACTTTGAGCAAGGGCCTGTCTGAAAAAATTCTCATCTCTATGCTTTTAATAGTACTAGGAAGAATTTATTACATGTGTTTTGAGGAATTGTCAGAAATATTTAAACTTGGGAGGTAGGAACCTGAAGAACATACTTCCTCTGTGCCTGGGATGATAATAAAATCTTGTGACTCTGGTTACCTTTTGTCCCAGGTGTTCACCAGCTGCCTCGACAGTTCTCTCCTTTGTCAAATGTAGGTTAAGTTTCTCCTGTGGGGCATGCTGGCCTCTGTAGCTGCCTTGCCATTCCAGGTGTAGTGTGAAGGCTCTGTTGTAGCTCCAGGTTAAGGGTCTTTGCACTGAGCTACTGGAAATACAAGGATGTGGGAATGTAGTTCAAGGGCTCAAGTGTCAATGTGGGTGGCAGCTGGAAGAACTCTGTGATGGCAGTCCTAAGCAGGGGTAGAATGGGGCTGGCAAAGGAGGGGAACCAAAGAGGAATACTGTCTTAAGGGGCTAACTAGCAAATAAACTTGTCTTGTGAGTATGTGCCATACTGAAAAAGGCATAGGGGGCCTGGTGGGTTAGGGCAGATTTTGAAGCTGGTATGCTTCTAGATACTGCCTTTCCTCTCATCCCTTTCTTGCTGTTGCTTCTTGCTTATCACTTGAATTGCAGAGCTTCTAGTTAGAAAGCACAGGAGCAGGCAGGACTGGGACCCATTTGCCACACCCATGTTGACAATGTTCTTGCAGCTTTGAATAGGAGTAATGCTTTGGTTGTGCTCAATACCCCATTTGTCCTTGAACTTTGTACCTGTTTCTATAGAAAGGAGGCTTTCATGATTACTGTATTTTCAAGCAGCAACACTAACACAAGACTCCTCCAGCAGCACTTACAACAAGCAGCAGCAGTCTTGGATAGGAACAGTGACTCCTGTAGCCAGTTGCTGCAGGGTATTAATTGTGTGAATGCTCTCCTTTCTTCTTGTGCTGAAGTAAGTCTGAATAGGTAAAGTGTGTCTAAATGTCTTCTGAGTGAATTAAATCCCTTTTCAGATTCTGCCACACAAAATGCTTTTTCAGTTATCTGCTAGTACCACGGTTGTATTTGGCAGCTGTGTAAGTAATTCCTATGTGCATCCTCCTGTGACTGTTTCCTTGTTACTCATTGTACTAATGGCGCAGCTGGAGGTAGGGGTGGGGTGGCTGCAAGAAAAAAATCACGTAGCACAGTGACATAATCACAAACGGATTTACTATGTGGGGCGAGTATCGATACCAGTTTCTAATGTGCAGTGTGCATGCCTGGTGTGTGAGGGCCTTGATGGGGGCCAGCCCTGCTGCCTCCTGCCGTGCTTAGTCATAGAGCCTGAAGGTTGTGTACACCACTTTCCAGCAGGCTTCCATCTCCTGCCTTTCAAACTAGAGTGCCACCATAGGCTGCCAACAGGCTTTCTAATCATGTAGTCCCAGGCCAGCCTCTGGGAATTTCTCCACATCAGGCTGATCAACAGCCAGGGCAGGGCATCCTACACCCTCTGCTTGCTGGCCCAGGTGCCCTAGGGAAGCACCAAGTTAGCAACAGTTACAGCTAACAGTTGATCTACGACATCCTTATTCTTCCTGTTCATGAGAGATAAACCTGGTCAGAGTTGGCCGATGTTAAGGTCTCATTTATCTCAGCCATGTTTTTGGGTGGGCTTTACCCAGTGAAGACTCCAGCCGAGCGTTTTCAACACACTTCCCTTGTGCCCCGCCGAGCACAGTCTCCAGGCTGCTGGTACTTCCCCGAACAACAGTTCAGATTGCACAGGATGAGGACAACCGGCTGCAGCACCGTCTCCTGGCCCTGACTCAGAGAGGCAGATCTCTCGGCTCTCACGGCTGCCATGCGATTTAACTAGGCCGGGTCTCACCGCCCCCCGCGCTGCCGCGGTCCGGTGCCGAGCGGACGAGACCGCTGCTATCGCCGCGGCGCCTCCGTGCCAGGGGGCTGCCAGGCGCGGGGCGTGGCGGCGGGGGGGCGGGTCTCGGGCTGCCACCGCCCCGTCTCCGCTCGGCCTGGGCCCGGCGCTCGGCCGCGGGCGGGCGGGGAGAGCGTGGCGCGCGCCATGGCGCTGGGGTCGGCTTGGAAGCAGATGTCGTGGCTGTACTACCAGTACCTGCTGATCACCGCGCTGTACATGCTGGAGCCCTGGGAGCGCACCGTCTTTAGTATCCTTTTGCCGGCACGCCGGGGGCTGCCCTCTCCTTCCTTCTCCTCCCCTCCCCTTGAGGCCACCGGCTGGTGTGGCGGCCCCGGCGGGTGCGGTGCCGGGGAAGCGGCAGGGCCGGGGCCGTACTGAGGGCGGATGGCCGCCGGCGGGGCTGTCCGGGGCTGGGGCCCGCGGGTCGGCGGGAGGGGAGGGGAGCGGGGCCGGGCCGGGCCGGGCCGCGCCGTGCCGTGGGCAGCTGGCCTGAGGCGCCAGCAGAGGAGCGGCAGCCTCCGCCCGGCACCGGCGCTTGTCCCCTCCTGGCAGGGAGGGCTCCTCACGGTCACAAGCTGACGCTGGGGAGTAATCATCATGCTGGTGTTCCTCATCCTGTAGCCGAGCATCTAGCGATCGTTCATACTCGGGCGTAGGTTCGTATCTCGAAGTTACTTTAATTTTCCTTCTCTAGGGTTATGGTAGCACTTTCTCTAGTCTTTTGCACTGAAATCTCAAGCTTTCCGTTAACCACTGGTGTCTTTTAGGAATTCTTTTGTATTTTTGTTTATTGGAAAGTAAACATGCACGCTGCAAAACCTTGTAAGCTTATGTTTGCATGGCGGTTTGTCGCATGGCTTGTGTTAGATGAGTATTTAATCCTCCAACTGGTAACTGCTTGGCTCTTTTGGAGTGGAAGAACTTGATAGATGCTTACATGAAGGCATCTGTTTAAAGACTGCTTACAGGTTGGCTTCTTTACCCACCCCTTTCAGACAGGCAGTATATTCTTTCCACTGTTAAGGTATCACAAGTATTTTTGTCTTAAATGTGGTTGTTTTGATCTTGACTTAAAATGATGTCTCATATGAATGTCCCCAAGCCATCTCCAATTAATGTTGAGAGGCAAAGAGAGTAAATAACCAAATCATCAACAAAGATAAGAGTATAAGTAGTAGTGCGAAGCTGTTTTTACTGAGATACTGGACAATTTTGTAAAGGAACTTGCATTTGTTATATGAAACTGGTTGCTCAAGTTACAGCTGTGTGATTTATTTTCTTTTTCTGTGTAAAGTCAGTAGAAGTGGAGATAACTTCTCTTTTCCGGTATTTATAGACTGACTGTGCATGGTTGTTTGGGTAGGGTATCTTACCTTCAAGCAAGTGTTCCTTGCTACCATATCTTCCTCTCTTTATGCTGTGTCTTTGTCACTGAAGAAGCTTCATCTTTGCTTTCCCTGCAATTATATTAGTAATGAGTTTGGTTTTTGTTGTTGCTTTTTCTTTGTGTTAGCCATGGAGCATATTAACTTGTGCAAAATATTTAGGTAAATTAAAGTGTGTGTGCATGTTTACTGTTATAAAATGCTCGTGTTGCAGTGAACTAATTGCCACTTAGCTTACAAATGTGAGTGGCGCAAGTATCACTTGCCATCCTGGGTCAGCAAAGCGGTTTTGTGTCCTCACACGGGATGCTTTCGCTGTCGGAGGGCCAGATCTGTACGAGTGCAGCACGAATGCAGTGGCCTTGCGAACTAATGGTGTGTGGGTCTGTTGCTGTGTGCCTCGCTGCTGCTCATGCTCCAGAGTCAGGAGTGAGCGCTGATACAGAAACTGGGATTTATGAGTTGACCTTCATTTTACCATCTCGTATTGTATAATCTTCTGGGACTAAAAACACACCACGCAGCTAGTATGCTCTAATAAACACAACTGATACCTCTGCCGCAGGGAAGTTGGTCACAGGGCATGTTACATGCGTGCTGTGGTGACTTGATTTCTCAAAGATGTGGAGCTCCTCTGGTTTCACCTGTGGAAACTGAGTACTGCTGTCCAGTGTTATCATGCTTGTTAATCTCCAGTGCATTTTATAGTGTTTCTGTCTTAAATTTACTGAATGCAGGTAGTTGGATGAAATCAACAGATTATTGTTTATTTCAAGTACTTTTGAATTTAGGTAACCTTAAACTTTGAATGGCATAATCTTTCAGTAATCTGAGGCCATAATTTCTGTAGATAAAGCTTCAGGAACCCTAAAGCTGGGCAAAGGTCCAGTTGTACGTATACATTATAAGCTGTCGTCTCACTTCTTTATGTATGTTTTACAGGAGGTCCATGTTAGGAGTTCAGCTAGTGAAGTAGTCATCTTAAAATTGTTTAGCTTCACATGCAGCTTGTTTTGCAGTGTGATCTTCTAATGAGTGTCTGTTTACTTAAGTACATGACTTGAAGCTGTGCTGATGCTGAGGCTTTGTGAGTGAAATAGTTAGGTGCAAGTCACAATGTTACTCATACTTTTCACTTCTCCTGCAGTTTCTTTTTCCTAAGTGCTGCCAAACAGCCCATAAATTGAGGTGCTTGCCCATTAGGAAGGGTCTGAGTACGACATGCGGGTGGAGAAATGAACCAAATAATGTAGTGACTTAGAGCCTAGAGGACACTGGTAGCTAGGAATGGATGTGAGGTTTCCTGACTTCATTGTGCTAACAGTACAGCTTTCACACCAGCTGTGCTCTGTGCATTGTGAATTAAATATATTAGGTCATTTTGTTCCAAGAAGTTGAGGTCGGTTTCTAATGCTGTGTGCTTAAAAATGAGTAGGACATGCACAAATAAAACCTCTTACTCAGTACAGCTACTCCTATTATTGTGGTTTTTGTTTGGTTTGTTGGGCTGCTTTTTTGCAATGGTTGACTTTTTTTCTGCTTGGCTGAATGGTGCTGGCTTTTGCAGGATTTGCTTAGCACCTAGGGATGCATGTAAGAAGTTGTATATTATCAGTGCCTATTTTCTGTTCTTCCATCGTGCTTCCCATACTTTGGCCTGTCCTCTTGTGTCCCTGACAAGGCAGTGGGTAACTTGCAAGGCATCATTCTGTAATTCAGCTTGTTGCTGAAAGCAGTGTTCTGGTTTTAGGTGTTCAGTTGGTTCTTCCGGTCTCTGTAACTGCTAAATACAGTTGACCCCGTCTGATTTAAACGTGTAGTTACCAGGAAAGTTTTAATGCTGTGTGATGTCTAATGCACTTTCTATTTCAAATGCTCTTTTCCTCAACTGTAATTCAGATTCCATGCTCGTTTCCATTGTTGGAATGGCACTGTACACGGGCTACGTGTTCATGCCTCAGCACATCATGGCAATATTGCACTACTTCGAAATTGTGCAGTGATGAAGAGCATACTTTCAAGAAGTAATCGGGCTTTGAAATCTGGTCTGCGACGAAGAATGAATATCTTCATTTTAACAAGACTTCTACCAATGTCAGACACAATTATGACTCTGAAGACTAGCATACAAGATACGTAGAGCAGGGACGTGAGATGTCCCCTATGTTGTGTTCATTCCTTTTAGTTTTACAGGATAGGCCCTTGTATAGTAGTTTTGTCTACTTTAACATTGTGATTGTACTTTGATATCAGTATTTTCTTAACTTTGTGACAGTTTCAATATTGCACTGTGAAAGCTTTTCTTAATTGTAATTTTGAGTAAATCTTAATTGCCTTCTATTTTTAATCTGAAAGTCATCTTATTAAATGGGGCTTAAAGCTTTTGCTATTGTATGGTATGTATTTGCCTGGATATTTCTATTAATGCGTTTTGTAAGAAAATACATCTAGATTCATACTAGAGACATGAATATATTCGTCTAACACTATTTACAGAAGTTAGTTTGTACAACTGAACTCAGGTGTACTGTTTGCTGTCCAAACTTTGTTCAACATTATGTTTGTGTGTATCACCTACATTTGGAATTAGCAATTACTTCAAGTTTCTGTATGCTACCTGTTGGAGGAGGGAGGGAAGATGAGGCATTGAGGCAGGACGAAGACTGTATTCGTTATGTTTGGAGTAGTGCTGTGGTCCGGGGCTTTATCTAGCGGCAGGGAAAGTACTTTTCTTTACTGACGTAGGCCCACATATGTCTTTGGGATAGCACTTAAATCAACCCTGTTTTTCTAGCTACCAATTAAATTGTACTTTTACAGAATGCTTTGTTATGTCCCAGTGGTTATGGTTTCTGCTAATGTTCACTCAACAGTGTAACTATGTCTAGGTTTGAAAGGGGTTTTCTATTGCTGCTAGTGTTCCAAACATGTTCTTGCTACAAATGACCAAAACATAGGGGCTTAAATGGACTTGAGTTACAACTACAGCAATAAGTAGCTGAATACTTGGCTGAAGTCCTGTGTTTTTTTTAATAGGGATTTTTTTTCAGTTTTGTATTCTGAAATGTAAGATGGTGACAACTTTCCTTAGTGGAGGGTTTTTTTTTTGTTGTTGTTTAAAAAAATAAAAGTTTAAAAGCAGAGCTTTGATGCAGAGCTTTCTTGGAGAAGTTAATGTGTTTCTGAATGCTGCTTGCTTTTCTCAGAACTTTGCAGAAAGGGATAAAAAGATACTTGACCAAAGAATTGTGATGATTTTTTTTAAATGGCCCAGTAATAATAGGTACTATTATATGTTTTATGCAACGTGATTTATTGAAATCGGGAGTTATATCCAAGTTGTACAACTAAATTGTTCTATAAAGATACTGTCTTTTAGGTGTATTTAATTTTCTCAAGTGCATACTTAAGAGAAAAGAGTTGGTTTCACCCCCCTGTTTTTAAGAGCTTCATATGTATTTGATTAAAAACTCCATCATCTTCTTGGGAGCTGTAAACTTCTTAGGTGAACCCTAGCTTTACCAAAGTTGGTAGGAGTCTCCCAACTCCCAGTAAGTGCCTTTGCTTATTAAATAGCTGGATAACTATAAACATAGATAGGTTTTTGGGGTGGTGGCTTTTGTGTGCGTGTGTTTTATATGTGAGTATTTTAAGTATATATGGAGTTAACGATAGGTTAACATACTCTTTTTGAAGTGATGTAGCATAAATTCCTGCTGTCCGTGAATCAAACTGGTACTGTGATGTTTGTTTCTTTTGAACTACTGCTGTGATTGATACACATCTACTTCTGAGAAAGGGTTTTAGTTGTATGTGAGGAAGCCCTTCTGTGTGGTGGCATTAGGAATAGTAAACATAACTTTTAATTGTGAAAGGTTATATAAAAGGGCTTTGATATACTGACTTACCAGCTGTCTGCTTTTTGTTGAGAGGGGAAAAAAAGAGAAACCATAACCTCCAATTGTGTTACTTTGGAGTGGGCTTGATCGATATCGTACTTGAATTCAATTTGTTAATTTCAGTGCAGTCTTTTTCAGCATTTCTATTTTTAATTATAAACCAAGAATCTCATAGTCTTGGGCTGTTCTTCTAGATTCTGGATACTTTGTTAAAGATGGAATATTTTCATTAATAAAATACTGTATGTTACTGGAGTTTGAATTTCTAGAAGAAAGTTTCTGCAGTGTGTCCTTTTCCTAAAGTTGACCTAGTGAAGAGATGGTTCAAGGGGTGATAATTATGAAGCAGGGTAAGTTTTCTTTTTTCAAGCAAGAGTGTTGATAGGGATTTAATTAATCATTAAATTTGAGTAATAGATGAATCAAGGCTGCCAAGTTGTTTTCCTGCTGCAGTCTGCTTTATTGTCATGTTAGTTGGGGGATCATATCTACCATATGATAGAAATGTGAGCTTTTTCTGTGCAAACTGGAGGTGGAAGGCAGCTTAAATACCATTTGGTGGAGGTAGCTGGTCAATTAGACTTCCGTTTAAAGAGGGTGATAATAATTGAGCCATCAGTAATTTAGATAAAGTTGGAAAAAATGATTGTGAGAAATGAGGGAAAAAAATCGAACGCTCTGCAAGGGGCTTTATAGTAGTCTTTTAATAGCAGTAGCTCTTAAGAGTTTAGATTGAGTCATCAGAAATGTATTAACTGTGTTAACAGCATGACTGATCATACCAACTCCATCGGCTGGCTCCTGCCTGGGGCTGGCAGAAGGTGTGACTGGGACACGTGCTCAGTGGGGTGACTTGCTATGCTGGTTGCCCTGGCAGGGACCCCTCATAGGCTCTGACCCCGGTGGCTTCCAGAGCCAGCTCTGCAGGGGCACCTTTGCTGGCATCAGGGCTGGGTGCTGGAGAAGTAATCATTAAAAACCTTTGCAGTAGGGGCTGCCTTAACCAAAAGAGGAAACTGAGGCATAGTATTGCAGAAAGTCAGTCTGGAGATGGAAACAGATCCAGGATCAAACTTAAACGGGAAGTTTAGATTGGATATGAAGAAGAAATTCTTTACTGTAAGGGTGATGAGGCACTGGAATGGGTTGCCCAGGGAAGTTGTGAATGCTCCATCGCTGGTGGTGTTCAAGGCCGGGTTGGACATAGCCTTGGGTGGCATGGTTTAGTGGGAGGTGTCCCTTCACCTGGCAGGGGGGGTTGGAACTAGATGATCTTAAGGTCCTTTCCAACCCTAACTATTCTATGATTCTATCTGTGTATGTATGTGTTTCCTGGGTCAGTTATATATATATATGTATATATATATATACACATACAAAATTTATATGTATATGCACACACATACATAAAACCAGTTTATTTCTTGTCAGAAATTATTATGTCGTAATGAGTTTAGAGACAGGCTGCGTTACTGTTTTGTTCCCTTTTCTGGTTTCTTAACTACCCTGTGAAGGAAATCACCAGAGAATCCTGAACTGGGACTTTCTTGTCAAAATTTAGCGAGAAAGCCATTTTTTGCATGTGTGTTAATACTCAACATTAAAAAGAAATAGGTGTGAAAGGCACATGACACTGTAAAGATGAGTCTTATGTTACAGATGTGCACTGTAGTACTGCAAATTGTTGTAACTGGTATGGTGCGAAGTGTTGCCCTGTTTCATTCAGATGCAGTAATGAAGTGTGCTGCATTATAAATACTGAAGAAGGGGTATCTGCTGTTGGCTAATGACAAATAGAGGTTTTACTGAGGTGAAGAGACAGAACTTGGAAGAGATCTGATACCATGGGGTTAGTGGGCTGTTCATAAAGCTGTGGAGACAGCAGCCACCTTCTGAAATGCCAGGGCAGCATACTGTGGACTTGGGACCCCAGTAAATGTTTTCGGTGCCAAGTGTTCCTTTCACCTGCTGATTTGCCCATGGTTTCTGCAACTGCTATTGTAGGAAAACAGTTTCTTCCCCTCTTGCTGACCTGTTTTCCTGATGCCAGTGTTTGGGGTTTTTGTTTGTTTGTTTGTTTTATTTTTTTAAGAGAAAATCACGAAGCTGTCCAAGTGGCTGGCGGTTTCTCCATTTGATCTGCTAGGTAAGTCTTAGACAGCAGTCATCACTGAGCACAAGAGCTGCTGTCTTCTGTGCCTTTTGTCTGTGTGATGGTGGTTTAAGGAGAAAATCTGGCATCATAGTCCAGAGCTGGATCCAACTTCCTCTCTATGTAAAAGGGAGAGATTAAATTCTAGATCCAATCTTGATCTCAGTGTGGAATTCCAACAGAAATCTGTCTGCTTTTTGTAACCTGTCATCACAAGACCCTCAACCTGTCTGAACAGTCTTCGCATGACTGAAGACTGAGAAATTACCTATATCCACTCTCCCCCAGAGTTTACCTGGATAAGAATTGAACAGGCCTTGATGTAAACCTGATTCAAACGCTGATCTGGTTTCGAAAGCATCATTAAGGTTGAGCTTTTTCTTCATGACAGTTTTGCAGTGGCAGCAGGTGTCTCTCTCAAATGTTGCAAGTACTTACAGTTAAGTAAAACAGGGAATTATGTTATGCAATACCTTATCACTAAATGTTTAACAGAATATACAAGAGCTGGTAGGCGGCCTTGAATGAAAGTCAGACTGTGCCAAGGTTGTGTTGTGCTCTGCCTCTTTGCAGTGCTCTCGTGGATTCCATGAGCCATCCAGCATGTACATTTAACAAAATTTATCTTTTTGTTGGTGGACTTCTTGTCGTATTAAAAGAAAAAAAAATAGCCAACAACTCCAAAACCAAACGAAGGCGCTGGCTAGCACTTTGTTTTGTAGGTGGCACTGCTTATTTTAATAGTGAATAAGATGATATATATTTACAATTTATCGGCTGCATCTGTTTATGGGTCAGGTGTTTATAATATGAATGTACAGAGGTATGCTTTATTTTGGTGGGAGACCTGTCAAGTATCAGACTCCTGTTTTATACTTACAACTCCTCCCTTCGTTTTGCTGTTGCTAAGATTTGTAATCCCACAAGTATGTAACTGCTTGACATTTTGAAGTCTGTTACAGATTCCACTTTCTTGTGTGGAGAAGACCCTCTGTTAATGGCATTCTTCATTCTGCAGGAGTTTTTAAATGAGTTACAGGGATTCTATCTAAAATTGGGCCCTTTTGTAGAATCAAAGGGAAGGTGCATACAAGTGCAATTGATACCAAAGAGAGACTGGAAATGAAAATTTTGTTTGTCTTTGAGCAAGTGACAGGGTGAACTGAGGGATGAAAACTTTTACAAAGCCTCTGGTTTCTGTGAAACATAAATCTTTATAAAATTGGTTTTTCTAATGTTTTGAAAAATGTAGGAGTTATTTCTTTAAATAGAAAGTGTAGCTTTGTTTTCAAATCTGAAGCTGATCCCTGTGCTAAGCCGCAAAACTTACTAGACAAAAGAAGGTATTTCGTATAAACATAATGGTTGCCAAGCTAAAAGAGTTGGTTTAAGAGGGGATAATACTACCCTGGTAATACAACTGCACACATAGGATGTGTGGTTGGAATGTGTGGACCCATGGGTTTTTATCTAAGTTGGAGAACCTTTATGCCAAAAAGGCACCTGCTAGCACTGGTAGGATGTGACAGTGATTTATATATTTATTTAGAGGTTTGGAGTGATGGTGTTTGGGATTAGAGACCAAGTAATCATCCTAAAGGCTTTACTGTTATATCTTGTGTTACGTAAACGGATGTTTTGATGAAATAAACTGATGGAAAACCCTGCAGCCTTGACACCTGTCTTAAGCTAGACAGATAATTGTGGAGCAGTAATCACTAAATTGGATACAGGACATGCCAGTTGCAGACAGATAATCATGGAGCAGTAATCACTAAATTAGATATAGGATTTGCCAGTTGCAGCTACACACCAAATGTAAGAATCTTGGAAAAGGTGGTGTGTCTGTGTGGGGAACAGCCATCCTTCGTGTTGGTGATTTTCTATCACAGCCTATTACTGGCTGAAACGTGCTTTTATAGGTTAAAGGAAGACTCTCTTTTTGGTTTTTTGTTCCTCTTCCTTAACCTTTAAGGATGTGTGCTGTGTACAGTATCAATCTTGTCACAGCAGTAAGTTTCAGTAGGCTGTATTATGTTGAGGATGTTTTAACAGTGAAGAGGTGACTGATTTCATAGATGGCTCCTCTAGTCTTTATTGCTTGAAATAAATAGCAATAAAGACTTCTAGTCTTTAATGCTTAGAAATGAAGCATATGATTAATAAACAGCTTACTACTATCTTCTCACAAAAAAGAAAAACAACCAAAACCCATAGTATTTTATTTAATCCTGTTGAGCATAATCTGGATAACCTCTTTAATGAAGAAGCCCAAGATTCACTTTATAGTTGTAGCTGCTTGCTTTCTCATTAAAACTGACAGTACATGGATGTAAATCTTCATAAGCCTGCGTGTTCCTGTATGAGTTCCTTGCCCTAAGATAAATCTGATGGTTGGAACTAATAGATGATCACACTTCACTAATATGATTGCAACATCATGTCTGCCACCTCTGGTTTTTATTCATGCCCACATCTGCAGGTGGAATTGTCTTGTCACAGCTTGCATTTTGTGCTTCCTGTAATCTGAGACGGACAGTGTATCTCAGGCCCGTATTTCACAATGACAAGAAGATGTACAACGTAGCTCCCAAAAGAATTCTTTGGGGAAAAAATCGTCTTAGCAGTGATTGATCTATATTTGCCTTTTCGATGAAGTTTGTTTGCTTGCTACCTTGGGAGAAAAACCAAGTATGATCACATAAGAATTTAAAGCAAAAATCCTCTGGTCAAAGTTTGTGTTCCTCTCCTGCTTCTTTAATGATTAGCTGTTGTCTGCTCTTTGTTTTTCCTTCAAGCTGTTCTTGCTTCATGTATTTCAAATAGCAAGAAATTGATGCCTCAGAATACATTTTCCAGTGTTGCTATTTAATACATACCGGTGAGGTTACGAAATGCTGGAAGATGTCTTTGCATAATATTCTTGCTGGCATAACAGGATTGTGCTATCAGATCATCTTCAGAGTTACCAATGGCATGCTTGGTCTGATTTGAGTACTGTCCTGGGTTCAGCTCCTGGAGGGATGGGGAGGAAGACGGGGGGAGTGAGCTAGCAGCTGCATAGTTCTGAGTTACTGGCTGAGCTTAAACCACGACAAGTACCTAGTTACAGGTGTCAGACTCATGTCAGCTTATTCTTTTGCTTATGTTACTGGCTCAAAACTAACATTTTGGAGAGAAAGCCCCAAGTATAAGCAAAAGGCTTACTTATGCAAGCAAGGTGCTTGTTAGGAAACTAGAAGGCTGAAGAAGAGCACACAGGAAGTGTGAAGAAGTAAGGATGGGCTATAGAGGAGATGTGAAAAAGGATTGCTTAGACAACCGGATGGCCTTATATGATTAAATGACAGCTAATGTGGATGAGGGCAGTGGTGGACGTTCATGTACCTTGACTTTAGAATGGCTTTTGACACAATCTCCCAGAGTGTTTTCATTTGGACCACAAAAGGTATGAGTAAGTGAATGGACTCTGGTGGCTTGAGCTGGCTGGACCACTGAACTCAAATCAGTTGTTCAATGTTCATTTGTAAGGTGGCTAAAAGTGGAATACTCTGTAAGGTGATACTGGGTTTGATGTTTAGTATCTTTACTAAACATCATCTCTACTCGTATCAGATGACCCTGATTATTACAGCATTCCTCTATGAGGGAGGGAATTAATATGCTGAAAGATAGTGCTGGGGTTCAAGATTCAGCTGATAGAAACCTCATGCAGTTTGATGAAAAGAAGTGCAGAACTCTCCACTTTGTTGAGAGAGATCCTGAGAGTTACAGTGGCATGTGCTGAATGTGAGCCAACAGTGAGTCTACAACACAAATACATCAGTCTGTCTGCATAGGAAAACCTGGCCACCAGATTGAGGGAAATGATTATCCTCTTTGTGCTTTTGAGGCTGTAGCTGCAATACTGTTTCTGGTTTGGGGCTCTTTTGTTCCAGGAGCATGGGAACAAAATATCCAGAAGAGGCTACAGAGATGGTTAGGAGTTAGGAACAAGTTTCTTAGAGCAGTTGTGAAATCTCTGTTCTTGAAGGTTTTCAAGACTTGGCTGGATAAAGCCATGACTAACCTGATTGGAACTACTGCTGGCAGCAGTCCTGCTTTCAGTGGGAGGTTGGACTAGGTGATCTCTAGAAGTTCCTTTGAACCAGCTTTTCTATTGTTCCTTAAAGTCTAATGAAGAAGTCAGGTGAAGGAGTGATACCAAAACATTTACATGGATCAATGAACATGAGCCGGCAGTGTGCGCTCGCAGCCCAGAAAGCCAAACATATCCTGGGCCGCATCAAAAGGAGCGTGACCAGCAGGTCGAGGGAGGCGATCCTGCCCCTCTACTCTGCTCTTGTGAGACTTCACTTGGAGTATTGTGTGCAGTTCTGGTGTCCTCAACATAGAAAGGACATGAAACTGTTGGAACAAGTCCGGAGGAGGGCCACGAGGATGATCAGGGGACTGGAGCACCTCCCGTATGAAGACAGGCTGAGAAAGTTGGGGCTGTTCAGCCTGGAGAAGAGAAGGCTGCGTGGAGACCTCATAGCAGCCTTCCAGTATCTGAAGGGGGCCTATAGGGGTGCTGGGGAGGGACTCTTCATGAGGGACTGTAGTGAGAGGACAAGGGGAAACGGGTTAAAACTTGAACAGGGGAAGTTTAGATTGGCTATGAGGAAGAAATTCTTTCCTGTAAGGGTGGTGAGGCACTGGAATGGGTTGCCCAGGGAAGCTGTGAATGCTCCGTCCCTGATGGTGTTCAAGTCAGGGTTGGACAGAGCCTTGGGTGGCATGGTTTAGTGGGAGGTGTCCCTACCCCTGGCATGGGGTTGGAACTAGGTGATCTTAAGGTCCTTTCCAACCCTAACTATTCTATGATTCTATTATATGATCATAATAACAACTGAAGCAGTAAGCATTAGGAGAATTATACAGAAGCTGAAGTATTAGGAGCTCTCAGGGTGACAGAGTAAGAGTACAGGGAATGTGTGAGATGATGCTGGTGACATAGTCCCAAGGTGATCTTTACAGCAAGATTGTATTTCCCTCAGTTCTACTATTAATCAATAAGGAAGTTATAGTTAATGAGACTGAAAACACTAAAGAACACAAAGTGCTATTTTCTGAGCTTGAAATGAGAAAAAGAATCAGGACGAGCATGTGCTGCAATATTTAGAAATGTTTCCTATAAAACTGAACAGTTTATGAACTGAGCAGAATTATTGACCTTCTGATGAGCTGTGTTTTCAGAATAGCTGTCTCTTGGACTTGCCCCATGCTTTGTTGTTTAATATTGTTAAAGTGATTCCCCCCCAGAAAAAAACATGTCCCAAGTTGTCTTCTGGGCTTAAACGTTGATTTGTCCCTATCCACAGCTGGGGACTTTTATACTTGAAACTTAGCATGTCATGGTTGTGAATGGCTGCTGTTAAGAAATCCAAATGTCTCATCTCTGTTTTCAGTAAAGTATTGTTTCTGGAAGAGAACAGAGAGAAGAATATAATTTCCACTAATTTAGTTTGAGGCTGTTCCCTGTGGAACTTGAAGATAGCTTATTTATGGGAGCTGGTTGCTCTTATGAAAGGCTTGAAACTGTAAACCAGAGAAAACAAGCCTGGTTTTGCAGTCAGCATTTGTGGAGTAATTGTTTTTCCTTCCTTTTTGTTATTATAGAATTGCTATTGATGTTGTTTTGTGAATTCCCAAACAATGTGTGGTTAAGAAGAATTGTTAGAAAGGAATGCTTTGTTGTCTTCCAGTCCCGGATCTTCATCAAGAAAACCCCCCACTTTGTAAAGAACTTTTTTCTTTGTAGGTGTCAGAACACTAAAAAAGTGCCACTTATGTGCCTTCAGTCAGACTAGACCTTTGTTTGATGTCCTTTTGCAGTAGTTGAAAAGGGTGGAAGGGAGCTTTTGCTCTTGTCTAAAGTAATTTTTAGCTTCTTTGGACTATAAGAGCTCTGAGATGCTGACAAAATGAGGATCTTAATTTCTCTTGTCAGTCTGTCTATCTTAACTGGTACGGGATGTGGATACCCTTGTAGCTGAGGTTAACACCAACTTTACTTAGGTAGCTCAAATGCAGTAGTATGGTGACATACCTGGGGGAACCCAGCTTCCAGTCCTTGCTGTCACATCCAAATGAATTTAGGAGAGCATCAGGGAGACTGTTGCATCCTTATTAGCACATGTCGAGGCTAGGTATCCCTTGATCCACCCCATGTGTTTGGCCCCAAGTGCTTCCAGCTTTGCTTTACAGCTGAAAGATTGAAAATTTCACTCTGGGAATGAGACAAATTTCCCACTGACAACTCAACTGATATATCAGGGTAACTATATCTGATCCCTCCAACCCCCCTGGCACTAACTCAAAATGCAGTAACTTGTTTTGAGTGACAGCACTCAAGGAATTAGAGCCTGCCCTTATGGTATGGTGAAGCTTGTGAAAAATAGTACCTGCTCTCCATTTAATTAGCCTGTTTGTCATACCAGCTTGATGTACTGGTATAACAAGCCAGAATGTCAAGTGGATTACAAACATCAAACAACTGCTATGCTTTTAAACAAGCTTTAAGTTTAAGGTTTCTAGTCAAATCAACCTTCCCACAAAGCCATCAAGCAACAACCACCCCTCAAGAATAACACTTTATTGAGAGTGCTGTCGGTGAGCAGGGAGTTTGCACTAGTGAAAATTAAATGGCATCCGTCTGCCTGGAAGTGGCTGATTCCCCAGCTGTTCCCAGCTGTGTGCTTTTGCAAAGCTCTGTTTGAATTACAGATTCATTTTGGGAACTGCTAGCACAGCAAAAAGCAGTGCCTGGCCTTGAAAAGAAGGGAGTCTTTGTGATCAGTGGGTCATTTCCAGTTTTGGGAGACAAAAGATCTGGTTGTTCTTGTCCTTACATGTGTTTTCAAAATGCTTTTTGTATGCATCATATGCTTGTACAAATAAAGGAACAAACTAGGTAATATTTGTGGGGTAAGGCAGTTACCCTTCTGATTATGAAGATTTTCCTCATTTCTAACCACAGTTCTGCTCCCATCTAAGCCTGTTGCTACCTGTCCTGTCCATCGTGTGCAAAGATGACTGATTGTTCCTTTTCTCTTTGCAGCAGGCTTTTAGATACTTCAAGGCTGGAGGGATGAGGCAGGGAATTAACAATCTCCTATAAACTAAGGTGCCTCAAATCTTTTCTGAAACTGAATGTTATCTCATCTGAGGCCTTATCAGTGCCAACTAAAGTAGAAAAATTGTATCCTGAAAGACACATGAAATAATTCTGTTCATACATCCCTGTCTGATGTTTGCCTTTTCACAGTGGAGTTATATTGACTTGCCTTCTGCTTGGTGTCTATTGCTTTCCCATCCTCTTAAGGGCTGTTACCCCACCAGACATTTCCTGTCCCAAAGTCATTCAGCTGGATGTTACTATGAAAATGTAATGCTTGATGTAAGTTCCTGCTCCATTTGTCTTCTTTTCCCAAGTGCTTCTCCAGTTTGTTTATTTTGAATTCTGTTTGCCATCCAATATACTTGCAGTTCTCTCTATTTTCTCATGTGCAGATTTAATAAGGTTTATTCCATTGTCCAAATTATGAATGAAAACACTGAATGTAGTTGGAAATGGTGCAGTTATCCATGAAATATCCACCTCAATACATCTTTCCTTTTTGGCAGGGAACTGTGGATAATTACCCCTTAGGAACAGTGTCTGATGAATTTTGCAGCCATCCTATGGTGGTTTGATTTAATCTTTGTTTCTGCACCTTGCTTACGAGATGATAGTCATGTTAGGTGACATCAAAGGCCTTTACTGAAATCGAGTTTTGACATCGATTGCTTCTTCCCTGTCCACAGGCCTGTTGGTCTGCTGTGAAAGGAAATTAGATTGGCTTGGTGTGATTCGCTCCCTAGCATTCATCTGCTTTAGTACCTTTGGTGGGTTTACAGATTCTAGTAAATATTCTGGTAATTCAACATAGCAGGTTTTTAATTTGCAACTCCTCTTTTTCCTTCACTGGTTAGAGGTGCGGTAGATTTTCTGTCTGCCAGAAATTGTGAGCTCTCCAGGATGACCATCAACACCTCTGGGATTAATTCCTCTGGTTGTTGTTTGGTTGGTTGGGTTTTTTTAATTATTCTAGAATAAAGAACATTGTATGAACAAATATGCAAAGGATGGCCAAGTTATCATAACCTATTCTTCTTGTTGGGGCTTTTGGGTTGAAATTTGTCTTGGACTTGTGCCATTTTTGGATATTTTTCTTTTCCGAATTCCTATTCTGAATTTCCTGTTCTTCTTGCTGCTGAAGAATTTGTGTTAATGTCCCTTTCTAGTTAACATCTCACTTTAACTTGCCATTCCTGATTTTGTCCCTAGGCACTCCTGCTATTCTCTGTCTTATACTCATCATTAGTAATGTGACCTAGATTGTTTCCTGTACATGTCCCTGTTTTTATCTGAGGTCAATGAAGAGCTTCATGTGATTAACTCCTGATGCGGTCCAGACCTCACAGCATTCTCAAAATGAAAGGCAGAATCTTTTATTCTTTGTATCTTACCTGTCCTTCCAGAAGAAATACTGCCCATTCACATGTATGTGATAGGGCAAATCCAGTGGCCTGTGGATGAGTGCCTCCTTGCTCCTCTCTTGTATGCAACACTGACCTGTGCAAAGGGATGGGAGGAGTAGATGTGGAAGGGAAGAGATGCATATCAGTTATTAAGGAAGTGAGGACATGTGTCATAAGGCCACTGAATATGTAGCAAAAAAGATCATGTGGCCTAATCAATTACAAATCTTGATCATTTCTGGCTGTCAGCACTGCAGCCACTGGTTGGCTGATTGGCACCCTTCTTCTGACCCCAGGAATGCTATTTAGGCATCTTAGTAAACACCTTGTATGCAGTGTCTGAAGAGGAATAAAGAGTGACTGTGAAGTATGTTTGGGAATAGATAGTAATACCCACCCCACCTTCAGAAAACACTCTTCTTTCCCAAAATGTTGTCCTCCCTGGCAACTGTAAGAAGTGTGCAGCATTTGTGGCTGGTGAAGCTGGGAGACAGCAGATCTAAGGTTGAAGTCTTCAGAGGCTGGATGTGTTCTTTGTGGAGCAGGAGAGAACTGGAGATGGAAAGTGGTGGTGAAAGATAAGGAGGGCTGGCTGCAGGGAGAGCAGCAGGGCATGCTGATCAAAAGCCTGAGCTAAACACATTCTCTGTAGGGCTCATCTCAGTCTGAATAAATGAGGCAGTTCAGAGTTATTTAATGCAAGTGTATCTATCCAAGGCTACCTGATACAGGTAATGAAGCTGAAGGGAGATGAGGGGCACAGCATGTCAATAGGACTGGTCTTTGAAGTGGAGAGCAGAGCTTTGCATACTTTGTACACACACAGAGCTGGGAGAATTGTCAGGTTGTCATCAAATTTGAAAAGCCAGCAACTTGTACAGAAGCGCTGGGTGGTTTTCTGATGCTCACTGGTGAAAGCCCCCTTCTCAGTGACTCAAGGGAAACTGAGTAATGAGAGAGGAACAGGAGTGTAGGATGTACATATTCTAGCAGCAGATAATAATTTTGTGATGCTTCTTTGTCTTTAGAAGGTTTTGTTTGGGTTCTTACTGGGGAAAACGTTGTAGCTCATTTTGAAACTGTGCTGAAGCTGGCAGTGGTACAGCCTATCACTTCAGCTGCTCCGAAGAAAGGGTGAAGCCCATTGCCTTCACTTGGCTCCTTCCTCTTTCCACTTAGTGCACACTTGCAGCAGGTCCAGTGCCTTGGCTGCAGGCTCCTTGGTGCTGCAGTGAGGAGCATCCTGGTTTGGACCTCATGAGCCCCATGCCTTAATGGTGATAGCATAGCAACAAGCTGTGAGTGGAGGACAGGCCTCTGATTGTTTTGAGCCAGTGCTCTTATTTCCTTTCCTCCTCAGTTTCCCAGTTGTCTTCAGATAGTGCAGGGATTAGGTGACACTGGTGTTACAGTACTAATTAGCCTGGCCAAAATGCTGGGCAATCCCAGCCACATTCAAGTCAGCAGGATTGGTGTCACTGGTGTGCCAAGTGGTGTGATTTCACCTTGGTGTGTCTGAACTGTTAGGAGAGATCATGCTACCTTGCTGTATGTATTGTGTGCTGAGTGTCGTGTATTTACCACTTATTTGTTCTCCCTCTGTAAGTGGATACTTAAAATTCAAACCTTAAGCCAACTAAATCCAAGGGAGTTGAGTAGTTGCAAAAAACTTGTATTTCCTTGCACTCAGAGTAAATGCTTCTGTAAAGTGAACTTGGTGCTGGTGAGATGTGGTATCTGTTTGAAGGCTCTGAAGTGAGAGGTCTCTATCCTTAAGGCAAATTAACAGGGAACTGCTGACGCAAAATCCTTGGCTGAACAGCTCTGTTCTGCACGGGACTGAGAACTGCTGACAGCCTGAGCTGACTACAGGACGGGGTATAGTTCAGTCTGTGACAGCACAGAGCAGATCCATGTGAGATTTTTTCACTCCTTATTTAGGGCAGTTAGGTACGTTGAACTGCACTGAACTTCAGTGAAGAATAAAATTAAAATTCATTTTCTGATGAAAGTCCATTTGCTGTACTTTGTAATGAGTGTATCTCTGGCAAGCTGCCTAAAAACCTTCTCATGGGTTAGACTGCACTTTAGGCTGTGCTTAGAGATTTGGGTGGAAAAGGCTCTTTGCCTTCCCTTGAGAGATGTTCAAGTAGGACTTGCTTCCATTAGCTTTATGATCCTGTTTCAGACCTCTCAAAGCCATATGAAACCCTACCTCATCCTCAGGTTGCACGTTTATTGCACTACCAGCTCTATGCTACACCACTGGTGATGGTGTTGTCATTGCTCATCAGTGCCAGAATGTGAGGGATGAGACTGGAGCGTGCCCTGCAAAATTAGGGAGACAGGTTTCCACTGCTTACAGTCTTCTGCAGATCAATTCCCACTAACTTTAATGGACAGCTTGGCAGCAGCTCAGGAACTGGAAGGTAACCAGGGATAACAGAAGAAAAACCATCAGAGATTTTCAATTCCTGCAGACCTATACCAGTGCTAAACACAGTCTCTTTTGACGTAATGAAGGGCTGAAAAAGGGGTAATCCAATAATAAAATCACAGAATGGTTTGGGTTGGAAAAGACCTTAAGATCATCTGATTCCAACTCCCCTGATATTTCAGGGATGACTTCCACTAGCTCACATCGCCCGAGGCCCTGTCCAGCCCGGCCTTTAACACTGCCAGGGATGAGTTTCATGCCTCCTTTCTGTCTGCTGATATTAACTGTGTTCCAGGTTGGGTTAAAGCTGGAACTTCAAGATGAAGAGTATTCAAAACTTTACTCCAAAGAACAGGCATTTCTAAAGGATGGAATATATGTGGATACTTTGTGTGAACATATCTGTCATATGTACTTCTTGGCTGTCATTGGACTGTGGAAATCCAAGTATTTCTTAAAAAAAGAGAGAAAAAAAAAGTGTTTTCCTAATGCATTATATTTTGGAGATAGAAACAAAATTTAAAAAATTAAAAAATTTAAAAGGTTAATTTCAGAATTAACTTCTTTTATCATAATTGGTGAATGACTGGCAGTGGTAAACATCCATATATCTTAATTTAACCTGCTTTTGGTAGGATGATAGGATGATTCAATGCTGACTTCAAGTAAGGACCATTTTATATGATAGTGTCTTGAAAAACTGGTAATAACCTGAAAGATGGGATTGCCTGGTATTTGATGTTCACATGTTACTCAGTGGAAGCTCATAATTACACCAGTAGCACAAAATGTTGATTATTAATTACTGTTTTATTAGGAGCCACTAGATAAATAATTGCAATGACCATCTGTGGCTGAAGACAACAGGAAACTGGATTAAACCAAATTCTGGCTCACAAAGTGTTTCTGAAGGGAAATGGAGCCTTGCATGAGGCATTACTGACTCCTGCTTCCCAGAATCTGCTTCTGAAGGCTGTGGCCTGGCTGGAAAATGGGCAGCTAGGGAGGTGGGTTAACTGGATGTGCTGGGTAAGAGCCAGGCCTGTTCCCATCAGTCTGTGCTAGAGGGTGTGTAGGTGTCCACAGCATCATGCTTTGCTTTGGGAACTGGGGCGCTGACTTTCTGATTTACACTGACTTATCTCAGAGTGTGCGTGTATTTTGTTGTTGTTTGTGTTGTTGATAAGTAATTTTTGCACTCTGTGAGCATACTACTATGATACATCCTACCAGACGCCTGTGGAAGAAAGCAGCTTTGCTGTGTTCTGGGTATCTTAAGTCTCTTCTTATACTCAAGACGCTGAAATAATTCTTTGTCTTTAAGACCTTACTTCTTATCTGAATAATTGCTACCACCACCTTGCTTGCTGTCCCTCATCAGCCTCAACTCCCGTTTGCTTTCCAGAACTGGCTCCAACTAGTTTTCAGAGACTAGGAAGCATGGGTCAGTGTCTGTGCTAGCCTCTGCAGCTCCCAACCCTTGGCCTCAGAGCCAGACTTGTAGTGATGTTTTCCTGATGTTTGTGAAGCGTGGGAGGTATGCTGCATAGCAGGGTGGCGGGTTAGACATCTTTTCATTATGGATGTAAGTACTTGTGGTCAAACTTGGGTAAGTAAGCACTAATGAGAGCCTAGGTAACAAAACAACAGCATACAAGTACGTAGCATTGCCTGGTAAGGAGTAGTACTGAGATGCAGAGTAAAAATCCTCAGTTCTTGACTGTGAGTTCAGGCACAGAGCTTTTATATGCTGTCCTTAATCGTGCTTTTATCTCAGCCTCTGAAAACCTTCAGCAGGCAATATGGAGTCAAATAAATCTCTGTGCTCTGAGGGCGGTGGAGCTGAGTTGGGGATAGCTTGTGCCCACAAATGTACTTGGCTTCCCCACAGTGGCAGGAGTGCGCTTTCTTCTTGTGATGCACAGAGACCGGAAAGGTTATGATTATTTTCCAGCTTGTGGGTTTAATGAAAGCTTTGAAAATATAGTCTTGTTTATCTTTACTTAAAGCTGACTTCCAGACACTTACTTTTTGTTTTGAAAAGCTTATCTGCATGGAAAAACTTATCTATGTTACAGTGGGACAAACCCATACTTTAGGTGGCTTATGTTTCAAGTCAAATCTGGACATAGCTGCAATGCTTAAAGGGTAGGCCTGAAGGTAAGTTAAACACAGTATTCCTTCATGTCTCTCCCCTCTTGTTGATCTACCATAGCTCTTGTGGTTAAAAAGAAGACACAAGGATGACTGCCTGGGCACAGCACAAGAAGGAAATACTCTGATCTCATCACCACCTCCATCTTGCAAATATATCCAGAGCACAGCAGTGACAAACTGTTATTTATCCAGTTCCTAATTCCCCTCAGAAATGTATTATATGCCAAAGTTTATCTGGAGCTTCCCATGCCTTGTTTTAGGTTCAGGCATTAGAGACATTAAGCTCTCCACTGCTCCTAGGCCTTCCATGCATCACAGCTGGAGTTTGTTTATATTGCAATTCAGTGCCAAACAAGGCACACCCAAGCACAGGCTCTGCACACAGTCAAAATCTTTAATAAACAAAATGAGTTTAGGAAGATGACAAGACTGTTCTTTTCCGTTGTCCTCCTGCTTTTCTTCTGCTCTTGTCCCTCTGCTCTGTCTTTTCCCTTTCAGTTCATGTGCTGTTTTAAATTTATGCCCTTTCTAGTTGTACTACAAGTCTGTTTCCTGGTTCATCCCATTTTCTTAGCTTTTGGCTTGGTAAGGCTTTTGAGGCAAGGACATCTGCGTTTTAGGTTATGGATAATATAGTTTCTGTATTTATTACCCTACTGTTCTGGTTTTATTTGGTTTGATTTTTAACATACCCTGTGCAATAACAACTCTTCCTGTTTGCTTACCCAGCTCTCTTTGAGCTTTCTCTACATCTAGATTTACGCTTGTGTTGTACTTATTTGCTGAGGTTGTTTTCATACAGCAGCTGTAGATAGATTGGTTTGAAAAGAAGTGTGGAGTGCTAGTTACAGATTACCTAGGAGCTCCGCTGGTGAACCAGAGTCCAGTATGTTGCTCTGGCTCGGTCTGCCATAAAATTACTCCTGATTACGACCTACTGCTTACTCCAGCCCGCAGGTTTTCTATGCTAATGGAAGTTTCCCCTCGTTGTCAGGGAAGGCTTGTACAGACAGGTTGCTGATTCTTGTTATCAGAAGCATTTGATATGGGGAAGGAGCAAATACCTGCTTTTGTATCTTTCAAAAGCACATGTAAATCATAGCTCTGTGGTGAAACCTGGTAGAAGTATATGGTTTTATCATAGAATCATAGAATAGTTAGGGTTGGAAAGGACCTTAAGATCATCTAGTTCCAACCCCCCTGCCAGGGGCAGGAACACCTCCCACTAAACCATGCCACCCAAGGCTATGTCCAATCCAGCCTTGAACACTGCCAGCGATGAAGCATTCACAGCTTCCCTGGGCAACCCATTCCAGTGCCTCACCACCCTTACAGTAAAGAATTTCTTCCTCATATCCAATCTAAACTTCCTCTGTTTAAGTTTGAACCCATTACCCCTTGTCCTCTCACTACAGTCCCTCATGAAGAGTCCCTCCCCAGCATCCCTATAGGCCCCCTTCAGGTACTGGAAGGCTGCTATGAGGTCTCCACACAGCCTTCTCCAGGCTGAACAGCCCCAACTTTCTCAGCCTATCTTTTGTTGGCCACCAACAGTGCTTCCCTTTAAAATACAAAGACCAAATGACTTGTACATCTGAGATGCACCCCATTCCATATGGGAAGGCTCTTGTAGGTTCAGCTTTTTCTGTCATACCTGGTACGCAGAGTACAATGACAGCAGTGCCCAGGTAATGCTGTGCTGGTGTGTGTTTTCTTTGGTCTTAACAGCCCAAATGTGCAGCTATCTTGGCTTCTCTGGGACCATCTTTAAACCAAAGTTTTACCGCCTATGGCTTCCTGATCCTTTGGGATTACTGTGGTCAGACTGGTGCTTGGTGTTTTACAGGGCTCCCAGCTGGGGGCTGATGGCAGCACTGCCTTCCTGGCAGTGTATGTGGAGAGACCTGGCTGTGGACAGGGTGCCCAGGACCAGTGGCACCCAGCACCTCTGCTCCTGTCCCAGTAGGTGAGGAAGACTCTGTCTGGCTTGGGTATGCTCTTACCACACCTATAATTGCACTGTGGCTTTATGTCTAATGTAGCAGGTATTTTACCTGTCTTCTTGATCTTAAGTGTTTCAGCTACTCTTGGGCAATCCATCCACTTATTTGGACAGATAGGACTGGTATGTGATACTGTTCCACGTTGTGGTGAGTGCTTTTGGTGGTGAGGTGATTTTTGAGCACACAGGCCCGTGCTGTGCCTGTTTTCTGTTTCCCTCTGCTCACAAGTGTGGCAATTCACTCACGTTTTCTGAAACAGTGTAATGATCAGTGTACTAATGGTCAAAACCAGTTAGACTGCTGTGAAGGGAATGCAGCTCTCACTTCTTTGCACATTTGTGAGTTTTTAAGTAAACAAGATGTTTGTTTTGATGAATAGGGAGGGGGGAAAGTCAAGCCATTGCTAGGATAGCAAAATCTGAGATCCATAAAAACAATGCGGCTGGACATTGCCTTACTCATTTTCCATCAAAGTGCGGGACCAGGTGTGTAGATCAGCAAGCATCATCTGCTGACCTGAAGTCTGTCTAACCTGAAAGATCACCAGTGATGGTGAGTTCATAATATCCCCGTGCACCTCCTGGATTTTGTGATGGTCACGGAGAAGGGAAGCAGACGTGGGTGATACTGTGCCTGGGGAGTGCCCACCTCTTGTAGGTCTGTCCCACGATCCCTGGGGATGGGTGCTGATGCTGCAAGTGGCTGGCCTGGATGCAGTACTCACATCATGCACCATGCAGTTAGCTCTCAGCACTGCAAAGAGAAGGTTGAGTCTGCACTGGCCAAACTCCATGGTTTTAGGTGTTTGCTGTTTTCTGAACTTAATACTGGGGGACAGTTAGCTCAGTAATGGTGAACCTTACAGCCTATCATAAAGCTGATGTTCTGGAGGCCAATAGAAAACACCTGCAAACTTGTTCCTTGCTAGCATAATAACAATAATGAAAATACAATGTCAGCAGTGTTAATTGAAATTGCAACAAAGCCAGGTATGTAAAATACAATGCAATAATTTACAGCCAATTAAGATGCATTGAAAAGTGACAATGAACTGAGCTACAAATGATTATAAAACCGCAAACCGTGTGACAGTGAGATTAGTTCGTTTGTACATCACCGTGTTTATCAGGCTGGTACGAATGGACCATATTTGTCTGAAAAAACAGGCAACACTTTCCTAAATTTGGCTTTGGTTGTTGATTTGTGCCTCCTGAATCAGACCCACATTTTTTTCAGATGATGGAAAAATATGTATAATCTTTTTTGCAATTTCTTACACATTTCCTTTGCTAAGATTGTTTATATTCAGAGTAATCCCCATCCCTAGATTGTACGGGATGTACAGGAAAACACAAAAGGAGAGAGTAACCCACAGCATTTAAATTAGATTTATCTCATATAACTCTTGAGATGTAAAATGTGTTGCTTAGGTGCGGTGCTAAGTTTCTGATAGTTCTTGCTCTTTCCCATATATATGAATTGTCTCATTTCTGGTCCAGGAGATAATTCAGTCATCTGAAACAGTGCTACAGGACAGAGCCTTCTAAATGATGGTGGAAAAGGTTAATTCCAGTGTTTCAAGGTTAGCATCATCATGCTTCTGTCTCAATCCCAGTAAGAGTTGATAAGGATTCAAATCTTTCAAAATGGAGCATGACAGTTCTGACTTGTGGCTGGTATATCTTGGCATTACCCTGATGACGAGATTTTTGTGACTCATTTGGGAGCAGGCTGAGTTGCCCAATGTTCAGTTGCTGAACCTCTGAGACTAATCCTGATTGGTCAATTTCTTCTTGAAATAGGTTCCTATACAAATTGTTCCCGTGCAAAGTCACTCAGCACTTGGGTGAATTAACGAAAATAGCAATGGAATACTGAGCCCTCTCAGTGGTAGGTGCCATAAAGATTGAGCTCCTCTCTGTTGATGTTCTGCCTCACGCGTTATTGCTAGGAAAGAGTTCCCTTGATAAAACTCCAGAAGACACCAAAACTATTACTTGTCAAAAATATACGAGTCAGTTGCTCATCAACAAATTCGTCTAGACCGCAATACTTGTCATTTCTCCAGAGGATTGACACACCACAGCAAGCAAAATGAGAACAAACTCATCTTTCCCAAGATAAGCCAGGAACAGAAGAGCTCGTCCTTAAATGGGCACCTTAGATGGTAGGTTAGCCTCATTGCTTAGTCATACAAGTGGCAAAAGAGGGCTCTTCCTTGTATTGACATGGGCCATTTTTTGTCATTGCAGCAAAACTGAATCTGTTATGGAGAAGCAGTGTTGATGCTAGGCAGTTGTTCAGGCTGAGTGGTCATTAGAACCATCTAATGCTGGTTTTCCTTCATTTGAATCCTGCAGATCTTTATTTTCCTCCTCTTTCCCCAGAAGTTAAAGTATTTGATTTGACCTCAGGCTTCTGCTTATTACACACTTCTAGGCTTTTGTCTCTTTCCTTATCTCCATCACAAATATCTGCAGTATATATATGCACTCTTGGCATGTTGTTATAGCAACAGTGCATACTGTATATCTTAGAATATCCCATGTTATATCACTGAAATAAAATATTTTGTGCCTTATCAGGTGCACGGTATCTGTGTTGTTTTAAAGGGTATATTGAAGCACCCATCTTCTTTCTTAGATAACAGCCCTGTTTCATTGTGCTGGCTCTATACTTTTCCTGGGTTTCTAATGATCCATAGCATTTGTCCCAGAAATGATCCCGTTGCTGATGCACCTGTTTTCTGATGGAGCAAGCAGAACTGCGTGTACTTCTCTGGCAAAGAGTGATCAATTGATTTACACATGGCAGCAAAGCAGCCACTCTCTCCTGGAATAAATGTGTGTAGCAAAATAAATTAATGTTTAGAATTAAAGTTGGGCAAGACCAAAGGAGAGAGAGCTTCTCTGGGGGAAGGTGGGTTGCATGGCCAGAAGATCCCATTATACTGCGAGTTACTGGGATGGAGCAGAAGTGATGGCAGCGTCTCTGGTGCTCTGAGGAGGGAAGATGAGATCATACTGGTCCTTCCTGACTCTTCTCCATCCTACAGTGACCACGGGATTTGTTTCTGCTCCGGCTTGGGTTTTTATTTTTGCAGTGAGTAAGTCTCCTGGCTGTCAGTCCTGGCTCTGCTAAACCCAACACAGCCCTCTGCTGTGTGTGAGTGGGAAGTCTTAGAGTCTGGCCTCACCCCATCTGTACTAGCCCTGTTTTTCAGACGCAGCTTATAGTGATGTTGCCCACCTCTCTCGTTTTTTACCGCAGACTGGTACGGTGTTTGCATGTCAGTTTAACGTGGTTTTGCTTGGCTGGAAAAGAAAAATATCCATCAGTTGTCTCCAAAACTTCACAGATGAGCGCTCTCCTTTCTTCACCCTGCCAAACACCCCCACAGCAGAGAGCCTCAGCCCACACTTGTGCGAGCAGATGTAAATGACATCTCTTAGGTGGGGGCTGGTTTTGCAGGCTGTATCAAAGCACCTTAAGGGAAGGAGGGGGAGCTGCAAATGGTGTGTTTCCATTTACAGAAAGTTACTTCACCTAGTGTAAGTACAGCCTCCTTGATGGTTTTACCATTGACAAAAGACTGTGCTAATAGGTATTTGAATTCACTAATGCTTCATTTGCATCTGCCTTTGCAAGAGGTGCAATCCCTACCTCCTGGTTCTGGGAATTTTCTGCAATGGCCCATTCCCTGATTCTCGTAGTACCCCACAAGGACACTTCTTTTTTTTTTTTTTTATCTGATGGGGAAAATAAAAAAGGACAATCTATGGAAAAATTAATAGAATAGACAGGCTTTTGAGTCCTTTGAAAAGCGCAGGGGTGAATGCCTCCTGCCCATGTTCTGCCTTTGCATGCTTGTAACACAGAGATTAAAGGTGTGCAGAAGAGCAGGGAGTGGGCTAGATGACCTGCAAAGGGTCCCTGTCAACCTCAGCATCTCTTTGTTTAAGAGGCATCATACTAAAATTGATTTAGGCAATAGAAGGAAGAAATTTCACATGTACACACAAGGCTGTGGGGGAAAAGGGCAAAAACAAAGGAGTGAAAGTTCCCTTTTTTTGTTTGTTGCTTACACTGAAGTTATCAAACAAACCAATGTATACTCCTTGCAGAAATGAGCACAGAATAGGAGACCCTGTTGTTAGAGAGAAATGAAGGGCTGGTTTCCAGCAAGGCACATGTATAATAATGCTTTACTCTCTCCTGAACAACACACACGGCTGTGCTTTCTTCCTAGTGCCTGTTTGAGGCATACTGAACTATTCCGTAATTCACTTCATCTCTCACATCTTTGAAAGGTCGCGTCAACAGCAGGCAGTTGTATAGAACTGGAAGTTTTTGCATAGGATCAGCAGGGGTATTTCAGGCTGGATTGAAGGAATATTTGTAGGAATCTGCTCACAAGCTTGTGGAGTTTGTTTGTGTCACTGGTGCTGGTGCTTTTACTTTCACAAGCATTGCAATTTAAAAAAGAATAGAATATGTTAGAGAAAAAAAAAAGACTGACACAATGCAAAAACCTCCTCAGAAGAGGAGAATATCAAACCCACAAATTATTTACTACCTGGGTAGTAAGTATGAGTAACTGTTTACTTGTACTTTCCACATCACAGGCTTTGTTACAGAAAAGGCTTTAATAGCATGTGGTGTCTTCTCTCTGAATTATGCATGACAGCATGGTCTGAGCAGCAATCTACAGACTGCACGGGGTCCACACATGCTTCTGCCTATTCTGTTGCTCAAACATTGCTCAGAAAGCCAGACTCTTCCTTTGGCATGCACCCAGGCAAGAGCTTGATCTGACATCTGTCCCAGTAATTGGTGGACAGGAGGTAGGTCCTTCCAGATCGTCTGCAAACCTACTGTTGCTGCTTTTCCTGATGGTGGGGTGAATGCTGGAGCACCTCAGCAGGTGCTATGCAGGCTGTGTCTGAGGGAGGGAGAAGATGAAGTATTTAGGTGGTGCTTGTGGCTGTAGGTGTGCATGAGTCACACAGACGTGTGCATGCCTGAGGAAGGAGTTGTGGTTACAAGACCTGTGCAGGGAGAGTCTGGAGCCATGTCTGCAGCAAGAAAAACCCAGCAGAGATGGGCTCCTGCGTACTCCAGCAGCATAGCAGAGCTCTCTGACTACAAGGACCTGGGTAGTCACGGGGCTGCAAAGACAGTGAGAGGTAAGCTGTCAAACTTAGGTTGCCTGAGATCAGTTCGTTAGCACTAACACATGACTGATGGCACCTCTGAATTTACATTGCAGGCAGATGCTGGATTTAAGTCCTGCTGTGCGCTTAAGTCCCTTTTTCTTTTCAGCGTGACCTCTGCTTGTGCATTCTGTTGTCTGCAGTGGTTGGATTAGCTCCATGAGGTCTTCAGGCCTGCTCGCTGATCTCAGTGGCAATGCGTACACGTCATCTAGGTACTATTAGAATGATTCATAAAAAGACCCTTAAGCTCATGAGCTAAAGATTAACTCCAGTTAAAGATGGGTCTAAATTAGAAATTGCGCTCTCAGTCCCTCCAACTTTGGGGAAAGCTTGGATTTGTGTCTGAACCCTGGTGAAGTGGTCTCACTTCCAATCCTGCAATTTAGTGGGCTGGAAGTCCCAGTTCTGTATTTCTCAAAACATTTATTTCCTTCTGTGCACCTGGCACCAGCAGACTATCACTGAGTCCATTTGTTTCACAGTCATTCGAGGTGGCCATTAATAGATGCTTTGGGTGAGACAGAAGAGGCCCTGCAATGGAATTACTGGCTGAGGCTCTTTTCTATCTTTGTTTTAAAATTTTGGATGTGGAGACCACATAGTTTCCCTGCCTTATTTTTACTATACAGCCCTTGCTGCTCAGCATTTTCTTCATTGGGTTCAGTGGGATCTTGAAGGGACTGTGGCTCTGCTTGCTGAACAGTCCATCCCCAGGAAGTGCTTTGTTTATTCTGTGCCTAAATTATTTCTGCAGCCTGCTGTTAAACATCTAGCATCAGTTTGCATCAGAATGATACAGAAAAAGTGTCTGAAAGGGAGTTTAGAGGGAATGAATCTCAGGCATTGCTGCTTTTATAGTGCATCTCTGTTTTGCTCCTGACTTTCAGTGTCTTTATTGGTTTGTTTTGTGGTGTAAGTCTCTATGTGCAAAACACACAGGGCTCTTGTCCAAATAATTAGGCAGAGTTGTCTTCTGCGTAACAAGAAGACTAAGGAGAGTAATGATTTATTAGTTGCCCTACCACAATTCTTTTTATTATAATGATAGTAGGAAATGTCCCGGTTCTCTAAAATTAAATGAAAACTGAGAGCAGGTTTAGAACACATCAGACATGCAGCTGACGCATGTAATTGTTACTGCTTTCCCCCCAAAAAAGTGCAGTTCAGCCTTGTGCACGTTAAAACAGGACAACAGCTTACATTAATAGAGTAGGCTAATAGCTGAACAATTTCTGGGAAGACGTAGCAAGTAAGGTAAACACAAACCAGTGATTTTAATTCTCTGAATAGCCTTATCCTAAGATCTGAATGACTTACATTGCTGCTATATGATTTTATTTAGCTGAGACCTACTTTTAATGCTTTGGTTAGAGAGTATCTTGTCATAAATTCTACTTACTCTTAATAAATACATGAAAAGAAATAGTTTTCAACAAAAAACAGATTAAGCCCAATTTCATGGGAAATGCTATTAAGCCCTGTCAACAACTGCTGGCTGTTCATGCGAGATAATAGGTACCCTCCCTGGATTATTTTTGCTTTGCTTTGAATGTACTTTTTGTGAAATTAGATGGAATTTCAGCTTGTGGCTGTAGAACATTATCTTGGTCTTTTTCAGTTTGTATCAGTTATAATAATTTCTGTTTCTTTTATTAGAAGAAGGATCAGACCCCTGGTTAAAACTAGACACGTGTTCCTGAATACTCACTCACAGCTTGAGGGGAAACTAGCAGTGGTTTTGACAAGAAAAACCATTATTCATCATGCCTCATTTAGCAGGCATCAAATTTTACATTTTCCCTCTGCCAGCTATTCACTCTCCCGCCCCTTCTCATCAGTCAAATACAATTAATATCACCTTAACTGACTGTTGACTTTGATTACCCGGTCTAGTACTATTACTAGTTTGCTTTCTTGACATTAGCAAACCATGAATAATGATCTATAACCCAGGTAAAATGATATGGCTGGCATGTTCGTATACTGTGTTTCTATTCTCTTTTTTTTACCCTAAATACTTTCCAGACTAATTAAATGTTACTATGTTGTTTCCTTATACTTTGACTCCCTACCAGCCTAAGTACTCCTGACCATCTTTCACTGAGAATTGCTTTTTGCCATCAGCTCTTCTGCACAACCTCTTACTGAGCGCTCTTTAGAGAAAACCCTATTTTTTGCAGTTTCTTTGTCCTTGTTGCTGGTGTACCTACATTGGAAGTTTCTGAAGTGGTCTCTGACCTCTAACATAACATCTTCTTTGACATTTAGTCAGTACCTTGTACTATTTCAGTTCAAAAGAGTCCTGCAGCTGGTGTTCCCCACTGCTCAGAAGAACCAAGGAAGGAGACCTGTCAGTCTGGAGTAGTTGGTTGCTGAGATTAAATTATCCAATTTTCTGGACCACCTGCTTGTAGCTGTTGCTTCGATTCTTCAAATACACATTTTTGCTATGTGTAGCCTGAATGCTGCAAAAGCTCCTGAGGTATTTGAGCAGCTGTTAGGCACAGATCAGCTCTGAAAGATCACCCATGGAATCAAAGAAATCAGACATGGGAAAGGCCTGAAGGAGTCTGGGTGCCTTTATGTTTCTCATCCTGCAGCTGGAGAAGGTTTGGTCACAGTGGTCTGTGCTGCCTGGCTCTCAGTCCAATCAGTCTTTCAGTATACTACAACACCCTCCTTTCTGCGAGTTATCCGTGTTTTAGAAGCAATGATTCTTGCTGTAAAATGTAAACAGTTGTCGTGGTTTAAGCCGAGGGGAGAGGGGGAATGGGGAGAAGAATCGAAAGAATGTAACTCCCACGACTTGAGATAAGAACAGTCCAGTACCTAAGGTACAACACAAACCACTGCTGCTACCACTAATAATAATAATGACCAGGGAAATACAAGGGAAGAGGATACAATTGCTCACCACCCGACGACCGAGCTGTGAACTGAACTCTTCCGGGTTCCTGCCGCCAGTTTTACATCCTGCGCATGACGTGCTGTGGCATGGAATAGCTCTTTGGTCAGTTTGGGTCAGGTATCCTGTTTCTGCTTCCTGCTGGCTTCCCCTCCTCCCTGGCAGAGCATAAGACTCAGAAAGTCTTTGGTCAGCCCAAAACATTCTAAGCCATAACTATAAACATTGGTGTTATCAGCACTGTTCCCAGACTGAAAGTTGAAAACACAGCACTGAACCAGCTACTACGAAGGAGAAAAATGACTGCTGCTGCTGAACCCATGACAACAGTCAAAACATGTATCCAATCCTCTTATTACGAACCTAGGAAGAGCATTTCAGTATTTCTGTTGCAATTAGGATGTTAGTGCAAAAGCCTTTCCTGAGTAATTAATCATCCTGCCCTCCTGGAAAGAGTTTGTGTAGTTGTCATGGAGGACTGTCAGGCAGTCAGGAGCACTAGAACCGTGCACTGGTTTCTTTGGCTGACACCTTCTTAATCTGGAGTCTACTTTGCCTTCTGCCAGCTTGCTGCTGGCTTGCAGTGTTTCATTTTCCACTGTAGCCCTGATGGGAGCACAACAGGTAGGAGTTCTCCATGGGCAATGTCTACTGGCTGTCATCTTTCTGCCTCCCAGAGTTTATGTGGCAGACTGAGTGGCATAATAATAAAATTATTATGAAGATTTAATTATTTTATTAATATTTTTAATTCTGTTCATTTGTTCTATCAGGTGTCTTCTTGTAAACTCATACTAATGTGTAAAAGAGGCAAATTTCAATTCCTGTGTGAAAGTGGTATGTTTGATAGCTGAATGAGCTGGTGTGCTCATAAAACAGGAGCAACACTATCTTGCCCTTAGAGAAAGGCAACATGTTCTAGAGACTTAAAAAGCAAGCTGCGCTTCTGTGTCTGATTTGAACACAGCTTAAACTCTGACTCTACAATGCATGTTGAGCGCAGCTTGCACCATATGACTGTTCATTCATTCTCTGATCAGTTTCTTAAACTTTCCTAGAATGTAAACTCTTTGAAAAGACAGATTATTTTGTGGAGGCTTTGTATCTGTATGAACTCAGCTCATCTATCCTTCTGATTGCTACCAAAATTTTTATCACAGTAGGCTATGCTTACATGGGAAATTAATATTTAGAAAGGCTTGAATGAAAGAACTGGCTGGATGGCCGCATGCAAAGAGTTGTGGTCAATGGCTCAATGTCCAGCTGGAGACCAGTAATGAGTGGTGTCCCTCAGGGACTGGTGTTGGGACCACTCTTGTTCAACATCTTTGTCGGTGACATGGACAGTGGGATTGAGTGCTCCCTCAGCAAGTTTGCAGATGACACCAAGCTGTGTGGTTCGGTTGATACGTTGGAGAGAAAGAATGCCATGCAGAGGGACCTTGACACACTTGTGAGGTGGGCTGATGCCAACCTGATGGAGTTTAACCATGACAAGTGCAAGGTCCTCCACCTGGGTGGGAGCAATCCCAGGCACAGCTACAGGTTGGGCAGAGAAGAGATTCAGAGCAGCCCTGCAGAGAAGGACTTGGGGGTCTTGGTTGATGAGAAAATGAACATGAGCCGGTAGTGTGTGCTCGCAGCCCAGAAAGCCAACCTGATCTTGGGCTGCATCAAAAGGAACACGACCAGCAGGTCAAAGGAGGTGATCCTGCCCCTCTACTCTGCTCTTGTGAGACCTCACTTGGAGTATTGTGTGCAGTTCTGGTGTCCTCAACATAAAAAGGATGTGGAACTGTTGGAACAAGCCCAGAGGAGGGCCACGAGGATGATCAGGGGACTGGAGCACCTCCCTTATGAAGACAGGCTGAGAAAGTTGGGGCTGTTCAGCCTGGAGAAGAGAAGGCTGCGTGGAGACCTCACAGCCGCCTTCCAGTATCTGAAGAGGGCCTAAAAGGGTGAATGAATTCATGCAAGCTGTGAATGCTCCATCGCTGGCAGTGTTCAAGGCCAGGTTGGACAGAGTCTTGGGTGGCATGGTTTAGCGGGAGGTGTCCCTTCCCATGGGAGGGGGGTTGGAACTAGATGATCTTAAGGTCCTTTCCAACCCTAACTATTCTATGATTCTATGATCTCGTAGTTGTCTTTAAACACAACGATTAATATTCATGAATATTTACAGTCAAATATCTATGTATTCATTAGAAGAGGAATTTGTTCCTCTCTTTTGAGTTGAGGCTCTAAGTGTGTAGATGGAGATTTTCCCTTTTTTGGCCCGAGAAATAGTTAGGTGTTCCTTAAAAACTTGGTGGTATTGACAACATCCTGACCCTAAATGCTGCACACCTGGGATGTGAGGCATGCATGTTTGAACTCTTGAGGAGTGTGGGAGAAGCTGTACCAATATCTCTTGGCTGCAGGTGAGGATGGTGGCCACATGGGTACATCAGAAAGGGCTTGGTTAGCTACTTAACTGGGGACAGAGAGGAAGGTTGTGCATTCAGAGCAGAGAGGAGTGCTCCTTACAGCCGTTTTCTGGTGTAACACATGCAGTTCTCTTTTTTCATTTCTCATCAGTCACTTCACACCTACTTGCAGATCCATGTGTGCACTGAGCAAGGCAGAAGCTGCTTAAGCAGTACTGCTCTGCTTAAGCAGTACTTGGGCTCAGGACTCACTTGTTTAGACCCAGTTTGACATTTAGTAACAGTACTGCTTGAGCTGACATAAACATAGGGCAAATCTGCGCCTGCCTGCGAAGTACATATGCTCTGGGGTAAGGTGCATGCTCAAGCATCTGTCAAGCCTGTTGTCAGGCATCTGAAGTAGCTGCAGGTTTGCTGGGGAGGTGAGGGGGGCTGCAGGGTCTCATTAGCACCTCCTGAGTAACATGTGAATTCCTGGTTTTGTGGTAGCACTGGCCCATCATTCACACTGTAATTGCTTCTGCCCAGGCCAATGAAAGCCAGGCACCTGATTTAGGGTTCTCAGTTCTTCAAGCTGGCAAAGTACCTGGTGGTGCTGAGAAACTAAGTACTGTGTTGTCCAAATTATTTGATGAGTCTATTTTGTAGACCATTATCATTTGTATATTTTAATTTCATGAGTTCCTAGAGGCCAGAGGGAGGGTCATGATCTCACTGTTTTAGATGCTAATTGACATGTAGAAGGAGTCGTGCCCTGCAGGTCTTTCAATCTACATACAAGAAGATTAAAGATTAGATAAATAGAAATATCATGCAAGTACAATAATCAGATGATGTGGTAAATGTCGCTTTAGTTCCACATTAGATTTTTTCTGTTGTTTTCTTGTTATAGTACTTTACTTTTACCATCAAAGATAAGAGATAAAGCAAGAAAAACTGATCCTTTCCACTCCTGTTAATATATTTCACCTATGGCAAAAGAGCTACTGGCATTTTATTGGTCTCTGGTTATTATAGTTTAGTTTTCCCTTAAAATTTATTATTACTCAAGTATTAGCATCAATAATGGTATTTTTTAGAATTATGGTGCCCAAGGTCTGACAGAGCTAGGAGCTATATTGGAAAGATGCTCTATAAGCAGAGGAATAAATCCTATCCCAGTTGGTTCAGCAGCCCTTATTCTGCTGCTTACGAGGAAATGAACTTTTTAGTTCAGTGGTTGAAGTAAGTATTATCTCCTTGAGCCCCAGTCCTCTTATTTAGGGACAACAGAATTTTGCTGTCAGGAGAAGTCTGCATTTTCCAAGTTTATAGCTATGTAATGATTTCTATACATAGGGTAGACAATATGCTTCTCTGAAGATTCTGCTTCACTTAGGTGAAGTACAGCAGTCAGCTGGCAATACTTAAGCCATGTATGAAAGCGAGTAAATTTTCTTTCTATGCTCTGCTCTCTAAGGCTGCCTATAGCTCCAATGGGTTTAATTAGTTGGTACACCTGTGAATTTAGTGAAGTGCAATACATAGGATGGGAGGCTTCAGATAAGTTATATCAGCATCTGGCACTTGCCATAATGGGATGTAGGAAGAATGAAAAAATCATAGTGCCATTGAAATCAGTGATAACGCTCACTGCACTCCAGTGAGGAGGACAGGATTTTAGGCCACGTGTATTGATAAGGGTATGTCCCTGGCTTCTCTTAAACGGTTCCACCTACAGAAATTTTCTCTTATGTCCTATGTGGAAAGGGTCTTAAACATAATTTTGGTATATTATTGCTTAGTGGTCTGCTGGGGAGCAAGTCTAACAAACGATTTATATAGCAATGAGGTGCCAAACTCCAAAGATGACCCAAGCACCACCTTGGAAAATCTAAGTTTTCCTTCAAAAACAGAGTGTCTTGAAGATTCAGTGATACAAATCCTTTTCCTGAGACAAATTTCATACAGCCTCATTACAACTTTTGCCCTTCACTATTTAAAAGAACTGTAAATAGCCCCACGTTTTCTTCTGTTTCTCTAGTCAGAGCCCCATCCTCCGGTTCCTACCAGGACTTTCCCTGGCCCGTCTGTTTGGCATGAAATCGCGTGCTCAAAATGATCTAAAGGCTCATACCTTCTGCAGGGCCTGGCTTCAGGGAACACAGCTCTCTCGGGAAACGCATCTCCCCTCTCTGCTTTCCGCAGCTGGCACTAGATGGTGCTATGTTACTGAGCTTTGTTTCAGAAAACATCGTCAATTTCAGCCTGCTTTGCTCTCCAACGCATGGGAAAGAGTAGAGCTTCTCTACCCATATTGGAAACATGGGTGCAGTAAAAAGACCTTTTTCTACCCTTAACCTTCAGCTTTCGTCAGAGGAGGGCCGGTTCCAAACCTGAACATCATTCCAGCCCAGTCTGCCTTTTTCCTTTGTTTTACAAATGGTGCTGCCATTCCTCTATTTCCTTGGTCTGTGTGGAGTACATGACATTGATCGGAGATCTGAGGTTACTGGAAATCACAATATCCCATCTATCTCTTTAATCTGTTCCTGTAATTCCGTGTTTCTCCCCCTCCTCCTTACATGCTCCTGTTTCATTACTTCTTCAATTGTTGGTTAAGGATGTGAAGAAAAAATCCCAACAGATCTGTTTAAAGCAATTTGCAGTTTTTTTAACAATAAAATATAAATTAATTATAAATTATAAATTAATAGAGTTGTTAGGTTCAAAAGAAAACCATCAATATTTTTTATGCCAAAAGTCAGTACAGGCAGGCTCTTCAATATAATGCATGCAGGGCTGTAGAAGGGCTGTGCAGACAGGCTTTTCAAGCTTCTGCCATTTTGTTGCCTAAGTAATTGAGCTTTGTCTTGAAATTCATCTGCATTTCTTTTCCTGAGCTTGCCTGGAGCCAGTTCTGCTGATTGCATCATTGAGGGTAGAGGGCTTTAACTGGACTTGTCCCTGCTTCCTCTGTACAATTCCTGTCGGTTTGAAATTCCAGGTTTTGCTCCTGTAGTGAGATGATGTTGTAGGAGAGATGCTGATTTGTGTTTGGCTCAGACCAATGTGAGCACAGAGGCTTTCCTCATGCAGGTGGATGTGGCCCTGCACCCAGCTGATGAAGGAGGAGGGGGAGATGAAAGGCTTGACTGATGGTGTCTTGAGCCTTCCAATGTGAGCATGGTCAAACCTCTCCCCAGTGATGGCTGGTTCCTGGACCAGCTGTGTGGAGGGGGCAAGGAGCAGCCTGGGAAGCCCATCCTCACCCAGGAGGAAATAGTGGGAACTTGTGGGTTGATCACAGAGGTAGATGCAGAGGAGGGCTTACCATCTGGGTGGAAATGGCTGTCTGAGGTTTGTTAGGATCTTTCCAAGTCTATTGAGATGTCTTCTATACCTCAATAGACTTGCTGCAGTTACGGAAGAGGTAAAGGGCAATGTTGTAGAACAGAGATAGGGAAGACCATTCACTGATCCCATTCAGTCTGGGAATGAGATTGAGCCTTGAAGAAGGGGCTGAAAAAAACAACGTGCGTAAGAATCTAAACCTGTGGATGAACAAGCTTGATCTCCAACTGTGCACTTGGGTTTCTTCAAGGTCTTGCTTTTGTGTGTGTAATCCAGACCGGCTATATCTCCAGCAAACAAGCACGTAGAATGAGATACAGGTCCCATATGTAGAGTTTGGAGGGCTTGAATCTGTCTCTACCCCAGAGCCAGAGGATATGGGGAAGCTTAGCTCATTAGAGGAGATGTGACAGGCCTCTGGGACAGATTCATATTTGCTTCCTTGGTATTTCTTCAAATTTGTGCCTCCATTTCAGGTGAATCTTTGCAAAACGCAGTGTAAGTGACTGTTCCTCGAGTTACACTGAAGAACTAAAGTATCAATCAAAATGAGAGTATTTTATCATTACTGCTGACTGAGGTTTCACACAATCGTAGTTAAAATGGGTGGAAAGACGCCATTGAAATGGTCTCAGTGCAGAAGTTTGGTTAAATGTATTGCAATATGACCCTTATATTAAGGAGGAGGAAAAAGATGGGAAATTTTATGTGACAGAGGCTGTGTGTGATCTTGAGGTGCCCTCAGAATTACCCAGGCAAAATTCAGCTGAACTGTGTATTTCAAAACCTGAGACAGGAGAAAGAGCAGCACATATTAGTCTCTCATCTGCAGGAAAATAGTTAAAATGACAACAAAGACAAGGAAACCTACATTTCAATTTCAATACATCTGTTTGAATTATGGCTATTTGGTACTTTTGAGAATAAATTGCATTTGAAATGGAATCTTTCTAATGACTTATCTTTCAGGCAGGTATTGTGCACACCTTTTTAATGCATTTTACATGTTTGGAGGGGGGAAGAAAAAAGATGAATTATGAAGAAGTTAAGAGGAAAATAATTTCAGAAGGTAATGGATGAGCTGTGTCTGGAAGATTAATCAAGGCAGTTGCAAGAGAGTGCCAAAAGCATAACTGAAGTAGAACTAAATATCTGATTGTAATTAAAACTTTAGCCTTCTAATGGCTCCATGAAAGATATTTTAATAAACGTGAAATGCACTTTCTAAATGGCACGCTAACTTTTAATGACTTGGGTGTTTTGTTTGATTAGTAACCTGGACTGTTAAATTAAAGCCAACTGCAAATGCATGATAAAATATTGATGGTTTCAGGCAAATGAATTGGGGAAGTTATGCTTGACAGATTTTTGGTATCATTAAGGATTTTAACTGGTGGAAAATATATATTGCTGGTGCTTAAAGATAGTTAAAGAGGATCTCGTCATTTATATGCCCTAGTTTTAATTTTGCAGTAATAATGGGGAAAAAATCTGAATTATTCACAGATGGTTGGTCAAGAGAGGTCACTTAATTTAAAAAGTGTTATTTTGATTACACCTGTTTCTCATTTCCAGCATAGAAAATTAAATATTTGGTGGTATTTGGTTATTTCTTTTCTTAGAATGCCTGGAGCTTTCTTGAGGCTTGTGTGTGTTTTGTATGTGTGTTAAAGAAAGAAGAGTGACATGGTAGAAAGAGTTTTATTGTTTCCAGTATAAGCAGCTTTATTGGAAGTTAATTAAATTAAAAAAACATAATGGTGTCTGCAGGTTCAGAAATAACACATGGGATTTCCAAAGGAAATGGGGGTGGTCCCAGAACTCAGCCTCTTTTTAAGACAGATTTATTGTATTATCAAATTTCAACAGCCTTTCTAATGTCTTCTCATGACTGAAATAGAGAGTCAAAGGACTATGAGGAAACCAGTAAAAGTTTACCTGGCTCCTATTAGTTCTCATCAGCTTAGAACCAGTTCTTACACCTGAGGTGTGCTCTGGTTTTATTATAATGCCTTAGACTTCACACAGACTTCTATTCTCTTCTTCATGCAAAGAATAGAGATCAAAATAAGGCACAGCAACCGGAGCAGGGTTAATAGAGCAGTGCTTCAGAGTAGTTATAATAGATGAGATTTCACCGGAGAGGAAGGGAACACAGTATTTTTCGCATGTGAGTGCTGGCGCGACAATTGGTGTGAAATCATGCTTCCGCTGAACAAAAAGGATGCCTTGTCATGGGTTTACATAGGAGTAGGTGTTTCCTAAAGCTGCTGCACCACCTTTGCATCTTTCTGTCTCTTTTCCTCATTTTGGTTTCTGCTCCCTGTGCCCAGGCAGCTGCTGACTGAGCTTTGACTGCTCCCATGGCAGTGCTGCCCTGGCCCCAGAAACCTGCCTTCTCCTTGCAGCATTTTCCACATCTGATTTTCCTCCTAGATGTGGGTGTCCAGTCTACAGAAAAGCAGATGGAGGTAAAAGACAAGTTCTTGACTGGCTGAAATAGAGAGAATTGAAGGACTGTGAGGAAACCAGTAAAAGTTTACCTGTCTCCTATTAGTTCCCATCAGCTTGGAACCAGTTCTTGGTGGAAAAAAAAAGTGGGCCTAGGGTCAAGAAATGATTAAGGGAGGAATCTGGGGAGACTTTGGCCAAAGCCACATGTGGGTACCTGACTGGGATCTCATGAAAGAGTAACTGTCCCCTTGGCTTTCCAGGGGTTCCAGACCTGGGTTAAGAGTCTTTTGTCAAGTATAATTTATCCTGGGAAGGAAGGACTTGTGAGTTAGCAAGAGAAAAGTCGTCATATACACTGAAAGAAGGCCTTAGTGACACTGACTACTGTTGTGTACCTGATGGCAGTGAGTTACCTGATGCTGGTATCCTTTGCCATTAGAGAAACATCCAGACTATGTATCTGCGGTGGTAATTCTGATGTATTTCACATTATCTTCCTCTTGCTTTGTTTCTCCATGGACATAAGATACCACCCCCCCACCAGACACCTCCGCTTAACTTTGTGCATGTGAATATTTCAACCAGAGCATTTGCAAAATCCAGTGCCTTGGATCACAAACTCTTCAGGGCCATCTTGTCATTGAGTCGTGTGCAATACTGAGCATGCTGCTGGTGCACAACTGATAAATTATAACTCCCTGGAGACTCCCTTTTGTCAGAGAAAAATGCATCCATGTTCAATAAAAGATTCTGTTACTCTACAGCTGTCTGCAGCTCTCTCAGATTTATATATTCAGCTGATGATGAGCCATTTAGTATGATGGGTGTGATGTGTCTTTCCAGTTGGACAGGATGACCAAAAATGTTATTAAATTCCACTCATCTGCTGATGGAAGACAAAATCTGTTCCTACACAATATCAGTAGTACCAGTTTAGGAGATAATGCAATATTTATTTATGTACAGGAGGCCGTAGATGAATTTCCCATATTGTGAGCCTTGTGGAATGCTGAACGCTCATAAATGGTGTACCAACTTTATCCTGGCAGGACTGGCAGATATAAACATGATGATATTCCTGACTGGCTCAGTTTTACAGTCATCCAAATGGCTTAGTATATAGTGTAAAAGCACGTCTGAGTCAGTGAATGCCCATTTTTGAGTGTAGCCAGATGGATTTCTACTGTGCAGGCCCTTGTTTGATGTCTAAATTTGCCTCCCACGTGCTCTCAGTATCAGCATTCTTGGAAGAAAACCTTGATTTAAGCTGTTTATGGAGGTTCCATGCTCGCGTTCACAAATCTTCTGACGTTCAGCCTAAAGGCTGGCTTTATTCCTCACCAGGCGGACAGAAACACGTTTCTAAAATGAATCCACTAAAAACCACAGACTAAGTGGGGAGAGGAGTTTCCAATTGTTGGTTTCAGCTGGGGTGCTGAGGGCAACGTGCCCTTCTCTTATTTCTTCACAGGGGAGGTGGGGTTCTCCAGTTTTTCCCTTTGAATAGCTCATCTGTACTTTTTTAGAAGTCCTGCTTTTTCTTTTAACCACGTTATGTTTTTGTTATTTTTCCCTATGTTGCGCTCAGTCCATTTGTTCCAAATAAGAACAAGACAGTTATAAGTCTTGCAAGCCCTGGCTTATTCTGTTCTGCCTGGTCAGGATTATCTGTGCATGCCATCATGTATTGTTCTCAATTTCTGGAACAAAAAGTAAAAGGAAAGAGGCCCTCATCTAGTTATGACATAAACATAACCTAAAATGCTTGTGGCAAATGGTGCCAGTCATGTTAATATTTTGCTTGTTGAGCTCTTCATTCAGTCTCTCGCTTTGCTACATAGAATCATAGAATAGTCAGGGTTGGAAAGGACCTTAAGATCATCTAGTTCCAATCCCCCTGCCACGGGCAGGGACACCTCACACTAAACCATGCCGCCCAAGGCTATGTCCAACCTGGCCCTGAACACAGCCAGCGATGGAGCATTCACAACTTCCCTGGGCAACCCATTCCAGTGCCTCACCACCCTTACAGTAAAGAATTTCTTCCTTATATCTAATTTAAGTTTCCTCCATTTAAGTTTTAACCCATTACCCTTTGTCCTCTCACTACAGTCTCTAATGAAGAGTCCCTCCCCAGCAGGCTTATAGGCTCCCTTCAGATACTGGAAGGCTGCTATGAGGTCTCCACGCAGCCTTCTCTTCTCCAGGCTGAACAGCCCCAACTTTCTCAGCCTATCTTCATACGGGAGGTGCTCCAGTCCCCTGATCATCCTCGTGGCCCTCCTCTGGACTTGTTCCAACAGTTCCATGTCCTTTTTATGTTGAGGACACCAGAACTGCACACAATACTCCAAGTGAAGTCTCACAAGAGCAGAGTAGAGGGGCAGGATCACCTCCCTCGACCTGCTGGTCACGCTCCTTTTGATGCAGCCCAGTATATGGTTGGCTTTCTGGGCTGCAAGCGCGCACTACCGGCTCATGTTCATTTTCTCATCGACCAAGACCCCCAAGTCCTTCTCTGCAGGGCTGCTCTGAATCTCTTCTCTGCCCAACCTGTAACTGTGCCTGAGATTGCTCTGACCCAGGTGGAGGACCTTGCACTTGGCATGGTTAAACTTCATCAGGTTGGCGTCAGCCCACCTCACAAGCATGTCAAGGTCCCTCTGGATGGCATTCCTTCCCTCCAACGTATCAACTGATACATAATTTGTATCAAATTCTAATTGTGACCTGTTATGGGTTTTTTTTCGTATCTCCCCCACCTGTTCCTAGTATATGTTTATTTCCAGCTTGATTCCTCGTAATTTTCAAACTGCAGAATATTTTCCCTTTTAATTCTAAACGTATTTTTCCTCCTCTCATTCTCAGGCTTCTCTCTTTCTCTTCCTTGTGTCCTGACCACTGTTTGCCAATGTATTTCATCAGCTTGGCCTTGCTTGTTATCACATGGGTGCTGCAGTGCACTCTTTCTGTTCTCCAAAGTCTTTCCATATTTAGCTTGCTGCTAAATACCACCCTTCGATCAGGCTGTCCCTCTGCATTCTTAACATGAAAGGATTTGATCAGGCCCTGCAGCCTTCATCTCAAAGATTAAAAAAAAGCAGGGGTGGGGAGGAAGGAGGGTGCATCCAAGGTCCTATTTGAGCCTGGGGGAGGTTTGGGGAGTCCCAGTCTCTGGGTAGAGACCCATAAGGAGTGATGCCAGGCTTTACTGCGCAGGTATGATCTGGAGAGCTGTATTCCCTGTCTTTCTTTAGCTCTTGCTGTCTAAGGGTGCCCAAGTGTACCAAAACAGGGCATGGGCTCTGTGGTTGAATGTAATGTGAGTACTGGTAATGTGACAAGCACCACATCTGGTCATTTTGTGCTACCCAGCCTAGAAATCGTGCCAAGACTTAGAGCCAGAGACCAACAACTATGTGGCGACACGGCCTTCGCTGTTTGTGCTTCTTAAACAATGTAGTTTGAGTGTGGTAACACAAATGGTCACTGTCCATCCTTGGTTGTATTGGTGTATCAATCCACCCCATAGTAATTTCCAGGCTTCTCAGTGCCCACGGTAATATAAATATGGTAGGCACTGGAAAGGAGACATACCGTATCTTACGAACCATGTTTTGAAGTCTGAGGCTACTCGTTTGCTTTCATTTGGTGGGAGTATGAAACACCAAATGGCAGCAGCTCTTCTTTTGTCTCTTCCAGAATCCTTTCCCATTACCCTAGTTGAAGGCAAATTCATGAAACACATGAACAAGAGGTGTTATATAGCAACTATTCTCATGGTTAGAGTATTCTTAGGAGACAAAATCAAGCAAGTAGATACGTTTCCAAAATAGCCACCAAATTTTTATATATACCACTTGAGTGCATGAAGATCTGAATTAGAGCGTGCTCGCTGGTGAGACCTCTGTTAACCCGCCTTGCACACTGGCAACCGCTTACCTATAGAAGTTGAAGGTTGTTTTTGCCAGAGCAAACATCTGGAGACAGAGTGAGAGGGCAACATCTGAGGCCAGCGAAGAGCCTGTAATGACAGCTAATGAAGCCAGAAAGAGACTTCTGCAATGAGACACAGCTATAACCTCCCGTCACCCCCGTCCATGCTACATGACTGAAACCAGGAAATACACTTTGGTATCCTGTCAGAACTCTTCTGTAACACTCTGACTGAAGCTGCTTTGAAAGTTTCATCCTTAGTGTTTTTTGTTGGTTTTTTTTTTAAAGTAGAATGAAAAATGTTCTGTCACGTTCCAGGCGACAAACTGTAGCTGGAGTAATAAAAGGTCACTTTGCCATTCAGCATCCGTTTCCTATTCCTTTGAAGCCCAGCGTTTACTAGCAAGTAAACCAAGATACTTCAAAAGTTTTACAGCAGTGTGGTGAGGCAGAGACATAAGTACATGAGTAAAATAACTGATTATTTGGTACTGCCTTTGCTGCTAAACAAAATAGGGACCACCCTTGTTCTGTCTGTGTCTGTGCTCTGCACGCTCTTCAGAGTTGTCTGTCTGGCCTTCTGCACTGCATCTTTTATACAAGGGTACATCCCTTTGAAGTGTGTGGACAGGGAAGAAAAGCCTTTTCTTGACATCTCCTTTGCTATGCTGCTTTCCTTTGCTTGGAAGGATTAGAAAATATCAACACTGATTCTCTGTCCCCTTTCTCTCTCCCCCTCTCCTCAGTTTGTCATATTGTGAAAAGAGAGGAAATGCCTAGAAAAAGATTGCCATCCGCAAGCAGAAGGAAAGAATGCAGGAGGCTGCAGTGTTTCTTAACGGGTAATTTCTTTTGCCAAACTCTCTTTGCAATCAGATAGAACCACCTGGAATCAAACAAGCAAACCAGCTTTCTCTGGTTATGGCTGGGAAGGAAAATGTTATTAAAATCAGCTCAGTCTTTTCTCGGGGACCAGCGCTTGCAAGCGCTCTGATCCTGTGCGCTGTGGCCAGCCCTGCGCTGGGGACAATGCGACCTTTCGGCTGCAGGGGGCAATCCAGCACAACCCAAGCTGGCTTGTCGGCACTCGACGTCAAACTGTTTCTGACAACAAAGGCCAAAATTGTGCTCTCGGTTTGGAGACCGCAAGGCTGTGTTCTAGCTCAAGGATCAGTCTCCTTTGTGCCGTGATTATGTATTCTGCAAAATCCCTTCGTCAGCCGCTGCTGTGTGTCCACTGGATGTGATGGAGTTTCCCATTTTCTTGCTAAAGGGTTGGTTTATTTAGGTGAAGAACTTGTGCTGATGCTGAAGTGCTGCTCTAAAGACAGCTGTCCTGATGGGCTCCCTGCGGGTGTTCCCATGCAGTGCCATCAATAGTAGGTGCTAGCTAAAAAGGAAGGCTTGGGAATCTGGTGAGTTGTTTTCTCCTTCAAGCATCAGTCCTGTCACAGCCAAAATGAAAGGTATTTGGCAAACAAGCTAATAGTAAGCAAGACTGCTGGAAACAGGCATGTTAGGTCGCAAAAAGCAGTCAAAGTCTATGGGTACAGCATGACACTGGTGCAGGGACAGCTGTATGAGAGCTGATGAGGAGGAGAAAGTAGAGAACATGGCTCGGATAGCATTTGCTTCCTTCACTTAGCCCCTGACATGCTTAATGCAAGGCGGTAAGGTATCTTCACCTGCTCCAGGTTTGTGGTGGGATGATTAGTGGTGCTCAGGGACAAAGTGGCTCTGTCAGAGGCAGGGAGGCCATCCCAGTGTTCTTTGGAGCTGGACAAGGGAATTGCAGCAGGAGGCTTATTAGGAGCCTTCTCAGGCATTTAATTTTTTGCACCTGCTTAAAAGGTACAGGTAGCACTCTCCTGAGCCACTGCCTGCTGGCTGCCTCCTGCTCCGGGCCACCCTGCCTCAGATATCCAGTGGTCCCTTCCTTTCTGTCGGAGCAGGTTTTTTGTCACAGCCCTGGCTTAGCCACTGATGGTTGATTAACACACCGTGCCGTGGCTTTGTCTCTCCCGCTTGAAGCAGGGTGCAGCCAGTTAGCAGGTTCAGTGATCAGCAGGACACATAGGAAGGTCATAAGCAGCTTTAGGAGGGAGGGGAAGCTAATGGTGGGACTTTGGACATGGGGGTGAGGAGCATAGCCCTGCTGTGAGCTGATGGATTAGCCACAGGTTCACATCCATGGAGTAAAGGCTCTCAGAGAGGCTTCCATCAGCTTGCCATTTCTGGCTCCTTGACCCAGGGTGGCTCACGCTGTGGAGAGCCTGGCTGGGCTCTGGCCCTGAGTACTCTCTGCCTCCTGTGGAGGGACTACCACAGTTGGCCACGCTCATCTGCAAGTGGCCTGTGTGATTTCCCCCAGCAGCATGGTGCTTGGGTAATTCTTCTGGCTTGCCTTTGCTCCTGAGTGCTCCAAATGTTGCTTACACATGCTCATGAGAGCGAGTGCTGCGCACCCAGCTCACCATCACCCCTGCTTGGTGAGCAAGACATGAGCTGAAGTGGTCAAATTTTAGTGTCCATACACATCCCTATCCAGTCTTCATATTTCATAACAGTGATGTTTGCAAAGTCCTGCCTGAGACTGAAGAGCCTTTCTGATGGCAGTGGGGAGAATGTTGATAAGAAAGGTCTCATGCACCTGGGCGTTTGGATAGTATAGATGAGGAGGACATGGTGCCTCCTGGGCACTTCTCCTCTACTCAGGGAGAGTGGGGCTCTCCACAGCAGCTCTTGTGCTGCATATTCAGTGAGCAGTGGAGTTTATTGAACTTAATTTGCTATAGATTTGCATCTTGTGGTGAAGTTCTCTCTTGTTAAACAAAATGCAAATATTGATCTAAGCTTGTCCTGTGGTTACAACACATATAGGGTAGATTTTCTGGCATCTAATGATACGGTTTTCCCAGTTCTCACTAGAAACTCATTTTAGCAGAAGCAGCATACTTGTGTCAGATTTGGTTACAACTGGACAAGAGGTTCGATATTGCTGGCAGGAAGCAGAACTGGTAGATACAGACAGCACTGTCATATCAACTGCATCACCTCAGAAAGCTGGGTTAAAAAATAATAACTGATGTTCTTATTAAGATTCTTAACGTGCAAAGCAACCCAAATATTAGTAAAGATTAAATCCAATGTTCAAGGAGGTAGGAGGCCAGCAGATTTTTGTCTGGTTGTTTGCAATAACTGAGTGATGTAGAAAAGTTAAGATTTGTGGAGCTTTTTATGATGCTGAGCTTGTCTAATGAATAACAAAGAGCCACTCTTTTATTTTTAAATATGAGGAAATTAGTTTATTTGTTTCTTGTGTACGTGGAAGGGACAAAATACCCCACAAAACAGATTGACCTTGGGTTTCCCATTGGGTTGCTTTCAACATCCATAGGTAAACCAAGTTGCACTGATAACATTTGTGAGGAATCCGCCCTTCTCACCTGAACTACGCTCAAGTCTTTGGAAGTGCCTTTAAAGGAGAAAGGATTAAATTTCTGAAGTTAGATACAGCAAAAGACATTGATGTTACTGTAACTCTTCCAACTACAACAGAAAAAAAAGAAAAAAGAAAAAAGTTGGAAAAAAAAAGACTTTTGGAAAGGTTCTATAATTTCAATCTCATGTTGGGAAGCGCTCGGGACGTCTCGCCCAGCTAAGTCCTCTCCTCACCCACCACCAGTGGGGGGCTCCTCTCCTCTCCCAGGATGGAGCCCCCGGTGTGGCATGATGCTGGTGGTGCCTCCTCCTCCCCTTGCCACTGCACACCCCTGCTCCATCCTGGGAGGTGCAGCTTGCCCTGCCAGCACAATTCCACCACGCTCCTCTTGGGAAGCAGTCACTTGGCCTCCGGTGGTGTTTCTGCTTCAGGTTTTATAAATTACTACTGTCCCTGCGCAGGGCTGACAAAGTGGAGCTTTTTGTTTGTATAGCTGCTCTAGATACAATTTTATTATTAATCACATCAAGGGAGGCTCAGAGGTTTTTAGGGCTGGAAGAGACCATTACTGTAATCTAGTTTGGAAATTTTCTTCTATGGTGTTTTGGGGGTTTGTCAAAAAGAAAAATGATATTTGTTTTCCTTTGCCCGTAGGCCTTAAGGTGTAATTTAACTTTTCCATAAACCAAACAGAATCATAGAAGAGTCATTACCGTAGAATTTTTAAAAAAAGTTTTTACATTTACTGGATAAATTTCTGAAAATTATTTTTGTGTATTGAAACAAAAACCTACCCTGGTTTTAAATGGGGAAAACCCTCTGCCCTTTCTAGTGAAAATGCAGACAAACTCTTTAACCGTGATGCCACAGAAAGTCGAAGGGCTGGGGCAAGAATGTAGCATAGCAGGATCTGCCCAGAGGAGCTCAGAAGAGTTTTATCTGTATCTGAATAACAAGCTCAAATGGGTCATAGAGGAATTCTGCTCACATTTTTGACTGAAGCAAAACTTTCAGCTATTCTTGATGTTCAGCTCTCAGGACTTGCTTAATATTCAGCACTGGTTTCATCATCAAAGAAATTGAGGCAAAATTAAAAATTCTTTTCCTGGGTCTGTTATTTTCACAGCTTCTACTTCCTTTCAATTTTGATACTGCCATCCATTTTGATAAAAGAAAATGATGTGTGAGGAACAAGGCAGGCAGGAAGGAGACAGAACGAGAAGTGCTTTTCAGCACTGACTTCACCTCTGCAGAAGTTTATAATAAGGTGTCTGCAAATCACTCCCGCTGAAAGCTCTCACAAATAATGCCCCTGCTCACGGAGAGTGAATTAAGCCAGTCCTGCCGTGCACGGCTGCTGGCAAGCACTGTGGTGTCCTCTGATCTCCGAACAGTTGGGCTCTCTTGTCTAGTGCTGTGCAATTTCTTTCTATGCTTTTCTGTTGAGCGTGTGTGACTTTTCTGTTGGTTTCATGTGTGTCTGGTCTCTCCCCACACTGAGAGCTTGTTGTTGAAAGGAAAGGCTTCCGAAAGCTTGCTAGACTTACTGATCTGGATGGACTCCTGGGGTTGGCTCTTAAAATCCAGAAGAAAGCTCTTTTCAAGGACCCTGGTTTGCAAGAGCATTCTCTCTGCCATTTGTTTCCCAAACAAGTGGATGAAGGAAGAGCCCAGCCCATGTGGGCAGCTTGAAGGTGATCTAGAGCTCTGGAGGGACTTGCTGAAGCTCTGAATTAGTCTATGTCAGTGATTCCTATTGTGACCTCAGGCAAGTCATTTTGTCTATTCCCATGTGCATTGGTTGGAAGCTGCACAAAAGATGTAATGCAACTCTAACTTATGCTCTGAGACTGTATTTGCACTGCTGTTACAGCGGGAACACCTCCATTGCACTAACCAGCAAACCCTGGTAGCAACCCAGCTGTAGCACGGCGGCGCTCTGCGTGCGTGGATTTCCATTGTGGGACAAGCAGTGTAGAGGTGATGGCTGCAGGGGTGTAGCCATTGGAAGGAGATAGAAATGGAAAATTTCCTGTGGTGAAAGGAAAATTGAATGAATTCATGCAAGCTGTGAATGCTCCACCACTGGCAGTGTTCAAGGCCGGGTTGGACAGAGCACTGGGTGGCATGGTTTAGTGGGAGGTGTCCTTGCCCCTGGCAGGGGGGTTGGAACTAGATGATCTTCAGGTCCTTTACAACCCTAACTATTCTATGATTCTATGATTTTATACCAGTGCTCTAGTCTTCAATAGGCTGTTAAGCACAGAAATCAATGTTAATGTAACATTACAGCTGAGCGTTTAAACCTGCTAGTTAACCTGTGGAGCTCAGCCTGTAATCTCACAGCTCCTTTTTGAACTGTACATAGGCCAGTATCTAAAACATTACTTACACAAAAAAACGGTGAGGTATTTTGCTTGTCCATAACTGAAAGAGTTTTGCAGAGCACAAAGTAAAATTTTCTTCAGAACAAATTGAATATATGGGATATCTCACTTTAGAGACTGGAATTTTCAGAAAGCCAACTCTCCTCTGTAAGTACTCATTTGCGCACTAGTCTTTTTCAAACCCCTCCAGCAGAAGGAAGGTAGATCTCTGAATGTATGTTTGGACAAGATGCTGTTCAGATTAAGAATGTCATTCTGTGGTCCCACAGTATTTGGTACGATGGGATGCCAGTCCCTGCCAGGCCTCAAGGCATCACTGTGTTTGCTGGTGTTGCTGTTGGAGTCACTCTTGCTGCTGGCAGTTGAAAGTTGGTCTTGTAATTGTAATGCGTATTCATACTCCATATGACTATCAGCAGTTTTGCAAATACTGTTCTTTACATGGTACTGCTTTTTGCATAAGAAAAAAGCGCTTTAATTTACATAGTCTCCCGGGGGAATGGCAAACAAAACCTGTAGCCTGATTGTTTTTCCTGTCATTATCTGTTTTTCTGAGAACTTCTTGCATGTCACTTTGCTGGTATAACCTGATAACTTATTGCAATTAATAGACATGAATTTACTAGCAGCAGAACATAGGGGGCATTTGCTGTTCTCGTGACCCTTGTCACCTCTTCCCTTAATAGCTCATGCAACTCATATGGTCCCAGCTGAAGCTTTGGATCCTTCAAGGCTGCAGAGGAGATAAAAGTCTGTGCAGCAGCCTAGAAGTGGTGTATTATATCCCCTTTCATGTGATCCATTGTGGGGATGGGCCCAGATGCACTTGCCTGTGGTTAAAAAAAGGAAATATTTTTAAAGCTGTGTAGGCATTATCATAGCTCATATGTATGGAAGGGTCAAGCTAAGGTTGTCATGGGAATTGCATCTGAAATCCTGGTGGCACTGAAGTCTGCCAGAGCTTTGACAGCCCCATTAATTGAGTTCCTGTGATTGGTAAGCCTTCTCTCCTAATGCTACTTTTAATGCCACACAAAGAAATCAGAATGCAATGGAATTCCTGGAAAGGGGCTGAAATGTCAATGTCCCATGCCTCTCAAACAGGCTGCAGTGGGGTGGGCAGAGAGGGTGAGGGCAGACCATTTGTTCTGGCTCTTTGCTAGTGTGGGCTGGGAGGCTGCTGACATTGCTCTAGTCTGCATGATGCTGTTTGGAATGCTGCTGTGCAGGAGCTGGAGGCCTAGGCTGGTGGTCATGGTCCCTTTCCTCCTCTCTCTGGGATGTGTGAGAAAGCTGAGCCATGGTGGTGGACCTGGTTTTCTCTCCCCCAGTGGCTATGTTTGGGGTGCCATGGTTTGGACTTTGGCTTGTGGATTGGCTGTGCAGCCTTCACAGTTAAGAAAAGGGTTAGCTGGCCAGGTACCCAAGGGGAGGCTCCAGCTCTGAAAGGGATGCTTTCAGTGGCTTTCTGTTTCTTTCTTCCTCAAATTTAAACTCCTTATAAACAAATCCCTTCGCTCCCCAAATAAGCTCTTTACCTCTGCCTTTCAACCCTAAATAGCTTAGCATATAAGTAGCTTCTTTTGGAAAAAAAGTCGACACTGTCTGTTTTCTGTGATCAGACACTCAAAGTGAATTTCAGTCTAATCCTAGTTTTGAAATTGATTCAGCTCAATGACCTTGGGCAAGTTACTTAACCTCTTGGTGCCCTAGTTTTTCCATTTGTAAAATAGAGAACTGAATACCCTTGTGAGCTGGGTAAATATGTCCTGAAGCTTAATTCAGATACGCCTGTTTTACAGGGCTTTGAGCTCTGTGGTTGGAAGCACGATGGAAGAGCAACCATGCTTCTTGTTAGGGAGCTTCATCTCTCAGCCCACTCTGTGAGTCTAGCACATAGCCCAGCCCAACCAGAGCCTTCCCTTAGCCATTGAACACAACACCAGCAGGTTCATATTTGCTAGAAATGGTGCTAGAGTGTCTTGATCCCACCTCTGCTGAGAGACACAGTGGGGCAGCCTCATGCTGCCCCAGCTAGGGATTCCACTAAAGAGGAGCAATGGAAGAGGAGATGTCAGCTGTGCTTGACCCTCCTGATTTCCAGCCCTATTTGGCTTGAAACATGACATGTGCAGGCTGGAGGAATTCTGGAAGCAAAGTGGAAGTGTTGGCGTGCCCGTTTGCATACTAATACACCCCGAATGCCATTATTTTTCCAGCTTCCACAGCTGTGTTATGACTGTACTAGAGCTGAATTCTAACAACCAGCCAAAAGGTTTGTTTGCATGTATATGTGCACCGGGGTTTTGCAAGTAAAACTGGGGAAGCTTTCTAGTTGTTGCAGTCGTTGTGTTGTGTTGTTTTTCTTTTAAACCCAGCATACTTTTGTGCTTGCGTTAAAAATTATGGATCAGCTGTATTTTAACAAATGTCTGTTCCCTGAATTTATGCAGTTGATGGCCTTGGAGCTCAGTTTGAAAGGTTTCCACCTCTGTATTGCGACTGGGATTTCTTCCATAGATTTTTTTTTTTCTAATAGAAACAGTGTTTTATCTTTGTATCTTTGTCTTGTATAAAAGATAAAAATCTATAGTAATTCTTTCCTATGTAGACTGCTCTATTTTTCCCGTAAAACACTCTTGCAAATAAGTCTGCAGATCTTTCAACACAATGCCTGAAGCATCACACATGATAAATCCTTCCCTAGTCTCAGCTTTCTGTAACCTTCCCCATTCCTCACAATGACACACACTTTCTCTCATTCATCTTTTATTACAATTCAATATTGTGCTTGAATATAATTAGTTTGCATGCAGCATTTTCCTCCCCCCATCCATGTCTTTTTTGGTTTTTGGTTTTGTTTTGCTAGTTGGTTTTTTTTGGGGGGTTTTGTCTTTTGTTTGTTTTTTTTTTTTTTCTTGAAAAAGGACAAACTTCTTGTTCCCATGCACAATTCATCTGGAAATTGACTTCAGTGCTATAGGTTCCAATATATTTACACAACAGTTAGGGGGAGGTATTGGGAAAAGAAGAAATATTTTTAACATCACAAACCTCTAGCAAAAATATGTATGTAATAGAATCTGGTACTGTGGTATTACACACATTACAACTGTCACTGTGACTTACAGCCTTAGTTTAGCTGAAAGAAAATCTATAACCCTAGAAATGCAACAATGTCCGAGTCACAGTTCAGAGTAATAAATGTTTTTCACAGAATACTGTAATCCATATTTCCAAAGCTGATACAACAAAGGCATTTCTACTAGAAATCTTTCAATTTCATGGGCGGAGGCTCAGAGAGAGAGGATGGTTGAGAGAAATGATACGCAATAAAATGCCTCTGTTGAGAAATATTAGCCCTTTGGCTTGTGCCTTTGGTTGAGCATTCTTGCCCCTGAATTACATCTTAATAAAGTATCATCTGTTTTTTGATATCAGTGAGAAAAATCAACTTTTAAAGTCCGTGCTCTCATTGAGGTTGGTGAGGGTATTGGGTTGCAGGCAGCCATGCACAAGCACCTTGGCATTCCTCACATCATGGACATCCTATGTGGTGAACACCAGTCCCTCTGAGGCAGATGAGGTGAGATGCTTTAGGGCTGATACGGACTGTTTTATCCTGTCTGGGCTCTTGAACACGCTCTTCTGTGTCTTGGTGCTGGAAGCTGCCAGCTATTGTGCCTCTTTGGGGTCTCAGGTATTCAGTCTCCTCATGTATCTGCTGCTTAGCCCTTCACCATTGTGGTGGGACAATCCCATGGCTTGATGGGTGCATGCAAATTCTTGGCTTGAGAGCCTGAGCCATGAAGGCTTCTCCGAAATATTCATTTTTGATTCACCTCAGCTACATTTTCACTAGCAAAAGTGTCCTTAGACCAAAGGCAGTGAGGGCCCTGGGGTGTCCTTGTGCCCCTGGTTTTGGTTTGACTTTGTGTATGGGGAGAGGACTTGACCATGTGCCAAAGCAGTGAGGCTATCCTGGCAGGCCTTCCTGCTGGTGACAGCAAACAAATATATCACACTACACATTTCCTTCCTCAGAAGGGTATAGTTTCAGTAGCTAAGTAGCTTGTGTTTGGGCTCCCAAGACCTTCATTTGTCTCTGCCTTCAAACTTCCTGGCAAGCTTGCTCATGTCTATTAATTTTCTAAAATCCATGAAAGCAAAAAAAGAGCAAATTGCATTAAAGTAATCTGTAATCATTTGAGTTACAGTATGAGTGAAATACTCTCGTAGCTGAGCAGTTAAAATGGAAATGCAGTGTTGAGAAGCTGTATGTGCCATAGTTTATTACCCACTATGCACATTGCAGGGTATCAGGTTTGCTCCAGTCAAGGTTAGTCTGATGTTTGGGTTTGGTTTTATGTAAAAAAAAAAAAAAAAAGAAAAAAAAAAGAAAAAATAAGAGGAGGAAAACCAAAAAAGTAAGGAAAATGGAGACATTAAGCCATAGGGAGAACATCTGCCTTATTAGTGCCTTCTGTTTTTTTTCTCTTTCCTGGTGGGGCAGGCAACTGTGCTGGCACCCAGAGCTGCTGAGCAGGGTGCATTCAGCAGCAAGCATGCAAGTGGCATGGAAAAGCCAGTAGGTTGGTCTGTGCTGAAGAACAAAGCTTTTAATCAGAAATGCGGGAGCTCAGCATATCTAGTTGTGTTATCATCTTGAAGCATCGCAAGCGCTTGGCATATATAGCACTAACATTGCCCCTACTATGCTGAGACATCATGCTTGCTTTAATGCACAGTACTAAAAATTTCAACTTCACATAAATTAGCTTTATTAGCTACTTTACTTAGCCATCATTCCTATTACTGCTTCATTAGATATCTGATTCATAATCATTGACTTATGAAGAACAGATTGCAAAGAGTTTTCTCCCTCCCTTCTGCTCCTCACCTTCCCATGCTTCAGTGTGCATTCAGACTAATGCAATGGTACAATGGATAACACAGATCCCTTTTGAATCTTGATGTGGGACAGCCTGAAATGCCCTGTCCTTGTAAGGCTGCGTTTCCCTCTCAGACCTACTGTAGGAGCCTCTATCATGTTGATTGGAGTGTCTGACTCACAAGGATGAGCTAATTTTGTTGGCAAGATCCTGCTTTCCTGAGCCAGGACAATCATATTTTCCTGGTACTCGGGGGACTGTGATAGGACTCTGAAATATTGCGTGTGTGTAAAATAGTCAAGGCATAAAAATATACTCCCAAAGTGGTGAGGCTATGAGCAGTTCACTTGCCCTTGGTGCACAGAAGACCAGACATCAGGAGGGCATTTTTCCATCTCACAATGGGAAGCAGCAGTTCATCGTGTGATGTTTGTGTTGGGAGACTACGTGGCTCTGAGATCAACTTTTGCATCCACTGAGCCATGACTTTAAAGTTGGGTGCAGGATGTGGTCATTCTGCTGAGACACAGTTATCAAATGACTGGGGTCTCAAAAAAGGCCAAGCGATGCCTGGGGTTATGATGATTGTTCCTTTTGGGTGTTACCCTTGTTGTAGGCTTTGGGAGCTCTCAAAGCATCTGTTGGATGGTTTAGAAGGAGAAAGTAGAAATGTCTTCTTGAAAGAAAACTGGCCTTTCTTTATATCGTTTTTATTTGCTGCTATCCTTTGGCTTTTGATTCGTCTGGCAGCACCGTCTTCAAGCACTACAGAGTTTCTCTAGTGGCTCCTAACTCTGTGGCAGCGTAAATGTCACATCAGCAGTCCATGCGTTTCTTGCTTGGAAAGAGGTGGCTCTTACCAGTGCTTACAAGAAAAACTGCGCTTTTCCTTTAGATTTCCCATAAGGAAATCTGCCGTCATCAGACTATTCTTTCACAGGACAACAGGAAAGTTTTGCTAAAAGCCTATTTTATGTGGCAGAAAATGATTCTGCTGCAGTGCAGGGATCTGCGTATCTCACGGCTAGTGCTTGCAACTCATTGTGCCTCAGATGAGAGGCTCTGGCCTTGTGTAAGTGTTCGTGCTGGTTTTCCTTGCTGCAATGAAGAGAAAATTTGAAAATCCCAAATGCCTTGTAGAATTCCTATGACCTTTTGGTAACTTTTTAGACACACGCACTTGCTGAGCTCTGATATGCACGTGGTCACTGAACTGGCACTCTTCAAAATTAAATAGACCTAATGCAAATTACTAATAATCTGAGAAAGCTTTGTGCTAAAGAGGCTGTAGTAAAATTTCACAGGAGAATCCTCTTCTGCAGGCTATGCTAAATGGCCTTGTTAGACATTTGAGTATTGAGTGTCATTATGTAGTGATTTGAGAAGGACAGAAAAAAATCGTAAAACTGCTAGTAAGATTCTCACAGCAGATCTATTATGGCTAGTCTCTCTAGTAATAATTTAGAGTTTTAATTTTCTCAAGTGTCCCACAGGTTTACTATATCCAGCCAAACGGTTCACGGACAAGCTAGCGGAATGGAAGCTTTTCATGACTTATCCCCACTGGTAGCTTTTTATACCTTCCCCTCCATCCCCTCCCAATGTGTGTGTGCCACACTCATGCACACGTGTGCACATCCATGCAGACACACCAGGAGTCTCAGGGAGCCGTAGGAGTTTGTCAAGTCTTGCACAGCTCTCAGCTTAATTTATACCCTTCAGAGCCCAGCAGCATCTTGATGCAGGGTCTCTTTTTTTCCTTGGTTTTAAATATATATGAAAAACCAAAACCAAAGGCAGATTGATTGATACAGAAGCTCAAAGAGTGATAGCAGGTTCCTGATTTGAATAGCCTTCCCAAAAAAACACACCTCTATCTCTGGGTTTTACTCATCAATCAATATCCATCTGTTTGAAAAGCGAAGCACCTGCTGAGAAGCTGGTAAGACCTCTGGCACAGAGTGTAAATACCCAGAACCTTGGGACTTATATCAGCAGGCATGGGGAAAAATATATTTTCTACCTAATCGGCACAATGCGGACAAAGTTATCTACGCTGGGTGCTGGTCTCGTGATTGAGAGCCATCTGGTCCTGATAAAGAGGGGCAGAAGAGTAGGTGCATTGGTGTCTCTGCTGCAGGGATGTGGTTAGCTGGCTCTATCAGGGTGCAGAGTGGTGCTGGGCTTTCCTGACTCTGTGGGCACAGCTGGCTGCAGGTGCAGTGCAGTGGGACACCTGAGCTGTGGGTTTTAAAACAGAAGCGCTGAAATTAGCTTCAACATCTGCAAAAACTCTGACAGGGCCTCTTGCAGCAAAGTCCCCAGAACATGCATTTTCACAAGGACAGAACCCATTATTATCAGTGATGTTTCAACCATTATTTTATGAATATATTCAATGACAAGAACTAGCTTGTTTCCAAGACAACAAAATTCAAACCCTGTCCATGATTGCTCTAAAGGAGGCCTCCTGTCATTTCATTCCTTTGAAGGAACTCACAATTTGATGGGCAAAATGCCAGAAATAATTAAACAGAATAGCACCATAAACCCCAATGGAAACAAAATATCCGCGGTAAGAATTTCCCACCAGAAATGCTGAAAATCAAATCAAAGCCTGGATAAAATCTTTTCTGTTGAGTATATAAACCAAGGGAAAAAAAAGACGAAAAAGCAAGAAAAGAAAAGTGGGTGGGAGAAGACTATCCAGTCTCCTACCTCATCAAAGAGAATACTAAAAGCTGTCTTTGTGACTTGCTTGTGTCTCCTCGTGAAATAGTAAGTGGGCAGGGCAATCAAATTTAAAGCAGTATTCCCCAAAGCAAGGTCAAAACTGCTAGAAATGTTCATTTCATTTTTATTTGCTTTTCCTGCGAGGTACCCACTGTGGCTATAATTTCCCATTCTTTATGGGGAGATCAAAAGATTTGTGCTGTGCAGTGTAGGAATCAATTCAGCCATCCTGGCAGCACGCCAATCTTTATTACGTTATTTGTTAACCCGAGTTATTGCAGAATAGAATAACTGTTCCATGGGATAAATGAGGGAGTTTTTCTTGCTTCCTTGACCTTGATTTCCACGCTCATGCCTTGTCCTCTCTGCACCCACATGCAGATAATGATTGTCTGCATTAGAGTGAATGAAATATCACTGCAGATCCCGTGCCGAAGCAAATCATTGATTCGGTGGTGTGTGAGCTAACCAGTAGCCTGCATTGTTTGCTTTTGCAGCATACAGAGTCTCAGGTATTTCTTACAGTGCGTGGGAGTCTCCTTGCTTTACCAGCAGTAAAATCAGCCCTGGTGACAAGAGCTGTACTGGCTCTTTTCTTCCTACTAGTCCATTTCTGTAATGCTTTAAAGCTAAACACATCAGTCAAGTGAACCTCCTTGGAGTATTTCTGTGAGGTTTTTTTAAGGAATCTTTCTCACTGAGTTTGTGAGCAGTGATGTATTTTGGTAGTTTAGGGGATGTGCATTAGGAGTAAGTTAAAACCAACTTGGAGTTTTGCCTGAGTAAGCATCACAGTTTCGAGTTTACCGGTTCTACATCGAGAATTTTTCACTTACATTTTCTCAACAGAAAAAAAAGCAGGCTTTGCACAGTCATTGTTTTCCATAGAGAAAATGGAGGGTATGTTTTCTTTTGCATTGAACTGATCTAATTCAAAATATGCCTGATGCTGATAGAATCAGGTAACTTTGGGATTGAATCGGCATTCATCTGTGTCCCAGTGAGCAGCTGCAGTGACCTCTGCTAGTGGAAATGTGTGAGCATTGTGTCCCACTGAACCTAGACTCCATGTCCGGGTGCTTTTCCCATACTGCACAGAGCTCTAGGATGGAAAGAGCTGTGCTGAATGTCATCACTGTGGGTTTTTGCAGTCGTGCTGGGGGACGGAGTGTGGGAGGGGAGAAGGGGCAGCCTGAGTGAGGTGCTTGGAAGTCTAAAACAGACCCGAGGTTTAATTTCAGTGAGACAGGGTAGCAGTAAGTCAATATGTAGCCTGCACTATGATATGTCAAACTGGGTTGAAGCACTCCCCAGCTGATTTAATTCAGTATAACAAAATCAGAGATTTCAGAAAGGAAATATTAGGAAGATAGAGAAAAGAACAACAAACCTTGCAGATTCTTTCAAAATGCTTTCCACTGCTTAAAAAGCAGATTTAAGAAAAAAAGCCCATTTTGGAATAGAATCAATTTCATGGGACAAGTAGCCTTTGTGACAACAAATCCTAGTCACTAAGCTGCAGACAAGGTTAGTGGCACCAGTTGATGTAAAAAAAATGGTGCAAAACACCAAAAAAATAAAAGCAATGGAGAGCGTGAAGAGAATCGGGCTCTGAGACGGGAGATGGTGCATGCTTGGAAATGAAGAGGGAATATCTGCTTTTTGTTGTCCCTCCCGTAAGAGCCCCCCTGTGGCAAGGGAAGTCCAGGGGATAGTTGCAGGGACAAACAGTGAAGGCTGGGCTGCAGCTGCCCAAGTGTGGCAAAGCTGGGCTGGGAAGGGTGAATGCTATGGCAGCATATGGGAGAAGAACAGGGGAAAGGCTCCAGGGGCCTTTCAGGTTTTCTTCTTTTGAGACTTCTCTCTGAGGCTCTGTGCTGTGGCTGGGTACAGAAGTCAAGAGAGTGTTCTCTGCCTGCCTGTAAAGTGGATGTTTTAGTCACCAGATAGGTGCTCAGCAGTGCTACCAGCTTGTCCTCCTGGCTGGATCCTGCAAACCTGCAACAGGAGTTGGGCCAGAACTTGGGTGTGGTTTTCTATCATGGCAGTCTCAGGTCCTTCCTGAGGAATCTGGGTTGTGCTGGTCACCCTGTGTGGAGCAGGGAAATCCAGGAAACAGTATTCAGCCAGGCTTTGCGGTGTGCGGTGGAGGGCTGGGGAGAAAAACATTCTTTATCTTTGCCGAAAGGCCCAATGAACAGTTTTCAGTGCTTTTTCCCATTCTGCTCTTCCATATTCTGGTGCTGTAATCTCGAAATACCTCTGCCCCACAGTAGGTTGAAACAAAGTCGTTTACAAAAGCAGTAAGCCTGAGAACCCAGACACCCAGCATCAAAATGGGAAACTTAAATTCATAAGCTCCCTCCTTTAAACTGATGGAAATGGATCCAAACAAAACAAGCAAAACAAAAGCAGTAGGTAAACATGTTGGAATGTGCAATGGATAATGGATATTGAGGGATGATCTGGTCATGCATGCTAACCAGATACATTTATGACTATAAATTTAATTAGCATCTGGAAATTAACTAGGCTAGAAAGAAGGGCAATGTGTTTTTAAGTGAAGGCGATGAATAGGTACTGTTAGGTGCATATAGATAAATGAGGATTTAATTTGTAAGATGTAATGAGTCAGGTGCCTATAAAATAATTTCTGGGTCTTTTTTCTGCCAGGTGTCACTGAAGATGATGGTGTAACACTTCAAGGTCAGCCGGGCTCTACCTGTTCATCTCTTTTTGGGGGAAAATATGTTAAAAATAACTAACTAAAACTAATTTCCTTTGTAGGAAACTGCTGTGCTGGGTTTTTTTACTGTTTTTTCTATTATTTTATTTTTCATTTATTTTATTAAGGAAATTATTTATCTTTTCTGATTTTACATTCAAAAATCAGCCAGTCTTTGTCAAAGAGGGATTTAGTTGCTGCCCTGATTTTCAGTCTTCTCTATGCTGTCTGAGGCAAGGTCCTGTGAACAAATGCTAGTCCAACACTATGGCCCCTATGTGTGTCCATGTGGGAATAGGGATGCATTTCCAGAGGAAATGATATTTCATAATGCTTGAATCTGCAAACATTGCTTTAAAAACAGAGCATTGCTTTAAAATCAGAACACTGGTTTAAACCCAGAAATTTCTGGAGAACTTTTAGGAGAAAGATGGGTTTCTTTTTTAGAAAAAGTTAAACTGCGTATTATATGATGCTATGAATTGCCTTTTCCCTGTCACCTTATAGGACTTTCATCCATCTCCTTAAGCATTTCAGCAGAGACTGCTACCACTTGGACTGAAAAATTAATGGTAGCGGGAGAGCCTGTTATCCCAGTGATGGATAGGACTGTAAAGGTCACATGTTGAGCCTTGGTGACGTTCAGCAGAGTGAGGGAGGGTTAGAGCAGTCTTTTTTTTCTTTTTTCCCATATTTCTGGGGATGCTTCTGCTGTCTCTTGGTGTTGCTGTAGGCAGCACAGATCTTGTAGCTGGGTAGCAGAGTGAGCTTCTGCCTCCATACTGCTTTTCCAAGTGCTGCAGCACTTGGATTCTCAGCAAAAATTGGGGTGACTGCTTGTCTGTTTATTACAAAAAATGGAAGCCTGACAAGAGAGAAGGTTTCTCTTAGCTGCTAGCCAAGCAAACCACAAGTGAAATTTTGTGAGAGAAAGTAAAGGCATTTTTCTTCAAGCCAAATGTCACAGGGCTACTGTGAGTAATAGCTGCATGCAAATTTGTTCTGCAAGAAAGATTTTTCTCTCTTTTTCTCTCTCTTTTATGACAAAAGGTGTTAAGTACACTACATAGGCATTGCTCCCAGTGCCTCATGCAATCAACACCTAACTTTACCTTGTACCGCAATGAAAGGGATTCCACTGGAAGTGCAAAGAACTTGACAAGATGAGTATGTTGATCAATTTTGAACATATAATTTTGGATTAACACACCAGTGATGAACATATCTGCTTTAAATGGCCTTGTGGCTGTGGGGGAAGACTGAATACCCTCTTACTGACAGTTCTTTGCATTGTGATCAATTTAACGTGGTAGTAAAGGAGGGTTTATGTTTGTACAAACGTCTTTTATGAACAACAGTTTCCATCCACTTAATAATGACCCCGCTTTCCTCATGAGAATAGCACCATTACCAATCTGTTAGTATGGCTTCTGCAGTGCGAGACGGCACTTCCTGCAGTACTTAATTGTCTCGCCCATCTGCAGGGCGCGAGGCTTGCCGGAAGACACCTGCTTTCTCAAATGTTGTTTTTAAGGATCAGATCCATTGTGGTTGATTACATGAGGCCTGTTACGTTGGTTGTGTTTTAGGAGAAAGATGGGTAAAAGCCAGGCTTGCTATTAGCCATGTGACTTAGCAAAACCAGCTTCTAATTAAAAAACTGAGAGGCACATATACAAAAAGCTCACATGCAAACAGCTCTCCCTTGCAGAAAGTATTAAAGTTCAGTGAGGGATTTGCCATAAATTGAAGCTAATCGTTAATTTAATATTGCTTCATACTCTTTGGATATAGAGAGCATCACCTTGATTTGCTAGGGTTAACATAAGCAGGGAGGGATTGAGACATGGTGGTTTAGCCCATGAAGGCTTTGTTTTATTTCAAATTTTCCTTTTTTTTTTTTTCCTTTCTTTTGTCTGGGAAAGCCCCAGAGGTTCAACATGGACTCAGGACTGGCAGGCAAGTCTTTGGGCTTGGAAACGTTCCATGAGTCATGGCTTAAACTGCCAAGTTATTGTTGTTCGGACAGATCCTGTGAGTCGGGGAAGCCCATACCTGCCTCCTCCCGAGCCCAACTTGGCACTGCTGGCTTATCCAAGAGGACCACAGAGCTGCCAGAAGCCCTGGAGGTGCCCTGACATCTCTGTCCTCAAATCTCCTGGCAAGTGGCATTTGCAAGGCCACATAACTCCTCCTCACAGCTAATGAGCTACTTGCTGCTTTAGGATAAAATTGGCTCCAAATAAATGCCTGGGGGAGAGGTTGCCAGAAGGCCTTCATAGATGGGCCAGTCTGTCAAAAAACTGGATTCTAGCAAAAGTGAAAAAGACTCTGAGAGCATCAGAGTGCAGCAGGCTCCAGGGTTCTTTGTGTTTGCTAGGCAAGGCAGTAACAGCCAGTCTGTTCAAGTACTTGACCCAGGAAAAGGGTTTGTGGCCAAGAACTGGGAGTGACTGTGGGGTCCTTGTGCTGGCGAGCATTGACAAAAGCTACATCATCAATGACAGGCTGCAGGCCCTGGTGTGAGAGGAGAAGCCAAGGACCAAGTTGTGGGAGCACGGCACCTAGAGAAACCATTTTGTTAAGGTCTGCATCAGCCACGTTGCTTTCCTGCAAGCACACTCTGTTGCTTTATAGACCAGGAGAAGACAGGTATGGTACTGACATCTACTTTGCATTTTCTTTACCCATCTGAAAAGTGTGTTTTAAAGCCAGAACTTTGCAAATTATCTCTTCTGGTGTCCCATCTTGCTGGTCTTTACCTTTGAACATCTGTCTGCCACCCAAAAAGGCTGTAACAAGATAAATAGATTCATAAATGAGCCACATGTGCAAGTGTCTGGTTAGCTACACTGAAGGAAAGTTTAGGGTTGACTTGCTCACAGTCTGCAAGACAAACCTGAAGTTAGCCAAATTAAAACCAAATTCATATGGGTCGTAGTGGATTTCCCATCAGTGGAAATTCTTAAAATGTAGAGTGTATATTTCTAAAAAACTGTTATTTAGTTCAAATGGAATCCCAATAAAACCTATGAGAGATTTGTGTTATTTTGGGAGATCACAGAAAGGGGCTGCATCTATAAATTTTAACATCTGTGGTCTCAGATGAGTTGGTTGCTAGCTTGTCTTTGGCAAGCAGGAGGGATAAGAAGGTGCCGGGTTTTGTTACTGCAGGAGAATACTGAATGAATTACAATATTTAATAGTTCTGCAGGGAGGCAGAAAGGTGTAAACGGACATGAAGGAAACTAATATTATCTTAGTCTATGAAAGAAGCACTAGAGTAACAGGAAATAATAGGCTAGTAAATTTTACTTCAGTTGCAGGCAAGTTCCTGGAGGTTTTAAGAGCAGAGACCGCAAAATATATGGGGAAGTGTGCTCTGATAAAAGTTACCAATGTGCCTTCAGAGGGAATATGCTTCATATGAGGCTAGGAAAGTTTTGTGAAGCTCATTGAGACGTAAACATGTGAAGGAAAGGAAAACGAAATGAAATCACTTGGATTTTTGCATTAGGTCAAATAATAGTGGGTAGAATTGAGAAAAGGAACCCATTTCTAGAGATATGAGACCCATATTATGACCACAGAGAAGCAGAAGAGTAAGAGTAGGTGAAGAAGGTATCAAAGAAAATAGAAAGATGATCCTTAAAGAAGCACTTTTCCATGTATTTTGCTAAGGGTGGGTTCAAAAGCGCTTAGTTCTAGCTTACCCTCTCCATACTGATTGCAAGTGAAAGTACACTTTTAAAGGAAACGCTACCAGATCAACATTGCACATCTTTGGGAATTCCGTAAATGGTATCTGAATCCACTGAACTGAAAATACACCTCATTGCAAGAAACATGACTGTAACCTAGGAAAATGGCAAGTGAAAAGGATTTAGATTAGCTTCCCTCTCTGTGGGCATACTGAATTTGAAGCATGTGTAATTTACCTTAAAAAAGAAAAATCCATTCCACTCCCCTCCCTTCCCCCCAAAAAAGAACCTTTCAACCAGAACTGTAGGGAAGAAGGAAATGGGAAGTCCAAAAAGGAGGGAAATTATGGCTTTATGAGACATTAATCAGATGCCTGATTGAACATATTAAAGACTCTTGTTTTCTGCTCAAGATTTACAAATAAACTGTAAAAAGTATGACTGGATAATATTATACTGATGACAAATCAGGGGTTTTGTGCCTTGCATTAGAGTTGATCCACAGAAAGCAACAGAATTCACATGAATCCCTCTCAAAATTATGTGTCCTAGTACTGTGTCCATCAGGTTGATTCCAATATTTATGATATTCTAGTTTTCCAGACCAGAAACTGTTTAAAACCAGGCATATTACCGCAGCCATTAGTGACCACAATTACAAGATGGATCAAATTACTGATGGACTCCAGATCTTATTTTTACCCATTCTATTTCTTTGTTTGTATCTCCATCCGCAAATCGTGTTCACAGTTTTTATTCAACAAATTAAAATTCAGACAGGCATGACAAGTAATTCTATCATGTGTTTTTCTTTAATCTAGTACTTTTTCCATGTGAAAGAAATACCAAGAGCAGCACAAAATGGATTATTGTAAGTGAGGTTAGTTCTTGGTGCCAGTTTCTCATCCTAGTGAGGCTTACTATAAAGCTGAATCACTAAGACCTGTTAGAAAACATTGCAGAAGGAAGTAGAGGCAACTGGAGATGAGACTGACCTGTAAATTAGCTGCAGCTCTGGATTATGCATGTTTAGATGTAGACAGATTAAATGTGTGGTGCCGTCAAAAAAACCTTCTTATCACCCTTCACATTCTTGTTCCTACCACAGCATTGCTGTGGAGAGGGAAACCTCCCACCCCACTGGTGGCCAGCAAGTACTTATCTCTCCCTGGCTTTATGAGGTTGTTGATAGACATTTTATCTTGGGTCTGGCAGCATGATCAATGCAGGAGTGGTGGTAGGGAGACATTAATTCAAACCAAATCACCACTCTGATTTAGTACACTGAAATGGTTGTATAGTACACACAATCCCTGGAGCAATTATTCAGGATCCTCATCATCTGCAGTGGGTATGTTAAACCTTTCTGAGTTTTATTTGGGCCATGTTTTATCAGTGGAAGCTCTCCATCACAGCTTTGATTGCCTGCACCTTACAGTGGCCATGAATTGCACGTCAGTCATCTGTGCTCTCTGAAACTGTGGTGGTGTTTTCAAAGCGCACCTGTACTGTGCCTGCATCTGTGTGAACAGGAGACTGGTGTGAAGTATTATCTATCTACATTATCGAGTCACTAAAAAGAAATAAGTACAGTCTTAGACATAACATAAAAAAGCTGACCAGAAAAGAGAGGATGAGTGGTGACATAGCAACTATTATTGCTCTGCAACCAAATGAATGGTATAGGAGCACAATGTATATGACTTACGCTGTTGTGGCTATATATCTTGTATCTGTGGAGCAACCTCCAACAAAATCATAGCTGAGACCCAGCAGAATATAATGTTTGGCAAAGCTACCCAGCTGGGGAAAAGCAATGAGTAATACAGACTCCATATTGGCATAAATGCCACTGCCTGTTTGAAACTTAAGCAATATTTTGACCTTCTCATTGCAGGAGCTTCAGTTTCTGATTTCCTTTTCAGCTTTTTCTCTTGCATTTTTTCTTTACTTGAGTCAGGCCTGTTGCAGGAAGATCAGGGCAGAGCTCCTGATAATGGTGTGAACTGGAAATTAAAGGTTTTGACTGATAAATATTTAAGTTGAATATGGAAATCGATTTTGCAACCTGGGACATTCATATCCCTGTAATTTTTTACATCAGAAAACCAGTGTAATTTCATAGTTATATTTATTGCTATGTAGGGGGTTGCACACTTTCCTAATACATCTAAAACATCATCATAATAAGGAACATTTCTGTAGAGTTGAGAAACGTGAGTGAGAATAAATGCTGCAAACACTGTAAAGTTAGGTTCTGCTGTTTCACCCAATGTTACTGATAACTCTTGTCAAAGAAAATTGTTGCTCAGTTCTCTTGTACTTGGTAATTGGTTCCTACAAATGCTTTTCTAAACCAACTTTATATTAAATTACTATGGATATGTGTTGGAAATTTACCTGAGAATTTTGTTTGGGAGGTGAGGAGGGAAGGAAAGATAAGTGCTGGACAAAGCCATGGAGAATATCTGTGGCGTGGAATATCTAATAAAATGGAAGATACTTTCTGGAATTTGTTGTCTGAGGAGAGTTGAAAATTGGGTAAGCACCTACAGCATCTACATCAAGCCAGAGTAGCTTTGATAATATGCTACTCCGTAGCATATTATCAAAGTACATGCCCCCACTTCATACAGCGTTCAGTTCATTTTGAATGCTGTCCAACAAAGTGCACACCCTGTCCACCAAGCGCTTGCTCCACAGCAGAGAAAAGTGGGGCTGCAGTGGCATCCAAGATGGTTTTAAGCTGCTGGTTAGTTTACAGGGTTAGAGTAACCCAGCAGGACCAGGGCAGTCCTACCCCAAAGGTGTCAAGTTTAGTGTGGGACAGTTGTGCCTCAGCCATCTCATGCTTGTACATGGCAGCCTGTTGGTACACGTTCCTGTCCTCTGAAAAACGCAGTCTGCTCATGTGTGCACAGCTTCCATGGTGCAATTTTCTTCAAGTTTCTGTCTCAAGCTTTACTTCCTCTGTTCATATGTCCATGGGCTTTGGAAACCAAACTGGTTGCTTCAGAAACCAACTGACCCTCTTCTTGTAGCAGCAAGCTCCGCTCCCTCTCCTGGGAGCTCTTTTGGCTGCAAACTCAACCAATTTGAGTCTGCCTTACAGCAGGGATGTTTTCTAACTCTATGGGGGCTTGTTTGTCTTTAGCCTTTTGCTTTCTCCAGCACTCAAAAATAATTAACAAGTAATGAACAGAAAATAAAAGGCCCTTGAACAGCACAACAGACAGGGTAGGCTACAGCATTTTTGTTCCTGGTTCTTCCTTTATTGAGTGAGTTCTGCTGCCTCTTTCCCTCCCAGCCATAATCTGCCTTATTTGTTCAGACATTGAATATTCCGTGTTAGAACCTGTCTCTAATGTATCTGTACAGTGCCTAGATCAAATGAGCTCCAATTTTTAATGTAGATTCCAGTCTCTGCTGTTGAATATACTGGATTCACAGACTGCACCTGCACTATCCTGAAAGAATGATCTTGATAGAATATGATCCTGGCAGAAGCTGGCTGAGCTGATGGCCGTGTTTCTGGCATGCTAGTTCATGCAGAGGAGACATCTGGCTTTCTAGCTTTCTTAGCAGCTGACCGACTACCCCCTGCACCACCTCTGAAAATCAGCTGGTGACCAAGAGCCGAGCACTTGTATCTTTTTATGGATCTTCTTGTTAGGAGAGGGTAATGTAGGATCCTGTTAAATGTATCAACTGGTTGATTACAACACATCTGAGTGCATCTATCTAAAAGCTACTGATATTGCTGAGAACATCCTGAAAGGCTGTTTCAAATACAACATTTTACGATTTTTGTAGCAGAGTGAGCTGCTGAGCATCACAACAGGCATTGGATCTGCAAGAAGTGAAGCTGGTTTTAGTCACACTTAGCTTTAACTCAGGGGACAAGCCAAAAGCAAATATCTTAACTGCATTTATCAACACAAGTGGAAGCACCTGTGCATGCAAGTCATTCTGCCCTCCTCTACTTGAGCTCCTCCTTTGAGGGCTTAATCCTGCAACCCTTCCTAACACAAATAACTTTCTCATCTGTGGAATTATCACATGCAAAGGGTTTGCAGATGAAGAGCCTCTATTCACACTTGCAGCAGTTTTGATTCCACTGGTAACAAGAAGATTGCTTTTTTGATTCCACTGGTAACAAGAAGATTACACCAGATTTTTGATTCCACTGGTAACAAGAAGATTGCTTTGATTCACCTATCATCAGGTATGAGGTAGGCTAAACTATCTTGTTCCACAGAGGTGGCACTTCCATATCACATGAGCTTTCCGCTTACCATGCTTCATTTTTTCACATGTTCCCTCTTTATTAATCTGGCTGCTTCATTCTCTTACCATTGGCTGGAAAGATTTTTCCCTTACAGTTTATTAGTATCTACAGATATGACTTCTCTTGAGCTGCATGCAGTATATTTTTAATAGGAGTACTGAAAGCACTTATAAATGTTCTCTGTGTATTTTGTGAAATACTGCTATCCTTTGCATCCTTTTTGCTTGCAGAGTTACAGTGTGTTGTGTGGTAGCAATAAATGTTAAATAACCTGCCTGCCACCCAACTTCGCTTTGTGGTACTTGTATAATTGCAGAGGCATTCGGAAACCGCACTGTGAGGCTCTGATTTGATGGCAACATGCGAGCGTTTCACTGTAAACATTCTTTGATTACACGAGATTTCATTACTAGAGGTTTCTGCCCTAATATCCTCTTTCCTTTGAGGACCAGGACCAACATTACAGTAACCACATTGTTAGCAGGAGCAACATGAGATTAAGAATGTGGACTCCATTGATCTGGCTTCAGAGTGAGGGTGCTAAATATTCCTTAATAAGTGGGAGTTCAGCTTGGCTCTGCATAATGACTGCACAGAAGCATTTGAATTACGTTGCCTTGAGCATGGTTTGAAAAAAAAAGAAAAAAAGAGCAGAGTGAGATTGATATCAGATTATTCGCTGTTTATTTATCCCTTTATACGTGGGTAAGATACTAATCTCACATGGGAGTCTTCCCTGCAGAGGCATTGCGTGCTCGCTGCCGCTTTTCCCGTGTGACTCCCCAGCATGTTAGTGAGCCAATTTTTACACTTAGAGCCAGTACTCGGACTGGAAAACAAACACTCTTTATGGCTTGAAACATGCAAATTGGTGTCAAAGACCAGGTGTGTGGCCACTCTGTGTGCAAAACGCTGTGGACCCCTGCAGCTCCCGTGTGCCGCGCAGGCAGTTTTGCCAGCTGTGCGGTGCGGAAAGTGCTGAGTGCCGACACTGGAGCCACGTAGGCTTTGGCAAAACACTGTTTGCACCAGCACACTGTTGGGCCCACCGGGCTCTGGCTCTGTTACAAAGATATAGAAAACAGTTCTCCTCTAATAAAACTCTATTAACATCCTTGTTACTCCAACATGTGCACCTTTGTAATTAACAGCTCACAGATGTTGTATTTTCCTCCTTGATGTTTCCCTCCCCTCTATTTTTGCCTTGTTTCCTTTTGTGAGTTGGCGAGGCAGTGCTGAGCTTGGTACTAGCTTCCCTTGACAGTAAGCATTAAGCTGTTGCAAGCGTCTCCCTTAGACTGTTAATTATCTTGGAATAATTCATTAGTGAATGCATTTGCTTTATGCCAGCTCCATTTCATTGGTGAAATCCAGGCTGAACTTGTGCGGTCCCTTCCAGCCCTGGTCCCTGCCCATGGCGCCAACCATTCCATTTGGTGGAAGAGATTTTTTCCCAGTTCATGAGCTGTACACAGGCTCAGTGCTATTAGTGCAGGGTAGAGAGTACTGCTGCCACCTGAGTGGTTTGATGCTGGCTGAACGGATGTTTTGAAGGTAGGCTGGGAAATGCTGGGTTTCTCTGTGGTCGTATAGCCCAGGTGTGCCAGACTGTGAGTCACATAGCCACTGCGTCTGTGTTTCTGTGCTTCAGTTGCTTTAATAAGTTCACATATTTGGCTTGTCAATTTTTAACGCAGCACAGATTTTTGGATAGGGTTGAGAGAAACTACTGCTGACTCTGGGTCAAGACAGACTGGAGTGCAGATTCTCCTGAGACTGCATCCCACTCTTCAGGGCTGACCTCCTCGGTTTTGATCAAAAGTATCATCTATAGCCTTTACCCCCATTTAATAGTTTCCCACCTCTTTTTTTAGCTTGAGGTCCTGATTTGACTTCCCTAGAAGCCACTACACTGGCAGTGCCTTGAGTTACTTTCAGATCTGTCCCATGGGAGCCACATGGTGACTTGCTTGAGTCACTTAGAGCAGGAAAAGCCATGGCAGGTGGCCTTGCATAAAGAAATTGGGACAAAAAGTCAGGAGAGTTCCAAGATTGCAACTCAGCCCCCACAGACAGATCCTTTGTGTAAGGCTGTGGGGTGCAGCATTCCTGTCTCCTCCTCTTCGTCTTTCCAGGACACTGCCACTAACACCCTGATTCCTTCAGCAGAGCTGCTTTCCTGGATGTCAGAGGTGGGCGCACAATCTGTTTCACTGATGCCATGTTGGCTTTTAAGGGAGCCTCTCTTTTCATCAGACTCCTCGTGATCAGTTGTACTAGATTCAAAAGCCCTTTGTGATGCCTTGGGACCTCTCCCCTTCCTTCACCTTGGAGCCATCCGATCTCTCTGCAGCTTTGTATCAGACTGTGGCATTACAAAGCAGAGGGTGGGATGTATTGTGCTTACAACAATTGCAGCTCAGCTTTTATCCCAAATATATTTATGCTGTTTTCAAGTCTGTATGAAGGAGGAAGTTCAAATGAAACCTAAAAATACAAGGAGTGTTGACCTTCAGGAGATGTTTCCTATACCCGCAACTCAACTCAGCCTACAGTTGCGTCTGCTTTTCCTGGCTGCAGACACAGAGAGGCTGAAATAAGCAATCAGCTTGTTTATGGCAGTTTTTAGTGCTTCACTAGTATAATAAAAGAGGCTTCTGCAGAACGGATTTGATTCTCGTGTACTTCAGTGTTTTTTGCTCCATTTTGCTCCATAAAACCCAGGTTCTTGTTTACAAGAATTAGCAGCTTCCCAAGGTCTCTGCTGATCTTGAGGAATCAACCCCTTGCAGCTATGTGACACCACCATGCAGCTCCCGCTCCACCCGGTGCTTGCAGAATGACTGTTCCCTACGTGTGGTCGAGCACTTGGATTAAACACCTGCACTAAACAATTGGCACAACCCATAGGGCTGTTAGAGGCTCCATATCCTGTTTGGGAATCACTTCAAGTGAAATTAATGATTCTTCCCTGCACGCAGACTTTTTAAAAAGAAATCTGTTTTTATATGTGCAATTAATCCAAGGCGGTTGATGTGCACTCTGTCCTGTTACACATCAGTAAGACAGCAACTTTATGGCTTTTAATTCCATAGCGCATGTGGCATTTGAGAAAACAGCATTTAAGACAAAAAAATCCTCACATGGGTGGTAAATGTGACACACGCATATTCCCCCTGTCCACTTACCCTTCCTCTGTTTTGAAGTGAGGGTGAGAATGTCTTATTTGAGAGGCATTTATGTACATGGTCTCTGTATTACATAGATATTATATAGAGCTATATTACGTTCGTGGCAGAGATTCAAATAAAGAAAAGATACAGTTGACTTTGTGTGCTGATTCATGCAGTGCTGCCAGCACTTGTGATATTATCACAAGTCTTGTGATATTTAATATTCTGCCTTAAAGCTCCAGGCTTTCTCATCACATGCTTGTTTGAATCTCAGCTCTCCTCTAAAATATGAAAGGACCCATCTCTCTCCTAGCTGCAGAGAGAACAGCTTGAAATAACATTTTATCTCCTAAGAGCCAAAACATCAGGAGGCAGGTAAAGTTTTCCCAAAGACTTCCCCAAATCTCTCTAAAGAGTCTCATTTAACTCTTATTTGTTTGGAGTTTGATGCTGGATTTTGAGTGACTGTGTTTAATGTCAGGAGTGGTCAGCCTGTGTTGTGTTTGTGGCTTGATGCTTCAGATGAAGGCAGAATTGCCTTATTACAGCAGGTAAATTTGGCATGCAGGGATGCTATTTTAATACAGTTAATTGCTATCCTGTAGGTTGCTTCACCACAGCCCCTTCACCCTGAACCAGTGCTTATGCTAGGATCTGCTAAATGCATAGGAGCAATTGAGTTACTTTTGGTCTGTCAAGTAATTTAGCAAATAATAGTTTCCAAGCAGAGATGACCCCGGTTTTGTGTTGCAGAGTTTGCATATCTGAGTCAAACAGGATAAGTATAATGAATCCTGGTGGATCAACAGTTCTTAGTGCTTCTGCATATGTGATCCAATGTGAACAGTAGTGTTTTAAGCCTATACTACAGCAGTAAAAATCTATAGTCCCATTTTTAGCTGAAATCTAATTTCTGCATTTGTATTTTTCTCTCTAGTAGTTCTGGTTCAACTGTGCTTGCTAAACAGATCTGCCTAACAGACATGCAATTTTAGTTGAATATTTAAAATAAAACTGAATCGAAGGGCCCCCTAACACTGTGTTTTAGGATCAAGCTATTAAAATCTGAGGGCATTCACAAATTTGCCACTTCTTGTGAAGAAGCAAACCTGTCATCTGTACCAAGCTATTTTCTGAGCCCAGTGTAAAGGCATTTTTCCCTGTTTACACTAAGCTGGACTGTGCAGTCTGTGACGGCACTGGACATGCTGCCGACGCCATAAAATATTTATATACAGATAGTGGAACAACTTGCCTTATGCGAGTTTTAAATCAGGAAAGGCCTGTAGATGGTGCTGTAGTCTAACTGGAAAAAACAGGTTTACTGTGAGGCTGGATGGAATTTTCTTGGACCTTCTCAGAAGCTGAACTCGGATCTATTTTGCCTAATTTCATACCTGCATGATTTTGAGTTTTAAGTAAGCATGGCGAACTTGGTTCACTGAGATGAATAGTTACAGACACCTGCAGATGGACTCCAGTACCCTGACACCCCACCTTCACCATCTTCTATGTACTCAGCACAGCTTAAACCCCATCTCACCAGGCTGGCACCATGGAAGATTTCAGAGAAAACTGTGCCATTGACTCGTCTGCATACTTCAGTCTCAGAAAGGTCTGAATGTCCTAAAAGTTCAGGGATCTTGCATAAGGACAGCCTTTCTCTGAGAGAAGGGAATAGGCAAAAGGAAACATATAAAATGATTTGGGTTTTCCACCAGCCTCATTTTTCACTGCCTCGGCCCTCTCAAGAAGCCCCCTAGCAATAACCTACAGCTTACATCACAGTGGGCTCAGCTGTGGGTGCCCTGCCTGCAGGAGCTGTGGAGTGCCAACTTTACCAGTTAAGCAGATTTTAGGAGAAATAATTTTGCCAAAGAGTTGACTGCCTAATTACGAGCCTCCCTCAGTAACTGCAGGCTCGGTGTCTCCCTCCCCGACTGTGAGTTATTATTGGATTCTTTACTCTCTTTCATAAACTGCTGATTGGTGGCAGATTGTTTAGCAGCTGCCACCTGCTATAGTGCTTGTTGAATAAATTTCCCTTTTTAGTTCTAGAATAGCCTTGGTCTGCTAACGGCTTTGGCGGCATTTAAGGGGGAAAGGGACAGAGAGAATGTAGGGTATTTTTGGTAGGGTTCAGTACTGGTCTAGTGCAATTCTTCTGTGAGTCTTGGGCCCCAAAACAGTAGAGTATGTAAATATGCATTTTAAGTTGAATAATCTCCCCTCTATTCAGGAAGGATTTAGATATGGCCTAAGTTCTACCCATTTTTCAGGATGTAAGTACTCTCCTGACCTGCAGGTTTTGGTCCTCTGGAGCCAGGCTTGAGTGCTCCACTGAAACAGGGCTTTTGTGGATCCTAAATGGCCATTAAAGGTTGTTCTGTGATTGAGATGATACTTGCATCCCAGAGAGACTATGTAATGCCTAGCAATTTAAGGAGAAACTGCAGGGAGAGCACTTGTCTTTTGAGGGTATTTATTTTGGGATAGTAAAGTGGTGGAAGATGCTGATGCCAGAGAACACTGCTCTGCAGTCACATCTTGTCACAGGGAGTGCTCCTGCGAGCTCTAGTCTTCACGCTAATCTCAGTGGGTGCAGGGCTAGCTACCATCATCTGCAAAATCCCTTCCTTGGGAAAGATTCCAGTGACTGAGTGCAAAGGGAAATGATGGAGATGTAGCAGCGCATGTCTTAAAAACACTTTGCATACAGGAGGGTGGCAGGGAGTAAGGGATGATTGAGGAGACAACTGTTTTTCCCCCTGCATCTCTCAGTATGTCTTGGCCAACAGGGTAAATCCTACCAGCAGCTTCACCCCACTTGAAACAGCTCCGAGTCCGCTTCTTCCAGGAAAAATTAAAACATCTCTTTGAGTAGGAAATTTGATTTTTTTTCCCAGCAGGAAATCCAAGAGGAAGGGGAAAATTAGCATGCAGCTTTCTGTGTGTAGGTGACTGACCAGACTCTTCCTTTTTGCCGCCTGTCTGTGGTAGGAGTCAAGGCTGTTTAAATCAAGTAGGTGGGTGTTGTGAGCAACTGATGGATTCCTCTCTTGTAACAACTGCCATCGCTTTTGTCAGGGAACTTCTTTAAAAACAAGAATAGGAGGGGGTAGTGCCCGTTGTTCTGGCCAGAATCCAATTTGGATAATTGCATTCTGCCTACCTAAAATTGTAATGGCATGTTTATGCTTCCTGTCTCCGTAATGCCTGAGGATCCTTTGCTTGAAACTAGCTATTTAAATATGAAGTTATTAGTTGAGTCATCAACATCAGTTTTATTCTGTATTTCAATCAATAAATAATGGTTCTTATTCAGGTAGTACAGACCCTTTATAATAATATTATTTTAGTAGATCCACACTACTAATATATTTTAAAATATATTAATAATATATTATTAATATTATTTCAATGAAAATGTCTCTTATGGCCTGGGTTTCAAATCAGTAAACACCCACTGATTTAACTTGCAGCTATTCCTGCACAGTAATCAGAAAATCAGGCCATTCACATCTAGTAGTTAAAAAATACCATGGACTATCTTGGGTTAGTGTGTTAACAACTGCCCCACGTTTTCAGTTAAGCTGCTTTTTAAGCCACATATATTTCAGTTTACTGCAAAAGCAGCACTTTAACAGAGATCTAAATTGAATTTAATCAGTTATTTAATGTCTTGATGAAGATTGCTGATTTTAAATCTCTCTGGACTTTCAGGAAGGTATATGGAACCAAGATCTGACTCAACAGATTGGTTAGTTTGTATCTGATTAAAAAAAAGAGGTTGCACTGAGCATGCCTTCATTTTCTCGCAGGTATATGGAGGGAAGTGTAAATGCAGATTTAGAGTTTGCAGGTAGATTTAATACTGGTTTAAAACTTAGATCCAGACAACCCCAAGTTACAGATCAATATATAGATCTTAGTTTTAACGTGTCTCTCCAGTGTATCCCACTGGGGAACTTGTTGGGTGAACCAAGCCTGGACTTGTCCTCAAGGAGAAGGTTCAGGTTGAGCCTCAACGAAACACTCTCTTCCAAACAATTTCTCCTGGAAGACCATTCTTACACCCACCAAAGTCTCCACCAATCTGGAAGTCCCTGCTGGTCCCTGGTAGACTTAATTCCAATTCCTGCTCCTGGATGTGAAGCTTGGCTAGCACATGGCTTGGAGTATGGCTCTGAGCCATCCCTCTCTTCGCACCCAGAGAGCCTCTCTTTGCATCTCCTGCCACATGGTGTCAATGCTAGGCAGAGTCCACACCCCTCTCAGAGGGTGGGTGAGTTGTAGGGTGGGCACTGCTCTTCCTGCTCTCTTTCCAGACTTTCAGCCTCCTCATGTTGGCTGAGTTACAGGCAGTCAGAAAAGCAATCTGCATAAAAGAGCGAGGAAGCCTTTTTAAACCTGTCACCCTCATTCATCGATCAAAGATTATGATCCTACTTTCTCATTGTTTTACAGAGAGCATTTGTTTGTTTACTACTTTGGCAGCTATCTGTACATAAGCAATTCATATACTATAAATATACCCATTATCTGAAGGCCCAGCTCTGCGAGCACTGCCAGGCACCGCACTTGCTGCCATCAAGTTGATAGAAGTACTCCAAGCAATAAGCACTGAGCTTGACAGGGTATTCATGTTTCCAACTTTCCTCAGTGTGAAAGATAAAAGGATGAAATCTGGTCTATGCAGACGCTAAGAGAAAGGCCACTCATCCACACTGAAACGTGCTGATGAAGGGCAAGTGCTTAGAAGGCAGCATCAAGTAAGGGCATGGAGATGCTGCTCAGGTGTGGACATTGGTACAGTGAGGTGGCAGCAATGGTGGGTGGCATAGTAGGGGGCCATGGCAGAAGTCAGTGTCCTGCATCAGAAAACAGGTTGTGAGGAACACGCAAACAGCTGAAACAAAGCTCAGAGAGAAGGCAAGGAAGAGAGAAAGGAGATTGGCAGGGAGATGCCTGCAGAGTTGGGTGAGAAAGAGTATTAGGGATGGCTGAAGGAAGGGGGCATTGTGGTGAGCAAGAGAAGAGGTGATGGGAGAAAGAAATGAATGTCCAGTTCTTTCACCTTTGCAGGGCTATGCCCCATCCTGGGAAGCGTGGAGTTAGGAGCCACTGCCAATCAGTGGGCATGGTAGTGATATCCCTTTCTCTATCCCTTCTGTTGCCAAGCCCAATGCTGAATTCTTTGAAACAATTAAAAACTCAGAATAACTTAGTTCTTTTTCATGCTTTGTGTACTTTGTCAGAGGGTTTTTTCAGATGGAGATTTTGTTGTTGCATGAAGGAATAAAACCATGCATTGTGGCCACAAAGATTAGTAGCTAGACCTGTTTATGCACACAGCCATCCAACTGCTGTTATTTGCATCCATATAAACAGCTATGCTAAGGTCTGGCTGGAAATCAAACCCATTGTGAGCTGCCTAGAAGGCTTCAGCAGATGGGAGCCATATAAATAAAATGTGGTGTCATTATTAACTGGCCTAGCAGTTCACTGCTTTTCTAACAATGATTATTTGGAATGACATGGTGACTGTCCTATCTTGAAGGATGAGTTTCTCTGATCTACTGTACTAAGGTATTTGAAAGCAAAATGCACAATTCTTCCTCTTCAGGTGCAATGATCCCATTGTTTCCAGCAATGTATGAAAAAGGGAACTGCTGCAGAGGTCAGATTAACTTTGGTGCCAATTACATTAACAAATTCATATTACAGCTATGTAGAGTTGCTTTAATTTAGCTCCATCTTACTTCAGCACTTACTGTCTCACTCCTAGCCCAAATAATGATAGATTATGCTTTGCTATTTTGAGATAAAGATGTAGCGAATTGCAAACAAACGGAACTTTGGTTTATCTGTCTGACTCTTACAGCAACTCAGTATCCTACATCAGAACAAAATCAGGACTTTTACACACAGTGCACCAGCATTTGGTTGTGGAAGAACCAGGCTGCTCATATATACGTGAACCCAGTGAGCAGAGATAAATAATTCAGTTTGCTCAGCATGATCCATGTTTCCTGGCTAGCTCTAAAATCCCCAGTTAGGAAATACCTCACAGCCTTCTTCCTGGTGTGGTGACCAACCCTCTAAACTGGGGAAAGACAACCATCCATGCCTCCCCAATGGCTATTTTCAGTTCTGTCATGTATCACAACTCCCTTTCCTTCAGTTCAGCTCTTGAATGTTTTCCCCAGGCTTTCTTTTTCTTATTCGTAAGGTGGCTGTTCTTCATATTCCCTTCCCCATGCCACTAGAAGGAATGCAAGCGGTTTTCTAGATGTTTAACCCATTTTATTGCCTGGGCACATTTATTGCTCTCTGTGCTCTGTTTCCATTTTTTACCAAAGGCAATGCTTCCCAGCACTGATGAGATCCTGTTCGTGCCAGGTGGCTGACAACCAGCTCTACCATTTCAGCAGGTGAATTGCCTTTCTGGAAGATTTCACAGTTTACTTTTGTGGAGAGAATCGCCTTGTCAAAATACAGATTGGGAAAGTGAGATGTAAAGTCTAACAGTGACAGCAGGCTGCAAAGGGGTGCCAGCGTTGAACCCAAGTTACTCTTACCTTGGTGCTGCTGGTTTTCCAGGTGGCTGTTGCTGTGGTCAGAAGTATGGCACCTCCACATTTACAAAGGCCTCATTTTGATGGGTAAAGTTTGAAAACAACTGAGTTACACAGGTGTGTTCCCATATGATGACTATGAAGTAAATGATGGCAGCACCTGAGCTCAGGGAGAAGACACTGCTGGATGAAGGCAAAGGCGGCCTTTGGGAGAGCCACCTTGAGCTCTCTGCTCTCATGTCTTCTGGAGTATCAGCTGGATGGAAAAAACCTACCAGCTCTTAAACCACTGCCCTATCAGTCCAGTACTGAACTCCTTGTATTTACACATCCCTTTCTCATGGAGCTTGATGTATTAAGATCAAACACTGGGGCAGTTGGTGTGTAGGAAGTGCAGAGCAGGACCCAACCTTGGCCAAGGCTATGTATTGCTTAAATTGTCACATCCTTTAGCCTGCAGCTTGATTGAGTTTTATTTATTTTCCAACAGCGTCTCAGAAATATAACCAAAAAGACTAGTGCTTCACTGCTAATAAGAAAGAGGAGATGACTCACTACTATTAAAGGTGAGTTATACAGAGTAATTAGATTTTAGTGGATGTGTTTATGAGTTACTTTCCCAGACACAGAGATGTTAAAACTCATCCTCACAGCCTGCCTGCCTGCCATCTCCTCCAACACTGCAGAAGCCCAGCCTGCCACACTGTTAGCACTGCCACTGGCCTTGGCACGCTCATAGCATCCTGTGCATGGGTACACATAAGCATGCATGCATGCACACACACACGGATTACAAAGGTGAAGAACATTTTTATGACATTATTTTTATGATAATCTATTTCAATTGTTAATTTAGTTTAGGGCACTGATTTATAACAAGTTTATAGATCTTTTTTACTATTCTTTGTTGAATTATAGACGTGGCATGTGCGAAATGGAAGTACTTGGCCTATTGTTCTGCTTCTCACGCAACCAGAATAGTCAAGACAATAAAAAGATCTATAAAATTAATATATACAGAGAGAAAGGGACAGAGACAGAGAGAATATGTAATGCTCTAGAGTCTGATATCACATTCATCTCTCCCAGAGAGGTTAAGACTCAGAATTTACATGTGGAAATACCAAAAAGATCTTACCCTCTTGTGCTGAGAGAAATGACTTCAAAGCATCCAGGATATCATCAACTTTATTTATAAAGCCAGTTTTCACAGTGTCATTTTTTTGTACTTTGGTTTAGGCTAGAACCATATTGCTTTGCAAGCACCTTGGAGCCAGGCTATCTATTGCTGAGGGATTGTAGGCCTGGAGTTTTTAGGCAGGCTTTTATGGAGACATAACTGCACAAAGATTTCAACTCCCATTTTTTTTTTTGTACCTGCATGTGAACACACACGCATTGTGATAGGCAAATATTTATACATCTCTCAACAAACCCATTATATACTTGTACGTATTAAATGTGATAATAGCATTTTTATCTGTACTAAACTGTGTTCAGTGTATAGTACTAACTACAAAGATGCATTCAGCTTCCTATTCTGTCTCCACTGACACTTTTTCTGCTGTTTCAGACCATGGAGAAGTGATGTATTTAAGGTCTGGTATCTCAGGCTATTTTAAGACTTCCTGGTTTCCCCTTCATATTTATAATAAAGCAGTATTTGCTAGTATCCTTCTTCTACCTGTAACCATGTGTTTAGGGAATAGGAGAATTTTAACCAAATTCTTCTTTAGATTTTTTTTTTTTTTAGCTATTAGCCTGTATGAGGTGATAAGGAGATGAAAGCAGGTATAAAACCCACACAAACCAGTACACAAATCCCATGTTTTGTGTTATTAATGCAGTTTCTTTGAATGACTGTTGATATGCTGTTGTACCCACAGCAATAGCAGTGCTTTTGCTCCCTTGGTCAGAAGTATACTAAGATTATTTTTAATCAAAGGTTAACAAAACCTTTCAATGAAATATGAGCAAGGCAACCAATCCATATTAAAATGGTGGAGTCACTTCAGAGCCATGGTATATTGTCCAAGATGTACAAATCTCTCAGCTCTCCAATGATGCATTTGCAAACCGCTGCTATTTTAAACTCTGTTCTTTTCCCAGTCTCTCCTCTTTGATTAGTTCTCTGTATGTTAAACTGGGTAAACAAATAGGTAGTGGGTAGATAACTGTGAAGCTGGATGATGCCTTACCCTCTCATGTGCATAAAGGATAGCAACCTTCTTTAATAAACCTATTCATGTACCATCATTTCTTCTGCAGAGTATAAATACATGGTAATATGAGGTCTGTCCTCTTGTCACAACATGTTACCACTTCTATTTGTACAAAACAGAATAAACCCACCAAGTATAATGTTGAAGTCAAATGGAAAGCAAATTCCTTGTTTCTACTGTCAGACAGAAAAGGCAGAACAATGGATTGAATAGAATTGCAGTTTATCTCATTAAATGTTAAAGAAAACAAATTTATTTCATTAACTGCAAGTCATTTAAAGGTTTCAACAGTTTTAATGAAGTTTAACAATCCTGTCTAGGATGGATATTGTCTTCTTCATTTGGCATATCCTTTATCCTGTGCTACAGAAACCAGGGTTGTCCATACCGCAGTGTAGTCTAGATTGAAGGTTACAGACACTGACAAATGATCAAAGTGCTGATTTTCTTTTTGTTTTTAATAAACAATCTTCTGGAGTTTTCTTCTCTCCAGAAATATAAATTATAAACCTGTTTGGCAAAGCCAAACAGCTGGAGAGAAAGATCAAATTACGGAATCTGACTTAGTGCCCAGCAAATTATTGAAGATTATTTGGTGATGAAAAAGGGAATGAACTTGGGCTCTACATCATTCAAAGATACAGATCAGAACAGCCAAATGCAGCTTTTGGTGGGGAAGGGTGGTTTGTGGAAAGAACTATCAGCTCTGTAAAGATATGCACCATGGTGAGTACTTATGCAGAAAAGTGGAGCTAATGGTGGTACATCAATACTTCCTAATACTTGTTTAGTCTGAGTCAGCTTGTTATTTGCATCAGACATTGAATTTCAGATATTTGTAGTAGTAATGCCATAGACTACAGACATAAGCAAGGCAATATGCAGGTATACAAAGCTTTGTCAGAGGGTAAGCGCCTGCAGTGGGACAAAAAGGCTTAGATTGGCTTTGCCTGGATAATTTAATTTGATCTGCAAACATCTGCTAACAGAACAGTTGTGGCTTGTTTTCTGAACGTGCTGGGTCCCACCTGCTCAAGAAAAATCTTTGTTATTTTTATTTTAGAAGGGTTTTTTTTTATTTTTTGGAAAGGAAAGGAAAAAAAAGGAAAAAATAGCTGCTCTCATATCACCTAAGGATATAGTTGTAGTTCTGCAATTGCTTTATAGCCAACTCCTATCAAATGACAACCTTTTGTAAGGCTTGTAATACCTGCCAGCTGGTAGTTAGAAATTAAAGGGTACAGAAATAATTAGTTAAATGTCCCATCCAATGATTAGGTTTGCTGACCTTGTATCAGGGCATTACAGTGGTTCAGATGGCTGAAAGCTTGGCAGGATCACTCCATTATCAGGAGGCTGGAGAGTCTCTCTGTCCTAGGGCCTGTAGTAAGTAACACAAGGGCCTTCTGATCAGAGAAAAGATAGACTCTGAGCTTTCTGCATCCTGGATGAAGTGGAAATGGGCTCCTACAAATTTGTGAAGTATTGGTATAACCTTAACAGGTGTGCCTTCAGTGCAGTGAGTCTGTATGAGGGACGTGTACCTTGGCAGCTGGGCTGTCTGAACCCACTCACTGCAGGAATGAAACTCTAAACTGTAACCTGACTCAACTGTTGGAAGTAGTCCTCAGGGAAGATGGATAGGCTTGCTGTCAGCTGAGATCTTCAAGCTAAGGTCAGTCTTTCCAAATGATATATATTTGTCTTTCCCATCTTACCTGTGTACGTTTTTGCTTCTGAAAGTGATAGAAACTATTATTTTTATCCCTGTAGCAGAAGTTTTTCTATCTATCTGCAATAGAAGGAAGATGGTAAAAAAAAAAAAAAGCCCAAAAAAGTATCCATTTCCCTTTGTTAAGGAAAATTGATTTAAAATATCTGTTAGATGTAAGATGAGCACTTATCTGAGCCCCTTTTTAGCCAGGTCATCTTGCAAAGAGCTTGATCTGCAGGGAAGCAGACAAATTTTATTCAACTGTCTTCTACAAACCCATTACAGAGGAACATGCAAAGCTTGTGGTTATTTTCATTTTGCTTCTAGCATCTGTCCTGTTCTGCCTTTGGTGTGGTGCCCAGGGTAGATGCCTATCTCACCGGGACCCTACCCAGCCATGATAAAATCTGCTAAAAGCCTTCCCTCTGGCTAGGTCAGGAGCTTACTTCATTTAGAGTCTGTTAACTGCATGATGTCTAACTGTGTAGTATGATAATGAACACCAAGCAAATCACTGTCCACTTAGGTAGAAAACCACATATTGTTCATACCTATCTGAATTACATTGGAGATTTCATGTTCTCACCAGTTGCAACTTCTCTTTCTGGTAACACATACAAACGTATCTCAGGTTGGATAAATGGTGCCCACAGCATGTTTCTTCCACACAGACAGTCTTGTGCAGATGAAATTCATGTCTGTTGTTTGAAATTTCTGCACGCTTGTCTCTGTAGAATTCTTTGCAGGAGTCTTTTGACAACAACTTTGGGTCTGTAAGGGGCAAATAACGTGAAACATGTTTCTAATGAGCAATAATTACAGGTTTAAATAGCTGGCACAATCAGTGTTCAGTGATTTCATTATTAGATGGCACCGTAATTTATGCTAATCCTGATAACGGTTCCGGATGAGAGAGGTCCAGACATAGGCGATTGCACTGCAATTATTTACACCCTGTATTTCTGAAACAATAGATATGGTAATTTGGAAATCAGATGACTGTGATTTCATTTATTCTGGTAGGAAACACATGTAACAAGTTGTGTCAACAACTATAAAATTAAATAGGATTATTTGATTTCCAATTCTAGGTTCATTCCTTGTTAGCTTTCTCTGCCCTAAAAGACCCATGAATCGAAGGAAGTTCCAAGAGGGAGAAAGGGAGATTTTTTTTTAGTGGAAACCTGAAATATTTCCTTTTTTTTTTACCCTTTTGTAAAGCTTGTGTTCGGTTGCAGGTTCTCAGTGCAAGCAGAAGTGTGTGTGGGGTTGAACTTCATGAGTCTGCTTTCATTTAGCTACCAGCTTTGTAATTATTGCAAACAAAGCCTTCTCAACCTTCTTCAACCATTCCTAAGTGGCTGGGATACTCCCTTGTGCGTTTCAGCTCCACTGGGCTCATGTGCAAGTAAACAGGGTAAACTGTGAATTTTCATATTAAAACGTGCCAGTCTGGCGGGTGTCAGGGCATCCCACCAGCTCTGTTCTAGGAGGTGGTTGTGGCAGACTGCAGTGCTTGGGGAGGGAACATTCAAAGATGGCCCTGTCAGAAATTGTTGGTGTTTCCTGGGGACTTTCAGGTGGGGCCTTGTGTTCAATGAGCTGCGTTATTGCTGTTTGGAGGTGACACTTGTGATGAGGCATACGCCTGACTGCGAAAGTCACATCCCTCCATCCAGACTGTAGACCTGAAAAGATAACTGAGTGCTGAACAGCCAAGATATCAATAGAAATCTTAGATTGTGAAATGTATTAACAAATCCCAGGCAGTCCCCTGGAACCAAAGTGCTGGGGCTCATCTCCATAACCTGCTCTTTCCTCTTACAAGATGCTGCCAGCAACAGGAGCTGCCTCCCTCTTCTTCAGATTAACCCTGATACTTATCATTCCCACAATCCCATAGTTATGGTAAACCCACAGCAGCAAGTGCAGCACGGAGGTTTAGTGGGGGAGAAACGGTGCCTGGCGTATTTTCAGTATGCAGAACACTGGGAAAGCCTTTAGCAGAAGAACCTGCACTTGAGTCTCAGATTCATTCCTCAGCACCTCAGTCGTGCCAAACAAGTCAATTAGGCTGTTCATGTGTTATAAATTAAGCCCATCCTACGTGCTTCATCGGACTGGAAGATCAGGTCTCTGGTGTGACTAAGTGAGGTAATAGACTGTTGATTGTTAGAAGTTCCTGGAAAAATCAGCACTGTAGTCACTCTGCCAAAATATTATTCACTGTAATTAGGACAATGAACATTGCTAAAATCCCATTCACTCCACCTCTCATCTGTTCCTCCTCTGGTGAACTTGTACAGTCTTTTGTTATTAAACATTTAGATTTTGGAAATAGCTATTAGTGGAATAGATGTGCATGTTCTAGGAAGGAATTTTTTTCCAAAACATGGTCAGGACATTGAGGACCACTGTGTATACATTGTATTTTCTTTCTTGGATTGCTGGGATTTTCCTGCAGCATCCACACTGGAGAAGGTAAAAGAAGTTATGCAAATACTATAGTTATTCATGAAAGGGAAGCAATGAGTGCTAAAGAGCTCATCAATTTGCAATATTTGTATCCTGGTGCATCCTAAACAGTCTCTGCCATCAAGTCTGTTTTATGATACGACAGAAGAAGGTCTGGGTGGCTCTTGTCATAGGTTTTTGACAGTGCTGCAAGCATTGGGAGTATCAGGGCAGTTTTGCCAGCAGCTCAGTAGTGGCTGGGCTCTTGGGACTCTTGCATGTTATTATCCATCTGTTTGGTGTGCTCCCTGGTGCTCTTGCTTGCCTTCTCTTGCCCAGAGCCAGTGCTCTTCAGGCCTCCTGTCACTGCCCTCCCAGAACTCCTTAGGCAAGGAGCAAGGTGAGGCTGGCCTGGGTCCCAGCTTTCGGAGCCATGGTTACTCCTGGGAAGCTGAGAGTTGGCTTTAGAATAGAATGTCTATGTAACTGCCAACTCCAGCAGAAAGAATGGGAAATGACTGCTGAACAAGCTAGTGTAATGCATGTATTTCACAGTGGACAGCCATGGAGGCTTGAAAAAATCATATCCAGAGGCTCTGATAAACCTTATCTGAACTGCTTAAGGTGTTTAAGCTGAGACACCTCACAAGAGAGGTGCTATGGTTTCAGTACTTGCTACTTTCAGCATAGCTGGGATTTCTGAGAATAGCCATTCTTTGTGGTATTTCATTTTCTGTTTCTGACCATAGCCTGATCTGGAAAGATACAAGCAGGGAAACTGCAAAGCAGATGAACAAAGAGGTGAAGCTACAGAAGCCTCTTACCCTAGCTTTAGAGATCTTTATTATTTCAAAAGTTTTGGACAGGTGAAGTTCCAGCTTAATTTCCCCTTTATACAAAGAAATTTACTGGTGTGTTTAGTAGAAATATAAATTGCTGCAGGAAGAAGCATGACTGAGGTGTAGAGTATGTTGTCAGTGTTAGGATGGCAGCTGTGAAAAGCAGATTCAATATAATCAGTTTTTCTTTGGCTTCACATACAACCTGTTAATATACCAGCTTCGACTTGCACAGTATCTCACTATGTTTAGAAAAGGAACACTCCAGTGTCGATCTCTTCCAGGAAAATTGCGTCATTTACAAGCTTAATTTATAAATACAGCAGTTAATTCCACAGAGCTGCATCTTCATAGGAAAATATTGTGTGTTTATCTCCTGAAACCAGCGGACATAGAACATTCCATGTCGGAAACTGACAACATGCAACTTTTGAGTAAAGGGATCTGCTTTCTTCATGGTTAAGATAAACAAAGATCTAACTGGAGGAAATATCTCCATTCTGGAGTTGTTTTCTGTGGAAGTTACGAATGGCCTTGTTGCTATGTAATATAAACAGTTTTTCAAAATGCTCGTGTTGAGCTATTGATATTTAATATCACCTTATTAATCATCTTGGGGAGTAACAAAGTTATCCAAGTTCATGGACTGGCTTCCTAAAGTGGGTAATAATAAACAGCAGAGAAGAGATAACATTTAAAAATACAATGTTAGTGAACCTTTGAACGGGAGTAAAGATTGATTTGAAAGGACTAGGTACATCATAAAAGGCTTCAAAATGTTGGGGAAATGATCTGGTCAAGGGTCAGGTGTACAGTGTGGGGAACAGAAAGGAAACTGCATGCAAGTGGTAGTGAGTGTCATGCAGAAGTATACTCTAGGCTAAAATGCCGGTAGTAGATTGTCGGGGGTTTTCATGCACTTGGAAAAGCACCATGAAAAGCAGGATTAGGTTGGCCTCTTGCAGTTGTGAGTAAAAACAAATTAAAAAATGTGAAAAGCAAACCCTTTTCTTAAAATAAAAGGAACAAATCTGACCTTTGCTGTCCCTGTGATTTAGCAGAACTCTGGCAGGAAAGAGCTGCAAAAGAAAAGCAGCTCAAGGAGATCTAAGCTTGCTCAAGCTGAAGGAAGCAAGGCAGTTGCCAGGATTAGAAAGAGGACCCAATCTCACCCCCAGGAAAGCATAGGAGATAGTCAAGAGGCTGTGGAAGCAAACAGAGATGTGGTAGGGAGGAGCAGTTATTTTCAGTATTTGCTTTTGTCCCTTTTGTCACATAAAGATGCTGAAGTGATCATATTCTCCAATCACCATGGCCAAATTATCTACCTGCATCACCTTCACTCGGTGTAAGTGCAAACAGCTATGAAACGCCAACTGAGGAACTGGGAGTAAATGTAGATATTTAAGGATGTTCAAGAGCTTGTGGGAGGGAGAAAAATTAGGACTACACTGAGAACAGACTAAGTTGTTTGTTTGGTTTTGACCCTGGATACCTGTGCAATTCAGGAAGTTGGTAATATTGTATGATAATCTCATTTATGAGGTTTCATCAGAGACAAAATAATGTAGGTTCCCCAGAGTAGTGCCTTCAGAATGAATGACATTCACCTGAAGGTAAAAGGCTTTCTTAAACCACCAAGGCAGTGCTGTGTAGTGCATTTCTGGCTGTTCGGAGTGATTGGAAGAATCCCTCTTTGATCTCACAGTGTTTGGAAATGACTCAGTATGATGCATAATATGAACATTTAAATGAGTGCTCAGGTGTCAGTTGTCAAAACTTCATGCTTACGTTTTTTTACAGTGAACTTTCTCTGTTAAGAAGAAAGACAAAGACCTGTTTGCTTAGGTGCCATCTAAACTGGCTGTGACGCAGGTAAAAAAGTGGAAATAAATGTGTTGTCTCCCTTTTCTCTGATTATTTTCCAAGACAAGAGCTGCTATTTATGAAAGGGTGTCTTACTTTCACATCTAACATGCACACTGGGGTCTAACCTACTCTGGCTATGGGCAACCTGGGGACTACTTCGATTTATCTCCGTTGGGTCTCTAGTACTCAGATGACAGGTTTGGTACTGAAACCCATTGCACAGGATGATTTGAAGAAGGTCTGGCAAAAAAGCTCTGCAATAAAATACACGGGTCTGCTTTACGTATCATTTAACTTGGCACTGCTTCAATTTCCTTCTACTGGTATCAGCTGCCTGTGATTTTCCTCATACATGATTTTCCAAAAACTGATTTGAGCTTTATGTTCAAATCTACTTTGTTGAAAAGGAGATTGAACTATTGGAAGGGGGGTGGGAAAAACCCACTCTGCTGCTCCTTTACCTTCCTGTGGACAGCATTTTCAGGACAAGAAACTGAAATAAAAGTACTGCTATAAATTCAGAGCAGAACTCTTTCATTCTCTTCTGCAGTGGACTTTAAAAATTTTATAAAGTGGCAGGAATTGTTTGTTGAGTAGATCTGTTTCCTCTGACTTTTTCAACTCTTTACAGTATTGCATGTTGTACTTATCTCTTTGAAGGCAACTCTGTTGTGGATTCTGGCTTCTTTAAACCTGACTCTTACTCCCATCACAATCTTTGCTTGGATTGCAGACTTTTAAGTAAGGAACATCTCTTCATCATGTGTCCTCAATGTGCCACAATAACATGCTTCCACCTGACTGAGGTATCTGGAAACTACCGCAATGCAAATGTGGAGCAGGAGCAGCAATACCCATGTACCCACCATTGCTACTTGAAGGAACACTTAAAAAATATGGCAGGATATACCAAATCCTAGCCTTGGGCAACCATAGGATACTATCATTGGTGCCAGAAGTGTTGCGTATTGCATAGGAAAGCTTAATACAAAGGGCATCTGTCAGAGGGGAAGAAATGGAAAATCTGTTGCCAGAGAATAAGACGAAATATTTATGAATGTTCTGTAAGTAAAAAGGGGAAAAAAAAAAAAGGTGTGGTATAGGATTAGAATAAGAAAATATAATCCATATCTGTAAATATTGCACAAATAAAAGTTAGCAATTGATTCTATTTGGAGACTTTTGTCTTTTTAAAGAGAGAATTATCACATCTTTCTTGTTGTTTTAATAATTGATTTAGGCTAATTCAACAGACACTCCTTAAGTGCATTTTACTTTGGATTTTTTTTCTTTAAAGAATGTATTTCTCTCACAACTGTTTCCTCTCACAATTTTTTCCAGCCTGTCTGTAAGAATCCTGACAGAAGCTCTACCAGGTGTAGGTTGGCTCAAAAGCATGAGAACCCTGCTGCTTTAAAAACAATTTCATTTTAATACAACTTATTTTAGTTGCAAGGTGTACTGAATGGCTCAGAGAATTAGCGAAAAAAATCTCAAGTCTCTAATTTCTTTATTTCAGTATTTAATAGAGCCCAGTTTTATACAGATGGGGGCTTGCATACTTCATCTAAGAAAATCAAACCCAGTAATTAGCATTAATTTTCCTTTCTGGAGAGGTCTTTGGAAAAAACTAAGTATTAACTGAAAAGAGGGACTGAGGTGCCTTCTCCTCAGGATTTACCTGGGGTCAACAGGGAATGATTCTGCTGTGTGTTGTGGGGCCGTTACACTGGGCAACCCCTGATGTAGCTGCTTCACTGAAAGTTCTAACTCCATGTTAACATCTGGGTGTTTGGTATGTTGTTTTTTCTTTTTTCTTTACAATCGGCTGGCCTGGAGGCTCTTCTGTCTGGAGATCAGGCCTTACTAACTTGCTCCTGTCAAGTCTTCCTCCTTCTCCATTGAGATGGCTATCTATGAAATTCCCTATATGAGTCTTGAAATATTTACTTACAATTATCTTTCATGTATATACCACTGTCACAAATCACACAAGGTAATTGATGTAATTTTGAAGAAATAAATATTTAGAATAGTCTACCTCTTGGAAATGTATTTAACTAGATTAATTTCACCTCAAAATACTTTTAAATTCACTTTTAAACGTGTTATTTAATCTTGTGTTGCATGCTTTTTATATAGTTGTGGCGGTACTGTATGTTGGATACACATGAGAAAACAAAACACTCGGGACTGTGAAGAAAAGGGCCCAAATCACAGCTTAGGCAAAAGCACCAAAACAATTTCCTTAAGGAATACTTCATAAAATGTGATTTTGGGATAATTTGTGGGATTATTAAATTTCAAAAGAGGGAATTTTATTGTGTGAACTCCTCTTAATGAAGAAAGGATTCCCCCTTGCTCTGTAATAGTAGCTCTATTCTAGAAACCTGGTGGCATTCTCTTTGCAGGGAAGCATGTGCTCAGAAGAATTTTAAGGCATGAAAAGTAAAACTTCTAAATGCCTGTGTGCATGTATCACCCTTGCTTAAGGACTTGCACTCTTGCACCTCCTGTGATTCATAGCAAATAAATCACTTTGACTGGTTGCACAGAGCCAAAGTACTTGTTTATATGATGTCTGTACCACGTCCCCTCCAATCTCTGTTTTCATTGCGGAAGAAGGGGGACTGCCCTAAGCCCTCATGCTGTCCATGGCCAAGAATGAATTCCTTTTATTGCTTTTGCTCACATCTCTTAATCAACCTTTGTAGCATAAGCAATTCTCTAGATAACAAGTGTTCATTATCTTTTTTCCTTATCCCTGAAGAGAGATTTTGCTTTTGTTGTTATTTGGGGTCTATAAAAGCTCTATACTAGCTTTCACAGTGCATAAATATTGGAACTGGGCTTCAAACATTGTCATTAATGAAAATTGTCATGGCTATTAGTAAACTTACCCACACTGTCTGTGTTGCCTCCGTAAAATGCCTTTTTTTAATCTAAAGCAATCTGAGTTGCCATTCCTTGTTGGTGGGTTTTCTGGTTAGTTTGCGTCATTGTTGGGTTTTGGTTTTTTTGTTTTGTCTTCTTTCCCCTTCCACCTGCCACCACCACCTTCCTCCTGCCTTATACATATTTATTCCCATAAAAACAAGGAGCAGCTCTATTCTTCAGATATTGTCCAGGCCCCTTTCTAGCCAGATGTAAAAAAGTCTCTCCCAAAGCTGGAGAAAATGATGAAAGATAAGCATCTTCCATGTGGAGAGTTTTGGAATCTCATGTATGTATCCATAGTATCTTTTCTTCTCTCAGACTGTCATCTCATCCCACTATGTCCTTTGTCACTTTATGGCTTTCCTGAGGCATATTGGATGCCTGTAGGGTGGCAATGTATTTTTGTATGCATGTCAATAAGATGACATATGCCCATGTAGTTTTGTAAACGTTATATTTGTTAAATGCTATGGGATGAATGTTATATAGAATCATAGAATAGTTAGGGTTGCAAAGGACCTTAAGATCATGTAGTTTCAACCCCATGCCATGGGCAGGGACACCTCTCACTAAACCATGTCACCCAAGGCTCTGTCCAACCCAGTCTTGAAAACTGCCAGCGATGGAGCATTCACAACTTCCTTGGGCAGCCCATTCCAGTGCCTCGCCACCCTTACAGTAAAGAACTTCCTCCTTATACCCAGTCTAAACTTCCCTTGTTTAAGTTTGAACCCATTACCCCTTGTCCTATCATATAGTCCCTAGGATTAAATGAATCAGATAGGAAGAAGGCATTACGCCTTTAATGTTCTGAACTAGAGATGTTCAGCCCGCAGCCTAGAAACTATGAGTTAAGACTGTAAGAAAGAAAGGATTTATTCTTAACTTCTGTTACAAGTTTAGAAACCCTAGCCCGAGCACTTCTATAAAGAAATGGTTTTTTTTGCCCGTCACTCATAGCACTAGAGGTTGAGTGTAAAAGTTAGAAATTGTGACACAAGTGTGTTTGTCACTACTCAGGGTTAAAAAATTATTTTGTTATGAAGCAGCGTTTGGCACAGAATCTCTGGGAATAAGTGAAGCAAAATGTGCCATGCTTTCACTTTCCCCACAGCCATTTAGTCTCCTGTACTTGCTGAAGAAAGAGTCACAGCAAGTAAACAGGCAGATATTCAGGACTACCACACAGCAGGGAATCCATAGTAGCAATTCATGAGAGGTTTCTGCTTACTTTCACCATGTGTACCATTCAAGTAGAGTCAAGCTGCTCAGGGAACCTTTTCCAGGGAGCTACTTCTACCCTTCGATTTCAAAACAGCTTGTTCATGTAAGTACACATAGACATGTTGACAGTTCAGTGTATAACATGATTTAAATATATCTAAGCATTTCTTGACAAACCCTTCCCTCATGCTTTTCAAGCTAACAAGGTACAGAATATGACCATCACTGCTTATTTGCCTGATGCAAATATCCCGATATCCATTCTGCAATCAATAGTCAGCTATCTTCTGAGTGCTGTAAAGAGAGGTTGCTGTCTACTGTGTGGAGTGAATCTTTGCCACTAGGCAGGTACCCTTTTCTTTGATACCTAAGTTAAATTTAAACCTAGCTGTCTCTAAAACACACTGACATTTTCCCGAGGCACTTCGGAAAGCTGTACTAGAGCTCCAGTTTAGTGGGACTAACAGAATGGCTAATTCCCTTTTTGTATATCTTTGAGTGTGTTACTCACTTCTTTCCAATTCCATTAGTAATGAAAATACTGCATCTAAAAACCAGATTCCAATCCCAGACAGGTTGCTCTGATCTCTTTAGGGGATTTGATTTATTTTGATATCAAGCAAATTTTTCTGGAGTGGACTTGTTAGTCTGGAAAGGTCCATAAATTGCCTTTTCTTAAGTAATGCTTTTTTAGTAGCAAAGAAAATGAAGGAAACCTAATTGTTTGAATGGTGTTTGTGCCTGCAAGTTTACTAAAGGGGGAGAGACAAAAGAAGCATAAGGGTGTGAAAACTAGTACATGCCTCCAGGCAAATTTTGAGTCTAACTGCATAGGTTTCAGACTTTGTTGGTTTTCCTCTTACTGTTTTCAGTCCTTCCAGTATATGAAAATTGTTCTGTTTTGCTCCTAGAGAAGTGAATGTACTAGTTGCGCTAGATGCCTTTCACTTCCCTGTGCTGAGTGCAACTGGAAATAGGAATTATTCATGCTGTTAGTCCCAGCTTTACTTGATAAAGCTGATTCTGAAACTGGTATGATACTGTAAATGATTCTGTGAGTTCTGCCACTGGAAGCTGTCAGGGATGTTGTTCTGCCATACTAAGTCTGCTTCTTCAGTTCATCCTTGGTTTTTGAAGGTGCCACATCCACATCTTCTGAGCAGAGAGTTGTGTGGTGAAAGGGGGTGTGGTTGACACTAAGCTGAAGTCAGCCAGTGTAGATGGTCTTATGGAACAGCATCACAGAGTCATTAGGGTTGGAAGGGACCTCTGGAGATCATCTAGTCCAACCCCCCTGCCAAAGCAGGGCCACGTAGTGTGAGATGAACTCAGTGCCTGGTGAAGCTGGATGTAGCTATAGTGTGGATGTGGATGTGATGGATGACACAGTACCGCCAAACAGTCTCTCTTTGTGTAATATGCTAGTTGTTATACCCTTTTCACCTCACTAAATCTGCCTTTGAAATTCCTCCAGCTGAATGCCTGGATGGGTCTCCTGATTAGGTCTTTCATACTGGTCTGTCTCCTAAGAGTGCCAGTGAGTCCTGACCGAGACTCAGTTCTTTTGTTCCTGCCTGCACCGAAATGCAAAACTTTTCTGCAGTGGTTTAATAAATAGATATTTACCTAAGGATTACTGCAAGGTCCTGGAGTGGCACTGCTGGAAACTGGTGCATTTGTCTACAGTGTGAATGGTGTCAGTACCAACTTCTCTTGCTTTCTCTGCAGGAATGCCCTTGGTTTAGAGGTCCTAACAAATTCAGCTCTCTAGATGAATCAGTCATCACTGTGGGTGAAGTTTCCATTTATATATGGAGATTGCTAACTGGAATTGTCACGTCTGTGTTTTTATCAGGGCCTTCATAACAACAAGGGACTGTGTTGGATATGAATCATTCACTTTCCTACTTCATACGTCACAGAATAGCTTAGACATATTTTCCTCCAAATAGGTGTTTATCTTACTTGCATAGAAGAAGGAAGTTTCTTAAAGTTTCAGTCTTGTGTCATGGCACGAAAGTTGAGTTTGTAAATATTGCAAGAAACACTTATCTCCTTTGATGCTGTGTTGGTAGGTGTTGCAAAATTGGCCTGTGGTTGCCATTTGTGAAGCCTTGGGGAAGAAACCTTGTTTCTCAGGAAGAGTGAGAAATCAGATGAGGTGTGACTTTAGGTGAATGAAATAGCTTTTGGTAAGGGGAACACTAGTATAAAATGCTCACAAAGATTAAGTCCAGACACATAGGAAAAGCAGTGACATCATTAAGGTGGTTTATTAAGGAGTTCTGTATAAGCACACATGAACCAAATTATATACAGAGTATCACCTTGTCAGTTGCTTGCTGGCTATCCTGGATGCAATTTATACACATAAATATGCCAAAGGACTAAATCCTGTGGTAGCAGAAAGGATGATATAGTTCAGTTTCTGAAGCAACTACAAATGGCATTAATTGGCCTAAAAGCCAATTTGTGATATCTGCCAGGATCCAGAATGTGTTTTGGTTTCTTTTCCCTACATTGTTGTTCCTGGAGGTTGTCCTGGGTTCAGCAGTAGCAGTCATTTTTCTCCTTTTTAGTAGCTGGTGCAGTGCTGTGCTTTTGACTTTTGGCCTGGGAACAGTGCTGATAACACCGATGTTTTCAGTTGCTGCTCAGTAATGTTTACTCTGACCAAGGACTTTCTGAGTCTCATGCTCTGCCAGCGAGGAGGGGAAGCAGGGAGGAAGCAGAGACAGGGCACCTGACCCAAACTGACCAAAGAGGTATTCCATACCACAGCACGTCATGCTCAGGATGTAAAAACGGAGGGCAGAGACCCGGAAGGGTGGGGTTCGCTGCTGGGTCGGGCTTGGTATCGGCTGGTGAGCAGTTGTATTCTCCTTCCTTGTATTTCCCTGGTCAATATTATTATTTGTGGTAGCAGTAGTGATTTGTGTTATACCTTAGTTACTAAACTGTTCTTATCTCAACCTGTGGGAGTTGCATTCTTTCGATTCTTCTTCCTATCCACCCGGAAGCGGGGGGAAGAAAGAGGGGGGAGTGAGTGAGCAAACTGCATGGCTGAGAGGCTTAAACCACGACAGGCCCACAAGGAGAAACGTGCTTATTGCATGGTTCTAATGTAGTATCTTGGGAAATGGAAAGTAATAGTATTTATGTATTGCTACAATAGAAAAATGGTGAAAACATTCAGATGAAGTAACACATAAAAAAAGAAATGACACAGGAGAAACTTGGTCTCAGACATGAGGTTTCAGGAGTTAGTCATGGATGGTAATAAATTCTTCAGCATATCAAACTGTATACTTGACAGTTGTTGGTCCTGAGCAATTCTGAATTTTCTAATAGTGCTGAAGATATGCCTGAGACCAGCACTTCCTTTGAAGAGTCTCGCCTTCCTACAACTGTTGGAAAAACCAAGTATTTGGTTTCAGTAGCTTTAGTGCTTTTTCTTTGGTGTGGGCCAAAGTCCTGAGTCCCTGAGCTGTAATTTGCTGGCAGTAAAACCTAGATGTTTCTTCAGAAGACATAGTAAAAGTCTGCCTGAAACGCAGTTTTGTTCCTGGCAGACATCAATGCAAGTCTCTTTGGGTATTTTATTTCCTGTTAAAAAGTGTGGACTGAATTGTCATCCCCTTTGAATAAATCAGGTCTGTATACGGCCTCATAAAAAGAGCTGCTGGATTTTATTTTATTTTTGCATAAAGCCATGCAAAAGGTGCCTGAGTCTTTTTTTAGTTTAACTGTGCTCATTCCAGAGCACTTGCCCAAGAAAAACTCCCCATTTTTTTTGCTATTGGCCAAAAGTCTATCGTTTGGTTTTCAAATACATGTTTTGTTGCAAAGCTCCTTTGTCTTTCAGTCTTTTATTTTCCTCAGCTATACAGTAAACACTCATTACAACTGACACTGAAAGTTTGCATCTTGGCTTTTGTCCTGAGTATCTGAGGAAAAATCTTAGACAAATATTTCATGTAGTGTCAAACACCTGATGCATTATCCCATGTTGTGTGCTGGGATTTACTCATCCCAAACCGCCTACTTCTTCATCTGACTGACATACAAGTTTTCTAATACACATTTTCATTTCAGTGTACAAATCCTTCGTTTCCCAAGTATGCAGTTTACTTGGCTTATCTTCTCAGATTATCTGTTCTCAGAACCTGGCTGTTACTTAGACTACTTATTTTCTTAGTTGTAAATGTAATTCTCCCAATTTCATTGGATATCTCTAGTATATTTTAGATTGTGTCACTGTGGACCCTAATATATTAACTATAATGAAGTCCAAATCTAATGTACTGTAGAAGAATATTTCAATTACATTTATCTCAGTTTTCATCCATCAGTTCCACACTTATCTCCTGGCAAAATCTTGGAGCGGATTCTCCTGGAAGGCATGTTAAGGCACATGAAAAGCCACAAGGTGGTTGGTGACAGCCAGCATGGCATCACTAAGGGCAAATCCTGGCTGACCAATTTGGTGGCCTTCTATGATGGGGTTACGGAATTGATGGACAGGGGTAGAGCAGTTGATGTTATCTACCTGGATTTGTGCAAAGCGTTTGACACTGTCTCACATCTTTGTCGCTACATTGGAGAGACATCAATTTGATAGGTGGACCACTCAGTGGATAAAGAACTGGCTGGCTGGATGGCCGCACTCAAAGAGTTGTGGTCAATGGCTCAATGTCCAGCTGGAGACCAGTAGCAAGTGGTGTTCCTCAGGGATTGGTGTTGGGGCCACTCTTATTCAACATCTTTGTCATTGACATGGACAGTGGGATTGAGTGCGCCCTCAGCAAGTTTGCAGATGACACCAAGCTGTGTGGTTTGGTTGATACGTTGGAGGGAAGGAGTGCCATGCAGAGGGACCTTGACACGCTTGTGAGGTGGGCTGGTACCAACCTGATGAAGTTTAACCATGCCAAGTGCAAGGTCCTCCACCTGGGTGGGAGCAATGCCAGGCACAGCCACAGGTTGGGCAGAGAAGAGATTCAGAGCAGCCCTGCAGAGAAGGACTTGGGGGTCTTGGTTGATGAAAAAATGAACATGAGCCGGCAGTATAAGTCTGCAGCCCAGAACGCCAGCCTTATCCTGGGCTGCATCAAAAGGAACATGACCAGCAGGTCGAGGGAGGTGATCGTGCCCCTCTGCTCTGCTCTTGTGAGACCTCACTTGGAATATTGTGTGCAGGTCTGGTGTCCTCAACATAAAAAGGACATGGAACTGTTGGAACAAGTCCAGAGGAGGGCCACGAGGATGATCAGGGGACTGGAGCACCACCCTTACGAAGATAGGCTGAGAAAGTTGGGGCTGTTCAGCCTGGAGAAGAGAAGGCTGCATGGAGACCTCATAGCAGCCTTCCAGTATCTGAAGGGGGCCTATAGGGATGCTGGGGAGGGACTCTTCTTTAGAGACTGCAGTGAGAGGACAAGGGGTAATGGGTTCAAACTTAAACAGGGGAAGTTTAGATTGGATAAGAGAAAGAAATTCTTTCCTGTAAGGGTGGTGAGGCACTGGAATGGGTTGCCCAGGGAAGTTGTGAATGCTCCATCGCTGGCAGTGTTCAAGGCTGGGTTGGACATAGCCTTGAGTGGCATGGTTCAGTGGGAGGTGTCCCTGCCCCTGGCAGGGGGGTTGGAACTAGATGATCTTAAGGTCCTTTCCAACCCTAACTATTCTATGATTCTATGATTACATCAACCCCAGCTTCACTCTGTACATGCACCTGTATGTGCATCTCTCTCCACCTGCACAAGCTTGCTGCAATGTATTTTGCATGATTTGTGTTGTAAATCAGCACACCTACATTTTGAGTCTGGGAGACAGGAGTGTCATTATGTTAGAAAATCCATTCCTACAGCCTATATGATGTAATCATTTCCAGAAAGCTGTTGAAAATAATACTACAAGTGTTTCCTCTATAATTTATTTTCCTCTCCCAAGATATTGACCTTAATATTGCAAAATGAACATTGTTCTGACAAAGGACGTACTGTCAGTAGTGTAGATAAATAAGCCATTTGATGGTTGAATGTGGGCTACTGGTCAGTTGACTTTGCAATTTGCAATGTTTTGTTTACACTTATTGGAATAACCTAGACCTAGGATACAGTACAATTTTCCTGTCAAAGCTTGACATTATGAAACTTCAGGGTATTTCTGTGTGATATATATTTCCATAGGTACAAAGCAGGAATTTTTTTATGTTGGTGTCCCTTTATTTTTAGGAAATGAGACAATAGAAATAGTAATTATGTGTGGAAGAAGGCCAGGCAAAAATAATAAAAGCCAGGGTCATGACAGAGTCCACCGGTTCAAAATGGGAGCTAAACATGACATTTGGGAGTAAACTACCCTCTTAACGCTCCAGTAAGGAACAATGAACCCAATGAGAAAAGGATGTACTTTCTGAACCCCTTACTCCCAGATGGCTCTTAGCTGAGTTACACAAATCATCTGCTTCAGAAAACGCATATTAGCCTGATGTCAGTGTCTGTTTTTCAGGCTCCAAGCTGAACTGGAGAGAGATTACAAGTGAGACCCTAAGAAAGCAGCCAGGCACAGAAAAACTTGTGCTTCTATGTGGATGTTTCCAAAGGCTATGTTTAAAAAAGAAAAAAAACCCTAACAGCAACAAAAACCCCAATGACAAAACCCATCAAAACACCAATAAAACAGCCAACGGACAAAGTGACACTGCCACCTCCCTCCAAAACCAAATAGCCCTCAATCATTGACTGCATCCACACTTAGACTTTCCATAACTGTGTTTTGAGAAAGTAAAGCGGTGGTGGGTGTTGTGCTCAAAACTCTGGTGCTGGTGTGGTCTCTTCATAATTTCCAACCAGTTAAAGTTCTCCTGTTGACTGTATATGTCAGTGTGAACCATGATTTGCTTGCCTGTGGTTTAAAGTTATTGAACTGGTAATTTTTCCTATACATGTATCCTTCTGAGCTTTTGCCCCGGCATTCATTCTGATAGTGGTTTTGGCTAACTAAATCAGACCTATTCAAACTCTGAAATAGAAGAGCAAAGGTCAAAAAGTATCAGACACCCTTAACAACCTCTATTAAGTCTTGTTAAACTGAAAGTGTTCTTGCTTCCAGTCCAGAAATGGCATAATTAATTTGACCTCCAAATAGCTGCATACTACCAAGAACTCCTCTGAGCAAAAGGAGAGCAGTAAAAACAAGCTTAGCTGCTGTTCAGCCCGAGCTCCCATACAGCACTGGGAAAAGGACTGGTTCTTTTATCATACTGTGGAGATTGGAATGTGAAGAGTGGTGTCCCTCAGGGATTGGTGTTGGGACCACTCTTGTTCGACACCTTTGTCGGTGACATGGACAGTGGGATTGAGTGCGCCCTCAGCAAGTTTGCTGATGGCACCAAACTGTGTGTTTCGGTTGATATGCTGGAGTGAAGGAATGCCATCCAGAGGGACCTTGACACACTTGTGAGGTGGGCTGGTACCTGTGGAATTATTAGGAAATTTGGGATAATTGGGAATTAAATCTATATTCAAAATGTAGCATTGTCCACACATAAGAGAGAAACGGGCTTTCAAGGCCTCTCGGGCTAAGATGCAGCCATACCTGGTATGCCAGGAATGTGCACTCCACAGCGGTTCCCGTAACAGGCGGAGGATAGAGCGAGGTGGAGATCTCGCGGTTATGCTCTGTCCTAACTTCAGCAGATAAAACGGGAACTAGGTGGTACAAGAAACTGATAAGCTGCATACTTGCTACCCTGAGCCAGCGGCCTGTCATCTTTTTGACAAAATACCGTCCTAGCGTGAACTTTGCTTCATTATAATGCTAAAATACACACCCCTCTCCAGTGCGACCCCCCTCTGAAATAAGACCACCTCTCTCTGAGCATGCGCTCTGAATTTTTAGTCTCATATACCTTTAAATCGAGGCGAGAGAAATTTTCACCAATGGTAATAAAGGTATGTATGACTAGAGTCACTCAAGCTCCACCTTGAAGGTAAAAATAATATAAAATAGCCCAAGAGGAAGGGGGATATTGGGGAAGATACCATCGTGGACGAGTCATGGAAGATAACATCAACCGACTCCTGGGACCGGTCGACGGGCTGGACCTCTCTTCCCCCCCCATAGGGACGCCTGTGGGTAAGACTCGCACTGTATCCAGTGCTTTCCTAGGAAAAACTTAGAATCTCTATAGAGTTATTTTTATTGTCACCTCTATCTTTTAGAACTAAGTTGTGTCAACTTTATTAAGCGCTTGTATTCATGTAACCATTGTATGCACGTGCTTTTGCAGACAGTATTTATCACCGGCAATCCATAAGAACCTGTAACTGTTGCACCAATAAATTTAGTCAATAAGTCGTACTGTTTTGATATCTAATTGTTACTATTGGTAAATCCAGACCATTAGAGGTCCGATATAAGCGAACGCGGTCGGATTAGCCTCCGGACCATTAGAGGTTCGATATAAGCGGACGCGGTCGGACCGATAGCAACGTATCTGAAAGTAAAACAAGGGGTTTGTTTCCCCCCCCCCCACACTCTTTAACGCAACAGTACCAACCTGATGAAGTTTAACCATGCCAAGTGCAAGGTCCTCCACCTGGGTGGGAGCAATGCCAGGCACAGCTACAGGTTGGGCAGAGAAGAGATTCAGAGCAGCCCTGCAGAGAAGGACTTGTGGGTGTTGATTGATGAGAAAATGAACATGAGCCGGCAGTGTGCGCTTGCAGCCCAGAAAGCCAACCATAGCCTGGGCTGCATCAAAAGGAGTGTGACCAGCAGGTCGAGGGAGGTGATCGTGCCCCTCTACTCTGCTCTTGTGCGACCTCACTTGGAGTATTGTGTGCAGTTCTGGTGTCCTCAACATAAAAAGGACGTGGAACTGTTGGAACAAGTCCAGAGGAGGGCCACGAGGATGATCAGGGGACTGGAGCACCTCCCATATGAAAACAGGATGAGAAAGTTGGGGCTGTTCAGCCTGGAGAAGAGAAGGCTGCGTGGAGACCTCATAGCAGCCTTCCAGTATCTGAAGGGGGCCTATAGGGATGCTGGGGAGGGACTCTTCTTTAGAGACTGCAGTGAGAGGACAAGGGGTAATGGGTTCAAACTTAAACAGGGGAAGTTTAGATTGGATAAGAGAAAGAAATTCTTTCCTGTAAGGGTGGTGAGGCACTGGAATGGGTTGCCCAGGGAAGTTGTGAATGCTCCATCGCTGGCAGTGTTCAAGGCCGGGTTGGACAGAGCCTTGGGTGACATGGTTCAGTGGGAGGTGTCCCTGCCCATGGCATGGGGGTTGGAACTAGATGATCTTAAGGTCCTTTCCAACCCTAACTATTCTATGATTCTATAAATTAAGACCATCAAACTCACTGCATCTTCTATATGGCTTATTTTTAAGCTGGGGAGAGAAAGCAAACAGCACTGTGCTGTGTTCAGTCAACATACCAAAATTGTATCCTGTATGTATGGAGTTCATGATACTGTGAGAGGGGAGCCAGGCTGTTTGGTCCTGAAAAGCAGCTAGTGGGATATTCTGTATGACCTCATTTATTTTTAATTGGCACAGGCTGTGTGTGGAAAATAGCAATTTAAGCAAATTGAAGGCTCCTGCACCACCATTTGATATGGATGCTTTCCTGAAAAGTCTGATATTCAGGGTTCGAGTTGCATTGCACTCTTGTAGGGACAGAAGGAGAAATTCTGTATCTGAAGTGAAGCTTATGCCCATGAACGACACAGGAGAAGAATGGATAGAGATCTTCTAATGACTGGAACTTGAGGATGTGCTTTAGTCAGTAGTGGAGTAGATAACCCGATTCTTCTTCCTATCCACCCTCATTTTCTCAAGGTATTTAGTTAGTAGGGGCAGAACAGCCTTTACTGCTGGTGCTCTGTAACCGGGAGCATTCCCAGCTTCCCTGGAAAAACTCCCATTGCTGGATGTCACTAGAACTGGGGTCAGGACAGGTCTCCAAAACCAAGTATGGTGACTGCTATGTATGCGTGAGCAGAGGCTCCAAGGCCTGGCCAGCAGATGAATGAAATGAGAGCCAGGGAATTCGTTCCTTTGAGAGAATAAGGGCTTATTTTTCTGTTTCCATAACACAGCAGTAACAAACCCATTTTTCTTTTTTGTTTAATACCTTCATGAATGTGATGAGAACATGGGAATGGCATGAGCAACGCTGCTTGGCAAACTTAAGTCTGCAGAATGAAGATCAAACACAAGTTATAGATTGAAGTTGATAAGAGGTTTAGAAGTAGAGAGGTCTGGGACTTCTTAGTCCTGTTGGGGCAGGGAAGAACAAGGTGTGTACCTGACTGTCACAAGAGGCAGCTTGGGTTGTGTGGCAAAGTTTTATCCCAAAAGAGTCAGACTTGCTCGTACACCTTAGAAAATGCTGCAACACCATCCCGATTATTTAATAATTTTTGAGAGTTTTTTTTAACTTAGATATAAACCAATAGAGGTCAAAATGTTAAGTTAAAATTCCTACTGAATAAGATATGGGGCTAGAAGTAGATCTGGACCTCCAAAACTGGTTTGTTTTTTTCCCCTTGAATGTGATTACTAGACACTTTTATGGCATTAGAATTATATTCAGTGACATGAAGAATGAAAAGCCTGAACTCAGATCATTTAAACTTCAGAAAATGGGAACGCATTTTTCTGAAACACAAAGTTGCTTTTCAGATGTTTGTAGCTGCAACACAACATTGAGGCAATAAATTCTCTGTGGTTCTCAAGACCGGTAGGAATGGCAAAAACATTGCTAGTGAATCAAGAAGAAGGGTGATAAATTCTGAAGGTCTGTGGTGCTTGTATTACCACCCTCCTTGGTGTTTTTACTACGTGGCGGTGGGCAGGAGAATGTGTTAAATTAACCAGACACTGGAATCTTTTTCCACTTGGGATAGTGGCAGCAGAGAAAGCAAAGACTGAATACATCTAAGAAAATCATTTTTAGCCCAAGCAGCTGGTGAGGTGTGAGAATGACTGGAGTAAAATAGAAATGTTTTCTGACAGGAAAGAAACGGACTGGTTATGTGCAGAAGTATATCAACTGCATAGAAGTTGAGTATATGGTGAGAATCATCTATGTGGAAAGCAGTGCCCCCTAACTGACCTTTAGCTATGAGAGTCTAAAGGTTAAACCGTTTAAAATTACTGTTTTGGATGAAAATGGCAAGCCTAGCATGCACTTCTGGAAATATAAAAGTGAATTTAAAAGTAGCTTTCTGAGCACTCGTATGGAGGGGTGTTTGTAAAGAGGAAACCATCTTGATAAATGAGAAATGAAGCTGCCTCATCCAAGCATGTATAATAGCTATTGCCATTCAATACGGCTGAAAGGTTTTTCCTGCAGCTAATGGAAAATGCAGCTTCTAGGATGTCACTAATTTTGACAGAGACTTCAATGTCTTCAGTTAAGTCTCAAACTTTAATGGGATGTGCAAATATCCTTTCACAGTCTCTTGTTTTCTTGGGTGTTAAATCCGAAATTACTGGCCCTTGGTGCTAAGACCATATTACTGATAGTTGCTTGAAAGGTTGCCTGTGCTTAACCTAGTTTCTGTCTTGACTTTAAACAATCCCATCATCTAATCTAATGTCTTCCATCCATATCCTTGGCAAAAGTAATCTCCATTGTGAGAACCTAGATTTTTTAATTTATTTAAAAAACCCCAACAAACAAAAAGCCCAAACAAACGCCACAGAACTTACTTCCTCTTCTATTCTTCTCATCCTGCATCATATATAACACTTCCTTATTTGACCACAAAAGAAATTGTAAGTGCCATAGTAGTGACTGTCTTAGGCTCGAGTTTACATGCGATTTCCACCTTTGTGTCTAAGGGTCCATTGAAACCAGTGAAATTTCAGTAGTTAGGATCTTTAATACTTTTAATCTGGCCCTAAGTGTCCATGTGTTATGAAGGACAATAAAGTCCAAAAATTTATTACAAGGTATCAAAACATGAATCCTCTGGGGTGCTTTGGATCAGTGTAAGCTCTTTGAAACACTGGGGTGATGCTGACTTTCATGGGGTGTATTTGGATTATCACCTGATATTTTTCAAAGAGAGGGTCATGACAACCAACTTCAGATCTCCTTAAATCCTGATACTCAAACTCCATGCTCTGGAGAAATATGTTTATTTTGTTTCATTTTTGACTCTATTGTCTATTGTTTGTGCCGTTCAGATATACTGTTATGAATGCAACATTAATATGAAGTGCTTGTTACTTTATGCATGCTGAGCACACAATGTTAAATTATTGCATGCATTGTAAAGTGACAAGTTTGGTATTATTGAGAGGCTCTGCTCCACTTTTTTTACTTTAATCAAAAAGCAGAGTTATCTCAATCAAACCATGTTTCTTAAATTTAAAAATACAATGTACAAGATTCATCTGCCTTTCTCTGAAGCCTAGGGTGGGATTCTTGGAAGTGTTAGACCAGTCGTTTCTAAGTGACTTAAGAAAAGGAGCCACATGCAGCAGGGTTTAGCTCTTAGTCTTTTCCGTTGAGAAGTTTTATGCAAGGCCTCAACTAAGAGAGTGAGTGTAGAGAACCAGCGCAGGTTAGATATGTTCTGGAGCACAATGATTAAAACTTTAGTTAGGCATGTAGTCACAAAGAGTAGGAACAAGGTAGGTTTTCTGCTTGATGCTAAGTAGAAGGGCTTTGCACAGGGGCAGCTGAGGGGGAGCCAGAGAAGCTCAAAAAAATCAGAAGTGTCCCATGCATCAGAATATCTTACCATGACCCTTCCTGAAAAGCAAATCTCTCTATGATTCTATGTCAGTCCCTGCTGCAGAATAGTTTGAGAAGTTGCAGTGTGTGACCTCATTGCCCCTGGTTTGTTGGTATTTATTGCCTGCTTTCAGAAAAGGTCTCGCTACTTTTCTGGATTTTCCTCTGCCTCTGGTTTTCTTTACCTGCCTTTCTAGAGCAAGATACAAACTGGTTTTCTGTTTTACACACTTTAGCAGACAGTGCTGCCATTGTCAGTCATTGGTAAGTGTGGTGTCCCTAATTCTTTTGCTGACAGTTTTCTTTGTTAGGGGCCTGAATGGGAGGTAAGCATTTAGAAGATGAATGTAAACTCTCCTTGTGATGTAGCAAGGATCTGATATCCCTCTCAGCTGCAAGGATTATAAATTCACCAAGGAATGCTGTTTTCCCTGCTTCAACCTTCTGACATGACAGGGACCTTGTGTTAAAGCAAAGTAGGTACTGCTGTGTGCATGAGTTGCATTCATGCACAAGTAGTTAAATATGCACTTAATCTGCACATTAAATATTAAAGTGCCTCATAACAACTGTGTTACTGGGTTTTAAAATGCACATGTCTCAACAGCACAAACTGGTTCTTTCAGTGACTGCACTTTTATTGGCTTGTTATGCAAAGAAAAAGATAGGAAGCTCTGTTACAGCCCCTGACTATCTAGGAAATCTGTGAGGTGGTAGGTTTGATATCCCAGGTTTGTTCAGACAGTGCTCTTGCAATTCAAATAATTGCATTGCCCAATAAAACCAGCGAGGAAAACAATTTTCAGAAACAACAATCTGAGTTGGCCAGAGGGTAACTACTTTTATTATACACACAGGAAACATGAAACCTGCTTGTATTCCAGGAAAAGAAAGGGATCAGAGTATTCTGTCATATAGAGGTAAGACTAAGAAAACAAACTTGGCCTCAGTTTTCTTGGAAGTCAACATATATATATATATTTTTCCCCCATAAATGTAATGGATGAAGCTCTACACAGTCACAAAACAAGGATTTTAGTATTTGTCAGTATGTTTTAGAAGCATCAGGGAAAAATTCTTAGAATTGAGACTAGTAAAATATTCTTTCAGGGTTAAACCTGTTCATCCTGTGTTATAATGGGATGAATGCAATACAGTCATTGCAAGGGAATTTGAGAACTTACAGATTTGGCAATAGAGTAAGACCTCGGTCTTCTGCAGTTTAGATCCAAAGTCACCTGGGTATAGTTTGTTCAGAGACTTAACCCACTCTGCCTCTTGAAACGGGCTTCTCAAAAGTTTTAATTTGTTGTAGTGAAAGGATGGCTTTTCTGTGCAAAGTAACAGCTGAAAAGAATGTCCAACTTCTTCACGGGAGATCTAAGAGCTGTGTATTCTTAAACAGGTTATTTGTCAATGGTAATCATAAATTGGGAGCAATTGTCATTTGTTATCAAAGTGATCATCATTGTGTCAGTGATCATTCTTCAAAATACCCAGCAGGGCTCTACCCTGGCCACTGTACATAGTGGTGGTTGAACTCTTGCTTCAGAATGGTTACAGGTCTGATTAATGACATCAAAGCACATGTTTGGGGAGGGAGAAAGTTGTGTGATTATATGAGTATGTTTTCTTCTGTGATAACTGTAAGCATAAAGTAGCTACCATCTTCCTGGCTGCTTTGAGTAGAAATATGATGTGCCCTGACAGAACTAAATATGGCCAGGGACATCAAGGGCAACAAGAAAAGCTTCTATAAGTATGTCGGGGGAAAAGTAAGATGAAGGAAAATTGGGACTCCCTGACAGGAAACAGGAGACATGATTACTGGGGATATGGTGAATGACTCTTTTTGCCTCGGTCTTCATTGACAAGTGCTTCATCCACACTGCCCAAGCTGCAGAAGGCAAAGGCAGGGACTGGGGAATGAAGAGCTGCCTACTGCAGGAAATCAGGTTCAAGAGCATCTAAGGAACCTGAAGGTGCGCAAGTCCATGGGACCTGATGAGATGCATCCATGGGTCCCAGGAGAACTGGAGGATGAAGTTTGCTAGCCATTATCCTTGACAGGACAAGGGGCAATGGCTTTAAACTGAAAGAGGGTAGATTTTTATTACATATAAGAAGAAAACTCTTCACTGTGAGAGTGGTGAGACATTGGAGCAGGTTGCCCACAGAAACTGTGGCTGCCTCATCCTTGGGATTGTTCAAGGCCAAACTGGATGAAGCTTTAATCAGCCTGGCCTAGTGGAAGGTGTCCTTGCCCATGGCAGGGGGGTTGGAATCAGATGATCTTTCAGGTGCCTTCCAACCCAAACCATTCTACATTTCTATGCTTACAGCTGAAGATGCATTAAGGAAGAGAAGCAACAGAATGACTTAAAGAAATGAGGTTGGGGATGACATAATTGATAGAGTGACAAAGATAAATTATTTTGGTAGCCGATGTTTTCAGCAGTTGCAATGACAATGTGGTTTAATATCTTGGCACCTGCTCTGGTAGCTGAAAAAGGACATACAAAAAAGAGTTACTCAAAGTGCAAAAAATGTTTGCTGTTTGACTAGAAGAACCTTCCAATTTCAGCTGTCCCTGGACATCCATGTAGATATGTTGGAAAAGTCATGAAGAAGTGGAAACATAAGGAGAGAGATAAATAGCTCTGTAGATGTTCATTGGCATGCAGGGCACAACAGCAGCAGAGGGGCTTGGAAACAGACTTAGGGGGAAGTATTTTGTAGAGAAGAGGCTGAAAGCTGATGGCATACCCAGAGGACGTAGTCTGGACAACCTAGATTTTGATGATCTGAACCACAGAAAAAGCCAAATATTCCAGTATTGCAGGTTCTCTCCTTAATTTATTTATTTTTTTAAATGAAATTTCAGGCATTGATTCCAGCAGCTAAAAAGCTGCTGAATAAGTTTCTCTGTAGATAGAAGGGTAAATCTGTAGTCTGAGAAAAGCATATGTGGCACCTTTGACAAAAGGCTCATGAAATCACAGGGAACATGAACAGAATATGGCGCATGGGTTATCCTCTCTGCTCATTCTTAGCTGGCCAGTACTCAGTATCACAAAAAAACCTCCCTAAAAAACTATGTAAATATTTTCTGCAAGGTGAACTTCTTATAGAAAAGCCCGGAAATATCACACTTGATTAGCTTATGTTGCAGGCATCTTAATCATAGAATCATAGAATAGTTAGGGTTGGAAAGGAACTGAAGATCATCTAGTTCCAACCCCCATGCCAGGGGCAGGGACACCTCACACTAAACCATGCCACCCAAGGATCTGTCCAACCTGGCCTTGAACACTGCCAGCGATGGAACATTCCCAACTTCCCTGGGCAACCCATTCCAGTGCCTCACCACCCTTACAGGAAAGAATTTCTTTCTCTTATCCAATCTAAACTTCCCCTGTTTAAGTTTGAACCCATTACCCCTTGTCCTCTCACTGCAGTCTCTAAAGAAGAGTCCCTCCCCAGCATCCCTATAGGCCCCCTTCAGATACTGGAAGGCTGCTATGAGGTCTCCACGCTGCCTTCTGTTCTCCAGGCTGAACAGCCCCAACTTTCTCATCCTGTTTTCATATGGGAGGTGCTCCAGTCCCCTGATCATCCTCGTGGCCCTCCTCTGGACTTGTTCCAACAGTTCCATGTCCTTTTTATGTTGAGGACACCAGAACTGCACACAATACTCCAAGTGAGGTCTCACAAGAGCAGAGTAGAGGGGCACGATCACCTCCCTCGACCTGCTGGTCACACTCCTTTTGATGCAGCCCAGGCTATGGTTGGCGTTCTGGGCTGCAAGCGCACACTGCCGGCTCATGTTCATTTTCTCATCAATCAACACCCCCAAGTCCTTCTCTGCAGGGCTGCTCTGAATCTCTTCTCTGCCCAACCTGTAGCTGTGCCTGGGATTAAGAGAGTGGCTATCATCTTGCAGAGTGTGGTTCAGGATAGGATTAGATCTGCTGTGGATAAGCAGCTGGAAAGCTGACCATAGTTTTGTAGTATGCGGGTGTTATAATGACACACTGCCACATGGTTGATGCTGCTGGATGGTGATACTAGATCCACCTGGAATACAGCCCTGTTGTGGCTAGATCTGTTTCTTCGGAAGGAAACCAAATAGAGGGTGAGAGTAACAGAAAACTGCCTTTAAAATAACATCTGACAGTCTTCAGGGTTCTGTGACATCCTAATGTTCACATTGTACAATAAACGGAGTAGATGATAGCTATTAACGTAGGCGGAATGATTGTTAAAGGTTTTGACTCTAGCTCCTTGATGCAGCAGATGCTTAAGCTGCAGGTATCTGTTTGTTTCTGCTTTTCTCTCGTGGGGAAGTGATGTTAACATGCTCCTGGGGAGAACTGGGCCCAGGGGACATGAGCGGTGGAGAAACAGGAACTCTCAAGTATGGCAAGAGCCCAACTGGAATCCCTCACTTGGAGAATGTCCAGCATGTGTGCAAGGCACAGCTTCCCTGTAGTGTTTCTGATCGGTGTATTCACAGGACTCTCCTCTGAAGAATTTTGCCTGTATCAGGGATCTTTAATATTTCTGCAAAGTGTCTTAGGTGGCAGAGGAATGCTTCTTGCTTCAGGCTCTTCTGCCAAGATGAGGTGATGAAAGAATGACACGCACAAGATACTGCCATCCTTCTTTTAAATGTAAATCAAGGGGCTTAATGTATTTACATTAAAGATGTCCATCTACTAAATCAGGCATCAAAGTGTTGTTTAAGCAAAGCATTTTCTAGCGATCTGACTTTGAGATGAAATGGATAGTTGTAGCTAGACCTGTGCGCAGAAAAAAAAGACAACATTCTCCAGGTCAGTGGTAGGTACCAGTCTCCTTTCATCGATCAAGAAGCAGGCTCGAGTTATTATAAAGATGATAGACCTGACTAAGAGTTGATCGACGCTTTCCTTCAATTAGTCATCTGAAAGACTCTGTGAGAAAGCATTGGCAATTTGCTACTATTTGCTATGACTTCTACCTTGTGCAGCCTAATAGTCATCTGACCAGTTCTCCTTTGGCTCCCCATTAGATATATATTTAGGAGTCATAAGCTGTCTGCTCTCAGATAGATAGCTTATAATGGGGATATACCTGATCAGGTATAGTGATGGTAATGTGCATTACTGAATTTCTTCCACTGATTCATGCATATGCTTTTGCATGGGAAATCCCAGCAGAAGAAAGCCATTGATGCAGAAAAACCATTTGCACAGGGTCACTCTCAGGTTTTATTTGAATTCAGAAATGGAACTTCCCACAAAATTCTGGTGCCAGCAACTGCTTGGAAATACATCAGCGATGCTTCTCAAGAGTATGGCAAATGCGAACCTGCTAAGGGAGCAGAATCAAGTCACAGGAGATAATGTTAGTTTCAAGTAGATACTGGATTCAGTGTTTCCTTACTAGGCTCACTCATGTAGGAGAATAGGCACTGAACTCCGAAGCTATTGACATGAAGCACCTCTAGCGTTTTAATAATTGCAGCTGTAGACAATATAAGAAAGCCTAGTTTAATATTTTTTAAATATTAGTCTCTCCTTAGAAGCATATCTAGTTTCTAAAATATTTTCTTAACCAAGTAATATGCATAATTTTGACTGGAAGAAAAATCCAGTGCAGTAAATCCCTGTATGTGAAACTTAGTGAATGAATTCACAGAGGAGAAAACCCACTTTTTTTACCTCTGCACTGCATGCATTTTCAAAAGATATTTACATTCAAGTCAGCCAAATTTAACTGAATAACTGTCAGTATTTGGTCTTCTCTTATTTCATTGCCTCCTAGGCTTAATAAACCACAATCTCTAAAGAAAAAGCTAGTGAAAAGGGCAGTTAGAGATGTCTGGTCGGTTATGAAGAGCAAGAGGCTACTAGATGATGTGCCAAACATCATACCTGGTTAATTCTTTTTTTCCCTCTGAGTCTACCTGGGAGCTTACATGTCTCACTTAATAAGTTATCCAATGAAAACAAAGCTTTCCTCACCAGGCTAGAAATAGTTGTGCCTAGTAGTCCAGATACTCCAGATATAGAAAGAGTTCCATCACCCACTGTGTCATTATGTGTAGGTATGCTAAGAGGATGACTATACTATAAAAAGTCCACTTTTGTGGAACCATGCATAATCTGCTTGAAGTCAAAATTCAGAGAAATCTGACAGGCTGTAAAGTACAATTAAAACTGAGCACATCAGTAATAAGAATCCACAAAGCATGCATAATCATGAGATAAATGACCTCAATGGACAGATGATGATGAGCCAAGGAGAAGCCAAGGTCAATTATCAGAACTTCTGATTTTAATGCTATAATTAATAATGAATATTTCAAGAAAGAATGTTTAAAGAATAATTGTATTCTGGTATTAAAACCTGTTAAACGTTAAACTTACGCAATTTATGCAAATTAATCTGATAAGAAGAGACAATTAAGGTTTATAATTAACAGATAAATACAAATGATCCAGTGATGAAGGTCTTGGTTTCTCCTCTGTCTTATGAGACAATGTAATTGATTTTTATAAATGCTAATTTATATGCACTGCTAACCATTAATACATTGAAGAGATCATTTATTAAATTAAAGATGAATAATGGTGTATGCAAAAATAGTACCTGAGTTTTCAACATCTTAACTATGAAAAGGAAGCAGGAAGAAACCGAAACTTTGAATACAATTTTGCTTTGTTTTGTTGTTGGTTTTTTTTTCCCAGCAACCTTTGACATGCCAAGTACAATGTATAGGAAAAATGTTCAGTGGAGACAAAGACTTTGTTCAGTACGTGACAGTAAGAGGGATTTTTGGCACAATCCCTTGCTTTTAACATTTGTTCTCATGGACTAGAAGTAATGTGCATTCTGATTTTGCTTTGCTGTGCTGTGCTTTTCCTTTGTGTTCTTGTACGAGAAGATGGCACGTTCACCCTGGAATGAAGTTGCTTGTAACAGGGAAGGGGGAGTTTTTCAGGATGAGTCTGCTAACTTGGCATTCTCATAAAGTCACCTCCTTTACTTTCTGAGGTATTATGTTGACTACATGCTTTTTCAAGAGTTACTGACTTCTTTCTGAAATGTATGATGGCATTTTGCCAGCTCCTGTGCTTGGGAGTAAGTATAGAAAGACTCTCCCCTTTCTTATGTTTAAAGCTCAGTATTCTTGGGAGTTTTGAACCAGCTATAAAAAAAGGATGCATTCCACATTATTTTTTGTACCCAGAACTGTAATACTATCTAGCTTTGCAAAGGCAGCTGCAAACAGTAGTTACGATTAATTATGTGCAGCTATTTCTTTCTCATCTCTTTCCCTCTCTTCCTTTATTTTCCAAGGGTGAGGTTGTTGGCTCAATTGCAGCAAAGCAGGTGCTTGCAAGGCAGCTCCAAGAAAGTGGTTCTCAGTGGCCCAAAGAAAGCCCTAAGGGTCAAGGAAGGGGCAGTGAAGCAACAGTGCTCTATCAGATTTGATTTCTTTTAAGATTCATGTTTTTCTTTGAAATTTAGAGATCTTTGCAACATCTAAGTATAATTGCAGTCAATTTTCAAAGGCTACTTCATCATATTTTTCCCCCCCATTTTCCTATGGGCTTCTGTCCTTGGTGTCTGTGTTGCTGCACTGAGTTGTACTTTGTGGATCTGACTTGGGAGGTCAGCACTACAGGAGCTTCAAAAAGTACAGACTTGCAGGCATAGGAAAAATTTGCAGCTATTGATGTAATCAGTGGAAAATCCATGGTCTTCCATCAAAGAGTGATATGGTCTGCTGACTTCAGTGAGGCTTCTTGATCTAATTCCATGAAGAATTTGACTTAAGAAGATGCACATTCATTTTTTTTTGCCCCAGCAGTTATGATATAGCCCAGTGTATTCTTCTGAACACATTTCCTGTGCTGCCACAGACAAGTAAGGAACAGCACCCCTATCTTCTTGCCTTCTCATACAGATAATCTTCTAACACAGATTAGCTGGAGATATTCACCATAAATCAGAATTATGGCCCTCTGTTTCTAGATGTCAGTATGATATGCTTCTCCCAGTTTCTGATTTCTTTGAATGAAAAGCACTGTGGCTGATTTGTGATAATTTCACAGTATCTAGTAAGCTATTGATGTAGGCATTATAAAATAAGTGTGTCCACATTCAGTGGTACATTGAAGAAATGCCTGTTTCCTAATTTTTGGACAACGAGCCCAAGTGGTAAAGCAGAGTTTGTTCAGTCAGGTGCAGATTTGCCCTTTCCTGGGAGTTTCATATTTTAGTCAGGTACCTTCTGCAAAGTGCAGCGATGGAAAAAGCAGTCTCTCGTGTCTGTTGCCTGCTTATCAAGTACATCAATGCTCAGAATAAGAGAACAGTAAGCTACTTTTAATGCCTTTTTTTCAGAGGCTTTTTGTGTTGCCTTTTAATCCTAAGCAGCCAAATGTGTGGGTAGAAAGCATGATGAGAAGGAAGAGATGTTAGAGTTGGAGTCACTTGAGGCTCACATGTCTTCCTAACCCCCCAGTGTGGCCAGAACCAACTGGAACAAGAGTGTGAAAAGGTGGAGGTCTCTGTGCTCAGAGTGGAGTTGCACACTGGAGCAGGCTGGCTGATGATTTCTTGCAGCCTTTCAGGTTCTGTCAGGGTTTCAGCATGACTTTTATTGCTGTTGCAGTGATTCAGCATTTTGCAATGCTTTCCCCCTTTCTAGTGATAAGTCTGTGTAAGCAATTCTCTTGGGAATTTTGAGTGTAAAGCCTTTTTTGTTTCAAGTCTTTAATAAGCCTCAATTAATAGATTTTCAGTGAAAAAAACTCATTGCCTTTGACTATGGAGATGAAAGTCCAGATATTACCAAAATGTTAGCCTCTAGAGCATGTAACCTCTTCTGGAGGCTCCGTGCTTACTGCAAACAGTAAATCAAAGACCAAGCTGTGGCCCCATCCTGTCCTAACAAGAGAGATCACAGCCACCTTGAAGATGCCTTTTCCATTTCTACTCCTATGAAAACCACATAGTAAGGATTGCTTTTAAAAACTATTCTTCCTGGAAAAAAACTGCTGCAATATCAAGTCCCTAACAAAAATATAGCCTATTGAGTTCAGAGTGGTTCTTGGCTACTTCAGAAGCCTGGAAAGGTTTGTCCTTTGCTGCTTGGAATTGGCTGAGTGAAATGATAATGCAGGATGCAGTTCAGTGTAAGCATGAATGTAGGGATCTGCTAGAAAGGGATAAAACCTCTGGAGACATCCTTGCTTATCCTCAAACCTCTTCTTTATAGTAAGATGTCCTATACAGTGTAATGGCATTTTGTGTTTTCTGGTGGTTGTTGTTTTGGTTTTTTTTCCTTTAGCAACTTTTTGCATCGATATCTCCTAATAGAGATTATTTGGTAGGATCTGTAGATGAGAGAGGCTATGCCCAAACCTCCCAGTCTTTTGTGTGTGCCAGAAAGGGTTTTAGGGATGCAGATTGTATGAAATATTGATTTAAGGGCAGAACTGTAAGGCATTTTTATGGAAATAAGACCAAAACCAAATCACAGTGATGAGTTATGAATAGGAAGGAAAGGTTTTGGTGACAGTAGAGGCTGTTTGACTTTGTGACAATGGCACAACTTAATGAGGTGTAGTGGGACAGTCAGTTGTCATTTGCGAGAGAATTCAGAGGTTTGAAGATGGCTTCCCCCAGCTGAGCATCTGCCTGTTTCTGAAGTACAACCTGCAAGCTGGGAAGAAGCAGGGAGTCAGTCTGAGCATGGTCAAACACAGCAAATTCCAACTGGGTATCTTATAGGAGTGAGGAAGAGTATGATTGCAAGCTACTTAAAGTAATTTCTGATACGTAATACCTGAAGTATAGTTAGACAATAAACAGATAAGGACTTTTTTCACTAATTAAGTGCTAATGTTCTTCATTTCTCTGAATTATTATGCAACTATATATTATTATATGACAGTAGTCATAATGAAAATATTGTAATAATTTGAAAGCTGTTTTCTGAACCTGTTATTTCTTCTGTATATTGGACCTCATCAGTCCTTTACATGCTTTGTCATAGTTTTTAGTTGCATGATGGGAACTAAAATTATGTTGAAATTTGGAAAGCATTGATGTTTTAGGATTTATTGTTATGTTATGTAAAACCAGTATTTCAGAAGCTTCCTATTAAATTTTAAATTTATTTAAATGTTGCCAGAGAACTTTTGTTTGAAATTTAATGAAGATACTGGTGATTTTTCATGTCATTTCAGTTTTATAGTTTACATAATCCAGTTTAGAAAACATCAGTCTTCTTCATTTCAACCACCAGGAGACACTTGCTGTACAGAAGTGATAAGGTGCTTTAGCTAATATAAAGCAAAAGCTGCCCAGAATGATTCTGAAGAATAAAGTACAGCTGACAGCATTTAAATTGTTCTAATGGGGCATATTTTAGCCACAGAGTAAGCTGGGGGTAACCAGTGCAGGTCATTTAAGCCTGACAAGCTGTCCAAAGCAGGGCTAACACCATGAGCTGAGGTTGCTCAGCCTGTGCCAAGCAAGCATGAACACCTCTGCAGAATGAGATCCCATAGCCTCTCCAGACAGCCTTTTACAGTGTGTTACTACTCCTATTGATGTTTTTTCTGCCCTTGTAGCTATCTGGCATTTCTCCTCTTGCAGCTTGTGACCTTTGCCTCAGGTCTGTAGTTGTGCACCTCTGTGGAGTGCCCAGCTCTAGCTTCTTGAGCTGCTGTAGGTGATGGGAACAGCTGGAGTGCTGCTTTAACAAGCCAGGAAGAAATGTCAACTGGTACACTTTAAGTGCAACAAAGAGGAGGGCTTCCCTAGGGTAATATTTTGAATGAGATTTTCACCTTCCAAAACAACTTAGACTTTAAAATTCTATTTTGAAATAATTTTAAAATTGATTTTAATTAAAATTGGATTGAAAACAAGAATGTCAACATTTTTGGAAACTTCTCATTCATATTCCCAAAAAAGAAAGTATTTATTCAGTTTAGGTGCACCCTGTTTTTCTGCTAAGTGTCATAGACAAGTGCAGAACATCTTGTTGTCCCTTTTTTGTTGTTGTTTGTTCTTACCAAGGACATCTGCAGCTAAGCCAGAGCTAGACCAGCACTAGGCCTGGGACAAGAGTAGGATGGCTGTGCCCAAACAGAGCAGCGCTTGGCCAAAGTACTCCTCCTTTGAGGCACGGCTAATGATTCCAGTTATCAGTCAGGACTAATTAGCTGGATCCAGCCCCATGTTAATGTAACTGTAGTGTTTCTGGCAGCAGGGACAGTATTGTGAGTGCACATGGCCTGCTCATAGGAAGCAGAGGTGTTTGTGAAATGGGGATGAGTGAAGCTCTGTTAAAAGCTATGAGTACCTGCACCAGGGATTCAGCTTTTTGGGGGAAGAGACTGCTGCTCCTGCAAAGCAGAGCAGGGCTGAGGCTGGCTGGCAGTGCTGTAGGTGAAGGTGATTTCTCTCTCAAATCCATGTTCCAGAGTCAGGAATTGCCTTTTCTTCCCCAGCTGTTGGCTGGGCCTCATTCCTCTTCTCATCTCTCCCCCAGCAGGAGACATTATGCTCCTCTGCTTCTCATACCAGAGACTTGTGTGAGGAAACATGCTGAGATGAAAGCACTGGGCTGCTGCGAGAGGGCCATCAGGGCTGTGCAAGCAGCTGGCACCAAAGGAAAGAGGCTGGGGAGGGTGTCCAAGCCATGACCAGAAGCTGTGTGAGAAAAACCGAGAGGGAGGGAAATATATAATCTTTACCCGATAGATCACTCTTGTTCAAACAGATATTGCCGCAAGTTTTACTGGTATTTTCAGTGAGCTTCAGAAAGGTCTCTTGGCTTTCTGGATAAACAGCTGTCCATTCATTGTAAACTACTGATTTGAAAGTTATATTGAGATACATTCTCTATGTGAGAAAGAAAAGTGAAAATATGTCCACTTTCAACGCAGCAACTCTTATTTCTGCACTGAACACTTAGCTCTGCTTAGGGGAGGATCTTCAGAGCACTTTCACATTTGTATTTCTGTCTTAGCATTGTGGTTTTGCCTGCAAAGAGATTTTGTTCTCTTCTTGGCATCAATATGCCAGTTTATTCAGCTTCAAGCAATTCCGTTGAGCTGCAGTGCAGGTTTGACTGGCTCTTTGCTCCTACAGCATGGCTGTAAATCACCGAGAGATGCTACTGAAGGCATGTCAGCCATGCGGAGAGCAAGTTCTGTGCAGAGAGGGGGAGAAGAGTTCCCTTTGATCAGCCTGGCCCCAAAACCTGAAGACAGCTTCAGCTGGGAGGCCACAGCCATGGGAGAATGGAAGTTCAATTCCCTCCTTCCAGGGGATTGCTCATGTAACTGCTTCACAAATGTTTGGCTTTCACTTGTCAAAGATGTTACCTGCTGCTGCGTTACATAATTTGGGATTCCACCAGAGATCCTAAATGTCCTGTTAATTTATGTAAACGTGAACTTGGTGCTGTTGCGTTAACTTCAGAATGAAAACACGAATGGAAACATGAACCCTTGAGACCAGCCTGAGTCAGATGGGCAGTAAAAAAGTATTTAATTTGTTCCAAGAGATTTTGTGAATTGGACTACATCTGGCACTGATGATGTGATCCAAGACCTTATTAGTTTTGCCAGTGAATTAAATAGCCAGTTTTAAAGAAACAAGTGTTTAAAGAGGAAAAATTGCTGGATAAGCGATTGATACCTAAGTGAACTAATTAGTAATTAATAGGGTTTTGACATGTTACCTTCCTGCATTTAACAGGGGAAAGAATTAAGGCGAAATTCTCATATTGTCTTCAACTCAGTTGCAGCACTTTCTCACTTGGGATTACAGGCAGTACTTTCATGTGCTGGTTGTTTACTGTTTGCTTTCAGCTAGTGAAAACTCAGGTGTTTTTGCTGTATTTTAGCAGAGAAGAGAGATCACAGTTATGAAGCAGAACTCTTGACAAATTCTTGAAAGACAGACCTTCTATGTTTCTAAATGTAACACATTGAAAAAGCTAGTTTTCCTTCTCTACAATTAGATAACCAACAGAGCTGCAGAAATATCCACCAGGAAGATTGTAGCTCCATTCACATCCCACTGTTACTTTCCCTGTTGTCATTCAAACAGCTGGACTTTGCAATGGACAGGAAAGGTGATAAGGACAGGAGACGTGGAAGTGCAAAATTTGATTTGTGTGAGGAAATTGGGAAAAGTCAAATGAATTTGACATTCAAATATAGTTGTCGGTTGAACAAGTCTGACTCGTTTGTGTATAGAGGCAGATACCTTCTCTTTTGTTCCAGCCCCACCTTCCCCCTTCGATATGCGGCTCTCTGAATCTGCAGCACGGTGCCATATGCTTCGACAGTCAGTGTCTAAACCCTAGCGCTTAATACCTTATAATGATCAACCTATGCATATTCTGTTTCCAGTTTCCACAAGATGTGCATTCCTTAGTGATGTGTCCCTTGATATGCAAACTATTAACTTTCTTCCAGGTAGATTTTAATTAGGCTGCTTGATAGCCGGCACTATTTAGTTTCAAGTACATTAAGTAGATGATTGGATTCTTTAACCTTTAAAGAATCCTGCTTATTCTCCTCAACAACAGATTTAAATTTTTATTCTTCTTTATATAACCAAGGGATTTTTTTTTCTAAAAAGCAGTCTGTAGACAGCATCATTAATACTCACCCAGTGTGGAACATGTGGTAAGGGCTTGGTTCTTTTGGATATCTGTAGACAGTTACATGATTTATATCACAAATTAAAACATCAGTATTGTTTAAGTCTTTAGCCTGTCATTTTTAGAATGCCTAAAACAAATAAAAAGCGGACAAGGAAAGCTCTAACTGGGAGGTTAGAGTTAGTCACCTATCTTATTTCTGTCTCAGCAGTTGTGAAGACTTGTTTTCAACCAAGGAATTAACTGCTTGCTTTAAGGTCCCCGACATTTCTTCTTGGGCTTTTCACAAGGAGAGATATTGTCCTTGAGTGTGTTGTTAGGCTTGATGCTGATATCTGTGGCAGCATGTATTTTTGCGTTTACTGCAGCTTCTTGACAGTGTGCTGAGCTGGTGAAGGAATCCAACCCTTCTGTGCTTGTCTGGAGGAGCTCAGAATGAAAGCAGGTATTTAGGAGCTGGAATACAAGCATCTGAAGCTCCTCAGTCAGCCAGGTCTAGATATTTTAATATATGGGAAAAAAATTAAATTAGAAATTGGGGGAAAAGCTTGGTTTATAGCGAAATATTTCTACTCCTTTAGAGCAAAAAGAGTGGCTGTTTATTTCGCAGTTCTGGTTTTTTTTTGTCTGGAAGAGGAGTACTTTGTGCATAGAGCTCACACTTGAGGGGAATCTTTGTCATGATAACTCATTAGTTCTTATCTAAAATCAACCTACAGTACTTGATTTTACATGTGTAATGCCCTGCTCTTAATATTGTAATGTAAGGTTTCATTGGCCCAAAGAGCTGGAGCATAGGAGTGAGGAGGTGGTAAGAACATAGCTGTAAGAGTGCCTCTGTGCCTGTGTAGCATGCGCTCTCAGCTGGGAGTTCAGACAGAATTGGGGTGTTGTCTTATTGCCCATGGGATGTATGGATTTGCTCTGGAGCTTGCTAGGATTATTTATTTATTCATTTATTTATGAAGAAGAACCTTGGAAGACCAAACTCCACCCCTCCACAGGGCTGGGAATGGCCTGGATCCAGGCTTGGGATGGGGAAAGGTTTTGAAAAACAAATCTGACTTTGTTACTAATTTATGCAGAACTGAGATATGCTTCCTGCATCCCAGTGCTGGCACCACTGTATGTAGGTACAGACTGCAGGTCTGTCGTTTTAGTCACTGGGAACTGCCATTTGCCTTTCCAAAGACTTTCATGTCGGAGGGCTTTTGCTGGAAAAGTTTCCAAATAAGTTGAAATGGCTGAAATGCCATCTTCCTCAGGTACAGAGCAGCATAATGGCATGGTTTACATATTGGATCATGACTCAAAAGAGAGACATCTCTCATTAATGACCTTGTAACAATAATGCATTTCTATTTTAGCACAGAAAAAATTATGTAAGGATATAGAACTAAGAAAAGAATCAATATAAGGAATCCTTCTTGAAAAAAAAAAAAAAAAAAAAAAAAATCATTTAAAAGTTGCCCATAGTATTTCAAATACTACTCACTGCACTATACAATGTTTAATAAGTAGCACGGGACTTTAAAGTGTACAGAGAAGCAGAAACACTGCCTTATCTGTGTGTTACCTGTGCAATAGTTTTGAATTACAGGTTGAGGGAAAACATGCCAAGTGGTTCTGGAAAGCCAGAACTTAGGTGCATTTGGAACTGGGAGACACATGGAGAAGTGGTAATATTTACACAGAATATTATTCAATATCCAGTTATGCAAAGTCAACTAATCAACTCTCAGATCCTTCTCCACTGTTTCTGAACTGACCTGAATGTCTCTGTAGTCTATGCATACTGAGAGTGGTTTGGCTCCCTTCCTTGTCTCTAGATTTATAGACATCCCTGTTCTGCTAAGCCCCCTGTTTATGGAGCACTGGTCATGCAGAGTGGTCACCTGAGGAGGTCTGGGAAGGATTTCTACAGTTTGCATTGTAAATGCTGCTTCTACATAAAGCTTATGCTTGTAAGTGATGCTATCCTCATGCTGCGGCAGTAGCTGCTGTAGTCCTACGTGTGTCTGTAGGACTGTGCCTTGCAAAAAGCTAGAGGTGCAGAATGCGAACAGCACCCCAAGGAAGAGGTGGACACAGCTGCTATGTCTTTGATCCTGGCACAAATATGCTTGAGGTGCTCAAAACTGTCACAAATTCCTGAGGCAGGAAAAATGGTGAGTTGAAAACTGGGATGCATAGGAGTGGCACCTGAGGGTGGGAGTTAGGGATGCCAAAGTCCTGTTGCGAGTCTGGGACTGAAAAGTCATTTTCCTGCATCCTGTTTACAAAGCCTGGGAAGCATTGTGGTGCTTGAAACATCAAATCTATTGGAAGGACAAATCTTTTAGTATTCTTGCCTACTCTGTTGGGGTATTAGTGTTGTTTGCCTGAACTGTTGCGCCAGCCAGCACTGCCATTTTATCTGTTTGTTTTCTTCGGGTGAATTGCTAAAAGAGGCTCAGAACAAATAGCTGCTGTGCAGAGAGCAGCACAACAGATAGGAGAAACAAATCTGTTTAGCCATTCCTGTAAATGCTAATGAGTTCATCTAGATAATACTTTAGTTTCTAATTCACATGTACTGTTATACGCTGGTTCCCTGAGCACTACTTGCACAAATTTTATCTGTCTTGGTAATAAAACAGACACTAAAATAGGCGTTCTACTTGCTGAATTGCTGCAACTGCTGCTGTTAACAACTGAATTGCAGCAGGTACAAACAATGGTGTGCACTGGCATGGCTACCGAAGCTTTATAACTCCCTCAGACGCAGAGGCCAGGTGCCAGAAAGCCAATGCTTGCACCTAGTTCTACAGACTGTACATAAGATACCAGGTACCCACTTGTTACCTAAAGTAGAAGTACAATTAAAAGGATTATTGAAATTTGTAATGAAAGCATCCAGGTAGGAACACCTTTATTCATCCCTCTATATGCATAATTTTAAATGGAGTCTGGATTGTGCCATGTTTCTCACGTGAATCTCAGAAATGTTATCCTCCCCCTCAATTAGTCCTCTGTGCTGCAAAACCTCAACATTAGAGACAAATCAAGGAAAAGAGGACCAGGACACAATTTCCAAGTCTGCATTAATATAGGTGAATTGTTTAACTCAGTGTTCCAGCTAGCTGCAGATATTTTGAAACTTTATTATCCCGACAGAGAAATCTGCAGTCTTGCTGACAGAGTAGGGCTGCAGAACAGGCAGCACTTTGTGAGATTCTCTAATCTTTTCCCTCTCTGCAAAGAAAAAATTGAGGTGACTTAAATTAGTTGATGGGTTTTTTTTGTGAAAGTTTATTTCTGAAAGATAATGTCTTGGCCATTACAGATCCAGGCTGAAGTTGCCAAATTTTAATTCTAATGTAATTAAATTTTTCTGGAAGGGGAAGATGCGAGGTGGGAGAAATGAGTTTTCACTTGCAGCCATTCAGCAGTTTCAGCCTTTGGGTGGGAAGGGAAGCCCCAGGCTCTCTTCCTGGCCCAACCACTATATCTCTGTGTTTGCTTGGGAGCAATGGGAAGAGGATGCATAGTGGTGGGGCTCTCCCACAAGGTGAGCACGAGACCTGCTTTCCAGCAGAAAAAGCTGGTAGATGTCAAGGCTGGCAGCATTTTGGCAGGGCCCTAAGGAAGGGGTAGCCCTGGCCCTGTGCACCACTGCTGTATTGTGTTATTTCAAGTGCGTCTGGTATTCTCCATTTTGAACTGAGTGAAAAATTAGAGAGGAAGTTCTTTTGTGTTTATTTTTTGTGGCTTGATACATAGCAATTTCTCCTCTGCTCTTCCTCTTTCACACACCTACTTGATGAACTTAGAAAGTAATTCTCTGTAGTAAATATGACGCTTCTACAGCTCCACTAGCTTTTAGCTGGAGTGGTCCACACTGCTGGAGTACTGGTATGTAGGTATCCCAAGATGTAGTGATTCTCAAATGAACCTTCAGAGTGGTTCTTCAGTTTCCCTACCCATAAAATGAAGATAAAGTATCATAAAGATGGAAAGACGTTTTTTGACAGCTTTGGATAGAAAGCGCTAATAAATGGCAGTGTTTTCTACCTTTAATATTTTTTCTGCTAACTAAAGGGGAGGGACTTGTTTTCAAACTTACTGTTACGTAACTTTTTTTCAGCCTTTTTTCCACTTATCAGCCATTTTAGTCTGAGTGTGGAAGAAGCAGGTATAGCATCCTATTTAAAGTACTTACATAACCGTAAGAGTAATAATGCTGAAAGTTATTAAAATGAAGGACACACATTGTATACCCAACCACCAGGTCAAGGCCAGAGCTACTGGAAACTTTAACATAAATATTAATATAGCAGGCACTTTAATTAGCTGCACCCTTCAATCACTAGTTGTTTGGCCCCTTGGTCTCCACCTTGAGCCTTCATACAATAGGATGACCCCTGCTTGTCAAGTCAGATTTCATTCAATTTATCTAATTACTTTTGGGACCATTTTAATACATGCTTCACAGAGTGCTAAGACTGCCCAGCTCTGGCTCCATTCCTGGACTCAAATCTGTAATACAGGATGCAAAATGCACATCAAAACTTCATCTTAACATATGTACAGCCCACTTTAAGCTGCAGATTTTATTAGTGTTTCTTCGCTTCCAGTCAATGGAAATAGCTGGGAGCAACGGGACTTCATTTTTCTCCTGTTAATGCTTTGCCTTTTTATTCCTCTCTGCTTGCCTCCAAGGTTGCTTTTGCAAGTTAATGGAGCAAGCGCTGAAAGAACTGTCTGAGATTGTATCACTGAAGTGTAACCTTTAAGCAGTTGCTGGTGCTGGTGCAAAAACTTTTGTGGACCTGCTTGTCACATGGCAGTGATTCCCCAGTGGGTAAGCTGTAGCCATGGTGTGGACACCTCACTGCTCTCTAGTAGCACAGTGCGCATTTCAACTCATAAGAAAAATAAGGTTGTTTTGCCTGTCCCGCAAATTTCTTAGTAGTAGTCCACAGATCTCAAGCTCTCTGGAAATCACGTGTGAAGAGTCTGATCTCCTATGAAGTTAAATACTGAGACCTTACACAACCTTTAGAAGACACTGTTGTCTGATTTAGTCTTGGATGAAAAATGATCTAATATGCTGAGTTGTAGCAGTACATTCAAACACTCCTGAGTTTTATACAGTTGAAAGACCCACCTCTGTCTATTTTCTAATCTTCCTCTTTACACAAGGTTAGAGCTGTTTTCAGGGTAGGCCTATTGTGACTGAAGTAGTGGTGGGAGGTGAAATGGTGAAGACAGTAGGAAGGTAAATCAGTTGGATTCACCACAAGGGTTAAAAACCATAAACCTTGAGAGCAAATGTTGTGATATGCAATATTTCTTTTTTAATCCAAAAGCTCTTCCTTCTAAAAATAGCTAGTATTGGAAGGAAAGCAATTTGCTTGCTATGAGGGGAAACAGACCAGCTGCTTAACAGGACACGGCAATTCTAAACAGTCCTAATCAGGACGGGAAGCAGAACACACTACTCAGCTGAAGTTCAAGGGCAATTTAGAGAGGCAGAAAATTATATCTATTAGTCCAAACAGAAATCAGCTAAATTATAAGGGATTATACCTTAAGCATGAGAATTACAGTTACTAGGACCTGGCTATAAATAGCTGGCAGCTCAGCTTTTGTTCTGGATCCTTTTGTTTCATGTTTTAAATAGTTTGTGTGAAATTTGAGGCTTTCAACTGCACTGGGCAGTATCCACTGGGATGTTGGGCTTGCTTGGAACAATAAAATAACCAAAGTCGCTTCAGGCAGAGGTTTCTGCAACCTGTTACGAGCCTGTGTAATTGGTGAGATCTCTGGGTATTATGATTGCAGTCCTATTATTTACAGCAATTAAGATGTAACAGCAATGTTTTAATATATTTATTGCTCCCTTCCTCACTAGTTTTTCTGCTTTTTGCCTCCTTCCTTCTGTTCTCCCAGTCCCCTGCCCCAGTTACACAGACACAGACCATAAACCCAAATCTCTTCACTTCTTAATGGGATACAGCTTTGAGAAGTTGTTCAACATGCAGAAACTGATATTTGAGTGGTACAAATTCCTGCAAGTGGGGCATAGGAGTCTGCAAAACTTAAAAACTGTGATCTGGCAACAAAGCCAATGCCCATGTCTTAAACATGGTACTACTTCTGGTTTCTTTTGATAGTTTATATTACTTTAATGCTTTTTTTTTTAATGCATTAGTGGAGTAGGAGAAACTGAGGGTAGCATCAAGGGATAAACTGTCTTCAAGAGTCTTTTCAACTTGCAGTTGTATAGGATGTGTTCCGCTGTGATGCTGCTATTTTTATACTGTCATATTTAGGTTGGTTTTGAAAGTATGAGTATTTTTATATGCATTTACTGAATACAGTGCACAGAGCATACTCGAATGTATGCGTATTTTTGCATGAACTTCGTATTTATTAAGACATGTCAACTCTTGCTGAAGTAGTTCTGATATTACATTCTGCATCCAGACAGTCCCACAAGCCTTCCTAAGGGCAAAAAGGTGTGGTCCCTATAGAGAAATTATTGGATAGATGGATCATCTTTTCTTCAGCTGAAATTTCTTGAGATATATAATAACTGAGTAAAGTTGGTCAAATGTTATTTTTAAAAGAAAAAGTATAGAAAGAAAGAATGCTTTCTGAAAGGTCTGGTTATAAAAAACCAAAACTCTTTTCTGCGGCAAAGGGTTAGTTTTCTTAAAATTCAACAAATGGAGAGCTGCTTTTTTTTTCCCCCTCCAAAAATCTAGAAATATTATTGTGTTATCTTATAAAGTACTTGAATTTCTCTGTTGTCCTCCTGTGTAAGTCTATGCCTCCTCTCTTGTCTGCAGCTCTTGATGTACTGTAGTGTGAGGCTCTAAGAGGAAGGTGCTGTCAGCTCAGTTAACAGGGAAGACCTCAGGAAACAGACTTGTCAGGGACTTCAGCACATGAAAGATGAAGGGGACAGGGAAGTATTTGATCACTGAGGCAATGTTTCCATGTCAACTTTAAGTTTGCAAATGTTTCTATTCTTTCTACCACTGAAAATATTTTCTGGAAGATGGAAACTGAATGTCCAAATGTGCAATGTTAGACTCATTAATGCTCCTCCTAGAGCTGTGGGAAACCTTTGGACCTTACTGAGAAGCAGGCTGGGTAGGGTCTTATTCAGTTTCTTTAGGAGGAGCTAGATCAGGCCCTTAATTAAAAGCTTTGAGCCTTTTCAGGGCTAAGGGAGACCAGTTGCATGCAAAGAGCTTTCAATTACATCACAAATGCATCCTACATAAAGACAAGTTTTGCCTTTAATTCAAAGCTGCAAGTGAAACCATCAAATTTCGGGCTCAAAAAGTTTAAAAAGTATCCATCCTCTTTTGCCATTTTACGGAGTGCTGTTAATACGATGGAATGGGCACGGGGAGACTTCCCTGTGCCAACTTGAACAAAAAGGTTTTGGCTGCCTTTCAGGCTGAAAATAGTAGGTGCTTACATTTTTAATCACAGAATGAGCAAGAGCTCACGTACACACGTATACACATGCACACAACACACACTCTGACGTGTGAATGCGGGTCTGGAGGTTTGCTGTTGACAGCAGGAACACATTCAACAGTGGCTGTCTAATTAAACAAAAGTAGGCTACAGCATGGCAAACAAATTGTGCTCTGAGTTTCTGATCTATCAGCAGCCTTGCCAAAGTGCCAGTTAGCTGAAAAGGAGATTTCATTGTTTCTAATGAAACACGCTGTGCTTGCTTGTCTCGTGCATGCTTTAGGAAGCAAATGCAACTGGACTCCTTTCATTTGCACTGTTCCCTCTACGCTGCCTCCTCCTCACACATCAAACAACTGTATTAGATGCTTTCCCATCAGGTTTATGTACAGTTTAATCTGTAAGTGTAGGGAGGTAATTGTCTATCCTACAGATAAGATGTGTTGATTTCTGTGTAGTTTGTGGTTATAGAAATGCTAATTTCTTGGGAAGGGAGAAATCTAAAAAGAAGCATTGTATCCTCCTAAGTAGCCTGCATTATTATCTTAAAAACAATTCCTTGCACACATAGACCTAAATCTATGTGTATGGGCTTAATGTCTTAAGATTCCTGAGTAGTATACGATGAGTACAGCAGATTATTGTTGGGATTTTTTGTTCCCTAAATGCAAATGAGATGGTGGCACTTTATACTACCATAATGTACATCTCCCTGCAAAGAAACCTGTTGTAGACCAAGACTCTTATGCTTTATACAGTAGACGAGAATCTTGTTAATTGAAGTGATTCTTATTTAACTGGGGAGTATATCAGGTATCAGAGAAAAGGCATGATCAGATCTCCCTGTGGCCTCAAGGCTCAGACAACTCATTTCTAAAGCCTGAAAATTCTGGATGAGGAAGTAGATAAGGAGCAAGCATGCATGAATAGTAGATGATGACAGAAGATCTTGCAGGCAGAGTATGTCTCTGTATGTGCTGAAGAACTGACATTTGGGGAATGGGAGGATGGTCAACTGTGACTAGAGAAGGATAGCAAGAACTTTTAGTGTTCTGGGAACCACAATCTGTGTGGAAAGCCTGGAAGAACTGAGGCTGCCTAATCTAGCATAATGAGTAATAGCCTTCGGGTAACATGATACAACTTCAGGTTTAACATGATACAAGTGCAGAGTGGAAAAGACAAGCATGTGTCAGTGTCTGCTGCAGCAGTGTGGCTAAAGTGCAGCAAGGGGTTTTTGTTCTAGACATTAAAGCTATTTTTCAAGTCAAGTATTAGAATGGATTCTGTGCAGTCCCTGTCCCTAGAGGTTTTCTGAAGAGCTTTATAGAGTCACATAGATAAACTGACTGGTTGTGCTGGAATGGAGGAAAGGGTATGGACTAAGGGTCCTCTTAAGCAGCACCTGGTGGAGATGCAGTTGTGATTTGTGCCTGGTGTTTGTGTCATTGCCACACCTGTTGCTACCACAGCAAAAAGATCAGAGTCAATTGGCTTTCCCCATTGTACCATAGATGTGTTTCCAAGTCAAAGAGCATCTTTAACACTTTTCTTCAGAAGAATAACAAATGCTGATCAAAGTGACAGCCTGTGGCAGGTGGCTGATTTCTAGAGGTGACTGCAGCAAAGATCAGTCTTTGTCTTTACTGGAAGGGCTTTAAGAATTGAAAACAAATCAATTGCTAGTAAATGTTAGTGACATGGGAAATGTACATATTCAGGGGTCACCTTTTAGAATTGTTTTCCTCCAGCAGGTAGGCATCTTTTTAAAAAGCTTTCTGGTGCCTAGCTACAGTCAGTGACAGCAAAATACAGCACTTTTCTTAGCTATTCACTTTTGTAGCTGATTCTGGCTTCAGCTGATGCTGTTGAAGAGTCTTCCTGTGGTTTGCTGTATGACCAGGTAAACCTTATCAGGTTATTTTCAAAGCAGCGTTCTAGTTTGTCAAATGCAGTATATTCTTCAGAAGTTTGTTAGTTGTAATGAGGTTGGAGAGATGAAATCTTTTCCTTTTTTTCTAGTGTTTTACAGTTGAGTAATGCAGTTCCTGGCATGAGATGTGTGAGACCACTTATTGGGAATGAGCTGCTGAGAGACATGAACTTGCCTCAGCAACCTTACAAGCCAGTCCTCTAAACAAATATCTCTCTATGGAGTTTCCCTCTGGGTTAAAAAGGACATCAAAATCCCAGCACTGTAGAACAGTTTGGGTTGGAAGGGACTTTAAAGATCGTCTAGTTCCAACCCCAGTGCCACAGGCAGGGACACCTTCCACTAGACCAGGTTGCTCCAAGCCCCATCAAACCTGGCCTTGAACACTTCCAGGGATAGGGCATCCACAGCTTCTCTGGGTACCTGTTCCAGTGCCTCACCACCCTCATAGTAAAGAATTTTTTCCTAATATCTAATCCAAATCTACCCTCTTTCATCTTGAAGCTGTTCCCCCTTGTCCTGTTGCTATATGTCCTTGTAAAAAGTCCCTCTCCAGTTTTCTTGTAGTCCCTCTTTACCTGCTCTACAGTCTTCCCATATCCTTCTCTTCTCCAGGCTGAACAAACCTGGCTCTCTCAGCCGGTATTCATAGGAGACGTGTTCCAGCCCTCTGATCATCTTTGGGGCAATCCTCTGGACTTTCTCCAAGAGTTCTATGTATTTCTTATCTTGGGGGCCCCAGCGTTGGATGCAGTATCCCATGCGGGATCTCACAAGAGCACAGTAGAAGGGGGAGAATTGCCTCCTTTGATGTGCTGGTCATGCTTCTTTTGATGCAGCCCAGGATATATTTGGCTTTCTGGGTTGCAAGCACACACTGCTGGCTCATGTTGAGTTTTTCATCAATCAACCCCGAAGTCCTTCTCCTCAGGGCTGCTCTCAGTCCATTCTCTGCCCAGCCTGGATTTGTGCTCAGGATTGCTCCGACCCAGGTGCAAAACCTTGCACTTGGCTCAGGAAGGGGCAAAATAAAGCTTGAAAATTGCAGTAAAATAGAAGGAGGTTTTCTGATTAGCAATTTGTGGGACACCTGAGGTGCTTGCTGCTTTCTCATGATGCTGCATTGCATTGTTCCCTATGCTTTGTCTGTGTGCTTTGTTGTTTTTCCTTTACCTAGTTGTGGCTAGAACCACTAAGTTGGAAAAGACCTTTAAGATAATCAAGTCCAACCTTTACCCCAGGACTGCCAAGTTCACCACTAAACCATGTCACTAAACTCTTCCAGGGATGGTGATTCCACCACTTCCCTGGGCAGCCTGTTCCAATGCCTGGCCACCCTCTCGTTAAAGAAATTTTTCCTAATATTCAATCTAAACCTCCCGTGGAGCAGTTTGAGGCCATTACCTCTTGTCCTATTACTGGCTACTTGAGAAAAGAGACCAGGCATCTCCTTTCTTCATTCTCTTTTCAGGGAGTTGTAGAGAGCGATCAGTTCCCCCCTGAGCCTTTTCTTCTCCGTACTAAACACCCCCAGTTCCCTCCGCTGTTCCTCATCAGACTTGTGCTCCAGACCTTTCACCAGCTTCATTGCACTCCACTGAACCCACTCCAGCAACTCAATACTTTTCTTGTAATGAGGGGCCCAGAAGACAAATGGTGTTTCAACCTTCAGGGCTATGCAAGGCATGTAAAGCCACTGCTATTCTTTTCATAGATTGCAAGTTGGATAGACCTTTCTTTGGGAGTTAACTATATATAATGTAAATTAGCACTTTGCAGTAAGGAGAAGCTGATAACCCCTTTTATACCTTTAGTAACTTATATTAGACCATTGTCCTATCTTAAACCTAAATCTTAGCCCTTTCTAGACTCATAGATTGTCTAGACTATTTCTCATTTCTACCCTCTAGCCCCTGCTTTTCCATTACTGTTCTTGGATCGTACTCTTTAAGGTTCTCTTGTTTATGGATTGGGTGTGGTGATCCACTGGTTTGCAATGTGATTAAATCAGCTTCCATGCTGCAACATGGTTCAGAGCTTGTGGGGTGGGAAGAAGGACAGGGCTCCCTGTGTGCCCTTGCGTCCCATCCTGTGCGTGACTGACATAGCAAGCTGTCAGAGAACGGGTGTCTAATGTCCCTGTTACTGGACCAAACTGTAGTCTGGACTAGGTACTCTATGACATACTTTTATTAACACATCATATATTCGTGTGTAATTAGGATATATATATTTTATATATGGTTTCTTCTTCTGCCTTTATTTAAGAGATACTCATGGCTGTACACTTGGAATGCCACTGTGACACCTGCCACAGTTCAGCAGTATACCTGAAACTGGAGGTGAGAAGGAATAAGAATCATACTACACTTTGGCACAAAGGGCTGTCTAAACCCCCTCCTAAACAAGAGTGTAGGGTCCTACCCTTCTGTCTATATCAAGCAGAAATGTGTCTCCTTCTTACCTTTATTCCCTACAGATTTTGTTTCTAAGCTATAGCTATCTTGGAAAACAGAAACTTCTTTAAAATGTAGAATGCCCAGGCAATATGTATTACACTTGTTTTTTTTTTATAAAACTATTCACATGTGTTGTAATTTGGGATCTTCAATAATATTCCTTCATTTAGAGAGCTGGTGTTCCACACTGTGTTGTAGTGTACTGTCACAGGAAGAGTTTTATTATTTATTGAATTTCTTACTTACTGAATAAACATTAAAATTCAACAAAAGAAATATTACTGTAGAGACAGGCATGTGGTGTTCACAATAAATGTATTGCCTTCAGGAGACTATTCAGGTCACCATTTCTATGTTAGTTTTTCATGACTTGAGGAATAAAAGATTATTTCAAGAAGCTTTTAAATTCATTGTTTTCCTCTCTTGTCACGTAAGACTAGTCTACACACAAGCTGATACCAAAAGCATTAAAAGTATTTTGGTGTTAAGTCTACTTTATAGATTGGTCTTTCCTCTTAGCTTTGAAGTCTTGCCTATACAAAGAAAATTACTGTTGATGGCCTGTGAGCAATGTATGCAGTTTAGCTGATAATGAACATTACTTGTCTGCAAGTGTCAACCAGGGTAAATTATCTTCTACTCCTTACAGGAAGTGTGGCCAAAACACTTTTTAATCCACAGATTTCTTAATAAGGACTTAAGAAGCTTTGTTTTCTAACCACAGACATATGAGGATGGTCTGCTTTTCCCATCAGTGCTTGCCTTCTACTTCTTCTCATGCTGTTTGGGAAATGTAATGGTCTTCAAAGCCCTTGGGTCTTTCCAGTGCTGCAAACACCACTGTGTAGACTGGGGTGGGAGGTGATGTTCCTGGCTCTGCAGGCAGATGTCCCACAGTTGATAAGAACCATGTCCCCTTGAGACTCCATGCACATTGCTCAGGTGATCCGTTTTCTAAGGTTCCCCTGGCAGCCCAGGTATGCATGAACAGAAAAATATGGTTTGTTCTTGTTATACATATTTGGTTGCCTTGGTGACCAGAGAATAATTCATCTGAAATGCAACTGGGTAGTATAATTGATGTATTTTGAGGAATGCCCACAGGCAATTATAGGGATCTGTCTGCCACCAACTGTTCCAGGCTTCAGAAAATATAAGGTTAGGCTCTGAAGCAGGAACAACGGTGTTTTCTGCAAGTCTGTATGTAAAGGTAATGCTGTCCTTCCCCATGCCTGTGAGGGATCCTTGCTGGACTTCTCTGCAACTTCAGTACAGATCAAACTGCATCTATGATTTCTTTCGAATATTTATTTTAGACAATCCAAACAGTTTAGAAAACCTCTGAAGTAATGATTTCCCACTGTTGTTTTGTTTCTTTGTTCTATGAATGAAATGCCTTGCAGCAATCTTGGAGGCTCCTGTACAGGAAATTCGCATTGACAATGATGACCCTTTATTATAGATACTCATGACTGACTATTGGGTATTAGGGCCTCTGGTTAATAAGCCAGCTCACTGTACTCCAGTCTCCATGGAGAGTTTATGATTCTTGATCATTCAGTACCTGACATTTACTTGAACTACCTCATGTTTTCAGTACCTCATTAGCTTTCCTCCAACCCCTGTGCAGGGGACAGTGAAAGACCTACTTCCCAGTGAATGAGAGGTTAAAATCTGATGCGCTTTCATCTCTTGTGAAGAGGCTGACAGGAAGGGGCATAAGAATGGCATGGGAAAATGGATGGGGAGAGTGCTTGTGAGAAGATTGAACAGATGACCCCGGGGTCCTGGGACTTGCTGGTTACATACTGAGTTCAGCTCTATCTGACTTCATAGCTAGCTAATTTTCTTCTTGAAACACTAACCTCTTGAGAGCAATATTTCCTCTACTAAGCTCTTCTCCCAGTAGACTTTGTTCGCTCACCTGTCTCGAGGTCTGTCTCTCCATGGCTGGTAAGGGCCCTCTTGCTGGGCACTGTAGGAATGTCTTGTGGCTTCTTCCAGTAGCTTCTTCTGCTCTCAAACAAGAAATAAAGCTGGCATCTAACTTAAACAAGAAATGTTCAGTCTGATTTTAAGTCTGTTTATGTGAATTCATCAGAAGCTTGACAGTTTAATAACATTTCTGGGATATAATATCAATTATCTCTGACATTTTATTTATTTCACCTTTTTCATTCTTCATACAGAATCTGATACCAAGAAAATTTGCCATTCGTTTTAAACTAGCTCTGGATCAGGTAGAGCTCAGAAAGAGAGCTATATTCCTGGAGTGGGAAACTATAACTTCTCAGTTTCCAAGGAATATAAATTCCAGTGGTGATAGATCACAAGGTCAATATGATCAGAAGAAGAAAACATTTACTTTATTATAGTAAGGCACCAAATGGTGTCTGCTTTCACCTTGAAGGTCATAGAAGGAAAATCTTTCCAGAAAAAGAAAAGTTAGCGCCCTAACGAAAGCAGAAATACTTTTGATTCCCTCAAGACACTGTTTACTGTGTTAGTATACAATCCATCAACAGCAGTAAATAGACTCAATAAATAAGGTAGTTGTCTAATACACTTGGAGATTTTGTGCTAAGGAAAATAAGATTCTCTTTCTAGCACAAGACAAGATCTTTCTTTAGACATGGAGGAGGACAGACTGAATGGATAATGTCTGTTCTTGAATCATAGAATCACAGAATAGTTTGGGTTGGAAAGGACCTGAAGATCATCTAGTTCCAATGCCCTAGTCATGGGCACGGACACCCCACATTAAACCATGCCACCCAAGGCTCCATCCAACATAGTCTAGAACACTGCCAGTGATGGAGCATTCACAACTTCCCTGGGCAGCCCATTCCAGTGCCTCACCACCCTTACAGGAAAGAATTTCTTCCTCATATCCAATCTAAACTTCCCCTGTTCAAGTTTGAACCCGTTACCCCTTGTCCTCTGACTACAGTCTCTAATGAAGAGTCCCTCCCCAGCACGCTTATAGGTCCCCTTCAGATACTGGAAGGCTGCTATGAGGTCTCCACACAGCCTTCTCTTCTCCTGGCTGAACAGCCCCAACTTTCTCATCCTATCTTCATACGGGAGGTGCTCCAGTCCCCTGATCATCCTCATGGCCCTCCTCTGGACTTGCTCCAACAGTTCCATGTCCTTTTTATGTTGAGGACACCAGAACTGTACACAATACTCCAAGTGAGGTCTCACAAGAGCAGAGTAGAGGGGCAGGATCACCTCCCTCGACCTGCTGGTCACACTCCTTTTGATGCAGCCCAGGATACGGTTGGCTTTATGGGCTGCCAGCACACACCGAAGCCAGCTCATGTTAAATTCCTCATCGACAAACACCCCGAAGTCCTTCTCTGCAGGGCTGCTCTGAATCTCTTCTCTACCCAACCTGTAGCTGTGCCTGGCATTGCTCCCACCCAGGTGGAGGACCTCGCACTTGACATGGTTAAATTTCATCAGGTTGGCATCAGCCCACCTCACAAGCATGTCAAGGTCCCTCTGGATGGCATTCCTTCCCTCCAACATATCAACCGAGCCACACAGCTTGGTGTCATCTGCAAACTTGCTGAGGGCGCACTCAATCCCACTGTCCATGTCAATGACAAAGATGTTGAATAAGAGTGGCCCCAACACCAATCCCTGAGGGACACCACTTGCTACTGGTCTCCAGCTGGACATTGAGCCATTAGCCACAACTCTTTGTGAGTGGCCATCCAGCCAGTTCTTTATCCACTGAGCGGTCCACCTATCAAATTGATGTCTCTCCAACTTAGCGACAAGGATGTCATGTGGGACAGTGTCAGACACTTTGCACAAGTCCAGGTAGATGACATCAACTGCTCTACCCCTGTCCATCAGTTCCGTAGCCCCATCATAGAATGCCACCAAATTGGTCAGGCAGGATTTCCCCTTAGTGATGCCATGCTGGCTGTCCCCAACCATCTTGTTGTTTTTCATGTGCCTCAGCATGCCTTTCAGGAGAATCTGCTCCAAGATTTTGCCAGGCACAGTGGTGAGTCTGACTGATCTGTAGTTCCCTGGATCATCCATTTTCCCCTTCTTGAAAATGGGGGCTATATTTCCCTTTTTCCAGTGGTTGGGAACTTCACCTGACTGCCATGATTTTTCAAATATGATGGACAGTGGCTTAGCAACTTCATTTGCCAGCCTCTTTAGGACCTGCGGATGGATTTCATCCTGTCCCATGGACTTGCACACATTCAGGGTCTTAAGATGGTCTTGAACCAGAACCTCTCGTGTATGTTATGAATCCTCATAACAAAATTTGCAACTGGTCAGACATTAAAAATCCTCCTTAGTCTGCTTGTGCAGGGCTAACAAACTGCATGAGCCTGAAAACTCGTGACTTACAGAACTCGTAAGTAACTTCTCAAGCCATGTCAACAGGTTATATTCATTTCCTCATCAGGAAAAACATTCAGTTCAGTTTGGTTGAACAATTATGCATTTATCAACAAACAGTAGTGATAAAAAAAGTATATCTCAGTTGAGGAATTCTAATACCAGAAAATTCTCCCAGATAAGTACAGAAGTGCATTATCTAGCAGTCTGAAAACAGAAAGGCTTCTTGTGCAGTTTGATTTTTTTAATTTACTTATTTTTGTGCATGTTTTCTCTTCTGTATCAGTCAGCCAACTTTCAAAATAGAGAGTAATGGGAGAAATAAGAGACAAGTAGAAGAGGAAATAATAATAAAAAAATCAGGGTGGGATCTAGGCAGTATTAAAATGATCAAAAAGAAAGTAACTCAATTACTGTGTATATATATTTTTTGCTAGGAAAAGATGTCTGGAGCCTCTGAACCTTGCTAACTCAAATAACAATATCCAGTGGCTGGTAGTTGAAGTTAAACAGAATCAGACTTTAAATTAGGTGTACTTCTTTAGCTGGAAAGGTAATGAAATAGCTGAAGTGCTGTCCAGAGGAAGTCTGGAGACACAGGAGTACACTATGTTTAAAATGTTCTACACAGGCTTTAATTCAAGTTCTAGTAGTTATCCTAGGCCTCAATGCATGGATGTGAGCCGAATACCTGCATAGGCAATGTTGTCCACTCTAGGGTTTAGGAAAAAGTATGTGTGTGAAACTCTAAACTGTGTGGGGGACAAGAGGCCAGATTAGACAGCCTAATTGCTCTCTACAGACTTAGACTTCAGTAAGCTGTAAACACATACAACATGCTGGGCTGACAGGAAGGCAGTCTATACAGCTGTTCTCAGACAGAGAAAGCACCTCTACAAATGGGATTTGCTCCGCTTTGAGCTGCTGTAACTGCTATAGAGTCACTCATGTGGATGTGACCTTCATTTTTTCCTGTTGATTTTTCTGAGAGATAAAATAAATAAAAATGGCTTCCTCTTACTGCTGTTGAATGGCTTCCTCCTGGAGAAAGCTGAGAGACTTGAGAACAGCAATTCTAGCAATTCTTGTAACAATTCTAGGTGTTTTTCTGGAAGATGAGGTGATCTGAGAAGAGGCAAGGTGAATGCTGGAGATAGTGACTGTGACCACAAGAAGCGACAGAAAAGAAAATGGCTGGGTTTTTTTCAGGTGCCATATTTTTTTTGCCAAAAACCTCTCTTGTGGTGATTGTTAATCACTGCTTACGGCCATTGTATGTTCTTAGCTTTGTAGACAAGGGAAGAGGAGACCTGTAACTGGGGCTATGATCAAAGGTAATAGAAAGCAACATATATTTTCAAAGTGCTTCTGCCTGTGTGGATTTCTGACTGGCTGCACAACAGTACATGAGAAAAAATGATTCACTTTACCTTTTAAAAAATTTGCTCTCAGCACAGGAGAGCTTTGTTCTTCTGGGTGCAGCGCACCATTATCTTAGACCATGCCTAATCTTGTAAGCATAGACAAAGTTTGGTTTTTATATTTCTGCTGGAAGAATGTGTAAATAAAGGGACAATTTTAATTCCTGAAGTAATTTCATTTCACTATATGCATAGGTAGCATCACAATCTGCCGTATCTGAGCTTTTCCAGACTCCACTTGTAATCAGTGGGGAATAGGCACAGTTCATTTTCTCTACTTGAGAAATCTACTTCAGGATGATTTGTACGCTAGAAACCTATGCATTTTCCAATATTCATAAGATGAATTTACTTAAGAAGCTCAGATGTGGGTGTCTATACTATAAAGGGCTGCATTTGATCAAGTGAAACCTCTCCTTGGTGATACGCGTACAGGCTGGAGTGCAATGCAGAGACAGTAAGGAGGGTTGTATTTCCCCTTTCTATGCCCATAGTTTTGATATAGCAATGGAAACAGTTGTTGTATGTCTTTTGCCTCAATAAAAGTTACATAACTTCCTGTTAATAAAATTATGGTGGACCTGGATGAATCTAGGACGCAAAATGCCTGCTGAAAATACACGAGCAGAGAGGACAGTCTAGGCGGTTCCTGGAGTGTGTGGATGATAACTTTCTGACACCGCTGGTGAGAAAGCCAGCTAGGGAAGGCATCCCACTGGGCCTGTTGTTTGCAAACAGAGGAGGATTTGTGTGTCATGCGATGGCTGGAGGCTGTCTTGGGCTTAGCAATCACAAAATGGTAGTTTTTGATTCCTGGAGAAGTAAGGAGGGGTCAGAACCTGCACCTTGGACTTCCAGAGGGCAGACTTTGGCTTGTTTAGGAGCCTGGTTGACACAGTCCCTTGGGTGGCAGTCCCGAGGTGCAGAGGCTGGACCTTCCTCAAAGAAAAGGAGAGATTACGGCTTTTGGAAGAAGTTGTAGCAAGTCACTAACCATTTTTACTTCTTGAAGAAGGTCCAGCCTGCCTGGACCCCTCTGCCCTTCAGGACTGCCTCCCAGGGGACTCTGTTTATGGACCAAATCATCTTGAGGCACATACAGGACAAGCAGGGAATCAGGCTTAGTCAGCATGGGTTTATGAAAGGCAGGTCCTGCATGATTAACCTGATCTCCTTCTATGAAATGGTGACCCAACTAGTGGATAAGAGAAAGGCTGTGGATGCTGTCTGCCTAGATTTTAGTAAAGCCTTTGACACTATTTGCCACAGCATTCTCCTGGAGAAACTGGCTGCTCATGGCTTGCAGGGGTGTATGCTTTGACTGGTAAAAAGCTGGCTGAATGGCGAAGGCCAGAGGGTGGTAGTGAATGAAGTGAAATCCAGTTGGCATATGGTCACAAGTGGTGTTTGCCGGGTCTCAAAACTGGGCCAGTTCTGTTTAATGTCTTTATCAACGATTTGGATGAGGGGACCGAGTGCACACTCAGCAAGTTTGCAGTTAACATCAAGTTGGCTGGGAGTGTTGATCTGCTGGAGGGTAGGAAGACTCTGCAGAGGGATCTGGACAGGCTGGAGCAATGGGCCAAGGCCAATTACATGAGTTTAATGAGGCAAAGTCCTGGGTCCTGCACTTGGGTTGCAACCACTGCGTGCAACATTACAGGTTGGGGGAAGAGTGGCTAGAAAACTGCCCAGTGGAAAAGGACCTGGGGGTGCTGGTTGACAGCATCTGAAATGAGCCATCTTATGCCCAGGCAGCCAGGAAGGGCAGCAGCAACCTGACCTGTATCAGAAAAAGCACAGCCAGTAGGACCAGGGCAGCCGTCATCCCCTTGTACTCAGCACTGGTGAGGGCGGACCTCGAATCCTGTGTTCAGTTCTGGACCCCTCACTACCAGGAAGGCGTTGAGGTACTGGAGTGGGTGCTAAGAAGGGCAACAAAACTGGTGAAGAGTGAAGAGCACAAGTCCTATGAAGAGCAACTGAGGGAACTGGGGATGTTAAGCCTGGAGAAAAGGAGGTTGAGGGGTGACGTTATTGCTCTCTACAACTACCTGAAAGGAGGATGTAGTGAGGTGGGTGTTGGTCTCTTCTCCCAACTAACAATCGATAGGATGAGAGGAAATGGTCTCAAGTTGCATCATGGTTAACATGTTGCAGATAATACTCCTTTGACTCAAGGTTTTCCCAAAATTCAGGTAAGAATGGCAGTTGGGTGATCTTACTTCCTCATCAAGGTGAAGTGCATTTAATCTATCACAGACAGACCCTATTTTATTTAATCTGACACGACAGATGACTTCACAGTCATCTTGTTCTCACTTGTGGTCAGAACTGCTCTTCAAGCTGACTTATCGTGCTTTCAATCATGTTTACTTTTACTTCAGTTCTTTAAGTGGGAAAAGCATCCCAAAATAATGGGAGAATAACTCACTAGTCACATATTTTGTCCTTTGTTAGCCCTTATTCTGAAGAGCCATCCTGTGGAATGGTGACTGCAATTGCAGATGAGAAAGAAGAAGGTGAGGCTACACCAGGAACACTTCACTCATGATACTTTTATCTGGCACTGTGGTCAAAGAGGAAAAGATTGAATATGGTTGTATTGATGGTATAGATAATTAAGAAATCAGCTGTGGTGTATTCCAGCATATATTAATCATCTAAATTCATAACGAGACTGCAATTAAAGAAGCAAGGTGAATTAACTTGGAATGAGACGTTGAAACTTGATAGAGCAAGTCTTTTCTGAAGTCTGGGACAAGGCAGCTGGCGAATGGCAGATAGAGAGCTGGGCAATTTACCTCCATAGATACCTTCCAGCCCAACTGTGTGGTCAGCAGAAAAAGAGCCTTGCATTATAGATTCCTTCTTTTGTGAAATTTCTATTCTCTATTTTACTCCATTCACTAAATCTGTCTCATTTTGTTAGATATTTTGTAGCATTTATTCCACAAGGAAAACCTCACTTCTGTGTTCTGACAAGAACATTATGTGTGCCTGTGTATAAGCAATCACTTCTCTGCAAGGAAGTAACAATGGTCTGCTTGTCCACTGTAATTACTGAAGTTCACCTCAGTAATATCTGCTCCTCTCCCTGAGCTGTCTCTTGCCTTAGAAGCAGCAATGGAAACTTCCAGAGGCTACCACACACTTGGGTAGCTTATACTCAAGTTTTTGTCTACTGTTATTCCAAATGACAGAGGATTGGGGCATCTTGTCATGTAGAAATATTACCCTGAGAAACTACATCTTGCTTGCCTGTAAAGCTGAATAGTACTGTTCTGCCTTCCTCCCTTGGCAATTTCAGAAGAATTCCTGACATCCAAACATCTGCCCACTGCCACAGGGCAGAATAATTTCAAGCGAACTTGAAGCAGGGCACCAAGTTACAGTTATCTCGGAAAACGTTTGACACATTGTAGCAGGCTATGTTATGATCTCCTTAGTGCGCATGTTTAACAAATATTCATTTGTTAATGGACAGTTTTGCCACTACTTTCAATTTGTTTTTTCCTCTAAAGGATTATTGATAATTTTGGGACATATGGTATGCTAGGTTATAACAACATATGTATTATTTTCCCGTTTCTTTTCCCTTCCAAAACATTTGAAGCTGATTGCCAATTTTCATAACAACCTTCTAAACATTATGGAGTTTCCTGAGAATTTAGTAGGGCTGGAGCTTACGGAAACTTGCAGCTTCTTCAAAGATGAATAGTAAAGCAGTTATTTTGAAATCCAGTTGTGCTTCTGTCTTGCTTATCTCTCACAGGGAAAAAAGCCCCTGACCCTCTATGGGGATCCTCTTCAAAGAAAGTGCTACATGAACCACAAATAAAATTGTAGCCTTCATTAAATTATTAAAATAGTCTGCTGCTCTCTGGCAGCAGGATCAGAAAACTTCATTCCTACTCCATATTTTATCTTTCCAGGCTTTCTGTCCCTTACTACAAAATATGTAGCTGACAAAATTCAATATAACCTCTGAAAGGACTCCTGAGCACTGCTGCTATAGTTGAATTGTGTTCTTTGATTGCTTTGGAGATGATGTAAAAGGAGGAGCAGGGATAATATTTGAAAAATTACTAAAACAAAGTCAAAGGTTGCAATTTGAAACGAGAGTCTTTGACTTTTTTCCAAACTGTTTTCAATGTTTCCATCTTCCCTTTATAGTTTCTCAATGTGCAGCAGATGTAATTTTCTTTAGGATCAAGACAATGGTCTCCTTTTTATTTCATGCGAAATATTATTTATGCACTAGAGGTAGAAGGAATTCATTTGCACTACAAGGATTTCTTCTGCAACACTGCAGAGCAAGAGCCATGGAAAACATCCAGGCCATGGACTACCTACTTCTAGAAGTTCAGGTCTCTTTAAAAAGAATTTACAGCGTGATAAAATTAGACAAATACTAACCTTGTAATTAGGAATGTAGATCTGGATGGGAACTCCTGGATCATTGGAAGTGCTGAGGCCAGACAGCCGGATCATGTAACCTCCTCCAACAACTGACTGAGCTCTGTCTGAATCTAGCTTTTCTTTGTAGTTTTTATTTCTACTGCAAGGCTTTGCCAAGGTCTTACTGCTTTCAAGGTTAGAGAGATGATCCTCTATCCTAGCTGCCCTCTTTTATGTGTTCTTTTGAAACCTATTGCTAATTTATGCAGCTGTTTTTATGCTGCTCTTTTTCAATGGTTCCTTTATTTTTTCTCTTTTCATAGACAGCATACCTCTCAGTCACCAAACTTATACAAAAAAGGTCCTATCTGTTAAGCAGTATGTACACTGCTCTGTGGGATATCTGCTGTGTGTTTCCCTCCCTTGTTCAAATTGGGGAACCTATTGCACCACAATCTGAATTATATATTGGTAGTTCGTCATCATCCATGAGTCTCCATCCCTCTCAGGTTTTCCCCATCTTTGGTTATTCCCAATAGATATATTTATAGCAAGAACACTTGACCTGCATGCATGTCCTTACGCTTGATACAAATGACTTTCATCTCGTATGTCTCACTCTGGTTTTCAAGGTGAATCAACTCTCTTTGAATAACAATATGATCTTCCTCAGTTTGATGCCTTTATGATCTGAGACAACAGTCAATTTTAATGGTGCAATCACATTTTTGCACCAGGTGCATTAAAGAAAACATGAATCAAATTTATTCTATGATATAGTCCTGGGCAACTGCCTATTAATTATCCTTTGTCTCCAGGCTTCTAATTTCCCTGCAATTTCCCCTTTAACCAGTTCTTCTTCTAATTTATAATCTTATATTAATCTCTAGTTTCTGACTTAATGTTTCCTCTCTTATGCCACATCATAATTAGTATTGTAGCACTGTCCAGGTAGATTGAATCAGCTGCTTCTCCTTAGCCTTAATAATTATTTACTTGTTTGGTCTTGCATGTTCCACGTTTAGTAAGCATGTGCAGCATTTCTCTCTACTTCCTTCCATGTCTTTAATTATGCTTTCCATCAAAGTTTGTTCTAAAAAGTTGTGTATAATTGTGTTCAGACTAACAATTCTTTATTTAACCACATTATGTTTCTTCCTCCTTTGCTGTCCTCTGGCTGTATGACCTCTTTGACAATTTGACAATGAATTCTATGGAGCACATCTGCAACTTCAGAAGACATTTCTCTTTGGGGCTTGGAGGTAACCCAAACTCCTGGAAGCTGGAATGCATGGAGGTGTTCAGCCTCTTTCTGCTCTAACATAGTATTTTTGGTTCCTGCTTTTGTTCTGTTTAGCCACTCTTCCTTTACATCCCCACTCCATATTCCATCATACTTCATATAACTGACATGAAAGCACTTTTGGTCTAAGTTGTTGTTATCTTTAATCTGTATTGTACTCCACCATGACTACAAAACCTGCCCATACTTTATTTATATGCCTAAGCATTATGTTGTTACCTTTTAGAATGTTCATGCACAATCTAATTCCATTTGATTTCTAACAAATTTATTCCCGTAAGGTTTTGACTTCTGTGACTTTCAGATTTTACCTTTTAAAATGCCTGGCAAAAGAAAGATTATGGTGTGAAAGCAGCTGTTTTTTCTGGTTGAAAAGATGCCACATCAGATTGCTGAGTTTTATCTGCTTGGATGTTGTGTTGGAAGTGATAATCTGATGAGGGTTTACCTTCCCTTCCTGAGTTTCCATTCTTCAGCATTTTGCTTAAGCGATAGAGGGGAGGATAACATAATAAAAAGGTAGTTTTTTTCTTTTTTTCCTGGTATAAATTGTAGCACCAAATCCTTAAACTGTTAAACAACAAGGAAAAAAAAGTTATCTCCTTAATCAACTTGACTTCCTTGATAGATTTGTTACCATTTATATTCTGGTTCACCATACATTCAAATAACTTCCAGGATAGCTGAATCCTGAAGTTTAATAAAAAACCAGCCTAGTAAAGGATGAAAATAAAGGGAACAATTTTTTGTTAAATCTCAGCTAAAGCAAGCTCAATGGACTAGTCATTGTGGGGATGGAGAGAATAGGAGGAAGAAAGACAGGACAGTCCTAGGGCTACCTGATTAAGTTTGGGTGCAAAGAATTAATTGGCCTTGATCCATCTTGCTTCATTGTGGGACCTTGAAGGCTTTATGAAATGGTGAAGTTTTTCCAGGATAAGACGATTTCCTGCTCAGTTCCAATTAGCTTATTTGCAGTGCTGTCCAAGCCTCATAATTAGCAGCAAGTTAATTTTGAGGCTACAGTCCTTGTTTATTATGCCTATTGCCTAAGAGCAAGATGAGTGTCATCATATTCCAGTGACTGTGAACAATAAAATAACAGCAGTGTCTCCACCAACTGACAAAAAAGAAACAAAAGCTGTCTTAGGTGTCGTGGGGTTTTGGAGAATGCATATTCCGGGTGATAGTCTGATCATAAACCTTCTCTGTGAAGTGACCTGGAAACAGAACTACTTTGAATGGGGCCCTGAGTGGCAGCAAGCCTTTGAATGAATTAAATAGCAGACAGCTCATGCAGTAGCACTTGGGACAGTCCAGGCAGGACAAGATGTGAAAACTGTGCTTTGCACCTCAGCCAGGGATAATGGCCCCACTGGAGCCTCTGGCAGAAAGTGCCGGGAGAGACCTTTAAGGTTTTGGAACTGGGGAGATAGGGGGTCTGGAGCCCATTACGCTCTAACTGGAAAGAAATAGCAGCATATGAAGGAATTCAAGTCACTTCAGAAGTAGCTGGTACTGAAACACAGCTCCTTTTGGCAGCCTGTGCTTGGCTGGATGTTCAAAGGGAGGGTCTCCTCTATGCATTGTACAACTCATGCTACATGGAATAAGTGGATCGCATTGATAATACAATGGGTTTTAATGGGAAACGCCAACCGCTTGGGAATTCTGGATGTGATCATGGACTAGCCAGAGGGCCAAAACTTGAGAGTATTGCCAGAGGAAGTGACTCATGCTGAAGAGGCCTCTCTCTATAATAAATTACCAGAAGCCATATGTCCTCTTTACAGATGGATCCTGTTGTATTGGGAGAAAATATCAAAAGTGGAAAGCCGCTGTGTGCTGAAGGAGAAGGTAAATTGAGTCAGTTTGCAGAGGTGAAAGCCATCTGGCTATCCTTAGACATTGCTAAATAAGAAAAATTGATAGTACTTTATGCATAAAGGTGAGCTATTTACAGCTTTGTGGGCCTGTGACACATCAGGACATTTAGGAAAAGATGCAACATATATATGGGTTCATGGTCAAGGAGTGGACTTGACCATGGATGCTATTGCACAAGCTATTCATGAATATGAAACATGTGCTGCAATTAAGCAGGCCAAATGTCTCTGGTATAGAGGATTGTGACTGAAATATCAACATGAGGAAGCCTAACAGATTGACTATATCACACTATCATGAACCTGCCATAGCAAGCAGCCTGTGCTTACAATGCTGGAAGCAACTACTGGATGGCTGGACTCATTTCCAAACCAACCTCATGAACACCTGGGCCAAGGAGTATGACATTAACCCGGTGTATCACATCCTCTATCATGCACCAATCTCTGGGAAAGTTGAATGATACAATAGACTGTTAAAAACTACACTGAAGGCTGGGAAATTTAAGCCTTGGGATACACATTTAAGAGAAACCACTTGGTAGGTTAACACTGGAAGATCTGCCAGTTGACCTGATTCTGCCCAATCAAAAGCCCTGTGCACTGTGGAAGGAGATAAGATCCGTATAGTACTTAAAAGGAACTTGTTGGGGAAAAGAGTCTAGGTTATTCCTTCCTCAGGAAAGGGTAAACCTATTTGTGGGATTGTTTTTGCTCAAGGACCTGGATGCACTTGGTAGGTAATGCAGAAGGATGGGGGAGTCCAGTGCAGACCTCAAGGTGATTTAATCCTGGGTGAAAATAATCCATTATTTTAGTTGGATGTTATAGGAATTACTATAGAAGGAACACCTTGGTGCTAGTGAGGCTATGAGCAAGGGGAGCTGTTCATTGCAATGTTAAACTTGGCCCAAAGGAAACAGGGATTGAGATTGTACTGGATGTACCTTTAAATTGTTGTAAACCATGATTTAAGTTGCATGTTATAGGAATTACTGCAGCAGGAACCACATGAACCAATGGAGGGCAAGCCTTACAAGAAAGAATGCAAGTACAGCAGTCCCAACCTGAGCTGGCTTTTCAAATAGCTCCATGCAATGCACCTCCCCTCCTGTCCTGAGTGACCACCATAACAAATGGAGCCCAAAGTGAGAGACTAAATGAACCCAGTGGACATTTTATAGGCATTTGTGGACATATATGGACATTTTACAGATATTTTACAGGGGTGGTCCATTGACTAAGGGAATGATATCAGTGTATTGTATGAAAGGATGGGAAGCAGGATGGTGGTTAATGAGGATGTATTGTACAGTGTGGGACCTGAGCATGACATAAATGGTATGGAATAAAGGAGGGAGAATGTGCTGATTTTGGCTGGGGTAGAGGTAATTTTATTCATAGTAGCTAGTATAGGGTTATGTTTTGGATTTGTGCTGGAAAGGGTGTTGATAGTACAAGGACAGTCAGGCTGGTTAGTGCCCTCAGGGCCATGACAGCTGGGAGCCTGCTTGCATGATCTTCCTAGGTATGCTTGAATACAGTATTTAGACAGATAGTGTATATTTGAAATATGAAATAACATTGGGCCTATTCAGTCCTATTAATGTGATTTCTGTAGTTTAGCCATCAGAATTTGGCATATTTTCCTGAGCCCAGAGTGATATCGCAATAAGACTTACCTAGGTTCAGAAACTCACATGCAAAGACTCTGATCTGTAGTAAAAGCTATTAACAATTTAAATGAAATATAATCGGGATTTGGACATGATGTCATGGAAATATCACTAAGAGAGAAGCTCCAATTACGGAAGCCTGTATTTAATATTGTAACGGACTTAGAAGTATTTTATTCTAAAACTGAGCATAAAGTTCAAACAAAAGTATTTCCTAGTTTATACAGATACCAAATTTCATTAAACTCACATCTATCTTATTATAATTTTTGATCTTTCAAGAAAAAAGTTAAGAGAATGAGAATTCTTTTGTTTCCTCTTCTTTTCTTGGTACTCTTTATCTTATAGAATCATAGAATAGTTAGGGTTGGAAAGGGCTTTAAGATCATCTAGTTCCAACCCCCCTGCCAGGGGCAGGGACACCTCCCACTAAACCATGCCACCCAAGGCTATGTCTAATCCAGCCTTGAACACCGTCAGCGATGGAGCATTCACAACTTCCCTGGGCAACCCATTCCAGTGCCTCACCACTCTTACAGTAAAGAATTTCTTCCTCATATCTTGTTTGGCTTTGAGTTACAGCTGTGACATTCAATTAGATGCTGCAAATGCACCAGTTTATTTGACACTGAAAGAAAGAAAATATGAATAATTTGTCATAAAAATATGATTCCTGCAGGATTCTCAGTCTTAATTATTGTTACTTAATAATATAAAGCAGATTTTTTTTTTGTTGTTACTCTTCTGTGAAGATTTTGATGGGAATTTATAGGTATTAAACATAGCCAGAGGAGGGAGCCTCTAATTGTCCTATGAATGCAATGAAATCCTTTTGGGAATAAAAACAAAGTAAGAAACTTTTCAATTAAAGAAAAAAAAGAGAGGCCTTTGTTCATTCTTATAGTTTTTAATGAGAAACTCCCCCGTCCAAGCATATTTATTGTAGTATCTTTTTCAGTGACTCAGTGTAATGCCTCCATGAAATCTAGTACATGAAGTACTCACAGCTGGTCCTGCAAACTGCCCAAACTGCCAAGAAACTCTTCCTGGTTTCATAACTGAGCCTTTCTCCTTCCCCCAACAAAGCAGAGCAGTGCTCATCTTTGCTCCCGTTCTCCCTTCTGTTTGTCTTCCTTTCTGCTCCTTTCCTTCTCCAGGCCTGTTCGAATCATGACTTCTGTTGCTTATTTTATATGGCAGCAGGTTGGGATGGGGAGTCTCACAATGGGTTCTGATCATGGGAGGGAGGCAAGTGAAGGTAACATTTGTATCAGCTCAGATAAGCTTGTGGGTGTTGTGGTTTAAGCCCATTTAAAAATGACTGCTACTGCTGAACCGAGGACAGTGGGGAAGCAATCCACAGGAGGGTTGTGGTCATCTAACTCAGTTACCTCTGCTTTGAAGAGTGCAGGCACAGCATTCTCTTCACATCCTGAAAATGATCTAATCTATAGCTAACTATTAGTCATTGCAGCTGTTGATTCGTCTTTGAGGCTTTAACCATTCTCCCTGCATGCAACTAAATATAATATTTGAGCAAAATTTTACTTAAAATTGCAAACTTCAGAGTAATTCAGTGTGTATGTGTGTGTGTGTGTCTTTTCTGAATATTATAGCATTCTGAATTCAAATTGCTACACCTGAACGATCTTATGATGTGCTCATCATGTTCCTTTCTCCTTCATCTTCTCAACTCTGGATGAAAAAAATTCACAAAAGGATATAGAATCAAAAATTAGAAAACTCTGAAATGCGGTTGTCTATAGGATCAAAATTGTTACTTTTGTGAATGTCAGCACACGACAATGGTCTATATCTTTTTCTTCTTTCTAGGGTGAAAGCTATACTGTGTTGTGTGGCATTCTGAGTGAATTGGGAATTTGTACTAAATTGGGTGTTGGGATGCAGCATTCCCTTACAGTTTATATACAGTTTAGTTTCATGGTTGAGATAATTGGAGTCTGTCCTGTGGAAGTGAGTCTTTTCTTCCTGCTACTGCCATAGAGATCCATATGGTGTCATGGAAAGTAACATGAACAAAACTTTCCATAAGTGAGCACCCTTTATCTTTTCCTAACTTTCTTTGTGCCTTCTGCTAGGGTTTTGTCCTAGTGTACATGTGTGCTGGTATTTACAACTGTATCTCAAGACTGTAGGACCAATGCTTTCTGAATAGGTGAAGCCCTGTATGGCAGTAAGCTTTCTGGAAAACATTGGTGCCAGGACGTCTACTTCAGCACAAAAATCATTAGATTATTTTCAAAATGTCCATGGCCTCATTTGCCAAATCTAAGATGAGGCTCACCCTGCTTCCCTTTCACTCTGTTGTAAAACTGAATCTAGAACATATATGAAAATAGCCTCACGGTGAAAATGAAAACAGCACAGATTAGTGCCTGTCACCTTGGAACTGCAGTGCTGTAATTCTCTTTGTAGATGAGACTGCTCTTTAAAATTGTTTAGTAATTATTCTCAGAGCAGTTAAATGTACCTGCTTAAGAAATAGGTCTTCAGGTGAGTAGTACTTTCCACGATAAACAGCCTCACTGCAAGTTTTCATCTTGCTTGCCAAAAACACAGAACAGGCAGGGACTGAAAATATGTATAGGGAAAACTAGCTTGGTGAACTTCTTATTTTTAGAGCTTTCAGCAGTGGTTAAATGCTTAAAAAAAGCCCATTTCTTGTTTTGTTAAACAAACCACTCATACTTATCTTAACATACATAACCATGATTCACTGAGTAGCAATTAGACAGAAGTCTTCTACAGATGGGCTCAGTGATATAAAAGAACTCTTTAAGCCCTTCCTCACTAGCATGTGAATAACTGCAGCAAGAGCGGGCAATTATAGCTTAAGCTAAAGTGTTAAGACACTGTGATCAAACGCTGTAACAGCTACTATCATTAATGGACTGGCATTGAAGGGAGATTATAATCTTTACCAGTGAAGTCACTTTTTTGCCTTCATTTTGCTCTACAGTTCTCACAGTGATAAGTTGTTTTAATAGTGGTTTGTATTCTATTACTGCCTGGTTGTGATCAAAGCCTTAACACACACTGGAAATTTTCTGTAAAGATCCCTTCCATCTGCTTCTGAACACTTTCCATTTCCTATTTGACTGGCAAACTTTTCCAGGGCTTCTTCCTGCAAGCAAGAGACATTTGGTAGAAAAGCTGCTTCCAAAACTTGCAGAGGAAACATTCATTTGATGCTTGTTCGTTCTGAGATTACAGATGCCTGTTTAACTCCCATCACATCTCATTTTAGTTTCCTTCTGTTGATTTGTTTTAAGGGATGTATCCAAGACATAATGTTCAAATCCAGACCTTGGATCTTTCCAGAAAGTGCAACTCAAGGTTCTATTCTATTCCATTGAGGAAATTGAATTTTATTTTCCTGATCAACAAGTGAATTAGGACCCTAAGGATTAGGTGTCAACACCGTGGTTTCAGAAGTATGCGGTGCAATTAAGTGGTAGCTTCACATCATAGTATATTTTTTGTTTGCTTTCATTTTTTATCTTTATACCACAAAGAATCAGGTATGAACTGGTTCTCAAATGCAAATCTCTTCTAGCTGCTGTAGATGATTAAGTTTCAGATAAAAATCATGACACTTCTCATGCTTTTCCTCAAAATCTGACGTCTGATCTGGATATGCTTGAAATTGGAAATTCAGCCACTTTCAAAAGTCCAGTTAGATGTCCTCAGTTTGTTGCAAGGTTGCAATCCTTTCACTTTAGGTAGATTATGACAGTTTTGCCCAGCTGGTGGCTAATGTCAGTGCTCAACTTTCACTAGCTGGTGTGCCCTCTGAATGTAAAAGAAAGGAAGAAAATAGGCTTGAAAATGTGGCCATTTCCTTTTCTGAAAGTACTGTATGAACATGTCTGTGTTATACAGGAGAGAACTGCCACTGATTTTCTCAGAACTCACTAAAAACTTACCATGCTGTACTGCAGACAAAGCTTTTCAGTGTTCAGTTCTTCTCACTCAAGTGTTTTCCTTCCTTGGCTCTCAGCCACAGATTAATAGTCTGTAACCAAGCTCACTTTCAAAAATGTCAAATTTAATTGAAAAGTAAAATCAGAAAATAAAAAGTTATCTGGCATGACTCCTCTGGGTCTCACTCTTACAAGCTTTGCAGGTTCCTCTGCTTCATTAACTAACCCTGTGTTGGAAGGCTAAGCCTTTGCTGTCCCCACTTCAGCTTCTGCCTGGAGTCCCTTGGGCATGATCCAGCCATGGTGGCATCAGAGGAACCCAGCTAGTTTCAGTTCTGGCTCACGGGCTGCACAGAGCAATAACAGAGGCCTTTTGTCCCTCCCCTCCCTGCTTTGCCAATAAGCTGAGGAAAAGCAATAGCATGAGCTGTCAGATGGCTAAGGACGTAGGCTGCTGTCTGCTCCCTGTTATTGCTCCATCCCAATGCTGGGCAACAATCCCAAGAGAAGCTGGAATGGAAGGTGCAAAGTACAGAGGTACAAGCAGCGGAGCTCTTAGAGAAGATTATGGATAGAGTGGGCCAAATGTTTTCCCAAGAAACAAAGAACTGAGCAGGAAGCATTTGGTTTAGAGCCTGCTGGTTTGGGTGAATCAAAGAAAGAGTTGTGTAAAAGCTGTATGTCTGTCATGGTGAGCTGGGAATTCAAAATACTGACCCTGGCTCACCATGTAACTCTAGAACTGAGAATTGGGAGCTGCCAGTCCCTACTGTACAGAACTGCCTGCCGGGTCAATTTTACTACATGCACAACCCCTGACATTGGTAGGAATGTCTAAACCACAATCCCGTTCTTGTGTGAATTTACTGAAGAGCAGAACACTGAGTTTTTTGGCTCAAGTTCATGCTGGGAAAAACTGTCAAAGCACAGAAATCTGTCTAGGAAGCAGCTGTTTATAGCTGTTGTGAATGTGCACCAGTACCAAGTTCTGTTTGATGGATAACACATGCCCTTAGATATCAAAGCTTTCCAGTGCTTTTCTTTGATTTTGAGTCCATCCAAATTAAGAAGCCTTGTATCTTACAGCAAGGAAGCTTGCTGTTATAAGATCTCGGTGTTATGGTAATAGTGCCTTGACAGAAGAGAGTCTTAGTGTATTACAGAGTGCCGCCTGCCCTGGGACGGTCTTTTCTGGTGGACATTCGTCTGGCTGTTGTATTTGGATGCCAGCAGAATCCAAATGATCACCATTTCTGGCCTGCAGGTAGAAAGTAGCATAGTGTTGATGATTATATATTCAGAGGGACCACACACAGAGGGCATTTCATTGTTGTTTTTTTAAGTTGTTATTTGCCTGTGACATCTGCAAGAATTCTTACCATTCCTCATCTGTGTTTTATCTTGGAGGGAGGTAAAATGCAACAGAGGAACAACTGAAGCCAAGTTAAAAAGTGAAGTTCTCAGTCCAGTGCAGGTGTGCAGTGAGTCCTCAGTATTCATGCACGTCATAGACTTTTTCCTGCCTTCACACAGTGCTACAAAATTGCAGAAGATAAATTTATAGCAGGAGCCATTATTAGAACTTATTACTTGCTTATTTACTGTTGAGTATGTTGTGCAGCACATATAAGATTTTAAGGCACTAAGACTTGTGCATGTGTGGAATTCATAAAGGAAGGTGTTAATTTCCACAGAATCCTCCTCTTATTTTTTCAGTATACTTTTTGTTGCTTCATACTCTGATAGCTGTTCCCCATCAAGAGATGAGAACACTTGGTACAGACACAGGAGGTCACTCTTAGGTAATACATTCATGAATGTACCTTGCATTTTCTCAGTGATTTCCCTTATTTGGCTCTGCTGTTCCCGCTGGACTCTTCCCCAGATAGTCTTGTTGGAGAGTGGAAGACTGCATTTTTGTTGGGAACCAAAACAGGAGAGGTAGAGAGGGCCCTCATTAAGGAGCCTCAGGATTTTCTTCAGTACAGCCTAAAGCAAGGAGACCTGCCTTGGCAGGAACAAGGGCTTGTAGGACATTTTTGGTAGATGAAGGAGTGCCAGAATAGAGATAAGGCCCTCGCCCATGCTCTGTATTCTGCATCTGTAAGATGAAGTACTAGGATTTCACTGCTAAAATACCCTCTTCCTTTAGGACTGGAGGTTGTGCTGATTAGTGGTTACAGTAAGAGTGGTGTAGTAAAGTCTCTTCAAAACTCTGTCACCAATTTGCCTTTGGGACAATTGCCTCACTTTCTTTATTCCTTAATTTCCTAAGCTGTAAACTGAATAACCACATCTCTGTCTTTGCAAAGTTCTTTCAATAAGTTAAGCAATGGAAACTGAGTATTATCCAAGAGACTAGTCTTGGACTGCCTTTGTGTAGGTGGACAGGGGCTTTTTTCCCAGCACACCAAACAGCTGCATATTGTAATGATTGCTTTTTCGTTCATTTCCGTGTGTTACACCTCTCCTTCCAGAAGAAGTAGGCTTGCAGTGTTTGCTTTTGCTTAGCTCTAAATGTTCTAGCCACTGCAGATGTTACTTGGTCTCCTCTCTTGCTAGAGTGTGGGAAGGCTGAGTGTTGCCAGTAAAATCAAGCTTCCCCTTTTTATCTTTGCCATAACAGTTTAAAGCAGTTGATCTCCAGGTTTCTTTTGTAAGAACCGAATAGAAAACAGCCTGCATTGGCAATAGCTGTGATGCAACACTTTTTCGTAGATGTAGAGAACCTGCTGCAGACTCCCAGGTAGTCATATTCATGCAGAGCTTTGCATTTTCAACCAATTCTAAGAAATGCTGTATTCCCAGAAAAGCAAACGATTCAGCCAGCACTCAGCCTGAGTCTTCTCATATCAGGGGGGCAGCCTGAGTTTACATTAACAAAATTAGGGTCACTTTTACAGAGTTTTGTTGGAAAAGGTGGGTAAACTATTTTCAGTAAAATAATCATCCATCTTAAAGCAGCACTAGATAGAAGCTGGAAAGCACCATACAAATACTACAAAAGACAAAAGCCAGACTCCTGGAGAATATAATGTATTTTCAAAGTTACACTGAAGGGCATTTACTGCCTATGGACATTTTTCAATTTGAGCAACTTCATAAAGGCTATGAGAACAGTCTTCAGGCATTTATAGAGGAACACGAATACGCAATCTCTTCAAACACTGGGGGAATAACTAAATAAAATTCATTTATATGACTACCTACCTTCCAAACTGTTTAAATGTTAAGTACCCTAAAATTAATTTGCAGTCCAGATCAACACTATGTCTGTAAAGAATCTCTGATTGATCTAAACCTCAGAAGAGTTTGAAGGAAATGAAAGTAGTTACCTGAAACTAATAATGGTTTCCTAATGAATGACGAATGCAGCTGTCTGAGACAAGGGGAGGATTTCCCTAGTGACAACCAAGTGACAGAAACCGTAGAAATAGATGTATTTTCAAGGTATCTCTGCGGCACATAGTATGGTTATAGAATCATAGAATAGTTAGGGTTGGAAAGGACCTTAAGATCATCTAGTTCCAACCCCCCTGCCAGGGGCAGGGACACCTCCCACTAAACCATGCCACCCAAGGCTATGTCCAATCTGGCCTTGAGCACCGCCAGCGATGGAGCATTCACAACTTCCCTGGGCAGCCCATTCCAGTGCCTCACCACCCTTACAGGAAAGAATTTCTTCCTCATATCCAGTCTAAACTTCCCCTGTTTAAGTTTGAACCAGTTACCCCTTGTCCTCTCACTACAGTCCCTAATGAAGAGTCCCTCCCCAGCATCCCTATAGGCCCCCTTCAGATATTGGAAGGCTGCTATGAGTTCTCCACTCAGCCTTCCCTTCTCCTGGCTGAACAGCCCCAACTTTCTCAGCCTGTCTTCATAAAGGAGGTGCTCCAGTCCTCTGATCATCCTTGTGGTCCTCCTCTGGACTTGCTCCAGCAGTTCCATGTCCTTTTTATGTTGAGGACAGTCAAGACAACAGCTTGTGGTCTGCAGGTGCGCTGTTACATCTGTATATTTGGGGTTGTGGGACAGTGTCAAATCCACCTCTGAAGAAGCAGGTCTGAATCATTAGATGTTGCTGAGGATATGAGAGTTATAAGGAGCATCTTAGTTCAAGCACTCTCAATTATCCATGCAAAAATCTCTGAAGAGATTGGTGTTTTCTTCAAGTTGTAATTAGTGTTTTTTTTATCAGTATGTTGGACATACATAAAGATTTGAAATCTCTCTTTCAAAATTGCTGGTTACAGTAATAGCTACTTTCTTTATTAATTATTAGAGAAATAATGAATTCATTTCTCTTGCAACTCTTTAATAAGGAAATGCAAGCTGTCTTTGAAGTACTAGCAACCCAGTTATTCTGTGCTATTCTGACACAACATGTATTAATCTTCCTTCAAGGCTTTAAGCTGTTCTGTTTATCAAGCAAATCAGCAAATAAGTCAAAGCGCAACTCTAAAACTGAAGCAGCCTTATCTACAATACAGGAAATAGAATTCAGCTGCTATTTTACGGCACACGGGGCTGTCAAAGAACAGTCTTTATCCAAATCAGACAAGTTTACCAACAGATCAACTAATTGTAAATTATGGAGAAAGGTAAATGTACATGAAGGTGGAGGCATAAATCCCAGATTTCAAATCTAACGTGCCTTTTCTCTGACATGTCACAGTTTCAAGAAGAAATTTCCCAAAAGAGTTGAATAAAAACAAATGTACAACTTTCCATCTATAACACAGATGGAAACAGAGCTCACAAATCTTCAGGTATGCATAGGAGAGAAAGTACTATTCTTATTGAAGTTGAATAATGAAAGGAAACAAGGATAAGAGATGCTCTTTGAGAAAACTCTGAAGCCTTGTCTACATGGAATTGTGCCGGTTTTGTGGGTTTTGGCTTTTTTTCTGTTGACTGGTTGGGTTTTCTTGTGGGTTGTTGTTTTTTTCTTTTAATTTTACCCTATCTATTCCTGTGACAACGCTAATGGATTTAAAGAGTCTGTCCATTCTGTTTACATTGGGTTAGCTCCCAGTGACCGAGAGAGATATCCATAGAGCTCTGGACTTTCTCAAAATAATTGCATACCATCCTGGGTGCAACGTCCATCAGAATTTACATTCTTGGACCTTTTTCATTGTCGATTTTCTGCTAGAACCTGCTGTGTTTATCAGCCTCATGGTCAAATTCAAAAGATCCTGTAATTACCCTGATACTGTCTCGTTGTTCATATGTTTTTAATGATTTCAACATCTTCATGTTGTCCAAGGACACAACTGACCACTGCAAATCAAATAGTTATTAGAAACAGGGTGAAGAACGAATACTCTTGCAGCATGGATGATTTTGAATAAAACTGAAACTGCTTTTACAGTAGTCAGAATTGTGCCATGTGAATATCATAAGACATGAAGTGGGGAGGGGGGAGAAGCGACGGTAGGCCACATCAAAGGTCCTTCTAACAAAGTACCCTGTTCCCAGCAGTGGCCTGATAGTTATGCCAAGGGGAAAGTATAAGAACAGGAAAAGAATACAATGACAGGTTTTCAGCGTGCTCTCCCAGATTATTTTCTTCATTGTGAAGTATTTTCATATTAATGCATTCTGTCTTCTTTTGGTTGAGTAATACAGATCACAGGCAAAGGATTGCCTGCAATATGACAGTAACTCGCAGTGGCTGTGGAACAGCAGGATCTGGAAGGCCTTTTTGCTGAGTGCAGGTCACCCAAGAGCGCTGATGGCACAAGGTCATCTCAGGTTCCCTTTCAACAGAAGGAAGTGTCTGTCATTTGCCTTTCTGATACTTTTTGCTCCTGAGAGCTACTTGCTCATTATATACTGGTTTTATACTGGTTTTTGGGGTGTTAGGGATGTAGTCACTGATGATAAGGCTATTTGAGAGTGCTCTACCCTCATTTTTGCAGCACCAGGTACTACAAAAGATATGAAGTAACAGATTTGCAGGATTGCAATTCCAATGAAACATAGAGGTCACTGATGAGACTTGGCTACCAGAATACCCTCCAATGTATTCAAGTGCTTAACTTTCACTGAAGTTGCCTGATTGTTTGTTCGCATGAAATTCCAAAGCATAATCTAAAATTAAGCTTCTGATTTTGTCTGCAGGGGAAGTTAATTAGCACATCTCAACTTGCTCACCAATATCACTTTCATTTGGTGTTAAGAGCAAGTTTAGCACTCAAGTCTCTTTTTTTTTTCATAGCAAACAGCCTGTGCTTATTATCATATTAAAAGAATGCCACTGGTTAAATCAGGCAATGAATATAAATAGCTGCATTACTGCCATCAGGCATCAGTGTTTATTTAGTGGATGTGAATCATGTGTGCCTCTTTGATCTGGCTTTGACTAAGCCATTGCTGTTTTCATACAAAAGAGGTTATTTGCAAACACTGCAAGAGTATCATATACATTAAACATGGAACCAATCAATATGGGAGGCTCTCTGCTACTTTGACAACCCTGTGTGCTGCCACAGTGTCTCTAAGTGTTTTGAATTTCTCTGTGAGTACCTGGGTCCCTTAAGACACTCTCAGCATTTTCCTTTGGACCAGAGAAGATCAAGATTGAAATCTGGGCCCCACTGAAATCTGTGGTCATATCACTTTTGGGTCCCTGTGAAGGGTACATATCTGGCAGCAGAGAGGACAAAACCAACCAAGGACAACACTGATTTATTTGTGGACTGGTTTGATTACAGTGCATGCAGGAGAGTATTTGAAAGAGAAATTTGTGCATAATCAGATAAGCAGATAGACTCAGACCTACTTGTGCTCATTATTCACACTGAACTTTTTATTACTTTTTGCTAAAACAAAGCTCCTGTGTTGAATTATTAAACTAAACCCACATGCCTTCCCTTTAACAAACTATATGCAGACTGTTGTGTGGATTAGAAAAGCAAATTATAACCCTAGGTACTGCCAAAGTAATGTTATCACAGTCATTGTGATAAACAACCTAGCATGGGACTCATTCTGATGCCAAACATTAACCTGGGCAAAATAGCTGACAGGAGTGGTGTTTGTTCAACCACAAGACATGACTGACCTCAAATGCTCTCCAGTGAGGGAACTGGGGATGACAAAGAAGTAGAAAAATTGTTGAAATACCCATTCAATTAGATGATTTCTGAGTCCAAAGTGTGCATCCATCCCTCCCTCACTCTCCGTTACTTCTGCTGTAATACATGGTCATACAGGAGTTCTAGGATTCAAAGGAAAGCTGGACTTCAAGGTTTTGGGCAAATTTGGTCTTCACTCCTACACTTGTAGCAAAGTCAGACAAGTTTTGCATCACTTGGGGTTTCTTTATTATCATTTAGTGTCATTTTACATTTGAATGTCCCCTATATTTATCTGTGGGTGTCACAGAAAGTGAGTTTTTAAATAATTTGGAATGATAACTGTTCAAGAAAAGCGCAGTGGACCAATGAACTACTTCTCTTTCGGTCTCTGATTTTTGCAATGGACTGAATTACACTGTAACTTTGTCTAACCTAAGAAAAATGATAATTATTGTTAGGAAGAAAGTTAAATGGTGACAATTTTGAAAAGTGAAAAATGAGAATTTTGTTATGCTCTTTTGTGCAGACCATATGCTCTTCATGTTAATGTTGTCCTCTTGCCTTGCTGTGTATTATTACAGCAAAGATTTTGCCAAAGAAAACCAGCCAGAGATGCTAAACAATGACCCAGACAAGAGTACTTGAGGGAACATCAGAGACGTGGTTATGGGGGAATACCTTCCGTCTGGCTTTATTCCAGACTGGAATGATTTTCTCTTCACTGGGGCTAAATCTAGAACCCCAGAGGTCCCTGGGTCTTTGAGATCTGATAAATTATGTTACAGTTACTGTGAAGGGAATAGATTTTACAGATTTTCAGACCTTAAACCAGGAAATAAACCAAACCGTTTTTTTCTTCTAGCCCAGAAATGAGAAACACTAAAACTGAGGGGAATAGATTGACCAGGTCTCACTTATTTTAAGGGATGTTCCTCATTTCATTCAGTGTTACATGAATAAAGGGAAGGTGGGTCAATCAATCAACCCTTTGTTTTATTGACCTAATCAAAGCAATGTAATTATTGATTGAAGCTGTTTTGTCTCTGCACAATTCAGCCTGAAGTAATGTAATCTTTTAACACAGCCTAAGCCAAAGCTTTAAGTATGCATGGAACTGCATACCTTAAAAGAGAATCATGGCTGTGATTTCATGGTGGGAAGTTAGCCTATTAAAACATGACATTACTTCAGGCTTCTGCTTCTTGCACCTTTACTTGGGTAAGAACAGGCATGCATGGAAGGTCATTTCTGAAAGCAGTGAATTAATAGTTATGTAGTGTTCTGTGTGTTACCGAACTGTTTCACTGGTTCTGTAGAGATGTCAGAGTCTCAAATTATGTGACTACCTCTTCACCCTGATAGTGAGACAAGTGCTGTGCCTTGCAATTGGGTGTGCAGTCAGACTTTGCTACAAACTCAGTCCTTTTCTCAAGACATTTTGACATCAAAATATGAATCTCCAGTTTATTCATTTAGTCAAAAGTTCTTTCTGATGGAGGAAAAAAAAATATAGCTTTGAGTATTTGTTTCAATCCTCCTTATAGGAAATTCCTTCCAGAGCTTCCCACAGCGGTACTGAAGTTCAGATTGCAGTCGTAATGAATGCTGTAACAAGTGAAGCTGTTAAAAAGGTACCTTAAGAAACAGCTTTTTTCCTGCATTATTTTTAATGTAGAAACTGGTGATATTGTGAAAGATATCTTCAACTCTTATCCTTAGCATTGCTGCCAACCCCTCCATGTGCTTTGGCAGCAACTTCAATGGGATCTTAACTCAAATGGAGGAGAACTGGGGAATATGTGATGCAATGAGAGCACGTTAGTGCTCAGGCAATGAGGCTGCTCACCTTGCCTCAATTCAGGTTCAGAGCCAAGTATTCTATAACATCATAAAACAAACAGCAGAAACTGTTGGTCACAAAGATAAATATTTGCTGCGTTACAGAATCTTATCAGAGGGAATGTGTTCTTGCTGTTTGTTGGTGGGACTTTCCAGGAACTGAAGATACATAGGGTCAGAAATTCCTGCCAGTTTGAGTGCAGCTGAGTTTCTACCCTCAGTGTCTGCTATCTGAAAACACAGCTCAGCCTGCGTGCTTCTCTTGTGCTCTCTTTCTAGACCATTGTGTTTCACTTCTCTGTCAACTCCAAGCTGTGGACAAGTCACATAACTTTCATTTCCACCCAGGCCTAACATTTCTGAGAGCAGGTTTTGTCAATGCTTTTAAAAAATCTGTTACCTTGTCTCTAGCCTCTTGAAGCCATCCTGGCCCTGTTGAAAATTAGATCCTCTTTAAAAACATTATTCAAGAAGACTGGATTATTTAGATGGGACCATAGATAATATGGATTACCAATGTATCTACAATGTATCGTGTAAGAAAATAGCTATTTCTAATAGTGCCTTAGAAACTACAGCTTAGTTCGACAATTCCTTAAATTTAGCCTAGTTTTCTAGCAGGTAGGTACTCACCGTAGGTTTTGAACTGACTAAATTGTTTGGATGGAGGAGTGCAGAACTTTAAGATAATTAGAGCCCAAGTGATTCTATTGATAGCCCTTCAGAAGGAAAGGTTGCAGTGTGAATTCAACTCTATTATACACCAAAGAATTCATCTAAATGGAGGATCTGATGAGTGCTCAGCTAGGACAAAAGCTGAAGGCCGAGGCTGTACAATATTAGACATGAGAAACTCCAGCCAGAAGCGTCTGCACTACAGGGAGTCAAATTCAACCTGTTGTGCTGCTTGTAGAGCTCATGTCATCACACATGTAGAAATGTGATAGAAAGCTTATCTGTTACCTATGTGTTTTGTCCCCTCATTACCAAGGCATTTCATTTCCTGATGAGTCAACTGCTTGGTTAAAGAGTGAAAAAACTGTCTTTCAAGCTGAAGCACACATGACAATCATTAAATCATCACTCAGGTCCCATCCCATAAGAAATTTCATTGCATGAAGTTTTTCTGAAGTCTATGGGTCTCTACACACATGCATAGCTCTGCCTTACCATGTTTTATTGAAGGATTAAAATTTAACCAGGTAAATAGGCTCTGTCTCAAGTGCCTATTGAGCTGGTAAGAGCTTCCAGATAATATGATGTCATATTGTATTTAGATAGCTGAATATGTGATCAGTCAATCAAGTATTGTACAGGGCAGTTCTGTAAGAAGGGTTTCTATCACTAAACTGTTACTGTTTAGGCCTGCCTCTGGCACTGAGTTAATTCTCTTTAAAATCCAATGTTTTTGTCATTTAGCTCTAAGTGCTCTAAACACAGATCCCAAGAAAAACTGATAGAAATGGCTTGTTGTAGGTATTTCATAAAAAAACAGAAACAAGATTTCTCATTTGGTTTTGTTTTTTGGGGGGTTTTGGGGGTCTTTTTTTTTTTTAACAAGTACATCTTTCCTTTTTTACTTTGTTATTACAAGTTAAGATTTTTGTGCTTTCAGTTTGAAAGTGGGTGTCTCATATGCGCTCAATGTGTGCTTACTCATGGCTTCTTTGCCATCTGATTTTCTTGGCTCAGCTCTCTGCCCCAGCTTTGGTCTGTTCCCAGACTGAGGAACATTCTGAAATCTTATCATGCTTCATGCTAGTGGTTAAACTGCTGTGGTGGATATAGTTCCAGCATTGTTTCCATATGGTTTCTGCTCTAGAGAAGGCAGACTAGTCTTTATTTCAAGAAACTATTCAGGTGGTAAGTAGTAGGCCTCCATTTGTGGTTATTTAAACTTTTTTGGAATGCTTTGCTAATATCATATGGAAGTGTTGGGATGCTGCAGAGTGTGCAAGTAGTCTTGATGGTGCAGGTTTTATCACAATATTCTGATACAAAATCAGTCTTTCTTTTCCCTTAATGCTCTCACCTGGGTACTGCTCAAAACACATGCCCTGGTTTTATGAGATGTTCTTACTCCAGCTAAGCAGACATATCCCAAAAGCCTGCTCTGCTTCTGGCCATGCTCCCTGTAGGAAAAAAGTGGAGATAGGCTCTGTCTTTGTAACTGTGAGGCTGCCTGAGCCACAGGGTCCTCCATCAGTCTGGAACTTCCTACAGTCTCCCCCACCAGTGCACTCTCTAAGCTGAGGAAGGTAACAATATTAGAGTTTTGAAGTCACAGTTATCTGCCTAATCACAATTTATGTTTTAATCTAGCAGCTGCTTCTCACATTCACAAACCCAAAGCCCTGAGGCCCAACCCTTTGGCTGTCATGTCTGAGTTTTTAGCAAGAGTTGGGTATCTTCTATAGGTGCATCTGAGTTTTTTAATATGGATATGAATATATGGGTAGTGATGATAGTGGTGAGAATGATTCTGTCACAAGGTATGAGGGGGAGAGAGATGCATATATGATTGCCTCTTACCACCAACTATTTCCTGGTTTTGTCATGCATTGTGTCTCCTGATGTTGGAATGATAAAAAAACCACCACAAACTGATTTTCAGTTCTGTAGAATCATTATGCAAAATCTACAAGGAATACTGGGAATGAATGAATTTTCTGGCTTTATTGTTCTGAAGAGCTGAACTGTACTTTGTGGTTTGAGATGCCTACAGGTGTAAATCTGTCTAGACCAGAGTTTGCATGGTAAATATGTAGTGGAAATTAGGGGTCACTTATGGGGATAGGGGCTGGAGGTGAAGGGTAACATTTGGGTTCTGTACACAATAATCTTTCTTTTTTAAATAGCTGTTTTCTTTGGGAAATATAATTCCATTCTTTTCACCAGGAGATATTCTGGGAGACATAAAAAGAAAAAAACAAACAGACAAACAAAAACAAACAACCAAAAAAACAACCAAAAAAAAAAAACCCCAAAAGTAATGGATAAAATGCTTGATCTACTTTTCCTTCATTTTTCCTTCTGATTGTCTTCTTTCTGTTCCTTTCCTCCTCCTCTTATTTCTTTTTTGTCAGACCCAGTGTCTTCATTTTCATGCATTACTTTTCACTGATTTTCTCACTGATGTTACTTCTCAATTCTCTCACAGTACCTTCTCCACATGCTAGGAAAGAAGCAACTGCCAGGCCCAGGGCTCCATTTCTTCCTTTCCCGAAGTCCATTTCATTTTACTTTCTATCTTGCCCTCTCCTTTACTACTGCTTCATCTTTTGATTAAGTTTCCTGCTCTGACCAACACTTACCTGTCATGCCCTTATTCAAACACCCTTCCAGTGCTCTTCTTCCCGCTTCCTCCATTCTTTCTTTCAGCTCTGTTTTCTTCAAAGCAGTGTGTTCCTTTCCTCTTGCTTTTGCATCCAGATTTTTTTTTATATGCACATGTCAATTGGCTTCTTGGCCATGCAATTTTTCATACGTGCCCTGAGATTTCACACAAGGCTGAGAGATAGGGACTTAGATGATCCCCTGAGAAGCAGAGATGGGATTAGCCTATCCCACATGTGGATCCCATATTCAAAGCCAAAGAAATTTTAGGCCTCTTGAAATATGTTGCTCTTGTCAAGAACTTGCTTAGCTTTTTCATAAACCATTTGCTGTGAAGTCAACTGAGCTCTGTGTCTAGCATTACTCAGCTGGAACAGCAATTCAGAAACTGTAATGAACTTCCTTCCTGAGCAACTGCACCAAATGCACTTTTAATAAGAGCTGTGTGATAACTTTTGGAGGTTTAGTTCTAAGTGGATAAATATGTCCCTGAGAGGGAGAGGAGGGGATACTTATTTTCTCATGTCTCATGAAGGCACTGAAGGGAGGTGACTATCTCATGATAACCACACCCCTTGTCATCCTCTATTAGTCACATCACGTTTCCTGAACACAACACTTCTTTATATTCCCCTGACATTTTGCACGTCTCACAAGAACAGTGACTAGTTATCATCCTCAGGGCTAACACCAGCTCAAAATACAGTTCAGTGAGCCTTTACAGGAACCTCTAATTGTCTGTGTACAGTATGCTGGGCTTCACAGAGGCTGTATTTACTCTGTCCAGAAAAAAAAAAAAGCGATTGGATAGGACAGAATTGGTATGTTTTGACCTTAAGTTTCTACTGTATCAGTCAAAAGGGAGCTGGAAACTTTCTGCCTTTTACTACAAAAATTGATGGTCACACGCTGTGGCTCTACCAAAGTGGCACTTGGAGCAAGTCTGCAGGGTAGCATCAAGGTGGCCTTCTGTTAACTGCTGCTCCTTTGACGTCTTGGGTCCACAGGACATTGGTCCAGCCACCCCCCAGGACAAGGACTTCCAGGTGGTGCATTCAAAGACTTTAAGGTGATAGGAGAGCAGCTGGCTGGAGGAGAATTCCAATAATGTATATCCTGTCTACAAATGATGATGGCAGCCTGTACAACTTTGCAGTAACTTTGATAACCAGGAGCTACTTCAGCTAATTCATCCCGTCTCTTCTCCTTTAAAGCTATTATAGAGAAACAAAGAGAATTAGCACTGAAATCCCTTTGCTTTGCTGTGTGAGTCAGTGGGGTTGAGTAGCCGTGATGCCTAACTGCTTCTTGTCTTTGGGATTCGTATATTTGACATATGTACATATAACAGTACTGTATTGTGATGTTGCTGTATCAATCAGGATAAGAAAAAAAAAAATGTGACACAAGCTACTTTCAGTGTGAGTAGAATGGTCTTCCCACGTTGTGCCTCGCCTGGAACGTCAAATAAGTGAGTTTTTGTTAGTTTTTATTTGCTGCCACATTATGGATGAAGACACATGGAGAAACTGGGCTCAGTTACATGCTTAGGGCACTATGGCTCCAGTCCTTCTTTCATATCAATGCAGATAAAGAACTGCCATCCTCCTCAAAAATTGCATTTACTATTTTGATGGGCTTGAGTTAAAAATAGAAGTGAGAACTGGGTGATTGCTGCATATGAGAAACACAACCAAATGTAGTTGCAGTTCAAGACCTGAACAAAAACATTATGTCCATGCACAAGCCAAATACCTTTTCCTGGAATATAGGATGCTTCCTTTTGTGTGTCAGGCTCTGACCATTGAGTCACTTCCTGTGGGTTTGCATTGTGTAGATTAGCAGGTGCAATCCTAGGCACGCACAGAAACTTCCTCTCTTACTGCTCTCACAAGGTTTATCCTTGGCTTCTTCTGAGGTTCAAACTTCTCTACTTACTTATCTGCACTACATCTCTCTTAATTTTTGTCTCTGCCCCTGCCTGTCCCTGCTATCTGCCCAGGATTTCTTCCTGGCAGCTTCTTCCATTTCTTTCTTTTCTTTGGCCAGCAGTCTAAATAAAATAGCCAAGTTACTCTGTTGATTTGCAAAGCTAACTCTTTACAAGGAATTCTCTATTCTGTGTTTTAACAAATGTAGCCATGGCCACAAAATCAGGAATTCCTCTGGAATTACATGTGGTGGGTTTCTTTTTACAAAGGAAAGAATATGGGTGGAAGAGGTTGTTAAAGATAATTCAGTCACAGAACTACAATGGTTCAGGATTCTTACTCATTCCGCACCTCTTACTGAAGAGATGGACTTCACATATTAGTACCAGAATAACTATTTCAGCTGAAGCATTGAGGCTTTCATCAAAACATCCAAGCCAGCAAAATGGATTGTGTATTTACATGCCCTACACCACCCTTGTTTTGTTCAGCTGCCTGCATAGGAGTAGCTACACTGGGATGTTTTTTAACCATTGCAGAATAGGTAGCACAATTTAACATTTGTGCGTAGATGACCTCTCTCTTATGTTTACTTATCTTGTGAACAGGTATGGGTTTCCTTTATCTAGGTTGTTAGAAAAGAAAAATTGAAGTAAGTGGGAACATGTCATTCTTTGGACACAAATCTATCCCTTATTTGTTTCATTTCCCTGTTAAATTATGTAGCTTAACCATGGGCAGCTCTTTTTAAATGTCTCTAGCACCTGTTTCCTTTCTGTCCACTTCATACTAGTTTGGAGGGACAGCTCTACATTTAACAAACATACAGTCAAAAAAGAAAGCTAAGGGGGGGAAAAAAGAACTTTCACTTTTGAAAAGACATGTTATTTATAAGGGCTGAATGTTTAATAGTGTGCCAGATAAATATGAGAATATAGTGATAAGTCTGGTGAAATCATGCCAAAACGAGACAGGGACCAATCGCAAAGAATGGTAGTGAGATTTTGCTGATATTCTGCAACTACAGTGTTTAAAAGTACAATGGCAGAAGCAAATGGTTTCAAACTTTGCCAATAAAATGAGCACAGGGTAGAAGCTGAGAACAATTGTGCCTGTATTCTTCATTTTTTTCTCCAGAGCTTGCCTCTGGCCAGGGATGGGTGAGGGATGGGAAAGAAGGAAGGACCTAGACTCAGAAGTGTGCTGAATGTTTGTTTGTTTTTTCAGAGGAAAAGGAGAAGTGATTGAGATGATGGTGCTTCACATCCCAGAGGGAGTTTCGCTTGACAGATAAGCACCCTGAGTCATGAGCTGAATACGTGCCTAAATGTTTCAGTAGTTGAAGGAAATCCTATCAAAGTTTTCTGTTGTGGTTGAACGTGCTGACTCAAAGCGCTTACTACGTGAGCTACCAGGGAGAAAATATGGCTGGTGGTTAATTTGCACGGTGGGCTATGTGGAAATCAGGAGGCAGAAATTATTCTTTACATGAAGGAGAAGCAATCTTGGTATGTGAAAATGGGAGCTGTTTTTTTCAATGAAGAGGCTGGGTTTGGCTTTACTCCATGTAGTTATTTGAAGGCTATTGAGAAATGCAAATCTCGATTTTTTTTTACTGTGCTATGTGATGAGACTCATACTTTAGAGGCAGAGAGACAAGTCTCTGGACAGAGTCCAGAAACAAGCAAAACAAACAAAAAAATCTCACAACTTATACAGTTTGTGTAAAATTATTACAAATACCTGAAAAAGAAACCTCCTGATTCACAAAGGACAAAAGCAGATAGATGTCCAGAGGAACTGCCGCAGAGAGAGATATGTTTTGGTCTGGTGGCCAAACGACACCAGTCTTCCTTGGACTTTAGACTGTATTTCATTAATTGAATTTGTTCCACTATAAGGGTTTTCAGTTCTTCATCTTTTGTGTTTTCTTATATAGGTAGAACATGCTTAATATCCATATATTTCACTCTGAGTTGCCAGAGACCTCACATAGTTCTTTGTATTCTAGCTTTGAAAAAGGTTGGCACAATTTTTGAGAGACAGCATGAAAAGCTGTCACAGATTACTTTTAGAATGTAGGTTACTAACTACATCATGGTCCATGGAGAAATTATTTTAATTTTCTAAGCCCTTTATTCTGATGGGGCAAAAAGAGTGAGACTCAGCTAATGAGTCTAAATTCTCTTACTTAGTAGAAGAGACTATGACAAGCTTATTTATAGGATCACTGCTGTTTAATTTCCTTCCTTTTTACTCCAAAAAGCTTAATGGTTGAGAGTAAAATTGAGAGAAACTGGTTCTGAAACAGAGTTCTTAGAATCACAGAAAATCTGGGTGAATCATCTGGTCTAATCTCTTGAAGCACGTCAGCTTCCAATAGAAATATTTTAAACTTGCTGCCTTCTCATAAAATGTCTTCCATATTGACCCACCTGCCTTTCCTTCTTTGCAGTTTTAAAGACCTTAAGCACTAGTGCTGATGAGACTGCTCATTGGAAAATGATTGACAGAAATATTCTTGCTTGAGTGCAGCAGGAAATTGAAATGGTGTGATGCCAGAAGCTGAAGAAGGCACGTGCTTGCACAGCACTGGGAAATGCAGGGGCTTTGCTTGCAAACATTCCCTTTGGGATTCTCCCTCCTACTTTCTCTCAGCAAGGGCAGACACCCAGTTCTGAGTTTCAGTCCAACACTGCCTGTGAGAACAAACCACAGTTTTCAGAGAAAAAATACAGTTGGAGCTATCAGACCACCCGTGAATTGGCCTGGGAGCCTTCTCAACAACACAGGCCTGCAGCTACAAGGTTGGCTGCTTCTGGGACCTTGTCGTTACTTGCTTATATGTGGATATGCCCATGTTTTCCATGAAGAATAGACAACTAGCAATATTCCATGCTTAATGTTAGCATTAAACAATTGGTATAAGGCTGTGTAGGTCTACTGCAAATAAACACTGTCTCTATACCAGTTTCGCTAGTGATCCTGTTTTCCTTAAGCCTTTTTCCAAGTAAGATTCCATGGTGAAGGAGTGGAGTTGCAAAAAGAGATCTCTGAAATTGCCCATGAAAGTGTCGTGATCAGTATTGCTGGCCTTCTTCCAAAATTGTGAGTTCTTCATGCAAATTAGGAAGTGCCACTAATAAGCAAAGGAGGGTTCCTAAAGTCAAGGGAGAGAAGACAGAGGCTCAAACAGTTTATTGGTATGTGACCCTTAATCATATCCCAGGCACCTATATGTTCTCATTAGAGGTGAACTATGAATGCTTAAACAGATTAGCAGGATCATTTACTATTCACTAGTCAGGATGTTCTGCTTTATTCTCTGTGAAAGCCAGTAATGAGCAGTTCAGACACTGTGTGGGGCAGCAAGACCACTCAGTAGAGACTGTAGGCACATTCAATTTAGCAGTGAGTTGGCAGCTGGCTGGCGCACACTGCAAAATATGCTATATTTCTTTATCAAATCAACAATAAGTGTTCATGTTTGTTCTGGTCTGTGTGTGAGAGCTCACGTATGCCTGCATACCTCATAACTCTGCCCAAGCAATTACATCCCATACTTCCCTTTTCTGTGCTGCTATATTAAAAGTTACAACACTACATAGTTATACAGAGAATACGCCTATCAAAATACATACCAATATACAACATTTTCTTTCCTACTTACTGCTTTGAAGCTCCAGCATTTCTTCTTACTTCTCTTTTCTTTACTCCTTTTTTAAATCATCTTTACAGCATCTTCTTCTGTCTTTACAGCTATGGCTTTGCCCTGTCTGTTTGTTCTCTGGTATTTGACTTTGGACTCTTTTCTGTCTTATTGCAAGTTTAACAATTAATGGTAAAAAATTAAAAAGCCTCTTACAATAAAAAAAAATAAAAATTAAAAAAAAAAAAAAAAAAGGGCAGAAGAAAGGGGTGGACAATGGCAAGAGGAAAAACTACCTGACAGACCTGGTAAGTGTGTTAGGGTTAATACTGGAGTGTCCAGAAGTCAATCCTCATGGTTACTGTCATGGGACCTTGGAAAACAGGGCCAGAAATATTGCTTTTACTGGTTTTAATGACACCCTAATTCTAAACACAGACTAGAATTTCTTTAGCTCCATCTCATCATCCTTGCAATGCTACTGCATGTTTGTTGTGCTTTTTTTAAGTCAGTTGACATGTCATTTCTGTTCTTGTCCTCCTTTCTCTTCTTGCCCCACAAGAGGTTTTCTCTCAGTAGTTGTCCTTGTTAGCAATATGACTTTTCAAATTTGTCTGCTACTCTGTGGGAAATTTCTGTAACCCTTTAATTATCTCTGTTTACGTGATGGAAGTCTTTTTGCATGTCCTATTTAGCATTTGCTAACTGCTGTTTGTGCTTGCCTCTCCCTGCTAACAATGGACTTTGGATTCCTTTTTTTTTTTCTCTGTATGATTAGGACTTTGTTTTTAACTCTTACATAGTTGGGCTGAACTAAGCAAGCACTGAATGTGATACTTGAACAACAGTTCTTTGTAAGTCACCTCTTCAAGAGCCCTGTTTGAAACCGTCAACTAAGGTTAATCTTGAGATTAAAGGCAAGACTGAAATCTCAGACTAACTCGATGTGATATGAAACCACACTGTGCCGTACTTTTTTCCCCTTTATACTCATGCAAATGGTAAATTGGTTGGCTATTCTTTGCCCAAATCCTGCCAAACTTCTTTGCAAATGGAGCTGCTGTTAAAGCAGCATTGGATGCAGCTTCAGTATTGCTGAGGTGGTTGTGCGGTAGTGTGTATTCTTCCCTGCCAAATGATATGGGGTGTTTTTAACACCAAATAGGTCACTTGGAAGGTGAAGGTGTCAGAAAAGGTAATTACATCTTGCTGAATTCTAGTGCTGGAATATGGAGAAACCAAAGAGGTGAAGTACCCCAGAGAGATGAGTGCTTTTAAGCAGGGTAATAATAAAAATCATCAGATCTGCATGGTCCTAAACATGACAATTAATCTTAAATGTACTCTGTAACATGTTCTGGATTATTGTGATTAACTAACATTGAAAGGAACTGACTGAAATAGAGTTGGTGAAAAGAAGCAGGCAGTTCCCATGGGGAGAAATCAGTGAGATACTTTCTCCTTTCCCATTTGGCCACTAAGAAGAATTGATCTAGGTGTTAACAGCCTAGAAAGTGCCTGCAAACTTCACTCCAGCCAACCCGGAACTTCAGGTAGAGGCACTGAAGTGAGATTTGGGCTGTACTGGTCTGGCGTAATAACTGTGGACACCAGCTCTTGCTGCTTTCTCTTCTGGACTGTTGAATTCACATCTACCTGAGGCTGCTCTAGAGATATCTGTTGCCTTGGGACATAGTTTTCACTTTGGAAGGACAGGATTTAGGGAGATTTCAGCTGCCAAGAGCAGCAGGGGTAGGGCTAAGTGGTGCTCTGCCAGTGACATTCATCCACATTTACATTAAAACAGTGTGGTTGGCTGGAGCAAGTCTTATCTAAACAGTATTTAACAAGCACGTACACAGTTTAGAGCACTGTTTTGTGCTGCTGCAAGGCTTACAGAGTATGCTAGAAGGAATGGTTGTTAAAAAGACGATTTCTCCAAAAAAGTTCCCCAAGCTCTTTCTGAAATGGCATGGAAAATATTTTAGGGGTTTTTCTGCATCCTTAAGCCACTTTCAGTACCTGTTTAAGAAAACGTATTTTTAAACTCAGTTACATTGCTTCCTGTAGACCGGACTACAAAGTGAACATGCTTGGTTTTAGATCTCCAAATTAGATGGTGTAACGACTCAGCATGAAAGTCAGTCATAGGATGCAAACATTCCTCTTTTGAGATGAGTGTTTCTAACAATCAATCAAAATGAAATGACACAAGAAAAGAGAAGAAATGAATCAGCCCCTCAGTCAAATAGTTTGGCATTCTTCCTCCTTTAGTGTTCACAGAATCATAGAATAGTTAGGGTTGGAAAGGACTTTGAGATCATCTAGTTCCAACTCCCCTGCCATGGGCAGGGACACCTCACACTAGACCATGTCACTCAAGGCTCTGTGCAACCTTGTTGGGGAATGGTTGATAGAAAGTGGACACAATAAGATCATAGGCCAACAGATGAAAGAGGCCCAGCAGTAGTGAACCAAAGGCTTTGAGGCCTTGGCTGAAGGTTACTAGAGAACGCGTACATGAGAAAGTTTGAGGGAGTTGGCAGAAGAGCCTGAGAAGTCAGGATATGTAGGGAGGAACTGATAACTGTAACCTTGAAACACAGCTGCAAGCTGGAAACCCCCTGGAACATAACCAAGGAGAAGACCACAAAGGGGGGGGGGGGGGGGGGGGGGAGTGAGATATGAATGCAATCTTTGAGCTGTAACCAAGCATATACCAATTATGTAACCAATCATGTATCAACTAGTAGATATAAGTAGCCAATCATATATTAGCAAGTGTGCCTGCATAGAGTATATAACTGGAACCCTCAGATGAAATAAACTGAGTCTGATGAGCAATCATATTGATTGTCTACATTGTCCCACCAAGGGTGCAGGCAAGAGGGGCCTGCGGCAGGCAATAAGGGCCTGCGGTCCTCACATACCGCACAGGCAATAAGAGCCTGTGGTTTCCGCCCCCCGCACAACCTGCCCTTGAACACTACCAGGGATGGGGCATTTGCCACTTCTTTGGGCAACATTCTTGTTACTTTTCTTTTTCTTGCAAGTAACCTGATAAATACAGGAGGAAGTGAACTTTATTTTCCCCTCTATATTGACAGGGTAGAAGACACTTTCAAGTTCACCAGGTTTTTTGTTGGTGGGTATTTTCTTTTTTTTTTTGTTTTAATGAAGACAAATATTTTGTCTATCTTAAAAAGGCCACCCATGCAGATTCTTCAATATAAAATTTACCTTCTACTTCCAATGAACCATTAAGTAACTGCAATCTCTGTACATGTATTGGGTTAGCTGGAAAAAGTTTCCCATAGCAACCTGCTGAATAGTTCTTAATTATATCAATAGTCACAGATTTCTTAAAAAAAAGAAAGCTAAACATTTGCAAATGAATGTCCAAGGTTCTGAAGTTTGATTAAGGTTGAATTGCCTTGAATCACAGCAGAACATTAGAGAATATGGTATTACATTTCAAAAAGTGCATTCATGATTTTCCCACTATGTTGCTTTCATGTTAAATAAGAGATGTGACTGTAATCCTGTGTCCCTACTTCTCATTTAAGTTAACATCCTTCTTTTATGTGCTAGTAAATGGAAAGCATTCAGATATATTCTGTTGAATACAGTGCTGGGAGACTGACTGCAAATGTGATTTGGTTCAGCAATGGTATTGCTGCTGCTAGTTACTGTGACAACAGAGCTGCAGTGCTCTCTGAATGGCTGTAAATATCCTAATTTTAAGTATTTAGAAATTAGATACCCTTTTGGGTTTTTTGCTAATTGTATCGAATGTCCAGGTGAATGTTTTCTATGTGCATCTTTTCCCAGTTGAATATCATGGTCAGAAGATGTCATTGTGCAACTATATGGAGCCTATCATCCCACTGGGCTGCATGCGAAATCTTCAAACTATAGTGTCAGCCACTGAGTTCAGTATGTGTAAGACAGTATGCTTCAGGATTTGGGAAAGACAGTATTGCTTTTATTTCATGATAGGTGCTAGAAGCAGTAGGTAGTAAGGAACAGCACACATTGAAGTGTGGGTATACAAAGTATGATGAAGAGCACAGGAAATTGCTCAGACTGCAAGGGCTAACAAAAGCATGTTGGCTGGGAAGGACACACGGGGCTTTGCACAACCACATGGCCTTAAACTCACTTTCAGCAAGAGAGATCCCATGTCTTTAAATGAGACAGTTAGTTACTCAGACTGGTTTAGGGTGGAAGGAGCTGCTTATCATCTTTCTTGAAAAAGATAATGCTAGTGATTATCATCCTGTTTCTGATTTATGAAACATCTAAGCACTAAAGATAGACCTCCATATACACAGAGGTCCCTCAGAAAGGGCAAAGTCTATTATGGTTTATGTATATCTCAGCCTTTTTCCTAGCAGTATGCATACAGTTTGGCATATCTCTTTGTCATAAAGTGCAGTATAAATTTGGTAGCCCAGCTTATTGAGAAGATGTGAATTTCTAAAATTTCCCTGCCTTTTATGTGCTACTGTAATTGCATCTTTGGAATGTGGGAATCATTTACCTCAAAAGAGGGAACAGGTTAGTGCCATTGTTGGTGACTGCCATGGGTTCAGCAGCAGTCATTTTTCTTCTTTGCAGTAGCTGGTGCAGCACTGTGTTTTCAACTTTCGGTCTGGGAACAGCACTGATAACACCGATGTTTGTAGCTACTGCTTGGTAATGTTTTGATTTGACCAAGGACTTTCTGAGTCTCATGCTGTGCCAGGGAGGAGGGGAAGCCGGGAGGAAGGAGAAACAGGACACCTGACCCAAACTGACCAAATAGGTTTCCATGCCACAGCACGTTATGCCCAGGATGTAAAACGGAGAGCAGAGACCTGGAAGGGTGGGGGTGCACTGCGTGGTTGGGCGGGGTATGGGTGATGAGCGATTGTATTCTTTCCTTGTCATTATCAGATATTGTCATATCAGATTGTATTCTTTGCCTCGTCATTATTATTATTGGTGATAGCAGCAGTGGTTTGTGTTATACCTTAGTTACTGGACTGTTTTTACCTCAACCCATGGGAGTTACATTCTTTCGATTCTTCTCCCCATTCCCCCCCCCCCCCCCCTTGGTTTGGGGGGGAAGAAAGAGGGGGGAGTGAGTGAGCAAAACCGTGTGAGTTATAGAGCCTTAAACCACGACAGTGACCGTCTCTGATGTCCACCCGCTAATGCAAAAGAACTGTACAAGCTCCACCTAGAGATAAGGAAGAAACCGTTAAATTCAGCTTTTGAAACTGGAGCAAATGCTTCTAGGTTAATTGGTGACCCTATGTAAGCCAAAAGCAAAATATCGGTTAACCTCAGTCAATAGCTTTTAATCCAGGGGTCAATTTTTTCATGTTAAGCTGTTAAGAGTAATTTCTTGTTTTATCATGGGAGGTAACAATATGGCTTCTCTAGGTAGGAAATGTAAGGCAATATTAGACCTGGAGGTTTAAGAAAGAAGAGTGCTTCAGACTGTCCTGAAAGCCAAAGAAGGATCCAGCCCAACCGTGCTGATACATCGCTGTAGATTCAGTCAGAATTCAAAGTGAAAAGAAACGCCTCACACATAATTTTCCTAAAGTCACTGGCATTCTTTTTACATGAGACTCCAGTGTTTAGTGTTTGAAAACTTTATAACAAAAATGGTTAAATTACCTACATGTAATGTAAAATGTTCCCTAAACCCATGCCCCTTTCTACTCGGCTGAATAGAGCAGCAACGAAGGAGACATACGAAGACTCCTGACTTCAGAGGTGTTTTGACTTGAATGAATAAAATGTTGGTTAACATGGGTATTCCTCCAGATGTGAAGTGCATTTGGAGGAGCAGATTATAGACGGACTGCTTTTAAACTCAAATTTCCATCTGCTTGATACAGTTTCCTGCTGCTTCACTCATGGCAGTCTGGAATATAAAATACGTTTGATCAAAGCCAAGCTCAAATACAATTTCTACTTGAGTCAGTGGGAATTTTTGCTTGAACAGGAGCTACAGGATTTAGTTCACAGGATTTTATAGCAATTATTTATTTTACTGGGAAGTTTAATAGTAAGCATAATGACAAACAAGGCAAAATATGTTGGGATAGGGAATTTGTAAGAGAGTTCCTGTGTTTGCATGAAAAATTATCCCAGTTATTTTTTAAGATTATTTTTTTCCCTCTTGTAACACCTGTGTTGCAATAATCAAAAACAATGTTGCATTTTAAAGTTAGCCCCTTTGAATTTTTTCTTCTTCCCCCATTACTGACATTTCTTTTCCGGTTTTTATTATCCTTCCCCAGTGGGGATTTTCTTTTAGCTTTGTTATAATATAATTGTTAGTGTGTGTACACGAAAAGACCACTGACCTTTTACTGACTTGTGAGTCACAGGATTAATAGCTCTGCATATGACCTTCTGAAAATAGTGGAAAAATTTCCCTTAACCTGCTTTTCAGGTGAAAAAGTGGTAAAAGTCCTATCTGGTATTTTTTCCTCATTTATTACAATTGATTGCTTTTATAGTTATCTCAGAATTTCAAGTTGTGTATTTTGATTACTCATCTATAGAGCTGTAAAGAGAATACTATAGTCATGTGTCCTATATTTGTTTTAAAATGCTGATAGTTTTTGCATTTTAAAGAAAGCAGTCTCCGTAATTGAAGCTATTTTGAGTCAGTTGGTTAAGGCCAGTCTCTAAACTCATGAATACCTTCATTTATGTGAATAGTTTCAGCAAAGTACCATAGGAAATCCAAATCCAGTCATTCTGAGTGGTCATGGTGGTGAGAGCAAGGTAATGTGAGGGAGAGGATCTTGCAATTATGGGAACAGAAAAGGTAAGTACATATGTAAGCATATATGGAGGAGCAAGGAGGTTTTTTCTTTCCTGTGAAATCTAGCCAGCAAATGCCAAAACCAGCATTAGGACTTTGTATTTGCCTTCCACAGTGACCTTTGGGGTAACGCAGATTAGTGAAAATTTTCAGAAATAATTCCTAATTTTAGAAGTTACGACCACCAATAGCTTTCTCTGAACTTCATGGGAACTAAAAACTCCATCCCTAAGATGTCACTAGTTTCAGACACCCCATATGGAGACATCCAAAACTGGAAGTCACTTGGGTAAGTTCCAGCCTTAACCTCTGTGTCCCTGAAACCATTCCATGTAACAAGTAGAGGTTATGAAAAGTGAGAGTGACAGGGAGATATCGTGGGAGAAAGATACTTGGCAGTGGCATCTGCTGCAGAGAAAAAGAAAATAATTAGAAAAAGGACACAAATAGCAAGGAGCTGTTTGGGCTCAATAGAAGGGTGAATAGCTCAGTAAAAACATCACTTTCCAAATGGAACAACATCCAATCTGTCTCAACAACCATTTTCCAGGTGTGTTATGCAGCCTACAGAGAGCACTTGTGTAGTAAAGCCTACCTAGTGTCTGGAACTGGATGTATAAAGTAGTATTTCATTTTCTGGTTATTTGATAAGGTTTCATTTTTAACCCTTCTTACATTGTTTTCAGCAGTGCAGGGCTTTCATTATTTACTGAAAGCCAGATTTCTTGTGAGTCAGACTTGCTGAGAACATGAGGGTATACCAAGGAAGTGTATCCCTTAGCAACAGAAAGAAAGTTAGGGTTCTTCAAAACTTCTCTATTCATGATTTCTCTCATTGTTAATAGGTCTTTTACAGAGAAATTGGCGCACACTTCATTTGGAGTGCTTTAGACCCAAATGTTAGTCAGGTTTAATGAGACAATTTTGTGAGTTTCATTTGACACCAGACAGTTACTGAAAATCATGCATAGGCTTATATCAATTGTGCCCAAGGTATATATCTCATTGGGAAAAAGTTAGGGGGAGAGAGTTATGTCACTGTTTTTGTTGGTATGAGCTAATCTACTTAACTAACACATAAACTGTAGACAGGGTACATTGTAATTTAACTTGTCTTCATATGCTTTGCAATAGTCAGGCTTTAGGCATTAAGAAACAGGTTGTGCTGTCAGATGTGTCAGTTAAATTAATTTAGCCAGGAAGTATTTTAACACTACAGCAGTTACTCTTGCAGCAACTGGGCATATTACCTTTCTGTTTCAGCAACTCTTTGACTTCAAGCATAAATGACACACACATGGCAGTTAAAAGCAGACATTCCAGGGGCTCTCAGGTCTTGCATCCTGAGATACTATGTGACTTTCTTTAAATGATCCTCCTCACTTGGCCCCCCATGGTTGCCATCACCACTATTCCACCCTCCCTACAGCCTCCTCTGTACTTCTCGCCTGAGTTCTGACAAAGTCAATGGATCCAGGCAGTACAGGATAAGAGACCTGATTTCCACTGGTGCACATCTCTCAGAAGGTGGCCCAAGGCAAGTCAGTCTCAGAGGACTCCCATGCATTTCCCATGTTTCCTATGCAAGGCAGCAGCTGTTAGCACGAGAACTCATACCTCAGGCTTCTCGGATTTTGACATTGTGTATTTCTACACTGAAGATGGCTGATGAACCAGGCCACTGCCCCCTGTTCATATTTATTGCCTCCATAACCCAGGCTTTTAGGTACATGTTTAATGAAAAGAACCCAGGCAGTTAAAAGGTAATGATCGACTTCATTATCCCCTGTGTATCATATATCATGTAGCAAAATCACTGAAGGCTAAACTGGCCAAGTAACACTGATAAGAAAGAGAGAAATTATAAAGGAAAATATTTCTCATAAATGGAAATAAAAAGATTATTTTGGATGTCTTTTCTTGTTGGGGTATAACTCACCTCACTGTTTAATTGTTTTCATTCTAAATAAACTTGTTAAATTTTAAATGGTAAGAAGCAATCTCTGTGAGCTAAAGAAAAACAAGTCTTTATCTAACTGTATTGCTTAGTTAAATGAAGCGTGTTACATATTCTGACTTCAGACCTTTCTTTAAGTGTCTTTTCTGGGTTGTTGATTCAGTGAATACTTCATTTATTTTCTGGCAGTTTTCCTGAAAGGAAAGCCAAGGAACATCATCTGAATAAATAATTGTGGTTTATTTTGGCAATATCTTGTAACAGCTCAAGTGGTCAGGTATTTTGGTTTTTTATCTGAAGCACCCTATCTTCTTGGAGCTTGACCAACGGCCTTCTGCCACTTCACATAACTTAGTTGTTTCACTCTGCTACCTGACCAGAGTTTTGCAGTTCATGCAGAGGACTTTTAGCTAAATGTTGTTTTTTCTGGTTTAAGATGTCTATCTTAAAACCCATAAATGTAGCATTGGAATAATAGAATCATAGAATGGTTTGGGTTGTAAGGGATCTTAAGGGTCATCTAGTACCAACCCCCAGTATCAGGAATAGTAGTGTCTTTGTGATCCACTGAGGGATGTGGCTGATATACTCACAGGCATTATCGTTCTGGTAAATCCGCAGGTGACTGCTGTGGAAAACCTTTCAAAAACAATAAAAAAAAAAGAAAGAAGTAACAATCCTATGTGTTCAGGTAGTTTTCTGTAAAACTATCTTCCAAAAAACCTCAGATGTTGGTAAGTTTTGAGCCAAAAGACTAATTTGTAGATTTATTTCACTTAAATTTGGAAAAAACTATTTTCAGCAAAAATTGGAATGCTTCAGATCAACAGATTATTTTTTTTACACGAAGAAAGAAAGGAAAACATATTTTGGTTGCAACATCAATTTTTTATTGGAGAAATATTTTCATTTTTAAAAAGTAAGTAGCCTTTTTGGTTTATGTTTGTGTAGGTGGATTTGTAAAGGTAATTATGACAGACAATTAGTAAGCAAGAGATTGCATATGAGCAAATAAATATAGGTTGAAAATCTGTCTTGCTTCAGCCCCATGCTGAAGATACTCTTGAAGAAGACTGTTTTGTGTTGTTCTGTTGTTCTGAGTTCCAGTTCTGGCTTCTAACACCTGTGGATTTTACCTGGACCCTTGTCATGTAAAATGCATCAGCCATCTCTGGGACTGTCTGTAGGCTGGGGAAAAGGTTTCACACAGGATCTCTTGACAATACCTGACCCAAGAAATGGGACCCTTGAGCTGAAGGGACACACAGTATTCTTGCTGCAATCTTGCCTTAAATCTTGCCATAAACTAAGAATTGCAATAAGACTTCTTGGCAGAGCCAATTCTTTAAAGGCAGAGTCTGAAGAAGCACTACTTCACTGTCAATGCCCTTCCTTTGCTTCGATTTCTGTGGGTAGCCTTGGCAGAAAAATCCTAGCATAAGACAATTTAATGATTCCTTGGGCTGTATGTGTTTTCCCTTTCCCATTTTTGTTTTTATCTTTTCAAACAGAGAGTTATTGTATACTTTCAGAGATTTGCTAAGGAAACCAAACTCTAATCATTGGTGAGTTACATCCTGGCATAGCAAGTAATGCGACTGCCTGCTTAATGCAGTACAGGTCTATTTGGTTTTCCCAAGAAGAGGGCTCCTACTTAATAAGACCAGCCATTTTCATAAACAGGAGGAGTAAAGTGAATTGTAATGATATATGCTAAACTCAGTGGGTGAGAAGACCAGGCTTCATCTTGGAAGTCAAAGGAGTTGAACTCCAGGTCTTTGACTCTTTGCAGGCTGTTTTGCAGAATTATGCCTGTGTTGACCATGCTTATACACAGAATGAACTTGGTTTGTGTTTGCTTCATTCTTCACCTAAGTGGTAGCGGTGAGAGGCAGCAACTGTAAGTTGGTGCAATGCTATTCAGGGGTGCAGGGGGTGATACTTGGCTACTAAACATGCTGCTTGAACCTCCCCACCTCTGCCAAGAAATGCCTACAAGTGGGATGCAAACACCTGCAGGTGAGAGTCAGGCAGGGAAGTACTGGGTAGGTGGTACTGACCCAGCTGACAGGGTACTGAAATGTGAGTCTTGGGCTCTGGTTCTAGATCAAGTAGAAACCTCCTGTGTGAACTCACATAAAACACTGAAGCTTTGCCCCTGAAATAGACATCACTGTCTTTGCTGAGTTTGTAGTGGTAGTGGGTGGAGTATTTTGGTTTTGTTTTTGTTTTTAATAAAAGCCTGGGGTGTATTTGGATGTAAAGGACGTTGTGAGAATAAAGAATATTCATTTTGGAGGCAGGGGTGGGGCTGCACTTTTTAATTTTTTTCTAATCCCCTGAGTTGGGAAACTGAATCATTTTTCCTGGAAGACAGGGGGAGGGCGGCAACAAGAATCAATGTGTTAAGCCATTTGTCACCAGCTGCTGGAGTACAAATATTGACAAGTGCAAAGGTTTGGTGGTCTTGCTTTTTTGAACGAGTATCAGCAATCTACCACAGAAAGCCTGCCTGTACTTCCAGGAGGCCTGTCCCTGGGTAACATGATTCTTGGAGTGAAATAGGGAGGTAAATGGTTAGATGTGTAGCACTGCTTCCACTGAACCTACGTTACCCGATGTCTGGTAATGCGGGGTTTTGTCTTGCAACACAAATATCATAAATGTTAAGGTTCTAAATTCAGCAAATTACTATCCTGCATCATATTTCCTCCTTAGGATAATCTTGTAAGTTCATATCTGATCGTTCGAGTGTGGTTCTTAGGTCTCCAGCTTGCTTTAAAACATCATATGCTCCTAGGGACGTCCCCCAGGAAGAATGCTGTAGCTATGTTGTTCACATGCTAGGAATAGTATCACTGTGGGAACTGAGTGTTTTCAAAACTGAAGCACCCTGCAGTGAGATATATGGAACAGATAGTCAGTGGGCTCTGAGCAGGGCTTTGTGAGCAGAGGGGTAGGTAATAGTCTTGAAATAAATAAAAAAAAAACATTGAAAACTTTCCACTGTTGCTGAGTCTGGCTGAGCTCCATCAGCTTGCAACACTGAGTTATTATATAAGATGAGAATCACTGAATGCCCTGGGCAGTTTGAAATCCTTATTGATGAGACCTGCGCAGAGCAAGGCTAGAAGCCCTGGTGTTAGAGATGTTTGCAACCTGGGAGACAGGTACAGTCAAGGAAAGAAGTGTAATCTTCACACTGTGTACTCTCAGCCAAATTGCATACTCATAGTCCCTTCTGCCCATATCATTCCAAAGCTGAGCATCCTTTGCAAATACTGTGCTGTCACCTCCTTTCTTTCTGAAAATCACAAATACCTTTCTGCACGAATACCAGTTTTTACCAGACTCTGTAACACTTTGGAACCACTGCTTTAGTCTCCCTTCTGAAGAGCAGTAGTGCTGTGACAGGGGTATACATGTTTGTACACAGATGAATAGCTGCAGAACAAGGAAGAGCAGCATTGATTCAGACTTCCACTGACAGCAGTTAAAATCACAGTTCTGTTCCCAACCCTACTGTTAAACATACTTCCATTCGTTCTCATTCGCTTTTGGTGTTAGCCTCTTTCAGAAGCCTTACTACATGTGCTTAGCTGGGCAAATATCTCCTTGGTGTCTCCATCTTCCTAAGCTTGAGACTCAGAAACCCACGATGTGGCCAGATTTCTTGGTTGTTTTTACTTTGACAGTATGCATTTATAATCGATGATTTATCTAGCTGGTTTAAATACTCCTTCTTAGGATTGCTATCTGGGCCCTTAAAATCTAAGAAGAGGTTTTTTGTTTCACCTGAACTTTTTAATATCATCTAAAATTACTGTTCTTAGAAGCAATCCCAATGAACTTAATGATCTTCTATGAGTTATAAAGAATTTAGCTTGTTCTTGTGCAGGTTGTACATTATATTCTTGTTAACAGAAGCATTCAATAATAAAAACATCCATTCTTCAGTTGGCCTACTGTGCTTTATGGGGTTTTGATCCATAAAGTTAGTTCACTCCATGTATTTTTTTTTTCCAAAAAATGTCTTTTTCTATCATCAGTGTTACATCATCTGTTACCTATCAGCTCTCTGATAAATGTGTACTTAAGGGCCATGACCTATCTTTAGGAGCAGTGCAATGACTCGTACACTTATGACCTCCCTTGTGAAAGTAGTCACATCAGTATAAACGGGAACACTGCTTGAAAAGGAACTGAACAAGCTAAGTGAAGAGTCTAGTGGGATGATCTGTATGCATTGGGTCCTATGTGTATCCATTCTAGTTGGATCCCTGGAATTTAGGACATCGTCTCAATCACTTTCTAATGATGAAGAGCTGGAGACATGCTCCTCTGCATGTCCTTATGCTAACAGGCAGTTAGATACATGTCTGCCATTTGTGAGTGTCTCTGGAAATATTTGCAGCATGATATAACTGTTTAGAGTTGGGGTGCAGCAAACCAACTGTTTCCAGTATATCACTGTTATGGTTTAAGCCCAGCTGGCAACTAAGTACCAGTGCATTTTTTCTTTGACACATCAAGTTTTAAACTTGGTACTGAAGACATGGAACAACTTTGCTCATAGGAGGAACTTTGTTCTTTGTGTGAGTCAGTTATTCTAGCGACTGTTCCCAAGATCAGGCCATAGATTTTTCAGACCCAGATGGGAATGAAACTGTTTATCTCTAGTAAATCTAGTATGCTCTCCTACCCCGAAACACATTACAATACAGCATATCATAGGGCATCATCCTAAGGTGGGAACGGACTATAGGTCTCAAATTTTTGCCTAATACTTGTGTCTGGAAATTAGTATCTTGGCCACTGAATCTTTCTAAGTTTCTATTTCTATGTTGTAAATCAAATCCTACTTCTCTTTCTTAACACCTGACATTTGTTGTGAGGCAGGTTCTATACAGAGCAAAGTTGTACAAGTTTCAAGGCACTTGGTACAAGTTCTGTCAAGGTGGCTATGAGGCTTTCCTTTAAAAGTAGGTGATAGGTTTAGTAGGTTTAGTGGTGGACTTGGCAGTGTTAGGCTTACAGTTGGATTTGATGATCTTAAAGGTCTTTTCCAACCTAAATGATTCAATGATTCTACGGTTTATTTTTTCCTTACTACACAGTGGGTTGAAGCTTGTAATTTCTAATAGATTAAAAGATCCTGTGTATTTGGTGCACTTGAAATATATCATTATGCTTCAGATCTGTGCCCTTGCTGGTTATTCTAAATTTGTTCCATACTGTCAAGCTCTTCTTGCTGGCATTACTCTAGCTTGAGTTCACAGTGATGACATTGAGTAAGCACATTGCACCAGACAACTCCCACCCAGAGAGAAAGAAAAAAACCCCAAAACCAACACCCAAACCCACACAAGGTTTTAAAGTGTACAATTTGCTAATGCTATTCTGTCAGAAAAAGCACAAGGACAAGAAATCTAAGGCAATGAGCTGGGGTTTTACTGAGACACACTTAGCAACCATGATAGAGCTGTTTGCTCATTGTCTGATGTTCCCCTTCTGAAGCGAAGGTAGCAATACTTTTGTACGTCTTCTGTAACTCTGAAGGGAGGGACAGTCCCAAGGATAAAATCCCAGACTCACTGGCAAAATTTCCACTGCACATTTTGCTGTGGATAAAATCTATATAGTTGCACACAAGTTGCTACCATTACATGTAGGCCTCTCCATGGCAATTTTAACAATGCCTGTCAGTATGAAGATGATGAATGCCTCAGGGAAACAAACAAATAAACAAAACAACACATGGAAAGTCATGTATTGCTAGAACACAGACCACCAGCTTGGAGACCACTTCATTATCCAAGCCACATTCTTCCAGTACAGTTCCCATTGTGCAAAAGGATTTTCAAGGAAAGCTCTCTGCAGCCTCCACAAACTTCATAATTTTAGAAATGACGCTTGTGTCTGAGTGCTTTGCACTTGAAAGAAAGAATGAAACAAAGTCTTGGACATTTTGCTTACCTGGTACATTATGTTTAATTTTGCCCTTTTTCCTGCATTTTCTGTTGGGCAATCATTTTCTTGGGAAGTTGGGTGGCTTTTCCAAAGCACGGTATCATGTGTTGCTATTTATAACTTCTCAGGGTTGTGAAAGCAGAGGATTTCTCAGAGAACACAGGATGATGTAAACTATTTGCGGATCATAGCATTGGTTAAAGGGACAGTGGAAATGCCTTCTTTCTGCTGCAATGTTTAGATTTTCAGACCTGCAGAGGACACAGAGCATTGTGAAAGGAGTCAGTAAGAGCTTGAAATGGAGAGAGCTATACATGTAATGTACAGTATGAACCACATTATCTATTGAAAGTCATGGCATCCATAAACAGATCAGATCTTGAAGAACTTGGTGAACAGCTACCAGCAACTATCATGTGGGCATGGATCGGATGTTATCAGCTAGAGAGAGCTCAGATCTGTTTAGCAGTGGTTTGTCTGTTTGTCCTGCAGCAGGGAGAGGCAATGGGTGACCTCCTGAGGTCCTTTCCTGCCTTTATTTCTGTGATTCCAAAAGCTACATGTACAGTCCATGCTGAACTCGAAAAGCCATCAGGAGAAAGATAATGTCTGTGACAAGACCATTCATATCTCACATACTTGTTTTTGTTACTGTAACTACAGCAAAGCTAAAATAAAGTCAGTGATGCAGAGCGCTATTTGAAAGAAATCTATCTCAATTATTTCCTGTATTAGTGAATGATAATGGAATAAACATGGAAATGGATGCACTTACATAAAGGAGTGAAAATAGAAAGATATGTCAGTGAAATACTGCCATTTTGTCAGTTTAGCTACTTACTACACCAATATGAACATGAACTATAAAAGCAGCACTGCTAATCCTTCACTGCTTGGGTTCTCAGGCTCTACAAAAGGAGCTTTTCATGGGGCAGTTATCTATTGCTGCTTAATTGTGGAAAACAGCAGTCACATTGGACTAAAATGTGAGTAGAAACAATGCCTACTGTAATGTCTAGCCAAGTAATGGTGTACGACGTAACAAGCATTTCTTGTCATTCGGTAACCTTTATGAGTCCATAAACATGAAGACAACTGGTACCTAATGCTGTGCTCCATAGCGGACTGAAAGTGGACAACACAGAACATACACCTGCAAAATAAGGTGTCTCATGATATAAGGCACGCTTCTAATGCTGAAGAGGGCTTGGCTTGACTAGTGCCTGCATGGAAAATCCTTTAAAGCTCTTGCATATAGGAATATTTGACTAATCTGAATGAGACTCCAAAGTGCACTGATTGAACACTTTTTATCTTCCTGCATGATATTCTACTCAGAATGAAAGTAGATTAATATAATTTTTCCTCTTAGGGCTAGATTTAAGCAGGCATTTAGGAGTGCATAGCTGCTAGACGGGGATTTCTTCCATTTGAAACTTAAGACTAAAAAGATTTGGACTTCTTATAATTTGTACTTGTTCAGGCTAAATTCCAAGTAGTAGTAAGAATGGACTTGAGGAAGAGGAGAAGGGGACTTGGAAGACATTAAGGATGTCCACTTGTGAAAACTGTAGATATTCTGAACTTTATACTGTGCTTAAACATATCTTTCCGTTGTCACCTTGACACATAAGTTTCAATCTCCTTTCCTTGGAGTTTAAAGGAAAGAGAAGGATTGGTGACTAAGAAGTGAGGAATAAGTGTATTTTCCAGAGAGCACTCCTATGAAGGCATCTTCAAGAATGTCAGATTTACAGAGGTTCTGTTGGGGAAAATATAAGGAACTGAGAGAGCTGAGAGGCTGGGCTGTGTGAGAGATGGTAGTGCAGATACTACAGTGAAAGTGGAGAGAAAAAAATTGTTAATAGAGCAGTCTGGCTAGATAAGAATATGGACTATATTAGGGATAGAAGTTGACAGGTGGCTGCTTGAGGTCCTAAATGATATTAGAGCTCTTCAGTGGGTGTGCTGGATCTGTCTCTTCCTCTGCCTTTTGTAGCTCTGGAACTAATTTTACAGATTAAATTAAGTACTTTGTCGACTTGGTGTGTCTGGCACTGAATTTCTATGTCCATACTTTCTATTTCAGCCAGGCATGTCTGGGTGAACAACCTCCATAACTAAAGGAAGTGACATGAATAATTCTTCCTTGAAATAAGGTCAACATTATCCTCATGTGACTTGAGCTGTGTGAAAGGGACAAAGACCTGTATCAACCAGGTGCTATTAGCAACACTGGGTAGAGACATATTTTGTCCTATGTCTCAGCTAATAATTAAGGAGTCATTATGAATATCTCAGTTTTCACAAGAACAACAGTATTCCTCATAGAAATGTATTCCAGCATCAAATTCACCTTGGGGTGAATGAAATTTTGTCATTATAAAGCAAGTTTTGTGTTATGCCCAAAGCTCTTCATTCAAAGTGCGCATTTACTAAAAAAGTTGCTAGTGTTCATGCTATGCTTGGTCTTTGTCATCATAAAGCCTGAACTTTTCTTGCCACATTAAAATGCAGTTTATGGAATTTTTGTTTGCTTATTTTCTGCTCCTTTATGTATTTCTGACTTCCTATTTCAGTATATAACATCACTGATTTAAACTGCTATTGTCAGCTACCTTTACTATACATACAATATTTTAAATGTAAAAAAATGGTAATAGTTGATGCAGCCTGATGCTGGTTTTGGATAGCATCAGAAAAGTTTGTTTTGTTTTTTATATGCAATCTAAATCTACCTTAATTTAGTGTGGAAAGCTTATTTTGTCCTTACCACAAAATAATTTGGACAATTCTGTAGATGATCTTCTTCTACGGAATCATAGAATAGCACCTGACCATAAAATAGCAAAGCGCAGTATGTCTTGCTAGTAGAAAATGGCAGTGTCTTTAGCAAAACGAACTAACTTAGATTTTTCTTTGATTGTTAAAAGTATCCTGCATTGAACGGTAGGTAATCTCTTTAGAAATGCTGAAGTTCTCAGGTTCACTGCAATATTACACTTCTGCTTATCTGTCAATGGGGGATTCACATTCTGCACCATGTCTATCTAAACCTACTTAGAAAAAAGAATGGTAAGGCAGGTGTATTACATTGGAAGACCTACATTATTTTTTCCTCATCTGCCCTAACTGCAACCATTCTCAGCATAAATTAAATAGCAAAAGTTATCTTTCTCATATATACTGATTTTTCAGTTCTATGTATAATATTAAATCCATGCTGTACAACTTTTACAAACATACAACCAGTTTAAAAAAGAACAAACAGCATAGGACTTTAAAAATAGCTTGTAGAAAGCTTATGATCTACTCTTGATTATCATGAAAATTCTCTCTCCTGTACAGTCCCTTTTGTTTAACAAGGATAAATTTTTTATCAACTGATGCTTTGCTTCAACTCTTTCAAAACCTGCAGTTATTAATGGTATCTCTTGATCCTAGCTGAGCGCTCACTGCAGGACTCCAGGTATGGGAGCAAAATCCTGTCTCTGTTTACTGCCTAGTCCAGATGGATGCTGAGTTGATCTGGATCCCAGCCCTGGGACCTGCAGGGGCTATGGCAGAAGCAGGTTCACAAGGAGCACACTTTCCATTGTCCAAAATAATGTCACAAAAGAAAAATCACAAGTAACCTAGGGGAATCATAAAGTCTGCCTGAATTTTCATATTACAAAACATTTAGGACATGCACCTTTGAAAGGCCTGTGAACAGACTGATGCTGGTTGTGAGCAGCAGTAGAAGGCCAGGTGCTGTCTGCACTGGAGCCCTGAGCTGCAGTTATCTCAAACCAGAAGATGTAGTCACTCCTTCCCTCTTCCTCTAAGGAGCTGGGGTAAAGCAGGAAGACAAGATCTACATTAACCTCAGTTATTTAAATAAACCTCGATATTTAAATGGCTTGGCTGACACTATTGACTTTTTTGTACAGAGGAGACCCTTGCCAGGTAGCAGCCAGGAAATGGGAGGAGGATGTTACAGAGAGGAGTCTCTTGGGAATTCAGAGGGCACAATGCTGTTTTTGAAAGTGCTACCCCCTTGCACCAATGTTCATTAGCATATGTAAACGCTACGCTGAGTGCATATAAGGCATTGCGAGACCTTGCAAGAGAGATCAAAACCACTATTTTATACTACGGGTTTAGTGAACCTTCTTGGATTGCCCAAGAGAAGACATCTAAAATATCAGCTGGTCAGCCAAAAGTGTGGAGTAGTTGGTGCTGCTGTATTATGTGAACCACTTTCTATAACTCCGGATTACCTTCACATCATCATATTTGACCATTCTGGTGAGTTTACCAATGTTACATAAAAAAAAGCAGATGGAGATATGGGTTTCTATCTTTTGCTGATTTTATAATATTTGTTGATAAACTGTTTTCATTATTGTAATCTGGCACAGGCCACAGAAGACTATTTGACTAATCTTTTGTCTTTATTATTAATTTGACTGTCTTTTGCTCTGGTTGCATAAATGCAGCTAAAAATTAATGTTCTATTTTCCTGTGCTGGTCAGCTATCACCAGTGAGGTATTACTTTCTGGGTTTTTTTTGGTAAGTCTAGCAGTTTGCACAGCTCTGGTTTTACTTCACAGTCTTTCTAAGCATAGCTGTAGCTGTTAACAGCAGATTACAGCTCTTATATTCTAAACAGAATTCTGGCCAAACTCATCAGTCACTTCAGTGATGTGGGAATATGACCAAAAGGCAATTTCTTATCCATCGAAAATAGGTCAGGAGATTTAAAAGGTTTGAACAAAGGCAGAGAGCCATTAACATGGGTTAGAAAGTAAATACTAGGTATAACAATTTATAAAACTAAATTAAAGTGGGATATATTTAATGGAACTACAGTGATCTAGATCCTTTGCACCTTTTGATTTAAATAACCCAGTTTACATAATCTGGCTCATTTGAAGATGTGGGAATTAAATTTACAAGTAAGCTCTGTTTTTCTGAAGAATTCAGTGAATGTGCTTTTCCTTAAAGTCAGTGGTCCTTTTTAATGCTGCTCCTTCTGGTGACAGATGATGTTTTAGGGATTGGAGAATTAGAAATGAAAAACTGAGTTAACGCCTTTTCTTTACCCATGTTACTGCTCTGCTAAACAAAGTGTTCTACCTCCAAGGGTCCAATGCAGGGCAGTCAAAAATGGAGTTTCCACACCCTGACTGTATTTAGACTGGTTTTCCAGAAAAGGATCTGAGTTTGATCTCTGAATTTAACCTCACATCTAAACGATACAGCATACTGAAGCTATTAGCTCTTCAGCACTAAACTTAGAGATGAGGAATTCCCTAGATTATTTTTGCATTCCATGGCTACTGCCACACAAGATTCATGGGGATGTGAGGAATATTCAAGACGCTTAACAAACAGATATATATCTAAATTACATTATTCCCCACACTGTGTGGTGAACTAACATTCTTTTCTAACATCACTAACCAGGTCTTCAAAAATTTTGTGCTGTCACAGATGTTTCTGCAGAGGAAACCAATCTGGCAAGCAAGGAGGAAACAATAACAGTACTTTTGTTCATTTAACAGAACAGAAGGCTTAACCCTTTTAGTGTTAGAACAGGGTCTGACGTTTTACATTTAGTGTTTTCATTCATTGCAACGTGTTAGTACTTTTCTCCTAGAAACTTTTGGCAGAGACTGGCTGGACATTTCACATAGGCTCCATTTCCTTCTGTTCCCAGGGCCAAATGCCACCATATCAAAAGGTAGATTTTTGATTAGAGGAAGGACTCCAGATCACAGGTTCTTTGGAGTGATCTGGCTTCAGACTCTACTGATAAAACTCAGAGCAAAGTCTAGCTCCACAGACCAGAGGAAAAAAACATCTGCAATACAGGTAAAAAAGATTCATGCTGTATCATTGTCAGAAATACATGCAAGCAATGCTGGTGGCTACTACAACTTTGTTTCACCTTCACAACCCACTCAGTCTTGTCTGTTCTCAGAACCACAGAACGATGGAATGGTTGAGGTTGGAAGAGAACTCTGGGGATCACCTGGTCCAAACCCCTGCTCAAGCAGGGCCACATGGAGCCGGTTACCCAGGACCACCTCCCGACAGCTTTTAAATATCTCCAAGGAGGGAGACTCCGCAACCTCCCTGAGCAACCCGTGCCAGTGCTTGTCACCCTCACAGTAAAAAAGTGTTTCCTCATGTTCAGATGGACTCTGCTGTGTTTCAGTTTGCGCACATTGTTTCTGGTCATGTCACTGGGCACCACTGGAAAGAGCATGGCTCTGTCCATCTTCACACCCTTACTTCAGGTATTTGTGTATATACATAGATGAAATCCCCCTGAGTCTTATCTTCTTCAGACTAAACAGCCCCAGCTCTCTCAGCTTTTCCTCATAGGACATGCTCCAGTCTGTCATCTATGTGGCCCTTTTTTGGACTGTCTCTTTTTTACTGGGGACCTCAAAAATAAATGCATTACTGCAAGTGTGGCCTCTCAATGCTGAGTAGAAGGGAAAGGCCACCTCCCATTTCCTTTCTCTTCAGTTTTCTTTCTTAAACTAGGACCAAGGAAATTGTACTTTCCAATGTCTTTTCCCCAATTTGGTAAAAGATATTTACCAAACAAGGGTAGTAGAAACCATTGAACTTTCACAGTGGTGCTTTGTAATTTAATTCCTAGAATGGGTCAAGACAGAGGACACTTGAAAACTTCTAATGCTCATTTATGTAATTCAAATAGTGGAAAAATGGTTTCTGCATTTGTAAGTTATTCGCTTTGCTGTGCCCCTTATTGCTAATATGGAATTGAAGATTTGATTTCTAGCCATTGGATTGCTTTGTATGTTTGTATACCAAATTGAAGACTTTTCTTTCTGTAAAGTAATACAATCTCCTTAGGCTCCCTGTAAAGCAGGTTTTCTGCCATTCTTACAATTGGTTTTAGGAACCTTCCAATTTCTTTTTTATATTTTCTTTTGAAATATGGACATTGGGTAATACTTTTCCAGTCATGTTCTGTTCTATTCAAACTTGAACAGGGAAAGTTTAGATTGGATATAAGGAAGAACTTTACTGTAAGAGTGGTGAGTCACTGGAATGGGTTGCCCAGGGAAGCTGTGAATGCTCCATCCCTGGCAGTGTTCAAGGCCAGGTTGGACATAGCCTTGGGTGGCATGGTTTAGTGGGAGGTGTCCCTACCCCTGGCAGGGGGGTTGGAACTAGATGATCTTCAGGTCCTTTCCAACCCTAAATATTCTATGATTCTATGATTCTATGTGGTAGCATCAGATACACCTGTATTAGCACAAGCCACATACTGATGCTTTTGTCTTTCCAAATTTACCCAGAAGCTCACTAAAAATGCAGCTGCTGAGGCACAAGGTCATTGATCTTGCTTACCCCAAAAAAATGTTGGTGGTGGCTAACTCTGAGCCCCCTTATCATGTCCCAGCTCTTCTTTCCCCATGGATAGTGAGGAAGTGCATGGATAACCAATGTCCAGTGTCCTCAATCTTACTCACTGCAGCCGTGTCTCTTTAGAAATATCAGCAGTGTGACCAACTGTGTGTCAGCGTGCTGTGAGCATCTGGGGCTCCCTCCCCCTGATCAGGCGAGGCATGGCCTCCCTGCCAGTACCATACCACCCTCCCCAGCCAGGCAGCAGGGCAGCCTAGTGAGCATTTGGGACAGGGATATGGCGAGGTTGAGATAGCCTGCAGATGGGGGCCAGGATCACGCCTAGTGAGGGGAACCAGGGTCAGAAAGCTCTGGGGTGGCCAAGATTTGGTGGGAGGCAAATGGTAGAGGCTTGACTCAAAATAGGTCTGAGTCTGCTATCTACCCCCATGGGAAGCGGGATTCAGCCCTTGCTGAGGCTCCGAGCAGCACTGCCTGGCAGCCTCTTCCCACAGCCTCCAAAGGAACCCTGAACCCTGCAGCCAGACCTGCAGTAGCAAGAGTGCTCTTGGGGCCCTGGTGGCATACCAGCTCTTATCACATTCCTGGGAGCTGAAGCTCAAACACTGACTTTTGCTCTGTTTAATCTATTAACTTATTAGGCTGTCTCATTCTTGAGCCTATCATCATCTACATGGATGAGGACTGAGTAATTAAGCCTTTTCACATTGTTAGGTCAGGTTGTACCCTGCTGCAATGGGAAGGATGCTGGAAGACCCTATGCCTAAGGGTGGAGAACATGTGTGAGAGGAATTAAGCCTAACTGCTTGTGAGTGTTGTGTTTGCAGGACAGACATACAGTTTGGCAAATCTGGTTGCTATATTGGCAAGTAATGAAACAAACCATCATGTCCTCGGAGCTGTGAATTTTCAGTAAGAAAACGTACAGGGAGACTATAGTCTCCATATACATCCATTCCAAGTTCCTAGTTGTTTGTGGGTGCTATTTTTTGTTATCTTCACCCACCTGCCAGGGAGTTAAACAGGAGCTAATAACTCTCATGTTGTAGAAGGTCACTGGGAATGCTTCAGTGCCATCAGCCATGGCTGGAAAAGAACATTAGGCAATCCAGGAAACATTTGGTTACTAAAAGCCTTTAGTAAGAACTTGCTCCTTCCCCAATCACCTAGTTGGTATGCGAGATACTAGATGTTCCTGCCTGTCTTGTCTTTTCCAGGCTGATGAAATGCAATGCTCTCTTCCTGCTAATAAGAAGAAACAAGTGGCAGCTAATCACAGAGGATGTGGAGTAGGTCTGTGGAGAGCCAACAGGCAAATCGAAGCATCTCATAAAATGTCTCAAACTCAACAAGAAAACTTCACTAGACTGCCTGTCCTACTTGGGTTTTGGTGCACAGGATTTGTGGAGTTCACATTTAGCATGGGGTGTACTGCTGTTTTAAGTGGCAATGGGAGACATAGGACTAAGTAGGTGACTGTGATATAGTATTTACTTGTGATTGTAAGTCTGCTCCCTGGTGCTTATCTCTACTGTATCTATTGTTCATCTCCTGCCTATTGTTATGGTTATCACTTACAATAAAAGGACACTGATTTACAAAACACTTGAACTTTATTAACAAGGTATTGTTGTGGGATGATGAAGTCATTTGAGAGCTCCATAGGAGGAAGAGGCAACTTGATGGAGTGTGAAGTATGTATTGGCAGGTGGCAATGGCTTGCATGCTCTCAGATCTCTAGCTCTAGGGTCATATTTCCTCTGGTTGCCTGTGTATTCTCAGTTACCGTTTCCAGTATTGTTTCTAGTGTCTTATGTTTCATTGTCTGGATTACATGCAGCTGCACGTCTTCTTAGCCCTTGCCAGAAGGATGGCCGTACTAGACTGGAGCAGAAGTCCAGTTCTCCTTGTGGCAGCAGTAGATGCTTCGGGAAAATCCATAATAATAAGACACTTCTGGAGGGATACTTTCCCAGGTATACCATGCTAACTTGCCAGTCAACACTGTAGGATTTCCTGCTTCTGTTGGTGTTTTGTTGGCCTCTGGACTGAAGCTTACAAAATACAGGCTCAGCTCTTCCCCCCCCCCCCCCCCCCCCCCGCCAACTATGGTTCAAACATTCACAAGACATTTAGCAGAGGTGTAGAACAATCTTGCTGAAATTTGCTCCTTGAGGTCCTGATCCTTTTATTTCCCCACTTTAAAACAGATATTTAAACTTTAATTAGAGTCTTGAAGCAAACACTCCATTTAAGGCCTTGGGTACTGAGGTTTTTTTCCCCTACTGTGCAAGATCATCTTGTAAAATTTCTCCTGGGATTACTGAAGTAAAGGGATAGGGAAGAGTGAGCAAAGGAAGTATTTAGTGAAAGATGTTAAACTATTCCAGACAGGACCCTTAAGGGAATATCTTTCAAGAGGAATCCCTAGGTGGTAGGAGACAAGCTGGGAAAATATGCAGCCAATATCTTTTACAGCCTTCTGAGAAAGGCTGGTGGAATAATATGAGAAGTGTTTCCCTTTCTTGCGACATTCAGTTTCTTCCTGTGTGCTGTGCTGGCAAAGTGTTGAGCATCCTGTAAAGTACTATCTTTAAGTACGTGAACGCCAACAGGTTTCTACGGCTATAAGCCTCGGGACTGAGTGTGACTATCTCCAGCGAGTTTTTATGGGCCTCTGGCAAGCGACCTCTCTTGACTCCCTCCCTTCCTCTCCCTCTCCAGTGCTGGCTCATCACTGTGTTTGCACTGGGAGATGAGAGCAGACCCTCAGTGGCCATGACAAGTTCCTTAGAGCACAGTGTAGATGTTGCTGCTGCACCCCATCCCCTAAATAAATACTGCCTTTACACATTCTTCTTCCACCACAAAGCAAGATAAGTAAAGCATAACCTGAAATCTGCTTGGGCCAATCTACTACCCAAGTCCATGTCTGAACAAAAAAGGTGAGTTTTCAGTTATACTCAGCCAACTTGTTACTGAAATATCAGCTTACTTATAAGATGATCTTTAAAATGTGAATTCATGTTTTCTGTATTTCATGGAAAAGACATAGTTTTTAACAGAGACATAAGAAAATCATGAACATGAATCAATCCAATCAGTGATCAATGTATTATCATCTGTTGAGTTTCTGGCCTCTAGAAAAGCAATAACTCTGTCAGAAGAAACATGCATGTTTTTCCTAAAACTTTACTGAGATCCCATGCAAGATTTCAATGGGCTTTTCATCAGGCAGTTTTACATTTAAAAGGCAAAGTAGTTCCTGGGGCATAACATGGCCTTAAGAATAGCTTTCTTAATAGATTTCTTAAGAATAGATTCGCACCTGAAGCAAGCCTAAAAAAACACTGTAATCAGCCTCTGAAATTACAGGCAATGTGGCACAGATCTCTTCAGGTGATTCTTCACCCCCAAGCCAGAAGGTATGATCACAACATAATTCCTAGTTAAATGAGAGTGAGGTCACTTGCTAAAATCTTTGTTTCCAAAATATAAATAAGTTTTTTCTTCCTTAGGGAAGACAGGAAAGGAACGATCTTAAGGCTGGAAATTTTTTCTTGTTCTGGTCATAACACCAGACCATTCAGATCATATCAGCACAGATAAGAGCCCAGATGAAGTTTCCATTCACCACCACGCAATAGGGAAACAAGCTTAGTCATAGTGTTCTCAGAGTGTTTTTCTTATCAATACACCCAGAAAAAATAGATTTTTTTCTCTGAAAGTGACTAAAGAATGAATTATGTAGAGGCTCACTTACCACAGTCATAAAGCCTTGAATATGTGTCTAGCTGCTCCAATCTCTGGATATGGCAATTACCTGGTATATGTTCAAATTATCTTAAATCAAGGTAAGTCTTCATTGAACATCTTAGCTGCTCCCTTCTGGTTTGGGCCACCCACATTCCCATAAGTGGTGTTGCTCTGTAACCTCGAGGTTTGACTTCCCTTGAGATTGCTATTGAACCTCCGTGGGATTTTTGGCAGTAAATAGCTACTTACCCTCTGACTTGTAAATCCCCAGAAAGGCAATGAAGGAATTGCAAAGTGAGAATGATCTGTTTATTTAGTAATGACATTTTGAACTGAGTCTAATTACTGTAATTTCTGTGCAGGAAAGACAGCTTGAAAGGTCCCTTATAGGATAAAAAAAAAAAGGTGCTTCAAAAATGTCCCTCTTCAAAAGCAGATTATGATCACTGTGTCTAAGGGCTTTATTTGGACATACCAGATATGGGTGGCATCCTGACATGCTAACATTTCATACTGAAACAGACAATAAAAGAAATAATTTAACATCAGCCTCTATGGACAGATAACGAAAACCATGAATTAAGGTCAGTTAATCCATTGTGACAATAAATTAGGATAACTGGAACCTTGCTTTGGCCAGAAGATGAGTTGTAGGAACATTGGGTTGTCTAGCAAATTAATGCTTTAAATGTATATTAATTATTTTTATTTCTATTTCTAAGAAAGACAGCATTTTAAATAAATTATGACCTCCTTTGGTTATAATATTTTTCACTCCTTATGCTTCTATAACTAATCAGGCAAGACAGTCATTCCACAAAGTCTTTCTCCATTAAGCACCCTTATCTATCAGTTAAGTCACCATATTGTGCCTGCACAAAACCACATAGATTCTTTTTGAGTGCCACAGGGCACTGTAAATCACAATTAAAAAAACACTTATAAGAAAAGATATCAACACTATCTTTTTGTTCACAATACTTAAAATTCCTTTAAGAATCTGCTTTTCCTACACACTACATGAAGTCTTTGATTTTCTTTTCTGCGTTGCCTCTGAAAGGTTCACTGGGGAGAGACGTTATTGGCCTGTTGGAAACAGCAAAGCATGTTTGAAAAGGCATGTTTTAATTAGAAGTTGTGTTTTTTTACTGAGCTGCATGAGTTTCGTGAAAGGAAATGTCATTTGGCCAGCAAAGAGGGTGGGAGCCCAGTGTCAGAGCTGGAAAAGCTGGGTCCAGCCTATTCAAACAGCAGGACAAGGATTTTAAGACGACTAGTGTAGCATGTATCCAAATGACCTGGAAGCTGTGCAAGTGTGTTTGATATCTACTGTGAATTCTGCTGTTAAATTTTAACATATGATAACCACTTAATAACATTGATTTTTGTTGCTACTACGTGGCTGGATAGCTTGCTATCAGCTCTTGATGCAGAAAAAAACCCTAAAAGAAGAAATAAATTGCTAATCAGAAAATCAAATGTATGAACAAGAGGTAGGCACCTACAAGACCCTCAGAAGTACATCAGTGTCAAGATCTTAATTAAACTTTATTAAAAACATAAACCCCCCCAAATAATATTTTAAATTGAGCAAAGTGTACATCCTGCCATGAGGGTGTTTGGAACTGTGTACAGGAAAAACTGACTGCAGTTTTGTTTTAAGGCTGGCACTACAACTATTTATATGTGTAAATCATCAATTTTATAACTTGATATGAACAGGTATTTTACATTTTATGCAGTCAAAATAATACTTAGGCAGCACTTGCTGAGAGTAACATCTGGCAAACATCCTACAAAATAGATGAGTTTTATTAGAAACACTAATTTAAGAGAGGAAAACAAATCGTTGATATAAGTTTTATTAGCAAGCCATTCAGAAGAGAATTTAGGGAACAGCACTTTCATCAGTCTGCATTTGGACGAAAAATTGCTTTCATTAGATATGGTAAATGATCAATTCTGCATGCTATGATTAGGAGGACAGCTCTAGTAATTATACATACAATAAGATGTCCAAGACCATGAACATCTGCTCCTAATAATCAAACCCAGAATATAGAAAAAGCTTACATTTGTATTCCTTTTGTATCACAGAAACCCAGATCCAAACTATTTTATTGTGATCTTTATGCAAAAATGTGAACTCTATTTTTAATAAAATAACTCAAAAAAAAAAAAGAAGTAAACTATATTTTCATTAGCACAGCTGAAAAAAATTTTATGGTACAGATAGGCATTTCATTAGGCAGAGGTACTACCTTATTTATGGCCTGGCTACACACAACATGTATAACCAGTACTTGTTAGATTTTTTTGACAGAATGACTACTGGTGTGGATATAAATACAGCAATGTGAAGGTGTCTTATATTCTATAGGATTTATTCTCCTTCTGATGCAAAAGAAGTCTATACACTAGTATGAAACACCGCAGGTATATAAATGCACCAATAGCTGTAGCATAGAAAAGAAAGGACAGAAATACACTGCTTTAATTGTCCCAAGTAATTGACAGGAAGACTTTCAGGCTTCTCAGTCAGGTAGTTTAGAGAATCTTGTTTTCTGTTTGTTTGTTTGACTTGGACATGCCGTATTCCAAAGACAAGCAGAGGACCATAATTCTTGAGATAAGGCATGAGAGTTAAAATGTATACTCATTGAGCCCCTCAAAAATTTTCCAGTAGCAGGTAGGGACTTTCTAAATAAAAGGGCAAGAAGATGAAATAAGGTAAAGTGGTATCATGGTATCATGGTACCCATGCTGAAGACCATGGTTTTTTTAGCAATTTCTATCAGAAAGATGCAAGAAGAACCAAAATCCTGATTTTCTTCATTTATAAGTTCTTTTGCTGTTCTGTGTTTCAGCAACAGACGTACACACACACAAAAAACCAAACAGGAACCAAACAAACCAAAACCACAGCACCCTCCCCTCCAAAAAAAAAAGCACAACCCAACAACAACCCAGACAATTCTACTGTCTCACTTTCATGTCCCAGCATTTCAGCAGGACAGTAACTTCTCAAAGGCAGCTGCAATTTTCATCGCCAGCTAGACATTTCCCAGAAATGAAGCTTGCCTGTACTGACAATTGCAAGCAGAGGCTTTAATTATGAAATCCAGATAATAAACTACTACTCATTCATTGACTAATAGGACTGGAAATGTGGAAAGTCTGATCCCTAACACTGTCCATCCCCAAAGATCCTACTCTTTTTTTTTGGCGGGGGGGTGGAAAGGGGATTTTTGTTTACATCGTATACTTATCATATACTTCTTTCTTGTTTTCCTTGGAAGCTGTGAGAGAACTGGAAATCTGAAAACTCGTCAATGGCAAACCAGAAGACAAAACGTGTTAAACAACTTTATTTATGGCCTTCTTCTTCTTCACCAGTACTGATGTTAAATGATCAGTTAATGTCTTTAAGAAAGAAAAGACATACGAAAAATTTTGAAGCCTGGTCCTCTATAATGTTGAGAGCTTTGATTTCTTGTCTGTCAAAATTTATATTTCTGAATTCACTCTAAGTTGAAATCCTTGGCGATCTAAATCAGCTATCGCTCCGGTCTTCTGATTGGTGGATTACTGCTTCCCTGGACAGATTCTCTATCTTATTACAATGCACTGTTTGGGGCAGATTTATTTCTCTGTTGTCAGGATTTACTCTTTAATCCCAGAAACACTGAGATACATTTGGTAGCAAAAGATATGGTTTCTGGGGAGAAATATCTATTGAAAAAATAAATCAGTTTTAAGCTAATAATAATGTTACTTCTGATAATTTTCTATTTCATTTCAAATGTAAGTACTTGCCCTAGAAGTAGCTCTTAATTTAGCATTCTAAATCAAAAAAGTAACACTAACCTCTCTAAAACATGTAAATATAAGAATGTCTGTAGAGACAGATTCTTAAAAAGGTGTTAACAATTTAAAAATCATTGAATCTTCTACAAAAATATTATGCTAGCAAAGTTTACTGCTTTCCCTTGTTTGCACTATTTACTTACCACATTGAACTTCTCTGCTTACACAATGAAAGCCTCAATAGTTGCCTTTTTTTTCCTCATAGCCATACTTAGCTCCAAGTTCTTGATAGTAGGATAGTTGATAGCCATGAAATTAACTGCCAAATGCTATATTGTCAGACTGTGCATTAATTGCACTTACTATGCAACTTTGCTCCACTTGAATTCTGCTCACTTGCCAACTCCCTACAGGACAGTTTTGAACACCCCATGCTCTTCAAACGGTTGACAGCATGCCAAAAACATCCATTCCTTCAGAAGAGAGGCATGACAAGCCAGTAAAAGCTGCAAATTTAAGGCTCAGCATATCTTGGGAACTGCTATAACAAGACAAGGGTACTTAATCCCATCAGGAAACTGGAAATCTTGTTTTCCGGAGGGCCACTTTTACACCTAGAAAGCTTTAGAAAAGCTTTGAGAAAACAGTTGTGGCTGATGCTAGCTGACTTCCCCTAGCACTAACAACATTTATAGAGTTGTTTTTTCTCAAGACTAGAATTTGGAAGATACTGGTGCACCAGTTAATGCATATTCACAGTGTACTACAAATGAGGCAATCTTCAGTAGATGTTAAGCCGAATCAAAGCCTATCCTGAAGTTTTATCAGACACTAAGTAACTCTGAACCCTGATACAGGCCAGATGACTGTGGCAGTGAAGGAAAGACATTGGTGAGGGCTCAGCTATCAGATCGTTCACCCCTGCCCAAAGGGGTCAGTCCTGATGGTTCCCATCCTTCCAGCAGATCTCACTGGACCTGACCCAAGACATGCAACTCCCTGACCTGGCAGACAGTGCCTATTGTTTTTCTCAGGGTTGCTTTTCTGCCACCTTAGCATATGGGATCAGCTGTGGAGGAGCCCAAAGTGTGCCAAAGTAAGTGCAAAGAGGGGTGTGGGGGAAAAGGCGTTGAACAAGTTGCTAGATCAGCTCAAGCCGTGACACGTACCTTTGCCCTCACACCTGCTTTCAGTATGACATAATATTAAGGGTGCTGACAAAGGAGCTCTGGCGAGTCTCACTGTTGTAGTCAGAGGAGACACCACACCAAAACATGGCTGCTCTGCCAGGAGTTGCTGCCTGCACAGATGACAGAGGAGCAGTGCAGGTGCTGATTCCCCTGCTGCTTCTGTATGAAGCTAAGCCCCCAGTGAAGGTGGGTTTAAGGCTCTGCACTTTGCGCTTTTGAAGTGGCTGAGGCAAAACCATCCGTTCCCTTCTGTCAGCCCTGCAGAGGAGGGGATGAACCCTGCTGCAGAGGGGTGGGAAGGGCAGGTGTGCTAGTGATCTCTCAAGGCAGTCATGGCAAGGTGTTCTAGCACTGGCATGTCACCCCCGTACAAATGCTGCCTGCCCCTCTGTGAGAGGGGTTGTAAAACTATGCCCACATCATCAGAAAACTCTCTTCTACAGGCAGGGCTTCAATTATTATCTGACCAAATTGTGAGATATCAGCTGTACGAATCACATTGTGAGGTATTAAAAATACTATCTCTCAGTTTCTCACTGATATAAAGAATAATCTCTGTCATCCTCTAAACCAAAACTCCTTAAAATCATTCTGCAAGCAGAATGTCCTGGTTTAGTCTACTGAACTCTATCAGTATGTACCATGGAGGTAGGTGTAAGCAGCAGATACACAGGACTCAGAAGTTTTGGAGATCAGATTCTAGAATGGAAAATGAGAAAATACAGAATTAATTTTAGAATGGAAAATAAAAGTTTCTACAGTATAAGGATAAATAGAACTTTACATGGCAGAGGGATAGCTCATATATAATTGAATGATGTAGGATTTTTAATTAAAATGTGGTGACGCCTTTCCTGCCTGTGATATACAGCACTATAAACAAACTTTGTGGGTGTCCAAAGGTGTTGGTGACATTGCGAATTGCCTTATTTCACACCTTCATGCCTTTATTCATGACCTGTGCAAGACTTATATGTGCTACGTGATAGCTTTGTCTGGGGAGCCGTGGAGTGGTTGGCTGAGCACAAGGAGTTCTCAGGAAGGTTCAGTGTCTGGTCCTGCTTTATTTCTTCTGGGCTCCTCTGGGTGGTCCTTGTGCGAGATAGTATACACTAAGGATTACTTTGCCTCTTCATTGGCAAGTTCATGACTTAGCTTGGGAGTTACTAATTGCAGCCCAGCATCTCTCCGCTCAGCTTTGGTCTCCCCCTAAAGGGACTGAGAGAGCTCTTGTAGAGTGCCTGTGGGCTAGGCAGGAATTTGCCCTTCTTGGTGATGATGGTGCATGATAGAGCTTGTGATTGCTTAGGTTAGAAACTCTTTTCCTATGCTTGCAGGTTGCACCCAGCAGTATTTCCCATATCATTATCCTGAATGAGTTTGTAACCTAAGCAATCAGAGTCTGTATTACGCACCTTCATCAACATCATGCTTCCCACAAAAGTCAAGGAGGGGCAAACAGCTGAGGTAAAATAGCACCACTAAATACCAATAGATCAATCCCTGTTCTTGGGGCTTGTTTCTCCTGGTGTTTTATCTTCACAAGGCAAAGTAATGCATTTCACTGCTACTGCAAATGCTAGGTGTGAAAAACGCTGATGTGCTTCAAGGAAACAAGCACAATGTCCACCAGAAAACCTGTGTTGCTGAGTAGCAGAAGCCCTCCTGAGGAAGACATACTTAATCAATGCTTGTGGAATAAAAATATTCACAACTCTGTGAACATTATACTGCAAGTGGGGCTGACTTTCTAAGGCACATCTCTAACCCTCTAAGGTGGCTTTTTCTGATGCAAAAAGACCATCAGAAGGAGAAAAATAGAGCTGCCATGACCAACTTCAGCTACAGCCAGAAGACAGCCCTCTCAGCCCTCGACTTGCCAAAGTGGCAGCATTACATTCGATAAAAAGGCTCGATGTTCAGAGTCTACGAATACTTGATTCTGGCACAGGGCTGTGTGCACACATGTACACGTAAACAAGAAAGAAGGTGAAAGAACACAAGAAAATAGAAGGATTTTAGGGCTTTTGCGTTATAAAAATGTGTGAACGGTTCAACAATGCAGCCATAATATTTCCTAATTTATTCAAATTTCGTAACATTGACATTTTGCAGCTGAACTTATCTTGCATCTCTTGCTGATTATTACAGCTGCTCTTAGCTTACCATGCCTGACTGATTCTTCAGATAAGCCTTAAGGGATTAATAAGATTCAGAATTGTGTCTTATTAATTATAACCACACTTCAATGTGAAGTGTGTATCTAAATCGAATAAAGTCCTTTGACAATCTGTATCTCACCACATATGAATTTATCTGATCGCTTGGCTCTCGAGAGTTCTCAGGGCATAACTTTGGAGGACCCCACCTGTGCTTGGTGTTGTGTGCTGGGGGGAACAAGCTGCAGAGCCTGAGCAGAACAGACGTGGGATACGTGACCCGCTCCTGCGTGTGTCCGGGTCCGCAGTTCGCAGCTCAAGCAGCATCAGCAACACGGGCTGCGTGCAATCCCGGCGGGATTCGTGGCTAGACGGGGGGGACAACACCCAGCGTGGATTCTGGACGGGGTGAAGCGTGCTGGGTTCCAGCTGAGGCGCGTGTAACTCCCGCGCCGTGACCGGCCGCTGTGCCGGGACGGGACGCTCGCTCCCCGCCGCCTGCGACACGGCTCCTCCGGGCACGTCCCCCCATGGGCAGGCATGCTCTGTCCCGACGGGCTTCCAGCTGTGCTCGCCCGCGGACACCGTCTCTCCGTAACGCGGCTTTGCTGTAGTTTTGGTCTCTGTGGAGACTTGGTTGGTTGGTTTGTCTGTTTGCTTAGCAAATCCCGGGCGTGCCGGGTGCCGCGAGCGGAGCTGCGCAGTTCTTTAACTTTTCGTGCAGCATTTTGGGCCGAGTGCACGCCGTTCAGCCAGGGACGAACGGAACAGCGGCAGCGGGATCGTATTCTGTGGGCGGCAGGTGCAGAGATCGTGTTACCGAAAGCCGGTAACGCCGGGCAAAGACGCGTTTTCGGCTGGAATCGCCTAATGAAGTTTGTCACGGCATGAAGTCGCCGACAGCCCGGAAGGAGCCAGCAGACGGGGAAAAAACTCGGGGAACCGTGACTTTATTACACACACGTTTCACAGAACAGCGCGCTGCTGGCCCAGGAGAGCCGCACCTTCCGCCCAACGAAATGCTTCCGCCAGGTGCTCAAACCGCCACCGCGCAGCGAGAGGCTGCCGGAGAGCTCCCGGGCGCGCCAGCAGACCCGGCCCGGCCCAGGACCCCGAGGCAGGTGCGGATGCTCCGGCGGGCTGCGGGACAGACATGCGGAAAAACAATCCCTCAATGGCGCTGGCCACGCCCACCGCCCCGGGGGGGCGGGGCTCGCGCGGCCGCAGGCCCCGCCCCCCGCGCGCACGTGCGTAAAGCCCCGCCGCTTTTTCCCTCCCGCGGGGTAGCCACGCCCCCCGAAGCAGCCGATTGGCTGTCCGGGCCGGCCGCGGGCGGGGAGTGGGCGGGGCGTGCAGCGCCGCGCGGTGCGGCGCCGTGCCGCGCGGGCGGGCTCCACCCACGTGCGGCGGCGCGAGCACACATCCCGCACGTAGCTGGCGTATTAATCAGCGCGGGGCCATCTGCCGACCCGGCTGTATCTCGGGCGGGGGTCGTCGGCTCCGCTTCCCGCGCGCTGTTCCGGCTCCGGCGGCGCAGCCGGGACGGGCGCAGCTCAGTCCACCACGGCGGAGAAACTTTTCTCTCGCCTTACTTCGTCCGGCCCCGCACCGCGGCGGAGCTCCCGTCTGGCTCGGGCTGGAGTCCGCGGCAGCCAGGAGGGCATCGCCTCCCGACGCGGGCGCCGTAAGGGCAGCGGCGCTCCTGTCCGTCCCCGCCGCGCCATGCCGTTGGGGAGCATCATGAGGCTCGACCTGGAGAGAATCGCCCTGGAGTACGTCGTGCCCTGCTTGCACGACATCGGCTTCTGCTACCTGGACAACTTCCTGGGGGAGGTGGTGGGGGACTGTGTGCTGGAGCGGGTGAAGCGGATGCATCGCGACGGGGAGCTAGCTGACGGGCAGCTGGCTGGCCCCAGCCGCGGCGTGGCCAAGCGGCACCTCCGCGGCGACCAGATCAAGTGGATCGGCGGTACGGAGGAGGGTTGCGAGGCCATCAACTTTCTCCTCACGCTGATAGACAGGCTGGTGATGTACTGCGGGAGCCGGCTCGGCAAGTACTACGTGAAGGAGCGATCCAAGGTAAGGGGCTGTGGGGCGCCCGCCAGCAGGCACCGGCACCCGGCCCGATCGACCCGCCTCGCAGCTGCCGGTGGGACCTGACAGAAAGTTTCCGCGGGCGCCCGCCAGTGTGGTGTCCTGGCTGTCCGCGGGTGTCGGCTCAGGCAGCCCGGCGGGGCTATCCCCACAGCCCCGCTCCTGATGGTGGAGGCGCTGGCGCTGACCAGCGCGGGACGCCAGCGCCGGGCAGCCGCTCGCCAGCCTTTGCCAGTGTGTTCTGGTGCTGAGGTCGCACCGGGACTGCCCGCGCTGCTCCGGTGCGGCTCCCCGCCCTGCCAGTGCTTGGGTCTGCGCCGGGCTGTTTGGTTGACGGACCCCGGCCGGGCCCTTGGCTGTGACAGCGGAATCGCTTCGCACAGTCCCGATGACTGCAGACGGACCCCCATCTCCCGGCGGTGGGGCCGGAGCCTTGCTGCACCTCCCGCTGTCTGCCTCTCGCCTCAGCTGCGGCGAGGGGGGACCGGCAACGCGGGGAGTACCCCGCCAAAAAGGTCCAGTTTTGATCATGCCTTTACTCTGGAGCATTGTTTCAGGTGTGGGGGAAAGCACCTGCCTGCTACCTGAGCGGGTGTACCTCGGCTCTCATTATTTGGTTGGTTGTGCCCATGAAAGACCCAAAGCAGTTTTGATGGTCCAACTTATACCCGTATCTTACAGTTCAAGAGGTTATCGTTGCTTCATTGGGTATGTGGTACAAAACAGGGGATGCTCAATCTGAGCAGGGCAAACTTTTTTGTTTTTTTTCTTTTTCTCCTCAGAAATTGAGAGGACACTTGTACTACTTGTTTCCTTCCTAGTGAATTTTATTTGCACTTACGTTGTTGTCATGGGTTTAGCAGTAGCAGTCATTTTTCTCCTTACTAGCTGGTACAGCGCTGTGGATTTGACTTTCAGCCGGGGAACAGTGCTGATAACACCGATGTTTATAGTTATGGCTTAGAATGTTTACTCTGACCAAGGACTTTCTGAGTCTCATGCTCTGCCAGGGAGGAGGGGAAGCCAGGAGGAAGCAGAGACAGGACACCTGACCCAAACTGACCAAAGAGGTATTCTATACCACAGCACGTCATGCTCAGGGTGGAAAAAACTGGGGGCAGGAACCTGGAAGAGTTCAGTTCACAGCTTGGTCGTTGGGTGGTGAGCAGTTGTATTCTCTTCCCTTGTATTTCCTTGGTCATTATTATTATTGGTGGTAGCAGCAGTGGTTTGTGTTATACCTTTGTTATTGGACTGTTCTTATCTCAACCCATGGGAGTTACATTCTTTCGATTCTTCTTCCCATTCCCCCCCCCGGGAGTGGGGGGGAAGAAAGAGGGGGGAGTGAGTGAGCAAACCACATGATTTACGGCTTAAACCACGACAGTTCTTTTTGGCACCCAACGTGGGGCACGAAGGGTTTGGGATAACTTGGTTTTTCTGTGATTCTATGAAAACAGACAATGAAAGAATCATAGAATGATTTGGGTTGGAAGTGATCTTGAATATCATTTAGTTCTAGCTCCTGCCATGGGCAGGGCCACCTTCCACTAGACCAGGTTGCTTGAAGCCCCATCCAGCTTGGCCTTGAACACTTCCAGGGATGGGTCATCCACAGCTTCTCTGGGCAACCTGTTCCAGTGCCTCACCACCCTCACAGTAAGGAACTTCTTAATGTCTAATATAACTCTGCCCTCTTTCAGCTTGAAGGCATTCCCTCTTGTCCTGTCACTTCTTGCCCTTGTGAAAAGCCCCTCTCCAGGTTTCCTGTAGACCCTCTTTAGGTACTGAAAAGCTGCTCTAAAGACTCCCTGGAGTCTTCTCTTCTCCAGGCTGAACAAGCCCAGCTCTGTCAGCGTGTCTCCATAGGAGAGGTGCTCCAGCCCTCTTGTCATCTTCGAGGCTCTCCTCTGGCCTCCAACAGCTCCACAGCCACCTTATGTTGGGGGACCCAGAGCTGAATGCAGGACTCCAAGTGGGGTCTCACAAGAGGGGAGTAAATGGGGGAAGACACTCCCTTGACCTGCTGGTCAAACTTCTTTGGATGCAGCCCAGGATACTGTTGGCTTTCTGGACTGCTGGGTCATGCTGAGCTTCTCATCAACCAACACCCCCAAGTGTTTCTCCTTGGGACTTCTCTCAGTTCTGCTGAGGCAGAAGTGTACTGGCTTGTAACTAAGTTTGCTTCATTGTCCCAAATGCTGAAAGTGTCCCTGTTTCTTTGTTTCTGACTTGAACTGTAGAATTTATTGTACATTTTCAAAATACGTGTTTCTTTTAGTGATATGCCAGAAAGAGAAATGATGAAACTTTTTAAAATACAGAAGTGAAAAGTCATAATTTCTTTTGGTCCTTATTTGCACTGAATAAGGAGATGTGTGAGTACTGCTGAGATACTTCTTTTTACTTACTTTACAGAGAACAAAGAAAGCAGTATGGTGATATTTGCCAGTGCTTGGGGGCACCTTAAAACCTGTGTGTGCATGCCCTTGCACACTTGCACACAGTGGTGGGAATAATAAAAGGTTGAAACATTGCTCCTGTGCTTAGCTCCACTGAACTACTGATCATCAGTTCAGTTGAAGCTTTGGTAGATTTGGTTTAAAATGTGAGTAGAGTGGATTTCATTTATTCCTGGTGCGAGCCTGGTGTTATGAGGTATAAATAATCATTCTGCTCTGGCATGCCTTTAAGGTCATCGTAGTTCTTTTTCTCTGGGTGACTTTTATTATCTGATTACTGCTGGAAGTGAGTTGCTATATTACATTGCTGCTTACATGGGTGTGGGGGGAAACAGGGGCTTACATTCAAGTTGGACTGGAATGAAAGGAGGTTGTCCAGCATTTTCACAAAGTATTTTGGGAAAAAAAAGTCAACCGGATGCATGGAGGCTGTTGGCACTGGGTGGGGAGAAAAGTCTTTTGGGGTTGTAGAGATGATTTTAAACCTGAGTTGCAGTGTTCTTGCAGTCATTTTTTGTTCAAATAGCAGTAACAGACAAGACAGAGTGTTTTATAAATAGCTACTTTCTATAAAGAGAGACTTTTGGCCCTTGTGCTTTAGCATGGAAGATGTCTTCTCTTCCAGTGTATGGAAAAGCTACACAACAGTCCAGCTTCGAAAGGGACTCAGTATGATTTGTAAAATTATGAGGAGGAATTTCTATCAGAAATTAATGGTAACCATTCCCCTTATTATAATAATAAGTACCATGGATATGTGTGGCCCTGGAATAGCAGCTGCCATCTGTAACTGAGATGTGGGACGCCTTCAGCCAGAAGATTATTCATGTGACTAACCAGCTGACTACTACAGTGCATGCAGATTCCCATGTCACCTACAGACATTTCCCTTCTACCTTTCAGTCTGCCCATTCTGCTTGTCTTCTGGTCTTGTGAAGGCATACACAAAAATCCTACATTCAGTGTAGTTTCATCTACTAGCTTATACACATAAATGGATGCCCACTAAACTTCCACAGCTTAACATTTAGAAGGTTGTGGGGTGTTTCTGAGCAACTGGACCAGAACTTCTTAGCTAGACAAGTGCTATTATGACTTGCTGTTTTGAGATATAGGTATTAGATGGAGCCAAGAGTCCAGAGCAATTAAATTAAAATTTAAGCCTTTGGCTACATTTTAACTCCTCTTGTCTTGAAAATGAATCTACGTAATATCAGCCTCATTATTTAGAGGTTTATGCTTTTAAACCAATAGTATGACTTTAATCTTCAGCCTAAGTGCTAGAAGAGGGGGAGAAGTTTGCTTAGTAAATGAACTTTCATCATCTTACTGTCTGCTTAGTGTGAAGTGCTTTATATTGTTTTTGTAGCTACACAAACATAAGAAGACAAGAAGGACTATTGTCCAATAAAGGAAACTTCCCTTGTAGCTACATGAGAGAAATGAGTCAGTTAGGATTTTGCTGTTCCCAAATGAATTTCAACAGCATTACAAGAAAGTTAAGATTGCATCAAAGAGAATGGACAGAAGTAAAACTTTACAAGGGTACTGAATACTCTTTAAGAGCTGCTGGTTGACATTTGAGGGCTGATAATGAAATGTAACCTTTCATCTTTGCAGACCAGTGTTCCAAATCTGTCTTTGGAGTAAGTTGTATTTTAAAGTATTAGCTGACATGGTTAAATGATCAAAATAACCAGACAACACTCTTCTAAGGGACTCTTTTGTTGACAGACCCAATGTACTGCTTGTTGGCTTTTGCATTCTCCTCAGCTGGAGTTTCTCTTTTATAGTAAAATAATGCAGTGGTTTCTGTTTTCTAGTAGGTAAATGGTTAAGGATGTCACTGACCTGAGCTCAGGCTTTTCCTTCAGAGTGAGAAGATTCACGTGACAGAGGTTGCTCTAGTTTTGAGGACTTGTCTCCATTCTGCTAGAGCTTTGATGCTTGGTAGAGCTTTGGAGCTGGTGGGTAGTTGGGTCCTGGAAACAATGCTGCAACCTGGTCTGTGAGGCCAGTCACCTGGAGCACCCCTGCGTTAGGTGATGCTCTTGAAACTGCAGGGGAAAAGGTGATGTGCTGCAGCTTCTTTCTCCTCAGGTCCCAGTGCCTGGTTTTGGGGTTAATTGGCGTGTGTGGGGGCTTGAGGTGGTACCCTGTAGAAAAATCCCTGCATTAAAAAAATATAATTAAAGACATCAACATAATAAAAAAATTAGTAAAATATTTGAGAAGAAGCCATCTGAGAAATGTCTCCTTTGAGACCATAGTTTTTTCCTTTTTTTTTTTTTTTTTCTAGGAACTGAGTCAGCTGGCTGGTGTGTGGAAATGTTTGTGGCAGGATGGATGGGTAGCTGTCATGGGTTCAGCAGCAGCAGTCATTTTTCTCCTCCTTGGTAGCTGGTGCAGCGCTGTGTTTTTGATTTTGGGCCTGGGAACAGTGCTGATAACACCAGTGTTTCGGTTACTGCTTAGTGATGTTTTGGTCTGGCCAAGGACTTTCTGAGTCTCATGCTCTGCCAGGGAGGAGGGGAAGCCGGGAGGAAGCAGAGACAGGACACCTGACCCAAACTGACCAAAGAGGTTATTCCATACCACAGCACGTCATGCCCAAGATGGAGGACGGAGAGGAGAGACCCAGAAGGGTGGGGGGTGCACTGCATGGTCGGGCTTGGTTTTAGGTGGTGAGAAATTGTATTCTTTCCTTGTATTTGCCTTGTCATTATTATTATTGGTGGTAGCAGTAGTGATTTGTGTTATACTTTAGTTACTAAACTGTTCTTATCTCAACATGTGGGAGTTGCATTCTTTTCTATTCTCCTTCCCATCCCTCCGGGAGTGGGGGGCAAGATAGAGGGGGGAGAGTGAGCAAAACTGCGTGAGTTATAGAGGCTTAAACCACGACAGTTCTTTTTGGCGCCCAACGTGGGGCACGAAGGGTTGAGATAACGACAGGATTAATAGCCACTCGTCACAATGCTGATTTATTGGCTCTTAAAGTTGTTGCTTTTGGTTCTCTTGCGTTCATGGTTTCAGCCTGTTGTACCTTACTTACAGCCGGTATTTGTTATCTTAGCATGTTTCAGATATGGGTTTTGGGTTAAGGTTCTTGTTTCATTGTACTTTATTGGAATGGCTTGTGATACGGGCGGGCTCCAGAAGCCGTGGGGGGCGAATGTGTACCTGGCAGTTCGGCTGCTCTTCACCGTCCTGGCGAGGCTGTGGAGAGCCGAGGGGGGGCTGCCTCGGGAGCCGCCGGCTGCCGAAACGGCCCGGGGGAGCGGACCCGGGGAGCAGGAGCCGAGCCCCCCCACCGAGCCCAGCCCGACGGCTGCCGAGCAGAGGAAGGAGGTAGCTGAAGGGGTGAGCCCCCCGACTGAGCCCAGCCCGGCGGCTGCCGAGCCGCGGGAGGGGGAGGCTACCGAGCGGCAGGAGGAGACGGCAGAGAAGCCGGGCCCCGAGGCTGAACGGAGTCCCGTGGCCGAGCCCAGCCTCGTGGCGGCCGAGAGCATTCCCCGGCAGCTGCCCACGGAGCCGCAGGAGAACGCAGGAGACCCCGCAGCACTTCCCAGCAAGGCAGAGAAGGAAGCTCTGGACTCAGGCAAAGAGCAGCTGGTGGTGAGAGAGCCGGCAAGCGCAGCAGCTACACCAGCCCCAGTGACAAGTACAGCAGCCTCATTTGGGAACTCTGACGGTTTTGAGTGGCCTTTGGGTACCCTTGAGACCTGCCTGCTGATTGTGATGGGGATCAGCATGTTGACATCCATACACAGTGTGTTTTACCCACAACCATTTTGTCTGGTCCCCAGAGTTAAGCAGAGTGGGGTGTGGGCCTTGTCTGGGGTTAATCTGCAATCTAGGATGACTAAGAGATTTTCCCCAAGCCTGGACAGCCATGAGTGGCAGGGTGTGTGGGACAGTATGGGCGAGTATCTTGTCCACTGGGCCCCTCCAGTGCTTTGGAAGCATTGGAGATGGAAGGCAGCTGTGTGGAGTCCCCAGCGACAAGCTGCAGAAACTGCTGGAGGGGTGGATGAATTATTTTGAGCCTGATGGGCCCATGACACCTCAGGCCATCAGGGCAGAGATGCAGCATACAGATGGACTTATGATCGAGGGGTGGACTTAGCAATGGACACTGTGGCCCAGATTATTCATGAGTGTGAACACTGCACACAGCCTCTCCTGCTCTGAAAGGCTGTTACAAGAGATGGAGCTTGACATCATGGACTGGATGGACTCAGCAGCTTTGTAGGGATTGGTCTATGCACTGAGGGATGATCTCTCTCCCTCTCTCTGTGTGTGTGTGTATGTATATATATACATGTGATGGTATATTGAAAATGCGGGATCTGAGCGTGACGTGAATGGTATGAAATAAGGGGTGGATAATGTCATGGGTTCAGCAGCAGCAGTCATTTTTCTCTTCCTTGGTAGCTGGTGCAGCGCTGTGTTTTTGATTTTGGGCCTGGGAACAGTGCTGATAACACCAGTGTTTCGGTTACTGCTTAGTGATGTTTTGGTCTGGCCAAGGACTTTCTGAGTTTCATGCTCTGCCAGGGAGGAGGGGAAGCCGGGAGGAAGCAGAGACAGGACACCTGACCCAAACTGACCAAAGAGGTTATTCCATACCACAGCACGTCATGCCCAAGATGGAGGACGGAGAGGAGAGACCCAGAAGGGTGGGGGGTGCACTGCATGGTTGGGTTTGGTTTTAGGTGGTGAGAAATTGTATTCTTTCCTTGTATTTGCCTTGTCATTATTATTATTGGTGGTAGCAGTAGTGATTTGTGTTATACTTTAGTTACTAAACTGTTCTTATCTCAACCTGTGGGAGTTGCATTCTTTTCTATTCTCCTTCCCATCCCTCCGGGAGTGGGGGGCAAGATAGAGGGGGGAGTGAGTGAGCAAAACTGCGTGAGTTATAGAGGCTTAAACCACGACAGTAGCTCATTGCTGCTGAGTGGTTGTGGCTATTCCCCCTTTCACACTGCCCCTGTGGGAGAAGGGCAGCTCTTCCCGTGGTCAGGCAGTGTCCCAGAGCAATGCTGTCAGTACCTGCTTTCCTGGCCACCTTGGCTGAGTTGACGCTTGATGTGCTGCCAGCGGGCTGCATTGGCCCTTGTGGGCAAGGGGTGGAAGGTACTTTGAACTGGCGTGGCTGCGCCTTGCGTGGACTCTGCACCCTGGTCCTGACAGCAGCATGTCCCGCTGTGAGTCACTGGTACTCTTTTGGGTGCCATCGTGGGTTGAAATCTATGTCAGGGCTGCCTTTGGGGACCTTGAACTCGTCTTGTCACTTGCTTGACACTAATGAGTCCTGCTGGTTGGAAAATAAGGCAGAAAGTCAGAATCCTGAGAGCTGACCTAAGGAAGCCCATGACTGATGATTTCATCTCGGAACCCAACTGCTTGTATTCAGTGCAAGTATAAGGGCCTGAAGAGAAAAAATCCCTCATGTTTTCAATGTGAGATTAGTTGATTTAGAAGTCCCTGTGGGATGTGAACCCTACTGAGAACTTGCTTCAGAATCTCTGTGCGGGCCTTTCACCTTTTTTATGGGGTGTTTTCTGCATCCTCCAACTTGTGGCTATGACACCTCCCTGCTCCCTCTGGTGGCCTCTCTCTTACTGCCACAGGAGAAGCAGGTCTTTTGTGGTGGCAGTTCATGGCTTAGGAAGTGCTGAAAACCAGAGCCTTGGATAGGGTTTTCTGGTACAGTCCTTCTGCCCGCCACACGCGGCAGGGTGTTCTTAGATAGGTTGTGAAACATGGTCCGTTTAGCAGGTTGTTACCAAGATTTCTGTTCCTGAGGGCTGAAGAAATGCATGGAATGTCACAGGTTTGGATTGAGTGGTTTTACCAAGTCCCTTGTAACTCAAGTAATGAGGTGAGATATTTTTGCATGCATGTATGAAGAAAGAAAAGTTCTGTTCTATAGCATTCAAATTGTATCCTTTGCAACTAAAACAGAGTGAAAGCTGAATTTTCTCATTTGAGGTACAGATGTAAGGAGCAGGAAAACAAAACTGGTGATAGAGCGGAAGAGCAATACTGCCTATAGAAATATACTGGTTTATTATACGTTACAAAGTATTTTTGATACTTGTGTAAGCAGCATGCCTTGCAATTTGTTTACAATGGGAGGTCTGATGAATACCATTATCCAGAAGAAATATGCATAATTTCTCTTTCTTCTAATCAAATGCACATGTTCTGGCATAAAGGATAAGTTCAAATCTGTTCTTCTGGCTGGCTGCCGGCAGAGTCCAGACCCACTGGAACTGTAAATACAACAGACAAGTCATTTTATGATATCAGACTGAGGAATTCAGCATTGGCACAGATCCTAGAGTGGTTGCTTTGGCTCGGTGTCAAAGCTGATGTTTATATCTGTGTTTGTCAAGCAAGATTAGTTAGCCTGGTTAATTATACACAGGAATGTATAATTTTTACTTGACAATCGGAACATTAGATGAGTATAAACCTGGGCTTATTAGCTCTTGTTTTTGTTCCTCATCAAATTATTCTCAATGACTTTCTGAAACTTTCAGAAGATACTTCTCTGAAAGTGGCACCCAGAGAATCTTTCAGATTGGTTATTCACTCAGCAGGGACAGCGTATTGGAGAAATGGGTCAACATTTTACAGACAGCGATGCATATACCTGTAACTGGGTTCAGAAGCATGGGTAGCCTCTATGGAATGGTGTTTGAGATCAGAGTTGGGTATTGAAGTTACAATCAACTTGAATTTGATACTGGCTATGTATGATTACTCATAAGAACCTGACTGCAGTGCACTGGTACACTTACCCCATGGCAGCCAGGGGAAAAAAGTGCTGTTTTCAGTGTGTGTACACCAGAGCCATTGGCAGCAGATGGCTGCTGTTGGACCTCCTTTCCCTTGCTTGTGGAGAAGTCTGTAACCACTCAGCTACTTTTCTTGCACTGCAGTCGGCTCCTGTCCGTGTGCTTTACAGATGTGTTAGTCACAGAGAAAGGCAGGAGGTGGCTAATCCTGCAAGAGAAACAAAATAGGTTTGAGCTCTCAGGTGTCATTAATAGTAGAGTGGTCTGTTTATCCTGAGTTTGTCCATCTGTTTGGGGCATCAGGGCAGGTTACCTGACTTTTCTTATATATTGTGTGTAATTTTGCAGTCAAGCAGTGCTTAATGAGTCTTAAGAGTTAGACAATGATGGAAAAGCAGATAAATTTGCCTATTCTGGTAGTGTATTTTCCTCAGTACCTTGTTATCTATTGTTGTGGCTGTTCTTTCTCAACACTACTACACTGGCTCTTAAAGCCAGAGACTTGCAGTGGTAGCCCTATTGTTGTGTCTGCCAGTATGCCCTAAGTAAATATGTGCCTCTCAGTCTGTCTTTGTATGAGGGCTCATTGCTCATCAAATGTCAGTGTAAACCTTCCGCAGCTGTGTGGGGAGGGACATTGTAATATGGGTGGCATAGTGCCTCTGGGTATGGCGAGTGTTTGCCCTTTGGACTGGCAGGGGTGTGCACAGCATTGCAAGGCACAGTATCCTTGGGAGAGCCACCAGGGAAAAGGCAAGATTCAGAGGTCAGTGCCCTCCTGCTGAGCTTGCGTTTTGGAAGGGAAGGGAGCTGGTCCTGGCTATTAATATTTGTATGCAGCCTTTTCCCAAGGTAATTATTAATGAATAATTCAGTTCATTACAGCTTACTGCTAACAACAGTATATGTTTAAATGGAGGAGGATTTGTGCTCATAGCACTGATGCAGGACGGCTTGTATACAGTAAAAGTGAAGTTGTTTCTTTGCATTAAGGATTCCAGCTGCCTGTGTTAATACTAGTGTCTTTACTTGACTTCACAGTAAACTCTTCTGTCTTTGAGTGAGACGCAAACTTATCTGGATGGTGTCTCTGTGTAATACAGCCTTACCTTGCATGTTGCTTCCTGAACAATTTTCTTGATTTAGTGTGTGGAAGTATCTCCCCCTTTTTCTTCTGTGTTAGGCAGATTTTTCTTTTTTATTTATTTTTTTTCCCCTGGGGTGGTGGGGATGTTCAAACATTTCTGTATTCCTTCAGCAATTCCATTCCACATGTGGAAGGGGTGGGATAGAGGGAGAAGATAAAACCACAGTGACCCCAAAATGAATACATTTTTAATCAGTTGAAATCTTGATGCTTGCTGAACAGACTTACCACACTTGGAAGAGATCAATACCTTTATGAAGTGTTTCAAGATGATGCTTACAGAGTCAAAGTACTTTTTTTATTTATTAATTTATTTTTTTTTTTAGGTATTCACTTTTTAAGAAGTTTTTTCCTGTTTCTGTTTCAATTTGATTGCATTTTCCCATTGTGTAATAGGTCAGGGGCAAGCGGTCCTTTGGTACCAACAGGCCACACAGTGCTCATCCATCTTGTGAGGGCTGGTTTGTGAGAATGAGAAGGTCAGGAAGGGAAGCCTGTGAGTAAGTGGTGCTGGTTTTAGATTTATGGAGACGGAGGATGTGTGCATACCAGCTCGAGGGAATTTGAAGCCCTCTTTGGATTTATCATTACTGTAATCCTTCTGTCACAAAGCTGAAGACTGAAACAACATTGTTAGAAAGCTGCCAGCAACACAAGACTCCCTAAGCTTCTGTGAAAAGGTTTTATTGGATTAGCAGAGGAGCTCTCAGGTAGAGGTGTTTTGGGAACTGCTTCTGGTACCTGTGCCTAGGGCAGCTGATAATCTCTGTGGTGGGCTTTGGGGTGAATAACAAGCATTGGCACAGAATGTGGCAAAGGGAGAGCTTGACAAAAGAGTTTGATTGATACATAACATTACATAACAATTTTGTTAGACATTTCATTGCTTTGAAAAGAGATGACGGGGAATTGGTCAGAAAAGCAAGAAAGTGTCTCTAGCTGTTTAGGTAGTGAGGTGGAGGAAGGAAATGGATGAAAGAGGCTCATGCCAAGTAGACTATCTCCTGCTGTTTAAACTATTCACAGGCATGTCATCCCATCAGCACACCACTCCTGACCATTCCTGTGAGTGATTTGGAGAAGGCTTTAAGCCTTATTTCCCTTCAGTCACTCACTCTCACATATGCATCTACTATCTCTCAGTGACAGAAAGGAGCTTTTCCCTACAGTAATTTTTCTCTTGTCATTGTGGTTAGATAAGATTAGTAGACAAAGAAACTTAGTGCCACCATACAAAGCACTTAGTAGAAAGCAGCTGATTAAACAAGCTACTTGTTGCTCTGATTTTTTGCAAATAAAGCAAGAGATTTTGCTGACCGTAATAGTTCCATGGAGGCGTACTACACTATCATACAAAAAGCCACCCTGTTTAAAATGAATGGTATAAATTGCAGGAGTACAGCATAACACATTATCTGTAAAGGCTGGAAACAGTTTGTCCGAAGCCTTGTCAGCTGAAAATGTCAGGGTAGCCACAACTTTTGCCAAACATGAAGGCAATCCATCCTACTTTGCAGCAAAAAGATAACCATTTTGAGTTTCATATATATCTAGTTCATATGAATTCTTCAGTCACAATAGATTCTTTCCTGTGCTTTCTTTTTGGACCTGAAAATCCAGACAAGAAATGTTTGCATTTTTCTTGTCTGCAAGTCATAATAATAATTAATCATTGCTTATGTCTTCTCGCACTGTAATTTTTTTATACAGATCGATAAGGCAAATGTTTTTAAGGTATTGGCCCCAGTTCAGCAATTCACTTAATTAGTTTTTTCTAAACGCTGTTTTAAATCAGTGGGCCTGAAGCACATCCTTTGGTGCTTGGCTTAGGCTATGTTAGAATATGTTTAGAAAAGTTGAGGACATGTTGCAGTGATTTCTTGTGCTGTGCCCAGTCTTTGTCTACATTTTGTCTGAGATGTGAAATACAGGCTGTCTTTTACATGGTGTCTTGTGAGGGAGCAAGGAGTCTTATACGATGGAAGTTATAGATAGCAGTATGATTTTTATCTGACCCTTGCAGTTGACTGCCTTGTGGCAAACCTGTTTCATACCATTAACAATAGTAGTTATTGCAGTAATGCATACAGGGAAATAGGTGCTAGTCAGTGCAGGCTGGGGAACACCATCTTTAGTGGGAAAAGTCCAGGTGCGAGGCACTGTTTGTTGGACAGCAGGCTTCAAGGTGGTGGATGCCAGCATGGAGCTTCATGACTGCTTTGAGGCTCCAGGGAGTGCTGAAAGTCTCCTACAGTCCCTCGCTGGACCATGTGAGTAGTACATGAAGAAGGAAGAAAAATAAATAAAAAAAATAAAGAAGGCAGAACAAGAGGAATTTAGGAGAGGAGATATTGGGGGGGTGAGGAGGGGGAGGGGAGCAGGGTGGGCAGAAGTGTCAATCATCAACTTGCCTGTTCCTAGATTGTTAACAATCTTAGGGTGTTGTGCTTCCTGATGAAGACTATATGTGCACTGAACCTTCCCCTTCCGATTGTCCATAGGGAGTCTGGTAGAAGTGGTTTGAGAAGTGCAAAAAGGAGAAGCTTTTTACTATAAATGCTGCAACATGTCCTGCTGTTAAGATATATAAACCATGGCACCTTACTAGATGTGCACACAGAGAACAGCGTCCCCAGGGTGCATTGATAACCCTTTACACTATTCATCAATGTTTCTGTTAAATTAACTTGTCTCCTCTCTTCATTGTCTGTGGAGTATGTGTATGGTGTCTCTGAAGCAGGCCAACAGGAAGGGTCACTGCCTGGTTAACTGTTTTACAGACTTCCTCTTCACAGAGGAGCAATGACAGGATTTGCAAATGCCGGTCCTCATTGCCAAATATACTGTAGTTCAGCATTAGACAGTGGTCAAAGAATGAAGTGTCAAAGTTATGTATTTTACCATTCTATTTCTCAGTACATAACCTGATGCCTCACTGGTGACCTGAAGGCTCAGTGCCAGTCTGACACTCACTGTGATAATTTCTTGGCAAGTATAAAAATGTAGTTGACTTGTTTGTTCTTTGTTTCTTTACACTTATCTAAGATGTCTACAACTGAAATAAATACTTTTTTTTTTTTGTTTACTTTGTCTTTTGCTGGCACATGGTAGAAGGCCTGTTTCCATCTATAGAAGCTACTGCTGCTAATTATGAGCTGATTTAGTACAGTGTCTTGATTGCAGTTGGGAAAGGCATCAGTTGTGCCAATGATGACCATAGTTAAGGTCATAGATAGTACATACTTCACCCCCACTCCTAAATATGCATATACACACCTATAGCTCTGATCTGCCACTACGTATCTGTCCTGTCTCCCCCTCTGTGTTTCCCACTGCAGAGAAGCACTTGCACCCCACATGTCTAGCAAAGCCAGCTGCAGGTACTCACCAGGTTGTTTCTTGTCACCCCTGTTACCATAGCCAGTCATGCCTGTGCAGCTACCATCTCTCATCTCCATCCTAAGGAACAGAAGAGACAGGGATGAAGGCTGCTTTCTCTGGCTGCCCAACCAGCTGGCATCCTGGGAGAGCAGCCCCCATCCAACCTCCAGCTTGGCTCACCCCTAGCTGCCCCTGTGGTGGCTCTGAGTACATGCTGCTCTCATCATACTGTCTGCCAGAGAGGAAAGGTTTTGGAGAGGAAAAGGAAAAAGGAGGGAATAGAGCCAGAAAGACCACTCCAGGCCTACTGCATCCTCAGGAAACATCCTGAGCCCATACCAGGGAGAACATTTCCCTGTTCAACAGTTGCTGTGCTGCTTCCTGCAGAAACTACCTTGAATGCCCAAGAACATTGTTATTTTAAGACCCAGTCCTGAAGTGTGTCTTGAGAAACTTCCCAAGGGCCATTTCTTCAGTGAGTTGCAGTGGGAGCGCCTGGGTGAAGTTCCAGAGGGGACTGCGATGGAGCTGAGCAGCCGGCAGGAATGTGCTGGAGGGTAGCTTGGCAGGGAACCCCTGAGGCTCGGCTGTGTCCCATGGCTGTGCAGGGCCACTGCCACGGCCAGCGAATCGAAGCCTGTGGCAGCAGCCACAGCACAGCCAGCCTGAAGGGTTGGTCTCTTCTGTCAGGTGGTGGCAGCATAAATCTGTGGGAGAGGCTTGACCAGTGGAAAAGTGGGAATTCAGCAGCCCATGTTCAGCTCTCAAGTCTGATGTTGCCTGCAGCTGAGTTTGGGACCAGGCTTCTTTGTCTATGAGTTGAGAGCTTTTGTGAATAGCTTTAAGATGTGCAAATGTAAGGGTGGAACTCAATTTGTTGTGTGCATGCATGTCTGTGTTTATGCATGCTTTCTTTGCTCAAGAGTTGCCTAGTTTCTGTCTACAGACATCTAACTGGGGCAAGTACCAACTGTGTAGATGGTGTGGAGGGAGCCATTACAACCCTTAGGATTGTTTTGTTTTTTTTTTCTCACTAACCAACCTTAAAACAGGTGTATAGTTATTACATTATTTTATATTATTACAAAATTGCCTTGAATCTGGAAAGCTTATTTCCCTTCTGTGTGGAAAGGTGCTGTCACTATATAAACATTCACTCCTTTTAATTGCACACACACTGGAGAGATTGTGCTGTTGAAATGTACAGTGTAGTCAGAGCAGTACAACTTCATCTGCAGGCAAAGTTTTAGAGGTAGAGACTACACATGTTGTTCAAGCATAGCAAAAATTACCTGATGGTAATCTATTATATCTAGTACAGATTGTGGACAAAATTAATTAAAATAGATAATGTAAATATTCATTTATGCAAAATCTTGTGCAGGATCAAATGTGCTTGTGCAGGCAAGGTCCTCTGACAAGGTGGTGGGGAGGCAAAAAATGGGTTGGGAGATGTGAGACCACTTCTCTCCGAAGTTAACTGGGGAGATAACTGGTCTCATCAATTAGCCTTAATTTGGTGCTGCTGCTAGGATAACAAACACTTGAGAACCATTCATCTCTCCCTGTTTATGTAATGCAGTAGTGTCTTAGCAGCCTCAGAAGCCCAGACAGCTCTGACAGTTTTGGGAGGACCCTTGAGGCACGTTTGGGGTACCTGCCAAATGCGACGGTGTTAGTCTGAACCTTGTCGTCCTCCCTGGCAGTGGAGAGAGACTTACACTGAGCCAAAGGGGACAAACACCTCCCTGATGTGGTGCTGCCTCCACTGCAGCGGGGGCATGTGAGGCCATGAGAGATGTCCTGGGAAGTGGCCCAAAGGAGAGACTGCTGTGCAGCCAGGGCCTCACTGTCCCCATGCACATCTGCTTCGAGCTGGTGGCTCGTCACCTCTTCTGCCTGCACCTTGGATTGCCCCTGTGGGCCTCCAAAGTGAGACGATCAGGGGAAGGGTTAGGGGTACTGCGTACTGTGTGGGAGCTGGTAAGTCTCGTGGGTTGCCCAGGGCCCACTGGCTAAGAATAAATGAATAATAGCTAAAAAGGGATGTTGTCCAGCTTGGGCAACTCCAACACCAACAAAACAGTTTGCCTGTGTTGTGGCTGTCTTTCCTGACCTTTATTAACTCACAAGAGCATCAAAATATGTGCAGTTCTTTAAATGCTGCGGGGGGAAGAAAAAAAGAAATGTGGTGTAATCCTGTGGGTGATTAGTAGCAGAACTGAAAAGGCTTTAAGGGCTGACAAAGAATGAAAGGCTGGAATATTTAAGGAACTATGAAATTATCTTTCTACCACACAGATGAGGGTATTCCGCAGAGGATGTCTGTGCTGGTTACCATGCCTTTATTCCCCACTGAGAACCTGAATGTACAGTGATAGTCCTTACGGATTTCCTTAATAAGCCTGCACTTACTTAGAAATTTGCTTTTCTGCTGGGGTGGTGCTTGTCACCTGTCCCCTGTGACTTATTACAGGAGACGCTGTCTCTGTCTGCATTGATTGCTTGAGATGCGTTTTCCTTAGTGCAGCTCATCCAGGTTTGGCTCCTGGGGGAGAGGAGGGGACTGAGTTTCCTGGGTGACGAAAGTGGGCTTCAAGAACAGGCAAAAATAATCTTAAAATTTGATTAAACAGTATTATTTTTTTATTTTCCCGAGTGTGGGAAATGAGTGTGTGTGCAACAGGAGGGGGAAGGAGACCAGTAAGAACCAGAACAGAGAAGTCTGTGTGCTGCAAGCGTGGGTTTCCCCCTCTTCTCTCCACTGCGTGTCTGTGAAGTGCACTCTGGAGTAAAGTTTGCGTTTGATCGCGGATGGCCTCACGCTCTGCACGTAGCACTGTCGTTAAGCCATCATCCCGCTGGCCTGGAGCCAGAGCTCAGCGGCACAAGGGCGGGCAGGCTTTCTGCTCTGAAACAGCCTTTATTGATACATTGATGCACTGCGCATGTTTACAGCTGCTAATTGGAGACTTAATCTGAATATCCTTGACTGAGCTAATTCACTGGCAATAGCCTTTTAAATTTCAGGTCCCGCGGTGATGGTATGCCTGCTCTTCACACCACACTAATCTCTTCTGAAACTGCACTGTCTCTGTGTGTGTGCAAGGCACAACAACCACGACGAGCAGCAGTGCAGCCCGAAGTGTAGTTTTAGGTCAGAGGAGAATGTTAAGTAAAAATGTTGCCTAGAATCATGGGCTGATTTGGGTTGGAAAGGACCTTAATTCTAACTCCCCTGCCACGGGCAGGGATGCATCACACTAGGCAATGTCAACCAAAACTCTGGCCAGCCTGGTCTTGAACACTGCCAGGGATTTTGCCCTTGCAGAAGATGAGAAAAGAACTGGGCAACTGGGGAGAAGTGTTAATTTCCATACCTGCATAAATATGTAGTTAATTAAACAAACAAGGAAGGAGGTTAATCCTTTTAATTATTACAGGAAACAAACATGCTCCCTGCAAGGACAGTTTGGATCCTATGGTGATTTTTAGACTTGTTACCTTAAGTTTCATTGTTCTGTTGTCTCCTATGTTGATTTTAGACTTGTTACCTTAAGTTTCATTGTTCTGTTTTCTTCTGGCCATGCCTGGGAATTTGGTGGTCTGAAAGCAAGATGTGTTCTGTTATTTCACTTTTTTAAAGAGGGAAGAAAAAACAAAAGGGGGTAGGAGCAGTGTAGACTGTGTACAGTGAAAGACGAATGCCTGGGACTCTTTTGCCTAGGAAACCACAAGTCTGATTTCTTTCCTTGGAAGCCTGGAGAACTTCTGCTTTGGCTGGGTCCTTTCATAGTTTCCTGAACTGCTCCTTCACTTCGGGATCCCAGATAATATCCAGCAATGGTGACAGCTCAACAAAACTTGCCACTGTCTCCAAAACTCGGTTTGCAGTTGCTCCCTATTCTCTTGACAGTCACAGATAGTTGCTGCCGGCACAAAGCATGGCTGTTCTGTGGCTTTCCACTTCACAGTAGCACTGCCCTGGCAGCCAGCTGGAACTTGAAGGGTGTTCAGATTTATCTGTAAGTGGCTGTTCTGCTAAGAAAAGAAATAAAAAATAGTCACAAGCTGAAGCTGTCCTTTCCATTAATGGGTCATGAAGAACTAAATTTTGTTGTCAATCAGAAGAAGAGCCTCCTAAGCCCCATCACAGATTCGTTTAATAGGGAGCTAATTTTTAAAGCAGCATCAATCTATGATCTAGCTTCCTTAAAGACAGATTCCATAAGATTTGAATGCTTATTGGGTGCTCCTTAAGCTACCACTAGATAACATGCCAGTTATCAGCAGCCGAGTGGCATGGAGATAATCCATGAACAGAGCTTTCATGGGTAGTTTTTTGTTTCCACCCTTAGTTCTAGAAGAAGATTAATAAGCAGAAGCAGTTTTCCATTTTATGGTAATTAGAAGAATGTCAGATAATAATAGCCTTCTGGTTGGTAAGCAAAAATAAATCAGTATCTTTGCATGTCTTTCCTGCAGATGAGAGCAGTAGTCTTTCCCACAATTCCTGCTCTCAGGCTGTTCCTCAGAAAATTCTCCAAAATGTGCCTCTGCACCTGGAAACAGTAATCAACCTACAACTGTGCATACAAAAAGACCAAACAGAATAAAAAGTAGGGGGTGGGGTTTCCAGTTCTTTCTAAAGTGAATGTATTTTCACTTGTGTGGCTGCATCTCTGGCCATGGAAATGTCTTCTTTTCCCTAAAATTTTTGGGGTTCTTGATACACAAGATCAAGGAGCAAAAGTAGCTGTGATCACATCAATCTCTCTAAGATATGATGCTCCAGATATGAGTCACCTACTGATACAAGGTCCTATCAGTCTTTCGTGTCTTATTTGCCATGGCTTGTTTGGCGCTTCAGTAGATACTTGTCACTTCCATCCAAGGTACCTTCGTTGTGTAGGATTACAGCAAGCTAATGAAGGTATAATTCAGGAAACTGCTTGTAGCTGAGTTTGTAGAGTTTGATCTGCTTTACATTTCATGAAAAAACGGTAACTGCCCTAGGGGTTTTATTGTTGTTTATGTTGGCTTTTTGTGCTATTTAGATGTCCATATGGCTTCAGTTTAGGCCTCTGTATGAAGGTGAAAGTTGAAGTGAAACATTGCAGGTGTCTTGGCCTGCCAAATTCTAGCATTTTCCCCAATGTTTCTCAATTTCTGAAAATAGGCTCCTTCCTCATACAGCTTTTTCCCCTCTCTTGCCTCCACCTGTGACCAAGAAGCTGATCAAAGAGGAGGTTCAGCTCCGTAACAGGTGTTTGACTGAAGACTGATACTCAAGATATGGGTGAGGAAATGAGGTACTGGTTTCTCATATAATACTGCTAATAAAGCCCATTTCATGTTTTGATTGAAGCAAGCAGGGTTTCACACTCATGCCCTGCTTGGAATTAGTGATTCCCCTTCCAATGAATCTAATGTCTCTGATATTTTTTTTGTGTGTGTTTTAACATTATTTTCTTCTCTCTGTTTCCTCCCATCTCTACAAAGTATTAAATTAGACCAGTTTTGCTAGGTCATGTATAGCAGTTGAGTGTGTTGACTTCCATAAATTCAAGCAAACTAATATTTAATAATTTTCACGAGTAATTTTGCACTTAACCATTATAAGCTACACAGTAGAAAACACTTGGGTGCAATTGAGTGCAACAAGAAAGTACTCAAGGAACACCCCATTGTGCCTGTGTGTCAGACAAGCCTCAACTGAGAATCTCTTGGCTTTGATCATGAAATGTCAGGCTACTCATGTTCTTTTAATGTAGAACATGCTGTGTGCCTTTCCCTTTCTGGCTGTACAGACGGTGTGTGTCTACAGACTAAAATCAGGTTGAGTACAATATGCAGTCAGGCCCAAGTCAATCAAGTGAGTCCTGGTAGTCTTCATTTCCTAAAGTCTGGACAAGTAATTTTTCCTTGTGCTAAGGGTTAGGGTTTTCTAGATAACTATAATAGTGATATTGTAGGTCAGTATTGCTTTGTATCTGTATTGTACCTTTCGTCTAACAGACTTTACAAGTAATTTCTGAATTTAACTATTTGATGTACAAGCTGTATGCAGAGATAATCTATACCAGGGATCAAAACTAGTAGCTGTTCAGCACTATACAGGACAAATCTGGTACAGAAAATGGTGAAACATTGTGGAGTCTTCAGCTTAGTCTGCAAGGGTGGTTGGTGTTGGTAGGATAGTTATGTGGGTCAGAATTTTCTCTGCTGGTTGCAAAGGTTGTACTAGTTCTGAGAAGAAAATACAGGATCAATATAGGGTTACAATACCTCTATACAGTTGCTAGAAGTGCATGGGGGCCCTTGCTTAGCACTAGGAGGCAAAGGTAGCATTTCCTTCTGGCCTGTCATCACTGCTTCCTATTAAGCAGTGTTTGTTTCCACTTATGAGCCTCTTCTAGCTGAGGTATTCTCTGTAGCATTTTGTTCCAAGTATCAGTCCACTCCAGCTCTGCTTATTTTATGAAATGTAGCAGAATGGTGCCTCACAGCATGGTCCTGGCTATCAGCTAAGAGAATTTGGTTTTTTTCCCCTTGCTAGAAGCACTGGGAGGCAGGGGAAAATCCTCTCTATGAAACTGGGTTTTTTTATCTGCCTCCAAACTTTGCTGGTGTCTTGCAGTTTGACTTGCAGATTTCTCTGGCTGACTTGAGTGTGATACTTAAACTGAATGATGAATAACTTATTTTTGCAAGCTTCTGTGCAATGTGGAATTTACTGATGATTCCCGGCTCCTTATTGAAGCTGGTAATTACTGCTTGTTTAACTGGTGGTTGATTTGCACCCTCTTGGGAAACCTAATATCTCTAAAAATGACAGTGCAAAAACTGCAGTCTTAACGATTTGCTTTTCATTTTCCAAGTTTTGTAGGCTTTAATTTATGACTGTCAACTAGACCACCACAGCACTGGACTTCAAGCTATGACGCGTGCGTGCAACAGCAAAGGCGTGCATCTGTATGTCAATTTTAAACAACAGCTGAACAGTTAAAGACAAACTCATGTATTTTAACTTTAAGTACTGGGGGGTGAGGAGGGGCAGTATTGCTGAAACTTGCCCTGAGTTGTCACGCAGGGAAGTTAAGCCAACTAGCAGCCATTGTAATGGGTAATGGATTGGATTGGAAAAAAAAAAAAAGTAGGGTATATTCCTGGTTATTCTGCTGGCTATTGTTAGTTTAGGTTTGGAGATGGTTAATGAAGGGAGATGCTTCCAAAGCCAGAGTGTGCTCTTCTGGACACAATAGCTGAAAGTGTAGGAAATGATTTTTGCTGGCACTCTACTTTCTCACCTGGTAAATGGTTTGTTTATTATGATCCAGCCTCTGGCTTTTGTAGCTGGCCCTTGCACTAAGCTGGCAAATACCAGTGTTCACCAGTTAACTAAATTAAGTCTGGGTCACGTATCTCATCTCCTGTTTCTTGTTTGCTTTGAATGAATCCGAAAGTAGTGCTAACAGCTAGAATCCCTGCTGAGGCCAGTTTGATCTGCTCTGGAGCTGCTCCAGCCAGTGATCTGATAAAGCTTGATATAATTTCAGCAGGCTCTAGGAGGACCAGAATGATTTCCCTTCATTGTTTAAGGTTTCATTCAAATATTCGCCATGCCAGGAAAAAGGATATTTCACTTCTGCTGTTCTCCCTTAGCTGCTGCTACTAGAAAACTTTTTTTTTTCCCCTTCTTTTCTTAAAGTTAAGCTAGAGTGTGGCCAGTGCTTTTGAATTCTGTGGGAATTGTTCTACTTCTTCATACCCAGGGACTCTATGCACTACAGACGCGAAAGGTACGCACTGTAAATAAATAAATAATGCATCAATGTCTCAGAGTCAAGCACATGTTCTGCTAAGAGAACATATTACATGGTGGAGGCCAGGGAAAACTCTGGCATTCTGCCCAGATTTCGGTAGTAAGTAAAGCACCTAAATCCCGTTAAGGACCTGGCCTGCAGTCTGTTATTCTTCGGCAGCTTTTTGATTGTCACATTAAAAAATAGTAATATTGCACTGATTTTTAGGCAGCTCAGTAGTCTTGGAGTAATGTCTGACTTCAAAAAGAGACTTCTCTAAGGCATCTGTGATTTTGTGTTGTACATCAACTTAAAAGGAGGTATTGTCAGTCAACAAAGTTTTATTCCCACCATGCACCATACCTCTGGTATGATTAGGAGAGCCTTGCTGAGCCAGGCCTTGTGCTGGTGGTGTAGGTGTGCAGCATCCTGGCAGTAGCTGTGCTTGCTGCAGAGAAGAGTGCCCCTATTTGCTTTCCCCTGTGCTGCTGTGCGGGGGCATGTAGAGGAAATCGGGAGTAAAGTTTAGCCTGGGAAGAGGGGGAGGGGTGGGGAAGATGGTTTTAGGATTTGTTTTTATCTCTCATTACCATACTCTGGTGTTATGGTTTTTTTTCCCCAAGTTGAATCTGTTGTGCCATTTTGCATTGCAGGTGCAGTTGACTTGCAGTTTCCACCCAGCTTATGCCCCTAACAAACCTGTTTCAGCACTAGGCTGTAGGCTGGCCCTTACCGCTGTTATCAGGTTGATAGTGAAATGTAAGTAAAGCTGCGGAACAGTTTGTAACAGCAGAATGACAGCAGAGCAGACAGCTCTGTAGCAAGGCATCTAGCCAACTGCCAGGCACGATGGAAGAGGGCTTATTACTTAGAATTAAAGGTACTTACTCTTGTTCAGCATAATCTCCTGCTTCTCCAGGCCACCAGCCCTCAAACAGCTGTGGCCTCAGGTGTTGGAGTGAGGAGCAGGCTCTTGTGACTTAGTGCTGCCTGCAGGTACTGTTCTGCTGGTGCTTGCGGGGAGGGCAGAAAGTCAATTCATACATGACTTGAAATGCAGAGCAGAATTTTTGCAGCAGTATAGATACACCTGTCCTAACTGGCCAACTCCTGTGAATAGATTTTGGTTTTGGTAGCAGAGTTGAAGAGGTGCACTGTGCTGGCTGGCAGTAACTTCTGTGCTGTGGCTTGTTGGCACAGTAAAATTACCTCTGTGATTAAATCAGCATGTGCTATACTCTACCTGGCCCAGTGTCCTGTGAGAGCAGCATAGCTTTAGCATGTGCTTGGAAGCAGAAAACAAGACCTGGGTTCCCTAAATAAAAGTCAGTTGCTCTTGCCTATACTGTCAGTCTTTGGTGTTATCAGCTGTGCTTGGCAGGTTGTGCCAAGGGAGGGCAGGTCATGCAAGTGCTGCACAATTGCATCTTCATTCCTTGGGAAGGCACGTACAATATTCTCATATCCAAAGTTAGGATGTGATGGTCTGGGTGGATGGCAGACTAGATGGGTAAAAAAAAATGGTTGGATGGTTGGGCTTGGAGGGTGGTGGTTGATCAGTTGTAGTATACCCAGAGGCTGGTAACAAATGCAGTGACACAGGGATTTCTCATGGGACCACTATTGTCTGTGGATGGCAGAGTGCGCTCTCAAGTGTGGAGATGACACCAAACAAGTGGGACTATTTGATGCACTGAAGGGCAGGGCTGCTACCAAAAGGACCCAGGTGAGCTGGGGGAACAGGGCAACAGGAACCTTAGGAAATTCAAGGACAAATGCTAAGTCCTGACCCTGGGAAGGAATACCCCTTGCAACAGTACAGGCTGGGGGCTGCCAGACTGGGCAGCAGCTCTGCTTCCAAGGGGAGCTGATGATCTTCGTGGGCAGTGAGCTGAACACGAGCCTGCAGTGTGTCCCTGCAGAACAGCTTCCAAGACAATAGTCACAGGAGCCAGATTGAGGGGAGTGATTATTGCCCTAAGCCAAGGGAAACTACATCTGGATACTGTGTCCAGTTTTCCAACTGAACTTACACAATATCTCATCACTCTTTCTGCTAATACTGGCAAGCAATGAAAGGAGATGTCAGAGGAGTGGGAACAAAACTTCTATTATCACAGCTTTAGTAGAGTAAACTCCATGGCAGGTGACTGGTACCACTACTAAGTAGTTTCAGTAGTGAAGAAATGGTTCTGAGACAAGGATCTGGATCCCTACCAGTTTCACCTGCTCTTGTGTTGCATCCTGCTTAGATTGCTAATGGTGTCAACTCAAGTTTAATATGTTTTTGCTGTAGAAACTCTCTTAAGACCTGTTGAGTGTCATGTGGTTTGAAGTTATTAATGTTAGGCTTATCTCATTATTCAAGGTGAAATTTAAACAACCTGTGAATTAAGCGACTGTATCAGCAAGTCTGGAGATGATCAAAGAGAAAAGTATGTGTCTGAAAGCTGTTTGGTTAGTTCTGTGGCTCAGTCTATGAAAGCAAACACGCACTGCCCTGTGCAAACACAGTTCAAAGGAGCTGCAGGTGTTTTGCAAACTTTGCTCTATGGACTTTTGCCCACCCCTTCTGGGGACCCTCATTTTGTGTTGTACCATAGAGATGTATTAGATGGGGACTGAAAATATGTATAGAGAAGTATGGTGGTAGTAAGGCATGACATCCTGAGATTGCTTTCTATTTTCATTATGACTTGCAAATCAGTTTTGCAACGACTGCTTATCATTAGAAACCCAAGCAAACTTTAGCTGAGACTTCCTCAGAGTCACATAGTTTGTAGAGAATAGGCTTGTACCATACATACCAGTGTTTTAGTGTTTTTCTTTTCCTCCAACTTTAATGTTATATATAGTGAAATATGAAGTGTGTTTATTTCCAGTTTGGAGTTTCACAGTGTCTTACTCATCCAGAGAAAGAAGCCTGCGCAAAGATACTTTCTGGTGGTGTCTGCTGTAGGTTTTGGATTCATTGTTGAAAAACACCAAACCAAATTGGTGGTGGAAGGATACTTGGCAAAGACAAACTGGAGGTGGGCATCTTGCAGAACTTATTTTTTCTACAATCTTTATCTTTCTTTCAGGCTATGGTCGCTTGCTATCCTGGAAATGGAACTGGGTATGTTCGTCATGTGGACAATCCAAATGGCGATGGGCGCTGCATCACCTGTATTTATTACCTGAATAAGAACTGGGACTCCAAGGTGAGTAAGCCACAAGCAGGAGGAAAAACTACAGAGCTTTGGTGCTGTCTGTTGCTTCTGTGGACGCTGAACTTTTGAACAGCTGGTCCATTCTTCATCTCTACATATATTTTCTTGGTGTTCATGGCAACCCTTTGGAAGTAAGAATCTGAACTGTTGTCTTATCATTCTCTCTCCCATCCCCCACACAGTGTTGTTGCTATAGAATAAAGATTCTAAGCATTGGGCTGCTCGCTCTTATGCTTTGTTTAGAAGAAAAAGCAATGAAACACTAGAAAGAAAAGCATAATCCACTAAAGAATAAGTGGATTCTGGGAATAGAGTAAAATGACAGCCCAAATTTGGGACTTCAGCATTCTTGATACCGTTCCTTCATGCTAACCTGGAGAAGATCTTCAGGCAGTTGCCTTTGTGGTTTTCTTACTTAGAAGTGATGGAGTTTAGTAAAAGGAGCAAGCACATGGTTTGTCTTTTTCATCTTTGACCCCACCAGTGGGTCTCCTGACAGGATGGTGCTCTTAATTCTACCTTAATTACTATAGGCAGTAAAATCAGCCTTGAATTTACCGTACCTTTATGTTAGAAGCAAAATCATAGAATCATAGAATAGTTAGGGTTGGAAAGGATGTTAAGATCATTGAGTTCCAACCCCCCTGCCATGAGCAGGGACACCTCCCACTAAACCATGCCACCCAAGGCTATGTCCAACTCGGCCTTGAACACTGCAGCAATGGAGCATTCACAACTTTCCTGGGCAACCCATTCCAGTGCCTCACCACCCTTACAGTAAAGAATTTCTTCCTCATATCCAGTCTAAACTTCCCGTGTTTCAGTTTGAACCCATTACCCCTTGTTCTATCACTACAGTCCCTCATGAAGAGTCCCTCCCCAGCATCCCGATAGTCCCTCTTGAGATATTGGAAGGCTGCTATGAGGTCTCCACACAGCCTTCTCTTTTCCAGGCTGAACAGCCCCAACTTTCTCAGCCTATCTTCATAAGGGAGGTGCTCCAGTCCCCTGATCATCCTGGTGGCCCTCCTTTGGACTTGTTCCAATAGTTCCGTGTCCTTTTTATGTTGAGGACACCAGAACTGCACACAATACTCCAAGTGAGGTCTCACAAGAAAATAAGGATTTGTAGAATTGCAGGATGTCTCTTTACCCTTCTGTTGTCATAATGTGGCACAAACAATTCACATGGGTTATCTGTTGAAATTTGCCAAATGTTTTTTCTCTCTAACCTGTCTTGGCCACTTTAGTCTATATACTGGGGCTTCTAAGCAGACATAAATACTGTGAACCTCCGAAAGTGAGTTCAGATTTAGAGGCAATGCCACTAAAAATGCATTGTTTGAAAAGCACATTCCTTTACTGAGAGTATGACAATGAAACATCTCAATATAATAAAATGAAAGAGGAGGTGTGGGAGGAAATGTAAACATCCAGTTTATTTTGTGCACTGCTCTTATTCTAACATTGAGAAAGCACCCAAGTGGATACTAAGAAGTCTAAACTGAAATCCAGGATGCTGGTGGAGACTATTTTATGGGTATGAGGGCAATTTTATGCAAATGTATGCTGGAGGAGATGCATGCTGGCCTTTGAAAGTAACCATGTTGCCTTAAATAGAGAAGGGCCACAAAGATGATTGGTGGGCTGAAGCAGCTCTCCTACATAGACAGGCTGAGAGAGCTGGGCTTGATCAGATCAGCCTGGAGAAGAAAAGGCTCTAGAAGATCTTATAGCAGCCTTCCAGTAGCTAAAGGGGGCCTACAAAAATCAGAAGAGGGACTTTTTACAGGGAAATGTAGTGACAGGACAAGGAGTAATGGCTTTAAGCTGATAGAGGGTAGGTTTAGATTAGACATTAGGAAAAAAATCTTCACTGTGAGCGGGGTGAGACATTTGAAAGATTGCCCAGAGGAGCTGAGGATGCCCCATCTCTGTAAGTGTTCAAGGCCAGGTTGGATGGGGCTTTTGACAACCTGTTCTAGTGAGAGGTGTCCCTGTCCATGACAAGGGAGTTGGAACAAGATGATTTTTTAAAGCCCCTTCCAACCCAAACCATTCTATGATTCTATGAAACCTGACCTAATAGTTTCTTGCTGAGGTGTGCATGCCATAAGGAGGTATGAAGTTAGGCCGGTACTGTGTGACAGCATCTTCCCTGCAGTATGTGGTGAAGCATAAAAGCCTACAAAGAGCCCTCTCACAGCAGCAGGGAGGAGGCAGAGTTCATCTGCATCTTTTGAAGTTTCTGCAGTGTGTGCAAATCACCAGACTTCTCTGAAAACTCATGGCATATGGAGAGAGAAATTAGATGGTAGAGAAACCAGGCTATGTCATGAGTAGGGAAAACACTGGCTGTGAGATAATATACATTTATGAGAAACTTATTACAAATCCAACAATAGAACAGACTTCACTCTTCCCAGGGGAAGTTAAAGTTAACTCCTATGTAATCAGATGCAGGCATTGAAATATTCTAAGCAGTATCTAGCAATAGCTGGCAGGAGAGTCTGATCTCAGTCTGGTCAGGTGGAGCAGCCTTACATGCCTTGTGGTATTTACTGGTTCTGGAGATGTGACTTGGAGCTCCAGGGCTTCCTGGTGTTTGTTACAGAGCCAGTGTTGTCTTTATCTTGGTTCATTTACTTTGGCCAGATGTTTATGCTGAAACATTTCAAACTGTGTGGGGAAATCAAGGTGGCCAAGAGATTCAGTGTACGATTTTCCAGTGTTGTCATGTAGCTGTCTTGGTTTTCATTAGATGTTTATTCCCCATTTGTTGGGTGCTGAGGAAGAAGAAATAAGTCATTGTTCACATGAATATGTAAGCGTTTATATGTGTAAAAAGCAACCTTTCCTTTTCTTTCAGCTGCATGGTGGAATTCTCCGGATATTCCCAGAAGGAAAGTCCTATGTAGCAGATGTTGAGCCAATTTTTGACCGATTACTTTTTTTTTGGTCAGATCGAAGGAACCCGCATGAAGTTCAGCCTTCTTATGCAACCAGGTAAGTAGTATATTTAGTATTGACATTTGGCCAGGGAAAAACGAAACATCTCTTCTACCAGTATCTGTATCTAAAATTATAGCCATGGTTGTTATTTTCCTTTTTCATACACATGTGTAAGAAATAGTTGGCTAGATATTGAGTGGATTTTCTGGTTTTGAGTCACTGGGAATTCCCTCTTCAAATGAGGAAGGACAAGCTTGAACGGTAAGTTTCCGTGTGTGATGGGAAAAAAGGCCATTTTACTGTTGACAGGAGAAATCTTCCAAGCCAGGCATAGCTGTTTAGCTGGAAGATGCTGGATTATACTTTTGCCCTTGTAACGCTATAGGGATTCTTAAGGCTACCATCTGTCAACAGGCTACGAAAAGCCAATGTTGTGCAGGGCAGCCCCCAAGTTGCCTACAGGCATCCTAGAACAGAAAACCAGGCAAAGGTCTGTAAGCTACTTTTGTCCTCTGTTACCAGGAGTTGTGCAATCTTTTGTGCCTCTAAGCAGAAATTCTCACCTATATTTCTATCTTACTTGATGGTAAAATCCACATTTAAAATGCTTTCTATATTTATCTATAAAGATGCAACATTTGCATCCTATTTTTTATCTACTAATACAAGTTTGTTGTTTGCTTTCTCCATGAGCATAAAACTATTTTAATAGCAAAAGTTGAAACAAACACAAGATTTCTTTCTTTTATAGATATGCCATGACTGTGTGGTATTTTGATGCCGAAGAAAGAGCAGAAGCCAAAAAGAAGTTCAGGAACTTAACTGGTATGGTTCCTTTATAAGTGTTCAACAGGGAGAATTTAACGCGTTTTGATGTTTTCAAAGTTGGAGACAGACTAGGGATAACTCTGTAATTAGATGGGTTGTGACATTCGTTTTTAGAAAGCTTTTTGGTCTCTAACCACTAGTCAGTTATTTTATGTGAAATGGAGAAGTTGTGACAGAAGAAGAGTCGGCGCTGACCTCAGTATTCCTCGTGAGTATGGGGGAAAAAACGGGAGAAGCAGTTTCCAGTTTCTCTCCCAAATGGCTGCTGAGATTTTGTCCCACCCTATGTGGCTGTTGCAGTCACTGAGAGGACCTAAGCAAATCTTGTTATTTGGGAATTATATTTTGTCTCCTCCAAAATTAGTTTAGCACAAAGTCACGAGACATAAACAGTTTCAGCATCATGTTCTCTAAATATTCTGGCTGAGTAGGGCCTATCTGCGATATTAATGAATGACAGTTGGGGCCTGCAGTAATGCAAAAGTGATTTTCCTTTAATTTACAAGTAATTTTCTGAGTGGGGATATTCATAATGACCTGGGAATGTATAGATTATGAATTGGGAAGAAACTAAGTTTAGAAATAAGTGCATCTTTTGGCAGGCAATTGCTAGAGTAGCTGTGATTATGGTGCACTTCAGAAGCTACGTACATTCAACTGGGTCTCGCAGGTAGCTGAAAGTCAGCCCAGAGACACTTCTGCAGAAGTCCTGGAAAGAGGTGACCCCAGCTTTCCTAATGGCAGCCATACTGCCTGCTGCTGTAGTAATGACATATGAGTGGTGGACTAAGTTGTCCATACATGTTTCAACACCTTAGTTGGGGCCATGCTCAAAGGTTTGATGTTTGATCAGACTAAGATCAGGGACTGCTCAGGCAGTTCCAGAAATACAGTGTGGAGAGCAATGATCTTTTTTAAGGTACGTGCTATGCAGCTGGGGACCAGCAAAGTTGCGATTAGTCAAATGCTTTTCAGAGCTGGCTGTTGTCATCTCTGTAGCTGCTATGCAAAGCAAATACTGGCTTCACACTTTTAAAGAGGATCATTGGCAAAGGGCCATGAGTGTGTGTGTGTGTGTGTGTGTGTGTGTAAATATAACAGATCTGGAATCTGAATGTTTCTTAGTCTACTTAAATACTGCATGCATTGTCTTGTTTCAACAGGGCAAATATACAAAACTTTGGTATGACTGTCTCTTTAACATGCTGTGGGTTCATATGGCATTGCACTCTGTGTAATGAATTTATGCCATGAGTGTGAGATGGAGAGTGCTGTCCACTGGAAAAAACCTAACTTTATTCTGTTTCTGGGTTTTCAGATGAATGCTGTCAGAACCCTTGGCTTAACAGCCTCTCCTTTTTGTCTTTTCAATGCAGATGCAAGGAAGAGAGAAGCACCTCTTAATGAAGACTAATCAACTGTTCCTGAACTCTGTGAGGAAATAAGATCCCAAAGATGACTTCCATTTCCAGCGAGCAAGGGCAAATTCTTGTTATGCACAAGGACACACTGGTTGTGTCTAGCATGTGCATCTTACACTGATGGTACTTACGGCAGCCTTCTGTCATGCGTGCATATGGTAGAAGGAACACTTGTTTTCTATTTGTCTTTTGCTGGAAAAAAGTAACCAGGGTTAAAGAAAAAGAAAAAAGAGTATCAATAAGTAGTGGCTCAGCCAACTGGATTTTGATCACTCTTGCAGCCAAGATAACGGTCATTGGAACTAGTGATAAAATACTGAGTCTTATTTGCACTTTATGTTGGGGGGGAGGGGGAATCTAGCTCAATGGGAAGGAGCTTTACAAGTTTTAAATCTGTGGCAGACTGCTAATGGGCAAGGAGAGCTATTGGAAATCTGAAATTAAATTGGATTTTTGTAGAGTGTCATCTTATGATCTGGCCCCCCTGGGCCTATTGATGTACTGTTCATCACTTTGCTGTGTAGAGCATTGGCTCAGCTTTTTGATAGCATGACTTTCCAAACAAATTTTTGTCTACAGAATCATTGCATTTCTTGGAATTTGTTTGCTTTTCAAGAGTCAAGTTCTAGCTGTGCAATTGCACTGCCCTTTCTGGCCCAGGATGGAGGGGGACATAGTTATGCATCTGTCCACAACTTTGTAAAACCATTTCCTTTGTGTTCTGAGTGGGATGGATTGTATTTTTGTGGTTTGGTAAAGGAGCTGTTTTCTCCCAAAAGTTTGGTGAACTTGGAAGGCTGATGGCACACAACATGTTAGCACTAAAGGCCAATGATACATAGAGATAAGTGTTATTTTCATGACTTCTCCATCTACTATGTTTTGTATGGCACAGACATGAATCTGAAAGGAAAAGTACGCCTGGCAGTCTGACAAGTGTATGATAAATAATGGATAACTTAGATTTTATTTCTGTGCTGCTTATCCTTGGTTAACACACTTGTTTAACTTTGCATGTGTATGTAATTTAAATGAAATAGCAATTCTGTTTCAACAGATCTGTTACACCAGATAACTACTTCTGCTGTGCCCAGGCTGTGAGACCAGTTATTCAAATGGCAAAGTGCAGGTTTTCGTTTTTTTTTTTTTTTTTTTTTTTTTTTTTTTTTTTTTTTTTGTCTCCATTATTATTATTTTTTTTTTTAACTTATTAGACTCAAAGAGTAACTGGTGAACTATCTCCAATCTGCCTATGCTTCTATGACCAGCACTTACTATGCAGTTCAGAATAACTCTTAATGAAGCTGGGAGGTGGCAGTGGATGTATTTATGACTCAGATAATCGTTCTCAACCTAATGCACAAGACAAAAATAAATGTGAGTGTGTGTCAGACCCTACCAAATGTTCCAGACAGACGCCCTCTTCAGTGCCCTGTGTTGCTGTGCCACGAGCCTGCAGTGGGAAGAGTGGTCTGTCTGAACTGCCAGCCCCTGCACCACTTCACCACACAGTGCCAGGCTGTTGTGGTAGTGATGGGTCTGCAGGCTAGCTCTGTTGCACTTGAGCTGGGGAATGAAAAGGTAGTGTGCAATGGCAACTATTAAACATCAGTAACAGAAGGGTAATAGCTGCTTAGGACAGAAAAAAGACCCCAAAACTCTCATGACATAACAAATGGTAATAGAAGTGGAGTTTTCTTTAGCAGTTCTGTCTCTAAATATAAAAAAAAAAAAAAAAAAAAAGAGCTGGGCATCCTTCAGCCTGTCCTTTTATTCTGAATGAAAGTACAGTAGTGTGAAGAAATCCCTCCTTCTCTCTGGCTTCTCCCAGAGATCGAGCTATGGTCTTATGGGCTGGATTTAGTTCCACCTGACCATTATGCACCTTAAGAGAGCAATATGAGTGAACATGTGACATGTATTCTTACAATTCAAGACTAGAAAAAGGCAAATAGTCTGATAAATGTCCTTTAATATCAGGAAAACCATTATTCTGTTACAGTTGCTTCTAAGTAACACAACATAGACTTGAACGAAACTTGACAATAACTTGAAATTCTCATTCTGCAATGTTCATGTGGGAGGAGGAGTTAAGGCTCTTTCCTGAGGGTGAGGTAACCCTCTGAAGGATGGGAGGTGCTGAAATGGGGGCCTTACAAGATTATTATTTAAAAAATGGGGTGGGTGGGGAAAGCTGACCTGTTCTATTGCTATGCAAAGTTGAAAATGGCATGTAAATTTGACTCTTCAACACGATTTTAAAAGGGGCAAAGACAGCTAAACCAGAGCAGAGCAAGGCTTGCTTTGCTGTTAGAAACTGTAACCTTAAAAAAATGCACTAGAAAGAGATGTTGGTACACATCTCCCTGGAGCCTAGAACAGCAGAAGAGCAATGAAGTGGGTTTGAAAAGTTGAAAAAGAAAGGTATTTGAGAGTTACTGCTAGTGCTACCACCTGGCTTCAGCAGTGGTCAGCAACACGGTGTTGTGGGTAGAGCATGGAGTAGTATAGATTCATTTATTGTAAATAAAGTACACATTTTCATTATTAGCCAATATATTTCTGATCTAGATAGAGGAGAGAGCAATTATTCTGTGGCAGAGAGCAACCTTTCTTAATTATATGTGTTAATAAAGTACAAAAAAGTTGAGGGTACAGGAATTTGAAACCAGTTCCTCAATTCTCTATTCTAGCCCTTTATGTTAGAAGCAAAATCATAGAATCATAGAATAGTTAGGGATGGAAAGGACCTTAAGATCATCGACTTCCAACCCGCCTGCCAGGGCAGGGACACCTCCCACTAAACCGTGCCACCCAAGGCTATGTCCGACCCGGCCTTGAACACCGCCAGCGATGGAGGATTCACAACTTCCGTGGGCAACCCATTACAGTCCCTAATGAAGAGTCCCTCCCCAGCATCCCTATAGGCCCTCTTGAGATATTGGAATGCTGCTATGAGGTCTCCACTCAGCCTTCTCTTCTCCAGGCTGAAAAGCCTCAACTTTCTGAGCCTATCTTCATATAGGAGGTGCTCCAGTCCCCTGATCATCCTCTTGGCCCTCCTCTGGACTTGCTCCAACAGTTCCATGTCCTTTTTATGTTGAGGACGCCTGAACCGCACACAATACTCCAAGTGAGGTCTCACAAGAGCAGAGTAGAGGGGCAGGATCACCTCCCTCGACCTGCTAGTCACATCCTTTTTATGCAGCCCAGGATACGGTTGGCTTTCTGGGCTGCAAGCGCACCCTGAAGCCGGCTCATGTTTATTTTTTCATCAACCAACACCCCCAAGTTGTTCTCCACAGGGCTGCTCTGAATCTCTTCTGTGCCCAGCCTGTAGCTGTGCCTGGCATTGCTCCCACCCAGGTGGAGGACCTTGCATTTGGCATGGTTAAACTTCATCAGGTTGGCATCAGCCCACCTCACAAGCATGTCAAGGTCCCTCTGGATGGCATTCCTTCCCTCCAACGTATCAACCAAACCACACAGCTTGATGTCATCTGCAAACTTGCTGAGGGTGCACTCAATCCCACTGTCCATGTCAATGACAAAGATGTTGAGCAAGACCGGTCCCAACACTGATCCCTGAGGGACACCACTTGCTACTGGTCTCCAGCTGGACATTGAGCCATTGATCACAACTCTTTGTGTGTGGCTATCCAGCCAGTTCTTTATCCACCAAGTGGTCCACCTATCAAATTGATGTCTCTCCAACTTAGAGACAAGGATGTCATGTGGGACAGTGTCAGACACTTTGCACAAGTCCAGGTAGATGACATCAACTGCTATATCCCTGTCTATCCGTTCCATAGCCCCATCATAGAAGGCCACCAAATTGGTCAGGCAGGATTTCCCCTTAGTGAAGCTATGCTGGCTGTCACCAGCCGCCCTGTTTTTCATGTGCCTTAGCATGCCTTCCAGGAGAATCTGCTCCAAGATTTTGCTAGGCACAGAGGTGAGGCTGACTGGTCTGTTACCCCTTGTCCTATCACTACAGTCCCTAATGAAGAGTCCCTCCACAGCATCCTTGTAAAAAAGAAAAAAAAAGTAAGTTCTGAATCATGTACCAACCAAATAGTCACTGCAAAGAACAAGAAGATGTTGAGGCAATAGGACACAAACAGCTGTGGTTAAGTGGGTGCTCTGTGCTTTGGCTACCAGGTCTAACATGGCAATATTGCTGCTTATACCCGTGAGAGCTGGTTTAGGCATAGCATCAATTGCACTGTGTTGTGATACAGAATACACTCAGAGAAAAAAGGTTGAGAACAAAATTAATTATAATAAATGAGTAAATATGAAAAGCAGGACGGACTTAAGTTGGGGTAGATTTAGCATGCTGCTACTATACCTTGTGAACTGGGCATGGCTCTGTGGCTGTGTTATTCCTCCCTGCCTTCAGAGCAGTTGGCTACTAAGATTTATATATTCAAAAGGGTCCTGATTCTTCTGGACTTGTTAGCTGGAAACACTACAGAAAGCATGATACTCATATTACTTAGCTTCCTCCCCACAACTAAAATAGATATATATGCCACATTCAGCTGTCAAGCATTTAAAAAATATTATTAATTCAGCTTGGACTTAATCTGCTGAATGAAAAAGCTTGAAAAAATGTATTTCAGCTTTAAGAAGGGAGAGAACTGTGACTTGATGTGTCAGAAAATTAGGCTGATAGTCAAGCCTTTGTGAGCGTGCCACTGAAACTGCCCTTTCCATCAACAGGAATGGACAGTACTTATCTGAAAGGACAATGTGACTGTCACACACAGAAAAGCTGTCAGACAGCTTTTCAATCCAGTAAACATGCACAATATGAAAATTTACAATTTGGAAAAAAATTACAAGATTTCTTCAAGAACAGAAGCAGTTTTTGCTTTGTCATTCTTTCTTAGTTTCCAGATCAGTGGGATGATCTTGAAGATGCTGTAGTTTAATGGGGGTGAAAGGGTGTTGGTCATGTAGGAATCCACAAGCTTGATGTTTTCTACACAGATTTCTCTTGTCTGTCTTTGGAATTGTTGCAAGCTGTTCTGCAAGAATGATTTTTTTATGAAGAACTCTGGGAGAAGCAGATTGCTGCTGTAGGGAGGGCATTTCAAGGTGACTTTCTCTTCCTTGTGTTTTGTCTTCGTGGCAAACTGTTTGAAACATCTGTGGCTAAACAGCACTTGTCACCCAGTTGTGAAGAAGAGTGGTTTCTCTAAGGCATTTAATTTTTAGACCTCCAAAAGTTTTGCTGTTGTTTTTTTTTTCCTCAACCTTTAGTAATGTGCCTTCATCATTCGTATCTGTGAAGATGTTACTTGCCACATGTGTGTGTCATGTAAGATTTTCATGGCTCTATGAGAAATATGGTTGCCTTTCCAAATGTAATTGCATTGGAAAAATATGCAGAGCCACCAGGCCACAATTTCTTACAGGTGGATTTTGTGCAGGGAATAAAAGGCCAGGAGACAGTGCTGAAAATCAAGAGACTATTTTTATTCTTAAACTTATAACCACTGGCCTTTTGAGCAAAGTAGCATCTAATAAATCTTCCTTTCTCTAGATTACTTTTGCTTATATGAGGAATGGTCTCTGCAAAGTAGTATCTAAAATGATCCACTCTTTTTTTTTCCTTCTCTTTTTAAAAGTTTTAATCCTTTCCTATTTTTTAAAATGTTGGAATGTATTATATATATTTGTTGTGTTGCAGAATAGCTGGCTCTAACACCACTTGCATATAGAAGAAAATATATCTATTTGCAGGCAAATAACTAGTTTTACTTTGACTGTGATGTCCTCCCAGCAGATATCTAATAGTGAGTTATGACTACATCTTCTCTTGTCAGGTTGTATGCTGGTCAACAATGCTGGCACTTTGCATCAGATCGACATAGAATCTGCTAGTAATATTTTACAATGCATCACATTTTGTGTTCCTGTTACTATTAAAATCAAGCACAAAAACAAAACTGCGGCAGGAGTCAATAAACACTGGGTCATGTTAAATGTCCTGTGCACCTCTTTTCAGTCTTTTGTTGTTCCGTGGCTAGGGTCGTGGTGTGTGGATGCAGGACCACACAGCTGGGTGAAGGGTTTGTGGCACTGCAGAGAGGTGACACTGAAATCTGCTGTCGAGGAGAGTTCTGTTTGCTGCCATCAGCTTGGCACATTTCTTTAGTCATTTCCTGCTATTTTGTAGTTATTTACCTTGCTAGCAACCCTCCTCTTGAAATGCCTATTTGTTTTCACACTCCTGTTGAACCAGATAACATTCTCATGATTCATTTGTTGTCTGATAAGTTTTATTTATAACAACGTTCACATCCTCCCTCTGCTACTTTTCCAGCCTGAATCCCACGGTTTTCTCCTGCAGCTGTGGGGGAGGCTTCTGCCCACTCCCACTAACATTGCAGCTGAATGAAAGCCAGGACATTTTCACTCGTCTGTTAAAGTGCTGTGGACTTTCTTGATTCTTTTGCAATATTGTGAATAGTGGGAATTTCCCCCTGTTGTGGTTTAAGCTGAACCCAGGACACCCCCCCACTATGTAAAAGACACTTTCTGTCATGGAGGGCTTGGATTTGACTTTTTTTTGTTAAAGAGGGGAGAGAATTCTAGATCATTTGCCACTTCTTTAAGCATTTCTTTTCCACTGAGGAGTGCTTAGAGCATGTGGTGAAGACCTAAGTAAAGCAGAGGAGTTTCTCTTCTAAGCAGGCTGCTCCTCAAGTAAAGATTTTAGAGACAGCTCAAGAAGCAGTTGGCCGTTGGCTATCCAGCTGCCAAGAGCTTGTCTTTTCTCTGAACTCTGACTAAACTTTCTCTAAGCAAATATGTTTGCAGTAATTGTTATCTGACAGCTATTTAGGGGTCTCTTTCCTCCCCCACCTACCCAAAGGGATATGGCTAAATATACTTGCCCTGACAATTCCCATGACTTTTGAGAATGCATCTGATATTAGAGGTTGCGCTGAAAATTACAAAGTAGCATGACAGTGGAAGAGAGTTTAGTAAAAATTGATTCCCCTTTCCCACATAATTTTGTCTCTATGGAGTACTTCCGACATTTGGTGAAACTCCCATCCTCTTTCATAAAGCATAGATAAAAATGTGTGTTTTAAAATATGTCTTGTGGAAAGAGAGGATAATTTCATTTGCATGTGTGCTTATTTTAAATAATGCTGGACATGCTAAATAAACTACATTAGCCCAACCACAGTCAACAGCAGTTCTCGTGGTGGCAAACCCACTCAGTGTTAGAGTGGAGGTCTGCTGCTTTGCTGGAGACCCACAGTGGTAATTTGTCCTGCTAGAGGTGAGAGGGGAGGCAGTTTGCAGTCCCTGGTCTTAGCCAACCCCTTGGAGACTGATTTAGCAGGAGTGGAGTCAGTGTGGCCGCCTAGTCCCAAGGTTTGGGACAGTTGTTAATCTGGCTGGCTCTTAAAAGTGTTGTATGGGTGGCTGGGGAGAAGCAGGGAAAAAAGGACCCTGTGGTCTAAGCTAATGAGGGCTCTGAAGATCACTTGTGATTACATACAGCTGTTCTTGGTTCCTTTAATTTTGACGCTTTCTGAGCTCATGCCTGCTGAGTGTCTTGTGCTTAAATGCCTCAGAGTAGCAAAATCAGAATGGAGGTTTAAGCTACAGCACTTAGGGAGGAAAGAGTTCTCCAAAAAGTAGAGCCAGCACATTTAAACAGAAGTGTTTCTGTATCTGAATGTGTCTCTTTTTTCTCAGCTGTGTCAGTCTAATAAAAACTACTACCTGCCCTTACAAGCCTTGCCTCTCTCATACAGTTGTTATTATTTCAGTGACTTCCAGAACTGTGGACTTAAAGCAGTTTCCTCCTCCCTGATGCCTCATGAGCTATGAAGCATTGTTGCTCCATGATCTTTCAGACGCTGTAATGCTGTGTGCAGTACAAAGATTTCTCAACTGAGAAACTGTCCAGTTTAGCAAAGAAGCAATGGGAAGGGGTGGCAGTACTCAGATCTCCTTTGCCCTATAGAGCTGGTGCTGTGGCAAGTGTCCTGTTAACAGGACACTTGACAGCAATAGCTGAGAGCTGACCAGGGCTAGCACAAGAACTGACCACATGGCAGTGATATGGGCTCCAAGGTGTGGTGGATGAGTTTGTCCTGCACCCTGGGAACAGCAGCCCAGAACTGGTGCTAAGCTGACCTCTGCCAGTGTATGCTGTGACTAGGCATGTCATCCTGCAGGTGGGGAAAAGCCCAGGAACTGGCTGGGGAGTCTGTTGCAGAAAGCTGAGAGTGGGAGCCTGAGTACTTATGCATTTAGGGATTACAACATGAAGCCATGACCACTCTCTGCAGGCCTTGGCTTTACTCCTGGATTGAATTCATACCTCCTGTTGGAGCAGAGGGAGCAGAGCCATCCTCCATCAAAGCTTCTCTTTCAGACCAGAACATTGCACAGGTAGGTGTGGGGGCTGTGTAAGGCAAGAGCCAGCAGCACAGCAGAAAAAACCCTGCCCTGGGAAGTGATAATCTCAGTTTTTAAGCAGCACCTGTCCAAGAATAGTGTATTGAGCTGGAATTGTGTAAAAAGGGGACATTTCACCCCATATTCAGCATTAGTGGTGGTCTGGCTGAGGTGTTTGCATGCCTAGGCTGCTGGCCAATGTAGCAACCAGAAGTGCCTGTGTTTCTTTGTGGGTGTTAGGGACAGAGCTTCTCTGGGAACTGAGCTTCCTTTCTGCAGAGACTGTACCCTCAGCTCCACTGCCATGGAGGCTTTCATGGTACTTTTTTTCAGCTACTTTTGAAGTCAAGCTCCAGTTATCCCTAAGGAGAGTTCCCAGAGCCAAGTAACATGGAAGCCTGTGTAGAGGCTGGCTGCCCCTGCTCTTCAGGCTTGATTGTCCCTTCCCTGGCAGTGGACATCAAGCTATTAAAGTTTATGAAAGATGACACATTACTGTCACCATCCCCTCTCACTCCTTATGATACCAGTCCAAGAAACCAGCTACATCTTTGCAGTGCTGTAGCGGAGACTCGGCAGCCGCTGCCTATGAGAAGATAAAAGCGTCTGAGGCTCTGCTGGCCTTGGCAGGCATGTGTGTGTGCATGTGTGTGCGAGTGTGTGTCTGTTCCCCTGTGCAGCTAGAGGGAAGCCTAATTTTCAGGGGGAATTAATTTGAGAAAACTGGAAGTCGCTCCTCTGCTACCAACTAATGTTGGTAATATAAACCAGTGCTTTTTCCTAAAATGGCTGCAAAATGAAACCACGTACTGTAGAATGATTTAGACACCAGTAATTTTACCATCAAGCCTTTGTAAAGGCTCAGCTAACCTCCAGGCTCTTTTGCTACTACTGTTACTGGAGAAAGAATATGTTGCATTTTCCAGTGTACAGAAGGGACTTATTCCCTTGCTGGGATTGACATAAGGAGGGATCTATAGTTAAAATATTTACTCTTCCTGAAAGGTGCATCTTTGAAGTTGTCTTTTTTTGGTTTTGTGCTCCTAAGTAAACTGGAGGAGAGACAATTAGGAAAACATAGAAGTATAGCATCTGCTCGTGATGTAGCTAAAACCTTCTAGTGCTGGTCTCATAACGGAGCAGGCTTAGGCTGGTCTACAGCACGGTAGTAAATAAACCACTAACCACAGCAGTCACTAGCTGTCCTGCCCAATCCCCTGCCAGCTGTTTTGCAACATGGCATTGCTGCATGTCAGTCAGCAGAACGCAAAGTGGGAAATAAAACTGGCGCTATGGCACTGCTGCTATCTTTTGATTTGTTTAACTCAGCTGCATCTTGTCTCTCATCAAATGCCTCCATGGGGTAAAGCTCAGCCCCTATCTGGAGCACCAGGAAAAGCACAGATCCAATGCCTGAAGTAAGTACTTAGGAAATAAGATTTCTCATGGTGTTAGATTAGGGGGCAATTTGACCGGGTATCCCCTACAGCACCCAGAGGTTGTCTGTGTCAGGGATCCAGTGCTGATACAGGCAGGCTAGGCAAGGTGGCTTTTCCTGGTAAAGGTCTGGTCAGAACATAAACTAGGAGCAGCATGCAGCAGCAGTGGGTTGTTTTTATTTACTAAACACTGTACTTCGTGAGATCTCTGACACCTGCCCACCTTTATAGTGGTTCAGTGTATGCCCTGTGCTGATCACTCTGATGCATGGTAGCATACCACCTCATGCTCAAAGCAAGGGAGAAAATGCCAGTTGTTAAGAGGTACCTGGGGCTTCTTTCACAGCAACAAAAAAAGAAAGGAAGAAAAAAATAAAAAAGATGTCTGAACAGACATTTAATAGTTGAAGGAAGAGGCTTAACAGACTTAAGCTTGGCTGTCTTCAGAGAGTTTTCAAAAGCTCACTGCAAACACTTCTGTTTCAAAGCTTATGCTCCTTTATCTGAGAAGCTAAACACTGACTAATTCTTTAATTAGTTCCCAACAAGATGCTTTTCTCTGTAGTCACGGCTTGCAACAGGGTAATTATGCCTTTAGTTTAAAAACAAGTGTCAATAGAGAAAGTTGTTTTATTTCTCTTTTATCAAATGTTTTATTTCCCCTTCTACTTAACTACCACTCTGTTGGTCCTCACCTGCAATATCTTTCCTCAGTTTGGGAAAGACTCATTATTTTTAGCTCCCTGTGCTGCAATCCCAATGCATGGACATGGCAGGACTAGAGCCAAGCTGGTGCTGTTATCTGCTGTGCAATTGTACTAAAGCAGTGCTTGGGGTGTGAATCCCTCCCAGGGCTGGAGATGTGGAGGACTCTCAGCCACCATCGGTTGAGCAGCTCAGCTTATTTAACTGTAATAACTCCTTAGTGTACACATGGCCTTAGGTGCCGAAGTGCTACACTGCATGCCAGAGATTTGGAACTTCCCAGCCTCCTGCCTGCCACCACAGTCATCTACATGTATTTTAGCAAAGTTCTCAGAGCACCATCAACATTCTTCTAGTTCATCTAGAGCTTCCTCAGTCTTGATGGTGCTGAGCAGACATGAATCTTCTGGGCCTGGGTTCCATGTAGATGGTAGCAGGAGGGAGAGGAGCTGCTGCTTTGCCCTTGTCTCGTACCCAGCTGACCAGAGTAGATGACATGTCTGGTGTCAGGGTAATGTAATTGTGATTTTGGATCCGAAGTGGTTGAGGTACTCCATGGAAAGGAAGAGATTTAGGGGTGTCCTATTCCAGTGAATAGTTGTGGGGACCACTAACCCTCACTGATGCAGGACTAGCCCAGGGCTGCCCTTACCCAGGAGTGAAATTCAGCCCAACACTGCTGTGAGCAATTGTTCCCCCTTGCCCTCTTCTCTCTGGCCTGATACACTTGTGGGTTCCCATGGTGTATGCACTGCACAGCAGGTCAGGCATGGTGTGCATGAACCTCAGGAGGACAATGCAGCCTGGCACTGGTCTGTGCTGAGCATTATCTCTCATCTTTCTGCACACAAAGAGCTGAACCCAGATTTTCCACAGCCATGAAGTGCTGGTAGCAACCTATGTACTGTTTCGTATCAGATAGCTCATGCTGGTTACACTTACCCTACCATTTAATGCTCAAGTCTTTTGTTCTAGTGCATAAGGCTGTGGATTCTCATCCTCTTTTTCCTGTCTCAGATTCAGGAATTTAATTTCTAAGCCTGATGCCCCTTTTGATCTAGCCTTAAGGTAGAGCAGAGAACTGATTCAGAGAAGGGAGCACATCCTGCTCTACCTCCTATCCAGAGCAGCTGTGCAGCTGGTTGGGCTCTCTGTTTTATAGGAAATATTGAGTTGTAGGTCATCTTCAATCATTTATTGAAAATGGAAATAATTAGAGGATGATCAAATGATGAAGAAATATACAGTGGGGTATCAGAAGTTAACATTTGGGGGGATATAGGGTTTTGAAGTCAGGAACCTTTGCACCCTCCCCAGTTCATGTTGTGATTAAAAAGAATGTGCATTTGTCCATCCAAAAGTCAGCATTTGCTACCCCTTTTGAACATTTTCTCCCCTTTACAAAGCTGTGTTGATTTCCAAGTATACTATAAGTAAATTCTCAGTTGAGTCATTAATTCTTTCAACACATCTGAAAGAACTTAACTAATGTGATCATAAGTTCAAACACTTGGAATATCAGTACTTGAGTCTAGATGCATTTAATATTAATATTAAATACTGTTGGTAATATTTTTAAACTTTTCTTTCACTTTTAAAACTGGAATTCCATCGAAATTTTATATAAGGTTGGGACCTATAGTATTCTTGTTGCTATAAATATGTTAATATCATAAACCAAACATTTCCCCCTTATTGTTAGTGTATTTCCTTTGCTTAGTCTCTGCGAATATGCCCAGGAGCAGATGAAAATTATTGGGAGTCTCAGCTTCCTTTTGTTCCCTTGTCACCAAATCATGGTCAGATGTAGATGAAGCCATTTTGGAGGAGGTGGGGGTTTTCCCAGCCCCTGCAGATGGCATGTCCTCTCCAAGCTGGCTCAGCACTTTGGGGGAGATAAGATTCCACTGCCACCCACCAGGGGATAGACCACCTGTGACAGCATTCTGGCCAGCATCACCCCATGCAGCAGGCATAAAGGGCATGGAAATATCTAGAAGACTTCTTCCTTGTGGCCTTAAGACTCAAACAATGTCTACCTTTGCTGTGTCAGCTGCTGCTCTTAAGGACTTTGTGCTTATCCAAGAGATATCCCCTTGGTAGCTTTGGAGTGACATGTGCCAGAGACAGGACATCATGAACTGCATGTATGGGCCCAATGCCAGTGAGTTTGCACATCCTGCAATTTGGGAAATTGTTGACATTAATGACGTTATTTGTCAGGTTTAGCAGGGGGCCGAAGTTGAGCAAGTCAGAACACTGAGTGATCTTTGCTTGAAGAATGAGTCTTGTAGATCAAACTCAAACTGTAAAAAAGAGCCATGGCATGGCTGTTGTTTGGGCACCGTGCAAGACTACAGCTTGAATGGCTTTCGGATGTGCACCTGCAGTCTTAAAACACTTGGAATGGAGAACTTTGCACAGTCATAGACACCACTGTTTTTCCAGAGCAGCTGATGCTCTGCAAGCAGCTGGTCAATGCTTTCTTTTGTGATTCTGGTTGCCCATTGGAAGAAATTGTTTTCTGGCAGTATTTAAGATGAGATTGCTGTACAAGGCTGCTCAGTGATGTCTGTGGCATGTGAATTTCCTGTTAGAAATATCTCAGCACCTGAAGCAACATGTTCTTGTAAGCTATTTAGTTAGCTCCTGGATAGAAAGCAGTAGTAAAGCCATTCAAAACTCTCATTTTTATTCTCTGTGGTAATTAATTGCACGTATCAGGGCCTACACTTGTCCTTTCAAGTATCAGAAGAAAGATTACAAGAAAGGTTCAATAAATCAAATATGGAAGTGTTGCCACCAAGTGGTACAAACTGTGTTAGGCAATGGCTCATAATTTATAGATCGCTTATGTATCTGAGACGCCTTGGTGTATTTATAAGAGGATTTTTTTTGCTTTGTTTACCTATCTTTTTGTGATACATTTTACTTACCATGGTGTTAAAAGATCATACTAGCACCCATCTCCATGCAGCCACAATGTGTATTCCACAACCCTTTCAGCTTCTTATGGAGCTGCAGGCAGTGGAGAGGCAAATATGAAGGGCCTTTTAGGTGCATGGGATTGTTCAGCCTGTCTTTGGCTCAGATTTCTGTCTTGTTGGGATGTGGCATATCCCTCCCTCCATAACCTCACGTGTGAGAGGAGAGAGTGGCCCTGTAGGGGAACGTCCCCCCCAGGCCCCAACTACTGGCTGATGAATGTTCCAGCACAGCCCCTCCTGAGTGACTTGAAATCATCTTCAAATTTGTAAGTTTTTTGATGGCACTTATGTGTGTGCTAAGTAAGGTATTCTGTTTTTCAGCCAAAATACTAAGTATGCTCCACTTTAGCCACATGTTTTTCTTTACTGTGAAGGAGCTGCCCTTTGCTTCCCTGTTATTTAGAAAGCCTCGGTTAAACAAAACAAAAAAAGGAGAACTTTTGTGCAGGGAAACTGAGGATCTTCTTTATTATTTATATCGTGAGGCACGCAATATTATTCTTGAGAGGTGCCTCTCCCATGGGGACCAGGCCAGAGCCTCTTGGGGTACGAGGCAGCAGCAGGCAAAGTGAGGGATATAGAGACTTATGCACGTAGAATTATAGAATCACAGAATACCAGGTTGGAAGGGACCTCAAGGGTCTTCTGGTCCAACCTTTCTTAGCAAAGCATGACCTGGACTAGATGTCCCAGTGCCCTGGCCAGCAGAATCTTAGAAATGTCCAAAGCTGTGGAGTCCTCCACTTCCCTGGGGAGATCATTCCAATGCCCATGTGTGCACAAACACACAGATGCTACCTCTGAGCATGCACATTTGAATCCCAGCGCATGCCTGGGATGTGAAAGGTCTGCAGGTCTCGTATTCTTCTGCCTCCCGTTTTGTGTGGCCACGGCACTGGGAAAACCACCAGCTGAAGGGTCCTGTTCCTGTGGTGGGTGGGAAGGTGCTGGTGACGCAGCGGCCTGGAGAACTGAAAGTTACCGTGGGCCCTCACATAACAGTGGCAATGCAGTGCTGCGTTGGCCACATGGGTGAGTTGAACACATGGAATAAGAGCCCAACAGCTCAAAAAGATGCTTTTTCAGAGCTGACATCTTGTCTCAGCAGACACCACTTCTTAGGCTCTCTTTCAACAGCCTCTCCCTTTCTCTCCGTCTTTGGATAATTGCCTTTTGTTTCTTGAAGTGAAAGCCTGAAATACACTTTTCTTTTATTCCCATTTTTTTTAACATTGTCAGTGCTGCCACTATTATCTTCAGACCAAGCAAATGATGGCAAAAGGCAGAAGCAGTCACCAAGCTCCAGCCCCTGTTAATTACAAATCACAGTAGAGAAGTTAAATTAATACAGCTGATCTCCTGAAAGGAACCACTAGGAGGGAATTAGCAAATATATGCGTTAGTGAAAACTGATGGGAGAAAAGGTCTCCAAAAATCTTGCCATGTAAGTTCTGAAGCTCTTAGAAGTGTGTGAATACATTTCAATTTTGTTTTTCTGGGGGGAGTGTTTGGTTGTGTTTTTTGTTTGTTTTTTGTTTTGTTTTGGGTTTTTTTTGTTTGTGGAGTTTTGTGTTTTGTTTTTGTTTTTTTGTTTTTTGACCTTATAAAGAGAAGGATAATAAATGCAAAAGTGGATGTTAACCTGAGTAGCACTTAACATTACAATACAGAGGGAAAAAATAATAATTAAGGTATCAGGTCTATTTAAAATATGTCTTATCAGGAGCAGGGGAACTTGCCTGAAATGGCTTGTTTTATTTAGTCTATTATGCAGAGCAAGTTTAACTTAGAATCATAGAATAGTTAGGGTTGGAAAGGGCCCTAAGATCATCTAGTTCCAACCCCCCTGCCAGGGGCAGGGACACCTCCCACTAAACCATGTCACCCAAGGCTATGTCCAACCTGGCCTTGAACGCCGCCAGCGATGGAGCATTCACAACTTCCCTGGGCAACCCATTCCAGTGCCTCACCAGCCTTACAGTAAAGAACTTCCTCCTTATATCCAGTCTAAACTTCCTCTGTTTAAGTTTGAACCCATTACCATTACCCTTTGTCTTATCACTACAGTCCCTCATGAAGAGTCCCTCCCCAGCATCCCTATAGGCCCTCTTCAGATACTGGAAGGCTCCACACAGCCTTCTCTTCTCCAGGCTGAACAGCCCCAACTTTCTCAGCCTGTCTTCATATAGGAGGTGCTCCAGTCCCCTGATCATCCTCATGGCCCTCCTCTGGACTTGTTCCAACAGTTCCATGTCCTTTTTATGTTGAGGACACCAGAACCGCACACAATACTCCAAGTGAGGTCTCACAAGAGCAGAGTAGAGGGGCAGGATCACCTCCCTTGACCTGCTGGTCACTCTCCTTTTGATGCAGCCCAGGATACGGTTGGCTTTCTGGGCTGCAAGCGCACCCTGAAGAAAGCTCATGTTCATTTTCTCATTGACCACCACCCCCAAGTCCTTCTCTGCAGGGCTGCTCTAAATCTCTTCTCTGCCCATGCTGTAGCTGTGCCTGGCATTGCTCCCACCCCAGTGTAGGACCTTGCATTTGGCATGGTTAAACTTCATCAGGTTGGCATCAGCCCACCTCACAAGCGTGTCAAGGTCCCTCTGCATGGCATTCCTTCCCTCCAACGTATCACCAAACCACACAGCTTGGTGTCATCTGCAAACTTGCTGAGGGCGCACTCAATCCCACTGTCCATGTCAATGACAAAGATGTTGAGCAAGACCGGTCCCAACACTGATCCCTGAGGGACACCACTTGCTACTGGTCTCCAGCTGGACATTGAGCCATTGATCACAACTCTTTGCGTGCGGCCATCCATCCAGTTCTTTATCCACTGAGTGGTCCACCTATCAAATTGATGTCTCTCCAACTTAGAGACAAGGATGTCATGTGGGACAGTGTCAGACACTTTGCACAAGTCCAGGTAAATGACATCAACTGCTCTACCCCTGTCTATCCGTTCCTTAGCCCCTTCATAGGCCACCAAATACGTCAGGCAGGATTTCCCCTTAGTGAAGCCATGGTGGCTGTCACCAAGCACCTTGTTGTTTTTCATGTGCCTTAGCATGCCTTCCAGGAGAATCTGCTCCAAGATTTTGCCAGGCACAGAGGTGAGACTGACGGGTCTGTAGTTCCCTGGCTCATCCGTTTTCCCCTTCTTGAAAATAGGGGCTATATTTCCCTTTTTCCAGTCATAGGGAACTTCACCTGACTGCCATGATTTTTCAAATATGATGGACAGTGGCTTAGCAACTTCATTTGCCAGCTCCTTCAGGACCTGTGGATGGATTTCATCAGGTCCCATGGACTTGTGCACATTTAAGTTCCTAAGATGGTCTCGAACCAGATCCTCTCCTACAGTGGTCCCAGGGTCTTCATTCTCACAGTCCCTGCATCTGCCTTCCAAGACTTGGGTGGTGTGGTCGGAGCATTTTCCGGTGAAGACTGAGGCAAAGAAGTCATTAAGAACCTCAGCCTTCTCCAAATCCAGGGTAGCCAGTTCTCCTGATTGCTTCCAGAGATGGCCCACGCTGTCCCTAGTCTGTCTTTTAGTTGCAATGTACCTATAGAATCCCTTCCTGTTATCTTTAACATCCCTAGCCAAGTTTAGTTCTAACTGGGCCTTAGCTTTCCTAACCTGATCCCTAGCTTCAGACAACATCACTGTATTCTTCCTAGGCTGCCTGTCCTTGCATCCACCTTTTGTAAGCCACTTTTTTCCTTTTAAGTTTCCTCAGCAGGTCCTTATCTATCCAAGGAGGTCTCCTGGCCCTCCTGCAGCACTTCCTTCTAGTTGGGACACAACATTCCTGAGCCTGTAGTAGGTGATCCTTGAATATCAACCAAGAGTCTTGGGCCCCTCTGCTCTCTAGGGCTATATCCCATGGAACCTTACTGAGCAGGTTCCTGAAGAGGCCAAAGTCTGCTCTCTTGAAGTCCAGGGCAGTGAGCTTGCTGCACACTCTTCTCACTGTCCTGAGGATCTCGAATTCTACTATCTCATGATCGCTGCAATCAAGGCTGCCCTGGAGCATCACATTTCCAACCAGCCCTTCCCTGTTGGTGAGGACGAGGTCAAGCATGGCACCTCTTCTTGTCAGCTCTTCTATTACTTGCAGAAGGAAGCTGTCTTCCACACAATCGAGGAACTTCCTGGGTTGCTTGCACTGGGAAGTACCATCTGTCCAACAGATATCAGGGTGTTTGAAGTCCCCCATGAGAACAAGGGCCTGTGAGCGTGAGGCTGTTCCTATCTGTCTATAGAGTGCTTCATCCACAGATTCCTCTTGATCAGGCGGTCTGTAACAGATCCCCACAGTAACGTCTCCCATTGCTGTTCTCCCTTTAACCCTGACCCACAAATTCTCTGTCGACTGCTCATCTGTCCCCAGATAGAGTTCCATACTCTCCAGCCTATCCCTAACATAAATAGCAACTCTTCCTCCCTGACTGCGAGGCCTGTTTTTCCTAAAAAGCCTGTAACCTTCCATTCCAACACACCAGTCATAGGAGCCATCCCACCATGTTTTTGTGATACCAATGGTATCATATCCCCGTAGACTTGCACACATCTCTAATTCCTGTTGTTTGTTCCCCATACTATGGGCATTTGTATGGTGGCATCTGAGCTGAGCTCCAAATGAAGCCGGCTCATTGGCTGAAGCAGCTGGAATATCTCTACATTGCTCCGAGCATTCATTATAGGTGCTGGCAACTGACCAGGAGTGTTGGAATGGAATGATGCCCCCCTCTCCTAACACATCTAGTTTAAAGCTTTCTTGACCAATCCGGCAAGCCTCCTACCAAAACTGCTCTTCCCCTTCCTTGTCAGACCGGCTCCACCAGCCCCCAGTAAACCTGGCCTCCTAAATTGAGTCCTGTGTTCTAAATACCCAAACCCCTGACTATGGCACCAACCCCTGACTATGGCACCAACCCCTGACTATGGCACCAACCTGAGTACAGCACCATGATGACTGCTCTTTAGAAATTACATTCTTCTACTTCTTATTTTTACTACTACTCCTTTAAAAAATAATTAACACAGATAAATCAAGCAGATAATTTGATTTAATAAATTCACTAGCAGATGAAGCAATTATTTTGGAAATTATTATAGCAAAATTAGACTTTCTTTATTTTCCGGTGAGGTTTTGCAGGTGGAAGAGGCCAAATTTTTATGACGCAGTTGTTTGTACATGGCTAAATCTGGTGCATATCTGTATATCTGTCACACCTACATTTGTAAGCAGAATATATACTTTTTTTCTCTATATTAAGTTCTTTCTCTTACTGAAGAGGTAGAAACATAAATAGAAAATATATAAAATCTAAAAAATAGAAAAAATATAAAACCGTGTTAAAATGAAACACAAAGGAATCACTGGACATCTTTCTATGACTTCAACTAAAACCCTGTCCATTGACAAAGAACAGTTTTAAGAAAGGTATTTGACAACTATGTAGAAACATATGTATTGAAACTTCACAAGGCCCAGGAAGCATTCAATTCACTGGGGATGATGTGGTGGATTTGCCGCTGCTGACTTATGTGGTAACTGAATTAGCTAAATAGTCTTCCAGTCTGGATGTCTACGCCTCTAGAGCACAACCCATGTCTTGCCTGGCATGAATCACCTCTGGTGGTGCCAGCTAGGGAGGGTGCCCACCTAGAGTGCTAACACACAGCCCCAAGCCCTATTCTATCACTGCCTATGGTTTGCTTGTCTTACAGAACTGCAAGTTAGGATTAAACCCTGGTAATGACTTCTGGGGAGCAAAGAGAAACAGTTTCTGGCCCTTTCATTTCACTTTATTTATTTGTTTGTTTTGCAGCCTTTTTTGAAGGAAGGGGAAAAATCATCATGAGGCCTTAAAGCTGAAATACCTAAATTCTTCTCTTTTTCTCTACGTTAGGAAAGGGTTAAACATTTAAATAATTGAGCTATATGGCTAATCTACTGCCAGCCCTGAACTTTATATTAGTTAAAAATATATTAAAGGATTATAAAATAATTATCAGCATTACACGGCGTGAACATCAGCACAAAGAGACCTTTTCGTATGCTGCTTATGCACGCACAGTGGACACGTGCATTGGGTAACCCCCTTTCCACACACTCATTTTCACTGCTGTGGAGCCTTCCCATCTCCTTCATGTCCTCAGGACAGCACATAGCAGGAAAGGATGCAGTCACACAGAGCAGCTGCTAGTTTTTGAAGCTATACCACGCACTTGTGTCTGGAGGAGGAAATGGCTGACATTCATACATTCCTGAGCTTTTTGGGTTTTTCTTCCCCTGTATTAAATGCTTTAGGAAATGTCCTGGGTTGATGTCCCCTATCCAGAAATCTCTCTCTTACTTTCTCCACTATCTCACTGTGTTGTGATCAAAGAAACATCTTCAGTGAGAAACATCTTCAGGGTTTGCTACTAATAAGCTGTGGCAGTGTCCTGGTTAATGGTGTCACAGGGCTGCTTCTCCAGCAACAGCTACTGGCATGAGCCGACCTTGTAATTTTCCAGATACATTTCCTTGGTTTGTGCAGAAAAACCCCAGGAAAACAAAATGGCACCTGCAAAGAACAAATATAACTGCAGCGCACTGTAGCCTTTCCATACAGAGCTGCAAAACCCTTCCTAAACCATGTGTAAAACTCCACTACAAACTGAGGCCTTTCTCTTGCCATTGCAAGATGAAAGATGTCACTGCTGCCATCACCATCTTTCACCCTCCCTGTACACCTTGCCTGTGCCAACACAGCCTGGGGTTGGCAGGCACCCAGAAAAGCCGGGGCTCTCATTTAAGCACATTTCAGCTGCTCATCTATCACAGGAAGAAGGGGGCTTGTCATGGACTCCAGGTGTATCCACTGCAGCTGGGTCGGGGTTTGAAACACTTGTTCTGCAGTGCAGAGACTCGCTGGAGGACTGCTATTGATTTCAGTGCGATTGCTTCTGGGAATAACTGCTCTGCAAGGAATAGAGGCATTTTGTCTTCCTCCAGGACAATATGGGTCTTTTTCTAAACAAAAAGGAAAGGCTGGGTGCAGACCCACCTTGGTGCAGTTGGGGAGAAGGAGATGAAGGTGGCAGGGCATGACCAGGTGGTACTTTTTCCTCCTTGCCCCATCCCCAAGGAGCAACAAAATCTCACTGGCTTCAATCAGGCACTGTGGCGAAAGAGGCAGGGGAAGGATAGTGGTTGTGCAGTGAAGATGTTGCTTCCCTTCACTTTCTGCCCAGCCTCTGGGGCAGTGGGGGCTGGTGCCTCACATGGTTCGTGTATACAACCTTTCATTTTGTCTCTGGGACACAGCTCTAGGTTGTAACCAGGACACATAGGTTGTAATCAGGATAAGGCACTAGCCCATACAGAGGGATACAACATTTGTGGCAGCCGAACAGGAAATGCAATGGAAGACAGGGTCTATGCAACATATGCAGAGAGACAAGAGCTACGGTATGGAGATAAATTAGATCAGATAAAATGATTAAATGTAGACAAATCAGTGTGTAAATAAATTAGAAGAAATGTTTCCTCTGTTTAAAGGACAAATGAGGTGCAAAGATGCTGGACGGGGCAATGGAAAGGGACCATTTATGCTGCCTTATGTATATGAGTGAGTCTCTGGTTTTCCTCAGAGATAATTTTGTCATTACAAAGACTATAAATAGAGCATCCAGATCAGAAAAGTACAGGAAGGAAGAGGAAACCTCTAAATTATATATCTTAAGAGGGAGGAAAGATGTATCTCCAACGACAGGAAAGTTTAAAAGAGGCTGGTACTGCATATTATAAATTCACAAGAGAAAAAAGGTTTTTACTTCTCTCAGTGTTGGAAGACACAAACGTTTCAGTACTTTATGCTTAAGTGGGGAAAAGGTTGAGACTGCTTTTGCTGCGTCATGATTAAAAAATCATGCTGTTAAAATTGTATTAAATGGGACTCCTGCTATCTTGCAGCCAGGGATTACAGAGCAATTGCTTCTCATTCAGCTTGTCAAAAGGTTTGTCTACCAAGAACCTGGCACTAAGCTGAACAAAAAATATTATTTAACTTGTAACAAAATACAGAAGTCTCATCCCAAATGCCTACTGCTGTGAGTTGTAGACAAATCAGGGACAGCAGCTCCAATTTTGTATTTGGGAGCCTGGGGGATGTTTTAGCTATCAATCAGCATGATTTGGCTCGCAGTGAATTGTTGTGGCAATTCATGTTACACATACGCAATGCCAGAGATGGCAAATGCACCCCAAGAGAGCTAAGTTTTTGGGCTGTTACTTGCTGGGACCAGGGGGTGTCCTGCAGGGAGCTCCCACAGGGTCCTCCCCAGGCAGCCACTGTTGGAAAAGGGGCCTGTGACTGCCCGATGGCTTTGCACATGAGCTGTGAGAGAAAGCTGCTTGCCCTGCGGTTTTGCTGGTGGACTCTGAAGAAAGGGACCCAAATTTGAATTGAAGGTGCAATAGCATGAAGATGAAATTGAGTTTTCCAGCCTGAATCCCAGTGCTTCAAAATTCTCCTGCTTTCCTTTTTAGTAAACACAAAGAAAAAAAGGCATGCAATATAAATTCACATGCACACAGAGCGAAGGATCATGCAGTTTTCACAGTCAAATTTGAAGATGAATTAGTCTTTGAGATACCGTCTGTTTAAGGATTATGTTGTTAATAACCCAAATTTGACACACATTTTTTCCCCCTTCAGTCACTACCTGCAAAGCCTCTCTGAAATTTATCTCTTATGAAGCTCTGTCATTAATGGCTTCCTGCGAGGTTTCTTTTGGAAGCGGCAGAAAGGTAAATAAAAATGAATTAATAGAGCTTTTTGAGTTTGTAGGCAAAATATGCAAATATCTTACTCACAAAGCCTTAGTAGCATTAAAGGCTTTCAGATCCTATCCTCAGAGGCTCTGCTTGTGGAATCAGAAGCCTTTAGGCAACCTGTAACTTATGTGTAATATACATACACACGTGCATTTTCTTCTCTCTCTCTCTCTTTCCCCCTAATGTCCTCTTGGACAAATTCCCTATGGTGCAGTTTTCAGCTTCACAGTTCATGAATTTTATTTTCGATCAATAAATAAATGTATTATCAAGTTCTGTATTCTCATATCTTCATTTCTCATAAACTATTTCACTATATGGGTCAGCTTCACTGAGCACATGCCGCTCACATTTATGTCTCAGCAGAGGGCTGTCAGGTATACAGGTAAGATGTGTATGAAGACCTAATCAGATTTCAGTTCTAACTAATAATTGTGAAGAAGCCAGTATAACTATTATTATTATTATTATTATTATTATTATTATTATTATTATTATTAACTCCATGGGATATAGCCCTAGAGAGCAGAGGGGCCCAAGACTCTTGGTTGATATTCAAGGATCACCTGCTGCAAGCTCAAGAGCGATACATCCCAACTAGAAGAAAGCGCTGTAGGAGGGCCAGGAGACCTCCTTGGATGGATAAGGAGCTGCTGAGGAAAATTCAAAGGAAAAAAGAGGCTTATAAAAGGTGGAAGCAAGGACAGGCGGCCTGGGAAGAATACTGGGATGTTGTCTGGGAAGCTAGGGATCAGGTTAGGAAAGCTAAGGCCCAGTTAGAACTAAACTTGGCCAGGGATGTTAAGGATAACAGGAAGGGATTCTATAGGTACATTGCAACTAAAAGACAGACTAGGGACAGCGTGGGCCATCTCTGGAAGCAATCAGGAGAACTGGCTACCCTGGATTTGGAGAAGGCTGAGGTTCTTAATGACTTCTTTGCCTCAGTCTTCACCGGAAAATGCTCCGACCACACCACCCAAGTCTTGGAAGGCAGATGCAGGGACTGTGAGAATGAAGACCCTGGGACCACTGTAGGAGACGATCTGGTTCGAGACCATCTTAAGAACCTGAACGTATATATGTCCATGGGACCTGATGAAATCCATCCGCGGGTCCTGAAGGAGCTGGCAAATGAAGTTGCTAAGCCACTGTCCATCATATTTGAAAAATCATGGCAGTTGGGTGAAGCTCCCGATGAGTGGAAAAAGGGAAATATAGCCCCCATTTTCAAGAAGGGGAAAATGGATGAGCCAGGGAACTACAGACCAGTCAGTCTCACCACTGTGCCTGGCAAAATCTTGGAGCGGATTCTCCTGGAAGGCATGCTAAGGCACATGAAAAAGAACAAGGTGGTTAGGGACAGCCAGCATGGCTTCACTAAGGGGAAATCCTGCCTGACGTATTTGGTGGCCTTCTATGATGGGGCTACGGAACTGATGGACAGGGGTAGAGCAGTTGATGTTATCTACCTGGACTTGTGCAAAGTGTCTGACACTGTCCCACATGACATCCTTGTCTCTAAGTTGGAGAGACATCAATTTGATAGGTGGACCACTCAGTGGATAAAGAACTGGATGGATGGCCGCACGCAAAGAGTTGTGCTCAATGGCTCAGTGTCCAGCTAGAGACCAGTAATGAGTGGTGTCCCTCAAGGACTGGTGTTGGGACCGGTCTTGTTCAACATCTTTGTCATTGACATGGACAGTGGGATTGAGTGCGCCCTCAGCAAGTTTGCAGATGACACCAAGCTGTGTGGTTTGGTGATACGTTGGAGGGAAGGAATGCCATGCAGAGGGACCTTGACACGCTTGTGAGGTGGGCTGATGCCAACCTGATGAAGTTTAACCATGCCAAATGCAAGGTCCTACACTGGGGTGGGAGCAATGCCAGGCACAGCTACAGCATGGGCAGAGAAGAGATTTAGAGCAGCCCTGCAGAGAAGGACTTGGGGGTGGTGGTCAATGAGAAAATGAACATGAGCTTTCTTCAGGGTGCGCTTGCAGCCCAGAAAGCCAACCGTATCCTGGGCTGCATCAAAAGGAGAGTGACCAGCAGGTCAAGGGAGGTGATCCTGCCCCTCTACTCTGCTCTTGTGCGTCCTCACTTGGAGTATTGTGTGCGGTTCTGGTGTCCTCAACATAAAAAGGACATGGAACTGTTGGAACAAGTCCAGAGGAGGGCCATGAGGATGATCAGGGGACTGGAGTACCTCCTATATGAAGACAGGCTGAGAAAGTTGGGGCTGTTCAGCCTGGAGAAGAGAAGGCTAAGTGGAGACCTCATAGCAGCCTTCCAGTATCTGAAAGGGGGCCTATAGGGATGCTGGGGAGGGACTCTTCATGAGGGACTGTAGTGAGAGGACAAGGGGTAATGGGTTCAAACTGAAACAGGGGAAGTTTAGACTGGATATGAGGAAGAAATTCTTTACTGTAAGGCTGGTGAGGCACTGGAATGGGTTGCCCAGGGAAGTTGTGAATGCTCCATCGCTGGCGGTGTTCAAGGCTGGATTGGACAGAGCCTTGGGTGACATGGTTTAGTGGGAGGTGTCCCTGCCCCTGGCAGGGGGGTTGGAACTCAATGATCTTAAGGTCCTGTCCAACCCTAACTATTCTATGATTCTATGATTATTGTTATTATTATTCAGCATTTTGGCACACTTTGAGCCCTTGTCTGTGACATTTTCTTATAGTATGGAGCAGAGGACTATCCTTCAATTCCCCAGCCCCCCTCCATATTGCCAAATAAAATTTTATTTCTAGCATATAACATCATATAACATTTATCAGTCATTATATATAATTAAAGAAAAGTTTCTTGCATGCCCCTTACAGAGATGTCAAGTTCCCCTGTGGCAAATTATAAAGGGAATAATTTTAAGAACTGGTGGCCCACCCTGATGAACCCCTCAAAATTGTTCATGCAGATTACTTTAGGCAGTGTTACTTTGGGCATGACGTGGAAAGGCAGGCCACCTTCATGGTGACCAGATCCTTGGACTGTTACTGATTTCCACCTTGAATTTCATCTGTCAGCCCACACAGAGTATTAAATGCTGGTGTCATATGCCGTTGTGAAATGATAGTATTACAAGGTCAACTGACAAATAATATTCCAAAATGAAGCCTCCAAATTGCCTCCTTTGCTAAACTCTGACAGTGTATAATCTTGTACACAAATGAAAAAATGAGTCTATCAGTGACCAGAAAGGGCAGAAGCCAGCGTAGTGTCAAGGAAGCTGGAAGTAAACATTCCCAGTTAAGTACACTTCCATCAGCATAGGAAAATCCTGCCGTATTTTGAACATATCCTGATAAAACCTCAACTATTTGATCTTCACTACTATCATTTCTGTGGGATAGTAGGTGTGATACTGCTACTACAATACAACACCATTACTGATGGTAATACAACTACTGCTGCTAATAGTAGCAGTATAATTGCCAAGTAGTACTACTTAGTAGTATCACCACACACTTCTTGTTAATTAGAAGTGATGGTTTTCTTTTAGATCCATTTACTGGTCACTCTTTGCAATGTTTTTAATTCTTTTGGGCCTGGCCAAAAGAGTAGGAGAGAAGGTATTTTGAGCCAAATCAAGAATCTCTCCAAGGAGGTATTTGGGATTTCCCACATTTAAGGAGGACATTTGGACTCCAGGGAGATACCTTTCCATCTGCAGCAGTGGCTTAGTTGTAGAGAATCCCTAAGAGGAAGAAAGGTTTGTGTTCATGGTCTAAGCAAGGGTAGTGACAATTTAGTTTGGCAAAAGACACTTGTGTGAATTGGAAGATGAATTTAAGTAACCGGAATAAATGCACAGCTAGGTGACAAAGCCCGTGTCTCATTGAAGCACCTGAAAGCTGACATGGAGCATGTTTTGGGTGATGTACACCTCAGCACCATGCCATTAAAACAATGGAAGGGTTGATGAGCTTTGTATTTCTTGAGCCTTATACTAAGCCACTGGTGAAGTTAGTATTTGTGGTTTGGGAAAATTGCTGTCATGGTTGATTTCCAGTCACATGAATTCTAATATTCTAAGCAACTTGGTTTTAATTTAGACAGCTCCTAGTGTCTAGAAGTTCTATGCTGTGCCCACACCCACCTGAGCCAGTGTGTCCCTGACACTGCCAACCATGAATAAGGAACACAGGGGACAGTGAGCAGAGCTGATGGCTGTCAGCAAGACAGGCCTGCAGTGGAGTGTGCTGTGCCCCAAGCTGCCTTACCCCCACTCTGCCACACAGTGCTCGAGCTGTCTGGCTGGTGTGAGTGTCTGCTTAGTGTGGAGGGACTGGTCACTTTTGGTGTGTGGAGATGTTAAGCATGAACCAAGGAAACAGGGAAGGCAGATGACCTGCACACACTTAATGCTGAAAATAAAGGATATCTCCTATCATCTCAAATGTCAGTTTCCATCCTCTCCTCCCATGGATGTCTTCTCTGAAGTACACTGCTGAGTCCTGTAAGAACAACTCACCTGCTGCAGGAGAACATTGAGACTACATAATGGGAAGATACTTTTGATCCTTCGCAAAACCTCACTATATGCTTACAAAAATAAGATGGAAATCAAAGGCAGAAACTTATAGTCATGACAAATAATTTTGCTGCTAGTTTTCTTTCACATTTTCTGTTCACTTTTTATTCCTAATTAATTAGTCTAATCCTCAACTCTACAAATTACACACTTATAGATTAGATTTCTTACCAGTGTCAGCTAGGTCACTGTTTCAACAGGGTCTTATGGTGAGAAGGGATATTTGCCATCATGTGATCTGTCACCCATGATCAGATTTGTTCAGAAAACTATACAGTTTCTGCTTGAAGGGTACTGTATATAACCTGCTGTCTGATGAAGCTTTCTAGAATGGTGTCTATCCAATAGCTGATTCCTTAAAGATGTTTGGTAACTTGGATTGTATGTCTAGCTTTATATCATACACATGATATTAAACCATGTTTATAGAATCATTGAATAGTTAGGGTTGGAAAGGACCTTAAGATCATCTAGTTCTAACCCCTCTGCTTCTTTGACTGTGGGATTCTAGTCAGCTGTGACATACCGTTATGCCAGGGAAAAGACTACGTGTTTTAGCTGCAGATACTAGAGATGCGGTAACTGTAGCAAATTGCTTTGTTTTTTTGTTGTGGGCTTTTTTTCCCCCCTGCTTTTCTGCTTTTTATTTACCTGAGAAATAAATGATGGTTTTACTTCTTTTTCAGAACTCTTTTATCATTAAGTATGTGAGCAATCTTTTAATCCAAACAGGGAAGACATGCTTCATCTATTTTTTAATACCCTTATAACCCTTATCTTTAAGTTATGCTTCTCTGTATTGACCTACTGTTTTTGCAAGTTATTTTTCTGAGCATGTCTGTACTGGCTGTTGCAGAGTCAAGGCCTTGAAAGTAAGCCAAACTGATTTGGGGGCCTATTTCCTTTGTTTTGGTGGATGTTTGCCAGAATATCAAGTCCTGCAGCAGCACTGACTGTGCTGAACTCTCACAGAACACATCTCTCCCACCGTACGTGGACTACAGCATTTCTGATTTGAAGGCACAAGGGAACCGTACATGTGTATATATATAGGATAGAAGCAATAAATAGGGTGCAGAAGGGTCTCCATGTGCACCTTAAGTGTCCTATATGGCAGGAGGCCAAAGGTTAGTTTCCCTAGGGATGTCTCTGACCTCTGTTTCTTGGTGTACTTGCTGTGTATGTCAAATAAGTTCAAAACTGACTGTTGGGATCAATTTTTTTTGATTCCACCCAAATTAAAGAGACTCCAGTTATGCTTATGGCATTGAGCGAGTTATTTCCAGTCGTGGAGCTAGAAAAGCTAGCAAAATATACCTAACTTATACCTAAATGCCAGGATTCACTGCCGAGAGCCTCTTTCTTCACCCGACTTGTGAAGTCTGCCATCTTCATATGTGATTCACTCAGCTGTATCTTGCAGTCCCTGAGCCCACACATCTCACTGTTGTTAATCTTCATGGAAAAAGTTGCTTTTCTGGCATCAGTCACTAGTGACACACACTCAGAGGAGGCATCTGCTTCAGGGAAGCAAGATCCCAAATGTCTTAATGGGATATTGGAAAAATTGTTGCAGTTGACATAGCACCCATTCTCTCCAGCACCTTGGCCAAGGTGGGAGACATTCTTGGTTATCCTTTGTCTGTGCTTGTATAAGAAGCAAATGCCCATGCTACCTTTTGACATGCGCTTTAGGCAATGCAGATACAGCTCTTCTCAGAAGCTGTGTGACAACGTTCTTTGAAAATTTGGTTTTTTGCAATGTCTTTGTGGTTTTGACTTAATCTTAAATGAATAAAAGCAGAACTTAGTTCTCATCCTCAGTGATCACATTCACTGCTGCAATAGAGACAAGCTAGGCAAATACACATAAAAGCTTTTGTTTTCTCTGGCGGAGTTCTGGTTTCAGCCCTGGGGAGGGATGTGGCTACTAAAAAGTTATTGGCAAACCATCAGAGCTGGTACTGTCAACTTCAGTGTATCAGCGATTCCCATCTCTCGTCTCCATACGAAGCAACCTTAGGTTGCATTTATATAGCAGGCCCCTTTTGAGTCTGTGTCCTGATTTAATATCAATCTAATATAGATTGGTTAGAGATAGTCAGCACGGATTTACAAAAGGGAGGTCATGCTTAACAATCGATTCATTTCTCTGAGGAAGTGACAATGAGAGTGGACAGGGGTGAAGAAGGAGACATAATTTACTTGGACTTGAAAAGGCTCTCAGTACAGTGCCATATAACAGATTAATTTATAAGGTTAGCAAGTATGGGACTGATGGTAGAATACTTGATTGGATATAAAATTGACTTGGTAACAAGGGCCAGGAAGTGGCAGTAATGGTTATAGAACACAATGGGGACGTGTTATGCATCCATGGGCATGTGTTCAAAGACATTGTGAAGCAGAAAAGGATGGGCAAAGCCAAAACCACAGGTGGTATTAAAAAGAGTAAAAATGATATCATACAGAAAACATGAAGGGTATGGCCTCATGGGGAGCAAATGATCCAGTCCACATGCAATTGGTAAGTTCAGGTAATGTTCAGTGAAGAAAATTATCTAGGAACTGAAGGGGGGCCAGGCCAGGCCCATCAGCTGCAGGTCTTACAGCAGAGGCGAAATTATATGGAGCAGCAAGAACCTTTCCTTTTAAGTGGGAAAGAGAGCAAAAATCAGGGCTTGTTCAAAATGCCGATGAGCAATAAGTGGGAGGCATGTTTTCAGAAACCTGAGAAGTCTAAGATCCATGTGTCCTTGCTAGGGGGATGAATCACAGCATTTAGGGCGTGTTTTCAGCTCAGAGTAAATCTTTGGAGAATCTTGAGGGATTTCCGTTTGCTATAACCTAAGGAGACTGTACTTTCTGAGCTGAAATCAGCTTTTGTCACTACCCTGCAAGACATTATCTTACATACTGTAATAAAGAAGATAACTGGCTAGCAGAAAGAAAGGAATTTTTAGCAGATACAGAAGAGACCACAGAGGATGCTAGGAGGCCTCAGAGATTCACAGAAAGGAAAAGAAACTGGAAACTGGTTTCAGTGAATACTCACCTCATTACAATGTGCTGAACTTTCCCATCTCCTGGACGGGTTTTGAAGAGAATCTGGGAAAAAAGTAGTGGTGGTATCAGTGCTGCCATCAGGTAGCACTGCTGGTAGTTCAAAAAAATACAAGCTTTGATGTCCACCAGAATTTCCACCTCGGAGTCCTTTGATTTCATATTAAAGACCCAGGCAGCCAAGCCTATTCCCAGAGAGCATGTGTGTGAAGGCAGAGTCCTCCCAGTCCTATCCGTGCCTCTGCCTCACACTCCATCAAAGGCAGGATTCTCTGGAAGGATGAGACCATGCAGTTTGGTAAGACTGGGAAAGACCTTTTTAATTAAACAAAAAAGAGCTGCTCTCTTAGCGTGTGAGTGGTGTTGGACAGGATTAGGAAGGAAACTTAATGCACTGTACCAATTAGCCTGGCACCATTTGTCTGCAGTTCGTGATATAGAATCTGTTTTGTTATTCACTTATAAGTATTGGCTCAAAACTTTGGTCCTATTCCTGAAGCTATTAAAGTCATTAGTCAAGCTCTCATTGATGTGAGCAGGACCAAAACTTGACCCTTTGTGGCTATTCAGAGGACACAGACAAACTTTTAAATCAATCAAGAGTGTAGACTCATTCTGCAGGGGTCATACGGTTAATACATCCTGTTCTTGTCATTTCCGCTATAAATCTGAGAATGCTTTTAAAGCAAGAGGAAAACCTAATTCCCTTCCTTTTGTAAGAAAATATTACATTCCCTTTTATTACAAACAAGACAGGGGTCCTTTTACTTGGGAAAACTTGTAATGGAAGAGGTAATCTCAATACTTTCAAAGTCTCTAGAGCCAGTGAAAAGTAATTTGAGACAAAGTACTCGGCAATAAAGTCTCCTACCTGCAAACCAACGTAAACCTTCTTCCACTGACTTCCCATAAGCCTTTATTGGATCCCGATGATTTTTTTTGCCTGGGCTTTAAGTCAGTACTCCTTGTGCTGCTGGTGTATGTTGAAAGATTCCTTATTTTCTGCATTGCATCTAGTCTACGCAACTCCTACAAGATGGGAAAGATTTTTAACTGCCTACAAATGTAATCAAACTCAGAATTATTTACTTCATTTGCATGGCTTTGGACCTGAGTCACTAAGTTCTCTGGTTTTACTTCTAGAGTAGGATACTTCTAGAAATATGGTTATTTATATGAAGTAAGTCTGAAGTACTTTGGGGTTTTGTTTTGCTCAAAGACCCACCTAATGATAATTTTGGAAATAAAAGCTGTTCTTTCACTCTCTCTTGTTGAATTTAGGATTCTGAACAAAACCCATACTGACTTGGGTCAATTAAAAGCAGAACTCAGCATCCTTGGCTTATCTTATCTTGAATCCTATTCTTTCAGAAAGATCCTCTTTTATTTGATGAAAAGAAGTGTGGACGTGACTGGATATGTTTTATGAAAACAGTTTCCAGTACTCACTCTTTCTGAAGAAAAGATGAAGGAATAGGTGGAAGAAAGGAAGAAAGGACCTTTATTAGGCATATAGGTACTACCCTGCCCAGTCTGAAAGCCCAACTGGCTTCCAGAGGTAGCAGACCTGTATGTCTGTACGCATGCATGTACATGTTTTATAAATGATTCGATCTTACCTGAGCATCTGCAGCTCTGGGGACATTCCATTTGTTCACATTTCTGTAGGCTCCTCAGCAAACTTGCTGGATAGGTGACAGTTCATTAAATTAGTTGACAATGCACATTCAACCTTTCCACCCTCCTCCCCCAGCCCGAAAATGAAAATAAAGAAATTACAATGGCAAGAAGGAAAAATACTATGCAAATAGCTCTTAAAGCAGGGACACATTTAAACTAATGCAGTTCCTAGAATCATAACAATAAATGTGCTGTTGGGACATCACAGTTACGCCCATGACATGACCACCTTGCAAAATCACCAGTGCAAGCTGCTAGAGCTGGTTATCTAAGCAATCCCAAAACATTTTTTATTACTGTAACTTTTCTGAGTCACGACGCTTCAAAAGAGCCTTTTTTCCCTTGCAACTCTTCAGGTGGCTTTTAGGTACCTGCATATTTTAGATACCTTGCAAAACAAATGGTCCTGGGACAAACTTTCCAGAGATGGCAGTTACTGAGACCAGTTGTTTTAGGAAATGTTCTTTGATGAAATTACTTGACAAAGTTTGCCCAGCTTTTACATGGCAAACAGTTTTCCCTCAAAAATTATAAAAATAGCAACTAGATCAACCCCAAAGAACCCTTTTCAAAGGGTTCAACCTTTTCAAGCAGTTGTTTTTGTTTCTTAAAGTTATTATAAATAATATTTATTACATCCATTTCCCCAGAGCTAAACCAGTGCAACAGCATAGCTCTAACAAAAACCCCATGAAACAACCTTTCCATCATTTTCTTTAATACACAAACTTCCTGCTTCAACTGGGAGTCTTAGAGCAATCTATGCATTTTGACCATTACCTCTGTGCTCTGATGCACTGCATAGGTAGTATGGCTGAGATTGAAAAAGCCTTTATAACAGCTCCCCCTTCAAGCTCCTTCTTGAAATTAGCAGCTTTAGTTAATATTGGTTAACACTTCTTTGGAACAGGCATGTTATTCTTCCATTATGCTTTATTATGTTCATTCTTCCAATCTCCATTTGAATTCTGTTTTCCTCTCAGTTGGCATCCGTACCCTTAGCTACCTCATAAACAAGATGTATTGCCAACTGGAACATGCGAGCAGAGCTGAAAGCAGCACCGCTAACCTCTGCTCCTTTCTACCCCCTGCAAGTTGGAGATGTATCAAACTCAATGCTTGGAGCCTGGGAAGTGGGAATCCTGAACTGCTCGGAAACTCGGGGAGGCAGACTTCAGGCTATTAAGCTATTGAGCTGGCCCACTGAGCTACAACTGTGCATACATTTTTAATGATTTTTTTGCTGTTTTATCAGCCCAGCAAGCCAGATGATTCACATGCCTTTACTTCAGCCAAGTGTCTCTTTTGCTGCAAAGAGAAGTGCTGAAAATTATGCAACCGATTAGGCAGTTTTAATCAGCATTAATAAGGCAACCAAAATCTGACCCAGATTTGACTAGTCCAGTAGTTTTAACTTCTAAGTCAACATAGAGGGGACAAGATCTGGGCACTCAAAGTTGCTTATGGATTTTGGCTATGGGCAGCCTTGTCTTGATTTTACATGCCCCAGATTTGTGTTCTTAGAGACCGCATACTCAGCAATAACAAAATAAAGTATGTAATCTGGAAATCACTGCCACAGCTGGGAGAGGCACTGTACAGAACCAAAGAATGAAGGAGAAATGCAGAGACCATGTCAGCGGTGGGTGAGAAAGATTCCGCTCCCCTCCCATGACAGGACCCATCCCCACAGAGTCAGGACACCCTGGTGGGATGTCACCTCCTGCAGTGTGGCTTCTCCCCGTTATTCAAAGCACAGACCAAGCTCACTTGCTCTGGGCCTTTGTTCAGAACTTACACAGGTGTAATCGCCGATGGCTGTCCCCTGTCAGGGTCAGCCACTGTGTGTGGACGTTCTTGTGATCAAAACTGTGCCTGACTTTTTTTTCCCTTCACTTGTGAGGTCAAGGCTTTTTACCTCTTCCTTCTTACGTTGGTGAATGTTTCTGTCCTCAGTTTGTAAGTCTAAACACACAACACCAACAACTTGCATGTTGCCAGTCTGGGGAAAGAAAGTACACATTCAAAAGAATCAGCAGCTGAGGTAGGATATAATGTGACTGAAGAGTTTCGCTGTAACATTGTAGAGTACAAAAATGAAAATATAAAGTGCATTTTAAATGATTAATGTACCAAAGCTGACCTCTTCCAGTGTGCATTAATCGAGAAAAAATGCACACTTTCTATAGTGGTTAATGTTGCATATCCATTATTCAGCTTTGATAATGTGCATAAAAATGCTCAATATGACAATGAGTTGGGGTAGCTGAAAATTTAGGATGGTGGCAAGTTTGTTGTAGTATTTGGATTAGCATTCTTAACCTACATCTTGACAGCTCCTTTTCTTCATTTTGCAATAAAAGAATATCTAGCTTTATCCTCTTTGATTTTTGGTTATTTTTTCTTGTTTAGTTTTTTTCCTTTTTTTTTTTTTCTTTTTTCCTTTTTTTTTTTTTTCAAACCAAAACAATTAAAAAATACCTGCTCAAACAAATACTACCAGCACTCATTAGTCAGGATGGTTATATGTAAAAGAAATGATGCCAGATAGTAACAAATCCAAGAGAAGTTTATTATGAAAATGGCACCTGCGGGATGAAAAAAAATTAAGTTACATAAAGACAACCATGTATGACATGTATGAGAATCTACAAAAGTATAAAAAGAACCCTGTTGTAAATGAAGTATGTACATTTCTGATTTGCAGCATTATCAATGATCAATGAAAAAAATGTTTCAAATAAGCCAGGCACTCAAGAAGTTAGATTCGGTTAGCTTAACACAAAATAAATGTACCATAGCTGTCACTTTTTAACATTTTAATTTTTTTTATATTGTAGAGTTGGTAACACTGCTAAGATTTATACGAACAGAATCCCTTTCCCCGTTATTCAGCTACTTGGCACCAGTCTCCTCATAAAAGATTTCATATATTTGTACAAGAAATAGTTAAAAACACAGACACAGTCTTCACAGGTAATGAAATTTTTTTTTCATTTTGTAATTTTAAACACTATGGATTTAGACAGCAGCTGTGATTATCTGTTAGTTTAAATCACCAGAAATCATTTTGACACAACACAGAAACATTTATAAAAAAAACCCAAAACAACAACAGCTGTCTAGCTGTTCTTTGTAGCTGATAGGTGCACTCCTTTGATTGTTCCATAGCTAGAGTAGAGCTTCCAAAATTAAACTTTGAATTTCCCAATCAACTTTCTCGCCTTTTTTAGACCTACTTAAATCCTTCCAATGGAACCTTTAATAGTTCGTTAATTAAATTTGTGGCGTCCAATTCCTTTTTAGCTATTACTCCGATATGGCTTGGACCTACTTCTCAAATTCAAAGCTACCGCAGGAATTGACTCAACACAGTGAGTGATCAAAAATTCAAAGGACAGCTGAGTTAATAGATTAGCATTGCACACACAAGCAAATTTATATGACAATTTTAAGCTCAGTTTCCTTTTTAAACAATGCTGGTTGACCTTTGAAAGCATTTCCTGTCTCACTGGTGATTGCTCTACGTATTACTCTGCCAGCCCACCTGGGAGAAACCCAAAGAAATGCACCCTCTGCTTACAGTTCGAGCACAAGGGACTCTGGGAATGTTAACAACTGAGGCTATATGGCGTCAATTTGCTTAATATATCTGAGCATTACTCCATAGTGCATTGTGGGGTACACCGGAAGAGTAAGTCATACCCAGAATTCCTCTGTGGGAAAAATGGCTCCATTAACCTTGAGCTAGTTAAGAGTCTTTTATCTCTGAGAGTGAAGAAGAGAGAACGAGAGAGCGAGAGAAAGAGATAGGGGAGAAGCGTGGAGGGTGGGGGAGAGAGGAAGGGGCAAGAGAGGTCGGAGAATACACAACAGCAAAGCAACAGCAGAAATGAAAAGGTATACAGACAGTGGAAGCAGCATAAGGTGACATTACAGAGGAAGGCCACCACACAAAAACCACTAACCCCCAAGAATCACTGGTTCACTAGGACTGCAGGAATGGGACTTTACCACTCCAGACTAGAGATAAAGCACAGAGAAGACAAAGGACAAAACAACTACATTAGCTTAGTATATACTGCATATAGTAACACACATTGAAACTGCAATGGGACTGACAGCCAAGGACACTTACACATTGTACACATTACAGTTCTCACATCTGTTATTAGATGCCTTAACAAACAGCTGCCAAAGATGGAGTGGAAGAAGAATTTATATTTGACAGTCATTTGGAGTGTTTGACACTACACTGTGATTTCTGGCAACAAAGACAAAATAGGAGATTTCTTTCCTTTTACTTAATGTGCAGTTTTCAGTTGTAGTTATCTATTTCAAGCTTATTAACCCATTCTTTAGTTTTAAAACATATTGGTTTCAATACTAGAAATAAGGAAAAAACAACCAAAAAATACCCAAATCACAGAACAAAAATAAATTTACAACCTTCCCTCTATAATATTAAATGAAAACCAAAACAAAACATGTTAAATAGTTCTTCTGGTTGGTTCTTTTTTTTCCTTTTTACTCTGAAGTGTTATTTGATGTTGCAGAATTAGCCTCAGTTACACTGAGAAAAAAATAAAGCACAACAATATGCACCTAAGAAACTGCTCCTCGCGTCAATTAAATTGAGTTTTTTATTTTTAAGCACTTTTTGAAAAAGGCTTCCTGACCCATTTAAATTTGATGTGAGGCTATGTTTGTTAGTTTGGAGGTAAAAAATTTTAAGTCCTGCAGCAAATGTTAATGAGGGCTTTTGTCTTAACTAACCAAGGAGACTGCAGCACCCGACTATAAACCAGTACGGAACACATTCTTTCCAAAAAACCCAGCCCACAAGCTGCATATTGTATGAAGACATTGCAGATTAATAAATGATAGCACCATGGTTTTAGAAATTAAGTTAAAGTTTCAGTAATTAACATTTAGTCCAACTTTTTAACATTCTAGTCACAGGCCAGAAATTAACTTTTTAAGAACCCAAATTATTTTATGTGCAAGTAAGAAAATCTTAACCATAAAAAGAGAATTAAACTCTGCATAAAATTCTAAAATACTATCCCCTATTTTTAAAGGAATTAGGAACAAAAACCCCCTTTCATTTGACTTAGTCAAACAGGGCACATTGTTTATGCTTGTCTCTTTTAATCTTGATCATATCAAGATCATTTTGAAGTAAAACCAATGGTTGTCACTTTAAAATCTCTTTACCACAACACTGAGTATTCTATGGCAGAGGCATACACATATTAAAGGCATCTTAATAAAGATGCAAAGGAAAAACACACATCTTGGAAGAAGACAAAATGGCAGGCAACTGGTACTTCGACTCTCTGAAGGCAAAAATAAAAAAATATCTTTACATTAAAGAATAAGTCAAGTTAAAGAGAAAGGGAATGAAACGGGGACCGTCATATTGAGAGAATAAGCTGACCTGCTCAAATTCAAAGTGCTAGAATTAAAGGTCTAAATTAAAACACAGTCTATGCCTCAGAGTATAACACTGAACACAGTATGTGGTCTTATTTCAATCCTCTTTCCGTTCCAGAGTCTGTGTAGTGTGAATGCCATTGCTGTACACGGGAAATGGAAGAGTGGAAAAAAGTCCTTCGGCAGTTGTGAACACATTCCCTGCAGGCATTTGGGTCAGACTGGCCCCGCTCACAGCACTTCCAAACGGTCCCGACATATTGAGTCGGTGAACGTGGTGGTAGAGCATTTCCATCGGTGTTTTAGGATCCAGCCCAAAGCTGGGGCTGTTAACATCAACAAAGTTAACAGCATGGGTGTTGGGGAGGAGGTTGCCCTGCATGGCTAAAGTAACTTCAGCTGGAGCATACCGAATAGTGCCAGTGGTGTAGACCCTCTGAGCAGCAGTGCTGGTCGCGGCAAGGGTTCCCGTTACCCTGTGAACCAAAGGAAGCACCACATTGCCTGCTTGTAACCTCTGAAGGGCTTCCAGATCCCCAGCGTACAACAAAGAGTTGGAAGCTGTGGGACCTCCTGGATGTTTGTCCCGTGGAGATGCTGAAAGTGGGGGTGACAAAGGGTCAGAGGACACAGGAGCCAAGGCCGAGTTGGATGAGGTGCTGAACTGAGTTTTACGGCTGGCAGTATTTTCAGTCCCTGGCGGAGTGAGAACGGAGTCTGGAATGGAGACATGTAAACTACTGCTGGCTTGGGGGGAAGGGAAGTGCTCGGAGCTCGGGGGCTTGGTCATACTGTAGGGTGATTCATTCCTTGAGATTTCCCTGTTAGGTGGGTAATTCCAAATACTGCTATCGTTATCAAAATTGATAGGTTCTGAGATTTCTGTTTTAATTTTGAGCACTGAGGCACTGTTTGGTGACGAGAGCAGCTGGGGCTGGTCCACCAAAGCTGGGTCAAGTCCATTTGGACTTGAGGTGCTTGACAGCCTTCTCCGGGTCATGCTGCCTCCCTTTTGCTTTTTTCTCCTTTTCTTCCTTTTCTGATGTTTGCTGGAAGACTGGGCATTTACTTCCCCTGCACTGTCTGAGTCCTTGGCACTGTCCGAGGTCAGTGACTCACAGTTCTGCAGCCGCAAGTCTGACTCACTCTCAACATAGCGCTCCACCTTGATCTGCATAGAGCCAAGAGTGCCAAAACTGTCCTCAGGGGCCTTTTGATTTTCGAAGTCAGAGTTTTCAAAGCTGTCATCACTGTCCCTGCTGTCCTGGTTGCTGGAGCTGTTCCCATCATCATTACAGTTCATTTCATTATCTGACTGATTTCCTGACTTTTTCCTGTCGGATTCAGGGTCTTCACTGTTTTCTGACTGGTTTCCTTTCTCATCTGACTTTGAGTTCTCATTGTCCTCTGGAGCAAAAGAAAAGTGAAACAAACCATTAGCCACAGGAACAGGGTATTATAACACAAGTCCAGATTTATACCTACCCATGAGATCTGATTTCTGTAATTTTTTTTTGGCAAAAGGCATGACCTCTTGTAGAGCCACAGCTTTTTGCAATGTTGTGTTGAGAGAGTTCTGATCACCATGAATCTCTCTGACTCAGGACTGTTAATGCGCCAAAAGCTTATGCTATATGTCCTGTACCTTGATTGAGGGGGGCCTTTTCATCTGTTTGTGGGACAAGAATCATTTTGACAACTGTGAGCAAATGGCATTGTAACTGTGTCACCCAAAGAGGAGGCAGTGAACAATCCCATTATGATCGTTATGTTCTGGTGATTGTTCTTTTACATTCGTGTTCTCCTACTGTGGGCAGGCATCCAGGTGTAGCACTATTTACTAATGAAGATTCTAGTCCTCTCATCCTGTTTTCCCCTCATCATTGCCACTTTAGAAGTGGCATAGTGTCTCTGACTTGAGTAGAATTACTGCTGATTTCCTCGCATGTGAGAGAAGCAGGTCTATGTGTAAAAATCTGAATGAATAAACCAGTTAGAACAATTCTGTTACTTTGCTAGACTGCCTTCTCATATTCCCCTGAAGGGCATCAAATAAATAAAAAAACCCACACAAACCTCCCCCCACACCAGGAAAAGAAAAAATCAGGCAGTGATTGAAATTCTTGATTGATCTAAATCTAAGGACCATTGAAAATAGCCCAGCTACAGCGCTAAGAAGCTGTCGCTCTTCTTGCCTGAATTAATTTAGTTGTGTTTTAGATTTTCACCCCATTCTAATATGGATGAGATAAACACTCTAGCCCACTGGACTCAGACAGCCAAAGCAGTCTTAAAACTGAATACGCTCCATTATCATACCGTGTTTGAAAGGGTCATGAAAGGCTTCAGGAGACCCTGTGTTTTACAGGCCAGCCAGAAATCTTTTGTTGGGAAATAAAAGATGTTTTTTTCACTCATCAGAGCCAAGTACTACCCTTTTCAATATACTTGTTTGAGGGGGGAAAGAGGAAGGGCCAGTTTTCCTCTAAAGATCGGTTATTCCTGGAGCCTTGTCAATACAAAACAGTTTCCCAGAAGTGCTGGAAAAGGTTGGCTTGGCAGGGAAGCTGCCTGAGGATTCAGGGCAGTGAACTTCACAAGTCACTTTGCATGACTTTTAGTTGAGTTGCCAGCAGCAGAGAGACCCTCTGTTTTGAAAAATAAAACCCACAGAAGCAAAGTAACAGCCATAAATCCCTACATCTCATCCAGCTTTTTGTTCCACCTAGGGCTCAATTTCTCCTACATTTTGTTTTATGTTTTTTGAAGATGCCTTCTTTTAAGGCCATGGTTTCTAGCTGGTCAAGAGTGGGCTTAAGGTGATGTAGGCTAAAGCTGCACAAAATTTCCCTGGGTTTTTATCAGAGCTTGAACTGAACTTCTCCGTTTCATGCTGTTTCAGGTCCTTTAGCATCTCTATTTAATTCTTCCGTAAGAAACAACCCACTGCCTTTGCTGTCTGACACGACTCACAGACATCTTCTGATATGAGGAAGAAATTCTTTACTGTAAGGGTGGTGAGGCACTGGAATGGGTTGCCCAGGGAAGTTGTGAATGCTCCATCGCTGGCGGTGTTCAAGTCTGGATTGGACATAGCCTTGGGTGGCATGGTTTAGTGGGAGGTGTCCCTGCCCCTGGCAGGGGGGTTGGAACTAGATGATCTTAAGGTCCTTTCCAACCCTAACTATTCTATGATTCTATGATTCTATGTAGACATCTGTGGACCTTTAAAGAATGCTCTCTTGCTCTCTACCAGCCTTAGGAATCATGCATGTGCACTTCTAACCTGGAGAAACTTACAGTGCATACAGGAAATGCAAACTATTCTCCACATGTGTATTATTTGGCTATTTAGGAACAAGATAGCATAAAGGAAGCACTGGGAATAGGTGAAGAGATTCCCAGTAATGGTGGGCAACAAGCCTGTATGTGTACCTAATGTTGACTTAAACCATCAAACCAAGCTGTCAAAGGAGAACAAAGGCAAAAGATGAAAGAGAACAGCCACATCATATAATATAACATTAAGGCCTGATCCTCTTCTTGCTTTTGCTTGATTTATGTCACTGTGATCCATTTTCTCCAGATTTTTTTTTTTGGGGTGTTATCTTAGACATGAGAAAAAAATCAGATATACATATATTGCATACTACAGCAGAGTAACCTACTTAGTTCTTGGACCACAGGAAACCATGCTCCTTTTAAAGCCAAATCTGTACCTGCGCCTAGGTAACCACTTTCAAAACTAACAGGGAATGTGTGAACCATCTGTGCACTGGGCCATCTGTAGAACTAATTTACACATTTAGTTTGACAAGTACAATTAGCTTTTGACAAACAGTCAAAGCCCCAGACTTAAGGAGCTTAGAAACAAGTGCTTGAACCCATACCTTCCAATAAAATAAGAGTTCTTTTAACCCACGAAACCCCTCAACTTTTGCAATCTTCAGTGCCCCCTAGCGAGACTCTTCAAAAACGTATTTATACAGGAAGGCATCATAAGGATGGATAGCAGACACTTATCTGCAGAACGTGGAAAGATAAGAACTAGAATTATATTCAACAGTTACAATTCCAGGTCCTCTGTACAAGGCACAATACCTGTTCATGAAGCTTATCTGGGAAATCAAATATTTAGTTTAGTACAATGTAGGCAAGGATGCATCCACAGAGTGAAGAAAAATACTGAGGAAATGGAGATACTGTAGAAATGCTGAGGTCATTAAAAGGTTTTCCCGGTGTTTTTCAATTTAATTTTACAGGATTTTTTTTTCATTATAATGCAACAATCTTCAAGAAGTAAAAGCAACTGGAAACCTGACTGTGGTTCACATGGTGTGAACCTTTGTGGGTGTGAAGGCAAACCATGTATGTTACCTGAGTTGTCCTTCGAGTCCGATTCAGAGTCAGAGGTCTCTGAGGATTCTGAGGTTTTCTCTGGCAGATGAGGGAGTTGTGCAATATCCATTGGAGTGTCCTTGTACTCTGGGTTACTGAAGAGAAAACAGCAAATACAAGCACAATTGGATGATTTGCAGTTTCATGCTTTTCCCCTCTTTTCATATCAAAGTTCAGGAACAAAGAACATAAATAGGAAGAATAGCAGAGAAAATACAGACACATCCATTTTTTGGCTTCTCAGAGCTTCACGGCAGGGATTTTATGAAGGTTTATTTTAATACTGCTGTCAAATACTTATATTGACCAGGTACTAAAACTCATTTGATTCTAGTGAAGTTTTAGAGCTATCAAAGCATTCTTACTGAAGTGGAGCACCATGGCTTGTATGATATCTAACAGTAAAGCTACACTGTGTAATCATCCAACAACAAAATATCTCAATTTCGATCCCATTACTGTGCCTGGAAGGACAGAGAGGGTGTTTTAACTTTTCCAATCTGTTTCTCTCCCACCGGCAATGTCTATTAGAGTTATCTCTCTAACAGTGTTCTCTATCAACCTTGCCAGAGCCCTTTCAATACCTGTTTTTCTGAACGTTCCTGTTTTCCACACTTTAATCCAGCAGACCATACATAAAGTTAGTAAGAAGATGCTCAGTATGGGCTAAAGAAAATGGCCACTGCTTAAAAGAATTTGACCAAAAAATAGATGAAAAAGGTTAAATATTTCTTAAACACTGCACACATGCATCCACATCACCAAGAAATCAAAAGCAACCACTCTAACTGTATGACAGATGCACATGTGCATGTTAAGATGCATATGTTAGGGATAAAGAACTGTCAACACACCCATTATAATCATATCTTCATCTGCTCATGTGGTGCTCACCTGTGACTTGTTAGCAATGAACATGACTGCAATGTAAAAAAGCTACACTACAGAGAAACTGAAAAAACCCCAACCCAACCGTATGCTTTTTCTTGGTTTGCACACTTTAAACTGTGTTCCTTTCCTAAATCCATGCAGAGGCAGGGGAACAGACACAGCCAGACACAAGTGGCACAGGAATGTTGAAAATAAACAAAGTCTTTAATCATTTCTGAATAGGTGAACATTTCTATGCAGTTCAAATTCCAGCCTGGTGATAGAGCAGAAAATCTGCAGTCCTGCGCAGGACAATACAAGGCAGCACTGGGGGTGACTGACACACTATCACAATGACAGTCTGCCCATATTCAGCCTATTACAGCGTACTGTGAAAATTCAGAGTTCACACAGTTCACACTGAAATGCCATTCTTATGATCATCATCTTTATGGTTTCGTCCTGACAAAGTGACTTTATTCTGTTGCATCCCAGGGCAGTCCCCAAATTTGCCCCCTCCCCGCAAAAGATGTTTGAGGGCTTTCACACTGTGAATAGCAAGTTGCTAGAACAAGAACAGCATTAATCCTCCCTGTCACTATAATTAGTCTATCCTTTTACAGACAGCTGAATCATACTTTCTAATGCATGGAAATGTATACAGACCAGTACTCCTGCTAAGAGTAGACCTAATTATGCCATGATCTGTCATTAAAATATTATTTGGACATTTGGATCTTTCATAGATTCCAGTAGTAGGAGAAATCTAAATTAAAAATACAAATTCAGTGGAGGAGTTAATCTTGCTTTAACAAACCAGTGGAGGGAATGCAGCAGAAAAATCAAGTTCTGGGAGAGGACGGGGGAAGACCACACTGCTTTGCTGTTTTTTCTTTTTGTTTAGGTATATTCTGTTGGCAGAAAAACCAATTTTGTGGGATGTTTGTGGAATAGGTTCATTGGAAAGCAGAGAAGGGGATAGAAGCAACTCTTCATAATTCTTATGGACCATTTTTCCAGCTGAATATGAGCACATTTCTGGGCATTTTAAAGCCCTGCTAGGATGGGGGCAGTGAAGCTCTACTTCCAGTTCAGAACTGGCAGGCTTAAGCTCTCCTGAAATGCAGCATTTTGCCTCACTCTTGAAAAAAGAGACCAAAAAGTAGCAGGATAAGGATGTATTAAAAAATGCCCATGATCAATCATAGCAAAACAGAAATGTGCAAGCCCCAGTGAACACTCCAGTGCTGTAGAATGTTTCCTACAGTATCTCCCAATGCTCTCCTTCCAGGGGTTGCTTCCTCCTCTTCCCCAAAAGGGGAATCAAAAGTACTTCAACATGCAAGTTTAGGCAGGCGCAGCCTCTTCAGGGCTTGCTGGACTTGGCATAATAAGTCACAATCCAACCTCTAGACATCACTTTGAACTCTCATGGCATCAAAGGGAATGTAACAAACCATGACAAGCAACTTAAAAAGAGAACAGGCCAGAAAATGACAATTGCATTTCATGACAATCTCAAGGTTCCAAATTTTACTTGTTTGTTTGTTCTGCTCTGGAATGAAACAGAAAATCCCCTGATGTTATTGAACATTTTCACAAACCAGAATGTGTTGAAAGGTATTTTCAGATGAGAAAGGTCAGGTTTATAATTCACTGTCTCTCAGTGACTGTTGGTCTTCTCCTGAGCTCAGAAAATACTTGAGCCTTGGCAAAATGGAATTTCTCAGGGAAGAGCCTTACATTCAAGATATTACCACTATTTCTGTCTAAAATAGTGCCAATAGTTTAAGATAGTTTTAATTTCTAGTTCTATTTTTAAATCCTACTTTGCATTTTTCAGTGTGAATACTGTCTGATGGTTACAGGAGCAATATATTGATTCAAGACTTCCCTCCTGAAAAAATTCCTCTCTCTGGAGTGAACTGACAAACACCTTTCAGAGAGACCTTTTTGTACAATTCTGGAAGTTTGCTTCCATGCTTCTTCAATAACATGCTTTTTCAAATAAACGAGTCCCCAACACTTCACACCAGATTTTATAACACAACTTCTGAAAGTTGGTGTGGATCATTTTTATATTTGAGCTCAGGCTGAGTAGATTTCAGGGCAACAGAATCATGCAATAAAAGGGTGGAGAGTTTATTCGAAGACTAAAGCAGGGTAATAATACAAGAATATTCCAATGTACTGAGACATGACAGATGTCTCAATAAAGATAAACAAATGGCATTGTTTTTGAGGTAGACCGTATTAAAAGTTCTTAGCTTTCTCCAGTAGGCAATTGTTTGTTTCCTAAAATTCTCACCAACAGAGATAAGCAACAGAGGCAAGCAACAGAGGCAACAGTTCAAGTGAGAGAAGCGACTGCAAGACCTACCTAAGAAGGTAATTGACCCAGATGATGTTCTTCTCACTTGCGTTCTTGGCATTGACAGCTATGGTTGCGCTAGACTGTATCCAGATGTAACCTCCGTTCTTCTGCATCCAGCGGTAATACTTCGTTACACATTGACCTTTATTCAGCACTGGCAAAAAAGCACAACACAGAAGCAAGATATTGTGTGCGCCAGAACTATAGTAAAAATGATCATTGTACAACGTGCCACAAGTATAAGCAGAAGATCTTTGGCTTCTTTTAGGTTTAATGCAGCATGCCAGTGAGATGACAGACAGGATCTTAAGTTCAGCATAACTAGCTGTATGTTTTACAAGTTTGTAAAGTATAATTTTAATCTGTTTTTGGAAACTCTAGTGAAAGTAGAAAAGTAAAAAGCACTACAAATCTCCTTGGTTCACAGAATACTTATTGCTGTGTGGACATTTTTAATGCACTCAATGTCAAACTGTAAAAAAGAAAAGGAAAAAAAGAGGCAAATTTATATGTGATTTATTCATAGCTCCTAGGTAGACCTCTTTGAGATTCTGGATATTTGAAAGGTTTGGGAAGATACTCTACCCCTGCTGCTTTGATCATTTCTCCTTATCGCAGGCGATATCAACCACTGAACTTATACATCTGTTTCTTTGATCTTGTCAAACAGAATTTACAGTTCTCAGATGAACCAAATCTCCACTGGTCAGTGGGGGGAAAGTCTTGGGAGAATTTACTTTCTACCAGAGCAAAGGAAATCCACCAGCAGAGTGAGAAAGAGGCCTAAGGGGGGCACAGAATGGCTTGGTTAGAGTCAAAGACTGACAGCTCTCTCCGATGTTTGAAATATGCTAGGAAACAGAGAAACAACTAAAAGCGATCGGTAATGCCAAACGGCGTTATTAAATGCTCACATCGAGAAGGCTTAAAAATACAGATGTTTAAAGTTATATTTCAGCCAAAATATTGCTAAATTGAAACAGAGTTGGTTTGTATCTGATGCTTCAGTGTCAGGAGAAGGGGATGAAATGCAAATCTTCAGTGGAAAAGAACAGCAGAGTTTTACAGAAAACCTAAACTATACAAAATCTGGGTATTATTGTTACTGGAGCACTTACTCTTTTCTGCATTTCTCAGTAATTCCATAGAGCTGTGTGCACTAGAGGGCAGTGTGCATTCATACACACCTTCTGCTTTTGTCATGTCCTTGTCTCCGTCTGCTAAAATGAAAAATCTCTAACTGCTGTAATAAATTTGGCTAAATTAGCTGCTAAATGGTTATCTCAAGTAATATGTATTTGCATTAATCATCTTGCTCTAAACCAGAACAAGCCAGAGTCCTAAAGACGTAGTAAATTCATATTGTCCATTTAATTATGGCTAATAAGTGCTTCATATACAATAGTTTCATGAAGTACATTTTCCTTTTTTTTTTTTTTTTTTGTAGAGGGAAAGAAAAAAGTCACTTTAAAAAAGAATAAGTGTTTAAGGCAGTTAAAGTTCTCATCATAAATGTGACAAACGACACTTCGGAGCTTTCAAGTTAACCAAATGTCTATACCCCTAATTACACATATGAATGTATCTGTATCTATATCCGTGTACAACAGATATCTACAGAAAAAAGTACTTACAAAGGCAGCCATACAAACACAGGTACTTTCTTACCTTGGACAGATCCCCCAGTGCCCACTCCAATTTTTCAACTACTGGATAAAAAATGCATGTGAAAAAATTCAGTGTGAAGTGAAAGTAAAGCACAACTTAGCTTCAGGTGTAATAGGAAAAATTATTTTTGATCTGGATCCTGTTGTTTTTCAGCTACCTCTAGCTAAGTAGGTTTGTTTCTAGCAGAGATCCATAAGTTTCCTTAAATTTTTAGTTCTGCATTCCAAGCTCTAAACACCCTGCTATGATAATTCACTGGCTTCAAGACCTCATTATACAGCAGAATAAAGATAAAATATGAACCACTGACTACCCAGCAATTTTGTGAAACCAATGCTGTACGCCACTTTAGAAAACAATCTCACATAAATTAGCCCGACTTTATCAGTTATGAAGAGGAAAAGTACTGTTGTAACTTTTTATTGTGGTAGACATCTCTATTTCAGTAAAACAGGACATTCAAGATATTCTGCTTACAGTTGACAGTAAAACTGATCTTCCTGGAAGTCTGGAGTGATATTGTCTCCTTTCTGGAAACGTGGACACCCACAGCTGTGTGCAGGAACTAGTAAAATCTATCTGCACTTTTTTCTACTACTTATACTGTTGTCTTCTTTATAGCAGTTTTTATCTGAGGAGTTTACCATGCTATATAAATACCAAAGGCTGAATCCTCACAACTGCCTACATGTACATTAGAAAGTCAAGGTGCCAGGTGAGTCACTGGCCAGTAACTCAAGAGCACATTGCAATTCTGCATAGTGATAGCTATGAGGATGCAGATCCTCCTGCTCTTTCAGTCCATTTCATCCTAGAAAGGTCCTTCCTCCTTCAGTACCTTTTATGTTGGTTGTTGCACCACTGAAAAGTCTGTGTCATGAGCTGAACAGAACATTAATTTCAGAACTATGGAAAAAAGGGGAAAATTAAAACCTTGCAAGTTATTTCTGAAGGAAAAGAGGCTTATTTATCCAAGACAGAGAATTCAGGGCATCAGAGTTGTATACAAACCACCTACAGTCAGAGTTCAGGCTCTCAAATTACTATACATCCAAAGAATATCTGAAATACTGTCTTGAAAATGAGTTTTCCATGAAGTTCACCTACCTGCAAATTCCCACTCTCTATTTGGCCAGCTCTGATATATTACCACATACACTGGATTTTCCTTCCTGCATCTGTCTAAAGCACGTTTCATAAGAGAGATTTGTGGACCATGCTCTGAAGGAAGTCCCACGATTCAATATAAAAATTCTCTCTGTAAAGAGATTCTCTGGCAGGCCAGCTGTGCCATGCTGCTAAATCTGGTTCTTAAATCCTTTGAGAGTGCACTAGGCTCCCCCAAGCCAGTTCTGAAAGCTCACAGTAAAGCTTGAGAAGAAATTTCTCAATGTGATAAAAGGGAAGGAGTGAAAAAATACTGTAATGTTTTCTAATTTATGGTATTTTTTAACTGTTAGCATTGCCAACCTGAAACTCAGAAATTGGATGAGAATTTAGATAAAACATGCAACTAGAAGGACAAATCAGGAAGGGAAATCTCTCTGGTTTATTGACAACCTAGTGTTATTTGTGTAAAGCCCAGTTTAATTTTAAGCATCTTCAGTTTGCAGGTGTAGCGAGTCCCTTAATAAAGTTACTTATTTTGAGAAGAGAAGAAATGAAAGTGAAGAATTAGTCTACCCTAAGGTCTGCTTGTGAAGTTGCTCTGTTACTAGCAACAGACCATGTATTTCAGCCTAGCATAAACTTTTGAAAAAGTAATGCTACGTGGACCATAACCTGAACTTATTCAGACTGTACTTTGTAAGGCAAATTCCTTACAGAGAACCAGGGTTCAGCTCTGCATTTTTGAACACTGAGAAATGAAAAGAGTTTTAAATTTCTGTTTGTATTACACATGGAGAACCCAGTCTGGCAGACAATGTGGGATGGGGTAAAATGGGACTTAGGACCACAGTGGTGGGATGGCTCATGTGACTGACGTTTCATGGGTTTATGCAGGACTGAGTTATATAATTGTATGTATACACTTATATATAAACACTCTTCAATCAAAGGGAATAACTGAGCGTTAATGTTTTTAAACTCGTGACCTTTATGTTAGCTGCACAGCTATATTCCCTAAAATGGTCGATGATGAACTTGACTAAAATTTGCTCAAATGTTACCTAGTTACTTAATTTGAATTCAGTGCCTAACACCAAGAAATACACAGTATGCCATGTTAAGACCTAAAAAAATTCTCACTTATTTCTCAAAGCATGAATATATTGCTATATACACAGTTCCCAACAGAGGGATTTCAGTTTTCCTTGGTAGCTTTGCGCACAGCAATATTCTTGTAGCAGAGGAGTGAAGGAGGGGAGGAAAGAAGAAACAGTCAGTGTTCTTTGCAGGAACCTATTTCTGTTAGAAAATCAAAATAAATCAGTACAAGTTTGTCTTCAGAAATATGGTTACAAAAAGAAAAAGAACATAGTTTCTTCCTGTAAGGCTGTTCTGAGAAATCAAAGCCAAAGCTTCTAAATAGTGAGTTGTGTTTTAAAAGAAGGAAGTAGCTTAATTCAGTTTGAAGAGGAGATGAAGAAATTCTGTATCAAAAGCAGTCTTTTAGCAAAGTCTCTTACAAAAGGACATTTTACTCATGTGCATATGCATTTAAAAGCTACACTATATTGCGTATTCAGGTAAGTATTGAGTAAATAGGAAATGATGAGATCATCTTACATATTCACACAGCTTCACAAAGAGGCTCTTTATAATTGGTGAAAATATTGAGGTTACATCTGCTGTGCTATTCACCCTTCTCCTTGAAATTCCTTTATCGATGACTGGATGGTATTGATACTGAATTCCTCTTGTGGTAAAATTATAAGAATATTTTTAATTTACTGCATGAGGATGAAAATGCCATACTTAATATCATAGTCAGATACTTAGCTGCAGCCACAAGTACTCTTTCTACATTCACAAAACTGGCAGATGAAACATGAAAAGGAATACTGACTCTTTAATCTCCACTTCTCCACCTAAGGCCCAAGGCAAGCTGACAGGGTAACTTCGTTCTGGAAACAGAGGGGTTTTTCTTTTTTTTTAATTCTGGATTACTTTTCCTTCAGCTTTTGAAAACTGTGGGCTATAGGGGAATGAACCTGGCATAGACTTAAAACAAGAACAAGTTTCTTTATCTGAAAAGTTACAGTCCTTGATGCTTACAGGAAGGTCATTTTCAAAACCCACAGGAAAAATAGCATCACAGCCAGAAAGACTGCATTAAGTGCCTTATTTGCTTGCAACAGAGAGAGTTTTTTATTCGTAACAGCTCCAAGGATCAAGTGAGCCTTTGATGTTGTAAGGACTTTTCTATAGATTTTGTAATTAGTGAGTTAGATGTTTTAAGTAGCAGGTATCCACGAACTGGATTTTATCAATGAAAAATATTTAGCAATGTTAAATGATGTTTGTTACTTAAACAGAATTATGAGCTAGATGACAGGAGACTTGCAGACATTTGGTGAGCAAATGTGTGCCTTCTATAGAATTCTCCACAAACACTTTGATTTCAGATCTACTACACAGGGTGAAGTGGGGATGAGGGTACGTAAGCCAGGACAGCGTGCAAACGTGTTCTTTGCCCGCCAGGCTGGAAGTGCGGCCTCTATAGCATACTGCTTGGGGAAAAAATGCCACCTTCCCATCACAAAAGTCCCCATGGGTCAGATTCCTCTACCTCCCCTCATTGCAGAGATTGCTTACTAGCCCTTTGTGACTTGATGTATCTCAACAGAGTTCTCTTAAGAAAAATAGAAAGATAATAGATGTTTAGAATAATATTGGTTCTGTGAGGCTTTAGAAAGGTGCATTTTATGCGCACCATATGACGGGAGAAAGCTCTGAGTACTGGACTGAGAATGTAGTGCATTGTGTTTATAACACTGACTGAGATCTGGCTGCTATCATGATATGAATGTTAGACAGTAACAATTGTTGACTTCTAAACGTAAATTCATCTTTTCTGATGTCAAGCAGGAAGTAGCAGGTCAGATTCATAAAAGAAAGCTGTACCTCACTGGTATCCAGACTCTCATCTAACTTCTTCATTCACCTGGGATAATCCTTTTAAGCATATGCAGTCACTCTAAAAATGCCAAGTGTGGCAATTAATTCATTGCTTACTTCTGCAATATGGAATACTGTTTAACCTTCCAGTGTAGGGATGTTACATATATAAATACTTGACAAATTAGGCAAAAATAAGTATCAACAACATTGCAGGAAAAAAAAAAAAAAGCCTTAATCAACCATTTAGAAAAGTTGGAAAGCTTAAGAATCTTTAAAAACTAAACAATATTTTTCCTGCCTCACTTTGCAGAAAATCAAATTTTAAATGTGGTCTGAGTCACAGTGTTAAAAAATTGTGGGTTCAGACTAGGACTGAAGTTTGTAGCTCAAGCTCATCACTTGCCAAACACGGAGAGAAAAGTCTTGCATGCTACATATCCAGCCAGGGAAGAAAAGTAACTCTAGTGAAAAGAGTTTTGAAAAACATTCCTGGATTTTTTAATTTATCTTAATCCCAGGGCAATGGTACTCCAGCCCTTGAAAATTCCTAGCCTCTGCTAGAGATTCTGCCTTCATTTGATTCCAAATAAGAACATTAAGGTGTTTTGTTTAAAATCAACTCTATGTTATCAGTTTGCATGATGGTAGTTTACAGCAGCAGTACAAATTTACTGAAATGCAGAAAAAACATATGCATTTCTCAGCACTAAGCACAAATCACCATCTCCTACTTGCACAACAGAGATACTTTTCTTCCCTTCTGCTTCTCATGGTGGTTTAACATACCATTTGCCCATGGTCCAGCATTTAAAATTTTAATTTTATAATTATGCTTAGCAATAACTATTAACAAGAATATAAAATGTCAGGAAGCATGTTTATTTTAAAACATTATGTACGTATTGATCAAATTGAGAGAATTATAATGACAGAATTGCAATATATAATTCAATATATAATATATAATTCAGCGTATCACTAGATGCAGCCTTCCATGGAAGATTACAGCACGTGTATTACAAAACTTTTCTGCTGTTTCTATAGACAAAAATGACGTAAGTACAGTAAGATTACTTAATGATAAACTGGATTGTAAAGTGAACACTAGATTTGTCCATCTAGGATTCTTTAGAATTTTTTCTCTCTTGCTTACCTTTTCTTTTCCCTCATGATTTGTCTGCCTCCCCATGACTTTTAGAACTTCAATCCTGCCATAAAATGATTTCCTTCTGCTACCACTGAAATAGTCATTTAGAAACCCAAGCCTGCTTTGAACACCAACCTCAGACAGAACTTCCGTTATCATTAATGAACTCTTTCTGTTCAAACTGGAGGGGAAAATGAAATCCCAGATACAAATTTTGCCCTCAGCTACTAAAATACATCATCAGAGGAGAAATTTGGCCCTGCTTGCTCAAGAAACTTAAATCTGTCCTCCACCTCCCCACTAACATTAATGTTCATCGTATGACAACCTATGTAAGATTAATGACTTCAGAACATAACCTTTTCCACACTAAATGCATCAGCAAACTATACATGACCATATCGCCCACAAATATGAAAAAAGGCAGAAGTTTCACAGCAGCAGATTGGCAGCAATATGAATTTTCATTTTGAATTTCATAGGGTGAAGATGGTCTGTTTCAAAGGACGGGATCACTTTAAACATGCTTTCATTTCTGGGGTAAGAGTCCTTGTTTGGGTACTTGGACTGAGTGAAATGAGTGGGCTTATCAGCCTAATCCCTAGAGCAAAGGGATCCACAGCACAGTGTCATGGTACAGCTGGACACAGACATTGTGGAAGCATATTGTCCCTTTATACCACATGACTTGTAAAAATGAAAGAAAAAGGAGTGAACCAAAACTTTCCACTTTTCTCCACCAGCCAAAAAAACCCAACCCAAACCAAACCAAAACCCCTTGTAAAATAAAAATAAAAGAGTATTTGAATAAGTAAGCATTTTATGATCTCGGAACCAATACCTAGCAATCTGCGGACACTGGGTACAAATGCTCCATGTGTTTGGCAGGTCATTCCCAAAAGCCCATTGAGCAAAAGTCTCAGACTCACTTTATAAGTTATCAGACATCAAAACCAACACTGATCCACCACTGGCCACATCACTCACGGATGGCAAAGTCACAAGTGATTTATGCAGGTTCTTTCAAACAACTGCTAATAAGACCTATTGCCCCACTGTCACATATCTGATATATGCTACATATTTTACTGATACTATTTTCATATCCTTCTGGCTTTGAAAACTGTCTCCCTCAGAGACACAAGGTCAGCTATCCAGACCTTTGAAAAATAAAAGGAAGAGAAAAAAACCCCACAGTAGCACTAGTGTGTTTCTAAAACTTTCTTACATTTTTTTCATACCTTCATATAATGACATTTTACAATGGATATTTCAAGGTGTACAGTAAGCTACAAACAAAATCCTTGGATTTTCAATGGAGCAACACTGTTTCTGACTCAGATTACAAGATGATGAATAGTTTTGGTCTCATTAATCTTGGAGCAAACCTCAGCAATGAAGTTAAAAAGATACAGAGCTGAAGTACTCTTCCCCACCATTTTAAAATAGCATGTATTTACATTATGTAGCAAAATTCACCACAGAAATAGTGGACAGAGTGAAGGTGAAGCTGCTGGAGGTGCACAGTAAAGCCTTTTATTCCCATGGCTTTGCAATTTATCATGTGCTTCTGCAATCTATCACAAGAATAATGTCAAAGTATAAATTCATCTTTGGGGTTGAAAATTTTGAGCACAAAGAGACTTTAAAAAAAAATAAAGGAAATTATTAAGGGAGTAACTGGGAAACCAGAGGTTCCCAGCAGAAGTCAGAGCTCAGCATTCACTCTACAGCCCCTTAATGCAGTACCTGTACTTAAAGAGCTGGTACTATATGCACTTTTAATGCAAAAGTAGGAGATGAGTTTAGGCGTAAATTTCAACTGACTGAGCTGTGTATGTCTTACAACAGAAAGCCTACAAACTGACATGGGAATGTACTAATCAGTATTGCATTAAATTCAACTTGAGGATGAAACAGTGTCAGGAATTAATTTAAAGGGTTATTGATGTAAAGTATACCTGAGACATCTTGCAAATAACTATATATTGCTAAGATACAGAAGGCAATACTTTGCAGTTAGGTTGAGCAGCTAATGATTTAAGTAGCTTGAAGGTTTAACTTTGTAATGTTTTCTGGTTTGTTTACTACCCAAAAGATCTGATGCTTCTGGTAAACTCTCTTATATCCTTTTTGTACAGAAAACATTTTCCAATAGCACACTATCTGTATGCAAAAAAAGCCGCAAAATATTATGAAGAGTAGAAAATTACCAGGACTTAAAATTATATCTGAATATTTATATGGATAACTAGAATATCAAACAATACAATAGTAATAAATATCCTCCACAAACAGAAATGTAAGTATTTTTATAAATTTTCACTTTTCAGTGAATTAACCAACCATGAGTTAACAGTGTATTATGGAGAAAACAAGAGTGCAAGGTGCACATATATGTATGTTGCAGAGTGTTTTCCACATTCTAGTAAAGTAACCGGCTTTGGTCAGAGAGCAAAGAAATTAAACTGGACACACCAATGTCTCTCCTAACCCAAAGGAGCATTTGCAGGAACAAACCCAATGTCTGCAGAATTTCAGAGCATGGCTAAAGGACATGGAACATGCACACTCTTGGTTAGGTGTATGCTTTTTAAGATTCATCAGGACTGAAAAACAAGCAGTAGGCATGGGCTAAAACCAGAGTCCATGCTCCCTTTTTAACTTGTATGAATAAAAAAATGTTTTCCTCATAGGCCCCTGTTTCTTCTATTTTCTCATCTTCTGTTCCCTAATCTTGCTCTGTCACCATTATCTCCAGTCAAAAGGACATAGGGATTCCAGTCTCCAATTCAGAAATCTTGGCTGGCCCATCGTATGGACAGAGAGGAAGACTGTGCAGGTGGTCAGATCAACCCTTCTGCAATACTCTGAAAACACAATACGCTAGACTGTCATCAGAATGCCAGGCGGGCTTGGTTTAAGAATTAGCTAAACACCAGACATTCTATCAGCCTAATTTAGAATCAATCTTGCTTTTTAGTGATGATAATAAACTTGTACAAACATGAGATTCATTTGTATATTTTAGCATTTCATTTCAGTCACAGAATGCAAAACCTGACATTGGAATCAGTTTGATTTTTTTGGTGATTGAAGATATTAAGCACTACAAGAGCATTGAAATTTCGATCTGATTAGGATAAAAATTCCTCAGGATCAAAACACTTCTTTTTTTCCCCCTACAGTTTTACTAATTGTGTGCTACTTGACATTGCAGAGTTATTCCACAGCATGATAGCAAAATATGTGAAGTGTATTTTACTGTTAGAAATTATCAACTCATTCTATTTGTTTTTCATGTGTTAGAGGTTATTAAGAGAATAAAAAATTATAACTGATGTGCATAAGTTAAAAGGGTTAGTTCAACTACAGCTGGTAGGCTAAACCACTAAGCAATATTTTGTACAGCAATAGAATTTTTTTACTGAACATACATAAAAGAAATCATGAATATATAACTGATTTGAAAGCAGACTGAGGGGGTAATATCCCTTGAAAAATAGGGAAGCTGTGAAAAACGTGACTGTAGGATAGTTTATTTTCAGAAAGACTGGATTATTCTAACCACTGGCAACCAGATAAAGCAGATCAGAGGGAGTGCTACCAAACATACTCATCAGAGACCATTGCTTTATGGGAAATGAACTGCCCTGGCTCACTGTTCCTGAGGAATTGTATTTCTTACAGCTGTAAATCAAATTCTGAAGAAACTGGATGATATTTTCTAAGCAATAGCTGAGGACAAGAAGTACCTTTTGTGCTGGTTTCAGGTTTCTGAATTTAGACCTCAATTAGGATTCCAAAATGAAAAAACACATATTATATACCAATATATACTTGTGACAGTGCTCTTGCAAGCAATATATCATTCTTCAAATGGTGGCACATTGTCCTATATTTGTCCAAATGTATATTCCTAGTTGCCTTCAGATGTCTTGACTTTATTGGTCCTTGCTGCTTTAATGACCTTCATTGAAAAGTAACATTAAATACTTGATGTTCAACGAAAACCATTAATTTTTTTCAATTAAGTGGAAGACGTATACTCCTAGAGCATATGACACCCACACATTCTTAGCAAGAAATGTACTTCTCAGATCAAAAAGGGATGTTACAGAACTCTGTATGTTAATAGTGTCAACCAAAGGGAAGCATACAAGCACAGCATTCTACTCCAGAGAGCAGCGTCAGCTACCCTTGCTGAGTTCTACAGACGGTGCTAAGACATAATACAACAGTAATTTTACTAATCTGCTTGATTTCTGATATTGATTTGACATAAAATGTATCCTTCTAGGGATATTCTAATACAAAATATCAGGGATATTTTCCTGTCATTGGAACAAGGGCAGTTTTACCCCTGGCTTCGTGAAAATGTATGAACTACCCTATTCTTGATATGCAGTTCAGCTCCACAGTGTTTCTATGCAGAGGTAAGTGAAAAGAGAGGGTTGATCACCCTCCTCATTCTTACAAGTGGAAAAGTAGAACTGGGGGCACGAGGGGTGTTAGTTCTAGATCTGTAACTATGAAACGTAAAACATGCAACATCAATTCTTCCATGCCACACATCCTAATGAAAAGCTAGGATTAGGGACTGTCTCAGCGCCAGGGTACAGCTAGACCTGCAATTTTTGAGGGCTTGGATTCAAACACAAGTTGTTGCAGCTTAGCCAGTTGCTGTGCATCAGCCGAGCCAACAGCTAAGCCACGATGCTGGATGGTATACAAGCTGTTAAGCTAGAGAACATTTTAACTATAATCACTGGGAGAGAGAGACTTGATTTATGACAAGTGCTATCTGTCAGGATTCTACCAGCGATTCGTTCAACAAACACAATGAAGACAAACAAATGAGAACCTTCCCAAACTTGTGAGACCATGAAGCATTATAAAATGGGAAATAGATTCATAAGGTAGAATTGTAACACCAAACACCTGGCTGAGAGATTTGTGAAAAAGCATGACCATTGAAGGCTTGAATGAAACAAGATAGAAACAATATCCCTAAACTTTTTATTTCTGTTTGAAAAAAACTGATACTTCAATAACTTTTGGGATCACCACCATGTATTATGTGTGCTAGAATAAATGCAGGCATATGTAGAGTTAGAGCATGAATGTTATTTTATTAATCCACATGGGAATCAAGCTATAAGTAACAAAAAATCTCTAAGTTGAAGTCTTGACTGCACTGAACCCATTAGCATTTGTTACTATTTTCTTCACTGGGGTCAGAACACTAGTCCATACAAATATGCTTTTTCAGGGCATAATCCCCATGCCCACTGAAGTCAATGGAAACTTTTCAATTGACTGTAACTGATCTTTCATTAGGGCAGCAATTCCCCTTATGAAAGACTGTTGTCACTGCTATAATTCTGCAGACATTCTTCACCATTATACTTGTTATGGTCACATTCCTGAAACTGCTTTTGTCTTCTTTTGTCTGAGACAGATGGTGTTAACAAGCCTTGTTTTGCAAAGTTTCTAATGGGCTGCTGTGATTTGAAACCATCAACAGCCCTGGTGATTTTTAACATGTGATTTTGTAAAACATTTTCTTCTTTGCTTTTCCTCTTCATGTCTTTGAATAACCTGGTGAGAAGGCAGGATGCACTGATCTTACTTTTTCAGTTTTTACTGATATGTTGTCAGTGAATAGGCAGAGTGGCAGTTTTATTTGTGCTTCTTTTTACCCTTAGACCTGCCATTGTAATTTGGGATTCTCTTTGTTGTAAGCTTTAAAAATTATTTTCTCTCCTGTAAAAATTCATCAAGATTTTCAGCGGCATTCTGCAGCCCTCCATCATATACAAGTTTTTCAGTCTGCTGCTTTCTCAGGTCCTGCTTCTGCTTTTCATGAGTGCTTTCTAACCTTTACTTTAGCTTGAAGCTCCTCTTCTAAATATTGCATGATATTGCTGGTACAGGCTGGGGACTGACTGGATGGGTTGCTGCTTTGTGGAGAAGCACCTGGGGGTTCTGGTGGACAGTATGCTAAGCATGAACCAGCAGTGTGCTCTACTGGATGTACTAAAAAGTGTACAGAAAGTCATTATTTCCCTCACTCATCACTTTTTAGATTGAATCTGGAATCTAATTTTAGGCTCCCAGCAAAGGAAATATACTGATAAACTTCAGTAAGCTTAGCAGAGTTCTGCCAAGATGGTCAGGGGCTGGAGTACATGCCCACTGAGGAAAGGCTGTGGGACCAGACTTGTTCAGCCTGAAGAAGAGGTGGCTTCATGAGGGCCTAACAGCAGACCTGTGAGGAGGTTACTGCAAAGATGGATCCATGAGCTGCACAATCAAACCAGGGAAACTCTAACTGGATAAAAGAAAAAAAAATCACTGTGAAGATAGGTAAGCTCTTTCAAGGATAATTGGAACAGGCTTCTCGGAGAAGTCGTGGAAAAGCTGACTTTAGAGGTTTTCAGGATCGTGCTAAAATACTTGCTTTGCATCAGTGTTGATCCTGTCTTGAGTATGAGGTGGGACTAGACGATGTCACAGAGTCCCTTCCAACCTGAATGATTCTATGAATATCCTATGAGTCAAGGGAACAACTAAACATAAAAAATGTAACCAGCCTCGACTACTGAAAAAATATCAGCCTAGCAAGAATAATTATTCCACAGACACACAGTCAAGTTTGGAACCGCGCTGTGCTGGATGCTGATGAGGGGAGAAAGTCCCTGTATCTATAAACCTTGCAATCCAATCAGCTAAACTGGACATACAGTGAGAGTAGGAACACAGGAAGGTGAAATCATTTTCTAGAAGTCATTCCTATCTCCAGGGTCTCCTGAGTCCTAGTCTGATGCTTATATACTGGACCACACTGCACTCACGCTGTTTGCATAGGTCTCTCAGTTTTCTAAAGATGAATGTTTCATAAAGCATATTCTATTTCAGAGAGAAGTGGTCATTCAGAAGATTAAGGTCTTTTTCAAATGGGATGTTCATCTCTGCCAGGTGGTATGCTAAGTCTGAGTCATAAATATCTTTTATTTCCTTGGTCAGATAGTGCAGTGGAAGTGCAACTTGTCATTTTTGACTTCCAGTTTCAAGAGCACCAAGTAACTTTCTGAATTTGCTCCTTCATTTGTGAGCAACTGACATATTCTCCTGAATAGTAAATGCTCAAAATGCAAATGATGCAAAATTACTTTGTTTATCATTTTGGACAATTGATTTTATTTTTTTCCACAGAAATATACCTAGCCTGACCTTCTTATGCCAAACACAGTTCACCTTCTAGAAACTTCAGGGACTATTTGAAAGCTTTACAGAGCTTTATACTGTTGTTGGCTGCTGTATATTACCCTAGAAGCTGTAGCTGTTCTCCAGCTTTCCAGTTGCAGTTATCCTCCTATCGTCCCTTGCAGATCATGCAAGGTACTTCTGGATTTAAGATTTACACTGCCTTGTAGTCACATGGTTTTGTAAAAGCTAATTAAATGTGCCTGTATTTGGCTTGCTACCCTTTTATTAAGAAATGCTAGCAGGACAGTTCAGAGGGAGCAGAGTTATTCAAATTTGGGACTACGAATTTAAGAGGCAGCTTGCAGACAGTCTTTTACATTAAGAAAACACACAAGTCAATCATTAACGTAGTCTGTCACTGAAAGTTCCAAAGTTCCAAAGACTTATCTGGCTTCACTGCAGGCACAGATAAATTAGAGATTATGGGCCTAAGTCTCTTTACACACCACGGTAAATCAGGAGCACCATCGCTGAAGTCAACAGATCTCACCAAGAAAAGAATTAGGCCCTATGGCTTTTAATAAGAGCAATGCAAAGAGTTTAATTACAAGGAACCAAGCTGAGCCTCCCTTCCCCCATATACAGACATATGTACATGCTCTCTGGTAAGGTTTGTATCTTGTCATATTTTTTGTACTTCTGTTAACCTTATAATGATCAGATACTTACCTGTGTGCAAATATCAGGGATTTAGATGCTATTGGGATGGGGGCCATTTAGATAATAATACACAAGGTGGTTAAAACACTGGTAGACCTATAACTCAGTTCTGTATTTAAAAACCTGGAGAAATCCCAAATATGCTGCATTTTTTGACCTCCCCATTATGACTCAGAAATAAAAAACAAAGAGAAGAGTTCATTTTCTGTGCCAGGGAGGGAGTTTCTCACTCAAGCAATACCTCTTTGAAAGAGTAAAATAATGCACAGCACGTGTAAATGAACAGCTGCTGGAAACTCTGGTAATACAAGTATCATTTTTTATTTCCACATATGTGAAAAATCTTATCTGTCTATAAAAAGACTTGAAAATAAATCATACAAAAAGCTGTATTTGAGCTACCCACTATGAAACCCTATTGCAAAAAAAGTAGGTGGAAGATGAAGACCCCAGTCGTGCAATACGAATAATAGTTCAGGAACAATCAAATGTTGTGCTAGATTATTTTGACAAAAATGGAAGTACTTACAGTCTAAGTGACTATGTCTGATGCCTTCCACATCTTCAGCATGAATGAAGTGGTAACATCTCTTTCCTACAATATCTACAGGGGTCAGATCCATGTAATCGCTAATCCTAAAAAGATAAAAAAAAAAGTGCCTATAATTTGAGAAGGAAAAGAATACAAGAACTGTCAAATGACTCAGAAATTGAAATCTGCTAAGAAGCTTTTTTACCACTATACCAATTTGGATGGAATGTCTATACAAACAAGTCACAGCCATAAAATAAAGGAAAAAAGAAAGAAAATGTTTTTTAAAGAAACCTTGAAATCCTTTTATCCATTTAAGTAAGTGGAAAGTTAAATTCTAGTGCATATTCTCCCTGTAGCATAACACCAAGACAATGTAATTCCATGAAATTGTAAAGCATTAGCAACAATCCAAAATCCTCATTAAAAGACCAAGATGATTCAAGGTTACATAATAAAGTAAAACCATGTTATGTTTATACCAAATGATTAGAGACACATTTCATTTCAACAGATTGGTCTTCTATTGGGTATATCCATGAAAAAGCTCTTCAACCATTTCTTGGCACCAAGTCCAAACTGATATTTCAAGGGATATAATTTAAATGCTGAGACACACAGATGCCTCAGGGTGTTATCTTTTTTAGTCTAATTCATTTGGGAGCTCAGCTTTCACTCTGGGCTCTTTCAACTGGGACTTTGTTGTTTATTGCACATAGAAACTTTAAATCTATTCTGCAGACCTTGGTGTGCGTGCGTCTGTGTGTGTCTGCGTGCTTGTAGCTGTGTGCATGTCTAAACTTCTGTCATGGAGTGTCAAGGTGTCAATGTCCTTAAAAGCAGTATAGAAAACAATTGGAAAATGCCTTGCTCACACAAGCATTTGAAAGTATGTGTGTTTTATAGATAAAGAATAATGTTTTAGGGTTTGAAATTTGTGCAATGACTGGGGTTAAACCCACTTTGCAACTGTAAGATATAATTGCCATACGCTTAAGGGAGTAACAAGAAACACCAAACATCTTGACAGAACCAGACAGCTGCAGTGTGATCCTGAAGGAGGCCAGAGGGGAGGCAAAACCAGAAACTGAACTGCTTAGGTCTGAGGGGTTCCCCTATATCAGGCAGAGGGGGTGAACACAGCCACTTGGTCACTGACTAGCAGGGCTGTGACTGCCTGGGTGTCTGAGGCAGGGAGAAAGCATAGACCAAAAAGACTGAAGAAGAATGGAAGCATTAGACTGCAGGCACCACAGCAGCATTGGTGGTTTGTCCCAACTAAAAATAAATGCAAACATGAAAAACATCACAGGTAAAGCAGGTGGACTCAAATATACTAGAAAGAATTGTCAAATCAAGCCTCGCACAGAGCAAAACAGCTGTCTCCCACTTTCATGACAGAGCATGAAAGGATGAGCACTTTCAAACAACTGCCTAGTAGATACAGAACTTAACCAAATGTGGAATACCCATCTGGGGATACCCATCTAATGTTTATCACAAACCACAGTTGAAAAGCACCTTTCCTACTTTCTTAAAGGGGACATAATTCACCAGGATAAAGACAAGTCTGGAAACTGGAGGCAGGACTCCCTGTCCCTTCTGCTGAGTTCCTCCCCTTTGGTTACACAGTGAATTATGGGTTTGGAAAAAAAGAACCTGGGATCTCTGGCCAGTGAAAAGAAACCTCACCAGAATGAAGGGAGTCTTATATTTAAAGGTTTCTGTCCCCTGGACTGTGTATATCTTTTTTATACTAAACTAAGTGCATAAACAGCCCACGGAGCAGGAACCAGAATTTCTGTTTCTCCCCCTCTCATGTCATGACTTTCCTAACTGACACACTTTGCTGTTGCTTCTCTGACCCAGAACTCTGTTAGGAAGTGGCTTTGCTTCAAGCTCAGAGAGAAGAAATCTCACCCTGCCCAGCCTACCAGAAAGGGGCAATCTCCAGGCAGGCGCTGCCCTGTGATGTACCCCGGCTGTGAGTGTTACAGTCCACAGGGCTGAAACGGAAGATGATCATTCTGCTTTCCCCTCTGGTAAATCTGACTTAGCTGTATTTTGTTTCTGTGCAGCATCATGTTTGTGTAAAGTCTTCACAGATTAAAACGAACACAGCAAGGCAACAGTAGAAGCAGATTCACAGTCCCTTAAGGTCGCACCAGGGGAGGTTTAAACTAGATATTAGGAAAAAATTCTTCACTGTTAGGGTTATCAAGCCTTGGAGCAGGCTGCCCAGGGAAGTGGCTCAGTTATCATCCCTGAAGGTATTTAAAAGACGTGTAGAGGAGGTGCTCAGGGACATGGTTTAGTGGTGGACTTGGCAGTGTTAGGTTGGAATTGATGATCTTAAAGGTCTTTTCCAACCTAATTGATTATACAATTCTATAATATTAAAAAAAAGCTGTTTCAGACATATGAAGGCTATAGGATTTATTTTTTTTTTTTAATGAAAAAAGTGTTAGAAACAGAAAGAATATCCAGATAGAAGTGATGATCACTGGCAAGCAATGACACCAAAACCAGAAGCAAAAGAAATAACACCAAATAGGGTACGCATGCTTATATTAAAGGTACCACAGATGGAAGAAAAAGAAGGAATATTATAGTGTATCTTAGAGTACTAGTAAGGAGGCAGATCTTGTGTCTCCCAAGCTCTTTGACAAAATAAAGTGACAGGTTGATAGGTAGGAACTAGGTTTGGCTGAATACACAGACCTGAACCGTAAAACATAAGCACAGGCTTACATTTGAGCAGATGAGTGGTTCCAGTGACTTACAGGGCTGTTAATATGATTGAAATTTAAAGGTAGGTATGGTACAGTTCTTTGCTGAGTTAGGATCAAATTGTGCACACATTTGTAGGCTTGAGGCTCCCTACGCGAGACTGTTTCTGCATATTGGCAACCACTGTCATAGCCAACGGGCCAAAATCTCTTCCATTTGGAAAGCACCATATGCACTGGGTTATTTCCTTTTGGGCATATATTAGCAAATATGGTTACAGCAGTCCACATTAAACTGGGCTAGGCTCTCCCCAGATGGTCTCCAGTCACTAATCGCTGACACTGAAAATACACAGACTGATGCTGTACTCTAGTAGTAGTCTCTTTATTCTGTTTTTAGTTATTTATCTTTGTCTAAGGTGATTTTCCTCTGCAGGTGCTTTCCTCACTCCATAGACTACTAAAGAAATTCTAGACTATTCTAGACTATTTTAGACTAGATAGTGAAGTTTAGATGATATAAAGATGGTGAATACCACATTTGGAAAACAGATATAGATTAATATACTACACTCCAGATGACAGAATATTACATCCCCATTTAACACTCTCAGAACAAAATATTAAATGTTAGAAAAAGCCAGTGTATTAGCTAATGGATCTTGTCCCAAAGGGAAGCAAACTGTTGACTAGTTTGTGCACTGAGTCCAGGACTGATGCAGATCTCTTCATTTGGAGGAAAGTAACAAGATGCACCCAAAGACTTGAGTAATGTCACTCCTGTTCCCTGCTATTGCAGGCAGGCAGCCACTTGGAAAACTAGGAGTACTATTGATTTCACCCCTGCTGATCCAATGGTCCACTGTGAGCATTTATCTCAGTTAAGTAGCATGGCTTCTGCTCTATACTCCCTGCAGCTGCCAGCAACTCCCCATTGCTCCATAAAGAGTGCCTACAGCTTCCCCAGCATGGATCCATTTTTCTCTGTTTCCATCAATGTTGTGCTTTCTTTACTGTGGCACCACAAAGAATTTCCTGGCTGCCCACAAGTGCCAGGAGTCAAGCCCATTTATTCACGATGGGATACTTATCTCCTTTTCTATAGTCCCAGAAGAGAGATCCCAACTTCCCTGACTTGGAGAATGGCCTTGGCAAATGCCCAGATGATTCATCTGACAGTTTCAATCAGCTGTTCAGTGAATTCCTTCCCTTCCTCTGTCCTTACTATTCCTCCAGATTTTACAGTCATATTCTGCTTTATACTTGCTATGAAATCCAAGTCCTGTCAATCTTGCTCCAGTTTCCATGAGTGGAAATCCCACTGCCACAGTGAACTAATATTCACGTCCCAGCCCTGAAGAAGTGTTTCTACTATGTGAAATTCCTCTTATAAAGTATTTTTAACACTAACACAAGGGCTTAAAATGGAAGTATAGCAACATGAATTCAAGTACCATCATATGCATTCTACTCTAGTATATAAGAAAAAATCTATAGCAAAAAACGCAAAGTTGCTTTATAATGTTGCCTTTACCTTAATGGACAGATACCAGCAACTCATTTCACAGAGGCCATTGAAGAGCTCTGTAGTGGTAGCAGCTTTCCATTACTACCTGAGTAGGTTGCAGTCAAATCAAAGGCAAAAGGTTTCTTCTAGATCCTGCCTCTAATCCCCAGAGCATTTTCACCATCTGCTAGACTACGCAGAATCTAGATGCTCACTGGTTAGAGTCACAGGGAAAAACTCAGCCCAAACTTTAATACTCTCAGAAGCTTTCTCTGTGACCTTGTGCAAGCCACTTTCTACAGAGCAGTTTTTCCAAGCTGAAAAAATAGACTAATATATTCTCTTCTAGATAATGCTTTGGAAGTTTAGATGAAGTGTTCTCTCTAGTAGCCAAGTAATATTAATAATACTACTGTGGCAGTTCAGCTACATCACAGCAAAGATAACCTCATAACTGAAATCCAAGTTTATTGAAATTGTTTAAGGCCATGATTCAACAAAGCATTTGCACTTATCCATTTTCATAAAAGTTTATATTGATGTGTTATCCTGATCATAGGTACTCTGTTATGATTGAACAATTATGACTGCTCATTTCTGAGAGTTTCCACTATTAATCTATAATATGCCATGGCTGCTGTCACATGAAAAGCTTGCATTACCAATCTTGATTGTTCCACTTTTTGATGATAGTTCCCCTTGACAAAATTTCTTTTGGCTGCATTACTTTTCTTCTTCCTTTCCAACCTTTCCCCCCAAGCTCAGACTTCCATCAGTGGACCCAAACTTCTTTATTACTTGTGTCTTCCTCCTCAGAAGTCCTGTTCCCTTGATTTACTTTTATTTTCCAGGGCTCTGAAGACACCAATAAGCCTTAATGGTCTTGTCCAGCCCTGGACATCATTTCACCCCCCCAGGGCTCTCCAAACCCTGCCCATAGCCCAGAACACTATGCCAGCGCCCCAGGGCATCAGCTCGTGCCCCAGTGATGCTGCAGCGGGGCGTGTCTCCAGCTCCCCACAGCCCTGCCCTGCCTCGCCACCAGCCCAAGTCCTGCCCTTGGCCTGTTCCCAGGAAGGTGCCCAGTGCCTGGGGCTGGCGCTGCCCCATGCCCCCTGCTGCCCTGCTCCAGGCTGGCGTGGTGGAACGGGGCCTGACTGCCAAGCCCTGCCCTGACAGACCCCCATGGGCACCCCTCGATGGTAGCAGCTGCCAGCCCCCAGGGAGTAGACAGCTGAATTTAAATCCCATCTTTCACCTTCCTAGATGACGTGTCGCTGTCATATTGAACATAGCCCCCCCAACCAACTTCTCATCACCTGTTCCCATTTCACTGCTGTCTTCCCAGTATGCCCTTAACCAATTTTATTCTACAGTTTTCCCACCTCTTACTGCAACAGATCCCACCTCTCTAGCCTACTATCTAGGCCATCTGTGCTTCTGTTCCATTAAACACTGAGCACGATGTGCTGTAATCTGCAAATTAGTTCAAAAATGGAAAACTTTAAAACTTCAGACAGAACGACTTGTGGAGGGGAGGATGGGGGAGCATAAGGACAGCTATACAGGTCAGACCAGCGTCTGTCTAGTCCCAAATCTTGCCTCTGAGAGGGACGGTGAAAGATTGCAAAAAACAGGGAAAGCTTAGCGGAATCTTTCTTGGCCTATCCTCCCCTATGCCAGCAAGATGCCACGCAAATTATAGTTTTAAGTTTACCTTTATGTTCTAAGAATGTAATGAAAATGAAGGTGATGACAAAAGTGAATTCAATGTTCTCATACAACACCCGGATGACACTGTAGGAGTCACAAATTTTAAAACTTTTTGCAAAGCCCATGGAACACAGAATACACACAGCTAAAACAAAGAAAAAAAGGGCTAAAAGCTGTACCTATTTTCACAGTAAATGATATTGAGGTCCATATTCACACGAGTGACAAACATGTGGCAGTCAATCCTGACTTCATTAATTGTAGGAGGTGGCAAAGCATGAGCAACAACAACAAGTCCCATGATTTGGCTGGGTACTGTCCGTCCGTGGGACAGTGACACTCTCAGACGTAACCGGCCTGTTATATGAATCACCTGGAAAATAAAAACAACAAAAGAAACCCCAGTGAATTCTGGATGCAACTGTGACATCAGTTTCTTTTAACAGATAGCATTACTATTCCTTACAGACCACTTAACACAGCCAAAAATTTACTAAATAACTGCCAGTATTAGTGTTAAGCTTATTAATATTGGCTGTCAACATGTCCTATATGTCCTCATGGCAAAAAAGAAGGCAAGAACATTAACAAGCAAATGCTTCACATTCATCAAATAAAAACCTCAGAACTCCTGCGGTATTGATTTTTGTTGTGGTGGTTACAGAAAAAAAGAAGGAGATAAAAACCAAACTCGAAATTCAAGAAAAGAAAAGAGAAAGTGGGATAAAACTGAAATAGTGAAGGCAGAAATTAATAAAATATTGATTTTATAACAATCGGAGATTGAATATAAGGCAAAAAGATCGACAGCTTTGAAACTTTTCCAGAATGGATTTAATTGAATTGCTAGTCACCTACAACATGGAGACACGCTCACAGCTTTGAATTACTTCCTTGTGGTTGGCAATTTGAGAAGCAACAGTCTAGAAGTGATCAATGAGCTCAGCTGCAGGATGGTCTTCCTGCATCCACAGCAATCTTTTTCAAGAGCTGGTAGACATGTAATGCCTCTGCCTAGCACACTATGTACATATGGAAAGTTCTAGGATCAGACAGATTCTTTCCCTATTCACAAGATAATGCCAGAAGATGTCTGGGAAATCCAATTGAACCCCTGGAGAATGAAATTCTAAAAATGCTGCCTGCTTTAATGGGGTAAGTTGAAACTGGCAAAAGAATAACTCACCCTTAAAGTGTTCTGTGGATAAAGAAAGAGGTGTTTGTTTGTTTGCTTGTTTGTTTTTAAATAAAAGAACATAAATACAGCACTGTTGCCAGATGTCAAACTGAAAATGGAAACTGCAGTTGCTGTACTCATGGATAAGAGAGCCATAAGAACTTGCAGTTGAGGGCTGTCCCAGATTTTCACCCTCAGTGTGTTACAACATCAACATGAAGAGAAGGATTCTAGGAGATGGGAGCCCCTTTCACTGTGATCCCAGACACACTACCCAGCAGTCAACAGAGATGTTGGGTGGTGCCAGGTGCATTTGAGGAGGTGACAAAGATGGGATGTAATTATAAGTCCACTAATACTCATCTCACAAAGACAGCAGCCAAACTCTTTGCTTCTGATCTGAGATTGAGTGTTAATAGAAAGTGAGAAAGAAGAAAATCTTTCATTAATAAGACTGCAGAGCAAAGTGCATCGAAGTTCAAATCTAATTCAGATCTGTGATCTAAGCCTTGAAGTTTGTTTCTTTTTTTAACCTAATCATTAAAATATCTCCCTTCTCCATTATTATACATTTTGACTTCAGCCAGTGTGATGAATCTGGATGAGGAAAGTGATTAGCTTTTGTGTTTGTCTGTTCCAGTTGCAGGTTTCTGACCACCCACATTTGACGTAACCATTGCCTCGGGTCACACTTAATGCACCTTCCAAGGGTAAACTCTTCTATGAACATTTGAGAAAGTTCCTAAAGGCAAGGATGCAAAAACACCATTTCAAAACCACTTTATTTTTACTTTTTTTTCCTTAAGACCTCATTAACTAATGAAGAAATACCTAAAAGAAATAGGATTAACTTCACAGGAGGGGCAGTAATAGTATATTATGCTCCTTCTAGCTATGCTTGCACATACATCTGCTTTTTATCATTATCTGTCTCTTTTTATCATGCAGTTTCAGCTTACTGCAAAACTCAAATCTGTAAATGCTTGGAAAAATGCTGATGGATAACTAGTAATAATGTGAAAAATCATCTTATACTGAACGTGCTATGCAAAAGGATTGTTGTTCTGTTGTTTTTTCATAAGAGTCCTTATGCTAATATGTTTGAAGTTAGCACTATCACTTGAGGGAATTTTTAAGATCTATCATACTTAAAATCCGTTTATCTCTTCCTTGTATTTTTAAAAATTTCCATGTCATTTGCACCTAAACATCAACATGATTTGGTTTTGAACAACTCTCTATGCAGTCACTTTTTTCTGATTCCTCATCTGAAATACACCTTATGTAGTATTACTCCAGGAGACGGTTCCAAACCTGCTAGACCCACCATATATTAACATTGTTGAATTTCAAGAGAGTTTGCTTCCAGATTCAAATTATTTAGCTTGTTCCTAGCTTTATCATAGATCAAAACATGTTCTAAATCCCCACATGGTTTCACATTTTAGGGGTCAGCACTCACTTGCATTCTGATTCTGTACACTGGGAAATGTACAGCAAACCACCCATCAGTTCCAGTGCCTGCATGCCTCTAAAGAAACTGTATTTCCATGCCTGAAATCCCTTTCTATGACAACATTAGTTAAATGCACCGAGTGGGAAATCTAATTGGTCGTAAAAAACAATTCTAGCTGTCATGACCTTGTCTACATTGTGAGTACTGCCACTTTCAACACTGGTTCATTTGAACTGGGATTAGGGGTGATAGGAATTATAGGGTCAATTATCGCCGGTAGCTAAAATTAATCTCTTTATAATACAATCCCACAGCACCAGTCTATCATATCCTAAAGCAGTATTATGACTTTAATGAAACTAAATTGCAAGAATAAACTGTTTTATGAAGGACAATACTTGGACCTAGATGCAAATATTTAACAAAAATTTGCCAGGAATATTCTGAAAATTAAAAGTAAATGCACCTCTTCTGTGCAGTTTTCTTTATAAATGCTTTCTTTTGAAAAGCACGCAACAGTCCAAATCCATCTTTAAAATAAAACTGTTTTTTTTCTAATAATGCTATATGAATAGACTGGCACATTTAGATGTCACAGCAGGAGAAAACAGTGATACTGTGCTCTGTCCATTATAAAAATTTTGTGTGAATGATATATTCCTGATCACAGGGATCATCGGAAACTTTGTATGTCAAGAGCTGTACAGATTTCCCCAGCATTTCTCCATGTACTTCCTAAATGAAATTAGTATCAAGACTCATTTTTTAATCTAATGGGAGCTGCACTTGGTTAACAGTTCAGAGACTTCTGCTTACAAACTGTTTATTGGCAGATATAGTAACTTGCATGATGATTTCATGCAGAGGGAAATCTTATGGTTAAAATAAACTCAGCGACCTGATCTAGACCAGGGTTTGACATAGCCATTCTGACCTGTGTCATTGCTTTTAGTGTAACTGAGTTGCATAATAGCTGTACTCGGATAGACAGGTGGTCGAACCAAAAAGCATTCTGTAACAATAAAACTTCTAACATTGTGAAGTGAAAATAACACATATGCAACTGCAAAGACCTCATGTTGAAGCAAAACAAATACCATAAAAAACTTCAGTACTGTTCAATTGCTTTGTTAAAAAAATTCTAAATCAACTTTGCCTGACACTCCAATATTGGGAAAAAAAAATCATTATTTGGCTTTTATTTTTAGCAGATTAGAAAAGGGATTTGCAAAATATTGTAAGTACATGTAAACACAGTTTATGAGTGTGGGAGTGTTAACAAGCCGCACTGCTTGGACAAATATATATTTCTTTTTCCTGCCATATGCTCTCTTTAGTCATCTGTTAGCGATAAGCACTTAGATGTGCTCTACTAATGTCTACTCATTATAAACAAGCACATCACAAAGACCTTGATAAAACCTTCCCTCTGTCAATACTCAAAGAAAGGAAAGCCCAGTGATTGAAAAACACATCTGGAACCTGCTCATCATCCTTTAAAGGTAAATCTCACCTCTGGAGATGGAAATACTCTCTTTGTCAAAAGACATCTTTAAATATTACATCCAATTTTTCACATACATGTCATGTCAGTAGTAAGGACACGCATTACCAGAGGCTATGAAAACCTGCAAGCATGAAAAATCTGTGAATTTCACCTTTCAGATGTTCCTGTGTTCTTCAAAACTTAAAGTTCCATTAGAAAGAAATTTCTAAACTATTTCTTTTGTTCTCTGTGTAAATCACTATGCCAATTTATTTTGGGACTGACACCACAGCACTGACAGAATTGCTCCCTCCACCTCACTTCTCCTGATAAGGTATTAAATTTGAAGCCTTAAAATTATTGCTTAGACCCAAATTTTGAGAAGACAGTCACATATGAAGACATCTTAATTTAGCTTGTGTGCCTAGATATTTATTTAGCTGTCTTAGAAACAATTCACACACACATTTATCCCTCTTTAGAGAAACAGTTGTGATTCATAAGGATATTATATATTTGTTTCAGTCTCTCAAGGACATTATTCGTACTTTCAAAATCAACACCTAAATCCTTAGAACACAATTAATTTGTACTGCCAGAACTGGCTTAAGAAATATCTCTACAAGTTATAACCATGTTTTTACATTTTTCTGTCAAAGACTTGTGCGCTCCTTCTGTCACAGATACATGGACATGCATCTCAAAACCTGCCTGTGACACTAGCATGACAAATGTTTTAACAGTCCACAAGGCAAAGGGTCCTATATAGTTTCAGGTGATTTCCAAGCTAAGACTGAACATTTGGAAGCAGGTTTTCCTCTGGACTTTTCAAAGAAAATGGGGTCCACCGTCACACCTGGAGTTCATACAGTAATAAAGGATCCCATTTTCCGACACAAAATATATCCGTGCCTATCAACTTAAAATTCAGTATAGGTTTTCAAATCTACCACGGTTCTCTTCTTTTCTCCCTATATCCCAGTGTACTCACTAAAACGTTTCTATTTGTTTTCCCATGGTCAGAAGCCATTTATTTCTGGGGTTCTACAGCCCCATCCTCATTGAGACCAAAGCCTGCTCTCCTACTCTTCAGGAAAGCTTTGGAAAAATACATTACTTGCCTATACTATAATTCAGCAGCAGCTGAGATCAGAGAGATCCAGTAAGGCCTTGTGTTTACACAGCTCCGGTAATACTTGCATGTTCCATTCTCACAGTTACTGCATTTCTATAAACAGTGTGGTATTCCTAACAGGAGGTCCCATGCAGCATGATATTTTGGTGTTGAAAAAGAGTGAATCACTACAGCTCCAATATGCTGCAACACTGCACTTTTGCAGCAAGTTTGATGTGCCCCACATGCATCCAACTTGTGCACAGTTAGCTTAACACACAGAGGACACGTTGGACTTGCAGCATGAGCCATGCCAAGTAGTTTGTACATGCCCAGTGGCCACTCTTGGAGATTCCTACATGTCTGGAAAACTGATCAAACACCCCTCAGATAATGAAGTTGTGAAAGGTAAAGTTTGCAGGTGTATGCTCCTGTTGCGTCAATGTTAGATATACTATCTCATTCAGCCTATAAAACAACCATCATACTACTGTTTTCCTTGTTAACTTCACCCATCTCCACACATAACTTATTTTTTCTCTCAGACAGCATAACAGAATAACATATCTACTTACAGTAATTGTTCTCAACTCTCATCTGATTCAGAAGTTTGCTGTTTCAGTTTAAACCTTGAAAAACTGCTTGTATGTAGAAAAACCTAGGTCTTTTTTGTTGTTTTTTTTTTTTCTGACTATAATAGTCTATTTAAGACAAGATATTCCTTCTATACACAAACCTTGTCCTATCATACCAGTTCCACACAAGAACAAACAAAACTAGTAGTTAGTGCAGCTGTCAGCGAGCCATTTTGAACCGTGGGTGATACAAACCAAAGAGACTAGGCAGTAATCTATAACTCCTGAGAAACAGCCGTGCAAGTAAAATATAGTCAGTCTTAATACAGTTATGCACCAAATGCTACTTCAACCACTGCTAAGAACTGGGGTCCTGAACACCCATTGAAAGAATACAAGTCTGATTTCAAGGAAGGCAAACATTATTCCTAACACATACATAGTTTCAAGGTCAATAGCCTCTTTTCCTTCTACAAGTACATTTCAAATCCCCTCAAATACACCTGCAAAAGACAGCCTGAAACTGGAAATGGTATTTACATTTAAACAGCATATTTGGTCTCTGGACGTATTTTATTGTTAAAAAGTCAATACCAGTTTTTGGACACACTCTAAGCTTTTCCCATCTTTCCTCTGATATCACTGTCTCCACATAATAAGATTCAAAGGATATTTTAAAACAGTCAGAGGCAGAATTTAGGCTAATCCTAAGGGATTTTAGAAAAGTATCCTTATGAGACCTCAAACTCATTTGGTGCTTAAATACAAGCATCACATGAGAAACACCCCGGCTTGGCAGGCTCAGTTCATAGATCTTGCTCAATCCCTAAAATGACCTGAGTAGAGTATCATTTATTGCATATGATGAATGTTGAGACCAGCAGCGAGCACAATAGCTACAGCCACTTTCATTCAAGTACACCACAGGGAACAGCTGTTGTTCTGTATAAAAGCTACTATTTCAAGTGCTCGTGCAAAAAGCTTCTTGTTTCTCAACCTCAAGATGCACAACCTCTTATCTCCCACTTGCTTCTCACTAGATAATAAGCTAAAGGGAAAGGAGTGAGGACAGCTTTCCAACTCTCCAAAAGAAAGAAGCCAAAACAAGAACCTGACATCGCCCACCTTACTTCTATCATATGAAGCTCCCTGATCTAGATATGGCTAGGTTAGGGTTATCTAAAGACTGAACTACAACTTCTCTGTGGGAGTAATTGAAAACTGTGGCACGATAACAATTCCTAAAGCTGCCATTAAAAAAATAAAAAAGAAAGAAGCTTTTTTCAAGAGTGTACTACAGGGTGTTTTTCTAGAATTATCAAATCTTAATAGCCTGGGAAATGAACAGTAGAACAGAGGTTGCACAAGAATAATTAATAAAAATATATTTGCTATGAACATTTTAATATCCTTTAGATTAACATTGTTAGATCATCAATTCAAGGCTTATTTTTCATTCTGTTACATAACAGCATTTCCATTTTATTATTTGGGGGAATAGATTAGCAGTTATTGTTTAGTATGGCATAGCACAGTGTCCTGCAGTATATATGAACACATGTACATCTTTATCACCATGATGGCTCTCACATCAGAATTCTGAGGTCCAGGGTTGCATTGGCATTCATTGCGGTAGTAAAAGTTGCATGAACAAGACCCTCCATTCAAAAGCAAATTTGTATTGTAAAATATGTTATCATGCCTCCCTTTCCTGTGTTGTGAATTTTTATTAATTTCAATGGATTAGCAAGCTGGTTTTCTCTAAATAAAAGCTGTTTTAGAGCTGACACTCCTGAACTCAGGCTTTTAATATGAATGGTAATTCAACATGCTAGGTTTTATTTTAATACCTTTGAACCCTTTTCCTTTTTAATATGTCTTATTAACAACTCCTCTATCAAGAGCGCATTATTTTTTCATAATCTAAAACATACAAGCATCTGAAGAAGATCAACTTTAAAAAAAAATTGAAAAAGAAGAAACTAAACAAAATCATCACACTGCAACCTGAACAAGTAGCCATAAAAATTGGTTTTATAATGGAATACTTTTTCAAGTAATTGGCACAGAGATTGTTCTAGTGCAGACTGCTGCAAGAGCGCTCTTGGCAAGAACACCATAAGCCCTAGCAAAACTTTAATATGCTCAAACAGCCAAATACAAACTGACACCAGGAACTCATGTGTGGCAACAAACAGGAAAAAATAGAGGATCTCAATTTAATACAAACCTACATACAAAGGGATCAATTTTTACAATTCGTGGTTTAGCATACAATACAGCTGTCCTCAGAGTGAATATAGAGTAGCTATACATAAGAAATTAGAATTATCAATTCAGGGGAATTTCTCAAGAGTCCTTTTGATATGTAATACAGCAAATATGATGACTAAGAAACCAGACATCAATGCATTAAATGACATCAGGTTGAGATCTATTTAGAAAAGACAGATTTAAGCTGGAAAAGAATCTCTTTGATATGACCTCCAGAGCAGACCATTTGCAGAAGTATTCAAGATTAGCAGATTTATTCTTGCATATCTGCTTGCTTCACAGCTGCTTTTAAACTCTAAAATATCTAATAATAAGTTATTGCAGAATTAGGCCTATATAGAAAAAAGGTTAAGAACTCAGAATTTTCTTACATTTCTAGCAAATGGTATAATGAATTTTGTATGTTGAACTCTGAGGAACAAATGAAACACAGCAGATTAAAAATCTAGCTAATGTAACTAACTTATTTCTCAATGATATACTGTAGAATCTGACTACTGCTGGCCTAAGGTAGGAGTTTGGAATGCCTCAGAATTTTTGGTAGTCTGCACCCCATATTTATGGCCAATACTTACTTAACCCTGAAACTCAAAAGACAGCTTCACTGTAACATATTTTCTACTGCAAATCCCTGGGTGTTCAAATGTGTTGCATTTTTTCTTTTTTCCTCACAAATGTTTGAAGTCCCCTATAAAAATAATGCCTTGAGGATATTTTTTCCTTAAAACTACTTAAAGAAAGTTGAAAGCATTTAGCTATTGAAGTGTGCAGGGTTCTAATAAAGGAATTGTCGTCCCTGCCCATAAGCAAACTCTCTCAGAGCTCACTATTCCAGAATTCTGGTGCTCCTGCCAACAGTAAAAATTAAAGCTGGACTTTTGTTGCATCAGTTCCAATGTGGTTTATCACAGTATTGGGGAGTGGAGTGGAAACTGGGTACATCATTCCGCAATAAAAAGGGTGGAAAGGTTTTATAAAAACAGCCTGGATACTCTATGTCAGGGCAATCAAATCTTGTTGCACTAAAGACAACCAATAACAAGTATTTTTCAGATGTAGTGTCTTTATTTCTGTCTTTGGAGGGAGAAATAAAGGAGTTTTGCTTGTTTGTTTGTCTGTTTCTTCTTTCCTTACTGTTTTATTTGATGCAATTTTTAGCAGTCCAGTGATTACCTTAGGTGATTCTCTGGACAGTGAGCAAGGGCTACGTAAAACAGAATATCTGATATTAATGCATTTTGCCCACACAGAGAGGAAAAATGTAGAAAATCCTATTGTCTGTAAAGACAGAAATGGATTTGTCAACTTAGCCTTAAGACAGTTGCGTTTATGTTCTCAAGCTCTCCACCTGGGGTTGCAACTCCAGAATTCATTCTGAAGTTAGTCAAGAGAAGTCATATTCACTCTTCCTTATTTTGTGGATAAATGTTTGGAAAGATCTGAATTTTTTCTCATAGTAAAGCAGGGACACACTGTGAAAAAGGCTAAGAACTATAATTTGAATGTCATTTTTACCAAGGTATAAAGTGGACTTCTGCTCAGGGATGGTGCTGGTTCAGTAGCTAGTCTGAATTAAATGGAAATCCCCTGTAGACATGTTTGCCTGAAAAATCTTTGCAAAAGTCTTTGACTTTTCCTTGACATACTGTCTTTACTCAGCTGTCTACAATTCTATTTCTAGTTTCAGTAGACGTGTTCTAGGTTATCAGCTCCCTCATGCTAAGACGTAAGGAAGGTGTTACCTACTGTTTACTATGCACAGCAAATTAACATGCATGAAAGGAACACGTCCATTAGATGTCCTTCCTGAAACAAATCTCTGTACGACTTCCTGCAAAAATGAGTATACAGTCTTATTTTGCACAACTCTGTGAAATGCGATGAAATAATACTGGTACATTGAGACATGGAAACTGTGTGCTCAGTGGTAGTGAAAGCAACAGGTCATAAATGTTTGGATCTAGCTCCTTTCCATGGCCATGTGACCTGTAAGACTCCAGTGAAATCCTCAGCTTCTGCTGAAACATCTGAAGAATGTGAAAATAAAAATATATACCTTCAATCAAATAAAATTTGCCCAGAAATACTCAGTGATGAGATTTGTTTCATGTTAAATTGCCCCAGTTTTGCAAGAGGCATGTGAACCAAAATCAAGTTAATTTTCTGGAGAGGAGGGGTTTTGTGGGTATTTCAAGAAAAGGTACTGTCATTACTAGCTGAAGTCCACCTAAACAAGGTATGTGATTTCTCTTTGAAGAAAAAACTTCTATTCCACTTGGAGATGGACGTTCTTTGCAAAGCCCTGACCTTCTCCTTGACAGCTACAAATGGACTACTATTTATGATTTGTTTCTATAATCCACTTAATGTAGCAAGCTAAGTTATAGATAGCAATTTATTTGTAAAAATCATAATAAAACAGCATTGTTTTAAATGCCAGATGTGGATAAATGGAGCGCAAGAACTGATGAGAGAAGATTCGTGTTCTCGAATCTACACTGAAGAATTATGGCAGCCTCTTGCTTTATCCGCATTGGAATCAATTTAGTAATTTTTAATTCACTGATTTCTGTTGTTTGCTTAACATTTATTAATTGATTGTCACAGTCATTCAATTAATTCAAAAGTTGGCAAGTTTAACATGCAGAGATTAATTTTCTTTCACTAACCCACCTAGAATACAATTAAAAAAAAAAAAAACCAAATAGGTTACCAAGAAATTACCTCCATATCAGTCATATTTAAAAATGAGATACAGTAGGGCTGTTGCATGCCATCTGTCAGTCCACACTGAACCTTTCCTTATATATGACTAATCTATGTAATTTTATAGAATAACATTAAAAAATTAGGACAGCTCTGTCTTTCACTCAGCACAGTACTAACTAAAAGTCAGTTTGAACACCTAGGACTTATCCTTTGCAAGGCTGGCAGTCTCTCATTTAAGAATATGATGCATCTCAGGCTGCAATAGAAATAAATGGTATGCCTGCCCCATCATCCAGCGGTCACAGGACCTGCACCTTCACAACCTTCAGGTTGCTCAGTTGTCAAATGTTTCTCATCTGGAATTAGAGTCATTCATTTGCCCTTCATGTCACACTCATTTATGATGGCTGAAATGTTTATTCAAAAGTGGAGATAATGAGCAAGGTTTCTTTGCTTTTGGTTACCAGGGGCTATTCACAGGACTTCAGACTTGCTCACTGTGTTTCCTCATTGCAACACAAAACAGCAGAGAGTGAGAAGAAAAAAAGCATTCCCAACTCTTATTATTTTATGATGTCTTTCACCATATTTGGTGTTTAACTGAAAGCCTGAGTTTCTGTCTTTTTTCCTCTGTGTGTCACTTAAGCTGCTGTAAACTGGACAAATTGACAAAATGGACTTTTTTATAGAGAGAGGCAAAGAATATGCCTTAGACCTCTGTGGCCTATACAAGGCTAGAATAGGCCCAAGCATTTTGACCTCAAAATGAGAATTTAATATCTCTTACAGACAATAGAGAGGTTCAGAAAAATCTGCAGAGTTAGGTACAAGAAGACACACAATGAATTCAGCGCACAATGCAGACTGTAAGATACATGAGCATGCAAGCTGTGATGAATGGAAGTACTGCAAGGCTTTTAGAAACCCAAGCCCAGATATTTGTTTATTTTTGCACAGAAAATAAAACATGGCCTTGTTTCTCCCTCCTGTAATGTTGGGAAAACTATGTAGAAGAAAACTTTAGTCTTTTCAGCATTTGAGTTAAAATCTGAAGTTAGCTCTTCATGTAACAAGAAGGGTAGAACATGCACATACATTCATATATATGTTAATCACATGACCAGCCCACTGATTTAGTGGGACTAGATCCATGGTCTATTTGCAAAATTAGTCTAAATGATCTTGGCATCCGCTGATAAGATTGTGAGAAATTTATACAATATTTAGCAAATCAAGATCAGTCTGTTCCTATAGAATGCAATAGAAATCAACAACTATTGTGAAAAGCCTTAGAACAGTGCCTTTATGATGGGTTTTAAAACCATCCTACGGAAATCTTCAGCAAGCACATAAATTCTCTGTTAACATCTATGGGATTGTTAAACATACCTGGAGAAAAGCTATCACATCATTCTTGTTAACCTGGTAGAACCTCTCAGTAAAGAAAAGGAAATAGGCTAGGAGCATACATAAATTTTGGAGACTTTTATATATTTTCATCTGGTGAGTCATTAATAGCCCCCTGCACATCGATCTAAACATCTGCAAAATCCAGTGATATTGCTCAGACCATGTAAAACAGCTCAGGATTTGGCTCACTATCATGTTTAAGTCACTTCTATTATAATTTCTCCTATTCTGTCATTCACGTATGTTAAACACCTTCCTTAAATTTCAGATGAAATCCACGGCATACTTCATACAAACATGCACTTCAAATAACTGACTTTCTGGGTTAGCTGCTAAATTCAAAGCAAGCCAGGGCTATGGCACTGTATATTTTGTTGGATGTATTTTCTGACTTTGCGGGGTATTGGCTGCATGATCTGATAAAAGCTGAGGCTAAATGAACTCTACAATTTGTATTCCTACAGGCACAAGTTTATTAGTTTGGGGTTGTGGGTTTTTTTTTCTGTTTTGTTTTGTTTGGTTCACTTTGTTTGGTTTGGTTTTTTTCCTTGGCTTTGTCTGCAAGGTTCATTACTTACAGTTACTGCAGAATCAATTTGAAATGGCCAAAATCAGTGATGGAATTTATAGCACAATAAATGTACTGCCATACAAGTGCTGTTACACATGAAAGGGCCTCAGAATATTCTTTTGAGCAATCCTTCTACATAGCAGAGTGTTCTGTTTTTATCAATTTAACGGAATCAAAACAGGTATATTCTGAGAGGTGTAATCCTGACAGCTACACAGCAGATCTTCTCTGGGGCAGATATTTTTACAGGAAAACAATATTATTGATAAAATCTTAGTGTATCAGAACACAGAAAAGCAACTGAACACATCTTTTTCATTCTCCACATCAGGCATTTGTAGTTTTATTTCACACACACACAAAAACCTGAACCAGAAAGAGTTTATGAAGAAAACATTCTCACACTCCTTGAGTTATATATTAATTAGTTATCAGTTTGGGAACCCTGAAAACTGGAGTAGAAGCACGTGTTGGGTAGGTGTATGGAAAATGTGAAGGGCACTTGAAGCTAAAACAAAGTATAGCATCAGTAGTTGCTTCTTTGTATAATTTATAAAGATTTACATTTCTACTTAGTATATTTTTCTTTCCAAATGTGTCTATTATAGACATCTCATATTTTACACCATTTTGAAGCACAGAAAGTTTTAATTTTAGCATGATGCTTTGTGAAAAATGCAGAAAAGACAGATGGCAGACTGTCCTCCCCAAAACTCAATTTCATAATATGCATAGGATTGCTAATAGGCAGGCACTGAAAAACAATTTTCCTTGATGGAGAAGAGCTGATAAATTGCTGACATAAACTTCATCTATGGTTGCTCCTGTGACCTAAAGCTCTTCTGTAGGTTTTGTACCATCAAAGTCTGCATCTTACAACCTTAACAAAATTTATGAATGCATATGACTATAAAGTGACTGCGAACAACCCATAATGCATGTTTGCATATTGTGAATCAGTCCCTTGCTTCTTCGGGAAAATCAGTGTCCAGTGCCCCATTCCTAACGCTGGGCATGTGACTGCGGGAGAGCCAGACTGGGTTCAGTGGTGCCCTGTGAGCCAGTTAAAGCAGGGCTCTGCATTTAGGTAACTAATACTAAAACCAGGGCTAGTCTAGCGGTAGACTGACCTAACCAACGTAGTCTTTGTAACTATGTGAAACATCACAAGAACTAAAGCAGTTGATTAGTCAGAAAAAAAAAAAAAAAGAAGATACATTTCTGAGCACTTGAGCAAGGAGAAACAAATGAAAAGGCTAATAAGGTAATGATTTTCGAGAAGAGAAATGTTTATCTAATATTTCTGAGGAAAAACATGCCTGGACCTTCCAAACTATGTCATGTGAAAGGGCTCATTGTTTTCACATGAAATAACATTAAGCATTCAGTTCATGCATGCTAAAATTCTTGGGGAAAATGTCCAAACTGTGCATAGAATGAGTCCTGTTTACATTGAAAACACGGAGTTCATTTTGGATTGAAACATTTTACTGCAACTGGCAACTACTAATTTTTTTTTTTAAAGGCTTATAACTATTAAATATTTGCATGCCTGTAAGAATTCAGATCTTGTTTCTAACAATAACTGAGAAGGAGTAACTCAACAGCAGTTGAGCTGTGACTGCTCCGTTATAAGCATATTTGCCTGGAAGAAAATAACGTGATGATCCCATCACATATTTCATTGCAAAAATTTCCTCACAGCTTGCATTGCGAAAAGACTATGAAATATTTTGATTAGGCTCTTGTTATACAGAGGAGACGCTACTTGCAAGTATATGACCAGTTCTATAAAGTGAAGCCATGGGAAGAATACGTATTTCCTGAACTTTCTTTTAATTAGAGCACTGCTGTCAATTTTAAAGGCAGCAGACTTGCATCCTGTTGCTCCAATTGTTTGCAGCCTTTATTACTCTTCATATGTCCCCTAAATTAAAAAAAAAAAAAGAAAAAAAAAAATAAAGAACAGCAGTAGACCAAGAACAGATCGCAAATTTAGGAAATATTGCCAAACTTAGGCATACACACTCTTTTCCAAGTGTATTTGGATAAAGTCACTCATGTGCTATACGTTTTGATTTAGGATGGAAAAATACACAAAGACTAGAATTATAAACTGAATATGTCTGTACAAAGGGAAGGGGAATGGGAGCTTCTAATGTGCAATCACAAACAAAAATGGAAAACATATTGTTTACAACTGATGAAACAGACCTTGGCTGTGTCCTTTTAATGTAAAGCAATTCACACAGCAATGTGCACAAGAAGTTCAGACAGAATAAAATGCCTATTCATAAAAAGCGAAATAAAACTTGTAACCCTTTTCTGGGAAATCTCTTCAGATCTCAGACCTCTTTATGTGATCTATATGGATTTCAAGTAAAGGCTCCAATATGAAGTTCATAAGAAAATTATCACTTTTTGTAATACACTTAGTGTTTTCACTTGTTTGGGGTCTTTCATATGAATTATAAGTAATGGAGAAAACTAAGATAATTGTGCTTTCCCAAGCTTATTCTCACATAGTATTCTTTTTCAAGCAGGCACAAAATTTGTGGTTCTAAGAAGGGACAGCAAAAAAATATAGAGTAACAATTAAAATTTCTTATTTCATACTGGTTATAGATGCATTAAGGCATATAAGCTCCAGGGTCAGTATAAGCCTTGCTCAGCTTTCTTTAAAAGCACTAGGAGTAATAAAGGCTTCCATTTTATCTTCAGTGAAATAATACTGCTGAAATATCACCTCATTTTTGATGTCAGCAATGATTTCTCTTTACCTCCATGATGGCAAATGGGAATTACTATTATTAGAACAACGGCTTCCTAATTATGTTGTAAAATGGAGAAACTGAAACTCTTCCCACCAAACATCTATATTCTGCCTTCTCCACAGGGTAAAGCTGATGGGCTAGACCAAACGCCACTCTTTAGCTGGTATCAGTGCATTAAACAGACAAATTAAGAGGCATGCTTAATGATTTTGAAACAGAAATATAATGGCTTATTTGGTTATATAATGGTGTATATGCACTTTGGACAATAGAGAAAAAAAGATTTTTATAGTATAGGAACTCTTTCTGGGAAATATGGCCTGAAACACTCACTTCAATTTTTTTGTTCTAGAAGGCAAAACCAGCAAATCAGCGTACAGATCAACATCCAAACATCATTGCACCAGGTGAAGTCAATGGCTACAGGTAATGAAAGCCTTATGTCATGGTTCTTGTTTGACTACTGGCTTCATGTATGGCATACTGGGGATGGACACATCACTAAAATGCTCTGTGTCTTTGTTCTCCCATTCTGTCAAATGAGCAGGTACAGAGAAACCTTGCCTCATATGACTGCAAATTGTACTAAAAAAAATTGGTGTTTGAGTAAATGATGTGCCTTGAACCTCATGCAGCCACCTATTCATGTAGAAAGTCAGTGAAGAGCAGCTGCAAAGTGCAAATACGGCATCTGTGTGAGCAAATGGGGCATTTTGACTTGCTAATACTTTTGTTTTGGTCCAAACATAAAGAGCTACAGTGCATAATGATACTCTACCATTTTTACATGTGCTTATTACATGTATTGCTTCATCATTGCTTTTTTGAATTGGAAAAAAAAAGTCTCTATATAAAGTTTGTTGTTTTGAAATAAGAAAGGCCAAGTTCACAAGGAGCCAAGACAGCTGCCAGCTGAAGAGCAGGACGCCACCAGTCCTGCTCCTCTCCAGAAAAAGATGGCAAGAACAGCAGCTTCAGGAGCTCTCCTGGTCTAAATCCAAGCAGCAGGAAAACGTGGTTTTCTCCTGATAAATTGCTTCTTTTTCTTTCTGAGGAAAAGTATTCTGGAGTATCTCTTCTAGAGCCAGTGGGAGCCCAGTTGAGAGCAGGAGTTCATCTTTTTCTGAGTTTTCTGTGGAGGTTCTGCTAAACTTCACACAACCTATCTGATCTGAGTACTTTTTTATTTGGCATCTCATTTTGCCTATTCAGGGCAACCATTAAATCGAAGGAAGTATAAGCCTGAGAAAACGAAGTGTGATGTGCTGGAACACAGAGATGATTTGACAACGCTTATGCACTAGGAAGAAAGGCTGAGGATGAAGTATGGTTTGCAATCACAGCTGGCTTTGACACAAACAGCCACTCTTTGGCAAGTTACTTGATCGCTTGGTATGTCAGCCCTTTCCAGCCTCAGAGGAGCGTTGCAGAAGTACATTCATCAATATAAATGACATTATAAGCATCAGGAAAAAGCCAATAAAACATAAGGATTTGCACAAGAACCTGCACAAAAGGTAAATTACATTTAAAAACCACATGTGAATTATGGGTTAAAAAATAAATGAGAAGTAAAGATGTTTTTCCAAGTTCATGATGAGGTGAAATAATAATTCAGTGTTTATCTCACTGTTACACAATGCAAATAAATTAATGCAGGTATTATATCACTAAGAAGATGCAAAAAGTAGAGAGCAAGAAAAAAAAAGAACTTCTAAGGGGATTCAGCTTAAATAGGACAAAGAAACAACCTGATCCTCATGAACTGCGGGCAGCTAACATTTCAGCATATATTGAATACAATAATTAATGTTGAAAGAAAAATTGTAATTGTAAAAATTCATTAATGAGACCCAACTCGTGTAGCTGGCATGTAAAATGTGCTGCACAACCTTAGGTATTCAAGTGAACATGCATGGTGGCCTTTTCTTTGTGGAGTAAATGTGGAGACAGTCAATACCCACAGCTTTACTTCTCTGAGTGCAACAGTATGCTTTTTCCTGGTGTCTGCGTTACTTACAAATGAATGATAAACTTGAACAGAACTTCTGCTTGCCCACTAATACAGCCTGCGACAATTCACAGTGTAATCAAAGTAATGTCAGAGTGCAAGTTTCACATTTCTGGAACAACTTTATTGTAGAAGATATTTTTGTTTAGAATTTTCATGCAATTTTTCAAGAAAATATTTACTTGCAGAGGCACAGTGAAAATACTCACTTGCAAAAAATTATCTTCTCCCTCTAGTTAACCTCTCACAGTTCTGTAAAAGCTAAATACACGTGTTTGCATAAGATGTCAGGATTATATGCTTATGACTATCAATTCGAGTTACATTTTCTATTCAACAGCTATTGAGCTCATACCAGATCAAGACAATGCGTAACAATGAGAAACATAATGAAAACCACATTTTCTTCAATGCAAAATTCACTGAAATGCAAGTTTAAGAATCTTGCATTCAGTTTCATCCAAATTTTGAATTTCATTGGCTGTTTCACACTCAATAAGCTTTTACCAGTGGAAAGCTGATAGTGCTTCTGCAAATATCTGCTGAAGAGAGATGCATTAATCTACATTAGCTTAATATTATTTACACTTTTTTCAATGCATGAGCTTATTGTCTTTTCTAAACATACTTGGGACAAAAACTTTGAACTCTTGGAAGTGGTAGAGATAATTGAAAAAGCTATTAGTGTCTGCATTTGCACATGTAATACAGTGTTTACATTATGAATAGGAGGTGGGCCAAAATATCCATTGGTAGCAGTTACAAAACAGCCAAGTGGAGCAGAGATGTTGGCAGCAGCATCTGTCTGTGCTAGAGCAAACTGTGGCTGGTGATTCTTCACAGAGCACTGTGGGGTTTTCTTTGCTCCTACCTGAAGCATATTATCAATCACTGACAATAATCAGTGATAACATCGGTGGATAACTCAGAAAATGCTGTGGACTGAAGACCTCTCCATTTCAGTTAGGCATTCACACCAGGGAGCACAATAACTTTCTCCCAGTACGTAATAGGAGGCATTCTCTGGTTCCTGGTAAGATGTCATTGTTCTCATCCCATCCACTGATCTCTGTTTACTAACAAACAGCAGCGGGTCTCAAACACTGCAGTGGGTCTCAAACACTGCACTGTTTGTTCGGACATCTAGATAATTAGTGGTACTTAGGAAAGTCAACAAATATTTTATATCTTAAGACTCAATAAAGCTTGGTTCTAGAAAGAAAACCAGATTTGGCTTGGAGCTGATCTCTGTCCATTTTGAATATTTTATTATGTATCAGAGTATATCTTGATCTAATAGTTTTCTTTCACTGTTATATCCACTGACATTAAAGAAAGGTAGCTTCAGAATTACACTGCGAAAGATAAGAATCAAAGGCAACTACTGCTAATTTGGTGATAATATTATATCACTTATTCTTTAATAACATAATTCATGAAAATAGAACATCTCCCAGAAAGCTATCTGTGGTTGCTCAATTTTATGTTTTCTTCCCTTTCAGAATCCAGTTTGTGATTTCTGATTTACACAATTTGGAAGATACTGCAACAAAATAACAACTCCGAAGCCCTATGAACATTTAAGACAATACTGGATGAGAAACACAGCCTGACACAGGTGTCAGGAATACTACAGCTGCAGTCATCATGAGGAATGATCAAAGCCCAAATCTTTCTTTTAAAGATGGCTGCTATAAAAAAGGCCTTTTATATAATACTTAGTGCTATTGCAATAATGAATGCCTAACATATATGCATTCTCCAAACGGTAGAACAGTGCTATAAATCCTGTTTAAAAGATGCTTAGCCCTGAAAATGTTTTTTTGAGAAGATGGGGTTAGTAGATGCTGAACACCTTTAAAAATTGGTTAATGTATTTAGATGCTGAGTGTGAACCAAGCTTTTCCAGACAGCTCTCCTAATAGAATCTCAGATCTCTATAGCAAGGCATAAAAAAAAGTCTAGTCTTCTTAATCCTGCTGCAGACCATCCTTTCTTGAACCGTATCTTTATATCTACAAGTAGATACTTCATAAGATTCAGATTGGCCCATTAGTATTTTGTTCTTTTATAAGTAATGCTGCATCTTTACCAGCTAAGAGACTTCCTTCTGACTTAAAGGTCATCGATTTACATGGGTGAATTCTCGATCAGTTCTTTCTCTCTGACAAATTACCTTTAAGTCTTCCCAGTGCTGAAAAGTCTGGGGAATGCATGTGCTGACATTTAGAAAACTCTTCACATAATGCTTCCTGATGTTGGTTTCTTATTCCTTCTTCACTCAATTAAGGAGGTGTGGCAGTAGCCACGTGATGAAATACTAAATTCTGCAGTTTTCTTTCTTCTTACAGAGAAAGGTCAGAGAAAGGATACCTTTCTGGGACAGGGTAAAATGCTTGACAGAAAAAATTTCAAGGGGGAAAAGATATTAGAAGAGGAGAATGGAATTTAGGCCAAGCTGGGAAGTGGGATCTGTGAATTCCCTCAGGCTGAGGAGAGAATTAAATTTGAATCTAACATAGCCTACATCTGAGAAATGTAATGATCATTAGACTGTTATGCAAAAAAACAGCTGCCTTCTTTTTCTTCCTCCTTCCTGTTCCCCTGAAATGCAAGGTGGTTTCCTGCTGTGTTCTTAACCAGCCCATGATATATTGGGCCCTTAAAGTGATTTCTGAACAGGGACACCTTGTTTCTGAATTTCAGGTGAATCTTTCACTTAGATGGGAAACAATAATTTCAATTTTGGATTGAATCAAGAGAACAGTATTACAAGCAAAGTGCACTGGCATAACTTTGTCTCCCTAACAGAGTTTTTTGATCTCTTGCCCTCTTGGGTTAACAAATCTAAATTCTGTCAAAACCTGCACTTACTTCAAGTGCACAACTGAGATTTACAAATCTTGCCCAACTCTTCAAGTTCTAAAAAAAGAAATAATAAAAACAATTAATTTAAAATTTTGAATAAAGTCAGAAATAGTGTGAAAATGGATAACAGAACTGATTGACATAAAATTTCCATCTTCAAAATCAGCAATCAAACCATTATAACTTTATGGTTTAAAATACAGAATTTGACAGGACAGTCTCAGAAAATGTTTAATTTTAAACAAGTTGGTAGAAAGATACCATTGCACAAAACAAAAAGATGAAGTCATGCAGACTACAAAGACTAATTTGTGAAAACACTTTCATGGAGTTTTAGTCAGTTTGTTTAAGCTTGCTTACTTTCCACAATTCTCTTGCACGTGAAGAACACCAGAGAGAAAATCAGGTGTAAATTCCTGCTGTGATTCTGTAAAGCAGCAATGCAGGGCTTACACTTGCATGCAGTTCTAACACCTCTGTACCATATTAAAGGACTTTTCCTATATAATTCTATAATTTTAAGACATGTTTTAGTGACACCCAGGCCTCACTTTAAGGCCGAAGTATCTAAGTAACCTAAGAAATAATTATTTTCTTGATAATACAAGCTTAAAAGTCAAAGGTTGCAAATAAGATTTTGCTCAGGGTATGATAGCTGCTATGGTTACTTCCAGTTACAGAAGAGTCTGCAGTAGACTTATTGCCTTGTGGCCTCAATAACTTTGATGTTTTAATGACATGGAGATTGTTTCTTGTTGACACAGAATGGGTCAAAGCAGGCATCTAGGCAGCACAGCAGATAGAACCACTGCAACCAGGAAGAGACTGAAAGACTTTTAAGATGCCCTTAATTCTGCTGAGGCATCACCAAGAAGGTTGACTGCCAGCTTCTTGCGAAATGGAGAGGCAACAGATGTTGGTAATACCAAATTCAGAGATTGCCGTAATGACAGTAAAAGTACAATGGAATCTCCTCATATTTGCTTATTCACCTCTGTAACAGCTTATCACGAGAGGGCTACCCTGTAAGAGAGTAGAGGAGTATGCATGGATATATACTAACACATCTGATGAGATAATGAACTTGAAATTTCTGGCAACTACTGATAATGCTCAATGCTTTGATGACTACTTCATCTCATTAATTATACTTTCTTCAGGAGACCAGTATCAGGCCCTAAAGATTGAACAAAAAAAATCCTAGTACAATCTGAAGTGAAAGTAAACATGACAATAGCATACCACATGGCAGTAGGAAATTTATCACTGGACTTGAACAAAGTAGTTTTCAATTGAAATTAACTTTGACATATGCCTGAGTAAGTCAGAAAATAGAAACATTGAGGGTGGGATAACTATTAAGCAGATAGAATAGTGACCCTCAAATGGAGGAAAACAAGTGGAGGAGATAAAATGCACACAAAACCCCCCAAATTTAATACAAACCTATTTTTTACTGATTTAAAAAAAAAAAAGAGAGAGAGAAAAGATGTGATATATCTTCAGCAGAGAAAATCAGTAAGTCCCTGCATTATGTATCTCAGACAGCAGCTGTAATTGTAATACATTCTGAATTTTGCAGTGAATGGAATTATCTTTTTTTTTTCCTTTTTGTTTGCTTTCAATGTGTTTTATCAGCTGACTACGTTTTATTTGACTTTTTTTTTTAAGATTGTAGATTTACTCACTGAAAACTGAACAGCTCTCTAGCACTGCATGTAAACTCTTCTTACAATCTTTGAGACTAAGAATGAGAAAATCGAATTCAAGGAGGGTGCTGGAGAACAATGAAAGGGAAGGAAAGAGGGTGGATTAATCATGTAACCACTTTCACATTTCAGACTTTTAAGGTAATATAATTAATGGAAAAAAGGCCATTACCTTCGTCTTTACATATAATTCAGGACTAATTAAATCAGCCCAGGAATGGACTATAAATAGGGTTCATCTCATGTCAGAACTGTCTGGAACAGGGTCTCTTTGAGGTATACATATATGTAAGTCTACCAGTGCGATTTTTGTTCCAACCTTTCTTTTGATAGAAAATTAGTCCTAACTAGAACAACCCGAATAATTAATCAATCTCATTCTCTAACTATTTTCAATTTTCTGTGATTTTCCTGAGGCAGGGATCACTCATTCTGAAAATTGCCTCAGCATCTTGTGGACCACCTCAATCATTTGCTATCTAAAGAAAGCATTCCTCAGCAGTCCTCAAAGCAAGTAAAAAATGGAGATATGGTTCTGAGTCCAGCAAGAGTTTGGAAGAAGACACAACTACTTCACAAGGATGAAAACTATTGTCACTGCTGGAAGATTGAATCTGCAGGCAGCTGAATACCTTTGACAGAGCTGAAACCTGACTCAGATAAGACAAAGAGTTTCCAGCACACTGTTCCTGATGAATGTTTCTAAACTGATTCAGAATGGTTAACCCACTCACAATGACAAAAGAGCCTGACTTTGAACACTCTCAAGGACTGGGCAGCCACTACTTCTCTGGGCAACCTGTTCCAGCACCTTACCACCCTGACAGTAAATATGTCCTATTCTGGTTCTGGACTAATATTTGATTGTCAAGATTGCAAGAAGAGAGAATGACAAAGTCACTCACATTTCTTCCATTTGTTTTCACCTGTATCTAGCAAAACGTGACAGAGTACAAAATCCACAGTCAAGTTCTCTATTTTTTCCATAGCAAAAATATCCCACAAAAAAAGTTCTCTGCCAATCTAACTTTGGCCTAACCTGGATAGACAATGCCTAATCGAGAAAATTAGTGCAACTTCAATGACTTGCCTATCCATTAATTCATTCATTCTCCTTTTTCCTCTTGTGTACTTCCCGGTCTTGATACCTCCTGAGACTTGCAAACTGGTCAGCATGAACAAGTAATGAGTGTATCCTTTCAGATGTTGACAATTAATCAGTACACAGATTAAAACTTTTGGTGCCTTAAGAAACCACTGTCTCCAACCTAAAGTTCCATAAGCAACTACCTTAAAAATCTTGACCCAGAAACCATCCAACAGAAGGGCTCCCAGCCATTTGCTTGCAAAGAAGGCATTTCTACCAGCTGTTTTATTTCTCAGGTAGGCTACCTCGACGTTATATTCACAGAGAATTTTTGGGGAAAAATGAATTGGGAAATTTAACTTTGAAGCACTTCTAAATCCTCCTCTGAAAACTGAAAAGAAAATGCTTGTGAAAGTTCGAAAATAAATATTGACAAGTAACTTCTTTAAATACACACACATTCTCAGACTTATTTTCTTGCACTACTCTTTTATCTTGTATAATACTTAATGGATGACATATTTCATTCCACAAGTTGACAATGTTAAAAATGTGCTGTTCCTTCTAGTTTTAGCATACTGCAAAGCCACTGATAGCTACAGGCACTATGAGCGATATATGACTGAAGAAAAATGAGATTACTGCTGATAAGAAACAAGAGACTTTCATATCTTAAAAGAGTCTGAAACCCAGCAAATATGATCCTCAGCAGCAGATGCCCCTCAGACAGACAATTAAAGAAAAATGGTGGAAAAGTACTCTTTGTGGCTTGTTGTTTTCTTCAACCAGAATGGCAGAGAAATGAAATAGCTCTAGCATACTGCCTTGCATAAAGAAATCCTACCTCTCTGGGAAAAACATAGCCCAAAGATGACTAACTGCCAACAAAATGAGCAGTAGTTTTCCACTATGGAAAAAGTGATGTTACTCTGACTCACCTTCTTTGGTAAAATACACCTTTACTCTGGAAGTCTTGCTCTTTTGAAGGCTATCATGCTGTTATCATCAATGTTTATTAAAATAATGATCAATTTTATGAAGGTGCAGTACCAAAGCCAAGCCTTGGACTGGAAATACTGTATTAATGATTTTTTTAAGCAAAGGAACGAGACATATGCAAATGTGAAATAGCTCCTTTCTCTGTCTATTAATGTGTCCCTGGAACATGAATGAACATAATTTAAAGATATCAATATTTCATGCTACAGTACAACCCTTACCTTGTATCCTGATGATTTGATGTGCACTCCTCGCTTGGTCAGAGTAGATTTCATTCGGATGAAAAAAGAGCGCTCTAGAGTGTTGTCAGTGGTTAGTAAACTGGGGCTTGTAGATTCCACTAGGGAATACAAAAAAAAAACATATACACATAATTTAGATTTTATACATCCCCTCTAAGCTATTTTTCAGGTGCAATCCTTGAACTCACTAAAAATAAATGACTGATGGATGCTAAGAGTGTTGTAATCAATTTACCTCATTTAGAAAACGTTTACTTAGCAAAAAAAAATTTGAAAAATATATGTATACTCAGTAAGTCTCATTTTCAAGTCATTTTCCCATAGAATTTTTAACAGAGATTTGCCTCATTAACTCTTTCTTGCACAGTCTTGTTCTGACTGAAGTTATTTTGTTAGGGTATGAAATTGTTTTTAAAAATGGGGAGTTCTTCAGTATTTTGTGAAAGGCAAAGTCTCATTGACTTTTAGCAATTCTGTCTGCTGAATTAGGCTGTAAATTCTGCAGGTTTTTATTCCTGAGTCTTCGCTTGCAGTGATACTGTGGTGCGTCACTCCTGGTTTTCAGTGCCTTGGTTTCCCCATTACTGAGGGTTAATTATTACCAGTAAAGAACTGAGCAGCCTGAAGGCAAAAATGCTCAAGTAAATGACACATATTATTGTTATTGTAACCATCATCATCATTGTTAATTATTGGTGACTAATTAGTCACTAATGAAATACCTTTGTAGTCCAACTGAAGAGATATTTCCTGCCTGAAACTACAGCTCTCAACTGTGCTTCTTACTCCCTCAACTGCAATTTAAACTACTAAATGCTTTTAGAATAAACCATGATAAAATAGTAGGAACAACCCTAGTCAGCACTGAGACATTCTTTATACAGTCTTTATCATTGCTATCTTTAGCCCTGATAACCAACCTTTCCCCAAAATATTGTTTATGTGAAAATTTTTACAGTTTACAATAAGCAAGCATTATTGGAGATTAACCAACTTTCAGTTTCAGTGAGTTATTAACACTGAATAAAAAAGTTATTTTGCAATTATTCTGCTATTGTTTTGCAGGACTGACCAAACTACTGGAGGAAAAGATTCATGTATTTGAAAAGCATTTGTTATGCTGTCAACAGAAATACAAAAACTTGTTTGTGAGCTAAGGATTATACTGAATTGTCCTTTATTTAAAGTGGTCATGTTGTCTTGTGTTTGTGGCACTTGAGCTCTATTGTGATAACTGACAACAGTGCCCCTTTTTTTAGTGCCTCTCTTAAGATTTTTTTTGTTTTAGAAAGCATAAATTCGATGTCATTTTAAATATACAGCTCTTTATCACTCGAGGGAAAAGCAGAGCCATGTTATATTTAGTACTTTCATTTCTTCTGATTAAATATGAATTACTATGAAATTTTTCTCATCATCTAACACGCCATAATACGCCAACAGCTTTTTAATACACTATATAAGCACAAACTTCTGCTCTAAGAGTTTAATTTGCCCCTCTAATCCAATCACATCAACCTTATTTCTCTTATCAGAGATTCCCATTTTGAATTAAATGAGCTCATTAGTTTTAATCAAAAGCAGAGAGATCAAAACTTAAACGTAAATGCTTTAGATCAGAACTGTCACTCAGCCGTGCAGTTCTATTTTACGAAAACACAAGATCAGAGACCCTTAGAACCAATTTTTTCTCATAAGGGATGCCAAGAGCTTGAAGATGCTATATCATTTTTTTTTTCTTTTTTTTTTCTCCCAAGGACAGATTATACATTTAAGGTTAGACTTAATTTAGAGTATTTTTTTTTTCATCCTGGAGGAAATGGGAAAGTACACCATTCTGCTGTTGTCTCTTTCACATTTATTGGTGCTGGTCCTTGGAGACCTGAACAAATGTGAAGCCATCACAATTCACGAAAAAACCTGTCCTCAAAAAATTAAGTTCTGTTCTGTTAGCAGTATCATCTAAGAAATAAAACTGAAAGAAAAGACATGTGTTTCAGGGTAGAGGATAGTGGAACCCTGAAACAGCAACCAGGGTCACTGGGATAGCAGCAATACTGGTAAGATGAGGATCATAATTAATTACTATTGTTATTGTATAGTACTCTACAGTGCAGTAGTTAAAAAGTACATTAAGAAACCACAGCATGGGTGCTTCCTGCTGTGTGAAGAAATGCTAAAATCAGCTTAACAAGTGTAGCTGTAGTCCAGCACATTATGCTTTAGCACAGGCAATAAGTACAATATGTCCTCATGTGTTCTAATGGTAATTACCTAAACACACAGAAGTAATGTTAATTAAACACACAATATCTCACACTAGAAAAATGATCAAGCTCTAATACACATGTACCATTCCCAAGCAATTGAAATTAAAATTTCTCTTTCAAATGTTGTTTCATGAAAAAAAGGAAAGCATGTGACATATAGTACAGTATACTTGGCATTGACATTTTCTGGGATCATCTCATCTTATATCATAAGATTAACATTATATTGATGTTACTATAATATGTACAAAAATATACATCTCTGTAAGTGAATAAAATGCGTATAATTTATCCAACAGACTGGAATAGTATATGTTTTATAAATATGTATTCTGAAGTGTTTGATTTTCTTTAAAAAAAAGTACCTGAGAGTGTATGCGTGAGATGGGATTAGTTACCTAGAAGTCCAGAACAGCTCATGAACAGCTTTTTGAATTTCTCTCAGGAGAGAACCATTACTGCAGGTATTACAAATCTGCATTCAGAGTTGCACCTACTCACAGCAGATACTGGAAAAATGCTAATGGTGATTATGCATGCAGGATTTTAAAAATAGGATGTGTACAGAGCACATCCATCGATGTCAGTGAGATTTACATAGGAATATACGGAATATGGTCCATTATGAGTTCTCAGGACTTGATTTTAAATGCCTATCACTCAGCCGTTTTACTTTTTTCCCAATTATGTCAAAGGAGGTTAGCAATCTGATGAACATCAAAATGAACCTCTGCAGCACTTCATTTTTTATTTTATTTTTTTTAAATTTGTAATCTAAGACCTTTAAAAAAGCCTGAAAAAGCAAGGTCTGCTTGGCTTGTTACTGTAGTAACTAAAGATGTCTTTTACACTGAAAAATAGTGCTCCTGGGCTGAATTTACTGAGTGTAAACCTACTGTTGAGTTATAAACCTCTGAAACTGTGAGTTTAGAATGCTAACAATATGATAAAAGTCAATGCTCACTGCATGTGAATGAAAGCACTATACACTGTGAAGCTTAGAAGCATAAAAAGTAAGTCTGGATTGTCTTTGCAAAACAGATAACTGTGTACTCTGTTGGGAAACCAGTCGCCTTTGTGTGTCCTTAAATACCTTTGGCAGATACTACTAAAGAAATAAACCTCTTTCCACTCCTGAAACTGCTAATGCAGGATGAGATTTCTGGCCACAAGGAATGCACTGCCCATTCCAAAGGGCTTGAAGCTGCAACCCACTATACCTCTACAAAAGTGTCATAAATGTTAAAACGCTAACCAAGAGCCACACAGCCAAATGGGAAATGGTACAAACTAGTGGCTAACTCACAAAATCATTTAGTTATATTCTCCTAAGCATTTCTCCATGAACAAACCTTGCAGCTCTGATCCTTCAATGGGCTTGTCTTGGGATTAATCTTGGGTCAAGGCCCCACCATTTAACTTCATACACTGCAGTAGTTCTCTGATATTAGTGGAATGTGTACAGATAGATAAACATGCACAAAACCATTTGGAGACTGAGGACCATGGCTCTGAACCTGCAGTGATCTGTGGAGGTACTGTGCATCTCTGTGCAGCCTGACTGCCTTAATGCTATAGAGAAAACAAAGTAAAACAATGCAAATAATTCCTATAAATACAGCACAAATAAATACAGCAACAGCACAAAGACTATCCCTATGACTGATTCACAAGCACATCAAATTCAAAAAAACAATATGTCCCCCAGGAAAAAAGAAGTTCCAAATTTGCTTTATGTCTTAAATAACAAAATGCTGCCAAAGCAGCCTGAATAAATATTCACCAACTTCTGAGCTTTTTCCTTACATGCATTAAAAATAATTGAGAGGAGAAAAATGCATTTTCACATGCCAAAAATAAAAGTTAGGCTTCTCATTCTTAGGAGGACAAAAAGCTACAGAAAAAAAACCAAACACCAACAAGGAATTTCAGGGGGTTGGTGGGAAAAAGCTTATGGTTTAACATACAGGAAATTATGGATTTGATAGAATTTCAGGAAGTTTTCACCTGGCTTTCATTTCTCTTCCTTGGAAACAGGTGTCTAAACAGCTTTTAAGAGACATTCTCAAACATCAACTATACAGCTCTTAAAAGAGAAGCAAAATGAAAGATATACAAAATAGTAACAAAAAGGAAGCTGTCTTCTCATGTTATCTTCTACACTTCCTAACCTCTTCCCACATTTTCTTAAAGTCTTATAATCCTTTACATAGGCAACTGAGAATCATTATGTTCAGATGAATAATTAGGTAATATCAATCTGTCACCCTCAGTTGGATCAGATGCAAAGATTTGCAAATGTTTCCATTTCTTCTGTGTAGTTCATTGTCTGTAATCAGGTATTAGAAGACTTAGGAAAATTCAGCCTTGAGTAGTTAACTGTCCTGTTTTTCTCATATTATTGCTCTTAAAATGTGTTTTTAATCAGAAAAGTAACTCTCAAAAGAGCACTGTTTTCAAGGTCATTCTCTCTTAGTAGCCTGCAGATCAAATTTGATCATTTTATGAGTTGATAGATTTTTTCTTAACTACTAGCTCAGCAAATACAATTAAAAAGCTTCAAATTAATACAATTTATTTCAAATAAGTGCAAGTTACTTAGCACTTGTGCAGATGCATGGTTTTAAGTGAAGTGGGTTTTGTCTGATTGCAGCCTGAACATCAGCAAGTACTGGAAGCTAAAGCTTGGTCTATGAAGGCGTTGAAGATTCTTGGACTATTTGGATGAACCACTTAGGCACATTCATGCACATGGGCAGCTTGGCTGGAGATCAACTGATGAGCATAGAGCTAAAAATTTCTACAGGTGCGCTTTTGGTCTTGCTGGTGTGCTCATCATCTCACAAAATCAAGGACTACATGAAATATTTAGTGGGTGGCAAAGAAAAGGCTAGTTCATTCTTCCAAAGCAATACTATTTCTAGAAAGAGTTGTAGGAATGGCATTTTTGCTGTAAACTGTCCCAGTTATAAACAGGAACTTGAAATCCCAAATAACCAGATTTGGATCTGAAATTCATGGTACTTGTATCTAACTTGCTAAGAGTCTTAAAATTTCTATTTCACTATTTCCTGAATAGCTGACAAGTTAAAAATTGGACTGCAGGCTTCTGGTGACTTAGTTCCCTTCCTTCCTTTACACAGGCGGAATAATGCTGGGTTATGGCCAAGGCCTCACTGAAAAGGGGAAGGCTCAGGACACCTCTTCCAAAAGAAATGGAAAGAAGGATGACTTCCTCTAAGTAATTTATTGCTAGGTAATGTTTTCAGACAGGACAATAAACTGTTATTTCTTGTCATTCTACCTCCAAGATGAAGACAACTCACTTTTCATTACCTATAGGCCTATTAGAAATTCAAAGGCATAAAAACTTTAAATCCTATCAGACTTCTGCTGAAAGCTGGTTCTTTCAACGTTTTTTTGTTTGTTTGTTTGTTTTCTCTCTCATCCCTCCAAATTTTCCAGATCCAACAATGAACAAAATGAGCTGGCATCTCAGACTGTTTCAGTTTAGTTGTTTTATATAAATTCCTTAATTTTTTAGAACTAATTTGACATTGAAGCCTTACAAATAGAATTAATATTTTATCATAATACAAAACTATGTTTTATATATTTTTATATAGAGGTATTATATTTTTATATAATCAAAATCTATAATTACCAGGCTATGGTCCACATGCAATGGTGCACATTGTTAAGCATGAGGCATTTGAAACTGGGGGAACAAGTGAGTAACTCAGCGTATCTTTCTAATGTGATAAAAGTACATGTGTTCAGGCAAAAGTCAAGTCACTGAAGTAGCAGTGAATTTAGATGCAACAGCCAGAAAAGTGGGAGAACATGTTTAATATCTAATTTGCCTGATACACTGTGGATTTATAAGAACTTGGTTATTATACAGGAATCTGTTGACTTGAACTGTTTGGTCACAACAGAGTGTAGTTAGTATTTTTAATTTGCATAGTTAATCACAACTGTGATTTCTTGAAAATTGCCTCCAAAGGAAGCAGTGAAAGCCCCAATGTTTAACTATATAAAATTTGATGGGAGAAACTATTAGAAATGCACTAAGAAGAACACTTCGTTCATTTCAGGAATGCAAGCTAAGTGACAGAAGGCTTAATTCAGTTGCCCACACATAGGTCTACAGTGCTCTTGTGAGCTGCTCCACAGTATCCGAGATGTGCACAGGAATGGCAATTTGCTATGTACATTTCAGGACCTCTAGAAGACCCAAATCTTTCTTGAGCAGCTGATGGATGCCAAGTGTGTCTCAAGTAGCAAAAGTTTCCTGTCTGTGGGAAACTTTAGCCACTAGAGCCCGATCCCATTTAGGTAAGTAGGAATAGTATGAAAGGACTTGAACAAGTTCCTGATTATTATTTTGTCATTTCTAGCATTTTGCTCAGCCTGTTGCTTAGGGCATGGGTTGCAGATGCCAACTTTCAATCTGCTGTACAAGGTTACCTCAGACTTTGAAATGTGCTTGTGTTATTCCCCAAAGTACACCAGACTTAACTTTAATCACAGGTAACAGTAAGCTAGAATTATCTAAAGAAGCTTCATGCTGTTTTACCAATGGATAAGCAAAACTGTGCATGCAATTATTGGCAAAATAAGTTCCAGTTTCACATAACTACTATTCATATACAAATGACACAACTTTGATGTGCAAACTGTATTTGTCTGTGATTGTTACTGCTCAGTTTGCAGATTTTACAAGTGCAAACACTACTATATTTGGGGTGCACAAAACACGGCATCTGCAGAGAAATAAGCCATGCTTTGAAAAGTTATCCTGTAGTCCTACAAATAAAGAGTTTACCATGTTTTGTTATTTTTTTTTAAATCCAGACTAGGTCCATGTACTGGCTCTAGTTGTGTAGGACAAACTAAAGTACAAATTCATTGATAGGCTTTCCCTATTATTATATAAAGCAATTTTTTAATGTTCTATTATCATTGCAAAACCAAAGTAATATGATCAACTCTTTACTGAACTAAGTATTAAATGCCTCTCAAAACTTCCTTTCTTCTTCTAAGGCTTCTGCATCTCCTTCTATTTCTTCTAGTCTAGCAACATGTTTTATTAGGCTATTAATTCACAACATATGCAATTTACTTCCCATGTAAACTTTATTCCACAGAATTCTTTATATATCTGGTCAAATATAAAATGAGTTAGGTGCCAGGACAGAGCAATAAATAAAGTGTTGCCAGGATGAAGCTATGAGTAAGATTTTTGTTATTCCTATAACGTTGAAAGACAGATTTTACGATAAATTTTGGTAGGTCAGTGATCTATGAAATGCACAGAGTTTTTTTTTTCCTGTTTGAAAACAACATAATAAAGATTTGCTATTAACAAAACTAATCATGGTAGGAAACTTTAACTCTGAAAATGCCTTTGGAAATGTTACAGTCCACCGGGATTCAATCCATTATCTAAACATTCACAAATGTATCCCCATTCATTCAACAGACCGGAACAACTCCCTAAGAGCTGTTATGGTCTAGTGAGTGAGTGGTACATAAACCATACTGCATATGAAGCTCCAAATTCCTGCTATGTTTTTACGTTTAAAGTTAATTTATTTTAAGCAATGGAATAAATAATCTGACCTGACCTGTTGGCTTGGTTTCATGGGAGGTCAGCAACACTCATACTTTTTCAAGATTCAGTGACAGTCCCAAAGAAAATTAACACAGTGGTATTGCTTCCTTACTGTTTACTTGTACTGCAGCAATTCTAATAAAGTTGGAAACAGAACACATCCAATGGGTAGGACAGGTGCTGATGTTAGAAGAGTGCAGGATCATAAGTAATAGCACATCTGTCCTCTGTTAGCACACGGGTGTAGAGAAAAGAAACTGAGAAATGAGAAAACAGCAGAGGAAAAAACTGACCCTGACTAGTTTTGAGGGTAAACACTTCAGTGAATTCTCTAAGAGCTTTATGGTCATGTGAGAAATACGGAACTAGATGTTAAATCTCTTTTGAGATGTGCCTTATATCCAAAACTTACATGACTGTTATCCTTATTGAGCAACTTATTATAAACAATTTTGATCATTTTGTTTCAGCACAAAACTGCCAGTAAATGCTTTTCTCCCTCTTTCATGGCCTAGAAGGATCAACTCAGGGTATTTTTTCTCTCTTGCTAGTTTTCTGCTTTTGCCTAGTAACTTGTGAATCATTAGCTGACACCCCAGAGCATAGCTGTGAAAATAACTGTGGTTCAGAGCTGCCAATAATGGCCCACTAAAGTTTCCTTCCAGCACATGGCATGAAACCCCCCAACAAACATTAAAAAGTCCCTTCTGATGTTGCCTAACATTGCCAGCCTGCTTAGGCTTAGAAAGCACAATAAAAAGAGGTTGCTTTCCAGATTTTCATATGCCAAATGGGAGGTGCTTTTGGTGAAGATTTTCCCTGAGGGAAAGAAGAGCAGCCGAGTTACCTCATGCTGCTCAGTTGATTTTTGCATGATCCCACTCTGGGGAAACATACACAAGTGTCAAAGTCAAGCTGCTGCTAGTGGATGTTTCTGTACTCAGCAACTAAGCAATAGGAAAGTTCAAGAGGAAAAACGGAGTATCATAAAGATAGTCTTTGAGAGCACATGACATACAGCAAAAGCTATTAAGCAGCAGCCTGTGTATGCCAAGGAACAAACTATGAATGCAAAAAGTAAGCGTTTTAAATCTTAGCGGAATATCCCTGTAAATATAGCCACTTGAGGAATCTATTTCTTCAGCAAATACCTTTTGTGCCGCTGGGATATTTGGGGAATTCTATTTTCAGTACCTGTGCTCTGGATCTAGTGGAGCAATGCTTTTATCACGACTATAAAATGGTTACGAGCCAATTCCTCATATAAAACAGTCAGTAACAGTGGGGCTTTTTTATGACAAACATGATGTCAGACAAAGGGCATCAGGACTTAGTCTTTGTACTACAATACAAAATAACAATATATAAACACCTTTGTGAAAGCAGCTTGAAACCCCATGTTTTCTATTAAAAAGTCATGTTCAATCTTCACTGTTGATAGAACAGAATAGCTAACACAGAGAACATTGTATATCAGAAAGGTCAATAGTTATTATGAGCTACAAATATATTTTTTTCCATCCTTCAGGCTGTTTAGCGCATATCACAGCATGAGCAGCTGTCTTCTTTAATGCTTTTAAAATTAGAATCCCAAAGAGGAAGAAAAAATTACATTTGCAATGATTGCTCTTTGCTATTGTAAGTTTACTTTAACACAGTATTTTATATACATGAATCTTCCATGCAGCCTAACCAAGGGGTAGCAACTGGTTGCTAGTATCTACTGGCTTGCTATATCAATGTGTATAGCATCCTGCCAAAAAATCACTTTGTATAAATTGTGTAACCTTGCTGAATAACCTTTCTAGAAAAGTACGTAGCTACTGGGCATATGTTTAAACCAAGCAAGCATACATGTGCAGACACAGCCTGATCATTACTAATGGTGAATGCTTACTGATTTAGCAGCAATAAACATAGAGAACCATCTGACCTACCACTTTTTCTTCACACACTGAAAAAGGGTGGCAAGATTGTGGCATCATTTGAGCTCTTATTTTTTTCAAATACAGCAACTATCTGAGTTCATCTTTGCTAACACTGAGCAACTACTTGAAATTGCAAATAGCTTTCCATTCTGTTCTTTGGACTTCAGTCATATGGGCTCTACCAAACTGTTCCCTTTTCCAAGTCTGAACCTTGCCTGGATGTGTATTGGTGTGCAAACTGGCATTTCATAAATATTTTGAAGTACGGAAGGCAAGAAATAATTTTCTTTTAAAACAACTAATTTAAAATAGTTCAATAATAAAAAATGAGTTGGAGTTTAAAGCCATATGTTGCCAACGGAAAATGAATATAATTGGCAAGAAGAATGTTTTCCCCATAGGGTTTAATGTTTGGCTCACAGATAAGTTCATTACTGGACAGTAGCAAAAGCTATGGTGCTAAGCGTCATGACACTATGCAGATTGGGGGATAAAGGGAAATGCTGCTGATTTTGCAGGATCTGTAGAAAGTCCTGGTCTAATGTAGATGAAGAGCTACTTTCTCCAGCTGCATGGCTTCAGAGTTCAGAAGACAGCCAAGCAACACTTTTAAGATGTCAGAAAACATATAATTTCACATACTCAGAAAGAATCTACTCATCCATGTCAAAAAACAGTGTGACTAACACTGTTATTTTTAAAGAAAAAGAAAAATGGAAAATATTAAGCAATGTAGGCTTTCCCATCCCTTGCCCCAAACAAGTAACACTTAAAGATCTCCTGTGAATAAAAGTATTACTTACACATGAAAATACTTATGTCCTCAGAGCCATGCATCCAAATTTATATCTGTATGCTATTAACATTTTCATCGTCACAAGATTCACTGTGCAACTGTTCACTCATATCTGTCATACAGAAACTCTATGACCCAATCCAGGCAAGGCAGAACCAGGCAGGCTGTTAATCCTGCTCCTCCTGAGGCACTTCCTAGCACAGGCACAGATAGCATGGCAGGTAGCTGATGCTATTAGAATATACTGCTCAGTTGGTAGCGATTCCAGCAGCAGCCTTCACCTCAACCACCTCCATGTTCCTGGCAGCAGGAGGGGTAAGAAACACAACTATTCAAGTTTCTCTATAGCTTTGTCCCTTATTAGTACCACTTCCTTGTTCCTGTTACAGTATTTTCTCCTCAGGGTAGCATACTAAATTAAAACAGGCCAACAGTATTTCCAAGATACACCAAGGAAGTTCTTATATGGGTGAGTTAGCATTCACAGATTTCTTTGCTTATGCAGAATTTATAAAAAAAGCCTAAAATAATGACAAGCACTATGCCACTGAGATTCAAATATAGTTGAGAACAGGAATCTCCAAAAATGACAGACTTGAGACTGCTGAAAACAAATACCGAACAGTAGTTCTAGTGGGCTACAGCCATGCATTATTCTTAGGAGACAACTCACTCAAATTATTTGGTGAAAACAAATGTCAAATGAACCAGACACCTTTTATTATTTTTTCCCCTTTATTTATTTATTTTGCACTGTGGAGTTAAGAAGGTTTTTGACAGACACAATCAGAATCTGTCATATTACACAGGAAACGGCATTTTAAAAATCAGCCCACAGTGCAGGTATTTTGGCAGATTTATCACAAGGCTTGAATGGTAAACACTTAACAGAAAGAATTCTGTTTTTTTTTTTTTTTTTCTTTATTTTAACAACGGGAACAATGACTTCTTTTTCTCATAATACCCCTTCAATTCAAGCTTTAAGCAAAATAAAGCCATAACCAAGATAATAGGAATGAGATGATCAATAGTAATTGCTCTTCCTTTTTTTTATTCACTCCTTTTTCTATCTATCACCTCCACTGTTTGCAAACTGAGTAACTTGGAGAATGATCATTTAGACACATACAGAACACAGTATGATTGGTAAGATTTCCATGGTACAGTATTCCCTGAGTTTTTCTGAGTTTAAATTTTCCTACACTGTATTTTCACAACCCTAGAGCTCTCACTGTTTCTTTTTCCTCCAGGTCTGAAGATCACCCCATGGATTAACAAATGATTGAGGATTGTCTCTTAAAAGACTCTTTAAAAAACTGTCAGAATCAGCCTGAGACAAAGATTTATTATGAACTATTTAAAGGGCTTAATATATGTATCCCCAAAGAGCCCTTGGAGCAAACTAAAAAGGAAGAATGGAATTCTCGAAGAATGGGAAAAATCTTCAATGCCCCACTTTCTTCACACCATGATTACTGTTTACTCAAAGGATAAAATGCCTAACCTGTCACATGAAGCCTTCAGAAGCCATATTACTGCTGATGTACTGTAAAAAAAGCCAAACAATGAGCCTCGATAGTAATATGCCTAAGAAAGGCAGCTGTAATTTGCTTTCTAACCTGTTCACATTAGTGTGTAATGTGGATACATCTTGTAGAAATAGCTGATCTCATGACCCAGACAGCAATCAAACAACTGCCAGAGTGTTTGCTGTCACACAAGCTGTGACCATTACCTTAATTATACGTCACCATATAACAAACCTTCCCTAATGAGCAACTCTTCTCCCACCTGTGTGCCAGCTAACCCTTCTGTCCTTGAAGAGTACCACTGCAGATGATTTCAATTTGAAATTTGAAAAGCATATTCATACTCATTCCTTCCAATAGATACAAACACTATGTATTTTAACAAGGTTAGTTGGTTTACTAGAGTGCCAACATAATAAAAAATACAGGCTTATACTAAGTAAAGGGAATTAGAAGGAAACATACCTCTGGAAAATTTTAAGCAAAGCTGGATCTGACCCTTGATAGTAATATTCATATAGAAATATATCTATATTTACATAATCTACTGCGAGTATAAAATACTTTGACATTTCTCACTTTGTGCCTAAAACCAGGAAGTGTACCCGAGTTTATGGTTTACACAAATGCCTGCTTTCCCTCTCTGTTACCAACTTCCAGCAGGTTACACTTCTAGCTTTTATTGCTTTTTTGCAGCATTCTATTTTCTGATATTGTTCAATATTTAGGACATTTCCATTCACTTTATAATTCACAGGACACCAGACAACACTCAGACAACTTCCCTCTCCACAGAAGTTACCTGTGTTCTACCTCAGATGCAGTACTGGGCAAAAGAAGGAAAGAGTGAGACATAGCAGTATGGTTTTGCTTTTTGGCTTATCATCTTGAATATTAGTCTCTCTTAGTGGACAGTTTCAACATTTTACCTGTACATGCTAAATGCATACCTAAACTAAGCAAATCAGTGGAAAGCATCTGCTCTGTGTTTTACTTGAATAGTGTAGAAATACTTAAAAATGCAGCTATTATGTCAAAAGAGGATCAGGAGGAACATGGGAGAGATCTAAATAGCTATTAAAGCAGACAACTGAACAACAGAGCAATAGCGTGCAAGATATAACACACTTTCAAAGAAACTACTCCTGTATATAGCAGAGTTTTAAATAACTATACTAGGCAATAAAAGGAAATGGGAATATCATAGAGAAAACACATGCTCTATATGGAGACTGTTATGATTAAAAAGTCAAATGAGACATGAGAATACAAAAAAATGCATCTAAAATTAATAAATTAATAAAGAAAACATTACAATGTCATTATGTAAATTTATAGTCCAAGCTTTACATCGAGAATTATGCTCATTTCTGGTCATCTGCTATTAAAAAAGAGAATAATGAAAACAGAAAATTTTTAGTGGAAGAACATCTGAAGAGAAATTAATAAGATTATGAATATTTAGCTTTGAGAACAGACAAATAAGAAGTGATGTGACAAAAGGTACATAAAATAATATATGATACATAGAAGATAAGAAAAAGGAGATTTCCAATAAATGTAAGGGAAAACACATTTTGAGCTCATAAAGACAAAATGATAAAAATAATTTTTCCTCACAACATGCAATCTATGCAATTCACAATCAATATATATATAAAAGAACTTCAAAAGAAAGACTAAATATCTACGAGGCTAACAAGAATAACCATGGTACACTAAGTATAAAAAAATTTACATGAGATAGTGTGTCATGCTTTAACTTTTATGGTAGTTACCATTTTGTAGATTTTACATGTGGTTTGGAAATATTTGGCATCAGGTACTCTAAAAGACAAGCTAATGGGCTAGATAGACAATGCTCACTCTTATATGAATTCCTGTGTTCTTAAGAAATTCCTCTTCCACATAAAGATCTGTGGCAGAAGATGTTTCTCTTGTTTACTCATCCACAACCAGGTTTAAAATTCTCCAGTGGTTGCTAACTAATCAGTACCACAGAAACAAATAAAATGGAGTCTTTCCAGAACTAATACACAACTCCTTGAACTTCTCATTCCTTCGTTTTCTGGCTTTGAATTGGATCATTCTGATACACTTTCTCCAGAAATTAAAAGCAGCAACATAAAGCTGATTGGTACTAAGGGAGGACTGAAGCTAAGATCTGCGGTGAACCTCTTGCCAGTGGTCCTCCTTTATGAGTTCTGAAAAATTCAAGTGCTTTCAGCTAAAGTAATTACAGGTCCTTGAATGGACCTAACATTAAGAGCAACATCTCTTCGTAACGGAGAAGATCCATCCTCCAGCCGGCCTGAGATGTTTGCCTTTGCTGCGTACACATTATATATTCAAAATGTTCTCAGTATTTTCCCCACACTACTACTTGGCAGAAAGCAGCTTGCAAAACTTGGCCATTACCATTATGGAACTGATCACGAAGACTCTGCTGAAGTCCATTTCCTCAATCTTTACAGCTAATCTTTGAAGCTAAAAGATTGTTAATACATAGCGAGTGGAAGAATGAAAGCTTTACAAAGAATAATAACAGATTGTTTTCAAAGATATTATAATGGAGATATAGTATATTATGTATTGAAATCAAACAGTTTAGCTGTCAGATTATATTCTGAATATTAAAAATATTATCATCATAATTTTCTGTTAATCCTGGTACATTTCTAATGGAAAGATAAGGTAATCAGGAAAGAATATGAATCTGACATGAAAATATATTCTACACGATGTGTATATTGTGACAAAAAAATTGTGACAGTGAAATTAACATGTTTTAATGAAATACTGCACAAGTTCTTATATACTACAAAACATGACTTGCAATGTGAAACTATTTTTCAAAGCCAAAAGGTGATATAAGACCAGCAGTGATCTACATTCTCTTTACACTCTCTTACTGGCTTAGTCACAACATAGCTCATTATATGGTTCACTGTTTTATGGAAAAAAGGTTCCCTATGTCAAGAAATCTAATTTCAGAGTGACTTTGATTAATTGATATTTACACCACAATGCAAAAGAAAACCCATATCTCTAAAACTTTTGTTAAAAACTATTTGCATTTTACTATTTAGGCCCCCCAGATTCTCCTAGATAACCCTAGTATTGTGCAAACAATGATTTCACATAAAAAATGTTAGTAGCTGCTTAATGTAATCAGGTGTTAGAATAATGATAATGATTACCTCATCATATTGGTATTTTTTGCATTCTGTTAGCAAATTTTGTTTTTGCTAACATGATGCAAAAGTTGTTAATATAATGAGTCTCATTGTATTAGCAACTTTCTATCACATTAACAAGGATTAAATTTGCTAATGTAATAAGGCAGTCACTAACATAAGATTAGTGCAAACACAGACCAAAATCTCTGTAGACCTCCTGAAGGTAACACTGAACAGGTAAGCAATGCTCATCTGTTCTTCCTTTGTTAGCTATACTTTGAATGCTGTGTCATATCCCTCTTACACTCACTGAATGTTCTCCAGGAAGGTCCATTTTATTGAACACTAACTGAGCCATGCAACAATTATTAACTTCTGATGCAAAATCATGAACCATAGAGTTTTCTTTTTAGAAGATAAGTGACTGATTCAAATGGATCATCTGATATTTATACAATACAGAGATATGTGTTCACTGCTGATTATTTTTTATAGGACCTTCCATGATGAACAACTGGTGTCTACACAAATATCAAACAGATACAGCAAACGCCCTTGGACTACATTGTTCTTGGGGGTTTCCCAAAAGAGATTTCCTAAGTTAGAAAGAGTTTATGGCATAAATGCCAGGACATAAATGACAAACAGCAGAACTCAGCCTATAGTCTTTGTCCCTGATTGTATACTGCAATGTCAAAATGGCTCCACAGCCCCACCCACACCTGCATGAGTGACTTGGGAAGCAAGATATGCTTAGGCATGCATATATCAAGGAAGATTAAGAGGTTTTAGCCATGTCAATGCTCCCTGACTCGTGCTGCAGCACTGTCCCTATTCATATTCCTGGGCTAATGCTTCTACTTGCTTTCAGCTCCCTGTCTCGGACTTCAGATGTGAGTAGCTAAAGAGAAGCTGCAGCCCTTTATGCAAATTGAAATATTGCTCCCTCTTCTCAGTAGAAGCCTAATCTTGCCTAAATGATTTGTCTTTAACAAGCAGCTGAGTCATACACTAAGTTAAAGAAGAGTTATGATTGCTGTTACTACAAGAGAGCTTCAGAAGTGGAGTTTGCTCTCACCTTACATTTTGAGTCTTCTAGGTCAAGCCACATACCAAAACCTACAGTCTGGGAGGTATTATCCTTCTTATGTCCTGTCTCAGAACAACCTACAAAATAAAAGTACCCCTTCCTGAAGTCTGCATACATCCAGTGTTGGGATTTACCATACTACAATATGTGAGCGTTTGAAAGTAATTCTAGTTTGACGAAAGTGAAAATGATACGAAACAATTCATCAACACAGTAACTAAGTACAGTAGCAAGCAATTAAACACTACTAAAATATTCTGAGGAGAAAGAAAAACTGCTTGTCTACAGTCTGGGTTGGAAAACCATGATATCAGAAAGAAAGTAGACACAGGCTTCTGATGAATAACCTCAGCAGAGCCTCATGCAAAGAACGACAAACATTTGTTATACAGTCTTAGTCTCCATTCAGGAAAATCACCAGTAAATTCACCAGCCCACACAATGTAGCCACTGACAGAAAAAGGGAAAGAGAAAAGCAAGTAGGATTTCTGTGGAACAGAGCTGCTGAGTAAACTGGGAAACCAGTAAGTAAACATGAGAACTGCACAGATAAATAAGATATGCTCCAAGTTTTGATTTGCTCTATGCTTGATTTGCTTTTATGGCCAAAGAATCAGTTTGTGGTCAAGAGCGGTAAAAAATTAGAATTAGCACATAAGAATCATCTGAGCTGTGAAGTCCTAGATACAGTGGCACAAACACAAGTACCACAATCAGGTCTGTAAGGAAAGGCAAGGACTGAATCATAGAATCATAGAATAGTTAGGGTTGGAAAGGACCTGAAGATCATCTAATTCCAACCCCCCTGCCACAGGCAGGGACACCTCACACTAAACCATGTCACCCAAGGCTCTGTCCAACCCGGCCTTCAACACCGCCAGTGATGGAGCATTCACAACTTCCCTGGGTAACCCATTCCAGTGTCTCACCACCCTTACAGTAAAGAATTTCTTCCCCATATCCCGTCTAAACTTCCCCTGTTTAAGTTTGAACCCATTACCCCTTGTCCTCTCGCTACAGTTCCTCATGAAGAGTCCCTCCCCAGCATCCTTATAGGCCCCCTTCAGATACTGGATGGCTGCTATGAGGTCTCCACTCAGCCTTCTCTTCTCCTGGCTGAACAGCCCCAGCTTTCTCAGCCTGTCTTCACAAGGGAGGTGCTCCAGTCCCCTGATCATCCGCGTGGCCCTCCCACCTCTGGACTTGTTCCATCAGTTCCATGTCATTTTTATGTTGAGGACACCAGAACTGCACACAGAACTCCAAGTGAGGTCTCCCAAGAGCAGAGTAGAGGGGCAGGATCACCTCCCTTGACCTGCTGGTCATGTTCCTTTTGATGCAGCCCAGGATACGGTTGGCTTTCTGGGCTGCAAGCGCACACTGAAGCCGGCTCATGTTCATTTTTTCATCAGCCAACACCCCCAAGTCCTTCTCTGCAGGACTGCTCTGTATCTCTTCTTTGCCCAACCTGTAGCTGTGCCTGGCATTGCTGCAACCCAGGTGTAGGACCTTGCACTTGGCATGGTTAAACTTCATCAGGTTGGCATCAGCCCACCTCACAAACATGTCAAGGTCCCTCTGCATGGCATTCCTTCCCTCCAGTGTATCAACCCAACCACACAGCTTAGTGTAATCGGCAAACTTGCTGAGGGCGCACTTAATCCCACTGTCCATGTCACTGACGAAGATGTTGAACAAGACCGGTCCCAACACCGATCCCTGAGGGACACCCCTCGTTACTGGTCTCCAGCTGGACATTGAGCCATTGAGCACTACTCTTTGTGAGCGGCCATCCAGCCAGTTCTTTATCCACCGAGTAGGCCACCTATCAAATTGATGTCTCTCCAACTTAGAGACAAGGACAAGTGCAAGGTCCAACACCTGGGTCGGAGCAATCCCAGGCACAGCTACAGGTTGGGTAAAGAAGAGATACAGAGCAGTCCTGTGGAGAAGGAATTGGGGTGTTGGCTGATTTAAAAATGAACATGAGCCGGCTTCAGTGTGCGCTTGCAGCCCAGAAAGCCAACCGTATCCTGGGCTGCATCAAAAGGAGCGTGACCAGCAGGTCAAGGGAGGTGATCCTGCCCCTCTACTCTGCTCTTGGGAGACCTCACTTGGAGTTCTGTGTGCAGTTCTGGTGTCCTCAACATAAAAATGACATGGAACTGATGGAACAAGTCCAGAGGTGGGAGGGCCATGAGGATGATCAGGGGACTGGAGCACCTCCTATATGAAGACAGGCTGAGAAAGCTGGGGCTGTTCAGCCAGGAGAAGAGAAGGCTGAGTGGAGACCTCATAGAAGCCTTCCAGTATCTGAAGGGGGCCTATAGGGATGCTGGGGAGGGACTCTTCATGAGGGACTGTAGCGAGAGGACAAGGGGTAATGGGTTCAAACTTAAACAGGGGAAGTTTAGACGGGATATGGGGAAGAAATTCTTTACTGTAAGGGTGGTGAGACACTGGAATGGGTTGCCCAGGGAAGTTGTGAATGCTCCATCACTGGCGGTGTTCAAGACCAGGTTGGACATAGCCTTGGGTGGCATGGTTTAGTGTGAGGTGTCCCTGCCCCTGGCAGGGTGGTTGGAATTAGATGATCTTCAGGTCCTTTCCAACCCTAACTGTTCTATGATTCTATATCATGTGAGACAGTGTCAAACGCTTTGCACATGTCCAGGTAGATGACATCAACTGCTCTGCCCCTGTCCATCAGTTCCGTAGCCCCATCATAGAAGGCCACCAGAGGGAGCTAGACATAAAAAGGCTCCTCTGAAGAATATGCAGAGCCTTTTGACATCAAAATAATTTAAAACTGGATTCATAGCTTTATGTTAATATGTAATTTTCTTTTACTATAAACAGCAGGCTGAACTGCAGAAAAATCTAGTTTTGTGATAAACTTTATTCCAGTTCACAGTAATAAAATAGAAAAAGGAACAATCATGAGTTTTCCATTTCTTTTCCTTCACTTCTTGGGGTGTGATGTCTGTGAACAATTGTTTAATTAGAATACCATTTGTTTCAGGGGAAGTGTATAAGTGAAGCCCTAACCACTCATTGTTACGAACTGCATGCAGCTTTTTTTTCTTTGCTGGAGCAGTATTTCTGGAGCTGATTTGGGACTGAATTCTAATACAGCAAACTGTATTATGCTGATCTAAATTTCACTGTCACTGTTTTTGGTTGGTTTTTTTTTTTTTTTTCCTATGCAGAAATCTTATTCTGCCTTTCCCAGTTTCATTTGACTCTGACAGTTCACAGCTGAGCAGTTCAGAGGAATACATAGCTTCCTTTATTCACCTCACTTGACAATAGCAGGACCTGGTCCTGCAAGTCAGCTTTAAAATTGCACTTGGAAGCTGTCATGGAAATCACGTGAGAGATGAATTGGTTCTCACCATTTCTGAAAATTAGGTCACTTATTTAGGACATTAAAAAGAACTTAGGAGTTATGACTTGAGGCACACATTACATTTTTTTGCCAGTGTATTCCCCTTACCTAATCCATAGAAATAGATTCACAATAATGCAATTCTAATAAGCAAATCTGTCTTAAAAGGTTCCTTTACAGACATATTTAATTACACAACTCTTTAAGTTTATGTTGAACGGTATGAATGATGATGACCCTTTTTTCACAAAGCTTCCATAATAACAAAGATCTTTGGATTGAGCACAAGAAAATTTAGGTCATACAAAGATAGCACCATGAAGCCTAAATAAACATAACCCTAAATCAACACAACCCTAAATCAACACAAAAACCGAAATGACATGCAGCATGGCAACAGGGCAGCTGTTTGAGGAATATATTGCATTCTCCTAAGGCACAGAGGCAGAGGGGGACAAGTGACATAAGAAGCAAGAAAAACAATTTGTTGATTTTTCCCCTCATGTGCTTTGTACCATCTAACCGCTGAATGCATAGCACGCAACTTGACTCTGCCATTATCAGCCAAAAGTTAGCCTGTTTGGGTAACTTCCCTGTTCCAGCGACAGCCCCCATGCATCTCCATGGAGTAGTAGAGAATTGTGCGGCAGAGATGCTTAGGTCCTTCTGCTCCAGTGCCACACACTGCCTCACATTTGAGCCTTTGGAGAATCCCTGTCTGGGCCATTAGTACCAGGTCTGATGTCATCTGCAGGCCAGCCGCTAGAAGTCAGCAGTCACATACACTCTTACAAAGGACTCAGGCAAAATAAAAATCTACAGAAAAAGCATCTTGCTAAGCACAGCCTATATACAGGTTCCTCGGGTCCTCTAGAGCACCTTGGAGTGCCAAGAGTTGCCCAAACACACCCCCCTCTAAGTATGTGCGAAGCATGTATTCCCAAGAGTTTATATCTAACAACTGCACAGCAGCATATAAAGACATGGACATTGCTTTTGTGCAGACAACAGAGCTGCCATTTAAACAGCTCTCTTGGGTTCCTATGTCTGGAAGGGAAGTCAAATTTCAGGGGAGGAAAGAATTATGGTGCATGGGCCTGTGTGATTAGAAAAGTACCAAGCATATGAAGAAGCTACCATAGAGGCTGTTGGGGCTGCATACTTCTCAATAAAAGGCATAATATTAACACCCTGTCCTTGGACAACACAGTATTATTTTTAGTGTCATGTGCTGTATTACACTGTCTGATAAAAGTAAAGTACAAGAATTTACCAGATGACTTGATTTCTGCCCTTGTCAGATTATTTTGCTTAGTTTCTGCTGAAAACATAAGACAAGCTTTGCAAAGTTATTTTTGTGGATTTTCTTCTCCACTTCTTTTGCCTTCCTATTGCCATGTCTGATCTATTTATCTGTGGCTCAATTATTGATTTATGTCCACTGGGATGCCAGATACATACCCTGTAAGTGATATCAGCTTATTTTTGTTACATTAAATATAGTGAACGGATACTCTGAATTGTGTCTGTACATAAAACCATCACAAATTGTTATTAATTACACTCTAAGGAAGATGTATTCCACTGTTGAACTTTCCAGAAAAGGCAGAGTATAATAATTCTCTTCACTTAACAATTTTTAGCTTTGTTATTGGACAGCTGATGAACACAATATTGCTTTTACTATGCAGTCCTGAAAGTGCCAGTGGGGGGAAAACATGTTCCTTAGTACTTAAAATAAATATACCAAAAAGTTACAATAGCTCGCATGGAAGCTCCATGTATGTCCGCTTAACAAAAATAGCCTTTGAACTGCAAAGACATTTGGTGATGATTACTGTTCACTGAAAAAATAATTACAAAATGTTATTCATCTATTTCTTTTCCTGTCCATGTGTTTATCTATCATTTTGCAGTTTTCAGCAGAGCAGATGTGCTATGACAGAAACAGCAGCTACAGTATTTGCTTCACATATAGAAACAACAAGCAAATGTGACTCATATCCTGGATTACATTAAACAAAATGGAAGAGTGACAAAAAAAATCTGTTAGTCTAACAACAGATTTTAATTGCAAACTAAATTGAAATTCATTTGTTTAAAAAAGTGTTTTCAAATGTTAACTCGCAGATTTATACTGTTGTATTTGCCAAAAATGTTAATGCTCTGAGGTGAAATCCTGTTTCTAATGAGGTCACTAGAGCTTTGCCACTGCATCTGTGGGGCAAGAGTCCATCCTGATCCTTTATTCGGTTCCCCCGAGACAATTTACACATTTCATGTACACCACATAAACACTAAGTTTTAACTTGCTTTAAAAAAAAAAATCATCTCTTTAAAGCTGCAAATGATCAAACAAAATTAAGGATTTGTCGATAAAAAATTAAATCAATAATTATCATTCAATGATCAGCAGAGACCCAGGCTTGAAATATAAGCTATTTGTCAAAGGGCAAACTGAAATGTCTTTAACGCAAGCAGCTCCTCTGCTCTTGACCTATTAAAACTTTGTTTGCTATTATACTTGCTGGGGAACGAGCCATGCAGAAAGGTGTTGAGGAAATGAGCCAGCGTGTTCCCCAGGTGATATAAATGCTTTATCAAACTGATCCCTGCCTTGTTATGTAAACTATACCAGGTACCGTTCGTTTTAAACAGAGAGATAAACAGATCTAATATGCTTCAGGGCGTCATGCTTTATGCATGAACTGCTTTTTATTTTTATATTAAAGATTTTCTTGACACAGCCCTTTGCAATGAAGGAAAGCTCCGATATAACGTCTTAACTACAACCACTGCAGCACCTGCAAGTTCAAAGTACTGAGACTGATATTCCCCAATCAGATAGTCCCATGCTAACCTATTTAATTAATTCTTAATAAACAATTAATTTTTTAGTGAAATACCTCCTGTAATGAGAAAGTCTCTCTCAAAAGATAAATGAAGTAATCCTCTGAGATGGAATTTATAAATAACTTGGTCTATCCTTCTATTTACAATATTTAGCTACTTACTCTTGGCTTTCAGTTGTCTGATTTATTGCTTGTTTTCTTATTTATTATACAGCTTTCAATTTGAAGTGATATCAGATAGAATGTTTTTAAACTTCCCAGGAGTAATATCCAGTTTCTTTTTATAGCAATGGGATTAAATTCTGGTCTCAGTTTTCATCGAAGCAAATGCAGAATATTACCAAAGATATCAGTATAGTTACTTAAGATTTGTATCCATAAACAAGAGCAGAATTTAGTCAGCTGTCTTAAATTTGAGATGTACAAGATGAAAGTGAAACACATTCATGGTCTCATTTCAGAAAATAGACCTACAGTGTTACAATTACAAGGATCCACTTTCAGAATTGTACACATTATTAGCCTAAAATACTATTAAAAATTGCTTGTTCTCAGTTGAACACTCAACATCATCGTCCAAAATTTTAAGGACAGCCATATACCCTATTTTCTTACAACTGCATAAGAAGAAAGAGGAAAAAAGTCTTATGTATATTGTCATATACACAGAAATATTCATGTATCTCACCTAAATCAAGGTTTTAAGTATGCTTCCCAATCTCAGTGCAGTCCTAATTACTGGGTCACTGGTGACACTCTTATTTATATGCTTCTACAGATAGATTTGTATGAATATGTATACTTGCCTGCTAGTGCAGGTATACATGTGTGTATTCAGATGGCTTTTGCATATCCTATGGCTAAGTTTCAGTAGTGTTTCCAATACCTAATAAATCAAAAATCATTGGTCAGAATGGCTTATAGAGCACTATTTGTATTATAGTTAACACAAGTGTAAATACTGATGAAGAGTAGTAGGTTTTGTCTACCTTATTTCACATTTTCTAGGCTGAGAAAAATTAACTACTTGATAAAAGCCTTTGTTTTAGCATATACATTTGCACAGAGATAGCACAAATAGCATGGTTTTAATGCTGAAAGCATCAGATTAACAAGTGGAAACTGGATAATGTAACATTCTTCACTAAAAGTCTGGATTGTTTGCATTTATAATGTAATGTTTACTTCAGGACATATCTTCTGGAGACATGATGTCTTCCTTCACTTTATTCCATGCACAACTCAAAATAGAAAAACTAATGAAATTTAACTATCCATAAGTCTTTGTTGTGGATGGACTGAATTATAACTTTTTAATTTACTCAAGTAAAGAATTATTACAGTAGGACTCTAGGGCAGGAATGTGTTAATAAAATCATACTCTTTGCCTTTTCATTTAAAATAATCCCCTTGAGCTGATTAAATGAAATATCACTTGTTTAATAACTGACAGAACATTATTTTTAAGCAGAAATGTTTTGCATATCTTTCTATCCTTTTTTTAATTCCAGGCACAAAGTAGTGAAGGCACTGACATCACACAAAGGGAGTAGAGTTTAGCACTTGGATATAGTTTGTCCTGTCATAGTGGCATCTATAATTTAGTGTGAAGCAGTGAGGTAGACAGAGCATTATCGTTAGAAATCATCCTGAACAGGGATATAAAACACAGTCGCAATAACACTTGTCAGAAAGGTGACTGCAGTCAAAACTAATATCCAAGAGTTTCAAGATAAATGCTGACACTGCAGTCATCTTACAAAGACTATTATTGCTCAAAAAAACCCTGAGAAAACAAAACCAAACTGTGAACCTTCCCCAGAGTGAACAAGTTAGCGTGAAGTTTGTATCTGAGGTGGCATAAACTTTGTGAGATTTACAGTAAGTAAAGCCCTTCTTTACCTGAATAAAGTACTATATGTTGCTACAGAGAAGGAGTCAGACAGTTGTTCTGTCTTAATGACTAAGCTACTCTAAATTCCTCTCTCCACCCTCGGCCCATTATCAGGAGTATATGAGTGTAATCCTTGGAACAGGCGATTAACTGTGCTGCTTCCAAGTTCAAACCTTGTCCCTGCTGCCCACTTCCCCAACCTGTATTCCTCAAAACCCACTTGATTTTCCTAGGCTTTATATTTAGACTTTTATCTGGTTTGGAATGCAGCTGATTTTATAGACTTTTAAAGCTGATTGTGTGAACTGCAAAGCCACAGGGAAACTCCCAAACCAAAATTATATTCTTGAAACTTAGAGGTAAGTATAGTACCTGAACTGTGTTTGTTTAGTTAGCACTGATAATGCATATCTCAATATAAACAAATGCTTAAGAATGATGGCTCTTTAATACACTGATTCGTAGCTCAGTGTCTTTGCAGATGTACTACAAGTTATTTCTTCTGCTATAGGCAACCTGTCCTGATCAGAGACACAGAAGAGATGCAGTAGTTTGAGGGTTCATATATCCTAGTGTAACAGATTAGATGGACTTCCAACAGTGACCACCACTGCTGAGAAATGAATGAAAAGCGAGGAAAGCCTGCTACAAACTCTAGGTTCTGTTCCAGGGTCCAGTCGTTCTCAGAGCATAGCATATTCTGAGTCTGATGTTCATTTACTAGCCACCATTTTTCAAGGTTTACTACCTTTTGCCTGAAGGAAGCAAGGAGGAGGTTCTTCAGAGAAGACCTAAGTGTCACATGTGAAATGAGCAGCTTGCAGAAGCTCATGAGTTGTATCTTGCAGTCTTATGAGGTATTCTAGAAACTCAACCATAAACAGAATGAGACTTATTTTGTGTTGATATAAAAAAATGTTTAATGAAAAATAAAGGAGAGTAAAATAGACTTTGTTATAAAAGGATTTATCATAGAAAAGAATCAACTAGGTTGGAAAAGACCTTTAAGAACATCAAGTCCAGCCATTACCCCATGACTGCCAAGACAACCATTAAACCATGTCACTGAGGACCTCATCTACATGGTTTTTGAACACTTCTAGGGATGGTGATTCCACCACTTCCCTGGACAGTCTGTTTCAATGCCTGATCATGCTCTCAGTGATCAGATCTTACCTCTTGTCCTAGCACTTGTTATTTAGAAAAGAGACTGACCCCCACCTCACTACAACCTCCTTTCAGCTAGAGAGCAATAAGGTCCCCCATTAAACTGCTCTTCTCCAGACTAAACAACCCCAGTTCCCCCAGCCATTCCTCATAAGACTTGTGCTCCAGACCCTTCAGCAGCTTCTTTGCCCTTCTCTGGACACACTCCGGCACCTCAAAGTCTTTCTCATAGTGACGCGCCCAGAACTGAACACAGTATTCCAGGTGTGGCCTCACAAGTGACAAGTACATGAGTGGCATAATCAGTTGCCCGGCCTTCTTGCCTAAGCTATTTCTAAAACAGGCCAGGATGCCGTTGGCCTTCCTGACTGCCTGGGCACACTTGATAGGACTGGCTTGTTAACAATACCTCTCTGATTATAGATAACAACAAATGCCTCTGAAAAAGTGCCAGAGACCTGTTGTGCACCAGTAGATAATAATATGAATGTAGAAGACCATTCTTCCTTAAATTGCTAACTGGTATCTAAATTGACTTGCAGTGACATATACTCTTCTATAAAAATAGTTTAACTGAAATTAGAAGGAAATGCTGACACTCTATATAAATGACCACATATTTTAAAAGTCTGCTCTACTCTTGACTGCAGGAATAGCTAGTGGCAGTGAGTTACACATGTCCACAGCATTCAAAAAACATGCTTCCTTTTACCTGTTTTGCTGATAGGGATTTTACTGAATGCTTTTGTCTCCTTGTAAAAAGATACCTAGGGTACTATGAGGCAAATGATTCTGGTCGTTTACATCTTTCCTCAGACAGAAATATTCCTGTACCTCCATTAATTTTTCTGATTCAAGTCTAAAGCCATTTTATACTTCTCATATTATAGCACGTGTATGTTAATAGAAACAGCGAGTATAAAACAACATCATTTTTAAAGGTAATTTTAGTACTGTTTTCCAAGACATTTTTGTAGATCAGGAAAATGTCTCTCTCCTTGGTAATCATTGTTACCCTGCAGCTTTCTGGTTGCCATTTCACTGAAACAGTGTGTGTTTTTTAGCACCTTGGCTATTTCTCTTTTCCTTCATATTTTTTCTTCTATTATATACCATCTAGACCTACTAATCTGCTGCTCCTCAGCATATCAGTTTGAATACCTTCTTTTTTGAAATCTCAATTTTGTATTGCAATTGTTTTGATCTCAGTGAACAATTGTAAAACCTCAGTGGTTTAGACTAATGGAATGAAACTAAATTCAGTAAAATGAGTAGCTAATGTGCATGCACCAATAGATAGACTTTTTTGTTAATTTTTCCATATAACCCAAATTACTTTTCAGTCTTACCCTTAGTTCTCCAAATTACCACCTTGCGTTTAATTGCCCATCCTTGACATATTCCTATTGTCTTTACTGTGATGGATTCATAATTTTTCTGAAAGATGTGTGTTTCACAATAACCTCAGGAACTTCAACATTTAGAGAGTCATTACCACTCTTAGTAAGTTCACACATGATGCTATTCGGTTGTTATTACTTAAATGTCATGATGAATTTATGGATTACAGTTTCCCAATACTTGCTAATGGATCTATGGATTACAATTTCCCTGTATGTGGCTATATTTAGCTCTTTACTTCATTCAAAATATCCTAGCTCACTTAGTATTAGGAGTGGTAGTTTGTGATGTGAATACTTCTACCTACGCCATAATATTGAACATAATTACATTAGACCCTCAACTATAACTCTTTCTGAACCAACTCCTATATAATACAAAAGATTAAGGTAGAGAACAGACCCATCACTTTGTGTGCCAAAAAAGCACAGATGTCTCAAAAATCAAGAAGTGTTCATTGAAAACTTGTCAAGGTGTGAAATTCCTGGTAGTCAAATGCATCCGCCCTTATACTTTAACTAGATTAGCTGAATCTTTTATCTCCCTCAAAACTACTTTCTCATTAGTCTTTCCTCGGCCAACATGGCTGAATAGGAAACACTTGAATCCCTGCAAGGACTGGGATTTCTATACATATCTATATGTATAGAAGAAATAATTTTAAAGACTTAATTCTGACATCAAATTATCCCATAAAGACATCATGATCAGTAAGATCTAACATCATCCACTGTTTCCAGCTGGTGGTATCTTCTTTCAGCAATGGCTGGTTCCATAAAATTTAAACCTAACAGAATGTACATTTGAAATTATGCAGCTCAGAGCACAAACAATAAAGTGTGCCGAATCTTTTCTGGGATGCATGATCACTGTTAGCCAGTCAAACTCAAAGACTTTAGGAAACATAAGGTGTCAAAACCTGACGGTTTTATTTGCAGCACACATACTTTGCATTGTAAGAACTATTATTTAAGATAGAAGAAAAACATTTACATGCAGATACAGGCAGGGGAAATTTCCTCTCTAAAATTACAGAAGATTTAAAAAATATATTTTCCTCATATGGAGGCACCAATGTGCCTGCAGACTGTAGATGTAAGCATAACTTCTGATTTTGTTTCTGAGAAATCTCCCAGTTTGAAAGTAGCGTATGTTATATATATAAAGTGGAAGCTATAAAGCAAACATATACTGAATTTCTTTGCTAGCAAAAAGGAGTCTAGATTTACAGTAAATTTACTTTCCTTCATAGCTTGAAAACTGCATTAAATAAAAAAATTAGGTTAGATGGAGAGGAATAAATTTAATCAAAATGCTGTTAGATAAAATAACTTGAGTTTAGGAGTCTGCAGCAGTTACTGCCAAAACAAAGCTACTGTTATTTTACAAAAGCTAACAGCATTCATTGTTTGAAAATGCAAAGTTAAAAAAACAACAAGAAAACTTTGCTAAATTATCTACAGTATTTAATATGGTAGACTACTTTGTTGCAATTAATTTATCTAATGGATTACTTATAGTTGCATTTCACATAGGAAATGCTAGAACAGATATATTTCAAACTATGTTCTCACTGTATAAGGAAAGCCAGAAAAGAAGAAAAAAGTAAGCCTGGAAAGAAGAAAAAAATATCACACATATGTAAGCAAGAATAGGTCATGAACTTAAAGAAAATGTTCAACCCCACTCTAACTGTATAACATTACGTATAATACTGGAACAACTTAATTACAGAAATTGGGGATTTGCATTGTTTACAATGGGCACAGGATTTGCTTTATCAGCTTAACTAGGATTGGGATTTTGGACTAAGATTTGGGAAGATCACAAAGTAGAAGGAGATTTCACTTGGGCATTACAAATTATAATTGTAAAAATATTAATATATAGAAGCAAAGAGCATAAGTTTTTTTCTATGCATCCTAAAATTATCACTGGTCAAAAAAATCACATTCCAGATCAACTTGATCTGCTTCTTGTAGTGTATGGAAGAATAAATAGCAAAGCACTTTAGGTGATTTTATAAGTATCAAAAGACAGAGCTGTGCTAATCAATTCCTTTTATTTGTTCCTTGTTTTATCTTGAACATAGAAACAGAACAAATCATAGTAATTATATTTCTCAGAAGTCAGCATCATTTACTTTCAATAGAGTCAGTAACACTGTTTAAACCTTGAAAGCTAATAAACATGGATTTGTAGAATTAAAAATATTGAACAATCGGAGCAACTCACAAAATTAAAGTTTTATAGCCCAAAGTTGAAGATTGTATTCCACAGTTTAAATATTTCATATCTGACATTTTCAGACTCTACTATTGTGTGAAGTCTGATTTTGATTTTTCAAGCCAATTCAGCTTTTTGAGTTTCATCTTAAAATCTAGATACTTCTAGCTCAGATTCATCTTTATATTAAAAGGATAGCCAATGTCTGCCTAATGATATTTCCTAAATTCTTTTTTAGTCCACCACATGAAAAAAATATACATCTTAGAAAAAATACAACAGTCCTGTAATGTTCTTCATGGTTTTGATATGATTAACACTAGTTTCCTGTATGACATGTATTTAAGGAAGCCTGACTTTGAAAATACACCATGCTATTACAGCATAAAGTCTGCAGAGGTGACTGTCTAAAAATAAAACAGTACAGTATCCGGAAAGCAACTCTGCCATATAAATCAACTAATATTTGAGTCGTCTTTGCTCCCACAGCTATTGTCGCCAGAAGGTTGTCTTCTGTTTATTATTAGAATTCATGCTTTGTATTCATTCTTCAGGTAGGAGTCAGTCTTTACATCTGCAAACCCAGATATCAGGGTTTTTTTTTTTTTGGCCAATTAATGCCAATGTACATTGCTGGGGCTATCAGAAGTAGCAACTATGAGGACACCCATGACCAGGAGCAGTTTCTATCAAAACACATCAACTGATTAAGCCGTATCAGTAATTGCAGAGAAGTAAGTTCACATCTGAAACTTCTCATTTAAGTTAACACATTGGTTTGGGGTTCGGGGTGGATTTAACTGCTGTAATTTCATAATTGGACCTGGTGATTGAAAAAGGTGCTCAGCCAAACCCACAACTGACTCTACACCTTTAAAACCAATGTGGCTATGATGATTTATTCCAGGTAATTATTGAGGCTATTCTGTGTTGTTTTCACTTATATCAAAGTGACTACCGGTCAAATAAGATGCTGAGTAAAGGCAGGTTAATAAGACCCAACATGACGGAAATGCACAGTATGTGTTTAAAGAGATGCAAAGATATACATTGCATCAACAATCACAGACTATTAAAACATAAGAATATTAGAATACAATGATATCAGTCCCATCAGCGAAGATAAAATGAACCCAAGCTGCTTGCACCGCAAATACTTTCATATGTAGTTGAGAAACGGTGACTCAAAATCCATGACTATTAACTCTAGGACAGCAATCCTGTGGGGAACTCTCCTGCACTGGCAGGGGGATAGATAAGTTGACCTAACAGTTCTTTTCCATTTCTAATTTCTCTGATTCTATTAAGTCTTAGTATTTTGAGAAAAATGCCACTGCTTTCCAGGGCCCCTGAGACATGAGGATTTAGGCAGTTCCTTCCTGTAAATAACACTGCTTTTCAAACAGTAAAAATACAGGCTAGGAAGGGATGTTAAGTCCAGTTTAATAACTTCTAAGCTCTGGCACAGCAGAAACTCTTTTTTTCCCCCTACACTTTTTCCTAGTGGAGTTTAATTAAGATTGACAAAGCACTAACTCTAAATCAGCAAGAAGATCCTTAAATCCATTTTGTTGTCAAATATGCTTTCTCTGCAAATGGCAGGAGCAGCACATATCATTTCACAGATAATGTTTTAATATCCTGCATTGAATAAAACTTTTTTTTTTTAATCAAGTTGCAATGGTAGCACTAAACTACACAAGGGGCTTGGGGGTTGCAGATGGCTGCATTACTCTAAATGTTCAAGCTTGACTGACCCATTTCATCAGCACTGTCAGAGCCTTGCACTGATACATGTTGACAACATTTAATCTTAAAAAATTGAAAGAAATGAATTAATATGCAAATTTCATCAGCTTTGTAATAAAAATGTCCTTGAAAAAAAACAGAGAACATGACCCCCAAGGAATAGTGTGAATTATCCCAGCTCAATTCTTTAAGTTAGTCAGAGGTATGTGGGTCCGCAAGGAAATCAGTGCAGATTTGACTTGGAAATAATTATGATGAAGAACAAAACACAAGCAGGTTGAATAAATGTAACAACTTGGGAAAAAGTCTTAGTCCTGTTTGTTATTCACTCTGAATTAACAGGATTAGGTTTGGGTTTTGAAAATAAAGGAACACCACCATGTAATTTTAACACCCCAGTAATGTGAAAACAATTTTTTTTCTTGCTATCAATTTTAGTAGGTATTAGAAACAGCCCATGGAAAAACAGATTTTTTTCAATGCACTATCACTTTTGGTATGAGTAACTTAAGCTGAGATAATATGTCTGCTGTGTGCAAGCTGGGTAAATATTGTCATTCCTTCAAAAAGAGAAGAGATGCCTATGAATTAGTCAGGAAGATGAATGGACATTTCCCTGAACATCACTGGGTACCTTGCAAGATTGGAAACAACCATCTCTAGAAAGAAGGAGTAAAAATTTGGGAGGTTCTTCTCACGAGATAAATGCTTACATTAATAAATAAATAGTTTTTATTTTGCAATCTAGCATACAAAATTTAGAATCACAAAAAAGTTCAGGGCCACAAGCAGCCTTTTTATTTAGATTGTCATTATTTGAAACAGACTTCAATTTTTGAAAGATTTGGTAAGCACAAATGAATAGGAAACAGCTTTTTCTTCCTGCCACTAATCTGAATTCTCACATGTAGGAATCAAATTCTGGACATCCAGTGTTTTGTTCAGTAAAGTTGAGTTCTGATAACTCAGCACAGTTGTAGATAATATTTAAATGGTCACGTTATAATAATTTACCTGCCAGGCCCTTTTTTTATACTTCCCACATCAGTCATATTACTTCAACCTCTGTGCATCAGAATCCAAAATCCACAGCTAGTGCTCTGCTCAGCTCCTCTACTAGACAGTCACATCATAGTTATTCCACTTTCCTTTTGTTTAGTGTGCGGCAGTTTTTGAACATAAGGTTTGCGGGAATTAATCCAGTGCTGTACTTAGACTCCTTGGAAAAGATGTAGTCCAAGTCAAGATGTTTTAACAGCATGTTTTCATCATCAAAACCCCACTAGAAATGAGCAGCTTTGCATTACAAGTAAAAATAACTACTGTAATAGTCTGGAAAACTCAATGCAATCGTTCAGTTCCTCTAAAATGAACTGTCTGGTTTTATAGTTCTATGGAAGACAAACTTACTGAAATACAGACTATGATCAACCAATCTAATCTACTCTGTAAGCTTTTCTGGTTTTCTACAAAAGTCTTTTAAGTTTCTCCTTTCTCTTCTAACCTACAATCAGTAAAATCCTACTTTTATAGCGCCCTTTGCACCTGGATGCATAAAATGAACAACCCTGCAGTTTAATTATGCAGTATCTATCAGTTTTAAAATGATATAAAGTTGCAGATAGAAAAAGAATAAAACCTCTTTAAGAATCCAGAATTAATATATGTCAAACTCAGGCTAAATCTTAATCTTCTTGCAACATTTCTCTAAAATAGATGTTCTTTTATCACCTGGCATATCAAGGCCCACTGGAAAAAAAGGCAAAAAAATCCCATTTGGTTAACATGCTGTGGAACAGCACACTCTTTTCCACCTCACTTCAGGCTATTCTTGAAAGATCTGAACAGTTGTATAATAATGAAAAATGTGCAATACTTGTGGGGCATTGCTTGTGCACACATACCTCCGCCCATGCATTCATCATTCCGTAGGTATTGTCAGTGAAAGTTTAATTGCATAAACACTCTGTAACTGTCCTGTCATATTTCTTGTCAGTCTGGATTCCCTCTCCGGGCTCACTATCTCACAAAACTATAATTGAATTGCTACCAAATCACAAGAGGGCCCCAAAAAATAAAATCTTTATGAATAGAATTTGTTTCCTATCAGCAGATTTGACAAATTGTGGCAGAGGAAGGGCCTTAGCGATAATTTCCGAGTTTATTCTAAATCCAGTTATTTGCTGTTTGCTCTTATCTGTTCTTTAGAATTTTAAAGCTCCAGTGAGAAAGAATCCCAAACAGCTCAATAGTAGTATTCTTCCAGGTCCTAGAGAGACCAGTATAAAATAATAAAATAGAATAAAATAAAATAAATAAAATAAAATAAAATAAAATAAAACAAAATAAAATAAAATGCTGAATTAGTCATGGCTATGGCTAAACATTGCTTAAACTAATGAGTCTGAATTAATTCTGAATTATGGTGAATATCAGCTACTAAAAGTTTTTCATATCCCCTCATAGTCACTTTATATATTTACTTAGGCCAAATTACAGCTTCTGCAAAATATCTTACTTTGAATGTGTAACCTAAGTCTGTATTACTCATTTTTTCCCTGTGTGATGCTTCCATGTACATTGTATGCCTGAGTAGACACGGAAATGGACCAAATAAACTTTACACAGAGGTGAGACACATTGTTAGTGATACTGTAAAACTTAAATGCAAATTAAAAAATAACATGTTAATATTTTCAGAAAAATGCATCCCATTAGGCTAGCAGTTGCTCGTTTAAAGCTGAAGTTGGTAATTTCCTGATATGCATTTTGATTTTATTCTTAGCGACTCCTAGTGAATGGCAAAAAATTATAACTCTAGCAGAAACCCGAAAACGTCATTTATTCCACTTTAAAATTTTATTAGCAGCTGGTGCATTAGGAACATATCCTAATGAATAACTTTTAAATGGGACAGAACTTCAATTGGATTGACAACTGTCTGATTGTTTATGTTTTTTAAATGTGCTTATCAAAATCACATAGGATTGATGGGTGTTTGTAGATGAAGTTATGTTTTTGCAAGAGACTTAATTTAGGACTAAGGTTAAGGCTGAGGATAAATGAGTGCATTAGATGATTAAAGAACATTTGTCTTGTGGGACACTTAAGTCATTTGTTTTTGACACTTTCAAAACAGGCTGTAAAATAATAATAAAAAGCACAGGTTTTAACCAACGTCTCTCAAATGTAAACCCAAAACTAAAATTGATTGCTTTTATGCAGAATTACAAAATTTATCATCTTATTAAAAACATGATTCTAGGATATACGGATTAAGTACATTTGATGAAATGTTTGAGATATTATTTTTTATCTATTTTTTTTTCTGATCCCCCTCCCCCCCCCCCAGTTTTTTGGTCAGTTTGGTTGGGTTTTTTCCCCCTTTTTTTTTCTTGTTAGGAGGAAAACCATTATTATAAGAAAACAGATGCCTCAGGAGAAATACAATAGGCAACATGAAACGAAAGCCTTTGATCTTTTGTGCGTAGGCCACTGATTAAAATTTGATTTAGGTAAGCAGTTAATTAGTATTATCATTTGGTGGCCTATTTGGACTGGACTGAGGGACCAACATACTACCAGTGCCAAAAAGTGCATTAAAATGGATCCCAACTGACACTACTGCAGATATTCACAGGAAAAAACCTGGAGTTTAGGCAGGGCATGGACTGTAAACTGCCCTCCCATCTCTGTAGATTGTCACTGGAGGGCAAGGCTGGAGAGCAGCAATGAAACAGCATGGGAAAGACTACACTGCTGCTGCCCATGCTGTACGTGTTCTGTGGATAAACAAACAATTTCATTCCCCAGGGCTGTCTCCATCTGGCACCTATCATCAGAATGAAATTCACTTAAAACAAAACAAAACAAAAAGAAAAAATTAAAAAAAAAAGAAGCTCTATGTAACTGATGATAGCACAGCTACATCTTTTCATTCCATGTTCTACAAAACCTTTAAGGGTAATGCACTTTGATAAACTACAGTTAATGAGATAATTAGTCCTAATCACCTACACTGGACTGGATTAGTACTGTGTTTCAGTCCCACCACATTATCACCTGTTAAGTGTCCAGTCATGGACCTGTGCAATACCCTGACTATTGTACTGTAAAAAGCCCTACCTTTTTGTCAGGGCAGATGAGTATCACCGTCACCATTACAGGTGGCAATGGACAAGAACCTGACCATTCTGGGTGCTGTACAGACACAGAATAGACAGCTTGCTGATAGCTGACCTGCTGCTGGTAGAAGGTGACAAATTCAGACTGTTCAGAATTCATCAGCACAGAGGGCACAGGGAACAAACAAGGAAGTGGATTTTTTAATCGCCCTGCACCTAGTTGAGCAACTTACCGCAGCAAAAAAATTAAATGTAATAAAATCAGAGACAAAAATCAGTATCTATTTTACCTGGTGATAGACAAATAGAGATGATAAAGCAATGATATATTAGGCAAGTTATTCAGAGTGGTTTTATACTATTGACACCTGAAAAGCAAGGAGCAGCTGAGAGAAACTGCCTGGGAAAAGCCCTGAGAGCTGGAAGCAGCAAACCTTTCACAGAAAAGCACTATTTCCAGACTTTTCCCAGTGTGACCATAACTAAAGTTGTTCACTGGAGGCGGGCATTCCTTTTGGCCAGTTCTGCCTTTTCTGATCTCTGCCCCTTGCAGAGCTGAATCGATACCAAGTAATATCATCCTTTGTATCTCTGCTGTTTTGTGTATATAAAGAAGATAGAACTGTGTAATTTTGACAAGAACAAGGTTTTAGTCTGTAGTATGATGAATTAAACATAACTGACTTATAACAAGCCAAGAGCTTTAAGCAGCCAGGTCTGATCTGCTGGAAATCTCAGATTATTAAACTTTGGTACTGTTCTATTCCAATATGCAAAAGACACAGCCTATTCAGCTGCAACTAAAAGTATAATATTTGAAAGACAAGTTAATATCACCATAGGTTGGGGAAGTAAAAGCTGTAGAGCAATTTTATGCTATAGAGGAACACAAAATCTTAAAACATTTGTTTAAATAGAATAATAATTTCTAGTTTTTATTACTCAAAATTTAAGAGGAGGAATAAGCAAAATTTCTAGATCACAAAATAATTTTGTGATTTAAATTTAATTTAAAGAGGCCATCAACAAGTTTGTAAAAAAATATTTCCTACAGTTTGGAAATAGAGATAATGAATAGGTAAATGGTACTTAATTTGAAAAGTTACACAATAATACATAGCACAACTTAGAAGGCAGAAATCAAAGGAGGTTGGAAATACAAGAGAGGTGGGGGCAACAGTAAATGGGATGTGAAATTGTAACAACAGGATGGAGGAAAGCCAAGGTGATTTAAGGCTACATAGATGAATACGGTGACAGACTAAAATGATTGCTTTGTTTTGGAAAATGTGGCCTTCACCTGAAACTAAGAGGCTAAATTGAAAGAGCTTGGAGAAGGGCACAAAATAAAAACTGTGGAAGACTTCCGAACAAAGGACTTCTGACAGAAGTATGAAATGAACATTATCTCTGTGTGCAGAAATGAATATACTCAAAATGCACATGTAGACTGATTATCACAAGTAGCTATATGAAATTATCTCCTGTGACAAGCTGCAAACACAATTACTGTGACTTTTCCAGACTAAGCTCTATAACCAAGAACAATCCCATGTAAGACTGGGGATATTCAGGGGGACAAGTTAGTCTTATTTCTCACAAACCTTTAGCTGACATAAGAACACACTCCATTAGTACTGTTACGGACATGTGATGAATGAAACAAAAATCTTGACCTCAGAGCCCAGATCAAATAGATCTGGAGAAAGCAGTTGGGGAAATCAATAGAGGCAAGTAGACATTCTCCAGTCTACTTCACCTGTGTCTTTGTCTTTATTAAGGGAGGGAAGGAGTACAGTAGAAGATCCATGCAGTCTCTAATCCTCCAGCCATATTTTCAGTTTCCTCTTCCCTGTCCTCAAAGAACTTACATGACCACACTAAATGCCGCTTTGTCCAGAGTGCAACAGGGGCTCTGTTGGACGGTTTCCCAGTCATGGAAGAGTTAATAGAATTTTTACATAAAAATAAATTCTTTTAGGTATGTTTTTATCACAGTGCATAGGGATCAAATGAAAACTAAGGTAGATTTTTATCCTATTTATATTGGTTTGGAAATTTGAAATATAATAGATATACTTGCCTAATTTTGTAATATAATAAATACCTAAGCAGTAGCTGATTTCACAACTTACCATGTATTTCTTATATGTTCATAAATAGATACATATATACACTTATATACATACACTCTATGCAGGCACTTTCATGTGTCTATATCTCTGTATAATGACCTACTTCATAGCATGCTTGTAGTAGGGAGAAATTTCATTTTCAATCAAGCAGATAGCTGTTGCAAGTTATCTGCTGGCTTTATCTTTATTTACCTTATATAAACATGGAAGGGAACTTTAAGTTTATTTGATATAAATTAAACATAAATTCTAGATTTTACTTTCATTTATTAATTACTGACTAAAGATGACAGAGGTTCCCCTCGTATAGACTGCCACAAGATTGAAAAATTCTGTAGAAGGAAGAAAGCATGCGCTTATTCTAAGAGCCAATTTCTACTTTAAAACAAAACAATACAAGTTAATCCTTCAGGATTAACTATGGCAACGGAACCTAGAAGAATATAAATTTAGAGCCAAATTTAGCTCTGTGGTAAACAGAGGCAGCTGAGCCATGATTATTAGAATTAGGAAAAATCTAGCCTTCTGCAGTAGCAGTTACACAGATCCCAGGTTAACAGACAGATGAAATGACCGTGTTCTCAGTAAGAGTCAAATCCAAGCATCTCAACCTCACCAGTTTCAGAATAAATAAATTTTTCCCTACATCTGAGTATTTGCATTGATATTGTTGTCATCACTACTGTACTTTTACTACACTGTTGACTCGTGGCTGGAATGAAAGCAAATTTTAATGTTAGCATGCATGCAGATTAGCCTGATATTATCCTACCACATAACGATTCCAAAAATCTCTCCAAGATTAATGATGAACACATAATTCCAGAAAGTCAGCACTATATATGTAGAAATATATTGGCAATAAAAACCAGTCACTGTTGTGCCTTTCCCCAGTTGGGGATCTCTCACTTTTCTTTGATTTCTAAAGGCTTCAGATCAATAACTGGAGTGACATTATTAACAGCTCCCTCAACACCTTGGCCAGCACTAATATTAAATCCATTATACCTTCTGTTTGACATTTGCAGTACAGCAGAAAGTGCTGTAGATACAGTCAAACTGCCTTGGGAATGGGGTTGGATGGGGGTTAGTGAGATGGCTTCCCTTGCTTGACTCTAAATTCATCTCATTGATAGAAAACTTCAGCTATTCAGAAAACTACACCAGGCAGCAAATAATTCACCTGTCAAAGTGGGAAAAAAAATCACTTTCAAGCTGTTTTTGAAATACATTACCAAAGGGGCTTCAAAAAATATTTGACATTCCTTATTGTCATCACGTTTACAGAATTTAATAGGTAACACAACACACATCACAGTGTTTCCAAATGAATGCTCTACAAGTGAATGATGTTGGAAACAAGACAGTACACAGTTGTTTGGTTTGCAGTTTTAACTTTCATGGTAAGTTTTTTGAGGCATTTCTTGTGCATTGTAGGCACCATGCAATAATATAGTTCAACCAACTTGAACAGTAATTCTGGGAAAAATTAACTGGCAGTTCTCTGGGTATTTACACTGGCATACCTTATATGTATGTTTAATTTCTCAGCATACCCACTTACTGTGGTATTCCCTGGATTCTATCCCTGACTTTCTGGCTGAACTGCATTCAGGACAGAACACGGCGTGGGGAAGCTATGTCTAGGATACCTTTATGTTCCTTATTTCTGAGTATTTAACAGTAGCTTATAGTAGCTTGCGGAACAGTACTGTTTTAATGTGACTCCCCTCCTGGCTGTGTCTCTGTTTAACACCAGGAGCTGTGAACCTGAGATATTCAGGATGACTATTCTAGGAACCAGAAAATCAGCCAGAAATAAATGTTTAATTCTACTTTTAAACTGCCATTGCTGGTGCACGAGAATGAATAGAAAATACATGTAGTGGCTGTGGGCTGATGTGCTTTAGCTCAGGTTCAGTCAGCACTAAGACTCTATGACGCTACAATTCCAGTAGCCTGTTTGCATTTGCTGTAAATGATTCTCCTAACTACATTTCCAGTATCTGTCCAACTGAAAGCTGCAGCAGGGAGGAAACTGTAAGCTCTGCAAATGCAAATGAAAGAAGCAGAAGCTGGTGGCACTAGCTGGGGGTTGCCAAATGGGAGAACAGCAGCTCAGCAGAATGCTTTTTGACCTCATCGAAGCTTCTGACACTGAGTTTAGGAAAAAATTTTGCTTTAAAAGGAGAAAATAAGGCAACAGGAACAACAGGTTATGTACCATGTTCTCACCCGCTGTGCCTTCACAAGAACTTAAGTTCTTGCGACAGCACTTTTGATGAAACCTTGCTCTCATGGGAGGCAGCCGCCCCTGTCATGGAACTAACACTAAAACATAGCAAGGTTGCAGCTTCATTTCCCTTTGGCATAATATGGGGTTTGCCTTCCCTGTTGCTTTTACAGATAGCAGACTGACCCAAAAAAACAAGGTGTCTGCTCGCTAGGTCTCTGCCATCTTTCTGCCTGAGGTTGCCAGGCATGGTGTGTCTGCTTCTCAGCAGCTGCAATTCACAGGTCAGCTTGGCCACTACTGAAACCACCACTGATTTCAGCTTATATTAATATCCTGGTGGTGAAGTTGACAACTGACAAGTGAACAACCTGTCCATATTCTTCTTTCACCATTGGTGGCATTAATCTGTTGCGGAGGTCACAGTGTGTAAGCGGGGCTGTAACCTCTTAAGTGACTTTAGCAAACTCCAGAATGAAAATCCTAATGAACCATTGTTGTCTGCATGTGGGATTAAAGAAAAAAGTAAAACAGAAACTGAGGTGAATGTCTCTGAGGTTCTGGGCCCTATCTTACTCATTTGGGTGTTACTACATGTGGGTAAAGTAAGCCCTTTCCCTGTTAAAAGGAGTATTACAACATATAGAAGAGTGTCTTTTTAGTCACAAACAACTCTGAGCAATAATTGCTGTTTCCAGCTGATTCTTCTGAATATTTACCCAGATTTGAGGTGAGTTTTGCAACAAAAGTGAGATCCATGCTGCTTTAGCACCACTGCTGGCAATACCCAAATCAATAAATTTGAAACCAGCTTGGGCATGTCAATGGGTGCTGCAGCTCGGGGGGTACCAGCCATGAAGGCATATATGAAGATCCAGAAAGAATCAAAAAGCAAAGCCTTCCAGCAAATACATTCATTCCAGCCACAAACTGTTCATATTTTATGATTTGAATAAAATTACATCAACAGTAAGAAAATACCTAAAGATTTCTATTCCCATATACTTTTGCTAAGGACCACGAAGAATGCCAAACTAGTGAATTTGGAACTCTCATACCTTAACCAAACGTGGATGGGGCTCTGAAACTTTAAAAGAAATATAATTTCCCACAGCATAGCTTCAGGGCAGGACTGCAAGGAAGTTCAGTGGTCAATAAGGTGTTAAAGTAATTTCATGTTTTTAATTTCCTTGGTTTTGAAACCACCCAAAGAAACAATTTAATTACTGTGCAGGTTATTGTTTGAATACTTCCATCTGGGCTTTTCAAATTTACACTTTAATAAAATGGGCAGGGTGGGAAAAGAAGTGACTCTCCTCCACACTTTATTTGTAGTACTTGACTGGTAACAGCACCATTTTACTGGACATCTACTTAGTGTTTTTATAGGCTTCAAGTATTTCAGTGTAATTGCAAGAGAAAAAAGATATCTTTAAAGTTAAAAATCTAGAATTATCAGAATATTATACCCTTCAGTTCTGCTGGGACATTTCTGGAGGTTCGCTGTAGTGGGGCTTTTGGGGGTTTTTTTCGTTTGTTTTTTTTTTGTCTTCTGACACTTTGTTGCAAGATGCGTTGTAAGAAAGTTATATTTTTCCTCACACAAACTCAGCATTAGCCTATGGGCCTCTGTCCTTATATCTGATGTCAATCCATGCACAGGAAATGCAGTTACTAAAAGTATGTTCTGCCAAGACCTGAGCAAATACACTTGCAGTTAACAGACCTTTCAGACGCTAATCTCTTCTACCCAAGCAAAGCACAGTTATTCATCTCTACCAAGACTTTCTCCAAGAAAGTATTTTAGTCTTTTTCAGTATTGCTCACTCCTTCTAAGAAAGGCACCTCTTCTACCAAGTAGTAACACAGAAACAAAAGTGTAAATTTTCATTACATTTAAGCAATTTTACTTAATTGACCAATTCTTTAATTGCATATGTTTAACCTGAGGTTAGATGTGAAAAATTACAGCCAAAGGTTTTGGATAATGCATATGAGGATGAGACCTTTAAGGGAAATGGAGTTTGCAACCAGTCCCCTGCTAGAGTAACTAATGTTCTACTTTTCAGCTAAGAGTTTAAAAGTGAAATGCTATAGACTATACTTCAGGCACGCCATGGGTTAACTTGCTGTTGTAGTTATTCTTTCACCAAAGTTCTGTCTGATATATTTTCCTAAGTTGTCTAAATCCGGCTGTAGTATTGATTTCTCCCTTTAAAAGCTCTCACCCATTCAGTAAACTCCAAGAACCCCTTGTCCCAGCTCAATTCATTCCAAAATGCAGCTGGAATATGCTGTTCCTGACATCAGCCTTACAGTTACTGGTGTTATTGATATAAGATGGTTTTAGGAACAGAGAGGGAAATGTTTCTTTAGCAGAGAGAAATACACCATAGTTCTTACAATCCTTGGATAACTGTTTTGCCCAAATAAAGAGATATTTTTTTCCTTATTCTGTTGCCCCTTGAAAACAGTTGGTTTTCCATTTACTGAGCACATAACAGTAGCTATATTGAATTTATTAAAGGACAGTACTGCCATTATAATTCAAAGCCTGCAGAACTATTGCAACTAATGAAAAGACACAAGCAGATACGTAGAAACAGCAAATTAACCATGCAGGCAGCATGGTCCAGAAGTTCTCTTCTCACAACGGGATTCTGCAAGACAGGTTCTACAACAAGGCTTTCAAATTACCCTAGAATCTTTTCTGTTAATATTAAGCTGAATTGAAGGTTTCAGAGCTTTTGAAGAACATACCCACTGAAGTGCCAGACTTGAAAACACCTACTCACATGAGTAAAGCTTTTTGTCAAACATGTCTTCTGCAAGTATGTCCTTAAACCCCCTCTTTTTCTGCTTTGTGCTGCCTAGGAAGTATATATATTTAATTACCCCCAGTATCTTCAGCCTAATTTCAGAGAAGAAAGTCTGCTGCTTGAAGAAAAACACCTCTTATTATGCGGCAGTATCACTGCTTCTTAGGCTAGCTTATTCAGTTATTTTCTTCTATTATAATGCCAAATGTTATTTAGATTTCAGTCATTTAGTAATGCTACACTGAACACATCAAGGATTCTGAAAAATTCCATACCTACGAGCTGCCTCTTCATTTTCATAATAATCACATATTGATATCCTTTTTTCCCCAAAATTACACACACTGTTATTTAAAAAATATCTTAGTGTCTTAACACAGCTAAAGAGATTATGATGCAATGAACAGCAGTCTTCAAAAACATTCTTTTGTGTTATTAAGATACAGAGAATCTAGTTAAAGCTCTTTCAGCTTTTAAGGAACCATAACGAGCTTTGAGATGTACAGCTTGACACTAACTTTTTAACAAACTCCCTTGGAGCTATCATCTGCATTAGTGAAGATATTTAGTTAAAGGTAGCACCCTACCCTGCTTTACAGAACTCTATCAGTCAGTTTAAATGTTACTAGCTGCAGTTTGACAAAACTGCAAATAATGATTTACGTAACAAGAAGAGTATATAATTTTTTAAGTAACAATTCATTCCTTTCTGCCATGTACAAAGAATAGAGGCTGAATCTTTCCAGCCTGAATATCATAAGCTTGTAGTGGCATGAAATGCAAATGGTAGTGTTGAAAACCCATGTTTAGGGTGAGAAAAATGTTTAAATTCCAAACCAAATCTGCACTTCTGGTTGCTTATGAGCAGTGGCCCTCGAGTTTAAGATTAAACACATCTGAAGAGAAATAAAGGTCACTAGTGATATGAGGAAAGTGTCAAATGGGAAAAAAAGAAAACTGGAATAAGTAGCTTTATTTTTCTAAAATACACTATAACTATAACAATCTAAGTGGAACAACCTTATGTA